>OY720679.1:117006178-118397097 GCA_963170755.1 Amphimallon solstitiale
CATTTCTGAACGCACCCCAGTGCACGTAGCACTAAACCGGCGCTCATGGCCAAAGAAAAGTTAATCGAACTTGTGTTTTGTTTACTCTATCTCCTAATTCTTTTAAAATATAATCAAATGTTTCTATTTTCATTTTCATATACTCAAAAACTGGTAAAAAGCGCGTTGGTCCGAGCCTCGATATGACCACCAGTGCGCGTGGGTCGGAGCGAGGGTCGAGGGCACTATGCGAGGGTTTAGGGTCGATGGTCCCCGTTGTGTCCGTACCCTAATAAAACTTTTGGGCTTGGCGTTAACAGAGCCGACTAATGTAATTTTATGTGTGTGTAGTTTTCAGTAGCTTTGTTACTCTGGCTATTATGCGTTATGTCCTTCTTTCTGCCTCCTCCATATTTTCCAATTTTCTCTATCTTTTATTGTTGCCCATCTCATCCCAGCTATTACTATGTTTGTCAACTTACCATCTCATCAAAGCCTCCACAGGTTTCGTTTTGTTCCCATGGCTTCTCTTCTATTGTTATGCGTGCACACCTTTCAGTACTTATTCGGTCTACATGTTTTGCCTATTGCCATTTTCTCTTCGATATATTTTGACTAACCACCAATTTTGGTTTGTTGTCGAATCTAATAATTCGTTTTGTGTAATAACGTGATGTTTAAAACTGTTCTTTACATTTTTCTTGTAACTTGTACAATTTGTTTTGTGACGTTGTGCCGTTGTTTCATTGTTATATGTTAGTACAGGAATGACACATAGTTCTAGCAGCTTGAACTTTTATTGGTGTTGTAAATTTCCGATTTTTATTTGTGAGAAATAGTTTAATCTCCAAATAAGATCCATACCTAATAAGTCTGCTTGTTGCATGTATTTATCCATAGATGGTTTTTGTGCCAGCTAAATGAACTTGTGAAGCACTTCGGATCTTTTCGTTATCTAATATGAGTTCTTCATTTTCTTCGTTCGTTGAGTTTATCATTAATTTTTTTTTTCATATATAATGATAGATTTATCATGGAGCCCCGACATTTCTTTTAGAATTTTCATCTAGTCTGTTATTGAAATGATATGGTCACCGAATCTTAATTTAGTTTTTGTCCATTAGGCGTTTGTTGTTCCATATAATTTCTTAAGAACATCTTCTAATATCAGCATGAATAATTTAATAGAAATGGACTCTCCCTGCCGTACAGTACTAGTAGCGTTTTTGTGTACGTTCTGTACTAGTTTAATATATATAATGAATCTATTCAACATTTCTGCAGAAAATTAATTATGACCTTATTATAGTTAACAAATGCTAAAAAAGGGTTCTACAATGTACTCTTGTGTTTTCTCGATTATGCTACGAGTACGTTGTAGATAATCAATGATGCTAAATTGCTTCATAAAACCTGCCTGTTCAGGTGCCTGATAAGAGTCGAGTTTTTGTGATAGTCTTGTTTGTTACTATTTTGGTCAATATTTTATACATGGCACTAGTAAGCTGATAGGTATGTAAGTGTTGTATTGTCTCTTCTTTTTTGTGGAGTAAAACTACCACTGCGTCATTTCATAACCATTTATTAAATGGTAAGCTCTGAATAGTGTTCTCTTTCTTCTAATTTTAATAATTCTGGTATTATTCCGTCTTTCTCTGATGCATGACTACTTTTAGGTCACTTATAAAGGCTTCAATTTCAATTACTTTTATTGCCGTGATCTATTCTGGCCCTACATTTATTATTGTTCTCCTCTCTATTGTTTGTGGTTTAACTTTTTTTGACGTGAATAAATTTTGATAGTATTATAATGTCGTATCTAGAACTTCCTAATTATTTTTCATTATTTCACGCTGATTTATTTATGACCTTGTATATATTCCAAATTACCTCTCTTTTCTTTACAAACGACTACTTTTCTTCATTAGTTTTCTTGTCCTCATTCTATGTGTGTTTTGTTTACTCTTAGAAAGTTTGGTTATTTCCGATCTAGATTTTATGAGTGTAGTATATTTTGTTGATAATCTCTATAATTCCTTGTTTTCTCCGCTAATATTGACCTTTGTTTTGTGTGAACGTTTTTTTTTTATTCTATTGTTGCGTTTTCGGGTTCGAAATGAACAATTCGTGCAAATGTTTTAAAACTGTCTGTGTATTTACACACTTAAAACTACTACTAATAAATTAACACACGTATTTATTTCTATCACTACTATTTATATCTGTAATATTTATGTATTTATTGCACTATAATAAAAACTGCACCGCTCACTTATTTATGTTTATTTAACCGTACGAAAACTATTCAATGAATGAATTCTTTCTGGGTACCGGCCGCTTTTTATATCGGCATATAAGACTCTGGAAATATGCGCGAAAATTCTCTATTTCTCTCGATGTTTGTAGAACATACGACAGACTTTCTGTCGCCTACACATTACATATACCGTTTGACTGAAATAAAAGTAGATATAGGGAAATACAGACACGCACACATGTGCATGCAAACATGAAATGGAGGGGTACGATAGTAGGGGAGTACAGATGAGTTCATATCGGGACACCGGGGTACCGAGGCTTTAGTGCAAAACGTTGAAAGCTAGTATGCAGACGTTTGCTTTAAGGAATTGCTACGCTATGTACGGCTTTTGTATAATATTTTGGTAACTGATGTATAATGTATTAACATTGAACTGAAACAAAACTCTATAAAATTTGTAACTAAAATAAAATTCTTATAAAAAATTAAATAAAATTCTCACATTTAAAACGAAACAAAATATTATACTTAATGAACTATACAAAATTTAATGTTGAAGATGTTCAAATGTCTGTCCCTCTTGCATCAAGCAGTACCCTAAACGATTATAAAACCCATTTCGTACATTGGATAGCATTTCAGGAGTAATCATTTGTATGGCGTTAAGAATTCGTTCTCTTAAGCCATCCAAATCAATCGCTCTATTTCCTTCAGCGGTATTAATATTTGCGAGTTTGCTCAGATACAATGTATGTACGTTCACGCTCAAAAGTTACGGAACGAATGCCATGTCTGCGCTCTCGATCTCCCCACTATCTCCCCACACCACCGGTGTTGTATACATACATACATAGGTACATGTTTATGTGTGTGTATTTGAAGATGCATATTAGCTTTTAACTACGACAATCTGTATGTGGATGATTTATTGCCTTGTTTACTGGTACGTTTTTTTAACGTCGCCCGGCGGTCTGCTTTTCTTTTTTTGTGTGTGCTTATTTCGTTACACTATGTTGCTGATCTTTTCTTACTTACGCCAAATTAGGGGACAAATATAGTCCAATAGTCTGACTACTACTTCAGTAAGTGGGCGTTCGCGTTTTTAAAAACGACTATAGCGCACTTGCATCCAGACACCTGTAAGCCTTCACTACGATTATCAAATTATTAAAATGCGCGAATTACCAAAGGAGTAGAATTTGTGTTTACTGCATCTCTAACTCAATATGGCTACATAATAAGACCAAATGAATTCGTTGAGTAAATGTACATACATACTTTGCAGAAATTTTACTTTTAACTCAATTTAGATTAATAAAATATTATTTAATTTTGTCCATGTACGTATTTCGTCATCAGTACTTCATCCGTCGGCGACGTAGTAATTTTTGATGAATAATGATACAATCTATCTACATATATTCATATCAATCATAATTAACTAAATGAACATTAAATAAATCCTCAATGACAATTTTATTGTACCACAAAAATTGATTTAACTAATTAATTGTAAATAAGAATATTATCTTATTATATTAGAATACACTTACATTTTATTCAACTATTAACCTTTTTTCTTCTTTATCTTTTTAGGAGGAAAACTACATCACCTACATTATGGATGACGAACTAAATAGTGTAGAAGTGCCGCCAAATACAAGTACTACACCGGTTGTTGCTGAAGAACGATCCATATCTCCTCCTTCGGAGGCTCACTTAGAACCTCTCCATCATTGTCAAAATTGTAATTACAGTTCTATTTATAAAGCCAACGTCATTTGCCATACAAAACTAGTTCACGAGAGCATGTCTCCAGAGGCTATAACTAATGGTTCCGAAGAAAAAAATTCAAAGAAGGAACAATTGCTACCAGAGGACGATGAAGAAATTATAATCAAAAAGGAAGCCATTGAACCCGAAGTCATAATTGCCCCTGTAGACGAAGAAGAAAAAGAAGAATTCGTAGAGGTGGTTAACGATGTTAAACCCAAAGTAAATGTTTCGCAAGAGGCCGATATCATGCAGGAAGCTTCAAAGCCCGGACCCAAATATTGCAAATCGTGTGATATTTCCTTCAATTACTTCTCAACCTTCATAGCTCACAAAAAATTTTATTGTTCAAGTCATGCTGGTGAAATAACGAGCGCATCTACAAATAACAATAATCCTACCACGAGAGCTGCGGAAACTTCAGTTTTATGAAAAAGACGGAAACAGTGTAGATAGTTATAAAAAAATGGTGATTTATAAGAAATGTAAAGAGAAACATAAGTGTTACTGGCCAGTCCCTATAATTGTATACGCATCCTGTTATATACATATATTATACAATTTATGTAGATAGTAGTGATGAATGACGTAAAAAATGTAAAAGAATGTGAGAGAAGTGTTGTTCACAACAACCAATCTATTTGCAATATTTCGTCTATGTTACGTTTTTGTTTATGTAAATCAAAGATTTATTATATATTATTTGTCTTTTTCCAAAAGCGTAGTTTTTATATTTTTTGTTTAGTTATAACTTCTGCCATGCCAAAGCATAGAAACCGCATGTTAATCTGCAATTACATATTTCTTCAAAATATTATTTTTTATACATGAGTACTCGAATGATACACACTTGTAATAAAATTGTAAAAGTTTAATTTTGTTTGTAATCTAACAAAGCAACTGCAATTTCAATAGTAATTGTACAAGTGAATTAATGTTTTAGCTGTGGTGTTTGAAACACCTCTCAACGGTATACAGTGATTAATCATTCTCGGAGACAATAAATTATTTATTTCTACTTGTAATTTATTTACATACCTTTGATCCTAAGAATGAACAATGCCACTAGAAAAGATTCCGTATGTATGAGACTTTATTAGTTAGTTTGTACTGATCCCATCAAATTATGCCCGATATTTTTAAAACTTTTATATAAGAATACAAATATTACTCATTTATGTTTTAACTAAAATTAAAACTAAATAGTTTGTCTGGCTAGCTCATGTTCCCAGGTCGATTCAGGTAGCGAGATCAAAAATATTCCTAGCGCATTAAATGGTACAAACAAAGAAAACAAAGGTATTCTAATTAAATAACATCTGTATTAGAAAGCAACACTTGTATCTGCCAATACATATATAAACAGCATGTGCAAAGTAATATTAAATCAGTAAAAATAAACACACAATGCTAATAACTACAGAATTAATTCAATATTGACAAATTAGTTGCAACTATTTAACTATTGGTGTTTCTCAAAATAACATAGTATACATTATTTGTTTTCCGATGCCATTCCGTACATATATAAATACAAACAACATAGGCATAGATGAGAAAACAAATTATGCTCAAATTAAACAAACAACGCATATAATATTGCTAAATTATTTTCGACAAGTAATTTACTAATACCTATATATGTCGTATCTAAGACAAACTATTAAATACATTTTTTAATCCTAGATTATCATATGATTTGATTGAGTCTCTAAATTATGACGAATTTTAACACTTGCATATTAATAACATTCAAGTACCTTCTTTTATTTTCGCCTTTTTTTCGTCTTTTTTTCGTCTTCCTTAACAGGACCAGAAGATTTTCCCGTCGTAGACTAACTTAGTGCCAGACTTCTTCCGACGGTAGAGAGATACTATTCTTCTTCTATCGGTGAACTTGCACTCTTTCAACTTTTAATAAGAATATATTAACTTTTACACCATTATTATATATTAATAAACTTCGTCACTTTTCTCATATACTATGGACCGTCTCGTATATCGACTCGCAAGTGACTTTTTATATAAATCTAGAAACATGTATCACTTATACGGCTCAAGACGACCGCCTAATATGCTCTAGAGTGCCTTTGTTGAACGTTCCTTGTCAACTCTTTTATTAATTGGGGAACCTTCTATAACTTTTAACGGTCTAAAACAGTCTCATATGCTGTCGACCTATCTTGAAAGTTCCATGTCGACTCCCTTATTAATTAGGGAACCTTCTATATATTTTTAACGGTCTATGACAGTCTACTATGCTGTCGACCTATCTTCTTGAAAGTACCATGTCGACTTTCTTCTAAATTTCCGTTCTCCGAGACGCACATGTTCACCCTTCAGTTCACACACATATTTGCACGTTCCAAATGGAGACACAGACAAAAAATTAGGCGCCATGAGTCTTAACTATAATACAAATGTTTTCCTATCTAAATAATACTTAACTTATACATAGGTTGACATATATTTAAAATAAACAATTTAAAGAAATTTATAGTCAGTTTCTAACACACATGTTAGCAAAAGTAATCTTTATTCATTTTTTAAAAATATAAAATAATTGAATTTTGCAGTACCGTTACACTTTCATGATGTTACCTGCAATAAATTCAAAAAGTTAATCTTTCTAAACATACACAGCGCTGGTCAAATTACGACAATTGACAAAAATTAGATCTACCTTGATCGATGATTGCATATTAGTCTCTAATATAACTTAATTTGAAAATTTTAAATGCATTTAAAATCTAGACTTCTTAATCAAAATAATAATTAATTAATTCAATCAAAATAAATTGATGAAGACACCAACAGACTTTCTTACCTGCGGTCCTAATTTTGACAAAAAAAAACTCTTCCAAGGGAACTTTTTTGTACTTTTCCTACATTTACATGACTGTATAATTTGAAAAGTATTTGCAAATAACTGCTTTTCGACAAAAGTAAATGTGATACTGACTGGTCCAAATTCCAAAAAAAAAAACTACATATTCGAAATTAAAGTATGAATATGGCTTTTGGAAAATAAATCAATTTTTTTTTAAATATGTATTTCTTGTGATTTAATTTTTTATTACATTATATTACTTCATTTTGTCAAAGGTGTCCAAATGTTGTAATTAGACCTTTGTTTTTTCTTCTCAAAACATAAATGATTGTAACACCACGAAAAATATGACAAAAGAAGATATTTCGGAAGTATGATATTTTATGATGATACCTATACAATAAGTTTTGAAATACTTATAGATATTGTAAAATTCAATAGACAGTCGTGCAACTGACATAAGACAATCTCGAATAAGAAATTCAAAAACCACCTGAACACAAGCAGTCCCGGTCAACTTTATGGCAATTATTCAGTGGCGGCCCGTGATTTTGTGGGTAGGGGTGACCCGGGGGGGGGGGTCTGAGTATTTAATATCAAAAATTAAGTACAGATAAAAAAATAAACTCAATATGTTATTTATTTAACTTGTTTGAAAATAAAATCCATTCGCCGTTCCTTACGATCAGCAAAATGATTAATAAATAACTAATTCATTGATGTGTTGATGTCAATATGTTTTTGAATGTATTGAAAAAGAATTACTGTTACACATGTCAGTAGTATCAGGAAAGCAGAAAAGCGAGGAGGTATATCAAATGTATTAGGAGTAGATACTACTGTGAATATAGATTCTATATTCACGATATAGTGTGGCTACTACTTTGAAGATGGCGCCATATTTATTGTGTTTTACTCCTAATACATTTGATATACCTCCTCGCTTTTCTGCTACCCTGATACTACGGACGAAATTTCAAATGAATGTACAGTGAGTGTTTCGGTTTCAGTTACTTGAAATATTCTTTCTTGACAGAGTAAAAAAGTCTCTCTAGACAGAATTTAAGACATTATCTGCCGCCCCGATTCCGTTTATAATTAAAATTACCTTAAATGCAGAAAATAATTTTTTTAAATTTAATTCTTTGAAGGGAATGTAATTTACGAAAATACTCTCAGTTAATACTTTAACAATACATGTATAATTGTAATAAAAATAAAAATATTTTTAAGTTACTATAACCACCTGGTATGATATCTCAGCATTTAACAGGTGAAATTTCGTCCCTAGTATCAGGTAAGCTGAAAACGAGGTGGTATATCAAATGTATCAGGGGTAAAATAAAATATATTATCTCCTCGCTCTTTTTCTTGCTAAATAAAGTCTGTCTGAACCTAATTAAGGTAGGCATTATCAGCCGCGATTCCGTTCATAATTAAAAATTACCTTAAGTGCAGAGAATAATTATTTCTCAAATTTAAATTCTTTTACGAAACTGTAATTTACGAAATTTAATCTCGGTAATTAATTAGTCTACATTTGAAATTTCGCCCGTAGCATCAGGGCAGCAGAAAAACGAGGAGGTATATCAAATATATCAGGAGTAAAATTAAATATATTGGCGCCATCTGCACAATAGTAGCTGGACTATATCATAAATATAGCTACTATTGTGAATATAGAATTCTATATTGTTTTAGTCCTAATACATGCGAATATAGAATTCTATATTTACGATATAGTGTGGCTACTACTTTGAAGATGTCGCCACATTTATTTTGTTTTACTCCTAATACATTTGATATACCTCCTCGCTTTTCTGCTACCCTGATACTACGGACGAAATTTCAAATGAATGTGCAGTGTTTCGGCTTCAGTTTCTTGAAAATATTCTTTCTTGACAGACAAAAAAAGTCTGTCTAGACAAAATTTAAGACATTAGGCATTATCAGACGCGATTCCGTTCATAATTAAAAATTACCTTAAGTGCAGAGAATAATTATTTCTCAAAATTAAATTCTTTTACGAAACTGTAATTTACGAAATTTATCTCGGTAATTAGTCTACATTTGAAATTTCGTTCGTAGTATCAGGGAAGCAGAAAAGCGAGGAGGTATATTAAATGTATTAGGAGTACATACTACTGTGAATATAGAATTCTATATTCACGATATTGTGTGGCTACTTTGAAGATGGAGCCACATATATTTTGTTTTACTCCTAATACATTTGCAATTATTAAAAAATTGGTTTTACTTTGACTCAATATAGATTAATCTAATGGCATCAAAAATGCCTACATTCCTTGTTAATAATAATAATAATAATTGATTTAATCAAAATATGGAGGCATCACCAGACATTCAAGTGCGGTCCGAGTTTTGATTAAAATAGGCTCCGCCAAATTAGCTTTAGAACTTTCTTCATACATTTACTTGACTGCAAAATTACAGACATTTGTAAATAACTGCATTTGGACAAGAGTAAAATCGAGGAAACAACATTCAGAGATTATCACTTCAACTCCAAATAAAACACAATTAAGAACAGGAGGCAAAACGAAACAAGAAAAATTCGACAACTTTATGTATGTGATTACATCTTGAGTAATGTGCCCACAAAAATCTATGTTGCTTAAGCGCCCATGAATCCCTCAAGCCCCCCTACTACTCCCCAACATAGAAACGATATGATAATAACACATATAAGTCTTTCTAATGCAATTAATTAAAGATATACATGGAAGCTTGACAATTACAAACGTCGACCACAATAGCGTTTGTTTTAACTGCATGCGCACTCACTGAAGTGCTTTTCCCCTTCTCCATTTCTCTGTGTATATCTGCACTGTAAAAAATTTGTGTAAAAATTACACATACTATAATAGGAAACTATTTCACATGGATTAGCACGTAAAATTACATCACTATGTAAATAGTGATGTAGTATTTTATGAAAAAATACAACAAAAAATTAAAAAAATACATGTTCCGGCCCGAATGTGAACCCGGGGGTAATCCGAGTATTTGTTTAAATTTTTTTGTGTGTATTTTTTCATCAAATACTACTACACACTCGTGTGCAATTTTACATAGTGATGTAATTTTACATGATAATCCATGTGAAATAGTTTCCTATTATAGTATGTGTAATTTTACACAACAAATATTTACAGTGTGGCTAATATAATTACAAATAGTTACAGCCAGATAAACCATTGATTAGAAAAATAACTATTTCTAATAGTCTATCTCACATACTTGATTGTAGACCAATATCTACAGATACATATGTACCGGTGAGCGGAAATTGACGAACGTCGAATTATGAAATGGCAGCTAATAATGTTTAAACAAAACCATAATGTTTTACATAAGAAGAGTCCAAGAACATAACGTTAAGCATGCTGAGCAGGAAATGAGCATCTGTCATCTGTACTGTACTTCTATAATTGTGTACCATTGGAAAATAGTTTTTTAGCAAATGGTAAAATATTCGTTTTTAGCAATAATTTGATAATATTTAAAAGAATATTACGTCATTAGTGGGAGAGCCTTTAATTGTGCGAATGCGTGGAAGATGTTCTCAAGCAAGCAGTCTACAATATTTTTGGTACGAACATTGATTTAAAAATATTGTTGATTAATGTGATTAGTATCGCATCTAACCTAAAATAAATTACTTAAGAGGAGCGTTTACCTATCGAAAACTAAGGCATCGCCGTTTTGCGTTTTTTAAATTTATTTTATAATTTTAGAATCTCAAATTTGGGTTTGTGATGCAAAAAAAGGCATAAATTTATAATGTCAAGGCCAATTTTTGCACTAATATATTTTCTTAAAAAAGTTATGTGTTTTAGAAATAACCACAAAATTGCATGAATTTAATTAATGTCTACTAACTGCTGGTACACAAAAGAAAAAAAACAACCTCTACACGCCAGCTAAACATTGTTACACACATTTTATACGAGTGTTTTTGAAGCTATTGCGTCGTCTATCCCCACTTTGCGGTATCTCTACCGGTCCTAGCCAAGACGCAAATCTATCGGAATCGGTCGGGTATTCCAGTCTTAAATCCAAGTGACAGTGTGTAATTAAAACGAAATGTCATATATACCTATAATATTCGAGTGTATAATAATATAACAGTTATGGGCAAGCGAAAATTGACTTATTATAAAACATCAACAGTTCCGTAAGTACTCATTCTTTATACATTGTTTCCCATCTATAGTATTCCTTTATCTATGACAGAATCAGTGAATAAAACCGAACCGCTGTGATCGAAATCGAATTTCGTCTAGCTCCACCTACTCACACCCCCTTGCGTTTACCCGTCCCGCGAGTAATATAAGTTCCATACGTTTCTATTTGTTGGTAAACGCTCCTCTTAATTAATTTAAGCATACATACCTATTAGTCACCCTTTTCATTAAATTAAGTTATTATATCCTTGCACATGACGTATCTATAG
This sequence comes from Amphimallon solstitiale, assembly GCA_963170755.1. NCBI lineage: Eukaryota > Metazoa > Arthropoda > Insecta > Coleoptera > Scarabaeidae > Amphimallon > Amphimallon solstitiale. The sequence continues at coordinate 117,017,498 of OY720679.1, forward strand.
TGGATTTACCGCGTTTTTGGTTTGATTACAATTAACTGTCAATGTCAATGTCACTTAAGCAGTTGTCAAATAAACAACAATTGCTGGAAGAATTTTTAGCAATTAGGTACTCATCCTTCCTTAACTTTTAATGACCGAAAATCGAGGGAAGTCTTATATTATAAACTAAATTTCATTACTGGCAAGATCGAATTTTTTAAATGCCCCAAAGAGCCAGTGTTTTGTATTGGCGAAATGTCAATTTAAAGGTGGTAAGTACAGATATAATAAGAGTATATGTTTAAACTTCCTTTGTGTTTCTCATTTCAATATTAAGAAATAAAAATAAAATTCCGGAAGTAATAGGTAAAAGAAATTATTTTTATTGTATCACAAAATAGCAGATTTTTAAATCAAGTAAAGAAACCAAAAACGAGTTTTCGAACAAATAAATTCATTAGATTATCCAAATTCTTCACTTTCTAATACGTGTTCTGCCCAAGTGATTAAGTCCAAAAAACTGGTGGTACAATTTCTATGATATTTTGTGCAATCTTGTTGAAATTTTCCATAATTTTCGGCTTTTCCATAAATGTTAGGTAACCCTTCGTTTATAGATGATGAAGGCCTAGAAAATAAAAGCGATAAGTTTGTGCATTCCTTCTAAAGATATATATTACGTGAAAATTATATGAATAAGATCTCCCAATACACCATTAATTTCTGTAACTGGTATCAACGCACTTTCGCATATCGCTCTTAACAAGCAGGGGCGTCCAGCATATCCAAGGCTAAAACGTCAAAAGTATTAAAATTTGAATTGATTTATATCCTAAGTACAATTATTAACTTTGGCGTCGAAGTAGACTTGAAGCTAAGATTGTAGATCGTCCGCAACATATAAGCTAAACTCTAACAAGGTTGTTAAATGAATAAATGACATTCAGTCTTACCTAAGTGTTGAATTCTGTTTCATTTTAAAAGGATTTGTAAGTAAAGCTTGTAAATAAATTAATTTACAGTAATTATTTTTGTTTTATCACAATGAATTTCAACTAGAAATTTTAAATTCATACTATTTAGAATACTCACGACTTCATTTTGGCTTCAATTGCTGCGTAAACTAGTCTTCTGTCTATGTTTTTGAATGTTTGATTGTGTTTATCTTGTTCACCGCCATCCGTAAGACTTCTACTGACATCACTCCTCTCTACTAATGGCGGATATTGTACATTTGTTTGATTATCTGGGAAATACCAATATCCTTCAAAATTGTATGACACAAACACATTCTTATTAGGTAGATCCAACGGAAAGGCTAAGGCAAAGAATAACTGAAACAAAAGACGTTTATAATTAATTAAAAAAGCTTCTCTAAAGTAATTAGTTCCCATCAAGACATTATGTCCCGTATAAAGAACTGTATGATAAGTTATCGTTTTGAGAATAATATTTTAAGCACTGTATAGAAAATATATGATTAAAAGCACATAGAGTATGTATTCGTATCCTTCATACTATTATACGTATCAGGCGCACACACACCCATTATTTATATAATCATGTTCTTAGTTTTTTTTTTATTGTGTATTGTGTATTTTATTGTTTTGCATGTTCATCTCTTTCTAGTTGCTCTTAATTTTAGTTAATGTATTTAAAAAAAAAGTTAATACACCCCTGGATTTTTTTTTCTGATGCGCGCCTGATAGATATACAAATAAATTCAAATTAAACTAAATGAATAATGAAAGTTAGACAAATATAAAACACCACAAGTGCTGTGTTCCAAGCTACTTGATTTTAAACACATTTTACATCCAATCCTCGTATACTGCGAGTGCTCTACTTACAATAAGTAAGTTAACTAGCTATCTGAGAACATTGTCAATTTTTTTAACACTCGGTGTATCTAAAACGTTCTAGGCCTGACAAATAGATGGCGTCTGAAACTGTGAAATTTGAATTGTACTAGACAGTCCCATATTTTAAACATATGTAATAGTTATTTACGAACCAAGTGCGGGAATATTTTTTGTACGAACATTAAATTAAAGAAATATTATTGATTAATGTCATTAGTATCATACCTAACCTAAAATAGATTACCTAATTAATTTAAGTAACTATTACTCACCTTTCCCTAAAATTAAGTTATTATATTCTTACACATGGCAAACATGAGATATTTATTCTTATATTTATATATCTTAGTACATTTATTGCGTTAATTGCAGTGGCGGCTCGGGGCGTGAGCAACCACACAGACAAGACCAACTCGCCCATTATCGGCGATGTACTCCCAGATGTCGAGCATACCGCAGCGACAACAAACGAACCAGTCCCGTCCACGAAACTGCACCGCCAAAACGCGCTCACCACTGGTTAATTGGTTTAAATACAAACAATTCCGAACTGCCAATATGAATGTCGATGTGGTTCAAATAGATGGCGTTTGAATCTTGCTTAAAATGTCGCTTAAAATTTCGTCAAATAGATGGCGCCACAATTTTTTTGGAAGAATTTTTAATTATTACTCCTATTTCCCCAACTTTTAGTGAAGAATAGTGGAGGGAAGTAGTATTTTATAGACTAAATTTTATTACTACCAAGTTAAGATTTTTTTTTAAATGTCCCAAAGTGCCAGTGTTTTTTCAATTTTTACAGTCGCCTCGACCAGGAAAACGTATTTCCCAGTCGAGCTACACATGCACCAAATATGACTTTACAGGCGGTGAGTACAAAAAAATTTATTACGATCTTTTAATTCATTTGAGCAGGTGCCGATGACACATCGCCCACGGGCGCCCTATTGAAATTTTGTATTTTTAAAGTTTTCAATTTTATTTATATAATTGGATAACAAGTGGGTGGTGATCTATAAAATACAAAATACATTATTATTTGTTCATTTTGTAGTTCAAGTCGAGTAAACTCTCCGTACTTAATTTATCTTACGAAATATAAGATAAATGGAATGAATTTTTAAAACTCCTTACACTTGTACCTACGCCGATGAAGAAATTTAAGGAATTTAACAGTAAAATCGACTTTTATGCTGTCCGTTTTCTCGACGAAAACAGATGTGCAGTTCACCATATGAATTCAACATCTGATTGGTGTTATACACTATTTCTTTTGTCCGTCATAGTTTCGGCCTGATACGTCCGGTTCCTAGTCATTGATTCTTGTAAAATGGAAAAAATTGAATGTCATGCAGTCCACTAAATACTTTGTTCTGATTTTTTTAACATCAACAGGAATATCGAAAATTATTAAAATGTATAAAGATGTATCACTTTCACTTATCCCTGTGAAAAAATAAGCCGCTCTTTCTAAATTAGCTCGTACAAGCCTCGAAAATGATCCATGTAAAAATCGTGCAAAAACTGCTACATCACCACAAATCACCCTAGTATCAAATTCACTATATGCACTTTTGTTCTACATTAGCATATATATATATTTTCATTCTTCTCTAAAATTGTGATTTTGCTGCTTGGGATTCAACAAGTACAAATGAGTTAAATAGCTGGTGCCACGTGCATCTCAAAAGAACGAATTGGAAATCCTTGTACCTGAAGAGTTGTATGTAAAAGCAGGTTGTGCAAAATGGGTGCCACATTTACTGCATTTGACCAAAAACCTATTTGAAGACGTATTTCAGAAGCGTGCCTGGATCATTTTAAGCAAAATAAAACAGATTTCAGGTGTCATTTCATAACTTTTGATGAAACATAGAGTAACTATTATACACCAGAATTTAAAAAAAACAGTTGAAACAATGAATGAAGTTGGTAGACGTGCAGCAAAGAAAACAAAGATGATTCCATCAGCAGAGATAGTTACGGCAAGAGTGTTTTGGCATTACAAAGATGTTTTGTTTATCAAAAATCTTCGAAAAGGTACAACAATCAACTCTAAATGTTATTGCAACCTTTGATGTATATTTTGCCGACCTTATTACACTTTAATAATAGTATTGAATTATAGGAAAAACATTTGTATAAGTACGAGGGGCGTTCACCAATTATTGTCCCTAACATAGAAGCAAACAACTTAGAAGAACGAAACAAATTTAGTTTTCAACATAATCACTTCTTCATCGTCTGAAAAATGGTTTCGCCGAAGATGGTCTTCTAATTCTGGGAATAGATGGTAGTCACTAGAAGCCAGATCGGGAGAATTAGGGTGGGAGGTTGTTCAGAAATTTTAAACCCAGCATTGAGAATGTCAGCCATTAAAACACAGCTTTTGTGAGCAGGAGCGTTGTGTTGGTGAAACAGCACTCCTGACTCCTCATCTCAATTTTCCTCTTCGTTTATCATTAATGGGCTCCCGTACATTTGGAATTAAGTTTGCGTAATATTCATCTGTTACAGTATGCCCACTGGGTAACCAAATTGACAGAAATAACTCCCGCAAAATCTCAAAAAATTGTAGCCATGATTTTTCCAGCAGTTGAAATGACACGAAATTTTCGCCCTTATGCCGCTATTCTATACATTGCCGTTTTTACTCTGAGTCAAAATGGTGAACCCAAGATTCATCTACTGTAGGTAACGAATTTTTGCAGAAAATCATTTGGATCTCCGTTAATTATCGCCAAATTCGTCTCAGCGATAACTTGATGGATGCGCCTTTGATTTGCCGTTAACATGCTCTTGCAATTTAACCATTTTCGTTAAATTACTAACACGTCAAGAGAAATAATGTAATGTTTCGTATATGCAAAAGGCATAGAAACGATATTTTACAATCACTAACGCCAATAAACGATACTTCGAATGACAACAGTTTTTGATATGTCATCAACACCATCTATGCTAGGAACAATAATTGGTGAATATCTCTCGTATATTGAGGTTTTAGGAGATTATATTGAAAAGTAAAACATACTTCACGACAAAACTGGCAATGAAACAATTATGAACGTGCTAATATATAAATGAGACCCTTTCTTGTGAACAGAGTTAGCCTGGATACTTGATTTGTAACTATCATCTCTTGATTTAACTTCTGCTCGATTATATGGAGTTTTGTCGCTTCTTTGTCTTTTCGCCTCTAATAATTATAATTTATTAGTCTAAAAATAAAACAGTCTAAGAGTACGCAGAAAACAACTAAGAATTTATATATACCTATGCATAATTATCATTGAAAATAATATATTCTTATGATATTTATTGAGCCGACGACGAAGTTATCCAAAAGACATTTGTACAAAGAAAAAGAAGTATATAGCATAGCTATATGGTTTCGCATAAACAGGCGCTAGAATAATTCCCAAAGATGTGGACACTTCAGTAATCATTCATTAAACGTACAAAACAAAGCAAATAATATGCGTAGGGGAGAAGCGGGCAAAGTGACATAGGCGGGAAAAATGACTTTTTCCTGTTTGAAGCAATCTAATAACTTTAAAAACGCCAAACTATAATTATTATTTGCAAAGGTTGGCAATTCGTTGCTGTGTGTAGTGGAAGTTCACTAGGCTCACAACAAATGGAGTTAGTGTCGTTTTTGTGTTTATGAGGCATAACGCTGTAATGTAAGTAACATTTTGAGACAATATTTAACTATTAAATATTACTTTTTATGCTATTTTCGAGATGTTCGCATAATAATGTGATTGTAGACTGCATGATGCTTGAATAGTTTTTGATTTTGTATTCGCTTTGCAAGACGACACATCTCGGTAGCGGGCAATTTGAATCACTATGTCATCTTGCCCGTCCTTTTTTATAATGTTGGATTGAAGTGATAATTTTATTTCAGTATGGTTTATTCGTATAAGAGGAAGACGAATAGGGGAAGTTGGAATGAGGCAGATATGGAGATAGCTCTAGAAGCTGTCCACAAAGGAGAAATGGGCTGGTTAAAGGCGAGTAAAACGTTCAATGTACCGACTGCCACTTTACGTCGCCGTGGTCTCAGGAAGAACAGAATTGCTGTTAATATTGAAAAACACCTCGGGTCGTTTGAATCTGTACTAAACAAAGAGGCAGAAAGTGCAATGGTCAATCATATTCTAGACTTAGAATCTCGTTTATTTGGTTTAACAACAAAAGACGTGCGAAAGCTTGCATATGAAGTAGCGGAAAAAATGAAAATAAAACACCCTTTTAATAAGGAACTTAAGATGGCAGGAAAAGGATGGCTACATGGATTTCGACAACGCAATCCACAATTATCATTGCGTCTCCCAGAAACCACGTCTCTTGCTAGAGCTGAGGCTTTTAATAAACCGCAGGTACAAAAATTTTTTGCTAAACTTGACAAAGTTATCAATGAGTATAAAATCCATAAGACTATGATATTCAATATGGATAAATCCGCGTTAACAACGGTACACGTCCCGCCAAAAGTACTCGCTCAAAGAGGCAAAAAACAAGTTGGCGCAATCATGAGTGCAGAAAGAGGAGTGCACACAACAGTTGTAGCCTGCATGAGCCCTGGAGGAACATATGTACCACCATCCATAACTTTTCCTCGTAAAAGGTTCAATCCACTATTATACGACGACGCACCTATAGGAACTTTAAAACTTCATAACGAATCAGGCTATATGACAGGAGATTTGTTCGTAAAGTGGATGCGCCATTTTATCGATCACGTTAGACCTAATTCAGAGCAAAAAGCTTTATTAATCTTACATGGTCATTCAAGCCATAAGAGCTACGAAGCCTTAGAATTGGCTAAGATGAATTCAGTTGTTCTTCTTTGTTTACCAGCACACTGCACACACCATCTCCAACCACTGGACGTAGCCTTTTTTGGCCCTCTGCATAAGTATTATAATCATGCTGTCACTCAGTGGTTGAGAGAAAATCCTGGTCGTACGGTGAATATTTATCAAGTGTCCAAACTTTTCAATGAAGCATACGAGAAAACGGCGACACTTGAAATCGCATCGAGTGGTTTCCGTGCAACGGGAATATCGCCGTTTAACACTAATATTTTTCCCGACCATATGTTTTTACCTAGTTTAACAACAGATACGCGCGAGGCCATACCGGTTACTGAAAACGAAACTTTAAATGAAAATTTAGAAGATACCCAAGAGCCCGAAAATTCCAGAGCACAAGCACTCATTATTTTTGAATCTACAAAGGAAGATCAAGAAAGTGCTACAGCAAATATATCTCCAACAGAGCTACTTGACCAAACTTGTCTGCCCAGATCAAGGGATGTCATTCACAAAATTTTAACGGAAACATGTCCATTTCCTCAAAGTAATGTAAGAAATACTACTAAACGCAAGACTGGCAGCTACCAAGATGTATTAACCGAAAACCCGTACCTCCAAAGCCTTCGTGACAAAGAAAATGAAAAGAACCAGCAACAGAGCAACAATAGGAAAAATTATGTCAAAAGAAAGCTTGTGGAAGAGAAACCTAATGGAGACGAACGTGAAAAGAAGCAGCAACAGCAGAGAAAGAGCCATAGAAATGTGGTTAAAAGGAAACTTCTTGAAGATGAATCAAGTGGAGAAGAAAATCCCTTTAGACTTGACGATGACGAAGAAGACTGTGCTTGTCTTTATTGCAATGGCCTGTTCAGTCGATCAAAATCACAAGAATGGTGGCTACGATGTCAACTTTGCCAAAAGTGGTGTCATGTCGAATGCGCAGGTCTATCTAGAAAAGCGAAATGTTTTATTTGTGAGCTGTGCCAGGAGTAGCCAACCTTCTTCAAACTATGCATTTTTCAACTTTCTTTATTATTATTATTATATTTATTATTCGAGATTATATTAGATTTACTATGTCATTTTGCCCGACCCGGGTGGGCAAGATGGTTTTTTGACAAAGAATAAGTTTTGGTTATTAATAATAAAGTTTTTAAAGAAAATGGTGGTTTTATTGTAAAACATATGAGAAAACATTGGTGACTATCAGTATCGATCAAGCATTTTGCTTTATCACTTTATTTCTTTAAATAATCTGGAAAATAAACTAAGTACCTATGTCATCTTACCCTCCTCTCCCCTATATTTACTTCTTGCTCTTAAACTTATAAAATTCAAATATGTTAATACTTACACCTATAAAACTACCTTCAGGAAAGTTAAATTTAGAAATGTAAGTATTATAGTAATCATCCCCTGATGTGAGTAATATTTTACCATATATGTAGAATAGTACAGCATATATGCTAAAAGAGTGTATTATTATACAACAGCAATCAATTAATTTCTCTGTACTTACATGTATACCTTCATGGCGTCTCAAATTGGACAGGAGAACATCTGTAGCAATACAAGTAGTTGGATAACGGTAAAACACATTTACGATATAAACAATGCTAAATAATTATCGTCAAATTAGTACCACAGTCATAATGGAAGCTTCTAAAGACGCTTTAAAATTCCTGGAATAAATTAAGAAATAATTTAATTATCTTAACTGAGACATTTACTTATTCGTATCAGTTATGTACTTCTTAAACAAATCTACGTATGTTATGATGCCATAGATATATATTATTGTTATTAAATATGTACTGAGGTTTAAAATATAATTTGACAAATAATGTATTACTATTTATAACATCATGTTCTGAAGAATAATCCGTGGAACGCCTCGTCATAGAGAGATCCACACATTCACAGAAAAAGTAGATAGGTATAAAGTGTGAAAGTAAATCCTATTTGCAATACTCATTATTAGAAAATCAAATTGATATCTGAACACATTTTGGGTACAGTGGGGGAATGGCAGTTTTTGAAAAGGCATAAGAGTGTGATAATAAGAGTAAATCGTCACCTTAAAATGAAAATATGTGTACCTACTTATTAGAAAAATTAAAACAAAAAACAAAATTCCAAAATAACAAAAACTACAAATATAATGCGGCCGGTATTACCCACACATGTGGGGTAATGTAGGCTAGGGGCCGTTGTTACCCGAAATATAATTTATTTATAACAATCGCACACGAAATAATTCTTCTCGCAATTTGTACAGGCTCTATCACATATCTTAACTACACTTCATTGTTTTTCCAAACTCCTCACAAATTACACATTGAAGTGGAACCCCTATATCTAAATTAATATATTTAATGTAAAATTTAAAATTCTAAAATAAAATGTAAATGAGTTTGCCAGCTAAGCTCAGATCGGATTTTTTCAAGGGCGATTCAGGTTAATAAAAGATGATTAATTAAAAGGTTCCCAAACATTATTTAGTGTTAATAAAATAAAAATCCATTTTATAATTTAAATGTTACTTATATTCAAAATCAATGCTTTATTACTTCTATAAATTACAACAATATTTATGACTGTTGTCGACTCACTCCGGGGTCTATTATTTATTTAAATTATAATTAACAACAAATCTTATGATTGTTGTCGACCCACTCAGGAGTCTATTATTTGGAGTTGGCCTCTCGACACCAAGTCTAACTTGCGACTCTTGCATTTGAACTATTTTGAACACGTATTCTTGCCTCTGATTCCCCGCTTTCTATATAGTCCGGGCCTTCCTACTACTTTTTCACACACATAGTTACGCGTGAACACACACCAAACTTAGATAAACAGGATGTTTATGCGTCGACATCAATACTAATACAGCTTATGACTCCCGGCGAATTAATATTACCGAAATATATATTCATTGATTTTTAAATATAGTAAAACTATAAAATTAATAAGTATATAGAAATGGGCTGTACCTTACCGTACCCCCATCTACTTTTTTGAAATAGCTAAACGTCAATGCTTGGTATTGCACAAAAAGTAAATAGATGCTTGCTAAAAAGGTGTTACTAGTTTTTAATAAATGATTGGAGAACATTACCTCCTCATATTGTGGATTGTTGCAAAGATAATGACGTTTATTCGGCTTGTCCCACCGAATTGCGTCATTCTAAACATAATCATTATTCATGGACAATTTTTCTTTAAGTATGGTCGATTTGTTTTTCTTCCTATTCATCATATACAGATAGAACCACCGGCCATCTGCCTATAGGGAATTGTATGCAGTACACATTTATATGTACATATATGTATCTATACATATATACCGTTTATCAGAAGCGTTGTCTATGCCGACGCTGGATCGACAGTCAACCGCGTCAGTCGTGTCTTGACTGCGGTGGAATATGCTCATAGTTGGTCGAACTTGCAAAAATACGCAAATTCTTGCTATCTGCATCTTTAGGGTTTAGAATTATTTAGAGCTCAGTATTTTTTTCTGTTTTTTACCGATATTCATTTACGTATTTACTATGCCGTTAGTTTATAGTAAAGAAGAAAAAATAAATATTATTAAATGGTATTACTTATCTCAAGGAGGTACGCAAGAAGTGATTGGTCGTTTTGTTTTTTCGTTTCCTGATCGTCCAGTTCCCTGCCGTCGGACGATACTAGATATCATACATCGTTTTGAAAAGTCGGGCTGCATTAATGGATGTTCGAAATGCTATCAGAGTAATTTCCATCCTATTTCGGAGGAAAGAATAGAGAAGGAAGTCAGTGTATGCGCCTTTGTAGAATCAAGTGAGCCCTGCTCTAGCCGCCAAATTTCTGAACAATTAGGTATTCCAAAAACCACAGTTAGGCGTATATTACACAAAAAGAAATATAAGTGTTATAAGGTTAGAAAAAATCAAGAAATATTCCCAGATGACCAGTTTAGACGTCTCGAATTTTGTGAGGCTATTAGAGAAAAATGTGATAATGATGATAATTTTACACGAAATATTTTGTTCACTGACGAATCAACATTTTCCCTTCATAAACGCCATAATCCATCTGCCGTTCGCTACTGGTCTCAGAAAAACAAACATTTGAGCAGGGATGTCAACACTCAATATCCACAGAAACTAAATGTCTGGGCAGGAATCTTAGGGGATCACATCATAGGGCCATTTTTCCTAAACGCTAGCTTAGCACTAGAGGTAATATTTCTTGGCCGCCTAGATCCCCTGACTTAACGCCATGTGATTTTTTCCTTTGGGGATATTTGAATGAAACCATTTATGTACACCAGAATGAAAGACCCCGCACATTAGATGATTTACGAATGCGAATTACACAACTCTGTAATAGTATTTCACCTGTAACTCTCTCTAATGTACGTAGAGAATTTTACAACAGACTGGACTACTGTGAGGCAAACAATGGAGGCTTGTTTGAAAGAGATATTTATTAGCCTCTAGAATTCTATTTTATTTTCTCTAGAATTTTTTTTGTTTGACATCAATTATTACTTTTTGAACGTTTTTTAATTTCTCCATGTTGCTTCCTTTTTAGAATTATTTTTCTTATTTTCTCTTGGTTTAGTAATTTGCAATTTAATTTTATTTAACTAGGTACATTCAGAATCACTAGTTACTACTTCTTTGGAATCTCAAACCTTCGTTTTCATTACAAATCTACTACTAATATTTCTACAACACGAAACATTATGCCGATGATTGATTCTTACAAATATCTACGAAATGAAATGGCAATATCTGTGTCATATTTAAAGATTAAATATGCTTTATCGACGGATGTGTATTTATTTCTTTTTACGCCACAAATTATTATTGCCGGTACGTAGATATATACGTAGGCGTATATAAATGTGTACTGCATACAATTCCCTATAGGCAGATGGCCGGTGGTTCTATCTGTATATAATACTACTATATTGCGTGTGTTGTATCTTGATAATGTGTAATTTTTCGTCCCAACTAAGAGAGATAGAATTGGCCGCATTGCGTGTTCTGCGCATGCGTCAACTCAAGCTGTCCATTTTGAAATTTACGAAATGACAGATAAACAGAAAACATAATTATAACCTCTGATTTAAATTGACATCTATAACTATATATTACTGAAAGCATACGCAAGGTTGTTTTTTGTATTGAATTCAGTTTTGTGCAAGTTTAGTTCATCGGTGAATTTGTAGAATTACCCAGAAAATACGCGGTAGAATAAATAAACGATATGAAGACTGATTCCAGTGAATAATTAACAGAAAAACTTGTGAAGTTATAACTTCTGCGTTGATTTATACGTGCTTACTGGAATATGTGAAATTATATTATTAAATGTAAATACCGATCGTTTCATTCTGATTAACAGAAAAGATTTTGAACAGAAAAACTTGTGAACTTACAACTAATACATTGATTTGTACGTGTTTATTAGTATATGTGAAATTATATTATTAAATGTAAATACCGATCGTTTCATTTCGCCTTATTGAAAAGATTTTGAACAGAAAATCTTGTGTACATTGATTTGTATATGCTTATTGGTGTAGGTGTGTGAAATTATTGAATATAAGTACTGCTTCTTTAATTTTGATTTACAGGAAACGCATAAGTTAATGTTTTACATACACAATCGAATAGATTCAGGTATGTTTTATATAAGTCAGATTGTATTATATTTCAACATATAGTTTTGCTATGTATTTTAAGCTTAAGAATGCAAATAAAATTACTTAAATTACTGTATTTAGCATTTTGGCTATATATAGGAGTAAAACATTTATTTTATATTTGTCTACATACCTACATTATTCAATATAATGTCGCGTAATCAACAATGTAAAGAACTAATTAAATTCCTGTTGTGTTCCTTTATTTAATTGTGTGGCAAGATGTACACTGAAACATGAATGTTTTAGAAAAAGTTGTGGAATTAATCAGCATTACATTTTTGTGATTGAATATAATTTTTATTGTTAACTTTTTTTTTAAATTTAGAATGATTAAACCATTCATGAAAATAAAAACGTGATGAAGCCTAATTTACGCCCATATGGTAGCAAAGAATATAAACAAACAATTACTGATACACTTGAATTTCTGTAGTGTATCTAATAGCACATTAATAATCAATACATTTTTCTTGATGTCTATGTCTCATAGACTGAGATGAGTAGAAATGAAACATACACACAATAATTTATATTATTACTTGTAAAAAAGGTATGTTGATGTTGTATTTGATTCAATAATTACATCAAAGTACAATTTCTACTTACGAAGTAAAAAATTAAATTTTATTCCATTTATGTTCGCAAATTTATTTTGTTTATACTTTCTTGGAATTAAAACAACAAAAAATTATTATGAAATATAAATATTTGTATGAATTAATAGATACATACAAATTTATAAAATGATAAAATAAAAAGATTTAGAGAATGTAACAATATCATAAAAACAGGAATACCGTTTGATGCCGTGCCTACCTTGCCGTTCATAACAGCAGTATTTACTTCCACAATGTTGGGAAAAGTTCAGAAGAACTCATCACACATTGTCTTGGCAAATTCCAAAATGAATATTATCTTTATACCTACTGTACCATCTACAAGTTGTTTTAAACTAAAACATATTTTATTGTAAATTTAAATACCTATAAAATACATTTTATATGTGCTTGATTATAATTTAGTGACAGAAATTGCGATACATATTCAGCAAAGTACAAATTAAAAAAAATCACTTCACTATCTTATAAATAATGTGTTCATCCTTCAAGTTATTTTCACAATCAGTGATGCATCATAGCATAATAAATTCCAATAACCGGCTCAAAATACCCAATTTTGGTATATTACTATCTCATATCATATGGGATCTGTGGATTCCGTGGTGGACATATCAAAATTCTTCAACTTTCTATGAACACATGTATGTTCTGTTAGACATATACCAAAAAAATTAGAAGGTCATGGCAAAAAGATGGGTGTGCATCTCTGTAAGATTTAATAAAAGCCTATTTATTACATATAAGCAATTCAAATATTTTAATATGTAACATAGTAATACAATTACCTAATTCAAGTACAATTTACTGTGTTATTTGCGTACATTTCTCCGATGTAGATGACAGTAATTCTAGAATACAAGAATACCACATTATCTAATTCTTTATTATTCTTGCATGTTGAGTTGAATAATTTTAGTGCTGTTATTATATCACAAATTATTGTACCTATAGAGGTGTTTTTCTTTATATCTTCAAAGAAACACAATTGCAGTGCAATTGAACTGACTGCGAGTTCTAGTTAATTAGTTTACAATTTTTACTATAACATAACCACAATTCGTACAATTTTTGACAAATATATTTCTGCGGTATGATCGTTTGTTTGTCTATGATTTGCCCATGATGCCAGGACGATATTTCTTCATTCTTTAAGGGAAATTAAATTATTTTTCCTCATTTAACAAGGCACAATTATTAATTATAAAGAGGTTTGTCGATTTTAAAACCATTTTGCTTGTTTGACGATTTACAAACTTTAATCAAATATTTATAGTAATAAATCTATGTGATAAACAAACAGACCTAAATTTGAAAAATTATTTATTACGCATGCGCAGTTTGGACAATGCGGCTCTTAAACGGCATAGCACTATATGTTTTATTTCACAATGTTGGAGGGAAGTTTTCCTTGTCTACACGCGATATAGTAGTATTATATCGACATTATATATATGCTATTCATTATCTTCTTTTGTTTTATTCCGTTAGAGACGACCATGCTTTTTTTTAATGGTTGGTAACAGTGCTGCACATAATCAGGCACACACGGATAATTTTGATAGTTTGGTCAACCCGCCTTGTTAAATTACACATTATCTGTCGTATTATTAGAATGATATTCTAAATTTTTTAGGTACCTAAATATGTGTAGAAATTTATGACAGGCGTAAATTTCGTATTTCTTCCTATAATTATAGTTATAACACAGGTTATAAGGCGTAATCAAAAGCAATTTACACTTATGGGCGAGGCAATTTCTATTAGATTTCAAAAGATACATATTTCAAATGTCAATAATAGTATATTACATACCAAGGTGGAAAGTGTGTCATTACTGTCGAGAGATTAGGTACTTTATCTCGAGACAGGAATGAAACTTTTCACCGAGGTTTGTATACTATTTTATTTACAACCATAATTATATTTATTTGTGATAAAAATTCCGGTAAAAGTTTTGACATATTGAGTTGTCAGATTTGTGATGATCTAGCGTAAACGTCAAATAAATATACGCCACTTTTTTTTGGTGAATAGATTATAAAAGAAATGTTGAGTAGTAAAGCCTTCAAGGTCTGCACTCCACTTGAACTGAGGGAAACTGTCCTCCCGTAGCAATCCAGATATCTTGGCTCGAATGGAGAAGGACAAGAAATCACTATTTCATCATATCAGCAATAGCAGGGCGGCCTATCTACATGTATTCAAGCTTCCAATAATTCTAATGTAACAATTAATTTTATTTACAACCATACAATTAATAATTATTTGTGATAAAAATTCCAATAAGGTTTTGACATATCGAGTTGACGGTTTTAAATTGTGATTGACATTGAGGTTAAGAAACGAGGGCAGTAATAGAGGGCGGGAAGTAAATGAGGGCAGTAATAAGAATAAGAGGGCGGGAAGTAAACGTGAACAAAGTCACACTTCCCAACTTTTAAAAAGTCAGAAATGCCAACATTACGCGTATGGTTGTAAATAATAGTATATTACCAGAGAAACTACTCTATTTCTCTGTATATTACATACCGAGGTGGAAAGTGTTTCACTGTCGAGAGATTAGGTAGTTAACCGAGACGCGAAGCGTCGAGGTTAACTTTATCTCGAGACAGGAATGAAACTTTTCACCGAGGTTTGTATACTATTTTATTTACAACCATAATTATATTTATTCGTGATAAAAATTCCGGTAAAAGTTTTGACATATTGAGTTGTCAGATTTGTGGTGATCTAGCGTAAACGTCAAATAAATATACGCCACTCTTTTTCGGTGAATAGATTATAATGTTGAGTAGTAAGGCCTTCAAGGTCTGCACTCCACTTGAACTGAGGGAAACTGTCCTCCCGTAGCAATCCAGATATCTTGGCTCGAATGGAGAAAGACAAGAAATCACTATTTCATCATATCAGCAATAGCAGGGCGGCCGATCTACATGTATTCAAGCTTCCAATAATTCTAATGTAACAATTAATTTTATTACAACCATACAATTAATAATTATTTGTGATAAAAATTCCGATAAGGTTTTGACCTATCGCGTTGACGGTTTTAAATTGTGATTGACATTGAGGTTAAGAAACGAGGGCAGTAATAGAGGGCGGGAAGTAAACGTGAACAAAGTCACACTTCCCAACTTTTAAAAAGTCAGAAATGCCAACATTACGCGTATGGTTGTAAATAAAATAAATAATGAACAATTTATTGCTAGACAACCTCACGGAAAATTTATGTAAAAACGTCAATAAATTGCTGAAGGAGTATCTTATTTATCAGCATTCCTCAAATCAGTTTGTGGCAAAAGGTACTTAGTAAATATCATGTTTAGAGTTTCAATAAAAAGTAATAATGGCTAAGAAAATGGGGAAGCTATACTGTGCCTGTCAAAATCTAATAATTAAACTAATTGGTTCATATCAGGTATCTTACTATCAATTCTCAAAACACTATTTTCAACAGAATTTCGTTAATTTAGCACTTCATAAAGCAATATTTAGAAATTAAACCCATAATTATAGGAGTACTAAGATACTTCAGAAAAAAAAATTAAAATATGTATATTTTTATTTACATTCAGTATTCATATACACACTATATAACTTAACATAACATAGGCAAATTAGTAATAATTATCATTACTGCTCTCAGAACTGTTATCGTAGTCTTCAAGATTACTACTTTCATCTCTTTTAAATTTGGCTTTAAATCTAGCATACTGTTTACCAAATTTATTAACATCTGTTAAATCAAGATCTTCATTATCTATACTATATACTAAAGCATCTTCTCCATCATCACTAGATAGTTCATTTTCTCCATTTAAATCAATTCTGTTCATTGCATTTAATATATCATCATCGGTAATGCTTTCATGATCAGATTCATCAGGATAATCATTTCTCCAATTATTTTCATCATTAGAATCAGAATCGTCTGGATTTTCTTCATTTTGATACATGTCGTCCTGAGCATTGTCATAAACTAGATCATCACTTAATGGATACACACTACAAGATGTTATTAACAATATATTAGAATATAATACAATATCAAGAAATATTACCTTATTAATTCATTCAAGTCGATTTCTGGAAAGCTGTCTGAATTTGTGTAATACAAGTCATATACATAAGATGAAGTTTCTTTATTTTTAATTTCAACGTCATCTTCTATTTCAATATCTACTATTGTAATATCATCCTCAATAGCCTTAGTCTCTAACACAATTGGATCAATTGATCTTTGTAAATTTATTACTTTATATCTATTTCTTTTAGCTATCTCTTGCCCTTCTTGTTTAATCTTCTTGTATAAGTCAACAGTATGTGTTTTATAATTATCTTCAAGCCTGGATTTTGAAGATTGTTTAACATGTTCTAAAATGTCAGTATCCTATAAAATAAATACAATATTACCCTTCAATTGTAAAATGTCTGGTGATATTAGGAAATTTTAAATACCAATTCACTGTTTACACTTTACCAATTGATAACCTATAAATATGATTGTTTCAAATATATAAAAAATTTTAAACATGTACGATATAGTCATGAATTAAATAATAATATACTTTACTTAATTCCTATAATAGTGTAATTATTAATTACAATTAAATACTTATATAAAAAACAAATTGATGTTACGCATTCCAATGCTAAGAGGTAACATACCTTTGTTCCTTGGGTAGCAGAACGTTTAAATATTGTTGATATTTCGTCTTCATTTGTATTTGTCTTTTGCCTTTTACAATTTACAAGAACCGTATCTAAGGGTTCTTCGTCTAATCGTCTTTTAATTCTTATTATTGCCGCCATTTCTTCAGAAACGTTTATGTTCTATCCTCTTGCTTTAAAGTAATAACTATAACCAACATACAAAATTGATTTCTTACTAAAACTGGGTTTGTTGGGATGTGAAGGCCGGTAATTGGTAACACTGTAATTAGAGGTGGGTCACGATTTCAAATACAAATTTGGAGCTGGAAACAGGAAATCATATTATATATAATTACCCTCGTTTAGTAAATACGTCACAACGCCAAATTGTTAAGCACGGTGATAAGATAAGTCAGTGAAGTGGATGCAAACAAAGATCATATGGTAAATACGTCACAATAGATAATAGATAGGTCTGTTAAACTGGATGCAAACAGAATTTGATGACGCGCACTAAATGAGCGTATTCCTGCTCCTTCCTGAATTAAACTGTTAAATTTGTCATAGTCGTAGTTCAAAGGTTTAAAACAGTAGACAGTGAATGTCATTGGCGCAATATATTTGCGATAATTTTAATACATATTAGGTTTTCATTTTTAATATATTTTACTTAATTCCTATAATAGTGTAATTATTAATAACAATTAAATATTTTGTATTTTGTTTTTATTCGGCACCTATCTGGTAGTTTAACAAAATATAAAATGAAATATTACTAGAACTCTCGCCGTATGTAAATTTAAAGCTCAGTGGAATTCAATTTCACTGTCCGCAATCCGCCACTATGAAAATCCACGATATAGCAGAGCTTTTGGAAATCACCATAATAACATAAATTAGTCATAAATTTCACAGTGGCAATTGTTTTGAAAATTATAGGTAATATAAATTTAAAATTACAAATTATTAATGCTATTTCATAATAGTAGTAGGTAAAACTTTAGTGTCAATTTGGCATAAAAACATGTTCATATCATTATAAAATGATGTATATTATCTAAATTAAATATTTAGGAACGACTTTGGCGGAAGAATAAACAAAAGAAGACGTTCCAGGCTATTGATTTAATAACATGAAAAAAGTTCCTAATTAACAATATATAAATTAAATTACAGACACCCGTAAAAGATGCACGTATCATACGGCGTAACAAGTGAAGGTAATGTAGCGTAAATCTTTTAAGTTGGCAACATTGACTATTTGGTGTTGAGAAACACTAATGTACCACGCGATCATTTTAAATTCTAAATTATAGTAGGCGGGATTTTTTTTATTAGGTTGTCCAGAATGTCAATTATTGATTAATTAACATTTTGAAACGTCACCTTGACAATTCAAATTGTAAATTAGTACTTATATACCAACTTAATTTAAATTTCACAGCCTGCTCTAATTTAGAATTTAAATGATCGCGCGGTATATGCATTCCATAGCCGTAACAATGGTCGCATTCAGTAAACGGATCGGGAATCGTTCTCACTCCAACTGTTCACTTGACAACAGTCGAGTGTTGGCTAGACAGAATCCATCTCGTTTATGTGATCCCCTACCGTTTGGTACCTACTTTTCACTGCTGCCATTTGTCAGAATTGTATTGATTAAACAGAATAAACGACAATAATAAAAAAAAATTTGAAATGAAAACTTCTATGGGCGCGTTGATGCATTGATTGTTGGGCACTGAACGAGACTGAGCCGTCACGCTTGGAATGTAACGCTCGTTCGGGTAAAGTCGGCTCGAGTCAAGTCGACTAAGGGAGCGAGAGATATAATTAACGCGTCTCTGCCGGTCTCTGCTATACTCGCTCGGCTTTGTATTATAACAGGTATTTAATTTTGATTAAATTGAAATTTAGAATAAATACGCGAAATATTGTATTTTTATTTTCTGAAAAATTATTGTCCGCGTGCAGATGCGATCCCGAGCCGCCGGGTATGAGGCCGGCACGTTACCATTAGACCAGCGCGGGTACTCGTATGAGAATTATCATATCGTCTATTTGTATATATACATGCGTACGTATGAATTTTTGAAGTGAAAACAGAATAATGTATACACAATAATAATAAATATATTTTTTTAAATGTAATATTGAACGAAAATGGAAAACGGAAAATGTAAATGTAAATAAATATAGAACGAAAAAAAGTTGTATTTCGTATTATTAACCTCGTGTTGATTAAGTTTTCACTTCTGCCGTGTGGTCTTAAGCACACCCATTTTTTTTCTGCATTAAGTTTTGGCGTAGTTTTTAGTATAATGTTCGGTTTTTTCAACTCCGATAAAAATACTCGGTTAACTTCAATATTATAATACATTTATTTTTGCACAATAGCTTCAATTTATTTATATATTTCTACTTTTTCTATACTCAAATCGCTGAACAGATTCAGTGATCACTTTGGGTTCATGTGAGTCGTATGCACACAAGCACATAAAATCATTCAAGGATCAATGTCTGTAAAATAGTTATCGCCGTAGTATTTGACATAAGCCAAAACAGATTTAACGGAAACAGAAACGTAAAAGTAAATAAGCACCTGCGATCTCGATGATACTATTACTTTTACCTAATCGCCTAATGTAAACGATTATTGCCGCCAACCATTGTTTTGCATACGATGCCTTGATCAGGTTGTGATCACGCACTTTTATTATTGTATCTCTTCGGCGTTTGACATCGATACGTCAAACGTCATCTATTCCACATTTCGACTGTATAAACCTATCTGTGAAACAACCAATCACAGATACAGATTTTAGCGCGATTAATTTAAAACGCTCCTCTTAGTTTAAAAATAGACTATAGTATAAGTAACTTCCTTACAAATTGTGTGTTACGTTGGTGTTGGAATGTGTTAATGTGCATACGGATCAAAATATGCTCACTGAGTGAGCATAGAATTTTTCCGCTCGCAAGAAAGCAACCGCTCAGAATGAACGTGTATTATCTGAATCCGATCACATTACAATTACGAACTGTTGTTCTGCTGAATGCAACCAATGTGCACATATGCTTTTGACATGTATGTTATATCAGTAAAGAGATTGTAAATAAATTAATTTTCAATGTTTATAACTAAAAGAATCAGTTAGATCACAATGACAGAGAATTCGATAGAGTAGGTTCCTAGATGTACCAGTCTAACAACAAAATAGTCTAATCTATTTTTTGAGACACAAGCATAGTTAACTTGAAATTGATTGTATAATTAGAGAAAAACGTTTATTTAGTAAATTATATATTTAGGCAATTTTATCTGTCCAGTGATATAACCTACAAAAGTCAATTTTTGGGCTGTCATAAATAGTAACATTGGTCGCATTCAGCAGATACAACAGTTGCTCAACTGTTTGGTGATCGGATTCAGATGATGTACGCCCACTCTGAACATGTGGAGCGGTCGCCTGTTTTTGCGAAGGAAAAATGGTCGCATTCAGCAGGCACAATAGTTGCGCAGCTGGTCAGTGATCGGAATCAGACGATTTACGCTCACTCTGAAAATGTTCTGGAGCGGTCGCCATTTTTGCGAGCGGAAAATTTCTACGCTCTCTTAGTGAGCGTATTCTGTCCGCATGCGCCATTAACGCATTCCAACACCAACGTAACACACAATTTTGAAGAATGTTACTAGAAGAGTAGATAAGCAAATTAAAGGCATTGTGCAGAAATAAATGTATTATAATGTTGGAGTTAGCCGAGTATTTTAATCAGCGTTGGAAAAAGCGGCACTTACACTAAGAACTACGCCGACACTTTTTTTATTTATTTATTCGGTTTAATCTGTATAAATTTGATTAATATATGGCAGCAGTGAAAACTACTAAATGGAAGGTAATCACATAAGATGGACGGTCTTGTCCAGCAAACAGTCAACTGTTGTTAAGTGAACAGTTGAAGCGGGAACGGTTGGCGATCGTCTGCTCAGTGCGCCCAATGGTCGCATTCATCAGACACATCAGTTGCGCAACTGGTCATTAATTATGACCAAAAGACGTTCACTCACTATGAATATGTTGTGGCGCGATCACCATTTATGTGAGTGGAAAAATTATATGCTCGCTAAGTGAACGTATTCTGATTCATACGCTCATTAAGGCGTTCCAACACCAACGTAACACGAAATTTTGATAAAGTTACTAGAAAAGTGAGTGAGACAAACTAAATTGTACAGGACGCGGGACTTTCACACACGGCATCCAACATTTTCTCAAACATTGCTCCATATTAATCCTAAAATTGAATTCATTTTTTAAGACAATAAGTTTGCTTATATACTTGACATAATTTATTGATGAATAAAAAGATCTTTATTGTGGTATACGATAATGTTAAATATTCGTACGGTGTGTAGAAATAAAATTTATTATAATATTAGGTTTACACGAAAAATAATGCAGAAAAACAATTTATTATTATTGTTTATTATACAGGGTCGGGCAAAAAGAGCGGAACACCGAATTTATGGCTTAACTAGCACTTTTTCGAAAATTTAACCTAAATTAAAGTTTTTGTATACTTTATGTATTATTTATTGGTGTTTGCAGATTTTCCGTTTTGGTCACATTTTTGAAGATATGATGTCACCGGATAGTATTTTAAATGAATCACCCTGTATTTATATTTTTTTTTGAGTAGATATTTTTTTCCTGAATTCACTAATACCAGGTTTAGTGGGTCTCTGACTTATGGTTTCATAAGAAAAAAATAAAATGTAATGGCACCTAAATATTTATTTAATAAAAAACGAACGACAATAACTAAAGATTCTAAAAAAAGTTAATGCTGCATTAAAAGTTCATGTCACCTTTAAGCGAGAAATGAATTTCATAATCATTTGTTAAAGTTAATGGACGTTAATGAATAGAATCTTTAGTTATTGTCGTTCGTTTTTTATTAAATAAATATTTAGGTGCCATTACATTTTATTTTTTTCTTATGAAACCATAAGTCAGAGACCCACTAAACCTGGTATTAGTGAATTCAGGAAAAAAATATCTACTCAAAAGAAAATATAAATACAGGGTGATTCATTTAAAATACTATCCGGTGACATCATATCTTCAAAAATGTGACAGAAACGGAAAATCTGCAAACACCAATAAATAATACATAAAGTATACAAAACTTTAATTTAGCTTAAATTTTCGAAAAAGTGCTAGTTAAGCCATAAATTCGGTGTTCCGCTCTTTTTGCCCGACCCTGTATTTGTCGGCAATGAAAAGTACTAGATGACAGATGATCACCTAAAGTAGAACGGTCCTGTCCAGCCAACACTCAAAATATTGTCAAGTAAAAAGTTAGAGTATGAACGGTTTTTGATTGGTCTGCTGAATGCGACCAATTCAACTATAGGACAGAGCTGCGAGTAGAGGTAAGTAAATACATGTGCGCATAGTACCGTTTTGTGTATTCTTCCCGCATTTGTTGATTTTAATTTCACAGGTAATTAAAAAGTTGATAATGTAGTGTTCGTAGGGAATATTGCAGTGCCATCTGATGCAGAGATGCACATTTGTTGTGTAAATATTGTCATCCGCAGTTTGGAGAATGAGGAATGAGAATTCTGGCAACACTGTACTGGGAATTACAGTATTTGACATATTCGACATTTACAACTTGTGTACATGTACAATTAAATTATTGCATGAATCAGGCATGAAAGTTACATACATGAATAATATGTTATTGCGTATTTGTGGGTGTTCAACAAAGTGAATTGAGTTCTATTATTGTGAATAGTTGTGATTTGTTTTGCATTAAATTTAAGATGCTATAAATATTGATTACAAAATTATTACTCAAAGATGTTTCTTATTTAAACTAACGAATTATTAATTTGAACAAGAGCTAAATATATATATATCTTCAGCTCTAATTACGAAAAGGAATACAACTTGCGTCAAGGTTTGCATAAAACCTTCAAATTTGTTTCTCATATTTCTAAGTTTGTTATTAAAATGGCTGATGACTGGCGCACATCAACATTTCGACAAAGTGTAGTGTCAAAAATGTATGTTAAAGAGCATGTAAGAATAAAGCGTTGTATTTACATATTTTTTAGTGATGAAGCTATACGACAGTCAGGACAGTCAACCAGTCGAAATAGTCATGAAATGGAAAATCATGTTTTTCAGAAAGCCAAATCGAAAGAAGAATATTTGGGATTTGTTGCAAGACTAATATTACATGTTCGTGAAATGAGTAAGTTTAGAGTATTCACAAACCATCTTGTATAATACAAATTTATGTTTGTATGCTATTAGTTGATTAGTATGTTAGAAACAAATATTTATATAAAACTTAAACTTGTACATTTATATGCATGTATCAAAGATTGTTTTCAAGTTTTGTAACTCGGACTTCATAAATTAAAACATCTTAACACAAAAGTTTCATAGGTATATATTATATCGAATAGATATCCTTGTTATTTGAACAAAATGATATTGATTATTTGAAATGTTGAACAAAAATGTTTTCGATGCTATAATTTTTCTTCACATTTGATAACAGAAATATATCTCACATACCTCAAGAAATCTTCAAATGAGTAGTATATTTTTATATATGCCAAACTTGGTTATTTATCATAATTTTTGACAAGTGCTTTTTACAATTTGTTTGGTTTATTTTTCTCTATAGTATATTTTTTATTATTATTATGAATAAGTTTATAACTACTCTGTAATATTTATTACACTTTACTATATGAGTACCATATTCAGACTATAATAAGTTATTTACTGTACTACTAATTTATCAAAAATTATGGTACAAACTTAATTATGCTGAATTATGTACCTTATGGTTTAATTATGTGATAATTTTTTCAGTAACATGGCCCATTGTAATTTCCAGTACTATTTAATATACTTTTCAAGCCCCTATTTCTAAATCACTATTTTACTCTCTATATTAACAAAAGTCGATGAGTACTTTAAAAGTACGATTGAGGGGAAAAGCTACAATTTTGGTCAGTCATATATTTGAATATAATGGAAGTAGAAATAGCGATAATAAAACAATAACGCACCGTAGGCGCATAGTAATAACTCATAACTGATAACACTCTACATACTTCGCTTAAGCTGTTGGGAGATACTGAGGCACGGATTATTATTATTATTGTTAATGATTGTAATGTTATGTAAAATGTATATATTCAATGTCACTGACGAAATAATAAAGTAACTTATCCACATGAACAAGAACCAGGCTCAGTATAATAACAGTGCTAAATGGTCTTAATTGGTTGTAAAATAATATGAATATTCTCTTAGAAAAAAACATGTGTCTATTAGATACAGAGAGATTGTCTATTCCACCTTGTTTATATATGATACATTTTGAATATGTGCTGAATATGAAGAATAATATTTATAACGTGGAAATACATACCGAGGTCGTCATATTTTAATTTCTGATAGGAAAGTGGTAAGAGGAAAGGAGCGCGACGAATTAAACTAAAGATAGACATAAGCGAGGCTGCCACACTGGACATTTGTAAGGCGTGGGGGTCGCCCGCCACTCCGTTGCTCTCCCTCCACTGTTAGCAATCAGGCATCGCTGTATATGAGAAGATCATCTTCTGCATATGATAGAAGTGCAAACCGAAATTAAAATTTGACGCTTACGGTATACATATTACATGGAAAGTTTGTAAGAATAATTGCTTTTGGATGGTAAAAACATATACATTGATTTCTTATTGAATTATATATACCTGATACATTTTAAAATACAGAAAATAGTAATTTATTTCATTATTTTATATTAAATGTAAAAATAACAATTGTCGCAAAAATATGGCAAATGTTTAAACTATATATATGTATATATATTGTAGTTATTAGCAGGGTATAGTTGAATCGCTGTGGCACTCGGTATGCGCCAGTGAATTAAAATGGCGCCAAATTTGACGTGGAAACAATTTTCCTGTCAAATAATGTAACCTGCAAACGTTATCTGAGGACTGTCATAAATAACTATAGAGCGTCTTAACCTTAGTATTCAGTACAGTCTCTTGTGGGATATATACCTCTTTTACTACCATAAGCAATTTGTAATAAACTGTCTTTTTTTATTTCAATGCAATGTTGTCAGTTCGATTTATTATGTTATGGTTGGTATTATCGGTGTGGTGTAAGTATCACAATATAACCTCCCTGTCAAGTGTCAAATTAATTTTATAATATAATAATATAGAATAATATCCTAACCAACTAGTATTTAAAATGTCTTCCAAGTTTTGTTTGCTTTTATAGAAGACTAAGAATTTTTCAATACATCCTCGTATTCCTGAAATATTAATTAATTAATTTAATTTTATTGTTAAAAAATGGTTCCTGTCGGTGGGAATTTGTAGTGGTATTGCATTGTCGTCTTTAGTTCATAGTTTGCCCGTGTCGGTTGCCAAAACTATTCAACTATATTTGTGTAATAAATTGCTCATGTTGAGTTTCGTATTTAGCGACATTTCTGAAAACACCACAGACCATTTATTGAATTAAGACTTTCAAAACCGGTGTAATACATAGGACACACATGCGATACTAGCGATGCCAGAGCGTTAGACCGAATTAAATAATTGTGTCTGTTCGTTCATTCAGTCGACAGTTTACATTGAAAGTTGTCAGCCATTTTGTAATTATGTTTTTATAATGTCATTCAAGAAATGCAATCAGTTTTAATGTTAGCGATTTCGATAAAACCACGATACACTTATACCGGTATGCTCACTTTAGTTGTCAATGACGTCATTGAGGAGCAAGTCAGATTGACAGTTGTCATATGGGCTACATCATGGCTACATTTTGACGCAGTTTGAAGTTGTTTTATCGTTTTTTTAAGTAATACTCTATTCATTATGCTAGGTTGTGCTGTATACGGATGCCGTAATTACAGTCGAAAAAGTAGAGATAGCCACATTAAATATTACAAGTTTCCCAAAGAAGAGATGGTACGTTAATTGCGTGTAAAAGGCAGGATTTAATAAATTTCAAAAATGGTATTTCCACAAATTAATAATATAAGCAATTATTGAAGTACTCAGGCAAAGTGATATTTTTGAATGCAATCATAACTACTAAGATGTTTTAACTTTTTTTATATGTGTTTGAATTACGTTTTCAATACACAATGCAAAACAGTTTATTTTGTGAGTTCATTGTTAGAGTATGTTATCGAGAGGCTATGCATTAATGATCTGTGTAAATATAAGCTGAAAATTGTAACTGAAGTATAGGTAAATGTTTCATTTAGTGAATAAAATCATTTCCAAAATGTAAATATAGATATTTATTTAACATATATTTTGAAGCATATAATATTTTCTTTTGCACACATGTAAATACTATTTAGTGAATGGCATAGTTCTGATGTATTCAATATTGGTAATGTACAGCTACATAGAAGGGTCTTGGGTAATGGAAGAGAAGATAAACCAACATTTGAATGCAGCAAATACAACTTCGCTGGATTTGTTATGTTTAATATACATATTTTACAAGTACGTTTTCAATAATTATAAATTACCCACTGAAATACATAAAACTAACTTCAAGCCATAAATTAATCTTGATTCTAGATTAGACAATTGTAGTAGTCACGTATTTCAAAATTTTACCTAATAATATTAAGTTAAAATAAAATTGTCAAACTTAAATTTTATCATTATCATGCATAACAAAATTTTTAATTTGAAGAGATTTTATAAGATTGTTTTTGTGTTTGATAAAAATACTATATTTGAACAGAATACAAATGTTTATAAAATGCAGATAATGTATTATATGTTGCTTAAGAAAGATACCATGGGAGTTAAGGATAAATGTTTGTAGAAGGTACGAATTCTAATTATGATAGCTAATATAAAAAACGACTTTGATAGTTTAAGAAGTTTATTTCAATTCAGTTCGAGTCAATGCTTTTAAAACTATTAAAGAAAATGCTATACAATTCTGTATAAGATTAAAATCCAAATACTATTCTCACTCCTTGCGTTAACGAAAAGCAGCCTGAAATAGTTAACAATAAATTAAAAATTCTTAATAAGCAAAAACACTACGTCTGTTGCTACGATGTATAGAATACCACAAAATACTGTATGAATGTTCGCAGATGTACAAATGTGTTGCTCTTAATGTGACAGTCTTGGAAAAGGTACTAAATCAAATAATTCACTTTCATATGTGGTCAGTAAACATCGGACACTTTAAAAGCTTCAAAATCAGTCTATGTCGATGTTTCACACATTTTACTGCTCGATCTTAATTACTTTGATCATCTGTGTATGTTTTATTAAAGCATCTATTTCTGGCTTTTTAAAGATTTTCAACTATCTTTTCTTTAAATCTGGGAACTGCATCAGAATTTAAATCTCTGTATGATTTACTGGAAAATTGCAGTAATTCTTGTTGGAGTGATGTAATGAAAACATGATTGCTTAAAATGAACGGAACAGATACATGCTACAATAAGTTGATTTTTTTATTATGAACAATGATAAAATCAGATTTCAGGAAATACTATTCTTCAAATTTATTAAATCCTGCCTTTTACACTCAATTAACCACACATTTCGTATCGTCTCTTCCTTGGGAAACCTCTAATATTTAATCTGACTATCTCTACTTCTTCGATTGCATTCACGACAACCGTATATAACACAACCAGGCATATTAAAAGGAATATAATTTTAAAAAAAACGATATAACAACTTAAAACTGTGTCAAAAATGAGAACTGTCAATCTGACTTGCTCCTCAATGACGTCATTGACAGCTAAAGTGAGCATACCGGTATAAGTGTATCGTGGATAAAACTACAAAACAAATAATTCTGACTAGTTTCTTCAAATACCTAATTGTCGCTATATATGTGATGATATGTAAATATGCCGTTCGGTCGATTTTTCTTCATGGAGTCAATGAAAGCATACAATTTCGAACGAGTCCACTTAATACCTATTGAAAACCTTGATACAACAGACTGTCCAAAAACCAAAATGAAATTCGTCAAAATCTTGTCGCAGTGTTACAAGTATTTAATGCTCAAAGTTGCTTGTGTTTCTGTTCACAGATATTAGAATGTTTTGTCATTACTTAATTGTTTTTTTCTATTAAAACAATTATAAAAATACGAAAAACGAAATAAACAGGCATCTTATTAAACTTTAGTTAGATATGCAATGTTGTGCATTACTTTGGCCTAACGCTAAGACGTCGCCACTATCGCACGTGTCCCCAAAAGTATTTCTTTTTGACTTACTTTGATTAATAGTATGTGTCATGTATTTTTGAAGCGATGTATACAATCTTGGAAAATTTCTCAAAATTAATAAACAAGGATTTAATCAATATTGACGATCTATTAGAAATGCAAATGAACAATAACCTTATATCCCTATATACCAAACTAATATTTATCCATTCGTGGATACCTGTCATTGACATTGCCCTTTCCATAATAACGTTGGTACAACGAATGACCAACTTAAAAATCAGCTAATTCGACTAACAATGCTGTTATTATTTCCGGATTTTGCCAGTCTAGATTATATAGATCAGTGGTTCCCAACTCGTACATGTCTGCGGACAAAACTTTAACAATGTGCGCCCCTTCCTCCCACTAACTTGATGAGAGGAACTTTCTGGAGAAGTATGGGGGGTATAGAATATCCCTGAGGCCAAAGGGATACAGGATTAACGTACTCACTTTATGTTTCAACCTTGTTTCCAATCTTCAGAATTAGATAGCCTAAATCGCCGCCTGAAATTGAAACATTCATGCGTGATTATGTAAAGCATTTTTTTAGAACACATTATTTATGATTCTTATTGTACACTGTAGAGTACTACTTAACTATAACTTTTCTAATTCTAATACATAAAAATTACTTTTCTTTATAATGTTTATTGTATATAAACCCTAACTTACTACATAATATAAAAGTTTCAATTACAAATTTATGTTGAAATAACAATTTTGTTTGAAAAGGACGTTGATAAAAATTATAGCTCAATGTTTTTGTTAGAGTGACTTTTGTGCACGACAAGCTGAAGAATTCTACGTGTTATGCTCTTGCCTAGAGCTACCCTCCAATCACTGCTTTCACCTAGTCGATTTCTTTGTTTGTTTTTAATCAAGAATAAAGTGACTTATCCCTGGTCACACGAAAATGTTATCGAAACAACATTAGATACCGGAATGCTTCTTGCCGAATGTTTGGGTAGGATATGGCTTCTTTGCACCACTTTTCTTCTAGATTTTCATCAAATTCAAACGTATCCTTGAAGTTCAATAACCTCTTCTTGAATATTATCATGGAGATAGGTGGTAGGCTGGACAAGGAAATGAAATTGAATCATTGTTTTTATAGATTGAGTCTCACTGCTACCATATTCAAGGAAATAACGAGCAAACTCATCCTTGAGAGTACTTAAGTACTGAGTACGTTATGTTGTACCTGGTCTGTGACAGTGGCGTACTTTCCATTGTCAGCAATGGTTTTCAAAGTTGGGAAAGACAAGGTTTTTCTTTTCAACTTTGGCTATCCAGAGATCAATTTTACACAAAAACGCATGAAATTTGTGACGTCGGACAGTGGTCCGCTAACACAAACACGTGGTCCGCTAACACAAACACGTGGTCCGCGGACCACCAGTTGAGAACCACTGATATAGAGATGCTTATGTGTAAGTAGTCTGCCGTCAATAATGTCAGAATTTAAAAAATAGCCATGTATTATAAAATTATTGTACTACAACAAACACAAAAAAATAACTAAACTATGAGAACATAGGCGTTTTGAAAAAATATGATCTTATCTGATTCAATGATCACTTTGCACAACCTTGTTCAACAAACAAACCCCACAAGCGCACTTGACGTGGCCTAATGCCTACAGTGGCTTAACATGCCATGCGAAGCACGATAGTAGCTCATAGAATAAATAAGATTTCTGCCTGTGTAAATGTGATCTGGTATTAAATCAAGTAAGCAATCGATCATCATGGCATACTGATTTATAGCATAATCACAGCTCAAATTTATAAGCTGTTACAGTCTGACATATCTGACTAGTTTTTCATAAATTTATAAAGTAAAATGAATACTAGCAAATATCACTTTGGCTAAAATGAAATGTTTAAAAGGAATGCTCGATGCGTGATGTTCACTGATATTTGCTCTAAATAGAGAACGTCTTTTATATAATTTCTAGAAATAGCACTAACAATAAAACCATTTCTTCAAAGATGGCTTACCTACTAGTTGATGGTGCGCATACTGGTTATTGACAGCCTTTATTTGTCTTTTTTTAATCAATCTATGAAAGTTTATTGATATCTCACGTATTATTAATATAGTGACCTCAGAAGTTAATTATATATTAATATTTGAAAACATTACCTAATTAATTTCTATTTCTCAGTCCTGCCGGCTCCTGTGATTGTAAATCGAATGGGTAATTTTCATTTATAATACTATCTGTTGAAAATGTTTTCTCTTTGATTAACTTTTATCTTCTTACAAACTTTTTATTAGTTGCTACTGTGCTTCGAATGGTACATAAATCTGTCGGTCCCCGCTATTTCGGCAACTATTAGACCACGTCAGGAGCGTTTGCGTGGCCTCACCTTACCTTTACCATAAGATATACAATATTTATTTATTTATTTATTTTTACAAACTTATATAAGGGTAGTATTTATAGTTTTCGTTGCTGCTTATTTATTTATTTTATTATATATTGTGTCGGCACCGCTATCTACTATCTATATCTACTATTGCTTATAGTAAACGTTTAATTTTGATTTATCAGTTTGCAGTATTCAGTATCTATAGTTTCTTCAATACTTACTAGGACAGGGCACCTCATTTTACTATATTTATTCTTGGTTTTTATTATTATGGAAATATTCATGTAATAAATCTCATTCCGATGTAATAGTCTTTATATTCATACATTCATACATTTTATATATGTATATTAGCCCTCTTCTTTAAGGGAACATAAACTTGTATTATACAAATAATTCTTGAAATTCCGGAAGAGGTTCTATTGTGTGTAAATTATCGATTCTAATTTATATGGTGTAACGAAATATATATATAGATTCGAAGAAGGGTGCTGGTATGAACGGTCCCAGCGGGGGCCAAGTGGGACCAGGAATGCCTGATCCTATTAATGCTCTTCAAAATTTAGCAAGTCAAGGTTCGAGAAATAATCAAATGATGGGAGGAATGGCGCAGCCCGTCCAAATGAACGGACCACAACAGATGGCATCGCCCGCTACTAATTTACTGCAGTCGCTCAATCGAGGACCATCAAATACCATGGTTAATATGCAGAATAATATGGCGGGCAATATGTCTGGAGCAATGCAAGGAAACATGCAGCCGCGTCCAACAATGGGCCTTCCGCCAAATAGTGGACCAATCTCCAATCAAATGGGTGGACAGATTCCGAACCAAATACCTGGCCAGATGGGTGGACAAATGCCTAATAGCAGCATGGCACAAATGGCGAGTCAAATGACAAATCAGATACAAAACACTTTGTCTAATCAACTTCAGGGTCAAGTAGGAAACCAAATCGGTGGTCAAATAAGCAATCAACTTTCCAATCAAATTAATCAAGGTATGCCGCCTAATATGGGTGGACCAATGCCCGGTCAGATGACGACGCAAATGTCTAATCAAATGCAAAATCAGATGTTGGGCCAAATGCAAAATATCCAACGCAAACAAGGAGAGGGTATGATTATGAGCGCTCCCAACGCAAATTTTCCCAGAAATCCGACTCCAACACAGTTTCTGAGCCAGAGTCCGTCGCCCTCTGTACAATCTCCAGCTGGAATGGGAGGTCCTCCTACGACGAATCAAATGGTTGCTTCTCCTGCTTTAGCACCATCACCAAGTTCACAAATGAATATAATGAGCGGGCAAAGGTCTGTTGGTATGGCCCCGAGTCCTAGCAGTTCACTAAATACTCCTGGTCAACCCAATCAAAGTCCAATGGCTATGCAAGATGAACAGGCGTATAGAGATAAAATACGGCAGTTGAGCAAATTTATAGAACCCTTAAGAAAAATGATACAAAAGATGGGGAATGATGGCGAACGTAAGTACTATTTCTAACAAATTTATTAATTTTTATATCAATCTAAGCATCTTAATTAATCTATATGTAAGTGTTCGAGTATAATTCGGTTAAGAACTGATGGCACTTGCTCACAAGACAATTTTAAGACAGAAAAGGAGTACGCAGCATGAAATAAGGGGGGGTGTAGGCGTAGGTTTCGCTACATATGATGCTTTAAAGACGTACCCAAAAACATTAGTCCATGTTTAATTTAGTTGCGCTTTGGCTGACGTAGTAATAATATTACATTTCAATGTATACAGCATGTGTCAAATATCATTAGGCATAGGAATTCAATGTATACGTGCGATATATACGCATGTATGTAATACGTGACAACGTGGTACCCCTACGGTCCGTCACCAAAGCCGGCCTATAAATGCTGACAAGTATCTCGATTATTGCAAAATCAAATACTTCCCACCATACAAAACACTGGAATAAATCAGGAAATCGTTTGGTTTCAAAATGATGGCTGTCCAGCACATAATGCAGTCAGGGTAAAGGAATTTCTAGGGAATACTTTTCCTGGCCGTCTTATTACTGGAACGGGAAAGATCCAATGGCCTCCGCGATCTGCTGATCTATCTCCAAATGATTTTATTTGCGGGGGGGGGGGGGGTTCTAAAAAATATTGTTTATACCCGTGAAGCTGGCAGAGCAGAAAACATAGTTGCCTTGATAGAAAAAATAATTGAGGCTGCTAGTTCAGTAACTGCTCACATGTTAGCAAACATAAGAGCAAATTTCTACGACCGCCTAGGGCAATTGTCTTGCTGTGCAGGGAGGAATTTTTGAGCCCCTTGTATAGTTTATTATTATTTTTAGAATCCTTTTTTATTTATTTTATTACGGTTATTTTTTTATTTTATTATGGTATTTTTTAATTTTATTAGAATTACGCTTTTGTTTGTGTCATGCAGCATGAACGCAGCTTAAGAGTTCTCTGCATTTACTGAAAGGAAAAAGAAACTCGTAAATATTATTTCTGAACGCATTACTAATACCCAACTTGTATTTACGAGATAATCGTTGTGGTATCGGTCGTCGCCGGCATTGGGACGGACAGTAGGGCTTCCACGTTGCCACGTATTACATGCATTGATCTCTATGCCAAATGATATTTGACATATGCAGTATAGTTCGATATCAATCTTTTTAATTTACATAATACATACTTAAGCCATCCTTCGCGCATCTCAAATGCCATCAGTTCTTAACCGAGCTATACGTACTAATATTTATTCATCTTTTGCGAAGTATGATAGAAGTAGGGTGAATGTTCCAATAAAAAAATAATTACTAGCCCCTGAATAGTACCCCTCTCCATTTGAATAAACTTATTCCATGGTTCTTGCAACTGCTCTAAGTTTTACATGTCAGTGTTATTTTGAATAGGTAGGAGAGCCAGA
Organism: Amphimallon solstitiale; assembly: GCA_963170755.1. NCBI lineage: Eukaryota > Metazoa > Arthropoda > Insecta > Coleoptera > Scarabaeidae > Amphimallon > Amphimallon solstitiale. The sequence continues at coordinate 117,051,761 of OY720679.1, forward strand.
AGTTATGCATGATATTGTCGCACCGTTTTAGACCGATGTCACACGGAGCTTTGTCATGATGAAAAATGAAACCGCTTTCCCGTTTCCGCTATACTGACGAGCTACAAATCGAATTACTTTAAACTACTTACTGAGTAGTATGTTTGTGTGTATGAGATACTCCGTAAATTCGTAAAAATCCTTCATTACACAAATGTCGATCTATTTTCACCTCTCTTCTATGTACTGAGCAATCTAATATTAAAAGAATGTACAGTTTTCGCAATGCTATCAAACATAGTTACATTTTACTGTATTCCGTGAGCAATTTAAATTGTATTTCATGGCTGATAAAATAAATACAATTAATTTTTTCATTTTATTTTTAAAATAGATACGAAAATGTTATTTTAGATGTAGAAAAAACGGCAAAAATGAAAAAGCTCCTTGAAATTTTATCTAATCCAACACAGAGAATGCCATTGGAAACGTTGCTGAAATGTGAAGTAGTTTTAAAGAAGATGGATTTTAAACGTGGTGATGGTAGCGTTTCTGCGCCAACTGCACCTCATCTCACTTTTAAGGAACATCATGCTTTTAACCCTTTAATAGAATCAATAAATACCAATATACATTCTCCTGTTATAAATCATACTTTACATAGAACTTTTGGGCCTACACTTGAAGCATTATTTGGCCCCGAAATTAGGTAAGTAATTAATAACAATCATTTACATATACGGGTCTTGTAAGGAACTTGCTTGAAATTAAGAATTAGGCGATAGATTGAGGTGGAAAATAAATACATATATGGCTTTGTAACATGCCAGTCAATCATTATAATACAGCCAAAGTGTAGCCTAAAGTAAAAATAAAAAATATTATGTGGTCAGACTATATATTGTAATAACTTTAAGAATAATATATACGTTTGTTTAGCAATTGCTATTGTTTTTACATTATCTTACATATGTTGTTGTTTACATGAAACAATTTAACCTTAAAAAAGAAATGTTTGTTTGGTACATTTTGTCACTAATAGATACAAGGGAGTGTTTTAAGCTCGTGGAATGTGTAAAAGGAGAGAAATAAAAATACAAAATTATTTTTCTTGTTCAATTACCTTGTGTATGCCTTTATAAAAATGTATTATCTTTGTCTGAAATATACGCCAAAACTGCGTCCATTACGTCTTCATCGGTCATAAATTTCTGCCCACGCAGCTCTTTTCTTTTTTGGGAACAGGTAAAAACTAGGAGCTAGGTCTGGCCATGGTGGATGATTCAAAATATCGACTCCTCATTGTCATGCTGGAATAGGACACCTTTCGTCAGTTTCCCCCTTTTTTTTCTTTAATGACACCTTTTAACAGCTTTATGACTGAATTGTTGTATTGTCGAGTTATGGAAAAGTAATCAATTAACAGTGTGACACTTTAAACTTTTTGAGTGGCGAAGTGCTTTTTTTTCTGCCACTGTTTGGGCGCTTAGTGGTGAACGCAAGTTTCATCCCCAGTGATAATTCGACTCAATACATCGTCCATGCGTTCATTACAGAGGTCCAAAAGCGCACGGGAACATTCCACCCGCACTGACGTGATTGTTTTAAAACATTATATTTATACTAAAAAATGAGGTGTGGCCACCACACGACTTTCTTATACGTATGAGCGTTTCAAACTATAAAATTTTAAGAATTTTTTTATACAAAACTTATTCAAAATCCTATTCTAGGTACTTTCATTCGCTTAATAAATTGCTATAGAATGCATACTTTGCAAGATATTATCAAAAAAGTGCTCCTCGCTAAGAGTAAAAGTGCTACTTCCGGTCCGAATTTTGAAATTTGATATATACAAAAAATATTGCAAATCCAGTTCTAAATACTTTTGTACTCTTGATAAATATATATAGAATCCATAACTTACGACATATTTGCAAAAAATCGCTATTCGATAAGAGTAAAAGTGGTACTTCCGGTCTGAATTTTGAAATTTTTTTTATACAAAAGATATTGACAATTATGTTTTAAATACTTTTATACCCGTAACGTACTTGTCTAAAAAGCATGACTTGCGAAATATTCGCAAAAAACTGATTTTCGATAAGAGTAAAAGACCTACGTCCGGTAGGAATTTCGAAAAACTTTCTAAATAAAATTATTCTCAATTTTAATTTTAAGTATATATGAATTCTTTATAAATTTGTTTAAACTTAGTAGTTGACGAAATATTCGCAAAATTCGATTTTTTCGCTGAAGTAATCTGCTACTTCCGGTCTACCGATTTTACTGAAAAACTAATCAGATCTCAAGAGGGAGATTATACACGTAAATACAAAATTTGGAATTGATATCTACAGCGGTTTGGCCGCTATCGTGGTCACAGACACACAGACACACACACACAGACAGACATTTTTTTAAAAACCACTTTTTTGGTATCAGGGGACCTCAAAACGTGGACATCTGCAAAAATCTCGAGGTCGAAAATTTTCATCATCACAATACTTCCTTATACCACGTATAAGAAAGTAAAATGAGTCACAAGTTCTCCCACTACCATCCAACTCCTCCATTCCGCGAACTTAAAAACTCTTCCTTGCACATATTGTCTGTGTTTAAAACCCGACTCCCAACTTAGAGTAACATACAAACATTCATTATATTACGCAAAAGTTTGAACGCATAACAGACCAGATGTAAATCAAGACGTTCACTTGACAACAGTTGAGATATTGACTGATAGCACTGTTCTCGTTTATTTGATCAGACAATAATAATAGTTTTTCTGCATTATGTTTTGGTATAGTTGTAAGTGTAATTCCAGTATTATAATAAATTTCCTTCTGCAGAATACCTTTAGTTTGTTTATCTTACCTAGTAACGTTCTTAATATGTTATGTTACATTGCTATGGGAATGCGTTAATGCGCATGTGGATCAGAATACGTTCACTAGTGAGCATAGTATTTTGCCGCTCACTAAAATAGCGACCACTCTACAATATGTTCAGAGTGAGCGTAGATCTTCTGTATCCAATCACTGAACGTAACTGTTGTGTCTGCTGAATGTGTCCTTTTTAACCAGGCTAATAACTATAAGCGAACAACTAAGTAAATGGTTAAAAATATATATTTACTTGTACTTTTTGTGTTATAGACTAGTACCACCTTTGAAAAAAATGAAAGTTGAAGAACCAATGAATGAAATTCCTGATGTACTGCAAGGTGAAATAGCACGACTTGATCAACGATTTAAAGTGTCACTAGATCCTAACCAACAACCTGGATCAAAAACAATCCAGTTAATTTGCTGGCTGGATGATAAGCACTTACCGTGCGTACCTCCTGTATCATTGACTGTCCCAGAAGATTATCCACTGACATCTCCTAAATGTAACATGGCGGCGCACGAGTACAACGCAACCCAATTTCTGTCTGCTGTACAAACTGCTCTTCAAGCTAGAGTCAAAAAATTACCGAAGCATTTCTCAGTATCACAGCTACTAGACACTTGGGAAATGAGTGTGCGACAAGCTTCTGCTCCGACACAAGTTCCTGTACATACTACAACAATACTAATGGGTCTTTAATATTAAATGTATTTATAATCTTACTAGATATACAATAGAAATTAAATTAATAGAGAAAATCTACTGTTTTTGCTTTTTACAAATTCATACATATATGCTTGAAATTAAACTAAGAATACAGTGAGGTCTTGTTTTCCAACGGTTCATTTTACGAGGATTCGCTTTTACAACTCACATTGTCATGCAAATTACGCATGCGCCCCTTACACGATAGGTAACAAGTCATGCTATGCTTAAATTGTATACTACACAGTCGATATAATGTTGTTATATGTAATGCTTCGACAAAAAATGTCAGCTAGTAAAAAGTTCAGTACAAAGTGAGGCTAAAAAAGCACGAAAATCTATAAACTTAGACAATAAAATGTTAGTGATTCGGAAGCTGGTGAAGCGCGTGATAATATTTTTGTACTCACCGCAGTGATTCAGAAGCGCGTGATAATATTTTTCTACTCACCGCCTGTAAAGTCACATTTGGCGCATGTGTAGCTCGACTGGGAAATACGTTTTCCCGGTTGAGGCGACTGTAAAAATTGAAAAAAACACTGGCACTTTGGGACATTTAAAAAAAAAAATCTAACTTGGTAGTAATAAAATTTAGTCTATAAAATACTACTTGCCTCCACTATTCTTCACTAAAAGTTGATGAAATAGGAGTAATAATTAAAAATTCTTCCAAAAAAATTGTGACGCCATCTATTTGACGATATTTTAAGCGACATCTTAAGCAAGATTCAAGCGCCATCTATTTGAACCACATCTACATTCATATTGGCAGTTCGGAATTGTTTGTATTTAAAGCAAAAAACGCAATAAATGTACTATAAATTTATAAATATAAGGATAAATACCTCATGTTTGCCATGTGTAAGAATATAATAACTTAATTTTAGGGAAAGGTGAGTAATAGTTACATAGATTAAATGCTTAAATTAATTAGGTAATCTATTTTAGGTTAGGTATGATACTAATGACTAATCAATAATATTTCTTTAATTTAATGTTCGTACAAAAAATATTGTACAAACCACTTGCGTGAAGACATCTTCCACGCATTCGCGCAATTAAAAGCACTCGCTTCCTGCGGTCGCTCGTGCTTACAATGTGCGCTCATGCGGGAAAACAGTCTTCCCGCACTTGGTTCGTAAATAACTATTGCAAGTCACTTAATTTAGCACCAGCTACTGTTCCAACGATAATGACCAATGCTGATAAAATAAAGAAATTATGCAGAAAATGATAAGACTTAAAGGAACTCATGTTAGTTATACTAAGAGTTCAACTATGGAAAGAGTGGAGCAGTTGTTAGCACTATAGGTGGACGATTCAAATCAAGAAAAAATTTCTTTGACGGAAAGGGCTATTGCTAGTAAGGGTAGTAAAAGCTTATTTGATGATATTCAGCGAGAGAAAGAAGGAAAGGTAACATTTGCAGCTAGCAAAAATTGGTTTGCTAGATTTAAGCAGAGCTCTAATTCACAATGTAAAGATTAGTGGCGAAGTTGCCAGTGCGGATGCAGAGGCAGCTCGTGAGTTTCGTCAAATTTTCCAAAAAAATATTGACGGTAATCTTCAACCGGACCTTGTTTTTAATGTTGATGAGACTGGGCTCTATTGGAAGAGGATGCCCTCCGGAACATACATTCCGCATGAGGGTTTCAAGGCAGCTAAAGATCGCCTAACTCTCCTTTAAACTTTTAAATTAAAGCCGTTATTAGTGTACCAGACCTGATGAAATTAGCTCTGAACTTTATGTTAAAGTAGTTTACTTACCTCCTAATACCACGGCTTTAATACAGCCAATGGACCAAGGAGTTATTGCTGCATTTAAGGCTTACTACTTCGTAAAACTTTTCAAGATATGATACATGAAATTGACACTTCTGACATAACTAAGTCATTTGGAAAGAATACAATATCTTGAAAGCTGTTAACAACATAAGCGTGGCTTGGAAAGAAGTTACAATCTCTTGTATGAAAGGTGTCTGGCATAAAATTTGGTTTTATAATCTAGAACGTGGCAAATATGATGAAGCTGTCGTTACAAATGAGGTAACCGAATTGGCTAAGCAAGATGGCCTTGACAACGTTGAACCTAAAAACATCATTGAATTGCTTCAAAGTCATACTCAACCCCTGTTCTCTGAAGAATTAGCACAGCACAGGAAAAAGGGTTCTAAATATGTATACATAGGTTAGAACTCATGTCACTTTAGTACATACATATGTTCATTTTACGACTGTATTTCCAAGAACGTATCTAGGTCGTAAAGCGAGACCTTACTGGAATTTTGTCAGATTCTGTTTTCAAAAATTTCTTGTGAAAATAGTTTCTCTAAAATATTGCCGTATATGTTACATACATACACTAGATTTGTTTGCAAATGAAAATAATTCATGGCGTAACATTCCTCTACAGCTTTTGAAGCAATTTCAAGAAGCCTGGGCTGCCATGATATATTACGATGCTACTGTTTAGGGTGCAACTTAAGTTGATGTGTGTCTTCGCTTTCATCAAGGAGTGTAGAAAACCACAGAAATAATTTGATGTTGTAAATATGTCCATTGATATTGGCCTGAAATTATTAATATTAGTTTATCCTTTTCTTTGTGTAAAGGACATATACTAGCTACTTTCCAGGTATCGGGAAAAACAGATGTTTGCAGAGATAAATATTTTGCAAAGAGGCTCAGCAAAAAATGACGCACAGTCACGAATAAAGAATCTGGGAATATTATCATGTCTGGAGGTAAAGTTATTCTTTGATTTCTTCAACTGTTGTACCAAACTTAAGTCAGAGTGACAGTTTGTAATTAAAAAGAAATGTCATATATACCTATAATATTCGAGTGTTTAATAATATAAGTTATGGGCAAGCGAAAATTGGCTTATTATAAAACATCAACAACCTCAACAGTTCCGTAAGTACTCATTCTTTATACATTATGTTTCCCATCTATAGTATTCCTTTATCTATGACAGAATCCGCGAATAAAACCGAAGCGCTGTGACAGAACAGAATATCGTCTACCTCCACCTACTCACACCCCCTTGCGTCTACCCGTCCCGCGAGTAATATAAGTTGCATAAGGTTCTATTTGTTAGTAAACACCCCTCTTAATCATCTTTTTATTTATCAATTCATTGGAGTCGCAAGTATAATTATTTTCATTCGATTGAAAAACGTAGTAAGTATACTGTGGGTATTTGTTCCAAGTAGAAAAAGGTAAGTAAGTATATAATAAACGGAATAAAATACATATTTTTAAATACAAGAATAATCTGACATTGTATATGAATATTTTTATCTGCTTCTTATCGTTTACAAGTCTAACCTCTAACCTCAAAATTGAATGAACCGCGGCGTTCGTCTCAATATACACTGGTGGAATTGTAAAGTAATAATAGAAAAATTATCCACTATTATATTCTTATTAAAAGTATTAATTATTTGTGAAGGCTAAAATATTCTTTCTTATGTCGGCAAACAACACCCTATGTTCAATACGCTCCCAGATAGGACACAATGTCCCTGGGACATCCATTTCCGGTTAGTTATATGTTCAATATTTCTAGGACATCTATATTAGATTGTATTCCTTGTGTTTCATTTCCTTGCCCGCTCAGTTCAGAATCAGTTTACTTACGTCACGACCAAGTGATCTCGCTCCGAGCAAATAAAACCGCTACTTACGATACATATTGGATCACGTGAATCGAAAATAGTACGCAGGCGCCAAGTACAGCACCAAATAATATTTTAAAATTATTAATGATAGTGATAAATGGTGTGTAAATGGTATAATATCGTAGACTTTGTAGAGTATCCACTAGAAAGATCACGTGCTAAGATACGTACATTCAATTGTCAGTTTGATTTGACATTTATACTTTACTCCTGGCTTTATTACTTAATTTCTACTGATATGACAATTATTCAATACAAAATTGTTCGCAATTTAGAACTTAGGGCCTTTACATTTAACGCCTATTCTATTATTCACTATAATGTTGAATTGACATCAAGTAGACACTCCACCGAAGGAACGTGGACTTTTGGGCTTAGTTCTTACCGAAAAGCAAGTAATCCTCAACGCACATAAGGGAATGAGATTTGATTAGCCAAAACGTAGTATGTACAAGGAAAATCGGAAAGGCATTTTCTCATTTTTAGGTTAACATTGGAAAGATTTTAATAATTGCAGATATTGCATATAACCGTTTTTAAATTCTAAGAGAAAAAATGTCGAGTTACAGTAAAGTAGTATATATTGTCAAGTCATCATTGATTAATTGAACATTTTGCACCAAATAATTAAGAAATTGTGTGTCATCAGCATACATATGACATTTACTATTTGAATTAAGAAAGTTAGGAATGTTTGACTATATATCGAATACAAAAGAGGACCAAGAATAAAACCTTGAGGCACTCAACCTTCCGCAGGTGTATATAGGGATGTGCCGATTAGTTTTTCAATAAATGTATATACTTCAGGTCTTTGGAAATTATTTTTTGATTATTATACCTGAAACTATATTCAAAGTAGGTACGCTCTTTTTCCGGACTCAGAACACGCAATGATTTGTATTGTCCAATGTACCGGGTGACCTGTCCTCCTGAATCATATATAAAATATATAGGTACTTAGTTATTGATAATATTATAACTAAAATAATGCTATTGAATTTTAGATTTTGTCTACATTCCGAACTGTACAATTAAAAAATGTGGCTCTTTTCTATTTGTCTGGGACTACTAGTAATATTCGCACCATTTCTATATAATTTTGGAAGAACACCATTCTTTATGCTTTCTGTAAGTAAGAAACTATCTCATTTTAAGAAAGTGCCCGGCTATCCAATTATTGGAAATTTATTGATATTTATATCACACAAAAGTAAGTTATATATCAACCTATATGTAGGTACAACATATTATATACCTATTAATATAGTTATATACATGGGTTTATACAGGAATACATTTATTTTATTTTAGAAATCTTATTTTTAGAAATACTTACCAATTTACTCAGTGTTCAAAAAGAACATGGAAAAGTCCTCAATATAAGCATATTTTATGGCCTTTCTGCATTAATGATAACCGACTTGAAATGCATAGAATTTATTCTAAGTACGTATAGTATACTTAATAAAACACTAGCTTACACGTTCTTATTCAAATGGCTCGGCGAAGGACTTCTTACTAGTGGTGGTAAGTATTCCTTGATTGTAATTCCCCTATGTAGACTATATTTAATTAGGTGAAACTACGTCTTGCTTTAAATTATTAAATAGGTTACAATCACATTACAAATTCAATAAAAAAAAAACCACCCCTCAAATTATTTATCTTAGGTAAGGTGTTTTCGGTTTATGAACTAAAAGATTTTGTGTACGAATACTTTTGAAGACTTAACAAAATAAGTAGGTATTTTATGACAGACAAACGAATCTGCAACTCGCCTCGTGAAGAACTATTTGTAAAAGTATACGCCATGTATAACAGGTAATAAATATAATAAAAAAATAATCACTTATAATACCATGAGTAGTCAAAGTTATGTCGATTATTTTTGTGGTGGTTACACGAATGTCTTTCATGATTGCATTTAAATACTACGAGTGCGGAGCACGAGTAGTATTCGCAATTATGAAAGACATGAGTGTAAAGCACCACAAAAATAATCGACATAACTTTGACTACGAATCGTATTCGAGAGACTATTCAATGAACCAAATCAATTTTTCATATTAAAATGACTCAAAATTTAGTTACACATGATTACGTTTCCATGTCAACAAAAAAAACATTTATGTTTGTCATTAAAATTTTTGGAATCGTGTTCCTATTTAGTTCGTTTCGTTGAATAAAAACTGGTGTTTCTAAATAATGGGAACTGAGAAAATAACGGGACACCAAAATCTGAATTCCATAAAATCGTACTTGCAGCTTGATGATGAGCACCACGAGTCGATTATCACCAAAATGCGAAGAAATTTTACAACAACAAATGTGTCATGTACAACTTCGACATCTGTCAGTAATAGTGACGGTATTAAGCTACAAGAGAAAGGTACTCCCTCGGGTACTCCCAGTGATAGCTCTGTTCCAGAATGTCTGCTGCAGCACTGCAGTAATGTTAGTTTTTCTAATTGTACCTTCAATATTGTTAGTAAATGAGTTACATTAATAAAAACTTTCACTTGTTTAAAATATCCACTTGAATACCTTCTAGGAAGATATAATCGCTGAAATTTCCTGTTGCTATGATACGAAAGTAAATATTTGCTATTTTATTGGTTCATATTTGAACAATGACAGGTGAATTGAATAGTCATGGAAATTAATAATATAATACGAGATCCCTGTGGTTTTGTTCTTAATATATGTTCCCCATAAGAATATTTGGTTGATTTTTGAAATGTGATGTAAGTGGCATTGTCTGTAAAATATTGAAAACACTGCTTCTTAAAATTTTTAATATTCTCTTATTCACGAATACTTGGTGGAAGATGATTATAGTATATTATGCATCAAAATCAAGTTTGATATATCTCATTTTACTCACAAGTTTTAATAATCACGAGTAAAGCATAGAGAGTGTTTAGTAAAACCGTTGATTGAAGGAATATATAAAGATGCGCAACGCTATAGTAGAATTGCGTGTCTTTCCGTTAAGTCGTCCCGCAAACCCCTTGCCGAGAAACATCATCGCTGTGCCGGGCTGTTTCGAATCTTGGACCCAAACGAGTGATGCATCGCTATAAGATCTCAGACCCAGTTTTGGCTACGCTCAGTGCTATGTAGTTGCGCATCTTTATGAATTCCTTCAATCAACGGTAAAACGAATTTCATAGTACACTTTTTCCATAACAGCAAATATTAAAAATAATACAAAATTACTTGTCTGATGACGCGCCGCAGGTTATTTTGAAAGATTAAAGACAAGTGTCAAGTAACTGATTCAGTTTCAATTGATTTTTGCAATTAAAAAACCCATACCTTATTCCAAAAAGAGAGAGACGAAATTCTGAACAGAACCTCAGTCCAAATTACAACCTGTAACTGGTGAAATCAATTTTAGGCGGTAAAATTTAAATATCTGCCTGAAATATGAAATCTGTACCAAATTAAATTGTATATAGATTCTTCAGAGATAAATCCACAGTTATAGGGCAACAGAATGCTAAATGTAGTAATCACAACCATAGATAACTTATACATAGAAGATGGGTAACTAAATACTAAATATTGTAACCCTATCAGACTCATCCCTTGAAAATTTCAGGTACTAAATTAAATGGCGGCAAATTTTGAAATTAAGCATAATACATACGTATCCAAAATTAATGGTTTCATTTTTATAGTTCGTGAATAAAATCCAAAATTGTATTAACAACATTTTCCATTTTTGTCAATACAATTTTTGGAAATTGAAACACCTTGTTTTATTTCAAGTGTTTTTGTGCATTTTATTAAAATGGAATTCCAACAAGTAACAACCAACTCTATCACAATATAATTGTAAATTAAATTATATACTTTTTTTGGAATATATTATACAGCATGTGTAAAAACATATTGGGGATAGGATATATGTATACTAGGCGTACCGGCAGCAACGCCCAGTCGTGCCGGTAGTGAAGTACGATTATAACATTTCAGTCGGATAGAGTCAGCCGATGGATGTACATGTATTTATCTAAACATCACACGCTTCGTAAATACATATTTATCAAATAAGAATTCAAAATACTTCTGCGAGTTTTATTATACTGCTTATACAATGCAGTAGAAAAATAAAAGCACAATTCTAATTAAACATTAATTCTTAGTAAATTATTCTATAAATTTACTAAGTAAATAAAAAATATGCAATGATTCAAATTCATTTTTTATAAAAATCTAATTCGAATGTAAATTATTATTTGAATTATAAATTACGAAGTATTTGTTTTGGTTTTCATAATACCGTTCCAGAACGGTTTTATAATCATCCATAATTGCGTTGTATAGGCAATATAATAAAACTCGCAGAAGTATTTTGAATTCTTATTTGGTAAATATGTATTTACGAAGCGTGTGATGCTTTGAAGTGTCTACGTAATAAAGTGCATTATTATTAATAATAATAATAATAATAATCTAATTTCCCTATAGTTTTTCTATATATTGTTACATTTTAAAATTATAATTAGTTGTTTTTATGTTATTGTTCCTTGTCCTTTTAATTTTGGAAGCTCGTGTACGTTCATTTATATTCACATGTTACTTTGTATTGCTTGATTTACTTAGGATCCTATTTTGAGTTAAGAATTTTGCATTATTTATTTGATTTACGTACTTTTTGGGAATTATGGCGCTATCTTTTGGTGGTACCCTTTAGTGGATCTTTCTTCTCAGTTATCAACATACGATATGTTCCCTATAAATTTGTTTTCGTTGGCGGCTTTTGTTTTTAAATTTTCTAAATTGATTTTTAAAATATTGTACGTTTCTTAATTTTCATTCCTTTTCTTTTCTTCTTATTTTAATTGTATACTTTCACATATATACACAATAATGCGCACGATCTTTGCACCTCGAACGCCTCGCCGAAGAATATTACTCTTTGTTAAATTGTGATAATTTGTTCCCATTCTTTGGGCATTTTTTCTTCTTACCAGACTTGTACGATTAGTCTATATGAACTTTGACTTTGAAGTTTTTCTTCCGCATTTTTTCATTTTGTTCAGTAGATTACAAACATCCCTGTTTTGTGTTTATTAGTTGCTTTTCCGAGTCTCTCTTCTCTTTCTCCAGACATCATATTTATTTCAGCCCTCACAAATCTCACAAATGCTTGTTTTAGTCCTCAATCACGTTTTACTTTCAACTGGTTTAGTTGGGCATTTTTCTTATGGTAAATCTGATTTTATTTTTTCACTTTCATCAGATTCGTTTATTTTTTGAAGCCATATTAGTGTGGTCTCTTTGCTTACCACTCATTGCTCATAGCACCGCTTGTTAGTAGTCTCACTTATTGTTTTCATCCAAGCTACTATACTTTCCTTGATCAGTACAATTTTTCTTCAATATTTTCTCAATTATTTATTAAAAAAAGCTTGTTTTCTTTTTTATTTATTCTTCGATTTTTTTGTTTTCTCTTATTTTTTCGTTGTTCTCTTCTCTCAACCACGAATGTCCTTTAGCTTTATTTACTGGGTAAATACATTGTTGGGAAATAAATTTGTTTACAGAGAAATTTTCTTGTCAAGCCAACTTTATGGAAATAAATATGAATATAAGATATATACATCAAATATATATATGCAGACGAGATTTATTATAAACACCTCTGCATATTACTTTTTACTTTCTTATACGTAGTATAAGGAAGTATTGTGATGATGAAAATTTTCGACCTCGAGATTTTTGCAGATGTCCACGTTTTGAGGTCCCCTGATACCAAAAAAGTGGTTTTTAAAAAATGTCTGTGTGTCTGTGTGTGTGTGTGTGTGTGTCTCTCTCTCTCTCTCTCTGTGTGTGTGTGTGACCACGATAGCGGTCAAACCGCTGTAGATATCAATTCCAACTTTTGTATTTACGAATATAATCTCCCTCTTGAGAACTGATTAGATTTTGAGCAAAATCGCCAGACCGGAAGTAGTAGTTTACTTCAGTGAAAAAATCGAATTTTGCAAATATTTCGTCAATTACTAAGTTTAAACAAATTTATAAAGGATTCAAATGTACTCAAAATTAAATTTAAGAAAAATTGTATTAATAAAGTTTTTCGAAATTCCTACCGGAAGTAGGTCTTTTAGTCTTATCGAAAATCAGTTTTTTGCGAATATCTCGCAAGTCATGCTTTCTAGGCAGGTACATTACGAGTATAAAAGTATTTAGAATGTACGTTTAAATATCTTTTGTATAAAAAAAATTTCAAAATTCAGACCGGAAGTACCACTTTACTCTTATCGAATAGCGATTTTTTGCAAATATGTCGTAAATTATGCATTCTATATATATTTATGAAGAGTACAAAAGTATTTAGAGTTTGATTTGGAATATTTTTTGTATAAATGAAATTTCAAAATTCGGACCGGAAGTAACACTTTCATACGTATAAGAAAGTCGTGTGGTGGCCACACCTCATTTTTTATACGTAGTATAAGAATGTATATTGTTATGTCGAAAATTTTCGACCTCGAGACTTATTGCAGATGTCCACGTTTTGAAGTCCTCTGATACCGAAAAAGTGAGGGTTTTAAAAAATCTCTCCCTCTCTCTTTGACCATGATAGCGGTCAAACGGCTATCATTCACAAATTTTATATTTATGAGTATAATTTCTGTCTTGAAATCAGATTATTTTCAGTAAAAGCGGTAGACCGGAAGTAGTAGTATACTTCAGTGAAAAAAACGTATTTGTCAATATTTCGTGAATTAGGTACTAAGTTTAAAGAAATTCATAAAAAATTCAAATGCACTTAAAATTAAATTGTAGAAGAATTTTATTAAAAGAGTTTTTCGAAATTCCTACCGGAATTAGGTCTTTTACTTTGCGAGTATAAAAAGTATTTAAACCTTGATTTTCGATACCTTTTGTATAAAAAAATTCATACTTCTGACACCGGAAGTAAGATTTTTACTCTTATCAAATAGGAATTTTTGCAAATATGTCGTATATCATGCATTAGCACTTTTTTTTTGTCGAATATCTCGCAAAGTATGCATTCTATAGAGATTTATAATTTTCATATAAAAAAAATTCTTAAAATTTGGACTTGAAGTAACACACTTAGAATTTTGTTTTTCTAAGAAGATAAAAGTATTTAAAACAATTTAGAATAACTTTTGTATAATTTGAAACGCTCATACGTATAAGAAAGTCGTGTGGTGACCACACCTCATTACCTTTTTCTTGGAATGTCTATTATATGACCGGGAACGATAACTAATGATGAGTGTGTACTACTACTAATATATACTTCGGGCGGCAAAGGGCATTGTTATTGTAGAGTTATTGACTGTTACGGAAGACGAAATAGACTTCTAAAAGTATAATTGCTTTATTTTACACTTGGCATATTCGAATTCATAAGAATGAGAATATTTCGTATTGTTATGATAAGATATGGATATAATTACTCAAGGTCAATGATTTATCACGTTCTTTTTGCAATCGTTATAAATATCAATACTTACATACTCGAAATTGTTTATATATACTAAATTTCAATTGTTTCTACATATTTAGTTACATAACCTTGAAGCGATAGCTATTTGTGTGGATCCAATTTATCTTATAGCGCATCTAAAATTAGACGTATATAGGACGTCTCCGTAATTTTTATTAATATTAATTATCGCAGTTCTTTCAGGAGTAGTCGCGCTGAAACACAAACCTTAATGTTAACGTGGTGGTGCGGCACTTATATTCCCCACAAGTTTTTTTTTTATCTAATTGATACCTAATCAGTGATAGAATTATTCTAAAACAGTGCTATTGAGATGTATTTTCTGTTTACATTCCCAACAATATAGATATAATAATGTGGGTCTTTTTTATATGTCTGGGACTATTAGTAATATCTGCACCACTTCTATACGATTTTGTAAAAACAGCATGCTTTATGCTTACTTTAGATAAAAAAATGTCGCATTTTAAAAAAGTGCCTGGTTATCCAATTATTGAAAATTTATTTATACTTATATCACACAAAAGTAAGTCATAAAAACTATACCTATATATTATTATGTATCTGTATTAATGCGTGCCTGTAATTGATTTATTGATCGACCGTTGAATTTACCGTTTTTCAGTGTGTGCCCTTGCTTCAATACAAAATGACTGTCAAATTTGACATTATAATTACATAAATTTATAGTATTATTTTGAAAATTATATAAACTAATTAGCTTTAACAGAATATGAATTTAAAATTACAGCTTAGTAATTTTATTTTACCATATTGGTAGTTACATGTAAGTGTGCTCATATGATTAAAAAAATATGTTTATTTCGTAAATTGAATATTTAGGCACGTCTCTGGTGGTAGACGTTTCCAAGTTGCGGATTTAATAATATGAAAATTTCTATGTCACAATGCGTTAATCAATTACAGACACTTGTTAATTATTTGTTTATACGGTATAAATTTATTTTATATTTTTAGAACTACTTACTAATTTACTAAACGTGATACAAGATCATGGAAAAATCGTCAAAATGAGCATATTTTACTCTTTTCCTTTTTTAATGATAACTGACTTAAAAATCATTGAATTTATTCTAAGTACTTATTATATACTTAATAAAGCATATAATTACACGTTTTTATACAAATGGCTTGGCGAAGGACTTCTTACAAGCGGTGGTAAGTATTCTTTGTTTGTAATTCCGGCTTATATACGACGGCGGATCCCTTTGCTCCGTCCCTGACTCACTTATAAAACAAAACAATTATTTATTTTCACATCGCATTGTAACTCGCTATGTATAGACTAACGCTACAATCTTACAAGCCTGAACCTGTTAAAGCGTGCCTACAGTACAGAGATTAAATACTTGGGAATCCACACAGCGTCTCCAGTGAGTTCTAGATTCCTGCATGGTAACAATTCTGAAAGTCTTGTTCCGTTAAGCTGTTTAGAACCTGCATCGTGACTCTTTGGATGTTGTTTATTGTTCCGTAATGGGAACCTTTCAATTGCCGCTTAAGCGTTCGAAAAAGAAAAAAAAATTACATGGAGCCACGTTTGGACTGTAGGTCGGGTGTGGGTGTATTGGAATTATCCAACCGACAATGAGCTGTGATTGGGGGCATAAGCGTGCTGCAGGATCCATGAGTTGGCGATATCAGGTCGCACACGCAAAACTCTTCCGCAAACGTCCAAGGACCTCGCGATAAAGGGTTTGATTCACCGTTTGCCCTGGCGGTACGAATTCTTTATGGACAATTCCACACGATTCAAAAAATATGATAAGCATGGGCTTGATTCAGGATTGGCTCATGCGAGCTTTCTTCGGCCGCGGTGATGCAGGTGTGTGCCACTCCGCGATTTGTCGCTTTGTTTCTGGATCATATACAAATACCCATGATTCGTCACCTGTTTTCACTCTGTGCATGAAGTTGGGGTCGGTTGTTAAGCGATCTAGCAGTTGTTGGCTAATGGAGAAGCGATTTTTCTTTTGTTCATCAGATAAGTTCTTGGGCACCAGCTTTGCACAAATTTTCCGCATGCCTAGTTCCTTTGTCACAATTCGATAAACAGTATCCTTACATAAACCGACCGCATGTGCCATCAACCTGAGTGTCAACCGTCTGCCTCGTGCTAACGCAGAATGCACTTTCGCCACGATTTCATCGGTTTTGGACGTGGACGGCTGTCCGGAGCGATGGTAATCTTCAATGGCTTCGCGGCCATCTTTGAAAGCCTTGTGCCAACTGAAAACTTGTGCTGGCGACAACGCAGCATCTCCATATGCTGTTTTTAACATTTGTAGCGTCTCTGAAGCAGATCTTCATAGTTTAACGCAAAATTTAATTGCATATCGCTTCTCGGTATTTGCTTGCATTTTACATGTAACGTGGTATTGGAACTTAGCAGTACATACCTCGTGCTCATGTCACTAACACTAGGCTTAGTGGCCTGCGCCTATTCTGGCTGCATTGCTAGCCACTCTACTCACATGTATTCGACTCCAGACGGCTGCAGTCGTTGCCACATATAGCGTAAAAAATTCATTCTCATTAATTCTGAGACATACTTCGTCTGACAGTAAAAAGGTGGTGTAGGGAGTTTAAATGTGGTAGACGGTTGTGTACAGACCAACATTAGGTAATGAATCAGTGAATCCCCTCTCTTACAGTAAAGGCGCGAATTCATAATTGACATAGAGTAGTGAAATAGTAGATCATGTCAGAACATACCGCTGGTAAATTGAAATCAATGAAAAATAAGGAAATAAAAATGGATGAAATAATGAAAAAGCTGTAGGAAATGAACAGTTGTAAAAACTGGATGTGCTAAAAAACGAACTAGAAAACAAGCCTAAAAAAATTGAAGAAATAAAAGATGATCAAGGTTGAAGATGATAGTACAGAAGCGGGACTAGCGAATGTACTAATTAGTAAGAAAGAATAATAACATCATTTTTGGGTAAACGAGGGAAACGAAGAAAATGAAGAACTAGTAGAAAAGTTGAGCAACGTAATAAAAGCAATAGAAATACAAATGAAGGAACACCATAATATAGAGAAGAAGGGAAAGTGGAACCAATTTAAGTAGAATTAACGAATATATGGATAGATGAGGATTATAATAATAAAATGGCACTCTTAGGGTATCGGTCGACATTCATCTCTCAGGCCAGAGGCCCTAGGGCTGAATTAACGTCGACCTTAGAGCCATATAATACCTATAACACCCTTGGTGCATAAATAACTATTTTTATCGGAAATAATATAAAATACTATATATAATACATAACAGGTAGCAAGGAGAATTGAATATTAGTAGAAGACATCATATCAAAAATTATTAACCAGTTTGGATTACAATTAAAGAAGATATTTTATATATTATATCCTTTTATTATACGTAATATAAAGAAATGTCGTGATGATGAAAATTTGCTACCTGGAGATTTTTGCCCCGATACCGAAAAAGTGGTTTTTTCAAATTGTCTTTTTCTCTCTGTGTGTATGTGTATGTGTGACCAGTATATCGGTCAAACGGCTGTAGCTATCAATTCTAAATTTTATATTTACGAGTATAATCTCCCTTTTGAGATCTGATTAGATTTTCAGTAAAATCGGTAGACCGAAAGTAGTAGTTCACTTCAGTGAAAGAATCGAATTTCACCAATATTTTGTCAACTACTAAGTGTAAACTAATTTATAAGAAATTCAAATGTACTCAAAAGTGAATTTGTGTAAACTTTTATCAAACAAGATTTTCGAAATTCCTTATCGAAAATCAGTTTTTTGCGAATATTTCGCAAACAAAAACGAAACTAATAAATGTTTCAAAGTATCGCCTTCTTATTCTTCTGTACACTTTTGAGGTTGAATTTCATATACCCTATAAACATTTGCTACAACTTCTTGGCTAATAGTACCTATATCCCAGTATATTCTTTATGCCAGTAAATAATTTCAATTCCTTTCCCGCGAAACATAGGACATATTTATAAATTTTATTTTTAAATATTTCATTTTTGCCGTAAAGTAAATTCATGAATTTGTAATGACGTTTTTCTGTTCTAACTAAAATTATAAATCTCATTTCTCTTGAGATACAGCAAATGGAATACTCTGAATGTATGTATCTACATATTGCTAATTCATGAATTTTCAAGCTTGCCTCATAATTCTTTTAAAATATTAGTGAAAATAACATAGGCACGTATTTGTAAATAGAAAATATTATAAGCAACTTTAATGTATACTATATGTAACGCCAGTCATGAAAACTCACATTTTGAAATTAATAAGTCCTAATCGGATTCATTCTGATATAAAATTCTCAATTTATGAGACAATCTATATCTATATCCACATTTAGTATTTTTGTCTTTGTAATTGCATTTTGCAGAACTATATTAAAACACCATATTTTAAACTTATCTTAGAGTCACTGTAGATATGTCGTTAACATATTAAAATATACTGCCACTTCAGGTGACGATACAGTTGCTGTAGCTGTAATGAAAGCTGACCAGACAATGCGGAACGTACAGCTTTTTCATAGCGAGTACCGCTACAATGTGTCACAGTTGTTTCTTTTGTCACACTGATTTACAGTTTCTCTACTTTGATGAATCTGCACATTTGAGTTTTTCGGTACAATTTCGAATTGCACAAAAGCGTATGTTTTCTGAACATTGCGTCTAATAAGTTTCTATGACTGTAAGCGCTTAGTGCATCAGGCCTTTGGTTGGCCAGATTGTATATTTTATTTGATGCGATATAATTTCATTTAATTCTCTACATCTTACTACATATTTTGAAATTATTCAGGAGACAAATGGAAGAAAACTAGAAAAATTATAACGCCTGCATTTCATTTTAAAATATTGGAAGAATACAAGAACACTTTTCCTGCAGCTTCCAATACTCTTATAAAAAAATTACGAAATCAGTGTGGAAAAGGAGCATTTGATGTTTATCCATATATAACGCTATGTACATTGGACATTATATGCGGTTTGCAAAAATTTTTATATGCAAATTCAATTGTCAATAATCAAAATGTATTACAGAGAGTGCGATGGGCGTAAAAGTAAATGCACAAGAACAGGAAAACTCCGAATACGTAATTGGTGTTCGAGAAATGTGTCGAATAATCGTAGACAGATCCTTAAATCCCCTGAAGACCTTTAATTTCACTTACAAATTTAGTAAAGATTATCGGAAGGAGTTGCATTACTTAAAAATACTGCACGGATATACACAAAGTGTTATCAATACTAGAAGGGCGGAATTATTGATTCCAAATAAAGATAAACAAGTGAATAAAAGAAGTATCGCTTTTCTTGATTTATTGTTACAAGCAGAGATGGATGGGAGACCTATGACAGATTATGAAATTCAACAAGAAGTGGACACTTTTATGTTTGAGGTAAAATTGCCTTGTTTATATGTAATTTTTACTAATGATCATAAAAACTGTATTGTCTAAGCATTTTAAAACCAACGGAATTTTGCTGTAATATTTTTCGCTATTCGTTTAATTTATTAATTTTATCAAACGACTTTACAATTTGGAAAGATGTATGGTGTCTGAATATATACCGTATGTGTCAATTTTCATTAGGTATATGGATTCAATGTTTACGTGCGATTTATACGTATACAAGTAATACGTAGCAACGTGTCACCCCTACTGTTCGTCACCAATCCCGGCAACAATCGACATCACAACGATTTTCTCCGATCTTCCCACTTCTCCCCACCAGATTTTACATTCAATGTTTAGCTGCGAGCACGTTGCGATCTAGTCTGCAATAAAAGCCGTCTTATTACTGGAACGGGAAACATCAAATGGCCGCCGCGATCTCCTGAGGTAGTAATTTATTATTATTTTCAGAATCCTTTTTTATTTACCTTATTTTTAATTTTATTAGAATTACGCTTTTGTTTGTGTCATGCAGCGTGAACGTAGCTTAATAAATCTCTGCATTTACTGAAAGGAAAAAGAAAAACAAATCCTTGCAACTCGTAAATATTATTTCTGAACGCATTACAAACACCCAAGTCAGTGGTCCAATAGTTACTGCTAACTTGTATTTTCGGGCATGTATCGGTCGCGCTGGCATTGGAGAGGAAAATAGGAGTGCCACGTTGTCACGTATTGTATGAATTGATCGCCTATGGCTAATGAAAATTGACACATGCTGTATAGTTGAATCGTTTTAGCAACCGGCACGTTCAAAGTATGAATGAACTAAAGGCAACAAAGCCACTACAAATTCTGAAATAGAAAAATAGAATACCAATAAAATTAAACTAATTAATTAATGTGGCAGGATATATACCTGGCTCCCGTTACTAAAATACTATTACATGAAATCCAGTTAAAAATTGAATATTATAAGTAAAGTTACTTATTACTTACCTATATTTTATTTAATACTTAGCTATTTAGTAGAGTAGGCAAGCAATGTTGACAAATTTATATTGTTTGAATGACGATTATAACGACCGTTAGAATGTAATTATGACAAATGTTAAAATATGTATGAGTACCAGTATTTATGAAAGTCCTGAAATCGCTTTTGTAGGTTATATATATATCGACAGATACTACTTTGCAACATCTCAAATTTGACGCCATTTGAAATTATTGGCGTATGTCGGTTGCCAAAGCGACTCAACCATAGTAGTACTCTCCTGAATTAAACTGACCTATCTATAATTTCAATCTATACTTTCATCAGTAGGGGTGTGTCATTGTTACAGTTATCGTATTCGAGAATATCGAAAACAGGGTAACAAGGAAATCCGAATATTTAGTACAATAAACATTTGATTTTAGGGTCACGATACAACCGCTTCTGGTATAAGTTTTGCATTGTACTGCTTGGCGACCAACCCTGATGTTCAGGTAAGTAATATTCCTATTGGTACATTGATTTCCATTCAAAGCTAATAATATGTTCTTCATTTCATTTTATGTTTATATAATATACAGGGTGAGTCACCTAAGCGGGTAAGGCCGATTATGCCTTTATGAGTAAAGATATTTCGAAGCGGTTTTTTCCCTTATGATAGCTGTTCATTAGGAGCACATTTTAAAAATATTTTGTATTATATAGAGTGTTCCATAACTTGGTGGCTAACCATAGTTATAGTTTTTTAAATGGAACACCCTATATATTATTGCATTTTTGAATTCCCCGTATAATTTTTAGTCAAAAAGTATAGGCCTAAAGTGTGAAGGTTTTGACTTATTCCCATTTTTCTGAAAAATTCAGTGTTTGTATAAAATTATATTTCTCGAAAACGACGTATTAGATGGACAAAATTTTTTGCAGAATTGGTTACAATAAGAGGTCCTAATAGAAGCATGTTTTATTTTTTTACAGTTACTAACTGCATGTGCAGAAAATTGGATTAAAATTAGATGACACGTTTTTGTATAAAAGTCATTTTTTTTTGAATGGAACAGCCTGTATATCAGTTCAATTTTGAATTGTTTATTAAATTTCTTGTCAGAAACATGTAAGACGTTAATACTTTAAAAGTGACTATTACTGAGCTATTGTCTCTTTTTGATATAATTTTGTCAGTACTATATGTAAGGTGAAGTGGGGTAAATGCGATGTAGTTTTGAAATAGTCTAACTTTGACGCTCTACCTCTTTTCAATAAATGAGCTGGGAACTGCAGATATTTGCATAGAGTCTTTAGGATTCTTGACGAGTATGACCGCAATGACAAAAAATCTGTTTACATAAGCGTTTGGGCACTATAATTTTTTTTTTAAAACGATGTCACTATGTCACATTTACCCCGTAAAATGGGGCAAATGTGACAGCCGCTTAGTATTTCTCTAAGGTTTTAGATGGGTACGAGGTATGGGGCTAATGTGAAAGTATAAAAGAAAAGCTACATTTTCATATATAATTATTAACTGTTTTATAACCACTTGTAAGTTTTAAATTCAGACAAAATAAAAAAATATAAAATTCTTATGTGAGTTTATATTCATTGAAATAAAAATCAAATTTGTGAATACCGCGCCTAATGTCTTTTGGGACCGGCAAAATTTTAACGACGTCTTGGTCTGACACAGTGTCTAAATCCTCAAATTTGGGCCAAATAAACTTCTTGTTTTCGTACTTCAAGAATTTGATTACCCAGTCATCACCACATTTCTCTTGAACTTGTCCTACAAAATGCTTCAGCTGTTTTTTGGTACAATATTGCACAATAACCCATTTGCCTTTCGCGATAAAGGGGGGTGCGACAGGAATATCATCTTCTTCCTGCTGTTCATCACAAAAGTCTTCATCATCTGACTCCATGTACGGGACTTGATCTATGTCCTCTTCCGAACTAGATGAACTTAACAGGTGCTTTTGTGTTTGTTTCACCTTTTTAACAATCTTTTTCTTTTTTTCTTTGTCAATAGTAATGTCATTCTTCTCTTTTATTCGAGCTAATGCTTCTTCTGTCGTTAAAATTTCTGCTCCTGGGCACACTTTTGACCTTTTCTCTTTCTTTGGTTGTGGTTTTTGTCGTATTTGCGTCAATAATATTTCTTCGAAAGATAAATTGGCTTCTTTAGATGTTTCTTGTGTCTGCGGAGATACTGAATGTGATGTTGATGGCCCTCCACGATTTTCTTCTGATTCTCCACATTGACGGTCTCAGGGTGATTTTTTGAACATTCTGCTTCCCATCTTTTCATGGCATCTGGTGGAAATGTTTCTTTGGGAATCACGTTTTTGTTTAGGGGATAAATTCCACTTTTGCGGAAGCCGTTTCTTATAACTTCTGGTGAGATAGACTGCCAAGTTTCACAAAGAAATTGAGAAAATATTTTCTTAGGTATTTTTCTTCCAAAATTTTGACGTTGCCAGGAAATAACTTTTTGGTCCCACTTACTTTTAAACGATTTGAAAACTGCTAGGTCTAAAGGCTGAAGGAGATGGCTGGTATGAGCGGGTAATTTAATGATTATAACGTTGTTCTGAATAGCTGCTTCGATTATTTCCACGGATACATGGGTGCTATGTCCATCGTACACAATAACAACAGGTCGCTCATTACCAATAGTAGGGATGATGGTTTTCAAGAAATAGTTTTTGAAAATATTGCTCTCCATCCATCCTTTCTTGCTAGCGGCGTAAACAGTGCCTGCAAATTCTGTCCCTTTCGGGGCAAACCTTTGATCCCACACATATGCACCTTTGAAAATAATCAAAGGTGGTGCTTTACCACCTGCAGCATTACACATGGCAAGAACAGTGGTATTTTCTCTGCCTGGGGAGCTAACTGTTCGCGACGAAGGTTTATTTACTTCTCCGACGACTTTACTCTTTCGTGGATCTATTGAAAGACTTGTTTCGTCAAGATTCCATATGCGTTCAGGTTTATCGATTAAATTGTTTTCTGTTAAGACCTTCTCTAAGAGGTTGAAATAGGCATAAATTAGAAATGGATCAGTTGCTTTTTTTCTTGCGTACTCAATATTTTGAGGTATCTTGAGACTGAGGTTATGTCGTTTTTTAAAGGATAAGAACCAGTCTTCTCCTGGGACACCCTCCTTGAAGTTGGTTTGTTTTTCATTAGCAGCAATGTAAGTTCCAACTGCTTCCAATACCTCCTTGCGTGACATGCCAAAACCCCATTTTTCCATGATCTTTAAGCTTTCAGCCAATTTAACCTCTTCATTGTGATCAATGTAGGTGGGACGCCCTTTGTGGTTTTTAACTTTAGCACGCAGCCCTTTCACGCGACTATATAGTGTGACGTAAGGTATTTTGTACTGCTTATGTGCCCCATAAACTGTGGCTCTGCCCGCCTTAACTTCTTCTATTGCCTTTTGAAGATCGGCTTGGCTATAGTTTGGGTTGTCAGTGGTTTTTCGCACATAATTGCGCACCATGTCTAAAAGGGGTAAATGTGATATAGTTTATGTTACATTTTCCCCACAGGTTTTTCGCGGAGGGGTAAATGAGACAGTTTGATAAAAAAAATGAAGATAATGTTCAATTGAAATGATATTATGTGTGGTAGAAAGACATATTATTAAAGTAAGTGGGTGACAAATTTCAAAGTTACCTTATTTAAACTGACGTATTTAAACGACTTTATAACGAGTTGCATGCGGCGTCGAAATTCCACTTAAAATGACGACTTACTACGTACAGCTGGTTAGGAAGTTTCCGACTCAAAAGAAGTGACCTTTTTTGGGTTGAATCTTATGTTAACACCATATAGACTATTCTACGTTAGGTGGCGTTGACAACAGTTTTTGTTTCAAATTAATTTAAGACGCTGTCACATTAACCCCGTTATCACATTTACCCCACTTCACCTTATACTATATTAATTAAACCACAAAACTGACAAAATTATATTAAAAAGAGACAATAGCTCAGTAGTAGTCACTTTTAAAGTATTAACGTCTTACATGTTTTTGATGTAAAATTTAATAAGAAATTCAAAAATGGAATAATATATAGGGTGTTCCATTTGAAAAAATTGACTTTTTTGCAAAAACTAACAAAAGCATATCAAAAAACGACAGTAGCTCAGTAATAGTCACATTTAAAGTATTAACGTCTTACATGTTTTTGATATGAAATTTAATAAACAATTCAAAAATGAACTGATATACAGGGTGTTCCATTTAAAAAAATTACTTTTATACAAAAACGTGTCATCTAATTTTAATCCAGTTTCCTGCACATGCAGTTAGTAACTGTAAAAAAATAAAACATGCTTCTATTAGGACCTCTTATTGTAAATAACACTGCAAAATAATTTGTCCATCTAATACGTCGTTTTCGAGAAATATAATTTTATACAAACATTGAATTTTTCAGAAAAATTGGAATAAGTCAAAAACTTTACACTTTAGGCCTATACTATCTTATTACTTTTTGACTAAAAATTATACGGGGAATACAAAAATGCAATAATATATAGGGTGTTCCATTTAAAAAACTATAACTATGGTTAGCCACCAAGTTATGGAACACTCTATATAATACAAAATATTTTTAAAATGTGCTCCTAATGAACAGCTATCACAAGGAAAAACCGCTTCGAAATATCTTTACTCATAAAGGCATAATCGGCCTTACCCGCTTAGATGACTCACCTTGTATATAATATTTGGTGCATCTGTTAGTGACCAAACGACTTCACCGATTGAGGTCATATTTACACAATATATTTATTTTGTCGAGATAATTGTTTACAGCTACGCTATGATCCGATGGGTGGCGCTATAGTTAATTTATTAATAAATTTGATATGTATAAACCTAAATGATTTATATTTAAACAATATGTTCGCGTGGCCAACAAAATTGTTTTTTATATGCTGCCGATCACTAGATAACGCTATTTTTTTGGTTGAACAAGGCCAACTGGATCTTGCTATTGTTGTGCGATATAAGGCCGGCACATAACCACTGTTTTCTGATTCTGATAACCTAAAAATATCGATCCTTAAGTACCGCCATCTATCCAAAGCATTATAAACTACTTGGAATATTTTTGAAATTACTTGCTAAAAATATGTAATATGATTGGATTATATCGAGCCCACTGTAATTGATATTTGACTGATTTGACGTTATTTTGTCTATTCTTTTCTGCTCAAATTCTTCTAATACTACAAAAGCTGTTTCATTTAATGTGTGCTACATATTTACTATAATATATTTTGGGAGTTACTGCGAGTACCAATAGATACTATATATAGTTTTTCCACGGAAAAAACGTGCCTGTTGTAGGTCATTTAGTTCTTAATCTGAATATTTATATTGAGATGTGGAATAGTAAAAGAAGCTTTAAAATCTTCTAATACAATTGTAAGCGTCGATTGCGTTAGTACCGCAATATTTTTTGAATTCCAAGAGGGCGTTTACAAAACACTTTACAATATAATTGATTCCCAATTAGTATTACCTTTTGAATTATTGGAAAAAAGTAGAATTGTATGTACAATTGTTATACTTGAAACGACTCAATCACGTGATTTTCAGCAACACTTTTTCAGTTTTATTTGGTTTTCTTTCATTATCTCTAATTACTAATATTAATTATTGTAAATTTAACGTTTAAAGTGTTATTTTAATAAAAATTGAGAAACCATTCCTTTCGGGTTTATTATCTATTACTAGATGGCGATATTTAAAGACCACTATATTGAGGTTACCAGAATCTAATTCAATATTATTTTTACTCATGTCAATTTCTTTTAGCAAAAAGTGGTGGAGGAATTAAAAATTGTCTTCGGGAATGATAAAAATAGACCTGCAACATATAAGGAATTACAAGAAATGCGATATTTGGATATGGTTATCAAAGAGTCATTGCGATTGTACCCTTCTGTACCGATATACGGAAGAATGCCAGTAAATGACGTGTACTACCGTAAACAGAACATAATTCAACAATAAAGCTATAAAAATAAACCGATCTATTTTTAGATAATGCGCTTCTCCCAGTAGGGGCACAGCTGGGAATTTTCGCATACGGAGTCCACAGAGATCCCGATGTATATCCGGATCCAGAAAGATTTGATCCTGACAGATTTTTGCCAGAAAATCAGGCTACAAGGCACCCATTCAGTTACTTAGCTTTCAGTGCGGGCCCCAGGAATTGTATAGGTAACAATATGTTTAAAGGATTATCTTTTATTAAAGTATTACTCTATTGTATGTTATAGGACAAAAATTTGCTATGCTAGAAATGAAGAACATTTTATCTCACGTACTAAGAAATTTCGTACTTAAAATGGTGCCTAACTATAAACCAGAGGTAGTAGCATTGACTGTTCTAAAATCGCTAAATGGTATTTTAATACAATTAGAAGAAAGAGATTAACTTACATATTTCTGTGTAATTGTCAAAAGTACACATATTTTGTATGATTGAAGTTTGGTTTTTTTTTAAGTTTAAATCTCAGTATTTTTGATATCAATATTTTCCCCTGTACTAATGTAATCTTGAGTTCTTCATAAAGCTTACCATGTCTAAACAATAACTTTATAGTTATTGTTTAGATGTGGTGTTGTGAATGAAAACAAAGTGTAATATTTAATGTACATATTTATAAAAAATTGTACTTTTTTTTATAAATGTCTAGTGTTCACTAAAATTATTTTAAAAATAAATAAAGAAAGTCCCATAAGAGTCATTTTATTGAATTAAATTACCACCAATTTATGTTTATGATGTACTTTGTCATATTTACAAAAACATAAGGGTTTTCCGAAATTTTGAGAAAGAAGTGAAGGGTTGGGTGCTCCATTTCACCGATCATAACTTTTTGAGACACCTCGAGCTTAATGGTCAGAAATGGGCTGTTGGATAATAATAAGAAAGGAAAGAAGAGCTATAAGATATATTTAAAGCGGTAAAAATTATTATTGCTCGATTTTTTTCCGATCTTACTTGTTTCATCTAGGGCGCCATAGTTGTTTTATATGTATTGATATCTGTTTTTACTTTCTTAGTGTCAGGGAACTTCCAAACTACGTAGTTTATATTTACACCGAAAAAGTGGTTTTTAAATAATGTCTTTCTGTGTGACCAGGATAACTACAAAACGGATTAAGCTTCTTTTTGAGATCTGATTAGAATTTCAGTAAAATCGGTGGACCTGAAGTATATACATGAATTCATTTCATGCATGGATGTTTGCATTTTTAATTCGTATATGAATGTGTATGGTTTCCATTATTTATTCGAGATTTTCCAAGTATTTCTATTTTTATTTTTGATATTGGTACGCCACCTGCTGGCGAGATACTGAATGCACATATATGTACAATTGTCTAGAATATGATAACTTAGTTATCGATAGACTACACTTCCCTGGCCCGTTGCTTTTGTATAACAGATGCCTCCCAGATTTTCTCATATATAAAGTCACTAGATATATAAAGTACCGCAAACCTCCGCCATTTTTGGGCAAAAACCATCAGAACCCTAACAGCCGGAGTACCTCAAGGCTCTGCCCTATCCCCCCATCTCTACTCAATTTTCACCGCCGATATTCCACAAACCAACAAAACCACACTTGCTTCTTACGCCGATGACACTGCCATACTCTCTTCCTCCATCAACCCCACAATTGCCATACGAAACCTCCAAGATGCTGTAAATAACGTCATTACACTTGGCGAATCGCCATAAACGGTGAGAAATCTCAAGCAATAGTCTTCAGAAGACACCCTAAACCCATCATAGGTAACATATATATCGAACACACAGAAGTACCATGGCTCCCATGCGTAAAATACCTAGGTGTAAACCTAGACAGAAGATTGACGTATTCGTATCATATTAAACAAACATGCGCAAAAGCCAAAAAAGCCAGAGGTGCCCTTTGGCCTATGCTAGGGGCAGCAAGTACACTTTCCCCGAAGCTAAAACTACGTATTTATACACAGATTCTAAGACCAATGATTACCTATGCCTGCCAGATATGGCTCTACGCAGCTCCGTCAATAATAAATCAGCTACAAATCTTTCAAAATATATCGCTCCGCATGGCCTTTCGCCCACCCTGGTATATAAGGAACATTCAACTACACAAAGAAGCCGACATCGAAGATATTCCCACGTTCACCAAAAGGTTAACAAAAGATTTCTACGAGAAAAACGTAGACCATATAAACTCTTCCCTCTCCGCATCATTAAATTACGATCCGCAACATTATTTGCCGATAAAGAGACCTAGGCTCGCTACAACATGACTCCTCTGAAAGAGAATATCATTAAATCCCTCTAAATCAAGATCAGCCATTTTAAGATTAATAGTAAAAAGCGTTAGCTTGACTAATTCAACCCAGTAAAGAAGAAGAAGATTTTGGGCAAAAATTATTATTATTATTATAAATTTGGCGCCAAAATTGAATTGCTGTGTTAAATAAAAAATCAATTTAGTACTGTATTCTTAAAAGAACGCAACTGTATGAACATGCGTTAATAATTAAACCGCAGATAGTAAGGCAATTAATTAAAACAAGCAAGCAAGAATAATTGCTTTGAACTCATTTAATGATAAATCATTTTGTATCAATGAATTCGTACATTCACGGAAGTACAGTTCAATTTTTTTAATAAATTGATACAAATCATTTGTTGCGAATTGGAGAACGTCAACTTTAAACTCCTTTAATTTCGCCTTTTGTGGTTGACAACCAGATCAGGGTGTGCATTTGGAGTTAGTGTTTTCATGTCATCTGCTCTTGATTGTTCAAATTGGGAATCAGAAAAATGCACCTTACATAAGTAACTAAGTGTTATAACATGTGATCTGCTTTTACATATGTACTCACCTCACAAATCTTCGCATTTACCGGCACATTGTCTTGATTAATGTCACATAACCACACTTTTCTTCTGTCTGCATTCCTTTCACCACTGGGAATAAACGGAAACCTTTGGCGACACTGTTTTTGCAATTGATAATACAACAACCAGGCATAATTACACTTTATGTTGCCAACGGTGGGTTTAGATGCAACGATGTCGCACGCTTAACCACACTGAACACTACGTCTACGTTTTCGAACGATTTGACAAGTGATTTGATGTTTGGCGGCCATGTTTGGGCAAAAGTAGCGCTTTCTCTCTCGCACTCTTTGGCCTTATGGATTGCGGTAATTTATATATCTAGTGACTTTACTCATATACATCGATATGCGGGGGATCTGCAGCTATGTGAACATTGCATCAAGAATATCGCAAAGGTAAACTCAATGGCAGAGTTTATTCTAAAAACCGACAAGAAGTTTTTCTCGGAGGGCAAACTTCGTAGAAAACTACCCCGAGCAACACACAAATCTGTCAGGGAAGCACCCAGCCTTCAGTAAACATCAAAAATCCAACGCAAAAGCGAATTAAAGTCACGCGCGATCGCTCCTAAAAAGGGCGAACTTTAAACACAAATATCTCCATAGCTAGCCGCGCGAATCACATCAAACACGATATGGGAGTCCCTTGAAGACTCTGTAATCTCATACACACACACAATCGGTAACCACTAGTAAGACGCCCCGAGGAGCGTGACACTAGAAGAACGGGCCCCAGAGAGGGCAGCAATCCACAGCCAGACAATAGGGCGGACTGTGCATCCATTTCATGCATGCAGGTGATGCAGGTATGAATTTTTAATTCGTGTGTGTTTGTATATGGTTTCCGTTACCAACTGGAGATTTTCCAAGTACTCATTATTTTTAAACATTTAGACGCAGAGCAGCCGCATATTATCCATGAATATCATGATAGAATATTATGATTTATCATGGACGACATCTTATTTCACCACACAAATAAGACAACACAATTTATGTATCAAATGATACATGAGTGACAAGACAAAGAAAAATGATAATGCAGAATGGTATAAATCAAGCATGAAAATATAAACTAATACGTATAAAGTAACCGCAGACACATGTGGTGTGTTAATTAAATAATATGTCTAGTATAATGTCTTACCTTGAGAATCTCAATTCCAAAAAATATATACCATGTGCTTGCAGGCGACGTGCGTATAGGGCTTACTGTAAGATAAAACGACGACACCGAGAGTTTGTATGAGTTAGTACTAGTACGAGAAAGCAATATACAAACTGCAGTACAGCTGCTATCTATCCTCGTTGCCCTGCTTAAACGGAGAGTCAGCCTAGCCCGTTCTAGCCTCAGCGTAAATCTACTCGAATCCCCTCTTTTCCAATGCTACACTCGACCAAGGAGCAGTTTGTATATTGCTTTTTCGTACTAACTCATACAAACTCTCGGTGTCGTCGTTTTATCTCACAGTAAGCCCTATACGCAGGTCGTCGGCAAGCACACTGTATACACAGCGTATAGCAACAGTAGTTAATAATATAATTTGTATTGTGTAAATTTCAAATTTCAGCCAGGGATAATTAGTAAAAACATTAAATTATTCGTAGGAAAATGTACAAGAAATGTAATTAAATTAATCTGCTATTTTTATTCAATATAACTATAATGAAACTATTTAAATAGTGTCTTGCTTTCCTGATTGTCATTTTTGTTATTAATTTAGTATTTTTAATCAATATAGCCTCTACATCATGGTGACAGATTAGCTTAATTATATTTCTTGTATATTTGGCTACGAATAATTGGAATGGTATTATTAATTATGTATATGATATGAACTATATTCTGATGTTTACTTTTAAAATCAGTTTAGATATACAAAATAATGACTAATCATCTGAAAAATATATATACGTGCGGATGAAAAATGCGATTTTTAAATATGACGCATACTAGAAATTTCTGAGGTAAATCTCAAAAATCAACTCAGAATCAGAATGATGATTATAATTATGCAAACAACAGTTATGTTATAATAATATCATAAACAAATTTAGATAAAAAGCAATCTCTGAAGGAAATTAATGCTATTCTGCGTGACAAAATAGCGGTAACTTAACTACGAGATCAATGAGCTCCAAGAAAGCTCTATCTTCGTTACAGTAAGAAATCAATAAATGGAACAATATTATAGAACATAAAGAAAATGTTTTACTGTACTTGAAAAAATCTAAACAAAAACTTACCAGTGTATTCCAAATAAAATTTCCAGTATTTAGAAAAAGAGACACAAGTGTAGATTCACTCACTAACCAACAGCACTCATACGGAGAAACCTGTATCAGTTGAAAGTAACGACACAACTAATACAACTAATACTAACAGAAATATTCGCATTCAAAATTGAAAAAAGACTAAACCAAAAAGTAAACGCAAAAACATCAGGCAAAAAATTAATGACACTTCAGGTCAATGTTTGGTATACAAAAAAAGTTATTGTTGAATAAAATAGCAATTACTGAGAGAGGAGATATTGCGATAAAACCGAGCATATTGGTTAATGGCAAGGATTGAAAAAATATAAAGCCTGATGCATGACACATTTCGAGATCGCACAACAGATTTAATAATAATTAACCCGAATGCAACGTTGGAAAAAGTTATACAGGATGTGTGGGCTCTATCAAGAGGATATTCTTCTACAGACTACAAAATATTTTTCACTGGCGTTTCAGAAAATGCCATATTTTCTACATAGTTACTTTTTTTGAAAGTCTATTTTCATCTTCATCACATACTAACTGTTGTTCTTGTCGCAGTACTTTACACTAAGATAACGAATTTTATAATAATAACGCCTATACATTTAATTGTAGAGATTTTAATGTTAATTAAATAAAAAAAAACAACTGTTGAAGGAGATGTGGGATGAATTCCCTTAGGTAATCAAAACAATAACAATGAGTGTGCTTAAAACCACACGGCGGAAGTTTAAACTTCATCAAGGCGAGGTTAATAATACCGTAGATAATACGAAATACACGCATATAATATTCAGTAACGTATTAAATAAAACATATTCGCACATTTATTACATTTACGCGAGCGTCCGTTTCGTTTGGTCGGTTCGGACGTATGTGTATGTATAAATAGACGATATAAATACTTGCTTACGGTCCCTCGCTTGGTCTGATGGTAACGTATCGGCTTCATAACCGTGCGGTCTCGGGATCGAATCTGTTCTTGGACATGAATTTATTTATTCATTTAAATTTCAATTTAATTGATTAATGTCATTGGTATCATACCTAACCTAAGATAGATTACCAAATTAATTTTAGCATTTCATGTACGTAACTATTACTCACCTTTCCGTAAAATTAAGTTATTATATTCTTGCACATGGCAAACATGAGGTATTTATTCTTGTATTTATAAATTTATAGTACATTTATTGCGTTTTTTGGTTTAAAAACAAACAATTCCGAACTGCCAATATGAATGTCGATGTGGTTCAAATAGATGGCGCTTGAATCTTGCTTAAGGTGTCGGTTAAAATGTCGTCAAATAGATGGCGCCACAATTTTTTTGGAAGAATTATTAATTATTACTCCTATTTCCCTAACTTTTAGTGAAGAATAGTGGAGGGAATAGTATTTTATAGACTAAATTTTATTACTACCAAGTTAGATCTTTTTTAAATGTCCCAAAGTGCCAGTGTTTTTTTCAATTTTTACAGTCGTCTCAACCGGGAAAACGTATTTCCCAGTCGAGCTACACATGCGCCAAATGTCACGTGAGTACAAAAAAACTTTAACGTACTCGAGATTGTCTTGCCTCGGCCGCAAGCATTATTAAGGAGATTTTAGGACGCATGTATATATATATATATATATATATAGATAGACGATATAAATACTTGCTTACTGTCCCGCTCTTGGTCTAATGGTAACGTATCGGCTTATAACCGTGCGGTCTCGGGACCGAACCTGTTCTGGGACATAAATTTATTTATTCATTTAAATTTCAATTTAATTGAAATTAAATAATAATAAAATTGTTCCCTTAGTCGACTCGAGCCGACATTACCCGAACGAGCGTTACATATCCAAGCGTGACGGGTCAGTCTTGTTCACTGCCTACAATCAGCGCAACGCGCCTAAAGAAGTTTACACTTCAAAAAAAAAATACTAACATCACACCTTACTCATCTAATAGATAATAATGATTGCTTTTCTGAAAATCAGTTAATCAATTACCATTAACATATAATTGTTAAAACAACCGATGCATATGAGGGTTGTACTGTTAGTAAATTAGGATTTTACCAGTTCTTATGAAAACCATAGTATGTAAGCTTTTCCAATTACGGCTAACGATATCAAACGCTTTACTTAGCCTAGCAAACGTCCGTTAATGTGACTATGTTTGCTCATTAAGAATTTTTTCTTTTCAAGATATTGGATTAATTAACAAGGAATCATTTGTTATATCCTTGTGTATTGGAATCACTTTGGTAACCTTTAATTGGTTCATGGACACAACTTGACACATTTACTGAAGATATATGCTAGTGGTATGCTTATTTTGTCTCTAAAATGTTTTAATATACACATTAGCGTTCAGTAAAAAGAATTGTCATTACCTAACTATTGTAACTTTCAATAAGTTATCTGGTAAATTAAAAGATTTGCTGGTA
Source organism: Amphimallon solstitiale (assembly GCA_963170755.1). NCBI lineage: Eukaryota > Metazoa > Arthropoda > Insecta > Coleoptera > Scarabaeidae > Amphimallon > Amphimallon solstitiale. The sequence goes on from OY720679.1 coordinate 117,086,578, forward strand.
TTTAAAGATAGAGTAAATATGTGTTCTTGCCGAGTCATTCTCTCAAATAATATATGAATGATCATGAAGCTTCAATTTGTTATGTTTTTGTGTAACTGATATATTTAGGGTATTGTTGCGGTAGTTAGTCAATTTTGCTGTATATTATATAATGTCAATGCTTTCTAACGGAGGGAAATAATATATATGTTTATTGATGTATAAAAATTTATTAAACGAGTTTACGAAAACAAAACTATATACAGATATTCCAAAAAAATGTCGATGTGATTGTCTGTAAAACATTCAAGTAAATAAATGTTTTCTTTTACCACCAGCCGCCGCCGCCACCACCACCGCTTCCTTTCCAGCCACCACCACCTGAAAATGAATGTCATTAGTTATGAAATACCTACATATATAATGAATATTATCTTCTATTTCTAATATTTATTTAAGGTGTGTACCTCCTCCGTAGCCTCCGCCTCCACCTCCTCCATAACCGCCGCCGCCACCTCCGAATCCGCCACCGCCGCCTCCGCTGGGCACGATTATCTTTATTATTTTAATAGTCTGGCCACCGCCGCCGCCAAATCCTCCACCACCACCTCCGAATCCACCACCGCCTCCAAATCCGCCGCCGCCGCCAGACTTCCACGGACCACCTCCGCCGCCGCCACCGTATCCACCACCGCCGAATCCTCCTCCTCCGAATCCACCACCACCTGATTTCCACGGACCTCCTCCGCCTCCTCCTCCATATCCACCACCGCCTCCACCATATCCTCCACCTCCGCCTCCGCTGCTAAGGAATCCACCTGAAAGTAAATGAATATTCTAATTTAGTACTTCAAGTTCAGTAATTTCATCAATTATAAATATTCATTTTATTTACTGGACTGCATAAATGGGAAAATAATAATTTTATTCAAATCTTCAAAAGTTAACGTGAAGGGGTCGTACTTGGAAAAGTTCAAACAATAGTTGGCATGGCATTGTACATTTTTCTACTTGTCCTTGTTTTATAAAAGTTTGTTGGTAGCGTATAATTACTAAACATTCAATAATAAAAAACTAAACGTATGTACATATGTGAATGTTTTATAGGGGCGGGGTTGCTCGTGAGTTCGTAAATTTACCAGCTTGACAAGAAATAATAGTCATCTTATGTAAATAATGTGGATAAAATATTTAGTGGATTTGTTACTCCACCTCTAGGCCATTTGAGGAGAACTATTGTGCAGCAGGTGAGATATCAAATGGATGTATGTAAATACAAATTGTTAAGAGCTTAACATCTTTTATTTTATTTTATATTATTGTTTCTTGTTTTATATATGAATGTTTTTCTTTATTTTTATGTGTTATCATATTTTTGTAATGTATGTTTCATTTTTGTTAACTTTTAATTATATTGTCAGTTAATGTATTTTTTACTTATAAATATTGTGAGCATACTGATGCGGAGCAGCTTTCGGGCGTATACAGTCTCATCGGCCGAGTTTATTGTCTGCCGGCCCGAGTACATGACTATACACCGAAGGCGATGCAAGGTCTCCTTTGTATACGTACGGACGGCAGTGTCTGGCATGTGCGTATATATAGGGACCATTAGCTTCTCGAGCGATTCACATGTATGTATATATGCTGTAATCTTATGTTCGATGCAAGAGCGGCCCCGAAATCTCGGCGCACACCGAAAATAAATGTGTATTTGAACTGATATTGAGTTTTATTTTACGGTACTTTCAAACTAGGAAGTTTCCTTAACACAAATATTTGATAATGTACTGCGAAATAGAAATGAAATAAAAATAGATAAAAACCGTCATAAAAAGGAGAAACAAAGAATTAAGCTATACTTTAATAATATAAACTTTAAAACAGTTGAAACGATTTGAAGCTTTATATTGAATAAATAATTAATAAATATTGTCCAGGTGGTCTCGCCTAGGCAACATCCTCTTTCAAAAATATTCATTATGCATTGCAAAATTCTTATATCTAGAAAACATTGGTAGAACTGACTACCTCATGCTCTTTTGAAACCAGTAAAAAAAATCTATCTTTAACACACACACTAGAAAAATATAAATAAAAGCAGAATATTATAGACTAATAGATTATCGAAATGAGAGGAAAATAAAGACTATAGTATGACTAACATTTCCTATTTATATACATAGTCCTTTTATTGGTTTCTGTTTGTCATTCTGATCTATCAATTGGCTAACTAGTGAATGGTATGCACACCTAACAAAATAAACTTTTTAGAAGTGCCTGAAGTAATCAAATATTACAAAAATCTAAGAATAAAATCAATGAATAGGAATAAAATTTCTTCAAATAATTATCTTCATATTTGCATTTGTATTTATTCAGATGTGTTAATGAACTACTTACAAAGTTCAAGTATATAGCGTATACTTGAACTTTATGTATTTTGAAATCATGACAATAATTTGGTAGGGTAAAACGGCTTTTGTATTTTATAATAAATAGAAAATGCAGAAGAACTACTAACTACTAACTACTACTAACCCGCACTAATATAGAGGAGATATAAAAAATTATACTATGTTTCTTTATTAAGATTATAATTTTTTCCAACATATCTAAATAAATAATTATTGGATCGTTAGACACTTCTTACTACGCAAGGATTAAAGAAATTGAACTTTAGAATCTATGCTCATGAAATAATTTATTTTTTATGTTTAATTATATCGAAGAAAAGACTAAGATGAATTGCTACTGAAGATAATATATAAAAATGAGGTGTGGTCACCACACGACCTTCTTATACATATGAGCGTTTCAAATTATAGAGCTTTATACATTTTTTATAAAAAAATTATTTAAAATCCTATTATAAGTACTTCTATTCTCTTAATAAATCTCTATAGAATGCATACTTTGCGGAATATTTGAAAAAAAGTGCTACTCGTTAAGAGTAGAAGTGTTACTTCCGGTCCGAATATTGAAATTTCATTTATACAAAAAATATTCCTAAGCCAGCTCTAAATACTTTTGTACTCTTGACAAATATATATAGAATGCATAATTTACGACATATTTGCAAAAATCTCTATTCGATACCAGTAAAAGTGTTACTTCCGGTCCGAATTTTGAAATTTTTTTTTTTACAAAAGATATTGAAAATTAAGTTCTAAATACCTTTATATTCGTAGCGCACCTGTCTAAAAAGCATGACTTGCGAAATATTTGCAAAAAACTGATTTTTGATAAAGGTAAAGGACCTACTTCCGGTATCAATTTCGAAAAACTTTTATAATAAAATTCTGCTCAAATTCAATTTTGAGAACATATGAATTCTTTATAAATTTGTTTAAACTTAGCAGTTGACGAAATATTGGCAAAATACTTTCGGTTTGCCGATTTTACTGAAAATCTAATCAGATCTCAAGAGGGTGATTATACTCGCAAATATAAAATTTGAAATTGATACCTATAGCGGTTTGACCGCTATGGTGGTCACACACACACACTGACATACACACAGACATTTTTTAAAAACTACTTTTTCGATATCAGGGGACTTCAAAACGTAGACATCTGCAAAAACCTCGAGGTAGAAAATTTTCGTCATCACAATACTTCCTTATACTACATATACGAAAGTAAAAAGTGAAGTTCTGTAAAATAAAAGTTTCAAATGGGTTGCTTATACGAGGTAGGCGCCATAAATTCTCGGCCTGTCAGGGTTGGGTTATAGAGGTTCAAACGTGTTCAAACCCCGTCACGTCATGCATGCATATACGCGAGGTGTACACTATAAATATGACGGTTCTAGACCTAGTAGTTTTTAGTAACCAGCCAATCAACTACTCACGAAAATATCTGAAGTAACGAAAATTGAGTACCGCGCGATCATTAAATTTTTAACAAAAGAAGGGCATTCACCTTATCACATTAAACAACATTTAGACGGCGTTTACGGTGATTCATCTCCTTCGCATTCAACTGTAAAAAAGTGGGCAAAATGTTTCCGTTTGGGACAAGAATACCTGGAAGATGCTGATCGGTCGGGTCGACCAATTGAAATGCTAACGCCTCATCAAATTTAAATTATTGAACATTTAGTGCTTGAAGATCGCCGTTTGAAAGTGAAGGAATTAGCAGTGATAACAAACATTTTCGAAACAAGTGTTCGCCGAATTCTCCATGACCATTTGGGTATGAATAAAATTAGTGCTAGATGGGTACCGCGACTTCTTTCTGCTCTTCAATGTGAACGTCGAGTCGAATGTGCGCAGTCGTTATTAAACATGTGTGGAGACGACCCAAAATCGATTTTGGAGTCCATTGTCGCAGGGATGAAACAATGGTTCTGTTTTACGATCCTTTACCGAAAAGGGAATCCATAGAATAGCGGCGACCTGATGAATCTCGTCCCAGAAAGGCGAAAGTCGTTCAATTTACGAAAAAGGTGATGGCCATAATATTCTGGGATTGTGAGGGCATTTGGCTAATGGACGTTAATGAGCGCAGTACAAGTGTGAACGGCACATAACGTCTTTATTGCATAAATTAAGGGACAGTATTCTTGCAAAACGTTGTGGAAAATTGACAAAAGGTGTGCGATTATTGCACGACAATGCTCCCGTCCATACTGCCGCCATTTCACAAGCTGCCATCCGCGAATGCGGCTTTCAAGAATTTGGATATCCACCGTATAGTCCGGATATGGCACCCTGTGATTTTCTTTTCTTTCCTAATTTAAAAAAAGAGCTTAGGGGACGTAGTTTTATTAACGACAGTGAGTTGCAAGCAGCTGTTATAGAACATTTTGACGGAAAAACTTCAGATTCTTTTTACAGGGGTATCGAATTATTAATTATTCGTTGTAATAAATGTATAGAAGTTAGGGGAGATTACATTGAAAAATAAAAATTCTTATATTATCCCAGTTTCTTTTTTGTATATCAGGCCGCGAATTTATGGCGCCTACCTAGTAGTACAACCCGTTGTTCCGCTAATAACACAATTTTTATTTTTATTGATATGATAAGAACTAGTTTTACGGCAGTTTTAATAAATCACTGTCTTCAAACAGATTGACTTGCAAATAAAAGGAAAATGTAGCAACCAAAAATAAGATTGTTTTAATAAAATCTTGAATCAGCTATCAAAATATAGTAGGTATCATTTTTGGCGTTTACACAAATTGATACAATTGATGTAAGTTCATCATCGTTCATAAATTTTGTAACCCATGTGTGTATGTTTTTGACTTGAAAACAAAATACAAGCGCCAAATTTAAACTGCAAACAAAGTGAGTAATTCTTTTTAAACCGGAATTAGCAACAGTGCTTTGGCATCTCTTGACTGGTGCATTATCAGAGTAGCAAAACATATTGTTTCCGTTTTAAGATTACATAGTAATCTGTTCGTAAGATTTCCTGACTGTTCTAAAAAAATGTGGTCATTGCTTTTCTTGCAGACGAGGTGACTTTAAATCTTAACATGCCACTGTATAAACACTTGCTTTAATTAAACACACCCTTTATTTTCAGTAATAAGTTTGTCTCAACAAACTTCTAACACGTCTTTATACTAACATGCATTTATGAAAGTTCCTGTAAAGGTTGCTAATTGGTAGGTCTTAAATTCTATGTTCTCCTTTTAAACTCATAGAATATTTTGAGAAATCCTACCAAAATTATACTACAGAACTAGAAAAGGTTCGTGTAGAAAATCTAGAGAACTGCAAAATCGGAAAATATTTTTTTTGGAAAAGCTATAACGTTAGAGAAAAATGTAAAGCAATAGTACAGAATTTTTTTAACAAAAGCCGAAGGAAAAAATCCCTGTAGTTATAGAAAAGAGAGCTAAATGATGCTTTGATAAATTAACAAAACTGATAAACACAAACAATTAATAAAATTATTAATTATTAAAAAGCCAAAGTTATTAATAGAAAACAATGGAAAAAATGATCAAAATCGAATATAAAAATTACTTCTACTGTGTTTTATTGAATTTCCATAATTTGTATCTGTAAACACTCAGAATATGCATATGTATATAACATATATTAGCACCTTCGGATGTCAAGGTTTGTAATTCAAGTAATATTTAATATTGAAAACTTAAACTTTACACCTCTTATAAATTCCTATTAAGGCTGTACGCCCGGCCTCGAAATCGTTTTTCCCATTTCCTAATCGTATTTTTCATGAAAACCTTACCGAATTTACACGCTAATTTAAGAAAACAACGCCTTTCAATGGATAAATCGTAATTTCTTCGAAATTGTCCAAAGGGCCCTAAATAAAAATAAAAATGTAAGAAATTTCAAAAAACAAGCCTTTATTTAACATTATGTAACACTCAACAGCAATACATAAATTTTATTTTTTCTTAATTTTTAAAAATAAGGTCACGAAACGGAAAACAAAATTTTGAAATTTGGGCGAAATTCACTGAAATCAAATAGAGTATGTGGTACGCTCGCACATTGTGTCGAGAGGTAGCTCCGCCTACCATTTCGGGCAGTTTCTACGCAGTTTGCAAAATACTTCTGAGATCGGTGTTTGTTAAGAAAGTAATCGTTACTCGGACATTATTTTATCGAAACCGTTGATATTTTCTTTACAATATAGTGTACATATACAATGTCAGCGTCACAATACTTCCTTATACTACGTATCAGAAAGTAAAAGCAATATCTCTTCCCGTCCCTAACGCTATACCTGCTAGAAGCGCATGTTAGGACTCACACGGCTTGCGGGCTGGGAGTATAATTATTATATTTGACTCGCAATAATTTGCTTCTGAAACGATCTAGAAATTTATTTCTTGCACAAAAAATAATTTTGGAATGTTGGCTTTATTTTGTTTCACATATATATGGGTAAATTCTGAAAAATAAGATTAGTTACTCGATAGCTGAAATATACGTTACACAAATTGGTCGTCTACTAAAACTTTTTTTTTTTTTATAAAATTTACACACCATAAAGAGAAATCGAAAACACTAGTATCATCCAAATACTTTAGGGTATAACCTTTAAAAAAAACAGATCCCTAGCTCTCTGCATTGCTAAGATATCACGAGATAAGTATTAAAAATTGAAGAAAATGAAAATTTTAAAATTTACACAAAAAAACGATTTTTCGACCTTTTTGCGATTTCGATTTTATTTTCCAACTCAAAATTTGAATCCGGCAGGTGATTTTACATATTCAGCTTCACCTTTTTTGTGTGTTTGAGAAAATATAGATTGTCTAATTTAGGGGGGGTTGCTTCCCGACTGCAAACGTGTCGGCCAACCGGCGATTATCTGAGACCACAACGCAGCCATAAATTACAGGCAGATTAGATTAGGTGACAAGTTCTTTTCTCTATCTTTTTCCTCAGCATAAGACAGAGCACGCGGACCCTTAAACATTTGTCTTTTATTACATTTGCACGAAGAAAACAGTGGAACGCCTATTTCAAATCGAACTCAGCTTGAAGCGGGCGTCCAGCCTTAATAATCATGAAGATTCCTTTAAACAATGATTGATTACTTAAAAGGTACAACAAAAACTTTGTAACCTACATATTTTTATCTTATATAAATTATTCGATAACATAAATCTTTGCCCCTGACTTCTGGCAATGGACTAAATTAAATTAAGATTTTATTTTATACACAAAAGTAAATAATATGGTGTTGGATAATTTTCACATTATCTAGCAGTCATTACTGTGGTTCATAATTTATTAAACTGTTATAATAAGCTAGAGCGATACAAGTATTGAGGTGCTATTATATTATATTTTAGATATCATTCCCAGAATTAAATAGCATATTGAAGGAGTTTTTTATAGTATATTTTTTATATGTGCATATTTTATGCATTAAACTTTTTGCCTTACTTGGATATATGTCCAGCGTGTTTTGGGAATCACACAATTTATTGTAAAATTTAATTTTTGTGTTCCTCATTAGTCATCAGATTTTTTTAGAAAAGTCGCTTCTTAAGATAATCCCAAAGTCAATGTAATATAATAATTGCTCCGATGGTTATTAAGCGACATGCTGAATGGATTTTAGGATAATGCCTGCTGATAATGCGATAACCAAACGACTCTAGTAATAAATTCTTGGCTAGATTATAAATAGGGAAGATAAGCCTTTTTGCATAAACCCTTCATGAATTAATGATTGGAAAATAAATTCATATCCTACGGTAAACTGCTGAAGGACGAAATTGTATCTAATTAGTTATTAAAGTCTATAATTGCTCCTACTGGTTGGATTTTAGAAATTTAGGATAGTATCTGCTGATTATTCGATAACCGAAATCTCTAGTAATAAATGCTTGACTGGATTATGAACATGGAAAGGTACGCCTTCTTGCATAAAAATTATATTATGATTATCCAAATTTTGTAGTATATTAAAATAAAACTGTTTCTCAACTGTAACTGTTGTCCATTACTTCTCCAAAAATATTCTTTTTTAAAACCACATCATAAGGTACGTAAACTGCTGCATGTCGAAATTATAATTAATCATGTTATCAAAGTATGTGCTAAACAACTATGTAGTCCAACTGAAGACTTGTTGCTAGTTAAATGCGTGTTACTTGAACAGGTTCTAATTTTGAATAAATCTTTTTAGTGTAACATTTCAGCAACATTAACATTACTGACGTCTTTCGGTAATCCGTACCTTTTATATCAGAAACAACTAGTTTCTTCAAATTTGTCGATTAATTTAATGAAAGATTATAAACTGGTAAGTTATATTTATTCTAAAATGGAATTAAAATACACATTCATAAGTGATGAGCATAAAATTGCGCATGTGAAGTTTCGATTCTTTGATTTTCGAAAACAGGAGGGCTGTTTTCGAAAATCGAAAGTCTAACGGTTGTTCCAGGTTGCTTTAAGTTTGTTCTAAATTGTTCCAAGGTATTTCAAAGAAGTCTAAAATGGCCTAGATAATTGAAAAGGAATACTTTTACGCAGATCCTTTTTTTGGGAAAATTGAAATTAAGTAGGTTGTTTCGGGGTTTTCTAGTTGTTCTAAATATTCTTCCAAAGAATCTCGAAAAAAATTCAAAATTGACCGAGATAATCGAAAAAAGCGAGTTTTTTCCAGCCCCTTTTTCTGAAAATTCGAAATTCTGACGATTGTTCTGGGTTGTTCTAGCTTTGTTCTAAATTGTATTTCAAAAAAAAAAATCAAAATCAAACGAAAAGATGGGGAAGAACGAAACCAAAAGTATGAAGTCAGACCACGTTTTTGCAAAAATGAAAATTTTGACGGTTGTTGCAGGTTGTTCTAGGTTTAATTTAAACACACAAAACAAAATTCTATTAAAAACATCAAATTGAACAAAGAAGAAATAAATATGAACTAATATATACATTAACAATCCTCCCAAACTGGATTAACAGCAATATTATTCAAATAAAAGATCAATATAATAAACATTGCTTCCAAACAAGAACACGGAGTATATCGGGTACTAATACTAATGAAGATTAATTGACACATGAATTGAAAAACAACAAACACAAAAAAGATATAAAATAAAAAACAGTTCATTTTATTGTGGAGTTAATGTCAACAAGAAAACTGTAATAGGAATTAAGTGTCAGTCAACCTTGTTCAAGAACCATGCCGATCTTTGCTAGAAAGATTTGTTCTTGGCAACATTTTGCCAAAGGTTGCCAATGCACAGAACTGGAAAGTCTTCGGTTGTTCAAACATCTTTAACTTTATGTTTCATACATTAGTGTAGGTTTTTGTTAAAAAGATAATTTTGTTAAAAAAAAAAGTTGACTATAGACTATACATATCGAATAAGGCTTTCACGAAGAAACAATGAACAGAATATGGTCTACTTTAAAAACACAAATAGTAGAAAACTATCTCTGGTAACAATAAATTCCCTACAAAAAGATTGCTAAATAACAATCTAGAGGAATTTGTCACAAACAGAACAAGTAAATTATACTTGAGTGGAGTTCATACGAACATTGTAAAAGCCAACAAAGTTCATAAGTAGTTAATAAGTAGTAGGGTAATGCAAAATGCAGGTAATAATTATAAGCACCAAACATGAGGAAAGTAATTTCTTGAATCTAAAGAAGGCAAACAAGTCTGTCAATAAATGGACAAATAAGAATTGGTGAAATATGTAGAGGATTATTTGGTATGATTTACATACAGGAAAAGAATAACACTAAATATCATAGAAAAATACATTTTTTAACGCTAGTATATGGTAGTGAATTATTGATAACAACGAAAAAATGTCAAAGAAGACTAACAGAGATCATTTACATATAATATCGCGGATCTGTTAAACAGTCTGCCTTTTCACTTTTAAGGGGGCTTACGCAGAGGTGCCGACTAACTGCTGTGACGTAGGACGTAAGGGGGTGGCGTCATATGCGGTAATGTCAATTCCGCCGATGTAAGGTATTCGTTAAAATAAAACAAACAGCAGACATTTTTGTTTTTCATATTATGTTTTTGCATTAAATTGAATATGAACGATTAATTAAGCTTCGTTGGGAGTACTTTTTTATAACTCAAACTATTTACTCCTACATTTCACTCTCAAAGTTGGCAAACTTTACAACATCATAACACATTTGCAGAAACTTTATCTTGAAAACTAATTCCAGTCGAGCATGCATTGAGCCTTTGTTTATTTGTGTTTTAAATTTCGTTTTGATATTTCGTAAATAAAAGCGGTGCTATTGTATCAACGAAACCTTGTAAAGTCCAGAATTTACATTAGCGCATATGGCGTCACTCCCTTACGTCGTACCCCACGGCAGTTAGTTGACACCTCTGCGTAAGCCCCCTTAAGAATTATCTTTCCGACACTTTAAGGTAAGGGTTACTGCATTTTTTATGGTTGAGCAGAGTGTTGGAGAGTAGCAGAGCTTGTTTTGTTTGCTGTTCAGTACCAGGTGTGCGTGTTGCTCGTCGAGTAATTTGTACTTTTCTTTTCCTTTACATTACGTTTTCAGTTTAGTTATTCATTTCAGTTTAATGATAGTTAATCTTGGGATTCAGATGGAAGAACGGGCGTTGTTGCAAACCAGCTTAACTGAATCTGAGACCTTCTGGCTTCCATCTTTATCTTATGTGTTTATTGTTGTTATTATGCTGTGTTCCTTTTTTTTGTACTTGGATGCCAATACAACTATTATTAATATTATTATTATTAAGTATCTTAGGAGAACACAAACTGTGATAGATAAAATAAGATGCAAGTACAAGAAAATTCAGAAGTATCAAATGTAAGAAAACATATACAAATATCATAGTGGAAAAGTGAGAAATATATGAAAGGTAAGACCCCGAATAAAAGTAGCAGACACATACATATTTTAAGCTAAAGAAAAATAATCTGTGTAAAACTGACAAACATTGAAGAATAACTTTTACACTAGACAGTACAAGAGGAACTGATTATATGTTTACGTTATAATGCATGATTTCATCCAACGAAGTACAAATTATTCACAGTTGAGGAAGCTTAATCCTGATACTTTATTCTTTATAAAGTAATGTAAGTGTCCTCATAAATACATTGCGAATGAGTGTATTCGCATTAGAAATGCAATTACATAACCAACTTGAGCTCTTCACAGAAGTACCTATGTGGTAACTTTCTTATGCACGTGGATATATGTATGGGTTCCTTACTAAATTAATTTTAGAAGTATTGTTAAGCATTATTAAGTATACATAAGGTGTAAATTAAATGTGCTTCTATAATGCAAAAATATATTTGTTGAAAATGAAAGCGGCAAAATATAGTTTAATTCTTTCTTTCGTTACTTTAAACACAACTGCCATTTTGACAGTTTTTTCGGTACTCATGTTTTATTTGATAATTTAAGACTATTAACGGCAAAATTAGAAATAAGGATTAGAATCTAATAGATATGTTTCTTCTGTGAATTGCTGCTAATGAACTTGGCCACATAAATATGTTTTTTTTATCTTAATTCTATCTATATTAATTTAATTTAGGAATTGTATAATCCTAGTCAACCTTGTCTTTAATCAAGTATAACTTCAGGACAGTTAATATATTTTAAAAATATTTTCCGGAACCATTTCTATTCTATATCATATGTCTGCTATATCAAAAAATATATTTTTATTATTTAAAGTATAAGAATTAGTGTTTGAAATGAAATATGTTGTCTATAATAATTAATAGGTCCCCGTAATATGTCAAATATCTAGAGCGCCTCAGAACGCATATGACTATAGAATCCTATAATGGAATCTAATATTTCCGAATTTATAGTTAAGTGACCTACTGACACTAGAGATCGTAAATAAGAAAAAATAAGACCAATAAAGTAAATAACCAAATAAATATACTTGCTCATTCTAAAATAAAATTATATTTATTTATAAGCTAATTTCACTGTTTTCAAATTCATTTAGCAGAGTAAATAAACGAAATTAATGGGTATAACGTGATGGAATAAGCAAATATTTTTTTAGTCTTAGATACGTTCACTTTCGATATAATGTTTGTAAAGAATTTTTATATACAGTGCGAGTGTAAAGTAAGAAATAAAATTCCTTAATTTTTATCCTTGCTTGTTGGCAATTTTCCCCGGACAGGTCAATTTTTATTTTTAAATCCCAATCTTTTGGTATAAATCATACCTTTCTATCTCAACCAGTGGCGTAACGAGGGCAACTTAAAAAAATTAAATGGCAACGGGTGTCAAATGTTACACTTTCGGAGAGAACGTTTTATCCTCTATTTGTAGTAAACAATTTCTCAAATCGGTCATTAAAACAAGAAAAAATAGCTTTCAATATTCCACGATTAATAATAGTTGTTTTACGTTTTTTTGTGTTGTGTTTTAGCTTTTACTTATCGCAATTAGTTTTTATTGGGGTTAATTATTTTGTGAGTCAAAATTTGAACAAACTGCCTTATTAACTTGGATTTATTAAGTTCTAAGGTGAAATGAAACGTTTAACAGAAGAAAAGGCTTGAAATATTAATTATGCTAGGTTGTGGTAATAAACACTGTTCTCAAGCGGAGGTCTGCACTTTATTTAATAATAAATATCGTGATAAAAATATTACCCAATTCACAGATATCAAAATAGGAACCAAGTTCTGGGAAGAATAGAATATTAGGCATTGACTCAGGACTTGTTACCCGAAGATCTTAGGCTTGATACGCTACTCGTCCTACAAGCAAATCTAGATCGAACATCCGGAGAATTAGCTCTGGACAACGGAATACGTCAGAGATCAATAATAAAATATATAAAAATTGAAAAATGGTATCCACATGAGCTTAGAATTCTGCGAATCCAAATCACTCTTTAACGGTCCCAATATATTTTTCGGATGAAGCGTCATCTAGTCTTAATGGAGAAGTTAATCGTCAAAATGTACGATACTGGCCCCTCAAAAGTCCCCACTGAATGCGACAACATCATAGCACAATCCACAAAAAGTCAGCCATTGGTAAGGAGTAGTGGATGGACCCGATACCATATTTTTTGGAGGGCAAACTAACAGGAGAAAAGTATTTACCTCAATTATACCCAAATCTATTAGATCTAAACTTGACACATCACTCATTGTAGTACCAACAGGTTGGACCTTCCTACACTATGCCAACCTTCTGGACGAAACTTTTGACCTCTGAAATGGCCCGTGCTTTTGCCGGATATTTTTTAGAGCGATATATAAAAAGTAAAATATGCAAAACAAACCCCATAACATCGACGACTTAAAGGCAAGAATTAGAGACCAAGTTTGTCAAATTACGTATTAGATGATTCGCAATGTTCGAAATGAATTTGAAAACCGTGTGGCTATCTATCAGGAAGTTTTCTCAGTTTGAGCATTTTATCCGATAAGCTTATTTATTTGGGTTATTAGTGTATGTTTCAGGGAGCTATTGTTTCTGTTGATAAATAGGTACAAAGTTCAAACGAATTATAGCGTTGTGATATTGAAAGCTATTGTCTTATTGTTTTAATCGACTGATTTAAAAAAAAAATACTCTGCTAGACAGAGGACAAGACAATATTTCTGAAAATTTAACATTTGACCCCCGTTGCAATTTTAATTTTTTGAATTGCCCCCCTTTGCGCCGCTACTGTTTAGGATAGTAAGATATAATGTATGCCAAATGGTGGGGATTAAAACTAAAAATTGACCTGTGTGATGAAAATTGCCAAAAAGTGAGGATAAAAGTTTAACAAATGTTATCCCTTACTATACATTCGCACTGTATGTATGTATCTGTGTATATACCAAAACACTTAAGCCGTTAGTGTGCTTTAGAGATGTATGACCGATGAATGACTAGTTTTCAGGGCAACTCTAAAGGTAGTAATAATGTATTAAAATAGCATTTACGTATACAAAAAACAATATGTATTGCTAAACAATAATTGCATTATAAATGATTCCATCCATGTTACTATTATATAATAAAATGTTTTCGCTGGAGGCTGCTGTTTCTTAATTTATGTCTAATGAAGGAATATGCTTCTATGTTTTTCGTAATTTGTAATTAGGTTATAGCAAGTAGAAGTCCAATAAATGATTCCATGAATTATTACATAATAGTGTAATAGATGAAAAAACAAAGAAATCGATATATCGCAAAAATAATCGAATGACAGTCTGTAATAATTTTCCTAAAATCGACCAGAACAGAATAGAAATACTTTAATTGATAAAATATCTCAAAAACATTAAAATATATATACCTATATATAAAATTTCATTTACGAAAACTAGGATCGAACCTCTGATTGGTGATATATCACAACCGGAGGGTCTGCTTTATATGTTCCACACTAAGTTAAATACTGGTGCAGCAAATCAGAGATTACAGATTCAATTGTTCTCATCAACAAAATTTCTTTCAAATAAAATTCCGCATTTTTATGGATTTTTGTTATTAGATTTAATTTTTTTTCATAAAATTACAAATTAAATATTGGTTTTTAATAGTGTTTTTTTCTTTTATTATATCATAAAAATTAGAGATGGTAAAGCAAAATTGGAAGTCTATTAGTAATAAAAATGAATATTATACCTCTATTGTATTCTATTTTAATTGCATAGTTCTGCTTAGCATTGTTGCACTGGTAAAATTAATCCAGATAAAAGGGAAAAGAATAATTTTTGACTATTTTGCTATATCAACATAATCAAATAATACATAAAGTGTATTAATATCATCAAATTATAAATTAAACAACAAATCGGGTGAAGTACTACATAACCACAAACTTAATTGTAAGAATTCTTGGTGTTGAATATAGAAGACCCCAAATAACTGATTATTTGAAATATTATGTACCACTAATGTCAATGTGTCTTCAGGTGGTGATCCTAAGAGATATTGTCGTAAATGGCGAAATACATATGTGTATGGTGAATATAGAGGAAGAATTATTACATTCTTTCTTAAATTCTCTGTACCTGAATATGTCAAATGTTGGAACTTACAAAAGTAATGCTGACATCAGTTTTGGAATATAATTTTGAGGAAATAACTTTTGTTCTTTACAATGGGGTGTGGTACTACATAACCACAAACTTAATAGTAAGAATTCTTGGTGTTGAATATAGAAAAGGCCCCAAATAACTGATTATTTAAAATATTATGTACCACTAATGTTAATGTGTCTTCAGGTGGCGATCCTAAAACACATTGTCGTAAATGGCGAAATACTTATGTGTATGGTGAATATAGAGGAAGAATTATTAAATTCTTTCTTAAATTCTCTGTACCTGAATATGTGAAATGTTGGAACTTACAAAAGTAATGCTGATATCAGTTTTGGAATATAATTTTGAGGAAATAACTTTGTTCTTTAAAATGTACATTAAATATATTTAATTAAATGGGCATATTTTAAATACATATTTTTATTGTGTTGTTACATAGTTGATGCTATGAAGAGTTATCAAACATAGCCTACGTTAGTCTTCAAAAATGTTCTTTATAATGGCGAAAGAAACAAAATTTTTCCATACACAATAACGCGGGTTCAGAAAAATCCAAAATCAAGTAAGATAAAAAACATTTGTTCAAACTTAAGTTCATGGTTTATATTGAATTTTAAATGTTGTATGTCATCTGTCAGTAATTGTTTTATTATTCCATCAAATTTCGTTATACGTATTACATATGATATTAATATGGAGATCTTATAATAAACTTGTTTCACTAAAGCGGATTTATATTAAACATTGAATATCTATTTAAATTCTTTTTAAAGTGAAGTAGTTGATAGAACTATAGAAATTATAGAAAAATATTTATTAGTACCACTTGCCTAGAAATAACTTAGTGATATGTTTATAAATAAATATATCATCATCATTTTGCAATGAGATGTCATGTTAACATTGTGTAAATATTCTGTTCATTTTTTAATAAAAAATGATTACCTATCATGGGAAAATTTGTTATTATAGAGATTCAAAATTGTTTAATTATTAAACTAGTAGGATTTTTAATTAAAATAAAAGAACTCTAAAATAACTGAGAAAAATGGTTTTGAAATACAAATTAAAATACATATACAATACACCCTGTATATTTTTTCTATTGCAACTTAAAATCTAAGACAAAAGAACTTATAAATAATAAATCAAACTGAAGCAATTATGTTAAAATCCTAGTTTTATCTTAAAAAGTGTTCAAAAATATCATCCGTTTTTCAAGACGGTTTTTGGTTGTTTTTCTATTCTTCAAACAATCCTTATCACGATCCTACCATCTATATGGTTTAAATATTCCCTAATTGCAATTTTTAAGGTGCCAACGTCAATGTACAATTGTGTACATGAAATTCTATTTTATTTCAAAATTAAAAAAAAATAGCCCCAATTGTTTCTTACATTATTCTGCCTCAATAAACGCTAAAATGAACTTACTTGCTAATTTAAACCAATTTTTATCTTTAATAATAACTAGGAATCTGCAGTTAGTTTACATTGCAGGTTTGGGGACTTAATAATGTAATTTGAAATTGGGCACGGTAATAGTAATATCATAATATTACTGTGTTATTTCGAAATCCATTATTCATTTAAGTCCTGTCCTGCAATGTAAACTTGACTGCCTCTCCCTAATAATTACAAACTTACCACTGGCGGATATTTAATTCGGCTCATTATAATTTTAATAATAATGTATTGAAAGAAATGTGAAAATGAAATATAGATTCAAAAATAATTCTTACCATTTACGGTGGTTGCAGCTACAAGTAGCAAACAAATAAATACCTGAAATGAACAGAAAAAACAAAATTAGTAATGCACAAGGATGATACTTTAATTAAAAATGTTATATAATCCACACTTTTTTGGTTACTAAACACAGTAGTATACTCTTATAGTTTCTATTATTCGTACCTTCATTATTATAAACAGAAGAAAGGTGACTGACTTTTACTATGTAAAGATGCAACTTTTATACTCATCTTAAACCCCCAGGCCCCTCTTAATAAATCCCCATAAATTATCTCCCAGAATTGTCTCCTTTCAATGAAATGTACATAAAGAAGTACATCCATTCGCAAATTACCTCTCTTCAAAATTGTATGTATGTATTTGTGACCGGATTATAACACCAAGACTAAAATTTAATGAGAAAGTCAATTGCCTGGCCTTCTATTACATCTAGTGTTAGTTACTATGTTGCCAAAATCGAAGAGCCTTATGATTTCTAAGAGTAAATGTTGATGAACATCAATTATCTCGCAGTGTACTTCCGGATTAGTAATAGCATCCTTTCAATATGAACAGTTTTCAATGCAGTGGTTTCGTTCGAACGATAATAACAACCGAGCTCTGTAA
Organism: Amphimallon solstitiale; assembly: GCA_963170755.1. Lineage (NCBI taxonomy): Eukaryota > Metazoa > Arthropoda > Insecta > Coleoptera > Scarabaeidae > Amphimallon > Amphimallon solstitiale. Next base: position 117,104,423 of record OY720679.1, read on the forward strand.
TAATAATTATTTATTACGCAATAGTAATTGGCAGGATGCACGAAAATCTATTATATATTTCATATTTCCCTAATATATTTAATAATAAGTTTTAGTTGGCATAATTTTTATTTAATATTTATGATTGTGTGTTGACATTTAATATTTTTATTATAATAAATAGATACACTTACTTTTCACATGTTAATATAAAGTGTATTTCCACTATGAATATACGCAAAGAAGAGAGGGCATATAATTGGATAAGGGTCATATTTCTAAACATCGATATCGTAATTGATTTAATATAATTTGCCCGTCAGGTAAAATTGACTGAGTTTATTTTGCAATATTACTTATCGCGAATTTCAGTTTTCAAGAGCTTCAAAAGAGCGAAGAAACGAGGACCTTCCACATGGTAAGTGAATCACTTAATTGTTTACTTTAAAATAATATATTATTTGAAAATATTGGTGAATTTAATATGCTAGGACTTATATTTTAGTACGTATACAAAGCCACAAGCTTGACTCGTATCTTCAATTAAGCTATGTAAGAAATTTTCTGGAATACAGAGATTTGCGGCTTCAAGTAATTCTTTAGTTATCTAACAGTCATCTATTCGCGTATTTTTCAAAAATATTTTTAATCTTCACATGATAATAATAATACAAAAAGTGTATTACTTCCACTATTTTACTATTACGTAAATGACCCTTTTTCGAACAGAAATTTTTTTTTGTAAAAGAAATTATAAGCCAATACCAAAGAGCGTACTTCTTTAAGATATTTAAATTAACATTTTAAAATATGTAAATATTGACGAAAAACTGTAAAATTTATAATTTGTGGGCATGAACAATATTGTAAAGCTCCACCCAGATGCAGGTGTTTTATTAGGCCACGTTAATGCTTTAGTATTTCAACCAGATTCTTCAGTTGAAATCTACTCAACTTTACTAATTTATCCACTTTCTTTGCGGATGGATTGTTAATTAATTGATAAAATTCTGGAAATGGATAGTGCTCCAGTTTATGATATTCTTTTCTCTTAGTTGACTTAGTTAAGCATTTTATGACAACTGTTGCGGTGATATTGTTAATTCCCAGGTTGGATCAGAGTCAGTTACATTTTTTACCTGTTGCTTTCTTTGCTAAGGAGTCTGCTTCCTCATCACCTTTGATGTGCTGATGACCTAGCATCCATCCTTGACATTCATTGGAATGATATTAATCGTCTAAATGATTTTATTTTATTTTTTACTTCAGAAAACATAATTTAAATATTTTCCAATATAAAAAATATTTTATATTCTAAAATTATTTTACCATCTTCAGTAGGTATTAAATAAGTTTAACACCATGTTGCAGTAGATTTTATTCAATAATCTAAGCCAAGTTCAATATATTGTTTAAATAAATCTAAAGTGAATTTCTATCACTTTTTTTTATACAAATTCATACTTAAATACCTATTATACATTTTCTATAACCTCTTTGCAAAATGTTATAGCGGTTTTCTTTTATTTTGTTGATTATATATCTACAATTATTTAGGTAGAACAGAACTTAAAGAAAAATTAACGTAGCATCTGAGAGTCTTCCCACAGCAACATCATCTAAATTTATTGAAGTTATCGATATATGTTTGTCACTCAGCATTATTTCGAGGAAATTTATTATAACAAAACCTTATGAAACACTGTTGATGTGTGAATATCATAAAACGGCGTTTTACAATAATAGTTCAACGTTGTAAAGTGTAATAAAATTGTTCTTTATTAGAAATGTTATTATTTCATCGTACTTGTATGATTCTTAGTTATATGTTAACCGAAAATTCTGTATTTAATACTTGGAGGGTGCATTTAAATATTTCATATAAAAAACATGCCATTCTGCTATTTAATTATTTCAATAGATGTCTTCCCGTAGCCCTCAGTTTTAAAAGTTAGAATCGCACCGTGGAAACATAATGGGCACACATTTTTCTTTCTATTTTAGTATCTTTTTAACAATTATATGTAAAAGTACAGTAAAGTGTTGGTTAGTTTTTTTTCACGTTTGTATACGTTTAGTAATCGCTTTAATAATAAAAAATTAAGCTGAACATTGTATTATTTACAAAAGTGGCACTTATAAAACGTAAAATACATAGAGTTCCAGTCAGTGCTTTCTTAATAGATCAATTATACTCTATAAATAATAAGAAAGTAGCAATGAAGCAGTTTTTAATCTCAAGAGGTAATTATATATAATAAACGGCAAGAAAAAGTAAATATTCTTTAATAATTTTGTGTCAAAGATAGATATACTTGTATCTTATAAAATGTTAATCTTGAATAGATCACATTTAAAATCAAATTGGACACATATTCTAAACGATGGAGTTAGGCGGTTGTTTTACTTTCAATAATAAATGCCAGCTGTAAGTGATTACTTTCATTGTCCCTTTTCTTACAAAGTACTTCCTCGGTTCATAACAATAAAATGTATTTGTACTATTCGTTCTTTCACCTGCCATCATGAATATTACAGTTATTTTCTCTTCTTGCATTTAGAATAATAATAACTCTATGAATGGCAAAACCAATAACGATTTACGATGAACGAACTATTACGAGCCCATTTAGTATATTACAATATGCTAGAATTACGTACCATTCGCTTGAAATTAAAAATTCAGAAATATAGTAAATGGTTCCATATACAGATGTAGGTACCACATAAACAATACGAGTTAATAGCGGTTTTATTTATGAGCGATACATAATTAAACGATTGTAAATAGAGTAGAAAATGCGACAATAAAATTGTTTTGTAGTTTTTTTGAGAGATTCTGATAGAGTTTTTTTTTTCTGAACACGATAGGATATTACATGTATGCCCTTACAACACAAAATATCCGAAAATACGAAGTTTAGTTGTGTGAAGCAAAAATTATATTGACCATTAAAACAAATTGCCTTCAGAAACTCTCGTTACTATGATAATGAAATCTACGCTATATGCGTACAAACGTAATCGCAAGGTTTTGAGAAAATCGGATACCTAAGTGCTGAAACAATTAATGACTTCCAGTTTTCCTTGGGAACCAAAAACGATGAGTGACAACAGCACAATCTGTCCAATTGAAATCATAGTTCATGTGAAAAGTTTACAAAAGGTATAATGAAGAACATTTTGATATGCTTTGCATTTATTTTGAATGCGTTGAAAATTATCAACTAGAATCACCCGAGACTGACAACATTTCGGAGATTGGTAAGCAATCTGTGAATATATTTGGCTTCCAGAAGCCTAAACGAGCTCAACATGAAAATCGGGGCGAACAAGTAGGTACGCGTTCTTGAGTGTTTCGAATAACCATTGAACCTCGACCAGAGAAATTGCCAACAAGGTAGTTGTATCCAAATCTTTCGTTCTGCGACTTTTAAAAACTGAAACTTTATGTTCCACATAAAGTGCATACAATAGAAGCTAATGATTATGAACGTTGAAGAAGTTTCTGCAATTTTTAATTAGCAAAAGAAGAAGATTTTTGTCAAAGAATTTTATGGCCTAATGGATCCACTTTTTCAAGTAATGGTATGTTTAATAGGAACAATTACCGGTATTGAGCCGTGGACAATCCGTACCCCAGTACGAAGGAATTTTCAGCTGAGATTTTCTGTAAGTGTACGGTGCGGATTAAATATAATAAAATGGTTTGTCCGTTGGTCCTGTATTTAGTGGCAAATCAGATCAATTCAAATATAACACAATCCTCCGCCGGGATTTGAAATTTTTTTTTGAAGAGTTGCCGCTTAATGTATTTAGCGAGTAATTCAACAAGATGGTGCTACTCCTCATAAAACCATTATAAATAGGGGGTTTCTAACAACAGCGTTTGGAGATTCTTGGATCGGAACCCATTGACCTATGCTTGATCAGCAGACATTGCCCATATGGATACTTTTCTTTGGGGACAACTTCAATATATAGTATATGCGATACCTTCAGTAAATAAAAATAAAATTAGAAACAAAGTCATTGTTGCTTGTCGTATGATTCCGGTTGATATGTTGGCTAATGTAACATATGAGGTTGCACAGAGATGTCTACAATGTTTAGAACAAAATAGTCACAATTTGAACATAGAAGATAGTATTAATTACTTGGGTGTTACTTGCATTTAATTGCTATTTTGATTTTCGGGGTAAATATTTTATTTCGTTCTTTTCGTTGAAAGATCTGAAAGAAAGGATTCTGCCCTTACGTTTGTACTCACATTGCATAGAACTCATGGTCATAGTAAGGAGAGTTTCTGAAGGCAATTTGTTTAAATGACCGACATATCATTTTTGTTTAATATATCTAAACAATTTTAATTTTTTTCGGAAATTTTGTGATGTAAGTGAATACTTGTTATATTTTGTCGAGTTCAGAAAAAAAAACTCTACCAGAATCACTCACAAAAACTACGTTGTCTAATTTGAAAACAAAAAGTTGGCTCCAGGGGCTTAAAATTCCGTAGGGCTACAAACCATTTTATTGGTGCATATTATAAAAATATAAACTGGCATGATTTATATTACATATTGTATAACTAGAATTAGTAGCGAAGAGCAACTTATTATATTTTCTATTCACACGTATGTAATTTTTACTAAAATTTTGAAACGCATTAATTGACAAACTTGAAAATTCATGAATTAGGATTAGGAATAGTTTTTGAAAATATATTCTTCCTGCTTGTCACTGACTCATTTAAATTATCTTAAGCTTACTCTAATCGCGAACTACTGGAGTCATCGAGTAAACTTTTGTGTGTATTGAATTTAATAGTTTCGTTGCTTGACCTCGACTCTATTATCATTGTACAAAAATACAAGGGCATGCTCATTAGAACTGAAAAATGCGTCCAGTACATATCGACTCTTTTTAATAGATTTGTTCTGGTTCTATTATAATTCTTCACACGTGAAATTTATTATAGTATCAAAACCTGCGGCTGGACATACCTTATGAAATTGTACCATGGCTATTATAATGACAGAACTGTTACAGAACAGCTATGTCTTGGAGGATAGTTACAAAGCTCTGTTCAAACGCATATTTTAAATTTATTGGCTGAAAGATATAAATCTGCTGATACACTTAGACATTCACGACAATATCGAGCCCTGTTAATTATGAGATAAATCTTCCGTTATTTTACTCATCCGGAGCCTTAACGAAAGTGGAGAAATGATAATTTTTATTATGGCAAATAAATCTTTTAATTGTATACTTTGTACGATACACTATCAAGTTTTGCTGATAATTGCGATGAATATTCTTCTAAACATTCTCATAAAAATTATAGTTATTACGTGCTAAAGTTGATGAAAAATTCAGCTACTGCGTAGTTTAGGTTTTGTTATAATTTTACTGCAAGGCAAAAATTATATACCAAATAAGATAGGAAACTTTCAAGTTAAAATGATTAACGCTGCCAAATACGCCATATATAAAAAAAGATAGTTTCTGAGAATTAAAATCTAACGCAAAAATGTTAATAAATATTTATATTCTTCGCTGCAAGTAGCTGTTACCAAGCGTGTCCTTTTAAAACGACAGTTGGCATATAAAAACGAAAGTACATACTTTCAGAAGTTGACACTAGACCAACAACTACTTCTTTCTTTGGCAGTAAAAGTTGAGCAAACTTTAACTCCAAATGTAGAAATAGCAATAATGCCACCTACTACAGCTTGCGATGATATCACCGATGAGGATTTCGGGGACGAAGATATTATGGATGCAAATAATTAACCTAGGGCTCCTTTGCTAGCAGGGGCTGAACTATTTTCACAAGATACTGTGAAAAGCAGTGACGAGGACAATTGGGATGAAGAACATTAACGGGTTCTATCTAAGTTTGTTAACGAGTCAAATGCATATTTATAATCCAAGAAAAATACAAACTAGTGGAAAAAAGTGGATATAAAAACTCAGTTGATAGAAGAATGGCTAAATTTGCTTCAATTGTGCCAGTATATACTTCGGTTGATACTTTCGACCTACTACTTTTATTTGAATCGTTTTTTGAAAAAAGATGTAATTAGATAGAAGAATATTCCACAAAAATCAAAATCATCTCGTTCTGCATTTGAAAATGCTACTTCAAGATTTGACAGAATCGGTCATTTAGTAACTGAACAAACTAAGCAAATCAAATGTAGAGTGTGTGATAAGAATGTATCTACGAAATGTATAAAATGTGATGTAATTGGTCGCATATCGCATGAGGAACCTTTTCTTATATTTTCGCACTCATTTTTAATGCAATAAATTAATAGACATAAGATAAAATATAAAATTACTTTATTGTTGTTTATTTCCTCATTGTTCTTTTAAAAGGATACCTCTTTGTGACTATTAATAAAAAGCAGGATTTTTTAAATACTGTTTATGTCGTCAGTGGGAGCCAATACTGTTAAAGAAAATATTTCTTAGAAAAAAAGTGTTGGGCATATCTAGGTTAATATTTCCTTATTCTAAATTTTACGGAATCTATTGAAAATTGGAGAGATAACCATCACAGAGCTTCAATCTTTCCAGATTTATTGAAATATATAAGTGGTTTTCTCAGTTAACCAGCCTAGGTAGAACTTGGTAGGCCTCCACATTTGTTATTACGTATGATTTCTTGGTTAATTGATTGAAACCATGTCGTCCGCTCTTTGTCTGCGGCCGATGATTCATTCACAATCTTGTTGTTGGTTTTTCAGGATTGAAAAAGCAATAACCTTGAAGATGTCTAATAGTAGAGTGACCAAACTGTCGCCAGCAGGGGTGCGTTCAGAAAAGGAAAGAATGTTATGCAAGTGTCATTCCAATTTCAAACTTGCCGTTCAGAAACAAAAACATGTCCTAAAATTATGACGACTTTGCCGTCCAGAAATGATTGGTGCGACACTTGGAGTGTTCCTTCTATCACCCACCTATTTGTGATGGTTAATAGCGGACGATTCATGCGCATTCGGGTGGGGGTATTTAAAGCGCGGTTCTGAGTGGTTTTTAAGCCTATAATTATAATTTCATGTCATTTCATATCATATGGTCATATGTGTGTTTCTTGGAGTTTGAACAGTTTGTTTTTGGACAATTTTAATTTGATCCAAAGAATTTTTTTCGATTATTATCCATTGTCCTAATTAGTTTTAATTTTCGACTTATTTCTTTGATGACTTTATTTTTTCATACATAACCTCTAACTCTGCAATGCTAAGCTTTGACCTTTGACTTTTGCCACAAACTAACTCGACTCACTCTAGGGTGTTCAGAATTGTAAAGCGCTCCAAGTTTACCAAGTGGATGACGTCATAAAATATGACCTGACCATGCCAGTATCCTATCCAACATTTCTGAACGCACCCCAGAAGGAGAAGAGACGACGATACAGTTTTAACCGATAATCCAGAATTTAAACCTAGTTTCCAATTGAATTTTTCTGCGTAGCTTATAATTTCATTAAGTTGAAGTAGGAGTTCATTTTAACTTACAGAAATTTCAAATTATAGGGGTGTTTTTTTTTCTAAGATTACATCAGCCAATTATTTCGATTATATATGAGTCCCCTATTGGTATTTTATGCATTTGGATATGTGTTAAAGCATATTATTGTGCAATAACGACACAATATAAGTACTAAATGCCTTATCTACATATTTATATATAGAACGTTATAGATTAATGCATATAGATAAATCTCAAAAGTGATCTATTTGATACTTGTATGATGGATGGTTAGAGTATACTAAAATTTAATGTAGAAATGTTCAATAAAATATCTTACATAAGATCTTACATCAAATTACAGAGAGTTACTCGGGATTGTAGACCCAATATGAACCAATAGTATAATGATTTACTTTAGATAAAGAAAACCCTATTATCTCGTCTTAGGTGAAAGTGCCAGCAATTAATAAAGTAATTTGTATTGAAAAGCACCATTTAAAAATAATAATATTATACAGTTACTCTTCTGTATAATCGACAAACATTTTAATCTGATAAACACATATATCTCCCGATAAATTCAAAGCTCTTTATTAATTTGCTGTCATTGTTACATCCTTGTGTATACTTAATAGATCTACGTGATGCAGGAAATAAAGTTTTTGTACTGTACCGGAAATTGACGAAATAACCTTTCAGTTCTTCATTAATCAAATCCTGACGTTCCCTTTCGTAAAATTTCAATAATATTGTCTCACTTCGTTAAATTATTGTATATATACAGGCTGCGCTTTATGTCACAGAGCGATGTTTTTTTTTATTAAATTTTAAATGAAATACAATTTTATAATTTATATTTTATTCGTTGATTATATTGTCTTTAACATTATGTATGGAATATGATGTCCGTCAAGTGGCCGTCTCTGGTCGTGACGCACAGGCGAGTTCTTTTAAGCGCATTATCCATAATAATTTCGCACACTTCTGGTGTTAATTAATTTTAACACGTTGTTGCAGTGTTAGCTGCTCCATAATAAATCCAAACCAAAATGGCGGTCAAACAAAATAGAGCTGGAACATAAAACGCACCCGGTATTATACATATGACCCTTTTCGTTGTGTTTTGTGATTTTATTGATATTGTTATGAAGGATTTTTAAGAATACTGTGTATATGGGAATGAAATATAAGTAAATAGTTTAGTACAAAAGATTCTGTATTTGTGAAATTAATACATTATTTCACGATTTTGTAAAAATTATCATCATGAAAGATACTTTCTTTAAGACCTCAAATATATTTTTGTCGACTAGGTTTTGTTTCAGGACGAAATTGAAAGAAGCTAGAATAGGTAGGTGGACATGGAGGACGTGAAAATTATATTTTAATCCATTGATATTAGTGGCTGTGGTAATACTGGTACAAAAATATTTATTATCTGAAACAATGTTTTGCTTTACAAATATGCCTTTTTGTTTAATATGTAATAGTAATCGATACGATTGATTGTGATGAATAAACCTCTTCCCAATTCTGATTTGTGTTTTTGGAAGATAATTTATTATTAAATACAATCGTTTGATGTTATGTAAGCCGCATGATTAGGTTCTGCTGCAGCTTCGTCGCTGAGGTGTGTGAAGATTTGCACTTTCCATTGACAGAATCATTTCGGAATTCTTTTAAAATATATTAGATGGTGTTGCAAAGATTTCATTGTGTGTTTATAAGACCTTTATCTAGATGATGTAAAAACATCTTACTCGTTACTTACCTCTTATGTTTTTCCATTTATAAATAGGTAAACAATCTGATTACATCAACAAAATTTCCGCATTGTATATAGAGTAAATTTTAATGATTTACCAACAAATATAGACAGTTTATCGAATTTGTATATTTAAATTTTGTGTATCTGCTTGGATTATATCATAATAGTTGAAATTGAAACATTTTAATCCTATTTGGCAAATATGTTTGAGTATAAGGCAGATTTACAAGTAGCAAAACGTAAAATTCGCTAAATTGCCAGTGCTTAAAGTTAAATCATGAAAATATGTTCATTATGCATTTGTTTTTGGCTTAAGATAATATACATACATCTTAAAAGTGATCTATTTGGTTGTTATCATGTTCCACTTAGTTATTATTAATCATTATTAAGTTTATATGCCGGCCTGTGTTTAAGGAAAGTGAAATATAAGTCATATTATGCAGAATTTATAGTATAATCCTTTGAAATAAACTTTTTAAATATGGATCCTTTTTTCTACTTTGCTGATTTTAGTTTTATAGATTAGATTTACAATTTGCTAAAACAAAATCCGAGAATTCTAAGTAATTTTCTTATTATCCGTTTTACTTATCCAGTAATCCATTTAGTAACAACATATCATAAAAATACAAATGCTTTCCAAACTATAGCACATATTCCGTTATTTCATTTCGAATCCTAAAATAATTAAGAATTTTAGATTAAATTATAATAGATCTTGTACCTGGGATTGTTATTTTCTACGCTTTCTATTCAATAAACTTGTATACATTCTTTCCATATCCTATGGTAACAATTAGATCATCAAACGGTTGCTAATATTAGAGCAGTATTATCAAATCGTACATGATCTTATAAATATCGTGTATTTAGATCATAAATCTCTGATCAATATTGGAGTAACTTAAAATTAAAATAACATTGCCATTATAACAACTACAAATAAATTATAGTATCACATTTTATTATTCAAATATATGATAAATATTTCAAAAATGTATGCGTGTAACGTTGAAAAATATGTTGATATTATCTTTGTGTACGATTTCTGCAATGTAAACGCTTGACGAACAAGAAGAGAATACCGGAATTAATAATATATACCCAACTTATGCTATTACATACTTGTCCAGATCTGTACTATTCAAACATTATAAAGCACCCAGTCGTGTACCAATACCATTTTATATTGGCGCCCAACGTATGGCTCGTAATGTATTATTTTGGGCACCCATTTCGTGGGGCTATATCATAAAATTATTGCGCACCCATTGGTGGGGCTATACCATAAGAATGTGTTCAATTTTATTTATTTACGATTAAAATAACGTTGTCGTTATTACAACTACAAATAAACATTAGTGTCACATATAGCGTTCAAAAATATGCTGATATGATTTTGGTGCACAATTTGTGCATTGAAAACGCTTGATAAACGACGAGAATATTGAAGTAGATAGATAAACAGGCCTTGACCTTATCATACACTTTTCATATAATCTTCTTACCGCAAATCTTGCCCCTGGAAGGATAATTTGACCACACGATCATAATGGTGTGCACAAAGAGCCCGTAATTGATCTATCTTCGATAATCTTTATGCCATTATTTGCGTGTGGCGAATAATTTAAACATAAGTTTTTTAAGTAAGATTTTTTTATGGCGCACATTGAACAGCGATGTACTCTATGGTCATCAATAAAATATCCAAGAGCTACAGCATGTATACTAACTTTTTGCCAACAGTTGTTACAGTGCACTATAAGGAAAGAAATGACTTCATTTTGCAAATTCTGTGTATCAATAAAGCGTGTTTTGAACATATCTGAGCATTCTAACATCCATATTAGATAAGAGCACGAAATCTTTACCAACACTTCGGTATCAATGTATTGGGAAGATTTTATTACCTGTTAGCGTACTTAATAATCGATGGAATGCCAAGAGTTACAGATTTTTTCTACAGTTTACAACCATATGCCCACCAATGTCCCTAGACCTAGATCCCTTAGATATTAATGTATGGGATATATGAAACAATTTATGTACCAAGAAGAAATTGACAAATTAGGCTTCGAGTGCGTCGTTGCAAAGCATATACGCAGGATATAAATTCAGAGTAATTATAACAATTTCGAATCTAAAATCGAGAAGTTAATTCAATTAATATTAATGAGTAAACGTCAACAAACAAAAATTTAATACAAATGAAATTGAAAGTAAAAAGACTCATTATTATCTCGAAAATAAGGAATTTATGGATATATATTTTTTAGAACTTTTTTATTTGTTTTTATCGAAATACTATTCTGAAAAAGTATTATGTTATCAAATGAGACAGCCTACATAATTATCTGTGCGCTATTCCTCTTCCGTTATTATGATTGTATCAAAATGTGTAAATTAGTGAACTACTACTATTTTAACGCTGATTAATTTGTGATTACCTGCAAACCGCAAAGAAGCAGAACCGAATGATGTATTACATATAATTTCAATAATAAGATATTCCCAACTTATCGAGAATGAACTTTCGAATTCAAACATTCTAGTAAAGAATATGTGTGAATGTAATTTCCTAGATCAAGAATCTGAAGATAATTATCCGTGTCACGAATAGTCTAATAACTGAGGATTATGCACAATACAATAGATTTATATTTATGGTTTCCTCAACGCTAAATTAAATTTTAAGATTTTCTTTGTGTTGGTACTTGTTTTGTAATTGAAAAAATAGAATTGATTAATGTTGATAATTAATTACTTAATTTATTAGTTCTGCATTAGGCTAAGAACAGGTTGTATATTGTACGAATTTGTAAATGTGTCTTGAATAAATTAAGGTCAAGCTTCTGATGAGGACAAATCAATATTTTTACTTATGAAATCTTTACATTTAAATAACATAATAATTAAAATTTTCTAAATATAGAAATTATATAATTATTTTAACCTTGTTACCTATAATTTCAAGTACGGACTGGCATTTTGCTAGTATTTTTATATTTTAAAAAATATTACATGGATGGTATTTTGCCAAAAGGGCGATTGCACCATTTCGTAGTTTTGAGAAAATTGGAGAAAACTGTTCTGGAAATATATGGGCGACCAAATTGAAAAAAATTGTACTCAAATCTTTCACATTAATAATCAAATGAATAAGTAATCAAAAAATACAACATTAATTTCCTCACATATTTATGTCAATAATATTTCTTATATAATTACCTTTATATTTGGCAACATCATTAAGAAACATACAAAATTATTATGATTATAAACTATTGCCACTACGTTAGAATTATGAAAAATTAGCCAAGTAAATTTCCTTTCAATTGCTTAAACGTTTAATACTTGTCAGTTTGGAACAATATTTCTAAAGTATATCGGCAAATGTGAAAATATCAGAAGTCACTCTTTCATGATGCAGAAATATTGAATATATACGAGGGGTCATTTTTATATTCCCGGACTAGGCATGAAAAAAAAGTTTCGAACAGCAATAAAAAATTATTTTACAATATAGCCCCTTTGCTCTTGGATGCAAGTATTACATCTTTTGAGATTACGAAACAAAAAATAGTCGGACTGTGCGAGATCTGGAGATGGATGGTCTATTTCAGTGAAGCCGAATTCGTCAACGGCAGCTTTTGCAAGTCTTAATTTGTGGACTGGTGCGTTATGGTGAACCAACAGGAACCTTGCGTCAGCTTTTTGCGCCTTTTCGCTTTAATAGAATCTCTTAGGCGACGTATTAATCTTGCGTAATACTCTCCTGTTATCATACTACCCTTTCGTAGATCAATCATCAGTATTCCTTGATAATCCTAAAAAGTCGTTGCCATTATTTTCCTGCAGAAGAAATGACTTTAAACTTCTTGGGAGGGCTAGAATTCTTAACATGCCACTGCATTGATTCTTGTTTTGACTCAGGGTCAAAATGATGGACCCAGGTCTCATAAGTTTCGATATCTTCTAAAATATCAAATAGGTAGTGGGTATATTTACCAAAAAAAAAGTAGCTGTCGAAGGGCTTAATATGATTCTGTAAAAAAATATTAGGTGTTCCATTTAAATTAAATAAGTTTTTCTTATTAAAAATTTCCACATTTTGCCATACTTTGCGCACACTCAGTATATATTAGTAAAAGATCTGAGTATAAGTAATACTTGGCACTCCTTGTCTGTACACCATACTAAATTATTTCTTGTTCTGTCACTCTTTGACTTTAATTATAATGTTTACGTGTATATATTTATCATGTTTGATTTACGCAATTCTGTATTATACCTTTGACACTTGCATTTTCATTTTTGCACATTTCTCATTTGCATTATATCTTGTTAGCCAATTATTAGTGTAGATCGATAATTTTCAAAATCACTGCTAAAAAAACCTAATGCGCTTAGGGAACTCTAACATCAAGCTAAAATTCCAATGACATTTACTTTGAAATCCAGCAGAGGTGGAAATTGTATATATATATATAATCGAAAAACCAAATTACCCGAAGGTGTAGGTTATTACTTTGTCTATTTTCTATTTTCATATATAAACTTTGCCCACTGTTTTTTTATCACTTGTCAACTTCAGCGCTTCTTTCCACGTTTTGCCCCTTTTCTCTAGTATTGCTGCTACCTCCCCGTTCCACGTTTTCTTAGGTCTGCCCCTGCTCCTCCTGCCGGTTATCCTCGCATCCCATACATTTTTCGCTTGTCTGCTGTTGCTCATCCTGTTTAGATGTCCAAACCATCTTAGTTGCTGGTTTTCAATCTTGCCCAATATTGGTTCTACTTCCAGTTCTTCTCTTATAATTTCATTTCTTATCCGATCTTTGCGTGTGACCCGTTTTACTTTCCTTAGGTATTTCATGTCCATTGCCTGTATTCTGCTCTTCATTCTGACTGTCGTCACCCAGCTCTCGCTGCCGTATGTTAATACTGGTCTGAACACTGCTCTATATATTGCCATCTTTGTTTTGCGACTGATCTCCTTGTTGCTCAGAAACCACCCAGAAAGTGAGAAGTACACTCCTGCCGCGCTGGATATTCTTTCATTTACTTCCTGTTCCATGTTACCATGCCTTTCTATTTGGACTCCCAAGTATTTGAATATATTCACTTGTTCTATTTTTTGTTCTTGAATTTCTATATTAATTTCTTAGTTATCCTTGCCGATGACTAGTTCTTTTGTTTTATTTGCGTTTATTTTCATGTTCCTTTTGGATAACTCCTCATGCCATACTGTGATATTCTTCTTGAGGTCTTTTCCGCTTGGTGCACATAGCGTTATATCGTCGGCAAAAGCGCAATTCGAAATTGTAACTGGACTCAGTCGTTTGTATCCTACGGTTACTTTCTTAGTTTTGTCATTTGTGGCTTTAATTACGTCGTCCATCACTGTTATGAATAGCAGAGGGCTAAGGACACCACCCTGTCTTAAGCCATCTTGGATCTCGAACTCCTCGGACTCCATGTTATTCTTCCTGACGTAGCTGGTGTTTTTATCATACAGGTTTTTTATTGCTGTTTTTAAATGCTCCTGGATGCCTCTTTCTTTTAAACTGTTCCAGACTATGCTTTTCGGTATTCGGTCGAAGGCCTTCTCAATATCTATGAATGCTATGTATATTGGTTCGTTTTTTTCCCTAGCTTTCTCTATTAATTGTTTAATTGTGAAGATGTGATCTTGTACACTTCTGCCCTTCCTGAACCCACTCTGGGTTTCTTCCAACTGCCTTTCTATTTCTGGTCTTAGTTTTTTCTCGAGGGCACTTTCGTATATTTTAGATACTACACTTAGCAAGGTTATTCCGCGGTAGTTCGCGCAGACTTTCGTATCTCCTTTCTTATGTATAGGGACGATTGCACCAGTTTTCCAGTCCTGTGGTACTTGTGTTGTTTTCCACACTTGATTAAGAAATTTAACTAGCATTTCTTTGCCTTGTGGGCCCAGGTGTTTTAACATTTCCGAGGTTATCTTATCATGCCCTGCTGACTTTCCTCTTTTGGTATTACTAATTATTTCCTGTATGTCGTCTACATTTATTAGTTCTTCATCTCCTGTTTCTCTCCTTTCTTTTGCTTCTCCTTCCTTCCCTTTGTTTTCTTGTCCATTTCCCGTATTTAATAGTTCGTCGAAGTATTCCTTCCATCTTTTCATTATTTCTTTTCCGTCGGTTACTACTTCACCGTTTTTCTTTTTTACATGGTTTAAATTATATTTCTTTTCTTTTCGGGCATTCTTCATTACTTTGTAGAACAATTTTTGGTTTCCTTTACTGTCTTTATCCAGTATTTTCCCGAATTCTTCCCACGTTTTATGTTTAGATTGCTTTACCAGTTGCTTCACTATCAGTCTCTGTTTTTTATATAAACAGTAACTTTCGTCTGTTTTCTCGTGTAGGTATTTCTTCCACATTGACTTCTTGTGCTTTACTCGGTCTTTAATCTCTTGTGTCCACCATCTTGTCTGTTTTTTATTTTTTATAATTGCTATTGTTCCACAGGTTTCTGTTGCTGCCGCGAGAAGGCTGCTTTTGATCTTTTGCCACAACTGCTCTATATCGTCATTTCCCCAATTTGCCATCACTTGCATGGCCTCTGTTTCTACTATTTGTGTATATTTTTCAGCTACCGCTTGTTCGGATAGCTGGAAATTGTATAACGTAAAAATCGTTAAAATACAAATGACAGATGCATAAATCAACAGACACATTATTTGTACCTAGGTTTTGTCGTTAGGACAGAGAACTACGTCAAACTGTATGTCTATATATTTATTTTATTACGTGATTGTAAGGTATAAGTACTTGCACTTTACATTCTTGGGTAATGTTGAATCAAAGCAAACAATTTAAGTACATAAATTGTGCAATGTGCTTTGGGATTGGTGTTACTTGTAGTTCTTCTTGCCTCGGTGTGACACAATAAATTCGGGAATACATTTAGATACTAAACTAAACCGCAACGTGCAATGCAAAACAAGAACTAGCATTGCGGCACGCCGCCAAGCTCAGTAAAGAGACTGTTTTGTTGCATGATAATGCCCGTTGATACGTGGCGTGTCGAATCCTAGATCTAATCATATCATATAGCTGGCAAGAAGTTGATCTCCCTCTGTGTAGTCCTGATCTAGCGACTACATGAGAAGTTCCTTAATATTAGTAGTAGTTCATAAAAATGAACTTGCCCCAAACTGCACTTGTGCTCCTTTTATATCAAAATAGCACTTACTTAAAAAACACGCCTCATTTATAAAACTTGCCAAAATTCATTAAATGCAGTACCTAAACTATGCCCTCATATTCATAAATAAGCGCACCTCTTTTAAATTTTTAAGGATTTTTATTGATTTGGCACAAGCCACTACTTTTTTCGAGTTTAAAAAACGATCACAATCTTTCATCTGTCCTTCATATAATTTAAGAAGTGCAAACAAGATACCCATGTTTATAATGCCATTTATGGTATTATTGGTTTTAGTGGCCTTAAGTGATCTTCTAAATATACGTTGACAAGCGGTGAATTCGTGCCCTTTAATCATGGGGCGAACTTGGCAACGGGCTCTTTAGTCATGGGCTAAAGTCCGATCTAGGTTTTTTAAAAGAAAAATTAAATCACATTCAAGCAAGGTGATTGACACTTTTAACAATCTGTCGAAATAACTCGACGTGGCGCGGACAAGTAATTTTGCATTAGTTTAATTATTTGCTGTCGTGGTAACATTAGAGTATAAAACAGGTTTTATGAACTCGTTAGTCACTCGCGTTAGTATGCACTCGCTCCGCTACGCTTCGCTCGCTATTAATAAAACTCGCGATTGAGATTTATGAAACTTAATTCATAAAATGCTACAATAATCCAACCAAATTTAAAATTATTACAAAATTTGTATAGTTAACATTTGCCCACGTATTATAGGAGCATCATTACCCGCAGTTATTTCACTGTAAATAAAAATACATTTTCTTAGTGTATTTGTTAGTTGTTTATTACTCAAACGACAAGGCGATAGTGAGACACAAAACATCAAAGGATCCGACTATAGTGTCGCTGCTCGTTGATCGTTATTCTCTGGTAATAGTTTTACTCATAGAACGTATACCTATATTTTCAAAATTCAGACCGGAAGTAACACTTCACTCTTATTAAAGAGCAGTTTTCGTAAATATCTTGAAAATTATGCATTCTGCAGATATTTATTAAGAAGATAAGGGCATTTAAAACTTATTTAGAACAACTTTTATATAAAAAAATTATTGTTTAAAGAATTAGGACCGCAAATACGTATAAAAAAGTCTTTAAAAAGGTTTTATTTCAGTTTGAAAATTATTAGTACTTAGTACTTTTGTTTTGTAAATTTCTATTTGCCAGCCTTATTGTAAAAATGCTTGGAGATTATGATCACCTTAAATCGTAATTTTTGTTTTTGTTCAGCATACATCACTAGACATAATATGGTAGTCGTTTAATGTAGCCTTAGAAACTAAACATAAAACAACCATTATTAACTAGTAAGTGGAAAGTAAAAGCCACAATTAAAACACTGACAGTCGTAAACACAGACAATAAAATATTTAATCGTGTAATACAGCTATTAATCCTCTCATAAATAAATTCAGAAATTTCTATGACTACCCAAACTCACCGTAATGTACTATAGTTGCAGTATTAATGAACATATAACGTATGCTCTTTTAATCTTCCAATTTACGTTTTGAATAACAAAGTATCATCTTATATTAATGTTTAATATAAATATTGGCCATGGCTTGTTTGACTTTTGCATTGATAATTGATTACAATTACGCTTTCTCATCCATCTTGAAATATTTATTATCATAAGTAAACATTGCCTACGATCTATCTGAGTTTCATTTTAATTTTTATTTCATCAGTGAAACCGATGACACATAAATAATAAACGGCTACCGCTGGTGATATTAATTGGTTAAGTAAATACACACTACAATGGCAACTAATGTGAAGAATTTTCGGTTTTTTTCGTATCGAATGTATTATTAGTAAATGAAGAATTTAATAAGTTCGCTTTCCCATAGTTCTGTCTTTATTTATTGTCGTTTAATGCATATATATTTGATGTTGGGAAATTCGGTGGTGTACATATTTAACTTACAAATAAGATTGGTGTTAGTATTGAAAGCAGAATCCTTAAATGTATTGCACCTGCTTTAAAAAAAAAATTGCTTATTTTAAAATTATATGTCCATATTCATATACCGTAGTCGACAAATTTTAATTTCTGTGTATACTTGTATCCCATGCAGAAGATGATCTTATAATATGCAGCGATGCCTGCTTGCGAACATAGGTGGGAGAAGCGACGCAGTCGGGGGATCCTCACATTTCATAGGAAACGTTTTGCCGGGTGTACTTGGCAGCCTTGCTATATGTTTATTTATCTTTACTTTATTTTGTGGTGCTCTTTTCCTCTTTCTACTTTCGTATCAGAAATTAAAATTTGTCGACTACGGTATAGAAACAAATACATATAAGCAATTAAAATAGCAGGTATACTAAACACTAAAATATATACCACGCGATCATTTAAATTCTAAATTATAGCAGGCGGGATTTTTTTTATTAGTTTGTCCAGAATGTCAATTATTGATTAATTAACATTTTGAAACGTCACTTTGACAATTCAAATTGTAAATTAGTACTTATATACCAACTTAATTTAAATTTCACAGCCTGCTCTAATTTAGAATTTAAATGATCGCGCGTATAACAATATCGAATGAAAAAACTAAATCGGTTTTGTATTTTTTAAGTTTAGTAGTATAAATACCTCTAAGAATAATTGATTTGGGGTATCTGAAATCCCGCAAACGTTAATTTATAGTTCTCAAACAGGTGTCTACACTGTAAATACATGCTTCAAATAGAATTCGTTATTATTCTTCCTGACTGATGTTGACATAAATGCTTATAAGGAAGTATTGAGAAAACAAAAAATTTTGACCTCGAGATTTTTGCAAATGTCCACGTTGTGAAGTTCCCAGATACCGTATAAGTGGTTTTTGTAAAATGTCTGTCTGTCTATCTCTGTGTGTGTATCTGACCTCCATAGCGACCAAACGGCTAAACTTGACAATACCAAACTTGAAATTTAGGAACATACTCTTTCTTGAGAACTGATTAGATTTTCAGCGAGATCAATTGAGCGGAAGTTGTAGCTTACATCAGTGAAAAACTAAAATTTTATTAACATTTCTAATTTTTAACAAATTTCTAAAGATTATAGTATTAAAAAATGAATTTGAAATTTTTTTTATAAAAAAGGTTTTAAACCCGAAAGGTATTTTCTCTTTTAGCTGTCTGCGAAAATCTCGCATATTGTGCGTTTTACAGAGATTTATCAAGAGCACAAAACATTTATAGCTCGATTTGGAATAATTTATGTGTAAAAAAAATTAAAAGGTCGGACCCGAAGGAACACTTTTACTCTTATTGAAAAGCAGTTTTTTTTGCAAATGTTTGACAAATTATGTATTTTGTACATATTTATTAAGGGTATAAAAGTATTTAGAGTTGGATTTGAAAAAAAATTATAAAAATAATTTCAAAATGCGGACCGGATGTAACAATTTTCAGTTTTACTCACAGGTTTATTAAGAAAATATAATTATATGAAACTTAATTTGGAGCAACTTTTATATAAAAAATTCGGAGCACACATACGTATCAGAAAGTCGTGTGGTGGCTACACGTCATTTTTTTCTTTAACATATATTCTATGTATGTATATGAGTACACGTTGAATTTGAAGGACTTCTTTTCGGGACAGAGTGTTTGAGAACGACGAATCAACACAAAGTTATATTTTTTTAAATTAAAAGCATGACTTGCATGGCAACATAGCATACTTTAAAGTAGTCGATACACTTTGTTTGTAATATTTTCTATTTACAAATAATTTTTACCAAAGCTTTAAAATGTATTAAATGACGAGCTTGAACATTTGCTGAACGTAACAATTCCTAAAGAAGTTAAATGGAACACACTAAATTTACTATTATAAAATACCTAATTTCTTACATCTGTGGGCAATATTGAAAAAGTTATAAAACATTATATCTGAATAAACTCGATTAAATTCTATAAATTTAAAAATATAATTTGCCATAACTTGCCTTAAATATAGCATACTTTAAAGTAGTCGATAAACGTTGTTTATTATATTTTCTATTTACAAATAACTTCTACCAAAATTTTAAAATGCATTAAGTGACGAGCTTGAACATTCAGGACTTAGCAATATGTTGAAAGTATCATATCGCAGTTGATGTGTGTTTAAATATTGATAAAACTTCAAATATACATTTATTTGGTAGAGAAAATTGTCATTACAAGTACAAGAATTTAAAAGAGATTAAAAGTATTTACTGGTATAAGCAATATACAGGCATGTATTCCAATATTAATCAAAGAAATTGTAGCATATGTTATAAGTCATTTGAAATTCGACTTCAAATGTAGACAGAAGAAAAAATGAGGTGTGGCCACCACACGACTTCCTTATACGTATGAAAGTGTTACTTCCGGTCCGAATTTTGAAATTTCATTTATACAAAAAATATTCCATATCCAACTCTAAATACTTTTGTACTCTTGATAAATATATATAGAATGCATAACTTACGACATATTTGCAAAAAATCGCTATTCGATAAGAGTAAAATTAGTACTTCCGGTCTGAATTTTGAAATTTTTTTATATAAAAGATATTGAAAATTATGTTTTAAATACTTTTATACTCGTAACGTACTTGTCTTAAAGGCATGACTTGCGAGATATTCGCAAAAAACTGATTTTCGATAAGAGTAAAAGACCTACTTCCGGTTGGAATATCGAAAAACTTTTTTAAGACAATTTGTTTCAAACTTAATTCTAAGTACATATGAATTCTTTATAAATTTGTTTAAACTTAGTAATTGACGAAATATTTGCAAATTTCGATTTTTTTAGTGAAGTAAACTACTACTTCCGGTTTGCCGATTTTGCTCAAAATCTAATTAGTTCTCAAGAGGCAGATTATACACGTAAATACAAAATTTGGAATTGATATCTATAGCGGTTTGACCGCTATCGTGGTCACACACACACACACACACACACACACACACAGAGAGAGAGAGAGAGAGAGAGAGAGAGAGAGAGAGAGAGAGAGAGAGAGAGAGAGAGAGAGAGAGAGAGAGAGACATTTTTTAAAAACCACTTTTTTGGTATCAGGGGACCTCAAAACGTGGACATCTGCAAAAATTTCGAGGTCGAAAATTTTCATCATCACAATACTTCCTTATACTACGTATAAGAAAGTAAAAGGCGATACTTTTGAAGATTTATTCGTTTTCTTTATCATTATTTACGTTTAGTGTTTTTGTTGTTATGTTTTATACATTTTATATATTAAATTACCTTCATATACAACGTGTCGAATGGCGTTAAGTCTGGCGATCTAGGTGGCCATGAAATCGGTCCTCGATAACCAATCCACGAATTTGGAAACCGATTATTAAGATATTCGTTGATTATGTTTGAATTGTGGGCTACCTTTCACTATTTAGTGTTTCGGTAAAAAAATATGGATCCAATAAGTTTAGCGCCTACCACTCGACACCAGACGTTAAAACCAAATCTTACCTGGTGTCAACTTTCCCTAAACAACTTGAGGATTTTATCTGTCCCAAAAGTGAACATTTTGTCTATTGAAGTGACCATTATTTGTAAAACCGCTTTCATCAGGCCATAAAATCGTAGCGGGAAAATTATTGTTATTCTCACATTGGTTAACATACCATTGGCTAAATTTTAATATTCTCTCTTGATCATCATTTTTAAGTCCCTGTGGACTGGTGTACTAATACGGGTGGTATTTGTGACGCTTTAAAATTCTTTTTGCTATAATTTTCAAAATACCAGTGTTTAATTTCTATAACAGATATTGAAGTATTTTCGATAACAGATTGTAATACATTTAATTCTACACCTTTTTTCATTAATTTCGGATTTCTAGTAGGTTTGGAAAACGAACAAAATTAAATTAGTTACCAAATTTCTGTTTGTACGAGCACTGGCCTTGCCTTCTTTCAGGATATAGCCTCAAGTACTGTGCCTTCAAATACTTTTTTCATTAGAGACGGCCATGCTTTTTGTTAATGGTTGGTGACAGTGCATAATTTTGATAGTTTGGTTATGTCATGTAAATAATAATAGGAGTCTATAATTTGAATTTAAGTATGACATATGTCAGAATTTAAAGTTTTCAAAAGCTTAGCATGTACACCTACATTGATTACTTAAAAAACTTAAAAAATAGCCTACTCTAATGAGGAAAGTATTTGAAGGCACGGTATATTCTTTCAGTCTATAAACTGCTTTTTTAGTATGCATGCATCATAAACCAATCAAAACACACCCATAAGCGTGCATGATCGGGCCTTTATCGCACGGCGTGCGTATAAAGGTTGCTTGGTAACAGCCAATCCCAAGCGTTTAATAGTACATTGAAATGTCAGGAAATGTCAAATGACATATAGGTACATGTCACTCTATAATATGTATTGGAATTATTGATTTGGTTTATTTGGTTTGTACCGCATTTAATATCGTATAACACATTATTATTTTATTGTAAACTATCAAATTAATCAACAATTATGGTCAATTTTATTTCAAAACATGTAACATGAACGGAAAAATTATTTTAAATGAATATTAAACGTACAATTTTGATTATTCGTTATTGTTAAGTGACTTCCAGCATTGCTTATTTGTGTATTTTCAACGTTCTTATCAGTGTTAACAAATGTGTCAGATCCAATATTGCCTCCTTTCTGAACAGCCTGAAACGCCTAATTTGTTTGTGATAGACTCTTCAATATACCCACTCGCTGTCGATGAGGATTTCCAACCCACTTGGCGTTTCAACTCATCGACATTCATCCCTCCATTAGCCATAATCGTGGCAGATGTTCGTCTGAAGGCATGACCTGTGTATTTATGAGCGTTTATGAAATTTAGATAACGTGCTATAATTGAAGGGCACTTTCCAAAGGTATTAATCCCAACAACTTGTTTTATACATAGTCCTTGAGAATATTTTAAGAAAACTCGATCTGTACTGATATGCTTTGGACGTAGTGCAAGATATTTATTAAATATCTAGGCATACTTTATGTTGGAATTATCTACTACAGCAAACGTCCGACCTTTTTCTGTTTTTGACGGACGAATACAAATTATCAGGGCAGATCCTTCTTTTCTTATATCACTCATAACCAGATTACACATTTCGCTTCTTCTGCAACTACCAAACACTCCACAAATTGCTACAACTTTTATAAATAAAAATATATTATCTGGAGCCTGACTAAAAAACTTGCATAAATCTTCTTCCGTAAAAACCAAAGATTTTTAGATTCTTGACCTTTGCCCACTCCTTTCATAAAGGCATGGAGTTTGTGATAAGATGCGAAATCGATTCTGTTTTTAACCCTTAGCATAGCTTGGAGTTTGGAATGAATGCACCAAAGTGACGAAGCTTTATAAATTCTGAACATTTCCAATATATACGCTAACATTACTGATTCATCAATATGTTCAGTCTGTTTCTGCTCCATCCATAATAATAATTTTTCGTACTCTTTATAATATAAATGCTTGGACTTTGCAGGTATTAAACTTAATTCAGCTTCAGCAACTAGTTTTTGAATTTCTGTCGACAATACAACCATGATGTTTAATAATTAAGTGAAATGTCAAATGACATAATATAGAGACACATGTCACTCGATAAAATGTATTGAAATTATTGATTTGATTTCTTCTAATTAAAATTATTGTTGCATTTATACTAAAAAATATCGTAACGTTAAAGCCACTCCGCTTCGCGTCGTGGCTTTAAACTCGTTACTCGTGCTTTAAAAGCTTGATTATGCACTAGTGTCATAATATACTATTATGAGAATGGATCTAACAATTCAACATATCTAATTTTACAGTATTAGTTAATGAAGCCATGTTTAACACAAAAATACTCTGGACAAAATAATTTTTAAGTGGCATTAAATTCGATTGTATTTTCCTGTATCAAGGCCTACTTATTAGTTAATGAAGCCATGTTTGAATTATGTGTCTATTAAAACAAAAAAGTTATTACATGGAAAAGATATTTGGCATTTTCTTTGTCTTGCTAAAGTCCTGAAATACATGGAAATTTGGAAATTAATGAAATAATAGTCGAGGTCCCCATGCTGAAAATGTTATCTGAGACACGTTATATAATAAACTAAACTAATATTACTTACGCCTTTCTTCTTATATGCATTTTTTAATTTGTTATGTGATGATTTATAATAATTGTTTGTCATGCTGGGATGCTTGAAAATAGTAACTTATTACATGTTTTTCAAGAAACCTGTTCTGAAGGTTTTGCTTTTTCTATTAAAGTTATAAACGTAATTTATTTTTTGGTACACTGTACTGCCATGTTTTCGAATTATGTATAATTCCTGAATTATCAAGTTAGTACTTCTTCAAATTTCAATTACGAAAGTTATTTATTTTAAAAAGAAAATAATATAAACAACTTTTTCAACTGCTTTATGGTATACTATGGGCAATGCAAGTATGGCAACTCATATTTTTAAATTAATAAGTTGTAATCGGTTTATCTAGATATGATATTCTATAAATTTTACAACATTGCCAATAGATGCAAGAAAGTAGAGATTTTTAAATAGTAAAATTAGTATTTTCCACTGCCACGTAAATATACAGTCCTAATAATTTATTTATAGAATTTTTAGTCCAGCAAATGGTATGTAATTGTAAAGAACGTTCTTTGAAACGCCGAAACAAACATTAAATTCCTGTATTTGAATTACATTTTCCAATTGAACCCATAATGGTTCCAATTTTTCAAAAGTTGTACACTTTTCGAGGAAAAATTATTATATCTCAAAAACAGTTGAGTATCGGCTAATATAAATTGATTTTATTTGATTCTTCTTTTAAATTCTAATTTTTACAACGGACTTTTAATTACAACAATTAACGCATTAGACGAAAGACAGTACGTATTTTGAATTTCTGTTTAATTTAAACAAATTAACAGATTTAATTGATGAAACACATCGGAAAAAATGTGATAATTTAGATGCATTAGACAAAGATATCGCATATTTCTGTTTATCTCCGTAATGAGTATATGAATCAAATGAATGTATTCGTAGAGACATATTTCCGATACCACTATGAAGAGAAATCTTTGTGCAATGTTTGTATTGTCACATTTCTCTGTGTTCCTATATACAATGTGTTCAACAATAATTGAAAGGCGTTTGAATGGCCAGCGCTTTTTTTTATGTCGGAAAGTTGGTGTTTCTAGAAGATATACAGGTATTGATTGTCACTTTTTACATCCGCATATTAGTATCGGTAAGTATCGTAATAGATCCGTACAAATATAATCTGCACAACAAATTTATTGTAAAGGTATATTTTCGTTCAGGAATACGCAATCATCAAGGAATATGGGATTATTCCTATCAAAATTGCCACCAGCAATTTCAAGAAGAATTTACGCATGATTGTTTTGTAAAGCATGTTCGTCGTATAATAGACATATTTTGCAGATCAGAGAAAGTTGTGAAAGGAAAATCTGCAGGTCGTCTTACTGGTCCAACTGAACAAGTTGTAGCGGATATTAATCAAAGAATGGATGCGAGTCCTAAAAATCTTTATATAGCCAAACAAATTTATCACTTGGTACATGTCAAAAGGCATGCAAAAAATTTCTTTATTTACATCCATACAAAATAACAGTAACTCATTAATTATTACCTCCCTATTTTACTCGTCGTAACCAATACTGTGAATGATTCAATGAAGTTTTAAACAATTACGATATCTTGGACATTACTTTCTTCATCGGCGAAGAATGGTTCCATCTCAGTGGATATGTAAATTCACTGAACAATAGAATTTGGTCCGCAGAAAATCCTCATATTTTTGTTGAGACTCCGTTACATCCTCAAAGGATCGGTGTATGGTTAGCGGTGCCAAGAAGAAGAATCATTGGTACTATCTTCTTTCACCGAAAATATTGATGCGAATGCCTATCAAAATCTAATTTTGAAACCTTTTATTGAACAGTTTCACAATGATGAGTTGCAGCTTTGTTATTTCTAACTGGATGGTACTACAGCCCGCACTGCACAGAGAACATTGGATTATCTGCAACAGTTTTTCGGGGACAGATGTAGAGACTGGTCCCCTCGGTCACCAGATTTGACCCCTTTGCATTATTTCATGTTCGGTTATTTAAAGTTCATTTTAACCGTATCCATACATTGGAGGACTTACATACAATTCTGGAGGCTGTAAATGACATTAGACCAAAAATATTACACAACGTGGTCGACAGTATGAAAAGAAGAGTGAATTTGTGTTTGAATTTACATGGGCAGCATTTTGAACAAATGTTGTAATTTTCAAAATGTTAAATAATAAATAAGTGTTGCACTTTTGTAATAATTTTTATTTACAACCATACGCGTAATGTTGGCATTTCTGACTTTTTAAAAGTTGGGAAGTGTGACTTTGTTCACGTTTACTTCCCGCCCTCTTATTACTGCCCTCATTTACTTCCCGCCCTCTATTACTGCCCTCGTTTCTTAACCTCAATGTCAATCACAATTTATAACCGTCAACTCGATATGTCAAAACCTTATCGGAATTTTTATCACAAATAATTATTAATTGTATGGTTGTAAATAAAATTAATTGTTACATTAGAATTATTGGAAGCTTCAATACATGTAGATAGGCCGCCCTGCTATTGCTGATATGATGAAATAGTGATTTCTTGTCCTTCTCCATTCGAGCCAAGATATCTGGATTGCTATGGGAGGACAGTTTCCCTCAGTTCAAGTGGAGTGCAGACCTTGAAGGCTTTACTACTCAACATTTCTTTTATAATCTATTCACCGAAAAAAAGTGGCGTATATTTATTTGATATTTACGCTAGATCATCACAAATCTGAGAACTCAATATGTCAAAACATTGACCGGAATTTTTATCACAAATAAATATAATTATGGTTGTAAATAAAATAGTATACAAACCTCGGTGAAAAGTTTCATTCCTGTCTCGAGATAAAGTTAACCTCGACGCTTCGCGTCTCGGTTAACTACCTAATCTCTCGACAGTAATGAAACACTTTCCACCTCGGTATGTAATATACTATCATTCCTTGAGGTCGCTTCCATATCTATATAATAAGATAAGGTTTAGCATCCATATATACAATCTCATCACGAGATTTTGAGGTAAAATATCGCCGCCATAACACAAAATTTTACTTTACCAAAGTATGTCTTCTTTATGAAATTACTCCTTCCAGTACAGTGTCTTCACCTGGTAGACTGAAGAGATATTTTTAGATTCAGTTGAGCTCTTGCTTGGTGTCGAGTATTGCTAATTGTTGATGAAGAAAAGAAAGTAAAGTTATTCTAATAATAATAATAATAATAAATAAATAAATTCTCA
This sequence comes from Amphimallon solstitiale, assembly GCA_963170755.1. Lineage (NCBI taxonomy): Eukaryota > Metazoa > Arthropoda > Insecta > Coleoptera > Scarabaeidae > Amphimallon > Amphimallon solstitiale. Next base: position 117,132,238 of record OY720679.1, read on the forward strand.
GCATCACCAAATAAATATTTATTAGGCCTACTGTCAATGTCAGTGCTGAGATTATAGTAATATATTTCTTTCCGTTTTGTTTTATTTAAACACCTCTTTTATAGTTATTGTTTTTCAATGTAGATTAAAGTTAACTTGCAAGACAGCTACTGCCGAACTTCGCCTTGTGGTTGATATGTAATAATATGCATGTATTTGTTCTGCTATTTTTTTTCCTTTCTTGCATTTGTTATTATATCAGCAAGGGCATTTATTATTATTAAATATGTAGTTTCCATCAGGTAAATGAAGAATATTTCAATTTTTGGTATAGCCATTATCCTATCTCTTAGGAAGTTTTTTTAAATTTAATTGCATTGAGCAGTCGCTATAAGCGTAGATTTACTGGAAAAGTCCATCTTCCGCTACGCCATTTCTGTTCTCCTATTCATACTTGTTTCGCAGCCAACAGGTGATTGTTTTGAACAATATATTGTTTTAATAACTCCGATTTTTTCTATATCGTTCGGTTTCGTCGAGGCTTGATGTTCTTCTAAATTTGGTGGATATTCTTTTTTTAAATAATTAGTATTTCAGATTCTCTCTCTCTCTCTCTTTCTGTCTCTCTCTATTACTAAAGACATCTTAATATGTAATTGTGGTCTCCAAAACATAATTAATACAATATGTGCAACAATTTTTAGACTGTATGATAGGAAATCCTTATTATTTAAATTTAATTGTGTTCGTTATTCTATTAATTAATCTGTCTACCTGTACGTATTTGTATTGAAAAAATCCGTTCTATTTCCACCATTTCTGTTCTCCTGTTCATGCTGGTTTTGTAATCACCAGGTGACTATTTTAAAATATATATTCCTATAACCTTCACATATTCTGAATACCCTTAACGCAGCTCTATAATGATTGGGTTTCGCCAAGGGTTGATGTTATTATGCCCTGGTGGCGTTTACTATACTATATTCTCTCGTCTCTGTTTACTCAAGCTATGTCATGGTTAAATAAATAAATTAATGAAGTTTTAATACCTAGAATTTATTGGCACTTGTAGACGCTAAAATTGTGGTTAATTTTTCTGGTCAAATAAATTAATGAATAAATTGTTAAACACGCTCTAATTTTTCATTAAATTCTGTTTAAAGTTTAATTCCAATTTTCGGATTGTGAAGTAAATGTGTAATTTGTGTCACGCAAAACATATTTTTTTTAATTATAAAACAAGGTATGAAGTTCCTTAGTGTTATTATTACATGCAGAAACAGTATGTTTTCTTTAGCTATTCTCATTTCAGTCATATTTAGCAAAACTTGGGAAACATATTTAATCCAATCGTAAAAATGATTTAAACTGTCCGGAATTATCTTGTAATTGTTTATTAACTAGATTTAACTTGCTCCGTTCTCTTCAGTGTAATTAAGGTCACACGTTGTTTGACCACCGGTTTCTTATACTCCAATAAATCATATACCGCTTTTTATGTCTCTTTTTGATTGACATAAACTATATGTAATTAAAAGTAACCATCAAATTGATAAATGAAAGCACAAGAAGTGAGAAAAAAGTATACAAAGAGATTCACCTTAGACGAAATTGTATCAACTAAACAAAGTATTTGAGCCGCTAGATACATATTAAAGTTATGTTTTTTAATGAACTATCTACACATACGGGCATATATCAATTCTATAAATCAAGCTAGACCAATTTTAGGTAAAACACCCTATTTAAAAAATTACTAATTTTGAGTTCTTCACAAATTTCTACAATTAAAGAGTAAATTATAAAATTAAAACCTTAACATTGAAAATACACAAAGTAAGCACATGTAACATTGAATAAAAGGGTTAAACTATTAAATGCCATAAAATTATAACAAACGCTAAAAGACTCTTGATTAAATTTGGAGCCAACGAAGTGACCTTCATTCTTCATCTTAATATTAATAGAGTAAAATCGCTTTCGGAAGCCACCAAGCTGCCCGAGCGAATTGCTCTACATGAATACTGACTACCTCAAAAACATTAGTTGGCTAACGACCGCATTGGTGCGGATATTTAAAATTAAAATTTTTATCCTGTAAAACGATATTTTGTTTTTTATGTATAATATGCAGCAGAAATAGCAAAATATTACATTTATTATATTAACTTATTATGAAATTTAATTTTAGAAACACATTTAACAGTATTTTATTTATTATATTTTGGCTCAACTCCTTAAATCAGCATTTTAGAAAGAAACAAACAAAATGGAATATATTTTTAGTCTTATAAATACGCCATTATTTAATACAGCAAAATATTAATATAAAATAGTATATTATGCAATGAGCATTTAATGATAGCTATTAAGACACGAGTAAGAAAATTACAATACGAGGCGAAGGCGAGTATTGTAATGAATACGAGTGTCTTAATAGCCATTAAATGCGAGTTGCATACACTATTTTTTCTACGACCCCATAATAAAACATTATTTTTGAACATTCCATTTCATAAATTGAGGTTAAAATTTTCCGTACACCTTTGCATATTTAGCTGGTAATAAATTGTTCGTGGTTACTAAGGATTGTTCCATAATTTCTGGTGGAGTCAAATTTTACATTTCACTGTCATTATCCCTCATTTTTACCGTTTATATTTTCAAAAAAGCACAAATTTTAAATACTAGTAAATTGCAGAGAACTGTCACATTTAATTAATCTTTATATCTGTTAGATATGCAGTCGCCATATTGAATATTGTTTGAATATTGGAATGTCGCATTCCTATTGGATATAAACTTGTATCGTAATGAAAAATCTGTATTCGTATTGGATATAATCTTGTATCATAATGAAAATCTGTGTCGTAATGGACATTATTAAAGTACAGGTTCAGCATATCTAATAATACAATTAGAGTATGGGAGTAGAAAAATAACTTTTTTACTCAACAGAACCAATTTAGGAAAACACTTTTATTTAAAAAGAAACATGAATTTGCCACAGGTAGATACTAAATATTTTAATACTTATACAGAGTTACCACTAAATATTTGTTAGCTTCAAAATCATTGGTAAAAACAGATCATTTAACTGTCACCCGTTCATAAATGAATCACTGGGTAATATTGACTCAACAGTTTTTCTATTTTTTTATGTATTTTATGTTAATATAATTATTATAGGTATTTTATTATTATTATTTTTTTTATTTGGCATTGAGTACAGTAAAGTAAAATTACTTTTAACTGACGGTTGCGCATATATGTTGAAAACTGGGCTTAATCTAAAAATATTCTATGATTAATTAATTCATCTAACATATATGGCACATGCATTGAACTTGGTGTGTGAGACTATTAGACCTAAATACAAAAATGTCAATAGTTTGAAATCTAATGTGAAAAAAATATTACTTAAAGCCCCTTTAAGGGTAGAAGTATATAAAGATCGATTGCCAATTCTTCCTTTACTTCCCGAACCTATTTTAACTCGATGGGGGCACTTGGATCGATGCTTTTATAAAGAATTACAGACTACTATTTTAAAAAATCCTGGACATGAAAAACTTCAGAAATATACGATGTGCTAAACAGATAAGCTGCAGATACTGATGTAAATGTATCTGTTTTTATATACCGTAGTCGACAAATTTTAATTTCGGTTTACATCAATACTACCGATCTATTCCATGCAGAAGATGACCTTATAATATGCAGCGATGCCTGCTTGCCAACAGTGGTGGGAGAAGCGACAACGCAGTCCGGGGATCTTCACATTTCATAGGAAACGTTTGCCGGGTGTACTTGGCAGCCTCGTTATATGTTTATCTTTATTTCATTGTGCTCTTTTCCCCTTTCTACTTTCGTATCAGAAATTAAAATTTGTCGACTACGGTATGCTCCCACGTATTAACTACGAAACGTACTAATTTGACAGTAGAAAATTTAGAAAAATAGTTAGTTTGTTATGCAAATGCAAAATACATATTCATAAATGTTTTGTTTACGTATATATTCTGTTTTTTTAATGTTTTAAATTTGTTTAACGAAAATTTCACCAAAATATCTATACTAACAAATATTTTTTAATACATATGTGGAATTTATTAATACTGCAATTTCCACGCTATGTTATTTATGCTTTATTCCTCTTTTTTTTTACCAAATTTCAACCAATTAATTGTGCAATTTTTGTAGAATTAGTTTCATGTTTCAGAATTTGCCCTATTTTTAATTTTTTAGTTCTAGTATAGGCTTTAAATGTCCTATTTTGAGTTTTTTCGATCTTATTATAGGATTCTATTTTTCAATTTTTGAAGTTCCTAGAAATCCGGACTCTAATCATCATGCTTTAGATTTTTTATGCTATAACTGTATTCTTTATCTGGAAATTTGAATTTTTTTTAATAATTAATTATAGAATCTTTTTATAGCACTTGCAGTGCTTCTGTGGATATGGTTCAATCAACTGATTAATCTAATATTGCAGCATCAGCTACATCTATTTCTCCTATCCAACCAAAAATCACTGAATTTTTTTCGTCTTCCAAAATTGTCGACCAAATAATTGAATATTCGAATATTCAAATACTTGAATATTCGAATGAATATTTAAATAATTGGAATATTCGAATATATAAATATTTATCAAAATAAATATTTGAATACCGAAATTTGGAAAATTTCCGGCCTTATTTAGCACGCAAGCTCCTCGTTTGTATTTTGAGAAATGTTTCAATTAAAATTTATTTTGATTACTTTCAAGTATAATTTTTGCAAAATTTATAATTATTTTTGAATACAATCTAATATTATTATTTAACATTAACTAGAAACAATATTTTTCTTTTAAAAACCTCATTTGTCCAAAGTTTTCTATTTTTTAAAATACTATGTACATCTAATCTAAATACAAAATTTCACTCCATAGAAGATACTTTATTACTCAGAAATGACTAGGCTTTAACCTAGCACAAAATAGGCTGCAGATATCTTTTTTAATTCCCCCTACAACATGTTTAGACGATGTCATCAAAAATATGTACAGATTTAAATTCTTGGTGCAATCATATTCAGTTTTAATAGACCATCTTTGCAACTTTGAGGAAGGGATTCGACTGACTCGAGAACTTAGCGTTAGTCCACGTGTAAACTTTATAATGCAGACATTTCTTTCGCGAGGCCTTCCAAAATATATAAATTTAATTGTATTGATCATTCGTATTGAAATTGTCTTCCGCTGCTTTATTTATGTTTTCCTATTTAAGATTGCTACGCATTCAACAGGTGAATGTTTCGATCACACATATATCCAGATATGTCCTTTTTCGAGCTTCCACCTCGTCTAAATATCCTAAACGCAGCTGTGTGCCGTTTCGATTTCCCCTAGGGATGATGTGCTCCTGAAACTTGCGGTGTTTGCTATACTGTATTCTCTTTGCCCACTGCTTTACTACACATTTTCCCTACACCCCTTTTTGTTTAGCATGTGTCTTTGGAAACGTACGAGTAAAACACCGTATACACGACTCTTTCATTAAAATCAAAATTAATAATGATTATTAATTTTCTTTTAAATATTTACCATAATTTTATTATAGTGTAATGTGACACATTTTATTTATTCAAAGTGTAACAACAGCCGTTATATTCTCCTAGAAGTTTATTTCATTTGTGGGAGTTTATGTGAATATGTTCATAAACCTTTGTTAAAAGTAATTTCAAGTAATTTTTTTTACTGTATTGTTTGTAAATGTGTAACCTTTTAAATCACATAATAATAATAATAATAATAATATTTTATTCGTTGTAATTACCATTACAAGAAAGTCAGTGAATTAATTTAAAATGCACAGTTAGCTGTATATGTCAATAAAACAAACAATAACAACAAAACAATAATGTGTATATAATGTATTAATGTATTTAAAAGTCATTAATGTTCTAAGTCACACTTTAGGAACTCTTCTATTGAATAAAAGCTGTGATAGCTTAAAATTTCCTCCACTTTTTTTATGAATAATTTGTCCCTCTCTTCAATATGGTTCTTGATTTTGTTATATAGTTTGGGCCGCCAATAGTCTACGTAGCGTTGTGTCGTTTGCAGGCGGTGATATAGGATTTGGAACTCTTTTCTGTGGCGGGTTTCGTAGTTATGATGCCCTCTATTCAATATATACTTTTCTTGGTTTTTTCCTGACGTATTTTATACATGTAAGTATAAATAGGCAAGGCAAGGTCAGTATTCTTTCTTGCTTGAAATGTTCCTTACAACTATCCGTGTATTTCAGATTACAAAGAGCTGTAATCGCTTTTTTTTGCAAGCAGAAGATTCTTGTTGCTGCAGGTGATGTGCCCCAAAACAAAATTCCGTAGCTTATCCTACTGTGGAAGTTCGCAAAATAGGCAGATTTTGCAGCGGCATGGGTAGCAATAGTCTTCAGTCTTCTTATAGTATATATAGCTATCGCTAGCGAGTTAGCTAATTCTGATATGTGCATGTCCCAAGTGAGTTTATTGTCAATCGTGAGCCCCAGATATCGAATGGCGTGGGATGACTGTTCATTTCTTGCTGAGAAACAGAGATGCTGTGTTTTCTCTTCATTTAATTTTAGTTCATTATCTTGGAACCATTTTGTGATTTCTTCCATTACCCGTTTGCTCTCTTTTCCAATTTCGTCAATTGACTTTCCAGTTACTACGTAGGATGTATCATCAGCATAGAGACAGCTTTGCTTAGGTGTTATATTTTTTGGGAGATCATTAACGTACATCAAAAATAAAATTGGTCCCAATATCGATCCTTGTGGTACCCCATTATGAATTGGTCTGGTATTTGATATTTCTCCATTTAAGTCCACTCTCTGGCATCTTCCCCTTCCCCTCAAATAGGAGGCAAGTAGATCATGTTCCGTACCTCTAATACCATAATAGTATAGTTTCTGTAGTAGAATTTGGTGATTTACCATATCGAAAGCCTTACTGAGGTCACAACATGTCAGTTCACATCGTTCTTTATTGTCGTAGGCGTCAATTACTGTCTCCATCACCTCCAGTATTCCAGTCACTGTGGATTTGTTTTTCCTGTATCCATGCTGTTCATTAGATATATAGTTTTTTCTTTCTAAGTATTCTAGTAGACGGTCTACTATCAACCGCTCTAAAATTTTGGAAATTGCAGGCAGAATAATGATGGGCCTGTAATTGCTGCAATCATTCGGATCTCCCTTTTTATGAATTGCAACCGCTCTTCCTACTTTCAGTTGTTCTGGAAAGATACCTTCGCGGACACACTTATTGAAAACTGTTGTCAGAATAGGTGTTATTTCAGTTTCTACCTCTTTAATGGTATTTGTTGTAACGTCATACACATCCCTGGTTTGTTTGTTTTTCACATTTCTTATTACCTCCGATACTTCTACTTCTGTAATAGTTTTAAAATAGAACGAACATCTATTATCTAGTCTCATATTTTCTAGGTATTTCTGTATCTGTGAATGTGATTCCGTGCTTATTAGGATCTGTTTTCCAATGCCCGTAAAATAGTTATTAACTTCGTTTGCAGAGAGTTTTGTATCTGATTTTCCTTTATTTCTAGTTTTGTTTGTTTCCCTGTTGATGACCGTCCATATAGCTTTCTGTTTGTTACATGCTTCATTTATATATATTTGATTTGCATTTTGTTTTGCTTTATTTATTTGATCATGGAAGTTTTTCTTGTATTCTTTGTATGCTTTGTATATGTCTTCATCTTTAGTTACCTGGGCCATTGTTCCCAGAGCGTCCAAAGTGTTACCCATTTGTCTTAATGCGGGAGTATTCCAATAGTCTACCCCGTCACGACAATTTAGTTTATATGTTTTCCTGGTTATAGGAAAATGTTTCTTAAAATAATAGAAAAATACTCTATGAAAATTTTCAAAAGCTTGTTCTGCTGTCATTTCATCGAAGCTATCCCAGACATGTGTTGCCAGGTCGTTTTTAAATAGACCAGTTGTAATTTCATTTATTTGTCTTGTGATACAATACAATGTAGCCCATAAGTAGTTGTAAACTGAAATATTCTAATTTCAATATAATTTACAGTTTAGCACTAATACTTCTTACTTCATTTCAATTTGGCATTCCCTAATTACGATTTCTTGGTACAGGTTTCATTTAATTTTTTTCCCACCTTTATGCATTAGCTATAAGGCGTAGCTAAAGCTGTGTTCAGAGCGATTTTCTAGTTTGTCAATTTCTTTTATCAATTTGTAGTGACGACAAATGTAGACTTATTTTGTATACAGGTGTAAACGTCATAATACCGGATTTTTTTGTAAACCTAATACCAACGGGGTCAATACTGACCTCAAAGTCTTCCATTAAAGAAAGTAATAATATTTGGAAAAAAATTATTTGATATTTATGCAAAAAGTATTAATGAAACCTAACTCTTTTATAACACAATACGTTCTTAATAAATGATGTAAATAATAACAGAATTGATAATTTTATGATTTTTATGCTTCACATTCAAAGCAAGTATCCATCTGATAATCATCGCAATCCATTGCAATTCTGATATCTCTTGGTACACTTTTTGTTCATATTTCTGAGAGATTTCCATCATCTACCACGTTTTAATTCTCGAGTGTTTTGCGGTAATCAATAATTATTAGTGTTTTTTTCCTTTTACGTTTCAGAAATAGTAGTAGGCTAACATGGCTTTGTCTTGGTAAGCAATTTAAACGAGTCTCTCTCGCGCGGTACATTTTTTCTTTGAATTTCTTGTGATAGATCAAGGCGTGTAAAAAAAATCAGTGGTCACATTTGTCTCTCATCTTTCTGAACTCTTTTTCATCTCTAAGACAATTCGCTTGCCTTGGTTGTGTTCAGGCTGGTATACTGTTTTATCAATATATGTTTGGCAATTGTAAACGTTTTTCTGTTGTAAGCTGTTTAGAACTGTATGGCATACTTTCCTGGTTTAGAGCTGCTTAAAAGGCCACGTACCACAAAAAATAAGCAGCTGCTCGTCGATGACTAGATTTTCTTAGTGTATGCTAATCTTTTAGTGTGGGTGGCCATAATTGACAAAAAGTTTTAATCCGTAATATTTAATCAGCTGAATTGACATTGAGAATTTGTGGTAAATTTGTTTCTGCTTATAGTTTTGTTAAATATAGGGATATGGACGCCCTATATTTCACAAACGTAACGAGATTGTGACTCCTGTCAATATCAAAATTCCAACAAAACATAGAAACTCCTCGGCAACCATGCTTCAGTTACCTTCTGCGTTAGTCAAATGATCTCCAAAAAATAAGCGAAAACTACTGCTAAATATGTCACTGTGCATATTTTCTTGATGTACAACATATTGTAGTGGTAGATGTCCCTCACTTTGTGTTTGTGGCTCTAAGTTCAACTCTTTAAGTTTAGTTTTCGAGATGTAATACCATATAAATATTTTCTATCTTGCTTTTGTAAATATAAGATAGAAACTTACAAGCAAGGTTGTCTTGTTGGTTATCGGTATCACTGCATGATATATTCTGCTTCAGATCATTTTTAGAGTACTAAATTTATGAACATAGAGTTCTCAACACTTTAATAGAATATAGATAGGACATGGCGGACAGAAAAACATAGAAAAATGAGGAATTCTTAAAAAAAACAAGACACATGATAACATATGATATTTAATATCTGGAGTCGCTGGTATCGCCAATTAAGTTTGACGTTTTTAGCATAATTATGCAGGCTACATAAGTTGTGCTATAACTTGAAACACAATATGTTAGGAAACTTTAAATTTTTTCAGAATTTCAAATAAGAATATTTCAATATAAAACTACTTTCACAGTACTCATGGGGTCGTCAGTGATCCCATGGTATTATGAGGATTAAATATGTTTATTATAAAAATACAAATTGTGAAAACGCATGTTCTTTCTTAATAACTGTCACAAACTAATTGAAGAAGGCCTTTATATAATTTAAGCCCTGTGAGTGGTGGGACAAAGTTCCAAAAAATTCACCGTATGGATATTAAAAGCTTGTTTGACTGTTATCGTAGTGCAACCGTTACTATTCAAGAGCACTTTTACGAAGTAGAAAATGTGAATTGTATATAATATGTTTCTCTAAAAAAAATTCTGGTGAGCTACCCATATATACTACATATATACTACAATCATACAGGAAACAACCGCTACTATTTGTTGTCAACATAAAAATGCTAACAATGTGTTGTCTGTCTGAGGCGTGTAATTCTGAAAATACAATATCTTTTGTGTTAAACTATAGTAAATTATTTAGAACACATTTTTAACATCATACTTAACAGTACAAAAAAGGTCTGCTTATGCATATAACTGTCTTAAAAATTACTAAGAAATAGTAATTTATTTTTGCTCCACATAATTTACACGAGGTAAAATTAAACATAGCGTATGGTCTCGATTTGGAATATTGATCTGTAATAATAGTGACGTCAGCAGAAAATATGTGTATGTATATAGATTCTAGCTATTGTTGGGGATGTCTGATAGCATATAATGTCAATACGTCTCTAAATTTGTTTTCTTTTTACAATTACGTAAAACATACTTACGCATAAGAAAGTTGTAATAAATTATTACGATGTCTTTCCGAACAAACAGTGTCGTCTACATTCTTCGGAATGCATACGTATTAATTTTTACTAGACAAGATGCGCAGTATTTGTTATTGATAAATTACTGATAAATTAAACCATGATATATTCCAAACGAATCATGGTCAAAAACGGCATCTTTATTCATTTGATAAAGAAATCATTGAGAGTAGTTAAATAGCATTTGTCGACATATTCCATTCCAAAACAAAAAATCCTTTCCTGTAGAAGATCTGTACTGCTACTACATACTACACGTGTGCAATTAGTAATAAGACAAGAAAACGTTAAGATCATGATAACCAATTAGTGTTATCCAGAAAACTTCACACGATTGCTGTCGGTATGTGGTTGTCAATTATCTTGTTGGAGAATCAAATTTCCAGGTTATCGAATATCTAACATAACACTGGCCCCTTCACCATTATTGATGTAGGGAATTGCATTTAATTTACCTCGAATTACTGCTCGAAAAAATCGTCCTCCATGGCAGAACTTCCAAATAATTACACTTTAAGTATGAGTCATATTTACCTATTCAGAAAACTGCATGCTTTTTCGTTCACTCGGATGTCTTCTAACTATTGTACAGCCACTCACGATTCATAAACAAAATTGAAACTTGTACTGAAGAGAATTTCGTTTAATTTCTTATTTTAGTGCAAACTTTTGTTATTTTACTCGCAGCAAGAAACCATGAAGATTTCAATAAATTTCAGTAAACACTAATAGTATATCTATCCTCCTCTGTTTTTTTGCACATTTAGTTAGTCAATGAGGGATAATAAATAAAATAAGCAAATTAATAGTAGTCTGACATATTTCATTCCAAACTTAAAAATTTCATGAAGAATATCTACACTGCTACTACTTACTAGATGTGATCTGTTAGTAATAAGGCATGTTAGCGTAAAGATCATGGTAACCTATTAGCATTATTTAGAAATTTCACAATTATCCTGGCAGTGTTCCGTTCCGATTTAAACTTTTGGAGAATGGGATTGCCCCGTTATTGAAAATACAGTATTAAGACTGGCCCCTCCACCATTATTGATGTGGCAGATCGCATTTAATTTTCGTAAAATAACTTCTCGAAAAAATCGGCTTACATGACATAAATCCTTCCAAATAATTATATTTAAATATAAGTGATCAGAATTTTTTTTTCAATCGGACGACTTCCGGCCATTGCGCTACCATTATAAACAAATTTGGAAATTTTACTGAAACGATTTGATTTATTTCTCATTTCAAAGTAAACAAAAAATTCTAGCGGAACTACATCCTTAAAGACCAGCAACCTTACGAATAGAAGATCCATTCTCGTAAGCCATATCCTACTGTTTTCGTATGCTACATGAGCTAAAGAAACTTATAAATATGGTTTTTAAGTAATGTCTCCAATTGATTTTTTAGTTAATTTCTCATACTAACTAAGTAAGTAATAGACCGTATCTTGCTGAAATGTTCGTCCGTTGTTGTTGTGACCAAAATATACTTATCTCTCTTTAGAATGTTTGTAGTTTAAGAAATATTGTTTGTACTAATGCCTTTAGGAATATATGTAAACTTTTGTGGTGTAAATTGGATTTGTATTAGCTACAAAAAAATTAAAAACGAATAAGAATTGCTTGTTATATAAGCAATATACTCACAGATTTCTTTATAAAGAGACGTGTAATTAATCTTCTTCACGTTTCTACCCCTGCAATGCTCTATAACATTGTTGATCTTTCCGTTTTTGTTCAAACTATTGTTTAAACAACTCTTTGGATGGATTATTACTTCATTTAATCAATTAATCAAATATTGGAATTTGGAAGTTAAAGGGGAAAAAAATAAAACTTGGAAGTGATGTCGCATATTCACAAGTTACATAAGCCACGCCATTTTAATTAATCGCCGCATGTCAGTTGCCAGAGCGATTCAACTATGAATCTCAACCAAATCAAGTTCCATTTACATTATTCATTGTTACAGAGGACGAGCTAATACGAATAATGTCTTCTTTCAATCAAGATTATACAGCTGGCGATGACCAAATCCCAAGTATATTTGTTCACAATGCCAGGCTTGCTTTAGCTGAGCCTCTGGCTATAATAATGAATACTTCAATAAGAACAGCTACTTTTCCTTGGCGCTGGCAAAGAGCAAGAATAAGCCCAATCTTTGAAAAAGATGACAGAACTAGAGTTGAGAACTACAGGCCAATATCCGTTCCACCCAACTTTGCAAAGGTTTTTGAAAATGCATAGCTTTCAATACAAAATCTTTGATTTCTGAATGTCAACATGGTTTCATTCGTGGACGGTCTACAGTTACGAACCTACTCACTATAACTTAGGCTGTCTCTCATGAACTGGATGCTAATGGCCAATTAGACGTGATCTACACTGACTTTAGTCTCGCGTTTGACACGATAGATCATGGTATCCTTCTGGAAAAGCTCGCAGCACTTGGATTCAGCCCGTCCCTGCTCAAACTTCTGCATTCATATTTGACAAATAGGCGCAATTATGTCTTTTACAATGGATTTAGGTCATTTGAATTTACCCCCTCATCCGGTGTGCCACAGGGCTCTAACTTGGGACCTCTGTTATTTACTCTATATACCAACGATTTGCTTAAATTTATAACATGTAATATACTCGCATATGCGGATGTTATAAAGATCTACTGCTCTATATGAACTTGGAACGATGTACTTCGTCTTCAAGAAAACTTGAATCGTATATCGACTTGGTGTTCCAACTTCAATTTGAAACTAAATGTAAGTAAATGTTGTTATATGTCTTACTCTCGCAAAAATAATAATATACCATATACCTATTCTATTGAGGACAACCGGCTTAGGCGGGTGGACAGCATAAAGGACCTTGGCGTGTTCTTTGACACACATTTGAACTTTTCCAGTCATATATATTTCATTTGCAATTCGGCTTCAAAGGCTGTGGGCTTTGTTTTGCGCAGTTGTAACTTTTTTAAAAATCCACTGCTTCTGAAGGCGTTGTATTTCAGTTTTCTCGTCAGTAAGCTGGAATATGCATCACAAGTATAGTCACCTCAGTACATATATCTACAACTAGCCATTGAGAGAGTGCAGCGGCGATTCCTGAAATACTTATCTTTCAAAGATGTGGGAATTTATCCGGAACGTGGAATCGATTACAATCTCTTGCTGCGCGCACATGACCTACAATCACTGCGGGATCGCCGAGAGCTTCATGGTGCTCGCTTCATATGGAAGCTGTGTAATGGAGCAATTGATTGCCCACATCTCCTATCATGTTTGAATTTCTACACTCCCAGGACTTCCTCTCGCTCCTTCTCCACGTTTTGGTTGCCCTTTTCGAGGACTAATCTTCTTAGGGGATCGCCACTGGTCACCATGTGTCGTGCTGCAAACTTACATTATGATGATATATTTTTTGGTTCCAATTCAAAGTAATGCATAATTCTGCAGCTCTATAGATAAATATATGTATATAGTTGTAAATTTTTTGTATTACAAATTAGAATATGATTGATTTGTATTTTAGTAATGTACGTTTAATTCTTTGTCCTGTAATTGGTTTGTTACTGTTGGACTGAATAAATAATTATTATTATTATTATCAACTATAATAAAAAGTACTTGTCTGTTGTCGTGCTGCGTCAGGTTATTTTGACAGATTGATGAGACAAGTGTCAATCATCTTGAGTTTAAATTGATTTTTGCAATTAAAAAACCTATATACAATACAGGCTAACTTAAACGAACCGGAAATCAGAATTTATATTTTTGTTTACATTAAAAATGTTTATAAGAAAGCATTGAGTATTTTTGAGGTTTCGGACTAAGCCAAAGATTTTTAGTAGATGTTTTTCCAACATCAAGTTATCTATAATTTTAAATTTTAATAAAATCTGCATTGATAATAATATTCTTGCAGTGTCAAAAAAGGTTATTGCTCAAAAACGGAGCAAATGTAAGTATTTTTTTTACAAAAACACTAATGTAATATAATAATAAATATGTCTTTCTTAATGAAATAAAGGTCTGATGAAGATTTTAATCAAAACTGAAGCGTCATAAGCTGAAAATAGCATGTTCTTGGTCATTTATTTAAACTCAAATTCTGTCAGAGACAGTAAGTTATATTTTTTAATAAATATATTCTGTAGAGATATTTACCTGCATTTGAAACACCATACATTACTATTAGAGAGTATATCTAGGTATGTTGAAAAATAATTTATTCGATACAACACATGCATCTCTTTTCAAACTTCATAATAGAAGCTCCCGGCAATATATTTAAATTTCGTTGCATTTATGTATTTGTATTGGAGTTGTTCGTGTTCTGCTGCTTCATTTCTGTTCTCCTATTCGTGCTTGTTTTGCAGTCAACAGGTGATTGTTTAGAACCTTGTATCAGATTATTTCCTTTAACAACGCCTACTTCTTCTATATACTTTCGATACGCTGGCTTGATTTATTACCTTACATGTATTCTGTACATATATTTATGTGTGATTTCACATGCATGTAAAACAGCCCCACGATACATCAAATTCATTTTAAACTCCATAATAGAGACTTATACATATTACCTCCGCCAATATTGTTTCAACTTTAGTTGCACTGGTCATTTGCTCTTCCTATTGCTTGTTACATTATGCATTTTGTATTGAAAATGTCCGTTTCTGACTGCTTCATTTCTGTTCTCCTATTCATGCTTGTTTCGCAATTAGCAGGTGACTATTTTCAACGTTGTGTCCTAAATGCCGTTTTAACAATATTCCTATCTCTTGCAAATACCTTCAACGCAGCTCTGTGCTGATTCTGTTTCGCTGAGAGTTGATGTTCTCCTGAAACCGACAGTGTATGCTATACTATATTCTCTTTTCTCTGTACACTTGTATCGTCACTCCGAGACTACCATTGTGCGTAGGATACGGCTAAAATGGGTCATAATCATTAAATGATAACGTACACCTGTACAGTTTTGGGACAAATTATTTACTGAATTTCTAAATATAAAAGTAATTTTAATGAAACTTATATTACATATAATAATTATCAATCTTATAAATAGCAATTTTAATAAGTTGAGGGGTCTGTGTACGTCAATCATGAATCTTTTGCATCTCGCATTAAGCTTTAAACAGTTTCAAAGTTTCAAACGTCAACTTTAGTGAATTTTTAGAAAAATTTTAGATCTCAGGTGTTTCTCAATTCCTTCCATTATACTCGTACACTTTTTTAGACGAAATTGAGCAAAAATCTTCAATTGAACGAATTTGCGGTAAATTTCGGATATTATTATTTTTTGGTTATAAATAGCTTGTTGAGACAATTTTGAGTTTTTCTGTCATAGGGTCAGGAAGCTACTCCGAATATTACGTCATCTTGAGCATGATGTCCATGAATAAATTTATTTAGTTTTGTCAAACAATTTTGGACACACCTGTGACAATCTAAGGTTTCGTCCCTTAATCTTCCCAAGTAGAGCTTGAAAATACCACCAGTGGAGATTGCGCTGCAAACTAAATCTTTGTTGGTGAATTGCGCTTGCTACAATGTTGGTTTTTGAAATTATTAGTATATCTTTAACCTTCTAATCTACTGCCTAATTCTCAGTTCATTCTGGTACGGTGTATTAGATGATTTAGTAGAAAATTCTCTAGAAATTGTATTTTTGGAGACTTCTTACCTCTGCGACAATTTCCTGATTGACACTCCGACCTTATTTTTGGCATTCTCGATTAGTCGGTTTGCTTTAAGGTGAGTTGCAATTGCTCAGTTAAAGTTTCTATCAGCCTGACCGATAGAAACTTTTACATCTGTATTAAAGAACATATACACAAATTTGATAATTAAGTTTTGCTGTTCACATCACAAAATTAACATATCAAACACATTTTTAAAATTAGATTTTGCGGACAGAATCACTATTTTAAAGGCCATTCAAATACTTAAAGCCTCGCATAAATCGAAAATACCACTTAATGACCTGTCTAGACATTTTTATTTTCATGTTTTCATATCAGCCTTGAGATTTTTGTAGAAGTCTGCTGGTATCGAAAACGTGGTTTTTGCACATATCTCACTCTCTCTCCCCCTCTCTCTCTTTTCTCTCTCTCTCTCTCTCTCTGACCACGATAGCGGCCGAACGGATAATGCTATCAATACCAAACCAGTATATTTACGAGTATAATCTTCCTCTTTAGATCTGATTAGATTTTCAGTGAAATCGGTAAATGGAGTAGTTTACTTCAGTGCAAATATCAATTCTTACCAATATTTCCTCAAAATTTTATAAAAAAGGTTTTTCGAAATTCCTACCGGAAGTAGGTTTTTTACACTTTTCTAACAGCAGGTTGGTGCAAGTATCTCGGAAATTATGCATTCTATGCAGACTTAACAAGTGACAAGACTATTTAGAGCTAGATTTGGAAAAATTTTTGTATAGAAGGAATTTAAAATTTCGAATCGCAAGTAACACTTCTTTTTCAAGTATCTCGCAAATTATGCATTATATTCAGATTTATTCTATAAAAGTATCGAAATTAGGACCAAAAGTAATACTTTTACAGGTTTATTTTATTATGAAAATGAAATTTAAAACTTAATTTAGAACAAACTTCTGTATAAAAACTTCCTAATGCACCTGGAAGAAAGTCGTCTGGCGTCACACCTTATTTTTTAGATTAAGCATAAACAGTTTGTGTTTCATATGTAATTTTAGGCATCGTCACCCATCTAGTTATTAAACTTACTATAATAATAAACAAAGTAGTAAGAATCTTATTTTATTCTGTTATTGATTATTACAAATTAACTTCCAGCATTAATTTTTGAAAACATTAATTACTTGTGCACATATTTATAGTAATGTTAAATCTCTTATTTCTACTTATCTACGATTATGGCTTCATCCGTGGTAGGTCAACTTTAATTAATTTCATCAAAGTTTGTCAGTCAAAAACTACATAAATAGAAACAGATTAATGTCATTTAAAAAGCAAAATCCCACTTAAGTGGGATTTTGCTTTCCAACTTTCTACATTTGGATTTCCTTCAGATCTTCTGTAGTTACTGCAGTCTTTCTTAACTATAAAACACAACTACGTTTATTGTAATGCCTACATATTTGTTGACTTTTATCCAACATCTGGAGTACCACAAGGCTGTAATTTATGACCTCTATTATTGGTTTGAAAATATATATGTCAATTAAATCTCTCGATGATGTAATTTTTCTACAATATAATTTAAATTATAGTTCGTTCGTATCATCATTATAATTTATAACGGAGTATCAACAAAATCAGTCCTTGGAGAGAGTAGAAAGGGTGAATGACTTAAGAGTTTTATTTGATACGCAGATAACTTTTGCTCTTCATAATAAATGTATGCAGTGATGTTTCCAAAAGATTGGGTTTTGTTACGTTGCTAGATACTTATCACTTCCAAAATGTGCTTTTTCTATATTTGTGGTTAGTAAATTGAAATAGGTTTCACCAGTATAGTCGCCAGAGTACATCTATCTCCAACTCTCAACCAAAATAAATGGCATATAGAATTGATGGTGTTTACCAAACACGTAACTATGGTTCTCGTGAAAGGTAGTAAATGGGATGGTAGATGTCTTTCATGTTCAAAGAATTGTTTGCACTTACAAAAATCATTTTAATGCGAGACTCTCTTTGATTTAAATGTAATGGGCCACTAATTTACATATTGTTTTTATCCATCAATAATATGACTTTATTTTATTAAATATATATTGTATGCACATATTAAATCATATGCTTATTCTGTCAGTAGGTAACCATTGTACAGCAATGAACTGTTATTATTATTATCAACACATTTTGATCAAACGTTATCATAATTAACACATTTGAAACAAGTATAAATCTGATCATGAAGGGCTAATAATACAATGTATTAAAAAAGTTACAATATATTTAACAAACTGTACAAAGTGTGTATTTACAAAGAAAAAATTTTGGGGTTGAGGTTAAAGCTTCCAAAATGAGCGTATAAACTGTTAAATATCACTTTTTCTAGATCACCACCAACCACTGGATTTCCATCCGCCACCTACATTTGAAAACAGAAAATTAGCAATTGTATAAATAATGTAATATTTAATATAATTAAACATACCGCTTCCATATCCGCCTCCATAGCCACCTCCGTATCCACCACCGTATCCGCCTCCGGAACTACCGCCGTAGCTTCCACCATAACCACCTCCGCTTGGTACAACTACTTTAATAACTTTCACTGTGCTTCCACCGTATCCTCCGCCTAGACCTCCGCCTAGACCTCCTCCGTAACCACCGCCGTAACCACCTCCACCACTACCTCCATACCCTCCTCCCAATCCTCCTAATCCTCCTTTCCATCCGCCACCGCCGCCTCCCAAATTCCAACCGCCTCCACCGCCTCCAAGAGACCATCCACTTCCTCCATAGCTGCTTCCTCCTCCATAGCTGCCACCTCCTCCATAGCTACTCAGTCCATAGCCACCACTTGAACCGCCTTTCCATCCGCCACCTAGACCGCCGCCGCCCCCATATCCTCCTCCTAATCCACCGCCTAATCCGCCGCCAGACCAGCCAGAGCTAATATAGCCCGCTAGAAGAATTCAAATAATATTCATTAGTCTATCTATTTGTATACTTTGTGCTATATACATTTATGCTAAATTGACAAATAAATCTCTTTTGATTAAACCACTAGCATTTAATCAATTGTAGATAGATATTGAACAAATAATAATAATAACAATAATAAACTAATGCATATTGAAAATATTAGGCTGAAATTAAATCTTCTAGAGTTAGAAGCAAAATTACTAGCTAAATCTAAGCCTGTAACATAGTTTCACATCTAAAGAGGCCATAGTTTGCAAAAACATTGTCAACTTATGATTGAAATAGTGATAATCTAAATAACGTTAATTATGTCCTTGATCATTTATTCAGTAAAGGCCAACAATATAATTTATTCTTTATAATATATAACTATAACATATGCTAACTTGTTGGGAGAATTCTTTGCTACCACTTTTGTGATAGGTCGCGCATGTCTTTTTATAAATATAACTTTCGTTCTTTTGCAGTAAAGACTTACAAGAAACTTTCTGCATTTCTTGAAAATTAAATCGGGAAATATACATAAAAACAATGACTCTAGGCTGAGTTTTTAAATGATAACCAAAGCTAGTCAATTTATTTTTGCACTTTTTTAAATAAATTAATATGTGTACCTGTTGTCGAAATTTAATGGTTGAGAAATAATGGCTAAATTCAGATTAGGTTTTCAAAAGTTTTTGCCAAAGTACGCAAATGCGATAGAAGTGCAAAAACAATTTTGTAGAAAATTTCGTACAGATCTTCTTAGTAGATCCACTATAAGACGAATTAGAGATAAGTTTGAAGCAGATGAAGCTGTTTTATCAGAGATAATGTTCCGGTAGATCAAGAACATCGAATGACGCGGATATGGAAGAAATAGTTTTGGAAATATATCGTCAATAGCCAAGGCCATCGCTTTGTAAGAATTTTAAAAAATAGTTTCCATCGTACTTTGTAACAATTTAACTTAAAAGTTGAAATATTGACATTATTACATGTTCTAAATGTAGATGATGATGATTGGACATGTGAGATTTGTGTTCATTGGGATTTATCTGGAACCATAACACTACATTTAAATTAAATGGCATAATAAATCGCCACAGTTGTACATCAAAAAAGGGAAAAACCAACATGTTATAGAGAAACATTATGTGAATTTACCAAAAGCATCGTTATGATGTGATTTATCAACGCAAAGATTAATTGGCCATTCGTTTGTGGGAATACTCTAAGTGGTGTCAGTAATCCTAAATACTTCATGTTACGTATTCTTAAAGATTTGGTGAATTTTGGAATTTTATTTACAATAAGATGGGGTTCGTACCACCTACCTACATAACAGATGAATTGGACGTAATACTAATAGAATCATCAATGCAAATACCATATCTCACACCAATAGATATTTTTGAATGTTTTCTATAGATTAAAATTTATGGTACAAAACCTGCTACAGTTCTTCAATTGAAAATAGCTTTTGGAAGACAATGTGTTGAAATTCCGAAAGATATATTTTTAAATGTGTGCTATTCTATAGCTCCACGATACCACTCTTGTATAGACCGGAATGTTGATAAATTAGAAAATATAAATTAAGTTCAAAGTTCAAAACAAATTGTGTGATTGCGATACTCGGTTTATGTAGAAATCTTTAATTTTCTATATTAGATAGATGTGTGGAATGTGTTATTTTATACTACGCCCATGGAGTCTGGGCTTACTAAGTATAAGAACACCGTCTAAAAGAAGCCGATTCTCATGGACGTATCGCATTCAGAAAACCATTGTTGCGACAGGGAAATTGTCAAAAAAAGGCTAAAATGGGCGCAAAATTACCGGAACTGGACGCTAAGTGGTTGGGCTAAGGTGCTTTGTCAGACAAGACCAAATATGAGGTCTTCGGGCAAATGCGCAGAATCCTTTTCCAAAGAGCATAGCACGATAAACTGCATCGCTCATACACTAAAGCACGGAGGTGGTTCAATTATAGTCTGGGGATGTTTCTGTATACCAGGAAGACGACATTATGCGTAATGAAGACTACAGAAGAATTCTTGAATTCACGATTTCGTCAGGACTGCGCTTAATAAAAAAAAGGCAAAACTAACTTTACCTTTACCCATCATACCCGAAACAAAAGCTAGATTTGCAAAAATTAATTGAATGTTCAGGTAGAAGATAATGGGGTGCAAATTATAACGTAGTCCCCCTTAGAGCCCAGATCTGAATCCCTTGACGTTGCTACAGGACGAAGTCGATAGAAAAATCACAAATCACGGTTCAGCTTCAAGAGATCATCGTTGGCGGCTTCTTCAATCAGAATAGAACAATATTTCTATAGACACGCTTAGAAAATTCACTGATAGAATGCCTTTGTTAGATGATTGTCGATAGAACCAGAATCAACACATTTTATGTCTGTGTTATTTTTTTTCCATTTTCTTTATGCCTTTAAAATTTTATTGAATGCCCAAACTTCCCTCAGCGTAAGTATAATATTATATAGTGTCGGACAAGTTAGTGGAATAAGAGTATTTTTTCATGAGACTAGACAAACTCGCGTTTTGTCAATTCTCGGGGAATTCTTGCCCATCACTATATTATATAACTTTCTTTGGGTACATTTGTAGATAATAGAGCTAAGAAATTAAACTATACTACTATTAAGCGAGTTATAGTCAAGTGTACATCATTTTATGATTTAAGAACAGACAGATATTACTAATATAGTTAAATTAAAACTGCTGTTCACATTAGGAATTTAGAAACATCATAATATTTCAAAAATAAGAAAAAACATAACATTCTAGCTTTTAGTTCTGTATGCAGGCACATTTTGTTATTAATACTATTATTTATGTATTTTTGAATGTACTATAATAGCAATTGCTACACGTATAATGATCGTGGAAAAATATGTGATTAACATAAAACTGAATTCCTTTTTACATTAACCTTGCGAGATTTTGAATTGCTTTTTTGATTGCGTATGTTCTCTTATTAACACAGAAAAAAATCGTGACTTCATGATTCCACATGTATTTATTCATGCCGTTTCGCATTACGATAATTACTGCCGCATTTTTCCCTTTTCCAAATCGTCCATTACTTTTGATAAAAAATTCTCATTACGATATGTATAAATGAATAAATTAGTTACACAAAAATGCTTCTAAAAGAAATTGAAGGACATGCATACGCATTTGCATAACGCTGTGAAATTATTTTGACTCTGTGGTGAATGAAAACAATACGTCTGAAGAAATTCATCTTGACCCATTACAAAAGTGTTAATTTATTGTAATTGCAAATTTGAATTAATGTACCTTAAACTTATCACTTTCTAAACGAGTGAAATTGCTTTCATCTAGCAATAATCGCAAGATATATGTATACATCTATAGTACCTACTAATTCAGGAAGCATACGCACAAATGAAATTTATAACTAATAGGTGATGTAATTTTTGTCACAAAATTTGCTGTATACATTTACACTACAGTGATTGACAAAAATGTCGAATCAAGTAAATATCTGTCAAGTTAATAAAGGTAGTTAAATATGATTTTGGACAAGAAAATAAGTAATGAGGAACCATTATTTAATGTCACTTTTAAATATACAATGTCTTATAAAAAAACGTTGACGTACTATAACTATGCGATTTCATCAAACTATAACATTAAAGGTATAAAGTATTTTTGATTTATTAATTTGTAAGAGGAAGAAAATACACGGGTCATACAAAATAATTGAACCTTAATTTATGGGATTTTCAAAATGTGCGTCAACTACTTCCTAACAGTATGTCCATAAATTCTCTTCTACCCTTAGCTGTGATGCGTGCTAACGTGCTAAAATGTTTCTTATATTTACGTTATTTAGCCGAATTTTTACGTTTCTCCAATATCCTAATTAATTTTTTGTTTAACAGACAAAGCTGCTTTTATTCTCCCTAAGAAATGTTATATTTAATATTTCGAATTTGTGAAGTTTTTGATGAAACAATTATACTTACAATTTTAGGCATACCATTAAATAAAATTTTGAAAGTTAATATTTTCGTTTGCATGTTAAATACATTAGAAAGCAAGAGTCTCAAAATGTGAACATATACAAGCTGCTTTATTTAGTAAACTGTAATGTTATAACCTCACATTTTCTTGGAATACCTGTATACATTTAAAAATGATTTAAGATTTTTAAGGGCAGGTTTTCATCACAAATTTTTATGGCTAAGATTTTATTCTAATATCCTTATTAACTTTATTTACATGGCTCCATATTTTTGCCTATCACTCTATACAGTGTGTAAATAAAGTAAGGAATAATATTCATATTTTGTTTATTATCGCTGTTTGGGAGAAAAGCTCGGACAGGTCAATTTTATTTTGTTCCTCCGGATTTTATGGATGTCAATTTTTTTTCTTTGGTTTACTACTCTGGGACCTATGACGTCATCGACTTCTTTTTCAAATGGAACCTCCTTATTTTTTTTGCTAGAAATAAAAAGTAAGTGTGCAGAAATATCGACCAAGAAATAAGAGATAATGTTTTGGAAGAATTTCAACTCCGACTTTATCATTGCCAAGAAACTGAGAAATGGGTGGCAATTTGAACATTTATTAATGTAAAATTTTTTAATCTTCCCAAGAATAAATGATTACTGTTTGCTCTTTTGATTTTTAAGTTTAATTATTGTTGTCATTTTAATACTTATGATCCTTCGTATCTCTAAAACTACTAATTTTAAATACCACATATGCGGTATTGCTGAATTCAGCAAAAAATGTACTTTTTATTTCTAGCAAAAAAATAAGGAGGTTCCATTTGAAAAAGAAGTCGATGACGTCATAGGTTCCAGAGTAGTAAACCAAAGAAAAAAAAATTGACATTCATAAAATCCGAAGGAAGAAAATAAAATTGACCTGTCCGAGCTTTTCTCCCAAACAGCGATAATAAACAAAATATGAATATTATTCCTTACTTTATTTACACACTGTATATTCTACTATATTAAAGCAAGAAAAAACAACATATTTTATACATTTTATAAACAGACTTCTATTTAATTTTTTAATCTTTTTTAAGTCTAATTGTAATTGTGTAGAATTGTATTTCAGCTTATCAATCTATAGTCGTTTTATCAAAAAAGAGGGTATTCAATAGTATATTGAATATCTGATGTAGGTCTTTTGTCCATGTTATATATTTTTTATATTTATGAAAGAATAATTAAGCATATTTTTATTATATAATATATGGATGTATGTGAATCACCATATCTACAGGCAAGAGAAAGAATTGATCATCGTCATTCAGGGAATTCATACGATACATATAGGATTTGAGTTTCGTTACGTTTCAAACATTTTAGATTGGCTTAATTAGGGGCTTTCACTTATTTACACGTTTGCTTCTTGTAGTCTGTCGATAAGTATTTCGCATTCTCTTTGTCCATACCGACATTTCTAAGTGATACAGAGACACCCGAAGGAGCAGTTCTTACCGTGATGGTTGGAGAATGAGATATAGATTACACATACATATATCGAAAAGATACTGATGTACCAAAAGATCAAAATATATATCGATTGACTAGCGATAAAGAATTCTGTATTTTTCATGCACCACACTGCACTGTTTGGCAGAAATCGATTCAAAACAGTTACAAATTATATGTACTTATGAAGAGTTACTCACGCCGTTTATCATAGTTTGTGAGTTTACAAGATGTGATTGAAATTTTAGGATTGGTTTTTCAGAAAATTGGCATCAACTTTATTTTTCTCGAGGAGATATAATATACATGTCCTCCAGAGAATGATGTTTTGCTTTGTACGACATGAAAACATGTTGAGAATATGTTAATAAACTTAATAAAAGAAAGTACGTTCTTGCTTACTTTTGCCGCGTGCTTAACGCATACATAACACAAAGATCTGGATGCTGAATATATATTTATAAAGGGAGAAAGGACAATAAACGATAATGGAGTTTGATTAACCACATCGAAAAAAAATATAGTCTTGGATACAGAATAAGAAGTTTGAATATTTTAGGAGAAGAAGACTAAAGAAACTCTGTGCTTATTTGAATATAATAATAAGAAAACTTTAACGTTTGTTTTCGCTCATTGAAATTGAATATACTGATGAGTTTAAGGCGGTTCCAGCCCCGTAATACCATCCCGACTCCAGTCTGTTTAAAATGAGTGCTTGGAGGTCAAACTCTATTACAATAATAGGAGACCGCCTTTTGGTGCGAAGCTTTTGTTTTGCTACCATCCTACTCTAGCAAAAAGTGCAAAACCAAATCTTGATTCAGTTACACCTCATTGGCTATCAAAGCCTGTTGCGGGGCCTTATTGGTATCCAGATAATTTTATACAAAATGAAAATAATGAATGATATAATATGACACAAAATATATGTGTAGTCTAATATAGAACTTAGACACCAAGAATTCTTGCATTCGAAAAATTATTTCCACTTTTCTAAAAAATTTCCATATCTATAGAAACATTGTTCGTTCTTTCATTTAATGGCCAAAGTAAAATTAAAACACTGTGACGCCTACATTAAAAATGGAAGGGATTCTAAGAACAACCAAGATCTTATTCCCCAAGTTTTTGTACATACTTATGTAAGAAATATTTAATTATGCAATTAGTATGGTAAATAGTTCTTCTTAATCGAGTACATAGATTTTCGCACATTGCGCTTGTTGAGTGCACAAACGGTGGCACGAGATCAAAAATAAACTGTTATGAACATGTAAATACATACATACTAATTTTTTTTCTATAACCGACTGTATCATTTTTTATTTATTACTCTACTTCTTTTGATGCTGAACTCTCTGACTGATTGAAATTAGTTTAATTTTTTGGCATTGTTAGTGATCAACAAAATGTCAACATTTTGTCAAATTTACCTTCCACATATTCTATATCTCGTAAACTCGTAAATCGTAGCTGACAACATTCAAAACCAGAAATTGAGGAAGCCGAATACCGGTTATGTTTGACATAAAAAACATCCACCTGATGTACGAGTATAAGAAACAGCTAAAGCATCAAGTCTTGATGTTTTACTCAAGAAGTCAGTAAGTTTATGCAAACGACGGTACCAGTTTAGTTTTGTTGACAGACTTTTCTGATAAGCTGAGTGTTTGTAGGGAAATGTTTAGAAACTGCTTTTTAAAAATGCTTTGCAATGTGTCCTAACGTGTTTAATGTATCTACATTCGTCACGGTTATATAAAAATAGCATACTATAATCAATGATGTAAAATTACCGTAATTTATATTTTTGGTAAATTACCGCGGTAAATTACCGATCTTTAAATTACCATGGTGATTTACTCAAGAAATGGTAAATCACGTAAGAATAAATCTTGGTGAAAAAAGAGCAGTAATTTACCACGGTAATTTACCAAAAATATAAATTACGGTAATTTTACATCACTCACTATAATACATAATATGTTTGTTATTGAATGAATTTGGCTTATCTCTGGAGCCGATAGTGGACAAATGCTTAAAAATGAATGAATTAAAAATCTAATATACTTCTAATTCACAAGAAGGGAAATAGAACTGATATAAAAAATTATAGCCCGCTATTTATTTTGTCGCACTTCTCCAAGCGACTTACAGTTTTTTAAAACAAATTTAATGTCTTATCACTGCAACAAAATGGATATATGTCTGGTAGATCTACATCAAAAGAAATTGATCAGGTGCAAGCGGATATAATCAACTGAGTCAACAATAACCAATATTTGGAATATTTTTAGATTTACAAGAAGCTTTCTATTCTGTGAATTACGACATAATGTACCAAAAATTAGAACTAATACTCATTAGAGGAAAGGCTCTGGAATTAATTCGATCTTACCTGTACAGCAGACATTAGTGTGTGACTGATCGTGGCAGTGCCTTGAAGTCTGCAATGATATCTGTGAAAAGAGGCGTTACCAAAGAATCGGTATTGGGACCTGTCCTATGTTTAATTGGCATAAATGACTTGACATTGGCAACGACGCGACGTATACAACTGGACTTTTCACTGACAACTCAGTTGTAATACGAAGTAAAAATAATGAAATCAACAGAGAAACAACTGAAACGTTATCTTTACTTGATAATTGATTTCAACAAAATTCTTTATAGTAGAATATGGAAAAAACAAATCTATTGCATTTTATGTACTTCAGTATTTTTTAACTACGGATACAGAGTAATAATAACGTCAGTAAATGAGTAGCCGAGTTCTTCTGCATATTAGGCTTATGCTGAGTCAAGGATATGGAATGGTTTTGTGTAATGTGGGATCATCTGCCGAAGTGTCTAGGGTATTCATTCTACAGAAATTATGCATTAGGAACCTTTCTTAAAATGAGAAGAACTGATTCTTGCAGAGAAGTGTTTAAAGAAAAAAAGTTACTCACATTTCCGTGCCTGTACATGATAAAATGTACTCTGTTCGCGAAGAAAATTACGAGTTATCTAAAACAACAAGAACTTCACCACTGTTAGAGAACCGCCATCTTATGTAAAAATTGAATAGAGTTTTTTTTATTATTAATGTTTATATTATTATTATTCAAATTAAAGTATAAATTGACATACAATTTTCAATATTTTAGGACGTCTTAAACTGCAGCAACAATAAACTTAAATACAAATAATTACAACTTGTTTATTAATATCAATAGTGCTATAATGTATCCCATGAATACATAGTGCCAATACGTCCAGTAGCAAATAAGAATAACTACTTTGTTTTGTTTGCTTTATACGTGTCATTTTATTGCCAATATGATTCTATACATACTAAAGACATAAATTAATAACTCGAAATAAAATGAAGATTATTATAAGCAATGTAGCATGTGGAAGCGCAATAAAACATAAATCTCGTTGTTTCAGAGAATATTAATTGTCTAGTCAGTTTAATATAGGATCGTATTTTATTACGTGCACATCCTTGTGGCGAATGTATCTTGAAATTAGCATGTAAGTTTTTGTTAACTTCATTTTAATATCAGTAATTTGAAGGTCGCTTTTTATTAACCACATCTTTATTTGCACGTTCTCTTAAATAATTGATTAATTCTAATAATATGTATTTATAGAGTTTTTTCCTTTACTCTATATAATTACATTGACGCTTTTTATTTATCTGCTGTTCGTCATTATCCAAATACTTAATTAAATAAGTTAATAATAGAGTATACTAAACATATTTAAAGGTTTCCCTGTGAAGATGAATATATCTTCGTTCAAGCATATAGATTTTTATTTTTAAAGTAAATAAACGACCAAGTCATCAATATTAATGTCAACAGGAACATCATGACATAATCTGATGTTAATAAAGATTTGTGTGGAGTAATTCGGATTTTCCCTAGGTCGGTACATGTAAATGTCTTTTGTAATATAAATGTCAGACTCCGTAATTATTAAACATACATTTTCTAATGGTTATATGTAGTGAAAATTGTTAGCTTGGTTGTGTATTTAATAATTAACAGAAGAAGAATATAATAAAGAAAACTTACTTTGCCTAATAATAATAATAAGCGTTGGAATTGTGAAAAATAAATAAAGGTTTTAATTTGCATTTGCTAATTTAATTATATATAAGGATCATTAAGTAGCGAAGGTGCAATGATATCCGTAAAGAATATCTTTAGTTGTTTAAGTAATTAGAAATTTAAAGAAATAAAAAATGTTGTTAAAAGCTTTTATGAGACATACTTTATAGATGAAAGATGTAATTATGAAAAAACGAAATTTTACATAACATTCATTTGATATTGATACGTGTTAAATTTCTAAACTTTGAGCAATAACTGATAGATGTTGTACACAAAGCAATAGGTGTTCTTGTAAATTCCAGTACGATTTAAATGCTTCCTTAAGGAAATTAAAAAAAAATTAGTGCTCGATATTTGGGATTTAGAGTGTTATAATATGTTTTACACAGACAAAGAGTGCATCGTATTTATAGAATACAATGGTATGAAAGAAGCATTATACAGTGATACAGAAAACAGCAAATAAATTTTTTTTACGAATTTCTATAAATGTTTAAAAGGCTATTAATACCTTCATTAATTTAGTAATGGAATAGGTATGTGGTTTTTGTTTTAATTTTGGTATTTTTTTAAAAATTGCAAATAACTTATAACTTATAATTTATTTGTATTTCTGCAAGTATAGAGAATGAAGATTATTATTTCTTAATCGCCAATTTATCACATCTTCTTTTCATGTGGAAAAGTCATTTTATCTATTATTATGGAGAACTATTTCTTGTTAGTATTACCGAAACTTTCAAATTATCTTGAACATTGAGTTTGCTTAAGTTGAAATTTTTTATCGATAAAGGTGATATTAGTGGTTTCTTAGTTGTACGGATGCCACCCACCTTGCAATGTAATTTAAATATTGTGCTATCTAGCTTTATTCAATAACATTTATTACAACTTTTTTTTTTCGAGAGTGGCTTTTTAGTGACCTAGTATGTTTATTCGGTTTCAATTGTAAAGCATTTGGAACCCTTGCTTATAAAGAAAACAGCATGAACTTTGCTTAATTTTATATTTCTATCTTCAAGTAAATTTCTTTCAAACAGAAACGTTTTGTCAATAAATTTTTCTCGAAGTTTAGAATATGTACTAAACAATATTATACTCGTTTTATACGCCTTTTTGTACGGCATGAGTAACCATAGCTTATTTTTTGAATTAAAAACATTAACGAAATAAAAGCAACAGTATTTTCAATCGTTTCTGGCTTCCAGAAGTAAATTCAAAATTTCTAGATTTTGAAAAAAAATTAAAAATATTCTGTAATATTATTATAGTTATTAAAAATATTTTACATGTTTTAATGCAAAATAAATTCTTATCATTACCATTATTTTTCTTTCTTTCCAAATACTTATCACACAACAATGGTAGGCCATGACACCATTTAAAATGTAGGTATTAAAATCAAAGGTATTACTTATGTGTGCTTTACATGTAATTTACTATAGATATAATAGAATAAATAAACCAAAAGTATTGAAAAACGTGTATAACTAATTGTGAACAGATCCGGTACTTTCTTTTATGCAATGTTTGTGCTATTCGGCAATAGATACAATATTTTTTTTCCATGTTTGTTGTGAATAGTTAAAACGATCTTACAATGTACCTAAGCGATTATATAGGCAATACCTCAGATTTTACTTTCACACCACATAGTAAAAAGTGCCTTTGTTTTACAACTTATTGTTATTTATTCAGTTACAATAAGTCGATAACTTACGCTAATAATACGCCAGGGAAAACAAAACCGTTAAATATGGTTAGGTAAAATATTTTAGTCTTCATTTGCAGTGCTTTATAGAAGTGAATGTTGTTCTTTGAAATGAAATTTATGAGCTACAAAATTTTATGATTACTAATTCATAGGAATCCTAAACGTAACATATTAATAAACTTGTGCTGTATTTAAAAAGCATATATTTGTGTTGTACTTTGAATATCGCAAGAGCCAGAAAAGAAAAGATTTTTTCTCAATTATAATCTGTGAATAATTTGAAGTATTTTGATTATTTCCTTTTGCGTTATGTTGTCTGATCTACTTCCGTTTATCAGCAATAGTAAAAAATATGATAAATAGAAGCTATGAGTTCAGTAAACTGTGGACAATATACTGCTATGAAAATAAGTATTTTAAATACAAAATCTAGGTGTAATATCTCCAACCTTTATAATAAGAATTAATGCTAGTTTACCATATTTTCTTCAATAATATTTAATTTTCATTAATTCATGTAAGACACAATAGAATTAAAATCATTCTTTATCTAAATAAATGCGAGTGTAATTTATAAGTTTGATTTTCTATTTGCATGTAATGATTTTTATAATTTGTTCTTTGAAAATTATACTTAAGAATGGAATCCTCATATATAATTCCTAATAAAGTTGTTTTATTTACACTCTACTTAATGTCAAAATCGTTACAAGATGAAAATTACTATTATAGTCTAGACAAAAATCAACTAACAAGACAATAATAACAATAATTATTATTTTTGTAGAAATGACTAACACGTTGCCTAAGTTATATCTTTTGTACGTGCGCTGTAGAGATAAACACTTTAAACATGCAATAATGACGTTAGTCTCGAGCAATTACTTACTTTTACTATCGAAGGAGGATGTCGCAGTCATCACTTATATCAACAGAAGGTATAATATAATACTTTTCATTTTCAAAATGAATCATTACTGTTCCGTTATAAATAGATTTTTTCTTTTATTATTATTCGCATGGAATTAATCCTTAAATAAAGACATTTAAGTGCAATGAAATATAATATTTATGTATATGACAAGAGGTGATAGAATACCAGCCACGAATTTGTTAAGAGTAATACTTGCAAGATTTTGTAATATATTATCGACAAACTTTTACAACTTTTTTTATAATTAGCTTTACAAAACGAATTTGAAGAGCATCAGAGAATAATCATTTAATGCAAGTGGTTCTATCAATTGTGTAATTGTTTACTCTTTTTAATTAGCTAATTGGTGATCTCATTTCGAATTTAATTTATACCTACATTTTTGGTTAAAGTTTATAAATGCCTCTTTACGGTTATTTAGTGTGATTAGTTATATGTAGATTTTAAAATTTGACAGATATGTTATTGCCGATGATATATATACTGTTATACGGTCCCTTCAAAATCTTTCCTCATTAAAGTAGGCTGCTTTTTAAGTAATTAAGAAATCAATGTTGTGGTACATGCTAAGCTTTTGAAAACTTCAAATTACAGACGTATACATGACATAACCAAACTATCAAAATTATGCGTTTGTATTATTATTACGTGCACTGTCACAAACCATTAAAAAAACGAGGTGGCCACCACACGACTTCCTTATACGTATGAAAGTGTTACTTCCGGTCCGAATTTTGAAATTTCATTTATACAAAAAATATTCCAAATCCAACTCTAAATACTTTTGTACTCTTCATAAATATATATTATATAGAATGAATAATTTACGACATATTTGCAAAAAATCGCTATTCGATAAGAGTAAAAGTGGTACTTCCGGTCAGAATTTTGAAATTTTTTTTGTATAAAAGATATTTAAAAGTATGTTCTAAATACTTTTATACTCGTAATGTACCTGCATAGAAAGCATGACTTGCGAGATATTCGCAAAAAACTGATTTTCGATAAGAGTAAAAGACCTACTTCCGGTAGGAATTTCAAAAAACTTTATTAAAATAATTTTTCTCAAATTTAATTTTGAGTACATTTGAATTCTTTATAAATTTGTTTAAACTTAGTAATTGACGAAATATTTGCAAAATTTGATTTTTCAATGAAGTAAACTACTACTTCCGGTATGCCGATTTTGGTCAAAATCTAATCAGTTCTCAAGAGGGAGATTATATTCGTAAACACAAAATTTGGAATTGATATCTACTGCGGTTTGACCGCTATCGTGGTCACACACACACACACAGCCAGACAGACAGACAGACATAGAGAGAGAGAGAGAGAGAGAGAGAGAGAGAGAGAGAGGGAGAGAGAGAGAGGGAGAGAGAGAGAGAGGGAGAGAGAGAGAGAGACATTTTTTAAAAACCACTTTTTTGGTATCAGGGGACCTCAAAACGTGGACATCTGCAAAAATCTCGAGGTCGAAAATTTTCATCATCACAATACTTCCTTATACTACGAATAAGAAAGTAAAAAATGAGGTGTGGCCACCACACGACTTTCTTATACGTACGAGCGTTTCAAACTATACAATTTTAAGAATTTTTTTATACAAAACTTATTCAAAATCCTATTCTACGTACTTTCATTCGCTTAATAAATCGCTATAGAATGCATACTTTGCAAGATATTATCAAAAAAGGGCTCCTCGATAAGAGTAAAAGTGCTACTTCCGGTCCGAATTTTGAAATTTCATATATACAAAAAATATTGCAAATCTAGTTCTAAATACTTTTGTACTCTTGATAAATATATATAGAATGCATAACTTACGACATATTTGCACAAAATCGCTATTCGATAAGAGTAAAAGTGGTACTTCCGGTCTGAATTTTGAAATTTTTTTTATACAAAAGATATTGACAATTATGTTTTAAATACTTTTATACCCGTAACGTACTTGTCTAAAAAGCATGACTTGCGAAATATTCGCAAAAAACTGATTTTCGATAAGAGTAAAAGACCTACTTCCGGTAGGAATTTCGAAAAACTTTTTAAATAAAATTATTCTCAATTTTAACTTTGAATGAATTCTTTATAAATTTGTTTAAACTTAGTAGTTGACGAAATATTCGCAAAATTCGATTTTTTCGCTGAAGTAAACTGCTACTTCCGGTCTACCGATTTTACTGAAAGACTAATCAGATCTCAAGAGGGAGATTATACACGTAAATACAAAATTTGGAATTGATATCTACAGCGGTTTGGCCGCTATCGTGGTCACACACACAGAGACAGACACACAGACACACAGATATTTTTTAAAAACCACTTTTTCGGTATCAGGGGACTTCAAAACGTGGACATCTGCAAAAATCTCGAGGTCGAAAATTTTCATCATCACAATTCT
Source organism: Amphimallon solstitiale (assembly GCA_963170755.1). Lineage (NCBI taxonomy): Eukaryota > Metazoa > Arthropoda > Insecta > Coleoptera > Scarabaeidae > Amphimallon > Amphimallon solstitiale. The sequence continues at coordinate 117,166,154 of OY720679.1, forward strand.
TCCTTATACTACGTATAAGAAAGTAAAAAGCATGGCCCTTTCCAATGAGGACAGTATTTAAAGGAGCGCAAGAGGTCTAATGAGTTAGATTTTAAAAAATATATAAATTCAGGGCCGTGGATAATGCAATTATTCCAAAATTAATTAGAACAAAATAATTTTGAGTTTCAGCAAACTCGTTATTCATACAAAAGTTTACTAAAAGAGTTGCTTTTTCCTCATTTTCTATATATGGGTGTATAGTATGATCTACATACATAGTTTAAATCATAAATTTCATTATATAAAAAAATAATAATTTATTAACACATCCGATTTAAAAGCATACTCTTCGATACCAATTCATTTGATGTTGATCCCTGAATATTGATAACATATTCTTTATTACAGAATACATAATTGCATGTAAGAGGTAACAGATAGATAACACATAAATCTTATAAATATAACTAAAGTAATTTTTATTAAAAAAATAATATTAATTTGTAATTGTTATTTTGCTGCTGTGTTGTTTTAGAATTACTATATTAATACGTGAAGGAAAAAAAATTGCACCTCTTTATAAGCAAATTGCGCGCATAAGTGGCATAAGTGCTACAAATACATTAAATTAAGAAAATAAAAAGGTCGAATTTCGACCACTAGGCGACCACTACTATTCATAAATAAACATTAATTGGCTTGTCTATAAAAATCGCCTAATACATGCCTCCTCCAATTAAAAATCAGATAAATTACGTTTCTATTTAATAAATTAACTGATTTATAGATAAACTGAAGTTTGACGTGATATTGTTTTAACTGAAGATGTCTTAATAATTGCCAATAGAGGCAGCAGTGTACCACATTCATGTCCTTCTGTTTAAATAGAAGTAATATTATGAGCTAAATCTGAGTATGCAGTCAAAATAACTATTTGATGAAAGTTATACCATGCTGCTATGTTGTTTTAGAATACTGATAAATAAACATTAATTGGCCTGTCTATAAAAATCGCCTAATACATGCATTCAAAACTCCAATTAAAAAGAGAAAAATTTTGTTTCTATTTAATAAAATAAATGATTCTATATGATCTGAAGTTTTACGTGATATTGTATTGACTGAAGATGTCATAATAAGTGCCAATAGAGACAACAATATACTACATTTATGTCCTTAAGTTTAAATAGAAGTAATATTATGAGCTAAATCTCAGTAGACAGTCAAAATAACTATTTAATGAAAGTTATACCATTACTTAAATTGAGTAAAAGGATCATCTCACAATCATAAACTGTCACTTTGATACAAGCTATACTTATAGATAAATTATACGTGCTCATGAACTCTTATTACCTAATAATCAGATATAAAATTGGAATCTTAAAATATACATGCAATGTGTCTGTAATTAATTTATGCCGCCCCCATTTGCATTTTAGCTATTTTTAAGTTATACAATTCCCATCCCTGCGCGAATTCCAATTAATTGTCAAATGGAAGTCACGCAGGTTATTAATGCTATTTCATCATACGATTGATTATAAACTGATGTTTATTATGTAAATTAAATAGTTAGGCACGACTCTGGTGGTAGAACGAATGAATGAAGAAGTTTCCATATTGCCGATTTAATAAAATGATAACATCTAAATCCCAATGCGCGAGTATCAACTACAGACATCCACTATATGACATTCATATCTCGAAATTAGTTTATTTTTATTTATGTGATTTTATTTGACTTCGAATTAAGTACCTACCCCGTTTGTTTACAGAATAGTCGATGAGCAATTTGTAGGGTGTTAGTATCGTAAACGCGATGAAACTAATATTTCTGGTTGAAGAATAGCACCATTATGAAGACAAGTTAGAACATTTTAGAATTATAGCTTATGTCATCTCGGCTTAAATATGTGAGTAGAAAAAATTCTTTAAAAATTGAAAAGAATCTTCCATAAGTATATGTTTCAATTTTGTTTATTGTTCCTACATTATACTATCATATTACTATCATATACAAAAGATTTCAAATATTCCACTTTGTTTAATACGAATACTGCTTTTACTTAAAGTATATAAAACATAATAAGTAATATCGCAGAATATGTAGAACTAAATAAAATCTCTTTCGCACTTGAATTCTGCAATAACTAATACAAAAATAACACTGGTCAACAGTGAAATTGCTTCTTAGGTGAAAGTACCCAATCCTGAATGAATTCAACGTGCTGAACACGAATATCACATTGAAAAAAGTTGATTGGCTCACGTTCAAGAGATATTGACGTTTTGTCCATTGTATAGATGCTATTGCATAATGTAATGCAATTTAGTGAGAAATTACAAAATTTTGCGTCATATTGCATCACCCCTTCATGCAAAGAAGTTAATGCAGCATTTACTGTAAGTTTCCATTGAGAGTGTTGCGAAATTGATTGTGCAATATCAATAAGCAATAGCTAATTATAGTTTATTTATAAATGGCCGACGTGACAGTTAACTCGTGCAATGTCCGTTCATTCGCGCATATTTTTCGAAGCTCTAGCATACATAAGTGATTGCTATAGTGTAAAGTAACTAAACAGTAGCAATGCCTCGTAACTGTGTTAATAGTGCAAATAACTTCTGTTATATTTGCGGAGAAGTGACATTTGCTGCACAGAAAAAGAACATCAGTGCAACAGTTAAGAAAGCGTATCATTTGTATTTTGGTTGCAAGATAGGCGACCAGGACAAAGGCTGGGCCCCACACGTATGCTGCCGCACTTGTGCCGTAAATCTTACACAGTGGCTTAATGGCAAAAGAAAGGCAATGCCATTTGCTGTGCCCATGATTTAGAGGGAGCCCACCAATCACGTTGACGACTGTTATTTCTGTATGGTACGACCAGCTTCTGGATGCATCACCAAGAAGAAGAAGTGGACAGTTGAATACCCTAACATACCATCTGCTCTGCGACCTGTCTCTCATGGCGAAGGACTCCCAATTCCAGAACCTCCTACAGATTTTTTTATCAGTTCAGACGATGAGGATGGCCATGCGTCGGCGAGTTCTCCTCAACGTGGCAGTAAGGATGATGACTTTTCGTGCTTTGACGAAACATCTGCACCACATAAAATTACCCAGGATGAAATGAACGATCTTGTTCGCGATTTGGATCTGTCGAAAAGCAAAGCGGAGATACTGGCCTCAAGACTTCGACAGTGGAATCTTCTGGAACAGAATGTCCGAGTGACTTCATTTCGCACTCGCCATCAGCTCTTCGAATCTTTCTTTAAGAAAGAAGAAAGCCTTGTGTTCTGCTGCGATATTGATGGTCTACTACAAGCTCTCGGTATTGCACATGATCCCCACGAATGGCGGCTGTTTATAGACGCTTCAAAACTGAGCCTAAAGGCGGTTTTGTTCAATAATGGGAACCAGCTTCCATCCATACCTATTGCACATGCGGTCTACATGAAGGAGACTTACGGCAATCTAAAGCAGCTACTGGAGACGATTAACTACAGCAAGTATGGCTGGCAGATATGTTCTGACCTGAAGGTAGTATCTCTGTTGATGGGTTTGCAGCAGGGATATACAAAGTACTGCTGTTTTCTTTGTCTGTGGGACAGCAGAGCAATCGATTTGCACTACATCAAGAAAGACTGGCCTCCGAGAGCATTTTTTAAGCCTGGAGAAACGAATGTACAGCACCCACCATTGGCACAGCCACACAAAATCATCATTCCTCCTTTACACATCAAACTCGGTCTTGTCAAAAACTTGGTAAAAGCCATGGATAAGAATGGACCAGCATTCAAGTACCTGCATGACAAATTCCCTCGACTCAGTGAAGCCAAAATTAAAGAGGGCATCTTTGTGGGGCCTCAAATTAGACACCTCTTCCGAGACCCCAAGTTTGAGGAACTTCTTCAAGGTAAAGAAAAACAGGTTTGGGATGCATTCTATCAAGTGGCAGCAAACTTCCTGGGGAATGACAAGACAGAAAATTACAAGTGTCTGGTTGAGGATATGTTGGCTTTGTTTCATGAATTCGGCTGCAATATGTCCTTAAAGATCCACTTTCTTGATTCCCACTTAGATTTCTTTCCTGATAACTGCGGGCAGGTCAGCGATGAGCACGGCGAACGCTTTCATCAGGACATTGCCACCATGGAGCAACGGTACCAAGGCAAATGGTCTACGTCAATGCTAGCTGACTATTGTTGGACAATCAGTAGAGATGCTCCACAAGTCCACTACAAACGGCAGGCCAAAAGAAGTCGAAAGCCGGAAGCAGACTAATGTTTTCTTACCATGTATTATAATATTGACATAAGTACACTTTTTCTGAAATATGCGTAAATGTTTTCTTACCATGTATTATAATATTGACATAAGTACACTTTTTCTGAAATATGCGTACATATAACAGAAAACCCGTAGCCAATTCAGCTTTTTCTTAGTCATTTTCGTGTTCAGCACATTGAATTCATTAAGAAATGACTATTTTCAGCTTGGAAGCATGAACTTTTCGAAAATTTGTTGCCCAGTGTAATTATATGTGGCACACTATATTTTTCGTTAATGTTCGTTGATTATATACTTTAGTATAATAAGGTTTATTTAAACATTCAAACTATTACTTCCGATCTCTAAAGCACGCATTACGTTTATTTTTTAAAGAATATTACGTTGTAATACATTATGTCATTTATAGCATGTAATTACTGTAATTACTACATGACTTCATAAATGTGTGTTGATTATACCACTATATGTGTGAAGAAATTATATTATTACTTAACCGTAATAGCGATACTCGAAATGAGAATGCTAACCAAAAAAAAAAGGAAATAATTGACACATGTATATTAAAGCAATAATTAAGTATGTAATTGGGTGCATCATGTATATTAAAAGAGAAGTAATATTCTGCAGTTATGTATCCTGTAAAATTTTAATAAAATTTGTTTTATCTTGTTATCTATTGAAGACAAATTGATTCACAAATAAAATTATGACACCTTGACAAGAGAAAACTAATTAATTCATTCATGTATATTCATCAATCATCACTAATGATTGTAGGTATAATACCAATATACCTATTATTCAAATAAGTAATAATTAATTGTTATGCTTGTTGTTGGCATTGACTATATTAATATGTATATGATCGCTTTATTGTAATCGTATATCGGGAAGAGGAAACAAAGACAATGAAATTAACAAATTAATAGCACGACTTCTGTCAATTATATTATGAATATGAAGTAGTAAAAGATTAACGGGATTTTAAGATTTTTCCAAACGCATCTTGTGTGAATATAATTAATTAATAGAATGTATTTTCAGATATTTTGAATGCAAACAAAAATTATTTAAAAATAAATAGTTTATTAATAATAAAAGTAAAGAAATGTTAACACAAGTAAGTATCAACATCGGAATCATATTTTGACAACTATGTTGTCATGATTAGCAGAATGCATTCTCAATTGTCAAACTTTACAGGCATAAAAAATTATGTTAAAGTGAACAGGTTAGTTAGTAACTGGCATAAGTGTTTTGTGTAAAGTTTCACATTTCAAAGTGTATTTCCCTGGTGATGATAACATAACTGTCGAAATACGTATTGTTGTTGGTACATATTAATTTGGTGATAAGAGATATTCTTTTTATTATTAATATGGCACTGTCTCCTATTTTATATCTAAATAATTTGTTGAAAATGATTACAAATATTTTGCTTCACGCGGATGTTTGTACTTGCATAAAGACATTTAAAAGAAGAAGAAGAAATGAAGGCTGTTAGGTACGAGAGATAATTCGGACTGGCTAGGGGAAGATGTTACGGACGTAGATTTAGATTTAGATGTAGTTCAGGTGTAGAAAGACTGCAAATATCGAAGAAAAAGTACAAATAAAGTACCTATTTACTATGGAATTATGTATACTTAGTGTACGAAAATGTTTTTGGATTTATATATTTTTCCTGTTTGGTTGTGTTTTGTTATTATTTTGTTATTATTATTATTATTTTAAGTTGTTCTTTTCTTGTATTTACTTTTTATCTTTGTAAGATTATTATATTTATATATACGTTATTATAATTTTCTGTGTAATTTTTCTCGGCCACTCTGAATTTGAATTGTATACGTATGAATGAAATCGGTACTTCCTAGTCAAATGGCAAATGAATTAGTGAAAAAGACGCACACGTGAACTTTTGAGAAGCATTTTGATTAATATGTGAATTGTCAATACTACATATAACAATGAAACATCACTTAACCTTGTCATATACTCAATACAAAACTTATCAAATTATTTTTTATACATTTACTATAAGAAAGATGCATTAATAAATTTAATTAATATTTTGGGTTAAGAAGTAACTTTATATAAAAGTTAATATATAACTAATCTATAAAGTAAATTATGGAAACTGTCAAGGTTTATATAATTATATAACTAAAGTAATATAAATGCACAACGTTTGAAAATGTTAGAACTTGGTAATAACATAATTTAATATCATATTAAATTACAGAATTTGGATAAAAAATAGCTTTATAAAATAAGACAAGGCAGTAAATATTTTTTAAAACTGTATGTACAGTACAGTAGAAAATTTATAGGTATTCTTATATAGGAGCATATTATACTGACAAATATGACAGCATTTTCTATTAAACAAGATATCATTGTAGTAATACAGAGTATATTATATGTCATTTCTACAATATAGGCTTTGAACTTATTTATGTCTTTTAGCTTTAAAAATGTTTCATACTTATATTATTTATTTTCTCTACATTAATATTGCATTCGTATATATACTTTTGTATGCAATTAACCTTATTATTTAAATAAATTTAATATAACTAGACACTTAACTGCATTGTGAATATACAGGCTGTCCCAGAAATAAAAAGACGGAGTAGCAGAAAATGGAAGCTAGATTGTGTAAAAACGTACCCTCAGAATATCAAGTCTTTATTCGTGCGCAGACGGCAGAAAAAAAAATAATAAAGAATTCAATTGGCCTTACGCCGACCCTGGACTAAATATCCACCTGCTTGACTTTCACAATCGGACCACCATATTAATTGTGTTAGAAAAAAAAGGAGGAGGAATAGATAATAAATATCAAACCATTAATTACTTTAATTTTACATCTGCTAGAAAAAAAATAATTACATTCTTGATATTTACTGTAATCTAGACAAACTGCGATTTATTGAATATTCTAAAATAATAATAATCAGCTGTTTCCGACTACAAACACATTAAAGGGCAAGAACTTTCCTATTTTAAAAATAAAAACAATCTTTTATTGTCTGCAATAAAGTGGGTCGCTCATCTGGCAAAAAATATGTTTTATATGAATGAGTACGATTTAACGCTTTTTTCCCGTTTCATACAAATAAAAGGATATTTTTCTATGAATGCGTGTTCGTTTCTATTTACAAATGAGCATTCTTACGTGTATTTATAAACATACATTCTGTGCCAGGTCCGTAATGTATTTTTTTTTATCTAAAAAACAACATAGAAAATTAAATTTTTAAATTCTTCGTTATTGCGATATATTTGGGCCTGTCTCTGTTCGGACTTTACATACATGCTACTCCGTCTTTTTATTTCTGAGGCACCCTGTATATGTATCGAAAGAAAGAAAAAGAAAGATAAAATACATTTAGACAAACATTAAGATCAATATTAGCTACAATCTTGCATTTGTATTATAGAACTATTGTTATATTTTATAATTGCAAATTTTAAATGTCAGATTGACATTTCAAGTAAAAACATTGGGTGATTGTTGTATTATTTCCGTAATATAACGGATTCTAGTTAAGTAAAATAAATTCGATTATTTTAAAGATATCTCCTTTTAGCTACTCCGTGTATATAGTAGGTATATAGATTATATTTCAAAACTTAATTTAGACGGAAAAAAGAAAAATGTTTTTCATTTGTATGCTTTTATCCTTCTCTCTTTCACTGAATTTATATCAGATGGGTTGAGCGACATTTGTATATTATAGTGACATAAATTAATAAAAGAATGGTAAAGGAAGATTGGACAGAAAATATATATATTTCAGGACAATATTTAATAAAATTACTTAAATTAATAGCCAGGGTATTACAAAGCTGATTTGATTTAGAGAAACTCTAATAGTATATAACAGGAAAAGGATTATAATTATATATAATAGTGTTTAAAATACGACCCATATTCTATAAAATGTAGAGTTAGATTGTTGTAAATATGCAATTATACTATAAGGAGTCTTTATAACTTAAACAACTCTTAATTTAATTGACACCAATTTACTTTACAATTGTATGTAGAATTAATTAGAGCCTTTAAAAAATGAGGTCAGCAGACCATCGACAGCTTGATAATTGCACTGTCTTGCATCATTTTCCTGTGAGCACATTCTTGTCCATAATTTAAGTTAAATAACTTGTAGGAACATTATGTAAAGTATTGCTGTTCAACTTGACCATGATCTATATGACTCACAAAATAGTCAGCCAATACGGAAAAGATACTCAATATTGTTACGAATTACATATGTTACTTATTTTCCCAAAACTCACAGTAAGAAAGAAAGAGAATATTTTTCTCTAACTTGAATTGAATTGGGTTTTGTAATATATGAGTACCCAAAGAAAATTATATTTTGCAATACTTGCAAGTTATCATTTTTAAAATTTGCGGCATCAGCTTCTACTGAAATATTATTAAACTATAATAGAGTACAACTCAGACTTTATAACTTCAATGCTTCAGAAAAAATCTGTAGAAAACTTCTAAATGTAAATTGAGTAAGTTATTACGATTTTAAATTTGAATTTTCAAATTAGTTCTAACGAACCACAATACAATTTCGTCAATTTTAAAACTGGGATTCAGTTGAATACAGAAGCTGTAAACTCGCAATAATATTTATAAAAAAAAAAAAACTCGTTTGTAAGTCATTTCTATCACTCGTCCTTTATACAGTAAACACATTAAGTTTGAACTCTTATGCCTACTGCTTTATCAAACTTACTTTCTAATAGATTTTATTTGTTGTCTGTACCGGTACTCTATTTTAAACCAATTATATATAGTCCACTTTGCAAATTGACACACTCAAAATACTTGTGAGTACTACGTGAATTTTGCTGTTACACTTATGTTTGTTTACAAATATTAATCGCTAATAGAATCGCGTCAAAACCGTATAAGCAATCGCAAAGAAGGACTACATCTACCGCCTAAAACGAGAGATCAATTAACAGACATTATATAATAGTATATTTAGATTCTCGTATGTGTTGAGTGAGTACGTATTACATGCCCAAAATCTGTTTAGAAATACCATGCAAAGATAGTAAAAATCGCACGAATTATGTATTTTTATTAAATAGGCACATACATAGTTAGTGTTGAAAGCTATAAAACTATTAATATACAAAGTGATTAAACAAACTTTTCTATTCGAAATGTATTGATTTTTAGATATCATTTCGATAAAGTATTTTCATCCATATTTTATTTCTACTTTTACATGAAGTTGACAAAAACTTTTTCACTTTTAAATAACATTGCACTTGTATATTATTAGATATAGGATGTTATTAATCGTATGTAGTATTTTTAGAATCCTACATGACAAGAGAGTATTAGATACAATGAGAATATTATTATTATTAGAATCTTTCTTTTTGTTTTTAAATATTAATATATTTTTAAGTTTATTATGTTAAATATTGGTTATGTTTCTTTAATTTATATATATGAAAACAAAGTAAATCAAAAATTTACAGGTAGAATTTCCTAACATATTTCCTTTTTTTTTGCCAAATATATCACAAAATATTTACAAAATGTCTTAGCTATCGTATATTTAAGGATACTTGAACAATTTTAGCATTTCTCAACAGATTTTGTTAATATGATGTATCCATAATTGCATAATTTTATCTATAAATTTAGTTGATTGAATTTTACACGATGTTTTGAACGCTCTCATTAAAAATAATTAGATGTCATTAATTATTAACAACCAACAGTTTATTAATATTCTACTATTTAAGAAAGTGTAACGCTTCTTGTACATACACATAGCCAACAACAAATTCACAGCATCGTTACCCAGCAGTGTCTGAGAATAAATTATGCTTTGAAAACATGATCGGTTTCGCCGAATAAGTAAAATAAAATTTATTGCTTCTCGTGTGTTTCAATATGTATAAAGCAAGCAAACGATGTATATATTAAGCTATTGACTTTTCTTATAGAAGTAAACATTGCATAATTTTCACGTATATACATCTTTTAATAAGATTTTAAATGTACTTTGACTCTGTCATTTTACTCTCATTGATTGAAATAAAGTAGTTTTTCTTTTGTTAGACGTTCCATGTCAACAAGTATCACATATTTCATCATTAATTCTTGACAACTATTTGGTTGACAAATCTTTCTGCATCCGGTGTACGACAACTTAAGCATAACGACTGTAACGAATCAGCTATGTTTTAACTAACATTTCTTATTTTAATAGTTTCAAAATTTTTGGTTTTGGTAAAGTTGATTTTAAAAAGTTTTCGTTCAAAACAAGTTCAGAAAAATACTCAGGCCCTCTCAGCAAAAGAAAAATATTATGGCAAAACATATGACCTCCTGGAGATATCCGGCGTATCAAAAGTTATTCGGAAAGCAAAATCTGTTAACGACGACCTTATTTATGTTACATCAATTGAAGAATTTTACTTTCTTATACGTAGTATAAGGAAGTATTGTGATGATGAAAATTTTCGACCTCGAGATTTTTGCAGATGTCCACGTTTTGAGGTCCCCTGATACCAAATAAGTGGTTTTTAAAAAATTTCTGTGTGTGTGTCTGTCTGTCTGTCTGGCTGGCTGTGTGTGTGTGACCACGATAGCGGCCAAACCGCTACAGATATCAATTCTAAATATTGTATTTACGAATATAATCTCCCTCTTGAGAACTGATTAGATTTTGAGCAAAATCGGCAGACCGGAAGTAGTAGTTTACTTCAGTGAAAAAATCGAATTTTGCAAATTTTTCGTCAATTACTAAGTTTAAACAAATTTATAAAGAATTCAAATGTACTCAAAATTAAATTTGAGAAAAATTGTATCAATAAAGTTTTTCGAAATACCTACCGGAAGTAGGTCTTTTACTCTTATCGAAAATCAGTTTTTTGCGAATATCTCGCAAGTCATAGTTTCTAGGCAGGTACATTACGAGTATAAAAGTATTTAGACGTACTTTTAAATATCTTTTGTATAAAAAAAAATCAAAATTCGGACCGGAAGTACACTTTTTCTCTTACCGAATAACGATTTTTTGGAAATATGTCGTAAATTATGCACTCTATATATATTTATGAAGAGTAGAAAAGTATTTAGAGTTGGATTTGGAATATTTTTTGTATAAATGAAATTTCAAAATTCGGACCGGAAGTAACACTTTCATACGTATAAGAAAGTCGTGTGGTGGCCACACCTAATTTTTTTGATAAAATTGATGAACAACACAAAGCGACAGGACACGGGGGAAGGGACAAAATGCTTCATAATTTGAAAAAGAAATATAACATTCCAAAACTGGCAGTTGAAGTATACGCAGAAATTGTGTAAGACTTGTTAACTTGAAAAAGAGACAGAAGCATGCTGGTTTGGTTGTAAAACCAGGTGTACCAGTGATCCTGCAGAGTGATAATGGACGGGAGTTTACACCCAAAGTAATAAAAGTATTGATTTTTTTATAATATCATTTGCCTAGGCAAAAGCTATTTGCCGAAAATGAGTTCAAGAAGATAGATTCAAAACATATTAGTATCAAGAGTATACATGTATATGTTTGTATTCCATGTAATGCAGGCATTTTAAATATAATATTAACCATATGAAGATTACTAGGTTGTCGACAAAAATAATTGCATAATCCAAACACAACCAAGAAAAACTTTCTGTTGTCATCTCAAGAAGAACGTATTTGTAACATATTTTAATTTTGTTCAAAGCAAAAAATGGAAATTTAACATTACATTATTGTGAAATATATCCACTATTACATAAGATTATATTCATGAAAAATGTTTGTGAGATTGAACAATTATGATTTAGTCCAAAAAGTGCTACATATTTAAAAACTTCAAATTCTCCAAAATGTATTACTTGTATAAATTGAATTTAATATCGTTTACAAAACAGCTCGTTTATTATCTTGTTCTCTAAATAGTGTTCGTTGTTTCTCTTTTATATGATAATATTTATAATTTTAGCTTAAAATTGCATAATATTAGGCATTTAAGTTATTATCTGAAGTCAAATAATATGTGGCATTAAATTTACTTGAGATTATCTGCAAAAGTATTACCTACATTTTTACAATATCTTGTTTTCTTAAACAATCTAAGTAAATCTTTAAATTATAACAAGTTATAGAATTTTGATATTATATCGTAATTTTAATAATTCATAGTTTTTTTTCCTCGAAAACATTTTATTCATGATAGATGTAATATATTTGTTATAATTCATAATAATTTAAATTATGAATTTATTTATTATATTTAACATTAAACACTTACCCCTAGCGGAGACTACGGCCAAAGCTAATAAACAAACGAATATCTGTAACAAAATTTTTACATATAATTGAGTACTTCAAATTGTGTTTTCTATTGAAATTTTAATTTTAAAGTTATCAATTATAAATTGCACTAAAAGGAGTTATGTACAGTGTATGAAGAACTACATTTTCGTTTAATCTATGCATATGAATAAGATAACTTATATTGCGTTATCCTGATAAACAACTAAACGTTACATAAAAATATTTATGTAGTACTTAAAGTACTGTTACATATTCTTTTCATAACACACACCTTCATGATTCAACACAAAAAAGGTGACTGATCCGGTCATCTTGTTCCTGATCTTTTATACTAATTTCAAACCTTGGACCCCCCATTCTTATAACATATAATTCAAACTTTGTAACTTCAGTTCAGGAGCACTTACACGCATATTTTGTTCTTATTACATATGTTGCCCACTTGAATGAAATCGATCACAGTCTAAGCGGAAAGGAAGGCGGTGCCTTTTTACTCGCTGTCTCTTTGTATGCACTAGTATGTTTAAATCAAAGCAGCCGACCATCCTCGTGTTCAAGGACATCCGATTTACTTCTTTTTTTTTATTATTACTACTAATTCAGTAACCTATTAAGAATTCCTACATATGTATACATTGAATTTAGAATTGACATTAAATTTTACACAATCTTCTACATTTATTATCCTCACATATGCATAAAGACTTTATGTGTGTATTTTTTTCTAGTAAATAAGTAATTATGCAATAAATTTTGTTATTCACTGAGAGTGTTTTCTTTTATTTTATTATTTGAATGTTAATGTTGATTTTTTACAACTGACTTATTACATTCTCCGTAACATTTAATGAAATCAGTGACTTTTTATAATTATTGTGTATTTACTATAGGTAACATATAGCATTGGTCATTCTATGCATGCTAAGTTTCGTTGTTACGAAAATATACTTTCCAAAGCTTTTTAGTTTAATATAGGATACAGATAATATTCAAATAATTTCGCTTATTATCTGAGAAAGACGGCATAGATTTAGACAATTCAATATTTAATGTTTGTTTGATATTTTTTATCTGACAATGATTTTTCGATAAATTTTCTTCTTTTGTTAATGACAAACGTATGCATTAAAAAGTCGATAAACCAGACTGTTTATTTACACAATAATTTAAGGTTTTTCATTATTATTTGACACACAATGTGCCTTTTAACTAAATATTATTTGAGTATGAGACGATTAATGTTTATGCTTGATTAGTAAAACTTGATTAAAGTACTTGTTTCACAGGGCCAGTTTATATCTATATTTCCTAATCCCTTTTTTCTAATTTGTAAAATAATTGACGTGCGTTATAGTGGCCAATAATAGTCCATACAATACAAAACTGTTTTATCAAGTAGTTATAGCTTAACGAAATTTTTTGAACATTTTATAATAAATATTTTGTGCTATTTTCGGCGTCCAAAATATCAAAATAACATTTCAAGTGATATTTAAAGTTAACTCTCTGTTTAACATTGTGGTGTAAATGACACGGCAATGTTTACGTTGTAATATATAATTTTATGATAAAAATTGTGTAATGAATAGTGAGAATTGCATAGCAACAAGTTTATTTTCAACTATAATTGTCACCTATGAAAAAATCTAAACAAAAACCCTGGAATAAAATCACTTTATAAATTAGGAGAGAAACAAAGATGTTTATTATAATAATCTCCTTAAAGATACCGAGAATATTTATTCAAACTAATTTTAAGCATTTAGTAGAATGAAGAGTACCAAGAGAAACATTTGAGGAATGATTGTGATTTATTCATCGCAAACTGATAAAACAGTACCAGAGAAGCATTATGTCTTGAACATAGGTTGGCAATAATATTTTTGTTGGCTGTAAGAGCAAGGTATTCATAAAGTACTTATATCATGCTTTATTATTAATTATAATTATTTAGCCTAGGTATGCATGCAAGTTGCAGCTTGGTCGGTATTTAACTGCAAAGAAATGTCTATCACTTCTTTATCATATAATTCAGGAAACTGTTTAACAATAATAATTATCCATACTAAACTAAAGTAATTTTATCAATAAAAACACGTCGAAATATTATTATACCTATCGGACTTATGGAAAAAGTTTACAATTACTGATTATTTCCATAACTATAGAAACTACACTACTGATAAATTACGGTTATAGAAAAATTTATTTATAGTTCTGGTCATTATAAAGCGGCTTTAACACAGTTCGTAGAAACGAAAGTCAATAAAGCACAAAATATATTTTGGTGTTAAAATTGAATTTTATTTAATTTATAAGGTGTCGGTGGGTGAAAATAATATTACAATAATATTTTTGTTGACTGTAAGAGCAAGGTATTCATAAAGTACTTATATCATGCTTTATTATTAATTATAATTATTTAGCCTAGGTATGCATGCAAGTTGCAGCTTAGTCGGTATTTAACTGCAAAGAAATGTCTACCACTTCTTCATCATATAATTCAGGAAACTGTTTAACAATAATAATTATCCATACTTAACTAAAGTAATTTTATCAATAAAAACACGTCGAAATATTATTATACCTATCGGACTTATGGAAAAAGTTTACAATTACTGATTAGTGCCATACCTATAGAAACTACACTACTGATAAATTACGGTTATAGAATAAATTTATTTATAGTTCTGGTCATTATAAACCGGCTTTAACACAGTTCGCAGAAACGAAAGTCAATAAAGCACAAAATATATTTTCGTGTTAAAATTGAATTTTATTTAATTTATAAGGTGTCGGTGGGTGAAAACAAAAGATAAAAAATTGCTAGTTTTCGATTTTTATTTATGTTTCATTACCTACATTTGGTACTTAATAATGAATTAAATGAATGTAAAAAGTTTTCGAATAAGATTCGATTTTGAAATGAAACGACATGCATAAAATGTTGTCCAGTCACTATTTGCCCTTACAATATTCATTCATTCAATGGGCATTTCTAAACAATTTATGAAAATATATAGAGGTTTTTTTGTAAATTAATACTGAACGTGCTCTTGGTGAAATACTTTGTCTACATAATCGGCCTTCTGGACTTTTTATACGTCAAGTCGTTAATAAATGTAAAAGAACTTTTACTCGTCACAATATGAAAATACCAACAAACCTTGAAATGCAAGAAGTGTAGAAAACATCTTTGCTATAAGAGATAACATTTCTGAAGTTCCAAATTTATCGATTCGTCGCCGTGTTCAAGAATTAGAGCTTAAAGGAATGACAGCTTGGCACATTTTATAAAAAGACTGATTTAAGCCACTGGACAGAAGTATCGTCATTTGCTGCCTGGAGTTTAGAGCTGTTTGAAACGGATCATATTTCTTTTACAAAAATTATCTTTTGAAATACTCATTTCTGGTTAATTTTGTTTTTGATTATGCTAACACACAAAATGTCGTTCATGATAAGAAAGCAATGCACAAGAAATATCTAATGCTAGAAGTATGGTATTGTCTGTAGTATGGTGGCATCGTCGGCATTTTTCTTTTTCAGAACGAAATCTGTTACATTGGCTGGCGAGCGATACCAACTAGTGTCAACAAATCATTTATGGTCACATTGATATTGAAAGTATATAGATTTAGCTGATAATTTCAAGAAATCTACTGTTCATGAGCTTCTAAGAAATATGACTTTTTTGAATTACTTTTTGTGGAGTTATTTAAAATCTATGGTCTATACAAACAAATCACGAACACTTGATGGGTTATTGCATAAAGTCATCGAAAACTGGGTTCATCAAATTTGCTCGTCTGATACTTAAATGATATGTTATTCAAAACATACTGCAACAAACTGTAATTCAAAATATATAATATAAAAAGTTTCGTTTTACCAGAATTTTATTTCTCTTGTTTTATTGTAGAATCATATCGTTTATGTTGGATGTATTTAAAAGTCAATAAATTAAGCTAGTTATGATGTATAAATATAATAGGTATGAACAATATAGGTACCCTATAAATATAGTCCTCGAATTATTTTTTAACATATGACTTGATATTTAATAAAAATATTATTTTAATATTTGCCTATTTATCTTTATGCTATATTTATCTTATTAGTAGTTCCAAATAAAGATGGTTGTTTAGCACCGGAACGTAACAGAGTTTGTAGAAATAAAAGTTAGTAAATAAACTTTACTTATGCTAATTCGTTTTGTTGACAATAAATGCATTAAGCTAAAAAAATAGTAGTAGTATATAATAATTTCATTAAGGGCTTCTTTTTAGTATTATTGCAAAGCCTTTTTTGCATTTATTTCCAATTTTTATTTTATGACTAAAATAAACGTAATTTATCATTCAATTTGTATAAGAAAACATAAAGTCTACTTATCTTTTAAACGCAATGAGAAATTATGCACTGGAAATAAAGCAACGGGATAAATGCATTAACTTCGTTGTCATTAATTTTTTGAAAAGAATCTCGAAGGGGTATAGCGATTTTAACTGAAGGAAATATTTTAATTGCATTTTCAGTTTCTGATATCATTTGTTTTTCATGTTATGACGTCACCGACTTTTTTTTTTAAATGACAACCTATATTTTTTTAAATTGATTTCGATAGTACCTTCAATTCCCTATTCAACGGTATAAAACTTTTAATATGTTACATTCGAAAAAAATTGCGAAAAAGAATCTTAAAGGTCAAGTATTAAAAAATTATTATATTGGCCAAATGAATTTAGTTACCGGTGCATAAAACAAAAAAAAATAGTTATGGCTGACAGAATAAATTAATTTATACCGATAGTACTTTCACTTCCCTATTCAACGGTATAAAACTTCTAATATATTACATTTGAGAAAAAGAAATATTAAAAATTCATTTAACTAATCTAGTCACATAAATTTTATAGAAAGATTGACGGCATCGATAGTTAAAATCACTATACCCCTTTGCGATATTTTTCAAAAAATGAATGTCAACGAAGTTAATGCATTTACCCCGTTACTTTATTTCCAGTGTATAATTTTTATTTTAAAATTATGAAAATGTTGAAAAATCGAACTATTACTTAACTATCTCTTATTATTATTATTATTATTATCTACTCCATTCAAAATTAATAATTACATTAAATCTAACTTGATTAACCAGAAAAAAGAACTAACAATAACATCAAACACAAAAATAAGCACAGAAATAACACTTTTTAAATTACATTTACACCAAGTGGTCAAAATGACGACCCTGTACTTTCTGACAATACCCAAGAAGATTATAAAACTCATTTCTCACATTCGAAATAGTTTGAGCCCAATTTCATATCGAATTCTGTGCTTGAGATCTTCTAAATTATTATGTATACACTTTACTTTTTAAGTACCCTCATAGAAAGAAGTCCAATGGCGTTAGATCAGAAGACCAAGCCCGATATATTCTAGTTGTGTAGTCGTAACATCTCATTATTAACACTTCAATCTGTCTCACGCTCAATAATACCATTTTTTATTAATAAAATAGTTTGCAATAGGTAAATTAATCTAATTTAAATAATGGAATAACACTTATTTTATTGTGGGACTAACAAATTAATTTATTCTGACAGGCGTAACTATTTTTTTTGTTTTATGCACCGGTAACTAAATTCATTTTGCCAATATAATAAATTTTCAATATTTGTCCTTTAAGATTCTTTTTCTCAATTTTTTTCGAATGTAACATATTAAAAGTTTTATACCGTTGAATAGGGAATTAAAGGTACTATCGAAATCAATTAAACAAAATAGAGGTTGCCATTTAAAAAAAAGTCGGTGACGTCATAAAATGAAAAACAAATGACGTAAGAAACTGAAAATGCAATGAAAATATTCCCCTTAGTTAAAATCGTTATACCTCTTCGAGACTGTTTTCAAAAACGAAGTTACTGCCGTTACTTTATTTCCACACTATATATTCGTAAATAACATTGTTTTTGATCAAATTTATTTGGTAAGTACGCATCAAAGGAATAGTTAACTAGTTTGTCCATTCATATATGCATTCAGTGTCATTAATTTTTCTCACAATGACACGCTATTTAAGTGAAAAGAGAAAACTAAATTGTTTCAATTGTAGGTGATAATTATAAAACGTTTACAGAAAGAGTTGCAAAGACATCGTACTAAACGTATCTCTTATACAGCAGCTGTTAGAGTTTATTATACGTTTAAAAGCAAAAAAATTGCTACAAATATATTTTAATTTTGCAGGAAGTTTCGTGAAAAAGAGTTTTAGAAAATCTATGAGACTCTATGCCCTAGCGCACACGCATCGATTTCGATCATACGGAAAAATACCGTGCGCTCAAATTCTTTTAGTGGAACAAAGAAAATCTTATACTCTTCTTTGTTCCACTAAAAGAATTTGATCATACGATATTTTTCCGTACGATCGAAATCGATGCGTGTGCGCTAGGCCTATATCGCACAAATTTAGTGTAAAATATTATATTTTACTTTATGAGATATGCAATATTTTAACAATAAACAGCATTTTTGAAAAATTTGAGATGCTGTCCATTGGTATTCGAATCCTCTTTTTAAAATATCACTTCCGGTTAGCATTATTTATAATGTATATATTTAATACAAAACTGAGGATAATGTTCATTATTTAAAATAGATTTTAAGTAAAAAGTTACATATTCCAATTATTACATGTTCTATCATTATATTTGATATTTCCATCAAAATGTCGATTAGACGGTTTCATATTTTTAAATTTGTGAGCTTATAGATACAATATTAACATGACATGCAATAAATATTACTAACAGAAATTAACATTTACTATCGATCTTTGAATTTTGTATTCGAAATCTTGGATATGGAATCTAGGAAAAAATTAATATGAATTTGAACACAATTAAAATTATTCATGAATTATGCATAAATAATCCATTTCCGTCAAAAACTGAAAATAATTACGTTTTTTGCCAATCTCATAACGAAGAATGTAATTGCTTAGTGGTCAATATATATTAAGTATATAATAATAATTGCAGGATTATTTTAATGACTAATATTAATTAGAAATAATAATGTTGATGCTGTTTCAACAAGTTTTGCTAAGATTATTACAAGAAACTTCGTTTACTCTTCGCTAGTGAATCCTTTGACAGTAGATTAACGGTGTTGTATTTTCAGGTGTTATCTTTGTTATTGTTGTAGTAGTATTTTCAGTAAAAGTTGTTTACAGAAGCTTTAAATAAATCGTTAAAAGAAGAAAATTCTATAACCTCACTTAAAGTATGCAACAAAAAAATTGTGCTGTCATTACGTGTGTGATAGTAATTATTTAACTTAAAGAAGCGTAAAAAGGCAATCTTAATAATAACAAGTATAAGAATAATAATCTTTATTTTCTAAAATTGCAAATGTTAATAGTAAAATAATAAATAAAATCATATGAGATCACAACGCCACAAGGCGTAGTTTAGTTATGGTAAGAAGCACCAAAACCGATCCTCTACTAGACCTTGTAAAAGAAATTTCTTTAAAATTGTTTAACATACCGAACCTATACTTAAATTTAATTCTGTGAGACTCAACAAAATACGAAATGTGAAAGTAACAATAAATAAATTTATAATTTATATAATTTACATACACATAGAGATTGTGACAAGTCAGTATTACGTGTCTGTTTCTAATATAGAAATTTCCGAAATGTTGCTCTGAAAGTGGTCGACGGAAGACTTTTAATTTTGGTGGATCAATGTTGTAAATAATTAAAATCAGCACGAAAAGTATCGCTAGCAGAATGACGATTTATGATAATGCTGAAATTATGCACATCCGTAAGAAATGACATTTGGTTGTAAAACCATTCTATGAATATTCTTCGAGAGATGTGTTTATCGACACATTAAAATGAAGAATTTGAAAGTGGAATTCTTGATTTTTTAAATAAAAATATGCATTTTGTTATAAAGGATGAGCCACCTCTGACGAGGTCTGTGTATGAATAACGAGAAATTTCTTTTTATTTTTTGCGGGAATATGGGGCCCTTAAATGCACAATCTGGCATCATTTTCAATTATAAACAGTTACTAATAACTAAAGGGCGGAATATATGCACGTCAATTCAGTTAAAATATGCGCATATATATGCATCGTTTTTCTCTGAAATATGCAACAGTATGCATTTATTTGTCAAAATATGCAATTATATGCCTTGAATATAACATGGAAAAATGGAAATAAAGAAACGCCGACTCTTACAAAAATTATTTATTTTAAGTAAAATTAAAAGAAAAACATAATAGGTACAATTTTCAACCTGAAATAGTATAAAATGCATTTATAACGATATATTTTTCAAAATTTTCCAATAAAAATGTTTGCCTTCTGTCTGTAAAAATATGTTTGTACAAAGAAAAAGTTCTTTCAACATCTACCGATGTGATCTGGCAATATTTTAATTTGGGTAGTAAGTTATAAGGCCAAGGTATTACTTCGTTGGATGGTTTACTATCAAAAATATTTTTGACTTCCATTAAATACTTAAAGCCTTCATTCTTTCCCACAATATCTTCGAGTTTCCTTCTTACTTGATTTCCTACATCACCGGGAACTTTTTTGCATTTGTCGGAAAAAGTTTCAACAATATTAATTGATTCTCTTAAACTTATATTCCTACTTTCTAACGAAGTTATTATATCTGGTACAAAACTAAAATTAGCCTTAATAAAAACAAGTTCCTTAGCTAAATTTACATTTTTGAATAATGCTTGACTTTGCACTACACACTGAGAATTGTTTTCTAAATCTAAAACTATGTCTTTAATGGCTTCAAAATGGTCTGCGTAGAATATCGCGGCCTTAATCCATGTTCCCCATCAAGTAATTACGGGCTCTGGAGGTAAACAAACTCCTGGCAATTTCTCTCTATAGATCTGCACTCTTAGAGGTGCTTTCAAAAACACTTTCTTTACATTTGAAATTAATTTGTTCACCAAGGGATATGCTGTTCTAATAATTTCTGCAACTCTGTTTATCCCGTGTAAAAGACAAGTGACATGTACCATATTGGGATAAGATATTTTTAAGTTTTGGCCTACTTTAACCATATACGGCGCTGCGTCAGACAAAAACACTAAAAACTTCTCTACTGGAAATGGATTTGGTAAAAAAAAATTTGATAGAGACTGCTGAATAAATCGAGTTACGGTCTCATTATTTGTTTTGTCTAACTGTTTAGAAGATATTAAATATGGTTTCCCTGGCTCATTTTCTTGAAGCCCTCCAATCATAAGATGTGCGATATATCGACCACATGAGTCTGTGCTTTCATCAACAATAATATAAAAATGTTCATCGCCCAGTGTAACTTTAATTTCTCCCATTACGGTTTCGTATACTGTTTGCACATTCTTCTTTCTAAGTGTGGATTCGTCAGGGATGTTTTGATTACAATATTTTTGCAAAAAATCTCTGAATTGTGTATTTTGCAGTTTCTTCAAAGGTATATTTGCTGCGACTAAAGCTTTGCATAAGTCTTGATGAAACACCTCCTTTTTACTCTTTGGTTTGACATTTTGAAATGCGGTTTGCACACACTGCTGAACAGGCACTGATTTATTTTTCTGCAACTTAGCTTTATGCATTGCTGTTTTCAAGTGTTGATCAATTTGGAACTTCTTTTCACAAACAATGATTTTGGCACAAACTTTGCAAAACACTTTATCCCCACTAAACTCCAACTCAGGAAAATTTTTAATCCACGAAGCGGCTTTCGGCATTTTAGGTGTTTGAAATAAAATATTTTCGAAATCACTCTTTTCACACTGGAATCTATCGACAAACTAAACTATACAATATAAATATAAAAGAATAGACCACATCTGCTCTCCATTAGGCAAGCTGATTACTTGGAAATTCCTAAACAGGGTCGCACTTAATCTTTTCATAAAACGAAAAACATAAAAATATGCACACAAATTTTATTTTTGCCGAAATATGCAATTTTTTGTGAAATTTGTTAAAATATGCAAAATATGCAAATATATGCACTTTGCATATATTCCGCCCTTTACTAATAACACATCTATGTGTGTGCGGATAGTGTAGTAAAAATCTTCTGGACATCAACTTTAATAAATCGTGCCCCCTTATTTTCACCTGAGGCTAACTTTGGATTTTTCGATGGACTTGGGACTTTATATGGAGCAATCTGCGAAGTTCTTTGGTACATATTTTGATGCTAATCTTAATTTTGACAAGCGATTCGACGATTTCAGAAACCATTATCTTCAACAAAAACACTATATTTTTGTGGATTACGGAAAAATGTTCTTATGAAAATTATAAATCTTCAACGGCTGGTATTAGACTGGCTTCAGGTATTGGTTCAGGTCGCAGCAGTTAGTAAATTCAACAGTACTTATTCCTTCCTCCGTTAAATCACGATGCGTGGATCTATGCATTTTCTCAACATGTATTTCATCGAGAGATTTTACATTAACCTGCAAAAAAGTATTTGCAATATAATTGATTTCATTAATATACTACCTGCTTGGCTTTTGTTGCAGTCCTCTGACATTCTATATCAGTTACGGATATATTATGATTACCATAAATGCAGACAGCTGCCGTGCATCAATTCTCCGCATGGTGTAGTAAAAATCTTCTCGACATCAACTTTAATAAATCGTGCTATGTGATTTGTCGATGGATTTGGAAGTACCTATGTAGCAATCTGCGAAGTTCCTTGGCATATATCTTGATGCTAAGCTTAATATTGATAAGCAGTTCGACGATATCTGCGATAAAGTTAATAATTCCTATTACGAATTTCTTAAACTAAAGCCCATTTTTCTTGTACAAATCTGCTTAACGTTTACTACGCCATGGTACATTCTGTCCTGAGTTACATGTTAATCGGGGGGCGTGGAGTCAACTGGGATCGGGTATTCGTGGGACAGAAGCGGATAATTCGTCTGTTTTTGACATTGGTGTGAGGGATTCGTGTAAGGACGTTTTTAAGGCGAATTGGTATACTCACGTTTTTGTGTACTTTTATTTAGTTTAAGATTGTATTGTTCTGATTCATTTGTTCTGTCCGATTCCGCTGTTACACACAGAAAAAAATTATCGCCTTTCCAAAGCATTGAACAGCACTATTTGAAAGATCTCCGTATTATTCTGGTACAAAGTTCTTTAATATGTTCCCATAGAGGTAAGGAGCGTCGGGTCTATCGCAACGTTTAAAAGAAAGTTGAAGGAATTTTTAATTGAGCAATCGTTCTATGAAATTCAGAATTTTTTAAATTTCTATTTATGTCTTATCTTCTGACCACATTATATTGCTTTTGAATACTTTATAGTCTATTTTCAATTATATGTATTTTCATAATTTTAGCCCCTGATTACTTATGTTATTTTCACATTTTCTATACTTACTCATATATTGTTATATCTTTATGTGTTGCATGTGAGATTTGATAATATAAATATCTGGAAATCAGATCTCTTACAATAAAGAATATTATTATTACTATTATTGTTATATGTTTATCAATAATACACAATTAATATTCTTATTAACTATTACAAATTTGTAATACTAAGAGTTAACTATTTAACAATATTTAACAGAATAGTAATTTAACAAAATGTAGTTTTATATATATGAAAAATATCGCACTTTTTCTTAATATTTCATTACAAATATTCCCAATTTTTTAAAAAAATGTCTGTTAAACACAGGTTTTTGTCTCTTTTAGTATGGATGAGCGTTCTAATAATCTTTATGATTTCGATGAAATTTTCCACTCATTTTTTATAGTCTTGGTTTTTTCTACTTTAATTAAGTGTGAATACTTGTCTAGAGTTTAATTCCGTGTTTGAAGTCAAGAAAGTAAAAAATAACAACACTTCCATTCTATTTATAACACGTCCTTGTTTTTTTACTACAATATTCTGGATTCATGTGCAATCATGCATATATGCACCAACAAAATACAGTCAGTTTCTTTAAGGTTTCAATTGTAGGGTTTTATATAATTCGAACATGGTATTATTTTTTTTCTATCCCGTAATTCGATATTATTTTGCTTTACTTTAATTTACATAATTTTCTATCTTAGAGTGTTAGAAATAGGTATGATAAAAACTAAAAACATAGGGTTTGGTTTTAGTTTTAACGTTTTTTGTTAGTAAAGTGTATAATATACCTTATAAATTCCTATCAGGCAGCAATAAGGAAATTCCTTTGTTTTCGATTTCAGTAGCTCTTGTAAACATGCACATATAATATGTTGATAAATCTTATTTGTATATATTATTATTTAGCGGGTGTGTAAGCTAATATTATACAGGTGTCCCAGAAATAAAAAGACGGAGTAGCAGGTATGTAAACTCCGAACAGAAACAGGCCCAAATATACGGCAATAACGAAGAAATTAAAAATTTAATTTTCTGTGTTGTTTTTTAGATAAAAAAATGAGGTGTGGCCACCACACGACTTTCTTATACGTATGCGCGTTTCAAACTATACAATCTTAAGTATTTTTTTATACAAAACTTATTCAAAATCCTATTCTAAGTACTTTCATTCTCTTAATAAATCGCTATAAAATGCATACTTTGCAAGATATTCGAAAAAAAGTGCTACTCGCTAAGAGTAAAAGTGCTACTTCCGGTCCGAATTTTGAAATTTCATGTATACAAAAAATATTGCAAATATAACTCTAAATACTTTTGTACTCTTAATAAATATATATAGAATGCATAATTTACGACATATTTGCCAAAAATCGCTATTCGGTAGAGTAAAAGTGGTACTTCCGGTCCGAATTTTGAAATCTTTTTTATACAAAAGATATTGAAAACTATGTTTTAAATACTTTTATACACGTAACGTACCTGTCTAAAAAGCTTGACTTGCGAAATATTCGCAAAAAACCGATTTTCGATATGGGTACAAGGCCTACTTCCGGTAGGAATATCGAAAAACTTTTCAAATAAAATTGTTCTCAATTTTAATTTTAAGTACATATGAATTCTTTATAAATTTGTATAAACTTAGTATTTGACGAAATATTGGCAAAATTCGATTTTTTCACTGAAGTAAACTGCTACTTCCGGTCTACCGATTTTACTGAAAAACTAATCAGATCTTAAGAGGGAGATTATACACGTAAATACAAAATTTGGAATTGATATCTACTGCGGTGTGACCGCTATCGTGGTCACACACAGACAGATACACACACACACACACACACACACACACACACACACACACACACACACACACACACACAGAGACATTTTTTAAAAACCACTTTTTTGGTATCAGGGGACCTCAAAACGTGGACATCTGCAAAAATCTCGAGGTCGAAAATTTTCATCATCACAATACTTCCTTATACTACGTATAAGAAAGTAAAAATACCTGGCACAGAATATATGTTTATAAATACACGTAAGAATGCTCATTTGTAAATAGAAACGAACACGCATTCATAGAAAAATACGCTTTTATTTGTATAAAACGGAAAAAAACGTTAAATCGTACTCATTCATAATAAAACATGTTTTTTGCCCGATGCGGGGCGACCTACTTTATTGCAGACAATAAAAGATTGTTTTTATTTTTAAAATAGGAAGGTTGTTGCTCTTTAATGTGTTTGTAGTCGGAAACAGCTGATTATTATTATTTTAGAATATTCAATAAATCCTAGTTTTTCTAGCCTTTCTTACAGTAAATATCAAGAATGTAATTATTTTTTTCTAGCAGGTGTAAAATTAAAGTAATTAATGGTTTGATATTTATTATGAAGTATCTATTCCTTCTCTTTTTTTTAACACAAGTAATATGGTGGTCCTGAAAAGGACCGATTGTGAAAGTGAAGCAGGTGGATATTTAGTCCAGGGTCGGCGTAAGGCCAATTGAATTCTTTATTATTTTTTTTCTGCCGTCTGCGCACGAATAAAGACTTGATATTTTGAGGGTACGTTTTTACACAATGTAGCTTCCGATTTCTGATACTCCGTCTTTATATTTCTGGGATACCCTGTAGTTTTGAAAGAAAGAATTTCCATTTTTTTAGTCATTGCGTTTTACTTGCTAAATATTTTCATTCTTATAATATTTACACCATAATATTCGAAACAACTTTTAGGGTGACGCTAGCTTTCTAATGAATCCTGTAAACGGGTTTGTGTTCCAGTCAGGCGTTGAAATTATACCCTCATTACCCAAAAAATAAGTAAAAGAAAGTGGGTTTTTCTATTTTTCCATTGATTTAACATGTTAGTGACTTCATTCAAGAATCAACGGTGGTTTATAATTATACTTCCTAAACTTATCAAAATAGAGAAAATGTTTATACACAAAAGATGTATCATTGTTTCTATAATATAATTATTATATCTCCAAACATACAAGGTATGTAGTGTTTTCGCAAGATATATCAATTCAAACTTTTATGTCAAATACCCAGTATATTATTATATTTTCGACTTCACTACTATATTATAATTCAACTTTGCAAAGGATAGTACCACGCGATCATTTAAATTCTAAATTATAGCAGGCGGGATTTTTTTTATTAGGTTGTCCAGAATGTCAATTATTGATTAATTAACATTTTGAAACGTCACTTTGACAATTCAAATTGTAAATTAGTACTTATATACCAACTTAATTTAAATTTCACAGCCTGCTCTAATTTAGAATTTAAATGATCGCGCGGTATTTTAATTTAGAGACTTGTTTGAGTGTTATGTGCACGTACTTCCTTTTTACTTTCTTATACGTAGTATAAGGAAGTATTGTGATGATGAAAATTTTCGACCTCGAGATTTTTGCAGATGTCCACGTTTTGATGTCCCCTGATACCGAAAAAGTGGTTTTTAAAAAATGTCTGTGTGTGTGTATGTCTGTGTGTGTGTGTGTCTCTCTGTGTGTGTGTGACCACGATAGCGGTCAAACCGCTATAGGTATCAATTCCAAATTTTATATTTACAAATATAATCTCCCTCTTGAGATCTGATTAGATTTTCAGTAAAATCGGCAGACCGGAAGTAGTAGTTTACTTCAGTGAAAAAATCGAATTTCGGCAATTATTCGGCAACTACTAAGTTTAAACAAATTTATAAAGAATTCATATGCACTTAAAATTAGGTTTGAGACAAATTGTCTTAAAAAAGTTTTTCGAAATTCCAACCGGAAGTAGGTCTTTTACTCTTATCGAAAATCAGTTTTTTGTGAATATCTCGCAAGTCATGCTTTTTAGAGAAGTATGTTCCGAGTATAAAAGTATTTAGAACATAATTTTCAATATCTTTTGTATAAAAAAAATTTCAAAATTCAGACCGGAAGTACCACTTTTACTCTCATCGAATAGCGATTTTTTGCAAATATGTCGTAAATTATGCATTCTATATATATTTATCAAGAGTACAAAAGTATTTAGAACTGGATTTTCAATATTTTTTGTATATATGAAATTTCAAAATTCGGACCGGAAGTAGCACTTTTACTCTTAGCGAGTAGCACTTTTTTGATAATATCTTGCAAAGTATGCATTCTATAGCGATTTATTAAGAGAATGAAAGTACTTAGAATAGGATTTTGAATAAGTTTTGTATACAAAAAATCTTAAAATTGTATAGTTTCAAACGCTCATACGTATAAGAAAGTCGTGTGGTGACCACACCTCATTTTTTTAAAGATGTTGCTCTAAAAAAATGTCAACGTATGATTAACTATAATATTGAGATTTTATACTAAGCATCAGTAATCTCTGATTCCAGTTAAAATGATATTAAAAGTTTTATCCGATATACTGAGTGAGTAAACATATAGATCTGTTAATTGATACTATAACTTTGCTTTCTTCTAATTTGGCGTGTTTATCCAATATTAGATGGTGTAGTGTTATTTGTTAATAAGACAAAATTATGAAAAGTATAGATTGTTAGTTTTGTCTAGCCAAGTGGTGTGAATACGGTATCAAGAATTGATTAAGCTATATTAAGATCGTATATCTGTAACATTGGTTGTTATGATCAACTGACATTCTTCTTATAGACTACATTTGTCAAAAATTCATAATAAATGCAAATAACTTTTAAGGAAGGCGTAGATTAAAATATTATCTTACACTTAAATTTAGGTTTATTTTGTAATTATTTCTAAAAATGTCCATTTTAAATTTAAGTCAAATGCCAACCAAAGTTATCTAAACTCTTTTATATTTGAAATTGTTACATTTTCATGTTGAAAATAAATGTCATACTCTATTCAGACGTACGTAAGTATTAAGTGTTAATTAACATACGAATATGTCTATATCTGCAGTATGGCAATATTTCTTTCTACACACAACATCTTTTTTTAACTAATTTTGGTTTTGTAATATTGATTTTCTAAAATATGGGGCATTAATTTACAAACTTAGCATATGTGTTCAATTCGATCACATAAATATTAGAATTTATAAGAATTCATTTTTAAATAAGATAATAAAATCCATTCTAACCTATAACAGAACATGAATACTATACTATATAAGTAACGATTCTTACACTCTTTTAAAATTTTATTACATGTGTAGGTTTTAAGACTTTATTACGTTAACTTTCTACTTAATGTATAAGTAGTCACGATTTTATATACTTATGTAAATTTTGGAAATACGAACCTTTAACGTTCATTGAAACAACTCTTGTAATAAAATTAAATTTAATTCGTTTGTTTTTATCCACTTTCTGCTTTCGTTTACTTTTACATATACCTACCAGTATTTTACTGTTTCCGCCATTCAAAAAGAAATATCTAGTAGAACATACAATTTATAAAGACTTTTAAACATAGGATTAACATAGATAGTCTAAACGTAGTGGTCACTCTACATTTTTCTATTGGGTACTATTATTAATAAAAGCTCCCTTTAAAAACATGTATGTTTCGTTACAAATAAAACTACAATTCCTTACTTATTGTGAATGGCACCAAAGCTAAATTAGTTTTGTTTAATCAATTTTGTTTAGTGAATTTTTGAGAAAAAATGATTACGTTTCTGTCAAATTATAATTTTATTTTGCTCCCATATTTTATAACGCTGGTATATATATATATATATTCAAACTTACAATTGTCGATTTTTCTATATCTTCATATATAACTTTTGTGGAAAAAAAATGTTGTCGATCGACACGCATTTAAATGACAGCTTCTCTCTTGATTTTGAAAAGTATAACACGAGTATAAATTTTTCAACATAAACAAGTTTATTTTTCTGTCGTTTATTGTGAAGATTTCTTGCCTACATAAGGATATCAATGGACAATGCCTTGATAACAGGATTTTATTTTAGTAAATTTCTTAATGCCTTAATTATCATTATTTTAAGAATTTTTGTATCTCGTCACACATTTATTTATTACCTATTAAAATTTACTAGATTTGACTATATGGAAGGTATGCCTACCATATAGTTAGTCTTAAGACCCGACAAAACCTTTTGCGGCAACATACATAGTAGATATGGTAAGAATATTTTTTTTGGATTAATTCGTCTTAACATAAATCTCTTGATTTCTGGCTACCAAGAACTCGTATTGCACCTTTTTGTAGGACAAAAGTTCTAAAAGCTTCTGATCACATTCCACAGAATATTTACTAGATCATAGTCACTATACTATTGAAATTGGCGAAATATGTATAATTTGTATTTGAAATTAATATTTCCTACTTTAATTAAAGAACTAAAATAAATATATTTCTATATTACACAACATTTTTTTTTAACCAACGCCATAAATTTTACTGTTAATTGATCAATTTTCTTTTTTTACATCCATTAACTTCGGATAAATATCTTTATCTCTGCTGTAGATAATGAATGGATCCAATCAGTTGAAAGTCCAGTAAAAGATATATTCAATAACGTACATATATGTCCATATTGTGAACTAATTGGGAAGGAATGTCGTGTTAAGTGTCCACGGAAATATTTCCGCGTTCAAACCCACATACCGTTACATAATAGATAATATAAACATACATACGAGTATGTATATACCTACATACTATAAGAAAGAGAGTCCTGTGTGTTTTCACATTAAAAAATTCAAAATGTGCTTTTTAAGAGGTTTATTAATTTGTAATAATGATTAACTACTTACTGATTAAATAAAAAGGCTCAAATAATATACAAAAAAGTATTTAAAAAAAGTGTCTTCTGTAAAAATAAAACTAAGCGAATTATTAATATGATCTATTCTATTTTTGCGGGCTTATCAATATCTACTTAAACTTATCAATATGATGTTAGCGTTTTAGAGAAATCTCTAAATTTGTTGATATTTTTAATTCAAATTTGTCATTAGCTTTCTATACCATAAGTTATTATGTATTTATTAAACTGCTGAGATATATCTATGTTCAAAGAATGAGCTTAATATCCTTAAAAATACTTAAATTAAGTTTAACAATACCGTTTTGTCAAGAAAAGGTTTTTATTAGAAATGTGTATTTAAGAATATTCCCGTAATCAACTGCAGCACACTAACTTGCTATTTAGCTTTACAAGATCACGAAAATCATTTTTTCGAAAACAGAATGTTTATAAAACCAAGACTTCTTGGCTTTAGTTGAAGACCAAGCAAACTGGCAGAATTAAATATGTTTGTTACGGGATTATTACATTGCACAAATATAAATAGAGGCTGAAAACATAGTGTTAAGTTAATATGATAAAATGTGAAATCTAATTAATTTTTATTATTTCACTTATACCGATAGGTCCAGCTCGGAACGGGCCATAGTCAGCAATGAGTGGCAACACCGAAACTCCTCTACCCGCAACAGCTTCAATTGCAGCACATTGCACTTAAGAATTTAGTAAGACTTAAACCGCGCAAGGATATAGTCGTTTGCATATTCGTTCTGTATACGTAATTTGCCCATTTGTTTCAGACATAATAAGGTCCAATTTATTATTACTATTGTATTCTTAGCTGCTACGGAAAAGTAATTTTAAGTAATAAAAAAACAATAACGTTTCCTAAAAGATAAAAGTAAAAAAATCAATAATTCTGCAAAATAAATTCAAATTTTAAGAAAGTCACTTCAATCGTCGAATGCGAAGGAATAGGCCGATTTACGTACTCTACAGCAAATAAATCAGCGGTTGTTCGACAGGAATTGCCTGCAAGATACCACGAAACTATTTGTACCTTCTCTGCGGTTGTATACACTGACATGATAACTACCTTTACGTATGCACAGCTAAATACGAATGACGGGACATCTGTTGCGTTCGACTATCGAAATTAGGTTGCGCACGCGGAGTGGTATCGTACACACGTTGCCACATAGCATTACGTTCCATACGTATATTGTTGCCTATGTATGGCCCGTCGCGGCCTGGACCTATCGGTATATGATACATGCAAGAAAATATCCAATTTAATTCATATTCTGTAGTTTAGCTATGCATTTCTTGATTAAACTTCAATTAATAACACAGCACATCATTTTCAAAATCTATAAAAAAATGTTACTGCATTGAAAAAGAGGGTGTCTTGATTCTTAGGAAAAATGGGCTTAGAAGAAACACATATAAAAGTAGATAGACAAAATTGATTTTATCAAGAAAAATTAAATTCTTCCATTTTGATTTTGTCGTCATACCTTCTCTCTTCTTTTCTTCTGCTGTTTCTTGTTCTTCCTCATTCGCAACTTTTGCTTTATATTCACTTATTTGATTTAAAAAAAAAAGAAAATTAAAAACTCTTGCACAATGCAGATAATAAACACCGCCCCAAGATCCCGGAAAGTGTCTACCCTTTCCAACAAAATGATTCGTATTTAGATTTAGTAACGACTTTAAACAGATTAACAATTTTAGAAATCTAACATTTATTTGGATAAAGTCATTGCAAACGCAATTAATTCGATTAGATGTAAAGAAAACTTTTAATTATTTCCTTGACTTTAAGTCCTGTTAACATCATAAATAGAATAAAAGTGTTATTTATAACGATGTTAAATATATAATATGTAACATTTACTATTGGGTTTTCCCCTGTAAAGTTATGTAAAATATTATTACACATTTCATAAAATCTAAACCAAACACTAAAACATTTCAACTTTCTATTGACACTCTGATACTTAATACTTTTAACTATTACAAGCAAATAAAAGTATGTGTAACAATTTGCAGGATAGTATATAATAAAAAAAAATGCTTGAAATAGGAGTAATACAGTATTTGCATATTCACTTAATCCGACGACTTTCTACTGTAAGATGTAAGCCTATAAATAAAAAATAATTATTGCAAATCAATAAAAGGTATTTCAAATATTTGTAAGTTTGGGCATGTTCTTGGAACTATATTGCTTGAAACTATCTTATTAATTAAAATATTACCTTTTTATTTATTGTAATTTACTTTTATTTGTTCTACTAATTATTTTCGTAACTATTGATTAAAATTTTTAATATAATACGGAAATACCTTTTTAAATCGCATAAAAGTATTGAAAATAATCAATAAGAATTTGAAATTCTGGTAACAGGATCCATTTAGATAGGTTATAGTATATTATGCAATGAGCATTTAATGATAGCTATTAAGACACGAGTAAGAGAATTACTATACGAGGCGAAGCCGAGTATTGTAATGAATACGAGTGTCTTAATAGCCATTAAATACGAGTTGCATACACTATTTTTTCTACGACCCCATAATAAAACATATTTTTTGAACAATCCATTTCATAAATAGAGCGTAAAATTTTCCGTACGTTTTTGCGAATTTGGCTGGTAATAAATTGTTCGTGGCTACTAAGCCTTGTTCCATAATTTCTGGTGGAGTCAATTATAACATTTCACTGTCATTATCCCTCATTTTTACCGTTTATATTTTCAAAAAAGCACAAATGTTAACTACTTACTTGGAAATTGCAGAGAACTGTCACATTTAATTAATTTTTATATCTGTCAGATATGCAGTCGCCATATTGAATATTGTTTGAATATTGGAATGTCGCATTCCTATTGGATATAAACTTGTGTCGTAATGAAAAATCTGTATTCCTATTGGATATAAACTTGTATCGTAATGAAAATCTGTATCGTAATGGACATCATTAATGTACAGGTTTAGCATATCTAATACCACGCCATCATTTAAATTGTAAATTATAGCACGCGGGATTTTTTTTATTAGGTTGTCCAGAATGTCAATTATTGATTAATTAACATTTTGAAACGTTACTTTGACAATTCAAATTGTAAATTAGTACTTATATACCAACTTAATTTAAATTTCACAGCCTGCTCTAATTTAGAATTTAAATGATCGCGCGGTAATACAATTAAAGTATGGAAGTAGAAAAAATAAATTTACTTACAGTAATATTTATATTATGTTATAAGTTTACAAGTTAATTTTGTGGGACTAATAGATAGATTTGGTATTATTTCGCCATTAGGAGTGAATATAAAAATATAAAGCTAATAATTTTTATTTATTGTTAATTCTTTTCAATGTCTCCAACTTTGTATTAAAATCATGGGCTAGCTAAATATGAATTTAATTCAAGGTAAGTCTATGTAGGTCATATGAATTATCAAATTATGTGGTTTTTGAAACAATCAATTAACTTAAAATAAAACATATCCTTTAACCCAGTTGCTCTCCTTTTTATTTTTAATTATAACACCAAATACATTCGCCAATCATTTATAACAAGGATTCTCGATTATTTCGACATAAGTTCACTGTAACATCAAATTAACAGTTCGTGTGCACGTACGAAATATCATTTTTAAGTCGGCATTTCCGCGAAATTGTTTAGACATAAATTGCCAAGACCTTTTCATTTCAGTTCAGTAAAATTGGGATTGATCAGAGCAGATTGAATAACTACTTATTAAATACATTTCTATTTTGCAATGCACATAAATTTAATTTAATTAATATTGTTATGCGGTATTAATTTCATATATTTAAGAAACGCACTCAGTTGTAATATTTAATAGGCGGAATCTTATTATTGACTGAAGCAGTCTAGTAATTACATAACACACACACACACACACATAATACATTTGCATAAATGAAGTAAGGTTAAATAAAAGTAAACAAATAATACGTTTCGTGGCAATTAAAATGTTCTCACAATTAGTTATGTTAAGAACATTTCAAACCCGTTGTTAGTCTTCTTTGAAGTGTAGGTGCGTGTACTCTTAAACGTGCAATCTGGTATGCATGCGTTAAATGTTTTGAAATGCTGTTTAACCTACTTAAATGTACCTTTTAGTTGCGATGATGTACAAAGCATATGATTGATTATTCTATTGCTTTACAGAGTCACACACCTTTATTTTGTAGAGTTTGATTTTACGAAAAGATATATTATAGGCGTAATTAAATGTTCATATAGAAATGTTTTATTGGTCGCATTATCAATACACTTAATTACGTTTAGAAATGACCATTATAAATAGTCCTTTCGGTAAAGTATTCCACATATGATTAACATTAAAGCGGTACACAAACAAAAAGAGGAATTATATAATATTGAATGTAATTAATCGATAATGTAAAGCAAAAAAGAGCTCTAAAACAAAACTGTAGGAATAATTAGAAATTAGGAAGAGACAAGTGGTTCATCAAACTCTTCGCCTGTCAATTCCCTCTTCGCATCTACTTACTACTATTTGGGACTCCTCGTAAACGTCCCTCTTTGGCAACGTGACAGCTTATGCTGTCGCAAAGAATTGTTAACTAGACTTCTAGGTATAGATATCAGCGGGTGTAACCGGGCACTAAATCTATGGATTTATCTGCCCTGCAAAAATGATTGCTTGTTCCTACAGGTAATCCGGACACTATGAACCTTTCGATTAATTAATTAATTAATTAAATTGTGCTGCAAAAGCGTTTACACTTGGTATAGGAAATTTAGTTAACAGAAGCCACCTAGAACATAATCCTGAACAGAATATGACTAAATAAAACCGAAAAGTCATTTGAGGTACTTGCAAATGTAAACCCGTTGATGATATTTCCAAAAATCAGTAAAAATTATAAGCTGTAAGCTGGCTAAGAAAGTGCCACAAAGAATTACGACAGCAGATGTCACTTATATCCGAAAAAATTTATACAACTCAAGAACAAAATGTCTACCTTAACCGTTACCATAAACAAAAAGGACAGAAGTCCATACTAAAGTAAAATCTGCTAATGTAACAAGAAGAAAGGACTAAAGTTTCTCTTTTGTAAACTGCCCAAAATATGATTGTGTCTTCTTGTGAAACTAATGTTAAAAGTTTAATGAAATGCATAAAATGTACATGGACGGTACAAACTGCATAAAATATTTTTTACAATTATTTACAATCAGTGGGCTTAATACTGGATATTGCATACTTTTATGTTTTGTCAGATAACAGAATTTTAAATAATGTTGCATACCACAAGATTATTTAAAATTCTGGCAATAGACATCTTTAGATGTTAGTCTACAATATTACCACAATCTTAAGTTATTGTAGATTTTTAGAAAAGCATTCACATGG
This sequence comes from Amphimallon solstitiale, assembly GCA_963170755.1. Classification (NCBI taxonomy): domain Eukaryota; kingdom Metazoa; phylum Arthropoda; class Insecta; order Coleoptera; family Scarabaeidae; genus Amphimallon; species Amphimallon solstitiale. The sequence goes on from OY720679.1 coordinate 117,202,381, forward strand.
CGGCCTAAGCTATATGACTATCTGTACTAATCTACGGCGTCGTTTTCATTTACACCGATTGTGATTCAAAACAATCCCCAACCTAACCCAACCCACCCTAACCCAACCTAACCCGACAACAGTTTAGGTCTAAGAATTGAATATGGGAACATAGTTTCCGAAGTAGGAAGATGGTTGCCACATGCATTCGGATTGTCGTATGTATTTGAATCTTGATAAATTAGGCGATTGTTTTGCCTTAGACTTGTTTTCCGAAAAAGTTCACGCAGAGGTTGACAAATACGGCAATTATTTGTGAGAGACATAGACACAGAAGACGATGCTCCTTTTCCTCCATATAAGCCGGCTACCGCAACTCCATCGATCCTCACCACAAATGCATATGCGAATCATTTCATTCGAAATTAAATGCATCATTTTATTCAACACATCTGCCTATTTATATTTTTATCTAAGAGCTTAGGGAATTACAAATAAACACTTATGTTAAATTTCAAAGTGTGAATACGATTAAACACACACTCACATACGCAAAACAAAAATTAAGAAAACTAATTTAACTCTGTAAACAATTAAAACATTAGCTTCGTGAAATGTATATCATTTTATTCTTCACTTTGTTAGCTTTTTTACTTCGTATATCTATAATTTTGTATAAATAAATATATTTGGGTGAGGTCGAGTTGTGTCCCCAAAGTAAATTACTACCTGGTCTCATAAAAGGCCATGGCTGGATCGTCTCCCAATAGTACGAGGCCACTCATAGGTACAGCTATATTTATTGATATGATAATTACGGTACTCTGATACTTTCCACTTTCTACCCTTACTTTATATATGGTTTCGTATTTGCACTTGTCACATCAAGTACTTCTCTGTGATACAAGATGAGTTTGGTGAAGTTTAGTGAAAAAGAAAAGAAATTGCTGGTGATTGCAGGATACAAGTTTTCTTTTCGAAAGATATTAATGGGAAATAAGAAACTGTGGAAAACATTATATAAAGCATATGTGAAAACTGAAGATGCTAAAGTCGTAATTACTCAATCAAAGTTGGAGCATAATCATGAAAGAATACCAGAGAAACGTTTAAACAGACAAACATTAAGCAATAGTGTGAAATGTGCAGCTGTGGATATGTTAACGACAGATGAAACTTACTCGTAGGGAATTTCAAAAGTCAGATCCAGAAAAAACAAGAGAAGAATTTCAAGAATTGTTGAAATTACAAGAAATTAAAACCAATAAGGCGAATATTTTATTTGATTTTCTATTGTGTGTAGTTTGATAACATGTACATCATCTTAAATACACTATTTCATATTGCATAGTTATGGCTTTTTTACTGGCGACTTTATGTGCTCTTTGATAATATGTATGACAGTAGATCAGCTCGAAATACAATATTTTATATTGCATAGTCATGGCTTTAAGTAGGGTGCCCAATTTACATCCGCCCGCAAAATCCTAAGACAGAAACTTATCCAATAGTCCATCGTAAACTGGTAGTCAGCTTCTGACATTTAAGGTAATCAGGAATTTACTTGTTGAAAATAATGCTGAATAGGATTAACAAAAACTGCTATCAAAGTTTGTACTTTCACTAATTGGCTATTTTAACCGTAATGACGACTATGGCTGCTAAGTAATAACTATTATGCGAAGAAGCATCCATCAACCGTAGATGTCCAAAGTTAAGTGTTCACAATTGCTAACTGTTTGCTTATTTTTTAGCTAGTGCCGAAATTACCAAAAGATTTTAAATTTGCAAGTAGGTTAGTGCCCAATTTATTGAAGTTGGTCCGTGTGTTTATAACACATAATACAAGTATTAACAAACTTTACAGAACAAATAGCGTTTTTTCTTTCTTTTTACGAGACACGACTGTTTACAAACTATTTATTTTTACGTATACCAGTCGGCCAATCCGAGTAGCCCCCCAAAAATTTTCAACCTGTAATATCATATCCGAGTAGCGTCCGGCTTATCGTCCGTTTTATAATAATTAGTGATTAACTTTAAAAACGATGTTTAGGAGAACAGCTGGTATTATTATGTTTATTCACATTTTTGAACTTCTGAATGGTACATAATTAAATAGAACATTTTGTAGAACAGTTACGTAATTCGTCTACATAAAGCTATTTAAAAACTTCGGATTTGCCTTCGTAGAAAACATAATTTTATGATTTTTACTATCATAGAAAAAATCTTTTAGATTTGCCGGGAGTTTTGATAGAAATGTAATGAATATCATGCTGGGCGGTCAGTGTCTCAGAAATTATGTTCTTAATTCTTTATGAATGATCTTTAAACGATTTTCATTTGCCTCCAGTTACCTTTGTCATCACAAAGTTGTTAAATATATTTCTGCTTAAGATTTTCTCATCAAATGCATAATCGCTGTTTCCAAGAAAATCCTTGTTTTGCTGTAAATTTTCAAATAAGCAAGAAAAGACACTATCTCCATTGGACACTACTCAGACATATATTTTCAGTCTCCGCATTAAAGTAGGCAATCGGAGCGGTATTCGGATACTCTCCGAAACAGTAACACATTTCTGAATTTATTTTTGGTATTTTATGTTTTTCAAAAACTGCTCATGGCATTATATGCTCGATTAGCTTTCCTAAATGTTGATTGGTCCTTTCTTTGTTAATGGTATTCATCATCTAATGCAAAGTTGTTTATTTAAAATACTTACCGTTACTTTTTATTTACACTTTACACGTATTTGTTTTTAGGTATTCAGTCCATTTTTGTATAAATTCCCAATGAGTATAGGGAGGTTATTTAACGAACAAAAGGATCTCCACTTCGATCCGTATAAGATCCTGATTGTTCAAGCAATTAAACCAACACACCAGACCCTTCGCCTGCATTTTGCTGAAAGGATGTTACATCAAGAAATTGATGTTCATAATTTATGGATATCTGAAGAAGCGCATTTCAATTTATCAGCATATACCCAGTAAGCAAAACAGCTGTTACTGGTCTTTGGAAAACTCAAAGGTACTACACCAACAACCATTACACAGACCGAAGGTAACGGATGGTGTTCAATGTCTTCTATGAGAATTACTGGTACCTACTTTTTTAAGATCAGAATGAAAATGCTGTAACAGTCAATTTTTTACACAACGCTGACATGATATAGCAATTTCTGACGCAGTAATTGAACATGGTTCCACAAAACACCCAAAATACATAATTTCAGCAAGACGGTGCACATACCGGAAGGGTATCAATGACTGTTCTGCGATGACTGTTTCGAGATAGCGTTATTTCTATACACGGGGACATTGAGTGGTCTACAATATTGCCAGATCTAACGGCATGCTATTACTTTTGGAAAGATATTCTGGAGCTGAAAAAAAAATTATTCAAGAATTAAATTGCCAACATTCCGTTAGATATGTTTCGACGTGTTACTCAGAATTTCAACGTCCGACTTCAGGAAGTGATAGAAAAAAGAGGGGGCCATTTGCCCGTCATAATTTTTAAGAAATAAAAATGGCCAATGTTTGTCTTTTTACTGGTATACTGTGTTTTAGTTAGGTTCTGTTGCTTTTCGAATAATAAAGTTGTCAAAATCTGCCACTACCATGGACAACTTTGTATTATGCAATAAATAACAATTTATCTATCTTTTCTATGTTGCATGTTTGCGCTGCTGTATTTTGTGTCCTAAAGACGCTCTGTCCTTTGTTACCCTATTTTAATTTAGATTTTTGTAAAAGTAATAAACCAAGATTAGAACATACTTGCCTAATTTGGCCCACATATGGGGCAAAATAGAATAACCAATCCAAATATCAATAACTATAATATTGTCTATTGGCAGTTCCATTCAAATCAAATTCATAATGAAAGAGGCCAGAAAATCTTTGATTCATTTCTTCATAGAGTAATATACTGGGAATATATGTAGAAAAATAACTCTCGAAGATATTAAATTTAATTAAAGAACAGAGATAGAAAACGTATTCTAAAAAGACAGGAGAAACACAATAGATCGGAAAAGATCGTAGTGGAACAAAAAGTATTCGGCCACGGCAAGGAATCTAATGCAATCTAATCTTGCACATGATTTAACATTGTTTCTCAAAAATCAAACGCGGAATTTATAGGAACTATTACTGTAATATTGTAATACGATATTAAAATAACTTTAATAACAACAATTTCTAGATATAAAATAGTAAATATCCTTCTTTATTATATGCGGTTTTATGATGACGTTCAAGTTTGTTATTTTTAAGTATGGTTTGCGGATGACTTTTTTCCTATTGTTTGTCAACAATCAAGCAGTGATGTATAACATTTTTTTTTATTGATATATCATTTGTTATGAGTAATTTAGTATTTTTGCGTCCTGGAAAGTAAAAAGATGATGTCATTTTGACAGGAACTGTAAATTTGTTTTTGAAATTAATGCCGCATAAGGGTATATAGTTAGAGCTGGGCAATTACTTAAAATTAGAAATTGTAATTGTAATTAATTCCTTTGTCTACATAACATTTACCTTAATTAGCCATTAACAGCATTTACAGAAAACTTGAATGAAAATGAACGAAAAATATCTAAAATTTATATAATATAATAACTCTTGTCTGGAATTACTCTACTAATAAGTAGAGGTGACCGTAAATTTAGTCAAGAATTGTTTTATGTCACCTGATCATAATAACACAGTAAAACAAAATCAAACTTTTTTTCTGTTGCATGAAATATTTTTATGGTTGTTTACTAATTTGAGGTCGCTGACCTCGAATCTACCCTCTCTTCTTTTTGAGATACAGCTACGTACCACGTGCATATTGATTCAGATTACATTAACTTTTGCCTATTATGGTCGCGTTCTGCATCAAGAAGGGTCTGCATTAACAATCCAAATAGTTTTTGTAATATCTATGGTGAATATCTTTTTAAAAAAATTCGTTTGTTTCAGATTTCATAAAACAAACCTATTTGGAGTGTTTTGGTTTTCCATTGGAGACAAAAAACAAGTATGTACTGCGTGCCCAAAGTTGTTTGCAACATCTGTTTTGAGGAATTACGTTTATGGGACACTGAGAAGAGAACCTCTTTCAAGTTCCGGTCTCCAATGATTTGGCGTGAATCTTTAAATCAAGTAACTGATATTTTTGTGTTGTGAATAAAGCAAGAATCAACTGGAATAACCGCTCTAAATGGATTTACCCCACATTACCATAAACTGTTAGACCTGTAAGGAGTTCTATTGATCCATTTTTATCACTACCATGTACATCAAAAGAAAGTCCTGACAAATTGGATGCGCTAAGCTGCGCGAGCAATAACGAATTCGTCCCAGAAAATCATTTCGAACCATTCGATCAAAACGAGCTTGATGATTTAATTAGAGAGCTTGGACTGTCGAATTTTTTTTCTGAATTACTAGCTTCCCTGTTGGAAGAGAGAAATCTCATAAATAAAGAAACTAAAGTTTCGTATTACCGCTCGCGAGAACAAGGCTTACTTAATGTTTTCGCTAAAGAGGATTATGATTTTGCCATGGGCTGATTCAAAGAATGGCGTTTATTTATCAATTCGTCTAAACGCAGTTTGAAGTATGAGATGCATAACGGAAAAAAACTAGGCTCCTTGCCGATCACACATTCAACCAAGGTGAAGAAAGAATACCCTACAATAGATCATAAGGAAGATAAAGTATGTCGAACATAAATGGATAATTGGTGCTGATCATAAGATAATTAATTTCCTTTTAAGACAACAAGGCGGTTATACCAAATATTCTTGCTTTATATGGGATAGGATAGATAAATCAGAATATTGGACAAGAGAAGAATGGACTTCTAGGGAAGCACTAGCTTGAGGTAGCTTTAATGTTATAAATGTACCTCTAGTGCCACGAGATCGTATCATATTGCTACAGCTGCATATTAAACTTGATCTGATGAAACAATATGTTAAAGCGCTAGACAAAGACGGTGAATGTTTCAAGTACATTTTAAGGAAGTTTCCGAATCTGAGTTCAAAAAAGCTCAAAGCAGGCATATTAGACGGGACACGAACTCGCAAATTTGTGAACGATCCTGATTTCCGCACTTCAATGTCAGAAATTGAGAAGAATTCATGGGATTCGTGTGTTTAGGTTATCACGTTGAAGAGATGTTGTCTCACTTCCACCGACTTGGATGCAACATGAACATCAAAGTACACTTCCTGCACAGCCACTTAGATCGTTTTGCTGGTAATTTAAGTGACTTAAGCGAAGAGCAGGACGAACGATTCCACCAAGATATTCGGACTATGGAGGAACGATTCCAAGGTCGCTGAAGTGCACAGATGATGGCCAATTTTTGCTGGAGAATTCAGAGTAGCACTTCGTCATTCAACAACAGTAGAAAATCATACAAAAGAAAAATCCAGTATTTGTAGTTCTTTTATAATTAAATATTTTTGTACGGTGAGCGCACCTTCTTCACCCCCCCCCCCATTTCAAAAACTAGAGCTGATACATCAAAACTGATAGCAGTACCCGAAATCAACGTCAAAAACTAACTCAGAATGATGGAAAATATTCCGTGCAACAGAGGTTGGGCGATGTAACATATAAGAATATAATTTAGGTATCTACTTTACAAGTAATCTGATATACAAGATTTTATTCTTTTACTGCTCTTAAAGCATTTGATAATTAATTATTTTAAATGAATCTGCTACTAAGGCGCTCAAAACATATTCAATTAGTTACGTAAAGAGTTGATAATTTAGTTTGGTGTTATTCGAAAGGTGCATGAATAATTTCTCCGAATGTAAATAAATACTGATTAAGGGAAATTTTATTGGCACAAAAGTAATGCGATATTTTCACGTAAAAAAGAAAATATTTTCATTCAAATTTTATGAGATGTATTAAATTACATTTACATAATGCGGTAAATGAATTCATTTTAATTGTCTTTTTTGCATGCAATTCACTTTAAAAGAATTAACGATTCCAGTGAAGCTTCGTTAATCTCGGTGGTTTATCGGTGACTAACTGGTAAACTTTGTCTAATATAGGTTAGTGAACTCGATTTATGGGAGAGAAAGTTTAATGCATGTAAGCGATACATCAAAATGAACTAAAGATATTTCGTTTGATTCAACACGCATATGCGTGAATGACACAATGTGCTTATAATTCTAAAAATTAATGTAAATCATAAAAATAAATTCCTAAAAACTTCTAATTAGTTCTAGCAGCCTAAACGCTTATTTCAACTTTTATTACACATATAATAATTTTTTGATACAGTAAAATAAGTTTTTTATATGCATATAAAAGTCCTTTTTTAGTAATTTCGGTGTGTATGCAAGAACTTTCTTTGTTGTACAGCGAGCTAATAATTATTCTGTTAAGTAATAATTTTGTTATGGAAGTATCATGTATCACCAACTGCCGTAAATTTCTCAGTTTAGTATTATAGCGTTGTGGTTGTCTTATAAGACGTAAAGAAAGATATTTTACTTTACAAAAATCTCACATGTCAACAAGTATTTTAAAGGCAGTTTAAATGCCATAGCATAATATATCTATTGACTACATGTCATTATATTATTAAAAATGAATTATTTCTTGTGTACACGTGCATGTTATGAGTAATATTTATATTATGCAATAAGTATAAAATAGAACAACAATATTCAGAAAGTCCCAATATCTTTGTAAATACGAGGGGATATTTTTATATCATCTATCTAGCCATGAATGAAATAAGAGGCTACCGTAAATTTTTGCTGTTAAGTGCTGTGGCATATTCATGTTTACTGATTTAATTTCCTTTACATCCAAAAAGTTTTTTGTTTTCGTGTAACCTTAAATAACTAAAATGAGCAAAAGTCAGCTGGCGCGTTATCAAATTCTTGACGATGGAAGGAATGCACTTAAGAATATTCACCAGAGGATGAATAATGTACATGGGGAAGATATGTATGCCGTAATATTTTGCAATTAAATGTTAGCCCAAACAATTTTGATAGGGCAAGAAATCACTTTAGCTTTGTTCGTAGAGAAATCACAGACTAATCAGAGCCAATGAGATGTTGTAAAATCAGTCAAAGACTAGTTTCGTATTTCTCCCCACCAATCGAATCGCCGCTGACTAGTTTGTGATTCCTTTACGAACGAAGATTTTGACAGTGAAATCTCATTGGTTGAAAGCAAGGCCAAATGACACCGTATTAATCTTGTTCACATTCTGTCAACTGACATTGTTTATGGTTAAGCCTTGTAGTTCTTTCTATTATTTCTCCGTTATTTCATTATATACTTTACCAGTTCTATTCAGAGCGCGACAGTAATAGTTATCAGATATACTCGTAAGTTTGTTTTCAAGATTTTCGTGCATGTAATTTGGGACAGTGGTATGTTCAGAAATTCGTCTCGCTACTTTAGAAATAGACTATAGTTTTTTGCGATTTTCTCAATTTAATGTTTAACGCAATATGCAAGTTTTGCATCTGGGGCACTCTCATATAATACTACTATATTTCGTGTGTTGTCTTGATAATGTTTATTTTTCGTCCCAACTAAGAGAAATAGAATTGGTCACATTGCCTGTTCTGCGCATGCGCCAACTCAAAATTTCCATTTTGAAATTTACTAAATAACAGATAAACAGAAAATATAATTATAACCTCTGATTTAAATTGACATCTATAACTATGATATTACTGAAAGCATACGCAAAGTTGTTTTTTTTTATAGAATTCAGTTTTGTGCAAGTTTAGTTCATCGGTGAATTTGTGGAATTCCCCAGAAAATACGAGGTAGAATAAATAAACGATATAAAGACTGATTTCAGTGAATTATTAACAGCAAAACTTGTGAACTTTTGCATTGATTTATACGTGCTTACTGGAATATGTGAATATATTTTAAGGGGATATTAAAGCGGTCGAGAAAGCAAGATATCGAATTTATCAGTTTTTTTACTATTGTTCAAGATAGAAATGTGAAATTTTCTGTACAACTCCAATATAGATATGAGTACACGGAAAGGTTGTCAGATTATGTAATTTTTTGTCACAACCATCTCTTTTTTTTATTCCAAATTACAGTAAAATGTACGTGTGTTTCTCGGTCAAAATCTGAAATAATTAAATGAAATTGATCAAAACGGATGTAATTCCCGTTTAGACCAATGTTTTCTTGTGAGATATAGCTTTTTGAATTGCGGAAAAAAGTTTAATTTGAGTAATTAAATTAAGAAATTCCGGAATGGTGCGGTACTGAATTATTTGTATTTTAGCAGCGCCTTCAGCTGTATTTTTTCTCTGTATTCGGGTGACGGAAAACAACACATTCATTTCAAATATATGAGAATGAGTTGGCTTGCATTTGGCTCCTCCTACGGACCAACACCTCCAAAAGTAGTTATAGTCAATTCCCAAATACAAATCGACTTTAATATTCCCTTAAATGTAAATACCGGTCCTTCCATTACGACTAAAAGAAAAGATCTTGAACAGAAGAACTTGTGAACTTATAACCAATACATTGATTTGTACCTACGTATTTATTGGTATACGAGTATGTGAAATTATATTATTAAATGTAATTACCAATCGTTTAATTTCGTCTTATTGAAAAGATTTTGAACAGAAAATCTTGTGTTGTTACATTGATTTGTATGGTGCTCATTGGTCTATGTGAAATTATTGAATATAAATACTGCTTGTTTCATTCTGACTTACAGAAACACACATAAATTAATCTTTTATATACATACATAATCGAATATATTCAGGTATATTTTATATATGTCAGATAGTACCGCGAAATCAATCATTATATGACACTTAATGATATAACTTAAGGGTCCTATATAGCGGATCGGAAATATAATATTGGTTGCATAGCACATAATTTAATAAGCCAAGGATGTCAGAGTACTTATTACACATAGGGAATATATAATAAATATTTGAAATAATAACTCAATATCTAAGCAAATAAAAATTCATTTATGACCAAATATTTACATATTTGTAACCGCGGGAACGATTTTTACCAGAATAACAATTCATTGTAATGTGGGTTGCCTACTTTTAATTTATTTTATATTCATTTAAAACAAAGTAAAGAATAGTTGAACGAAAAATAAGTGCAGAGCGAGGTAGCTTTTTATTCAATTTATAACGTGAACTAAAACAAACAAATTTGCTACAAAGGATTTTTGAGAAAACTTGTTTTTAATATTTTGACATATTAATTAATTTTCTATAATCAAATCAAGTTTTTCTAAATTTGATTATTGAGCGGGGTAGATCAGTAAATTCCTCGTAAGTTGACGTTGAAAGGTTTTCTCCAAATTTAAAATCAACAAAAATATCTTGCATTAAAAATCTCCTATTTTTCAACTATATTCACATATCCACTATATAGGACCCTTAAGACAGACGTTTTACATTCCATGGCAAACCTTTATCAATATAATTTTTGAGCTCGTGGTTTTATATTTCAGCATATAGTTTTGCTATGTATTTTTAGCTTTGGAATGCAAATAAAATTACTGTATTTAATATTTTGGATATATGTAAGAATAAAACAACATCTGTTTTATATTTGTCTACATATTAATTATTCAATATACAACAATGTGAAAAACTAATGAAATTCCTGTTGTGTTCTTGTATTTAATTCTGTGTCGAGATATACACTGAAACATAAATGTTTTAGCAAAAGTGGTGGAATTAATTAGCATTACACTTTTGTGATTGAATATAATTTTTATTGTTGTTATTTTTTTTTTAAATCTAGAATGCTTAAGCCATTCATGAAAATAAAAACGGGATAAAGCGTTATTTACGCCCATATGGTAGCATCTTGATGTCTATGTCTCATAAACTAAGTTGAGTATAAATGAGACTTTGCAAATAATTTATATTATTTCTTATAAAAAAGGTATGTTGATGTTGTATTTGATTCAATAATTAAATAAATGAGCAAAATTTAATTTCTACAATTAAATTTTATTTTATTTATGTTCAGAAATATATTTTGTATATACTTTCTCGAAATTAAAACAAAAAGCCTATTTTATTGTAAAATATAAATATTTGTATGAATTAATAGATACATACAAATTTATGAAATAATAAAAAAGATTTATACAATGTAACAGTATCATAAAAACAGCCATTCATAACACTGCACTATTTACTTCCACAATGTTGAGAAAAGTTCAGAAGAAACCTATCACACATTGTCTTGGCAAAATCCAAAATGAATATTATCTTATACTGTACCATCTACAAGTTGTTCTAAACTAAAACATATTTTATTGTAAATTTAAATATAAAATACATTTTACATGTGCATAACTACAATACAATTTAGTGACAGAAATTACGGTAGGTATATATTTAGCAAGTACAAATTAATAAAAACACTTCACTATCTTATAAATAATGTGTTCATCCTTAAAGTTATTTTCACAATCTGCCCAATCTCTTCTTAAATCTCGGCACATTATAATCTCATATCATATGGGATCTGTGGATTCTGTGGTAGACATGTCAAAATTCTTGAACTTTCTATGAATATATGTATGTTCTATTAAACATATATCAACAAAATTAGAAGGTCATGGCAAAAAGATTGGCATGTGTCTCTTCTAAAAGGTTTAATAGACGCCTTTTTATTATGAGCAATTCAAATATTTTAATATGTAACATAGTAATGCAATTACCTAATTCATGAAAAATTTAGTGTGTTCTATCTGTACATTACTCCGATGTAGATGAGCGTAATTCTAGAATACAAGAATACCACATTATCTAATTCATTATTATTCTTGCATGTTGAGTTGAATAATTTTGGTGTATTATTATATCACAAATTATTGTAGATGACCTGTAGAGGTGTTTTTCTGTCTCTTCACGATATCCCATCATAATATATTCAAAGAAACACAGTTACAATGCAATTGAACTGACTGCGGGTTTTAATTAATTTACAATATTTACTATAACAAAACCACAATTCATACAACTTTTGACAAATATATTTTTTCAGTCGTTTGTTTGTCTATGATTTGCACATGATGCCACGACGATATTTCTTCATTCATTAAGGGAGATTAAATTATTTTTCCATATTTAATAAGACACAATTATTAATTATAAAGTGGTTTGTCGATTTTGAAACTATTTATGCTTGTTTGACCATGTAAAAACTACAATTAAATATTTATAGTAATGAATCTATGTAATAAACAAACTGGACAACGTGCCTCTAAAACGGCATAGCACCATGTGTTCTATTTCACAATGTTGGAGCAAAGTTTTCAAATTTTAATTTCTGGTACGAAAGTAGAAGAGGAAAAGAGCACGGCGAAATAAAGTAAAGACAAACATATAGCGAGGCTACCAAGTACACCCGGCAAACGTTTGCTATCAAATGTAAACATCCCTCGACTGCGTTGCTTCTCCCACTACTGTTGGACAGCAGGCATCGCTGCATATTATAAGGTCATCATCTGCATGGGATAGATAGCTAGTATAGAGCTGTAAACAGAAATTAAAATTTGTCGACTACGGTATATGTCTACTACACATCACGCTTTCGAATGTTTTACTAAAACCCTAAAGCATGTCTACAATTGTCAATGTCATGCCTACTTCCCCTTTTGTAGACAGGAATAACTTTGCCCTTTCGAACATCGCAGGAAACGCACGTGCTACAAACGACTGGTTAATCAAAAAAGACAATGGGTCCGCTTTTTCCTTGCCGACATGCGTCAAAATATTGCATGGTACACCATCAAGGCCACAGGATGACTTTCCCGACGAGGCCATTACAACAAACACCTCCTCTACACTAATTGGTTCCAAAAAAAAGCGAGTCAGCATATGAAACGGGAAGAGTTTTGCTGTCAAACGTCGGTAATCCGTACCGAATCTACTAAAGTCATTATTAAATAAATGTGCCAACAGACCTGATTCATCAATTCGTGCACCATCAATTTCAATGAGCGTAGTATGCCTAAAATCAGAATTACTTTTTCCGCGCATTAAGTTGTCATTATGCTTCTGTTTCGGATTTTTCAATTTGCTTTTATATTTTTGTCTAAAAGCTGCATACTCGTTCGAGCAACAATGTCCATTTTTGTTAAGCCGATATACAAACCTCATTCGGTCTGAGAGATCCCTTACCTCCGGAGTAACCCAAGTCTGCCTTGGCTTGACAACTACTGTTGACCGAAATGACTGGTCAAAAAATATAAAAGAACGTATTAAAAAAATACTCAAAGTTCTGGTTAATGTCTAAATCACCAGATAGTCTACCCCATGATTTATCGCCAACACCACCAACAAACCAAGCAATATTTGATTCACTAAATATTCTTTTGTACACTTCCCCATTAGTCCTATCCGACATGGCCAACGGCAGATAACACTCCACAAGGAGAGTCATGTGATCAGACATTCCGGTCTCAGTAGTTTCATGTATTCATGAACTGGTAAATAAAGGTTTATTATTATTATTATATAAATAAAACATAATGTGCATTAGTAAATTTATTTCTTGTTAGAAAATATATACAAAAATATAGTAATGCCAAAAATATCTCAAGAAAATAGTTTTAAAATATCACGAGTGGTAGAGCTCACATCTGCTTACGCACAATTTGGTTACTTCTCGTATGGAATGTTAACCCCATTTCCATCCACCGCCTAAAACAAGAAAGAAATGATAACAGAATTTCGAACTATAATAACATACAAAATCATGAAATATTACAAAAAACTGACGCTAGAAGATAATATAGAACTACAGCAACGAGAATAGAGTAGCAATGAATATATACATTTTACTATATAGTTCCGTTTCTTTTGTAGACATGTATTACACCGTTTTAATAACATAATTGTAACATATTAGAAACTGATGACGTACAACTAATTGCAGAAAACAAAGACGACCTGCAACGACTTTTGTTAAGACTGAAGTAAGTGGCGGAAGAAGAGCTGGACATCAGTTTCAGGAAATGTAATGGCGTGGTATAGTCCTAAACTATGAAGAAGAAGAAATGAAAAAGAAGATTCGTAAACTGGTTTTGATCCAAGAGAAAGAGTTTAGGAATAGAACGACTCTAGACGTCCATTTCCTAAATGATAAATATTTCAACTGATCCTCATTCTCCAAAATTTGAAAGTGACGTATAAACCAAGGAGATATTTTGCAAGCTAAAAACCACTGCTTGTAGAAATGTAATCTTAAAACTATAACTATTATAGATTCGCTATTGCTCCTTAAGTTGTCTTTGAATAAACAATCACCGACAGCAACATTTGCAATTCTTAGCTTTACGTATAAAATAAGTTATATTTTTTTTTTTGCAGAAAGAATGGCTTTGAATTTTTTGTTTGTAGTACTACTATCTTTTCGATTTATGATTAGGAAAGGCTTTCGTAACATCCACACTGTGGTAACCTTTGTCACTCCAACGTAGTAAGGAAAATCGTTGTTTCTAAAACGCGTCTTAGAATTCTCGTTGGCGCTTTTTCAATTTGCCATTATTCTTTATCAAATACTAGATTCTTCAATAACATATGAAATTATAATCATCCAATAATTGTCGAACAGTTTTGATCACTTACACAAAGTTGACTTCGTAGAACAATCATAGACAGTACTTACTTGTTGTTTGCTATTTCGACAGCGTAGTAATATTATAAAAAAACACTATTTAAAAGCAGAGATACTTATGTGAGAATCATGTATAATTCATGTAAATTGCATTCGCGTAAATTATCGTCTGTTTACTGCAAAAAAATATAAAATATTAGCCAAAAAGCAATTTAAATTACTAATAATTTGATAAATTTTTATTAGTGGCAAAAAAGATGAAAAACTGCGAAGGTGACATTACAATTCCCATAAATAACATTCAAAATTAAAAAAAACCAGAATGAATTGAAAAACATATTTTGAAAAGTATGTAAAACAAGAATTAGGAATTATTTATCAGTAAAACTGTTCATTTCGTCTCTTTTTAAAGCGGAACCTACGGCTAATGGAAACCCATGTTTTGACATTAATTAAGGCAAGATTTTCAAACGTGTACTGAGTTTTCGTGAAATAGAAAGCGATCTCTTAATTACAGACTATCCCACAGATCAGAACATACTTAAAAGTGCATCAACTACTATAAATGATGAACAGTAGAAAAAAAATTATAAATAAATTGTAGAAATATAGGTCGTACAAGCGTTTAAAACTTTGAAGAATTATTTTCTTGCGGACGAGAAATCTTCTGATTTTACTTACGCATTAGTCAATAAAATTGAAAAAATATATAAATTAAGCAAGATGGTTAATACTCAATAAAAATTTATTACTGATTACTTTTCTAAAATAAGCTAAATTCATGTTTAGTAGTTCGATTTAGTTTTCAATATACCATAGCATTAGCCATAGGGACTTTCATGCATACGTATGTACAATATATACGTATGTATATGTATGCCAACCCGGTACCTACTGCCGGCGACGTATACAGAGTGATTCTTAATATATGCGACAAACTTTAGGAGCTGATTCCTGGGTTTATTTTGATCATAAAAGTTCATTAGAACATACGTCCAAAACCGCTTAGTTCAGAAGTTATACAATGTTTAATAGAAAGTTAAAATAATAAATGGTTTTATTATAAATTAACAAAATAATCAGTAAAACGAAATTAAGTTCAGAAGTTATACAATGTTTAATAGAAAGTTAAAATAATAAATGGTTTTATTATAAATTAACAAAATAATCAGTAAAACAAATCGTATTATAGCAGCTTTTGAAACAATTCGAAATACCCCTGGTATTTTCGAACGGACTCGCCAGTCAATACGACGGAGGATAGCAGCTTGTAGTACAGTTGGGGGTGGTCAGTTTCAACATTTACTATAAGTTAATTTTGTTTTACTAACTATTTTGTTAATTTATAATAAAACCATTTATTATTTTAACTTTCTATTAAACATTGTATAACTTCTGAACTAAGCGGTTTTGGACATATGTTCTTACGAACGTTTATGATCAAAATAACCCCAGGAATCAGCTCCTAAAGTTTGTCGCATATATTAAGAATCATCCTGTATATCGTACATACGTATGCATGAGAGTCCCTGTGGCTAATGCTTGTTGACACAACCGGTATGTATGTGTACATATATGAATTTCTATGTACAATATTTACGTATCTATTTTTTTTGGTACCTAGTATTAAATAAATTACTGAAATTAAACATCTTTCTAACTCGAAATGTTTGTAGCTCGCACTTTTTCTGTGACCTTTTTCGTGGTTCGAGTTAGAGGAGTTCGACTGTATTGGATAATTATTCCATTTAAAGGAATATTGGGTGTGATATAAATGAAATAAAATATATAAATTAAAATAATTTTAAAAGAAGAAGAATACAGTTTTATGAAAATGTATGCAAGACATTTTTTGATTGTTGCAATAGCAGAAAGATGAATACATTTTAGGTGGAACCCTGTGTATGTCATTTAGCCTTCAGGCAATAAAGACACCCTTCTTTTCTGAGATCATATTCTGAAGTGCAATATATTAGCGTATATTAGTAAGAATAACCTTGAGAAAATTATTACTTATTACTTTATAATTGCCACTTCTTTATGTAACATATACCTGATGATGTGATGTTTTCTAACTACATGCTTTATTTGTAACAGAAAATTAGAATTAATATTGATGAGTAATTCTCTTCTATTCACAGCGCATTTGGTTGTATTGTTACCATTTTATCGCAAACAAAAAAATATATATATTTAAAAGTTCATGCGCAACGAGATACTTTTTATTAAAATTAGTAGTATCTTAGTTGTTTCTTAGCTGTCTTAATTATTTGTGTTAATTACAACATGAATATGCAATCTGTAAAGTTCTATTTACCATCAAATAACAAGAGACTTGATAACGTTTTTGAAAAAATTATGAATTACTTTGGAGATATGTCATTATTTTTACAGTTACTGGTAAAATTTAGCTGTTTTGTAATACTAAGAAGGATGCAAAAACACTGCATGGTGGTCGACGAAAGTCGAAAAATCAGGAGATTCAGAAGTAGGTACTATCGAAAGAGGAGCTTCCAATAAGTTTATCAACAACAAAAATAAAATACATATGAAATTATTCATTTAAATTATTTTTTGCAGGGTGATGGTGAAAGATGAGGTGTTAGTATGTAACATTGAACTATCCCCCAGTAATTTTTAGTCATAAATTAAAATCTATGTTGTGTTGTAATAATTTATAGTTGAACTGAAGTAAAGCATCTTATAATTATACTATGATTATTATTAAATATAGTTATTGTTTGTGTGTTATCTCGAAAGTTCGGTATCGTTTTGAAGACTTTTGTTTAACCTATATTGTTATTATATTATAGTTATAGTTGTATTATGTAAATGTGAACACATATATTTATTAATTTATTAATAGATGGAAGATCTTGAGAGTCCGGCAACAGTTAAAATATAAAATCGAAGTCAAATTTTTTTTATTTCCTATGTTTCGCAGGTATATAAGTGCTTCTTTAGGGTTAAATATAATAGTCCTTTGTGGAAAAAAACTGTAATATGTTCTTAATCAACTTTGTCATTTTATTAAAATTGTAATACTAATAAAATCAAAGTTAGCACATCGCTATCATAATTGATTGAAACCTAAGTTATTTTTCAAAAATGTTATTCTATTAATCCATTACTTGCCAAAGGTGCGCAAACGCAACCTTTTAAAAACATTTTTTTTGGCATCAAAAATATCTTTTTATACATTATGTCCCAAGGATTGCTTTTTTAACAGGCTAAAATCTTATGTTAAATTATGATCCAATAAAAAGCTAAATTTTTTTAATTTGAAACCAAAATTTCCCAACTGGTATTTCGTTCAAGTTTAGCTGTCTCTGCTGAAATACGAAGGACAAAAAGAAGACACCCACAATGAGGCTTCCACTTCAGCAAAATCCAAGTCGTCTTATGGAAGACCTTCTAAATCAGCTTTACCAGGTGACATAAGATTTGACAATATCGGGCACATTATAATTCGAAATGCTAAGAGTGCAAGAAAAAAGTGTAGACTTTGCAAAAGTAATACAATTTACTTGTGTAAGAAATGTAATGTGCATTTGCATCCTGATTGCTTTGATATTTTTCATACAAGAGACTAGTATTTTATTTTATAATAACCTGCTTTTCGCCAAAGATGCGTACATGCACCCATATATTTTTTTGTTAAAAATAATACCTAATTTTATTGTACCAAAAATGTATCTTAATTACTGTGTTCTGAGTTTACTTTAATGGCCAGTAATGGGTTAAAACTATGCAGTAAGATAAAGCACAAAAACAATCAATGAACACATGTTGATCGTTTAATTGTTAAACAGAAACGAATTTCAGTTTAACCATCAAACGATCAATATGTGATGATTCTGTTTAGCCATTTCTCCTTTAATAATAAGATTTTTGAAAAGTAATTTAAGTTTTAATTTGTTGTAATAGCGATGTGCTAACTTTAATATTAACATTACAATTTTTATAGACAACGTTGATTATGAACGCATTGCGGTTTTTTCCACAAATGAATCATATCTTTAATCCTGAAGAAGCACTAATTCTATAAGTGCGTAATATAGGAAATAAAAAATATATTCTTCTATTTTATATTTTAACTGTTTGCTGATGCCACAAGATCTTTCATCTAGTCTGTTACTACACTGTTACACAGTGTGAATTTCTTTCTTGTATTTGTATGAATTAGACATAGCGAAATTCCAATATTAGTATATCTCAGTTGTGAAACAAGCGAGCATATGCTTACCAGTTTTTATAAAGGCAATTTTGAATTAAGCTTAGACGAGCATAAAAGATGGACGTATAAGAGTAATAAATAAGACAGACATATTGTCGACAATATATCGATGATCGAAAAGTACTAACGTTTTGTTTGACATCATTCGATTTGGTAAGACTTCTGAATACTGTGATACGTAGTTATTCGACATGCCCTTGAAATTGGTGGAGATTCGACTCGAACATACGAGTTCTGAATTCCTAGTTTGATATTCGTGATATGTTTATTAAAAGTTGTAGGTAAAGAGGCTAAGTAGAACTGATAATTTGGCAATATACATATGATTACGCTTAGTTTTCTTCAAAAGTGTCTATTTGAAGACGTGCAAAAGGCGTTGTGATATAGGTTTCGAAAGTAATAAATATTATAAGTAAAAAAGCAGAAAAAGTGCATGATCTTCCTTCTTTTAAACCACGAACATTGAAGATCTTACATCGCACTTACAAATGTCTAAATGTTTACAAATATGCTTGTCGCGATTTCTTAATACTGATCAAAAATATAAGAAAAGGCATCATCGGTGTACAAGATATCCCAAAAGGCACTTCTTATTGTTTTGCTATAAAAATATAAAAAAACAATGTATTGGCGATGTTTGTCAAGATTTGGATGTTTGTGCTGCCTAAACCTCAATCTTTGATTCAGCGAACGTTGTTAATAACAGCATTTTTTAATATTTTTATTTAATAACATAATATTATTTGTAACTCTAATTGGCATATTACCTCTACATAGACATCTACAAATTATTTCAAATATACACTCCACTCCGCAAAAAAAATATGGGATCATCTTATCAATGAAAAGTAAATCCCTGCAGTAGTATTTGCTTGTTTTGGTTTTATGATATTGTCATTCACTGAGTTCAAGTTATTTTTTTTTATAATTTCGTGAGCTTTAGGTGCTTTACATTTTCTCATTTCTTTCAAGAATTGGTAAGTTTAAAACTACAGCTTTTTCTTTTAACAATTATTACGTATTTTCAGGAGACCACGACAAGGCAGTATCTTCCGAGGCTAAGACAGAGTTGGAGGTTATTCATAATGGCTCTATGACCGCAGATAGGTGTGGTTCCATTTGCACTTTACGTAGGCCCGAATATTCGTTTAATGCGTGATAACGCTCGCCCCCACATCGGCAACATTGTACAAAATTACCTAAATGAGGTTGGTATACGTGTTTTGGAGTGGCTAGCTAGAAGCCCAGACATGAATTCAGTAGAGCATGTGGGCACTACGAAACAGATAAGTTCCACCAACAACGCTAGAAGAATAGAACCAGGTGGGTCTAGAATACATCAGAGGACTTATTGAGTTTTTGCCTAGGAGGATGGCTGCCGTGATACGGGCCCGAGGCAGAAATACTCAGTATTAGTTCAACTTTCCGTTAATTAAATTCTTTACGTTGGTGTTACTTTTTCAATTGTTATATTTATAAAGTTGCGGTGTTTGGTTTTTCCTATGCATTTTGTTTTATTTTTAATATGGTTATGTACTACTTAGATAAAGAACATAAAATTTTGGGAAAATAAAAAAAATTCAAAAATAAATGGGTGATTCCATAATTTTTTTGCGGAGGTAGTTTATTTATTTCCAATGAAATATCGAAAATATATAATAATTACGGCCGGGATCATACTGCATAATTTATTAGAAATATCTTTCCGCCAACAATTTTGTGCAATTTAATTTTCTAGGTACACATAACTATGGAATTAATGCAAAAAATATAATATAAGGAAGATAAACAAATCCCCAATTCGGTCCATATTAGGTATATATCAACAGCGTTATTTAGGTGTTTCCTAATTCAATCATAAGTTGACAATTGTATCGCCAATAGAGTGGTTTGTTCAATTAGAAATTACAAATACAGATTCAAACTAATAATTCTGATCGTTAGAGAACGAAAATAAATAAATTTAACAAATATGATCTATTCGATCATCTAGTAAATTTCTAGAATTTCTGTTTTCATTGAATTCTAAGAAGAAAGAATTTGTTCCAGTACTTCCAATATGTAGTGTATCCAAGTTTGTATTAAAACAATATGTTAAATACTTCAACTACATAAGATACACATATTATATTTAATTAAAGTTTCTTATTCTGCACACAAATCTTTTATTTTATTTTATAAATTTTTATTTTTTTGTTTTGTGTATTTTATGAGTTCTAACTTTTTGTTGCGAGAATACGCATGCGGAATTGTTTTAAGTACTTTTGCGAACTCAGCGAATGACGGAAGAGTTATTTGTAAATATAGGAGTTAATAGCTTGTATTATGTAACATTGTAAAAGCGACTACCATATATCGGACTTTACCGCGTTTTTAAATAAACGCGCTATGAACGCATTTGAATTTATTTCACAAAATGGAGGTTTTAAAATAATAAATTACCTTAAAAAAGTATTTTTCTTTCAAAAGATGGTTAGAATAAGCAGAGTCAATCTTTTTAGTTCTAAATAAATATAAATGTTGCGATATCCCTAGCAGTGCAGTCAGTAAATCTTATTGTGCTGAGCCTGTGTGATTTATGATATCCACGCCAGTACTTCTTGGTACAGTACGACGTTGTACAGGTCGTTTTACTGAATGTTATTACGCATCACAATTTAATAAGATATGCCTGCTTCCGTTTTCCAATTTCAGACTCTGCAGTTAAGCTCTTCATCATCCGGGCCCATCTTATTCAGAAGCACTTTCACATGTGCATGACCAGTTAAGAGATGAGTTAGCAGCTGACATTTGCTCTTATATAGTAGCAGTCCAGCCCTTTTGCTACATGATGGCCAATAAAGTTCTTACCATTATTTTGCCTGGGCATTATGACCTAGTAATGCCGATGTTCTTTATGAACCCAGTCTTTAATGTGGCTTAGGTGTCAACTTTTTGGTGTCCCCAGAACCAGTTGTAGATAATAAATTTTGTTTTTGATCTTTTCATGACGAGTCCATCAGCTTCTTTGTTGCCCTCAATTTCTCTCTATCTTAGAATCCAATATCTCATTCTCAAAAGTTCTCCCAGGTTACTCAATATAATCTTAGAACATACATTACAGCTCAACTGAATTCTTGTCTTTATTGTTTTTAATATACTTCTCTAAACCATTAGATCTTAGTAAAGCATATTAAGAAACATTAAAAATAAAATTACGAACACTTAAAATTGTGCTGTGATAAATATCTCAATACGTATATTGGACGAACCGTAAGAAGGTTAGAACAGAGAAGACTTATTCTATTTAATCTAGCCAGCCTTTGTAAAAAGAATATTTTACATTAAAAATACTTTAATCAAATGAAGTAATAAATAGAATAAAATAGAAATTCACAAATATGTCATCTGTACATACCTCTGTAATTGTAACCACATACGATTAAATTAGTGAGAATCAAAATAAAAATATTATTTATATATTTATATTTAATTTGAATTTTTATCAAATGAAATGTAAGTCAATACAAAACTTATCTCGTATATTTGTATTCAAAACATTAGTAAATTTACTAAATGATCAAATTGACAGAAATATATCACCTTTGTTAGTATTATTTTTGTAATGTCGTTTTCTGACAGGCAGAATTATTAATTTAAACCTACACATATAAAAGTACCTCTGTAACTGCAACCTCATATCTGAAGCGCAACAATTATCACCTTGCGAATAAATGTGAAGATTAAAATAAAAATGTTACTTATATATTTACATTTAATTTGAATTTTTATCAAATGAAAACTAAGTTGATACAAAGCATATACAGTATATGTATTTAAAACATTAGAGTCAGAAGAAATCTGTTCCAGTTTCCATTAAATAAAACAGATACAACCTTATTCAAACATAATTATAAATTCCAAAACTATTATATTTATTTTTTACCTAAAGAAATGGGGCTGTATCTATGTTTGTATTTCTTTGCTTGAAGCTTTATTAAGAGAGACCGCAGATTATGAAAGTTCACGTTTCGTGGTTGATTTATTTCATAATTTCTTTCCAAATCCTATAAATATTTTTTCCAGGATATAACTATTAAATACTAAAATGCATGATATGTATTATTCCAGCTAATGGCGTTTTTTTATATGCCTTGACCAAGAATTTAAATTTACATAAACCCAGATATAATTAGTTTTAAGTGTATTTTGCTTAAAAAATAGAATGCAGCTAAATGTGGTTGTAACTTTTTGTATTATATAAACTTTTCTACAAAAATGTTTCATAAAATATAATCAATACAAATTTCTATTAATTTTTTCTGTAATGTTTCTGCATTCTATTCAAACTGAAATGAGAGTAAAATACATTTAATAACAAAAACAATAGAAATTTCATACAGTAAGTTGAAAACATGTAACATAAAATATGATTTTTTTAAGTTTGTGATTAATGGTCATTTTTTAGAATATAAAAATTTCGTGAACTTCTAGAATGTAGAAACAAATTACTATGTAACTTTCAGGTAACGATGTCCAAAAAAGAAAAATGTCTACTATAACAAAATGTTTTCGCAAGTCAGTCAGCTTGTTCTTGAATTGGATTATATGCAATTTTAAGCTATAATTGATTCACTCAGCTAACCGAATATTTTACTAAGATCAGGAGTTTCCGTCTAAGGAAGACATTGAAGTAGTTTGCTGGAGACGAAAATATTATGATGGAATTCTAAACAATACGACCAAAATAGGTATGAAATACCAGCAATACTCGTGTCATATCAGTATTGCAAGTGCAAGTGTATATTAAAAGGATTTAATGAATAATTTAACGAAAACTTAAAACCATATCACAAGCCAATACCTAATCCACAGTGGGATTTTGAACACTCGACAAGACATTTATAGTAGAACAATTGACATTTGTACTAATTCGTGAAGATTAATGATATGTACACACTTTTTAAATTTATTTTAAATGAGTACAGACATGTGTTGTTTTTTGAACGAGTTGTCTCTTTAATCTCCACCGCATAACTATAACCTGACAGATATTAACCCTTTCGGCCATAATGGTGGCAAATGCCACCATCAAATTCAAGGCCTACGTACCTGTAAACTGTTTTATTTAGTTCGACATTCATGGACTAGGTGGCATCACTTATACATGTAGTTTTGATTTCTGTGCCCAGAAGTTTTATTTCATAAGTGTTCTCTATGGTTTATACAGATATTCAAGATGGATGCTGACATAAGTGATTCTTGTGCTGGTAAGTGTTACAAAATCAGTAAATATTATTGCAATCATTGCTCTGTTTATAAATGTATTTTAGCAGATAGTATCATAAGGTTGCCAAAGTTCCTTAGTTTACAATATTTTTTCAAAATTTATTATTGCTATTGATTTATTGAACCCTAAAAAAGTGTGTACGCAAATGCCACCGCCAGGCTTCAATGCTAGTTCTTGATATGATGTTTCTTTCAGATTTGGAAATACCGACGATTAGATTTTACGGTAATTCAAAGCAGATCCCACTGAACAAAACTTTGACTACAATATCCCAACTAGATGAATCAGACATTGAAAATTTTGACAATGATTGTTCATTTGAAGATGATGATTATAACCCAGAAAATAGTGACGAAATCGAGACTGAGTCTGCATCTGAAAATGAAAGTGATGAAGAAAATATACCTCCAAATATTTATTGCAAAGAAAGAAAAAGTGACAATAAAAAAAGACTAGCTGCAAGCTGGAAAAGAACATAATTTATACCACCACTATTGACTAGTTTTCAGCAATCTGACAGCTCTATAACTGATGATGAGCCGGAATCACCTTATGTTATATTTTCTAAATATTTCCCTCGTCTTATTTTTTCCGAATTAGCTGAGAAAACAAACATGTATTCATTGTCAACTAATGGCAAGTCAGTAAATACAAATGAATACGAAATTAGAAAACTGGTAGCTTTGCATCTCATAATGGGCGTACTAAATTACCCTAGACTAAGACTCTATTGGAAATCATCTACTCAAATTGCTCTTGTTAGAGACATTGGGATTATAAGAAACCGGTTTGAAAGTTTGAGAAATAATTTACATATTACTGATGGAAATGATCCACATCAGGTGCAATGCGACTATGGAAAGTCCGTCCACTTATTCAAGCATTTGAATCCAGATGTGAAGAACTGGCCCTAGAAGAGAACCTATGTATCGATGAATCCATGATCCCTTTCATGGGACAACTCAATATAAAGCAATACATCAGAGGAAAGCCCACACCCTGGGGCATAAAAGTATTCATGCTATGCGGTGAGTCAGGCATAATATACCGCTCTTTGGTTTACCAAGGCTCCACCACACTCACTGAAGAAGCTAAAACTAGCAGTCCCAGCATTACATGTTCTCTAGTTCTTCATTTAGCCGCTAGAATTCCTGAAAATTCAGGTCATAAACTTTTTTTTGATAACTATTTCAATTCTATATCTCTTTTAGAAGAATTGTACAAAAAAGGGATATATGCAGCTGGAACAATACGTGCCAACAGACTTGAAAAATGTCCCATAAAAACCGAAAAACAAATGCAAATAATGGGTCGAGGGTCCTGTGATTACGTAGTGTCCGACAACAATATAGTAATTGTGAGGTGGTTTGATAATAAACCAGTGACTTTGGCTTCGAATTTTATCGCTGTTAGCCTAAGAGATGAAGCAAAAAGGTGGGACAAGAAAGAAAAAAAATACGTACAGATAGAGCGTCCGGCAATCGTTAGAATGTACAATGCATCTGTGGGAGGTGTAGATAAGTGTGACTTTTTGCTTTCCTTATACAGAACTTTCATTAGATCGAAAAAGTGGACACTCAGAGTTATGTTTCATTATTTCAATCTTGCTGTATGTAACTCATGGCTGGAATATAGAAAACAGGCTAATGCAATAGGTTTGCCGAAGGAAAACACAAAAGATTTGCTAGTATTTATGCTAGATGTTGCTGAAGCACTTGCTTTTGCAGGAATCCCCACTACCCAAACCCCAAAAAGAGGTAGGCCTTCAAGAGAAAATTCTCCGCTTTTGCTACCTAAGAAGCTTCATGTTGCGAAAGCACGAGTTTCAGACATCAGATATGACAATTGTGGACACTGGCCAGTGCCAACAGAAGGTCACGAGCAAAGATGTAAATTAGGAAACTGTAGTGGCAGGTCAAGAACAGCTTGTGAAAAATGTAATATTTATTTATGTCTTAGTAAACAAAGAAACTGCTTTAAAAATACCACATAAAACAATAAATTATATTGATTCAAATTGCACATCCTGTTTTCCTCCTAGACCTAATGGTGGCATTTGCCACCAAGTTCTAATTTTTTTTATAGCGAAGCTATATATATAAAATGTCGTTTATATGTTCTTAACAACATATGTAAGTAGTAGCAACTACCACAAAAATTTTTCATTAGCTTTTAAAAATTCAGGGCTGAAAGGGTTAAGAGTGAAGCATCAGAAAACGGAGTGAACTTGAGCACCAAATTCGAGAAAAGTACGGAAGTGATAATTTGTGCTATTGCCATTCGGGAAGACATCTTTTTAACCTCGGCTACTACATATCAGTATTCCATGTCGACTTAATTACCTTTACTTGCGTTCAGTACCTAGTTTAGTACATTATGCCTGATAATTGCGATAAGTAACAGAACTACTGCGATAGAAAAATGATATGTATGTACTGGAAGGATTATTCAGAGTTAACAAAATTCTATCAACTTATTGAGAAGCCATCCGTAATAATAATATTAATAATAATATCATTTATTGTCCAACAGCCAAGACCAATTACAGGACAATTTACAATAATAATTAATAACAACAAAAGAAAAGTACGGTAAAACAGAGAAATAGGTATACACATATCTATATCTACATGAGCAAATAAAATGGAAAAATGAAAATATGGAAAAGTGAAACATATAGTACATAAATCTAACATCATAACACTATATCAACAAAAATAGGTCCGGATAGCGCCTATTGAAATTACGAGCCATGTGAGTTAAAGGGGCTTTTAATAAAATATTGATGATGCACCTAGCCACATGAACAGTTTCAACTGAGCGTGCATTGTATGCAGGTACAGAGAAATTCATCTGCGAAAGTAAATAAGGTAACTTTATGCTGTTTCGTGAATATTAAAAAGAAAACGAGAGCGGTAGAGCTCCCTTCGTTCTGCTAAGGAAACCATTCCATGCCGTTCCAGCAGCTGGTTATAGTCTGATTCTCTCGCTGGGTAGGTGCCATCCATTTTATACGATAAATATTTCAAAAAACGCGTTTGTACACGCTCAATCGATAATTGAAGGTAAGTATAAATGGAATACCATGCAACTGATGCATACTCAAGCGGGCTTCTAACAATTGTATTGTAGAGTGTCTTTAGAGCAAGCATATTTCAAAAGCCACGGCACGATCTAATCATGAATCCCAGAGACGTGGATGATGCACGGCATATAGAATTGACATGTTCTGAAAAGGATAAACGATTATCGAAGAGAACTCCGAGATCCCTTACTATATCCTTCCTTGCAAGAGGTGTACCATTTACATGATACCTGAACACCAAAGGATTACGCATCTTTGCATATGACATAACTACACATTTTTCGATATTAACTCGTAGGCCATTATCCGAGCACCACTGATGTATCAAAGTGACATTACCTTTCAAATCTACACAATCAACAGTACCATTAATTCTCTGAAAGATTTTCAGATCAATAGCGTACGCGAGCACATGACAGTTTACAGATGTTATAAGGTCATTAATGAATAGATTGAAAAGAAGTGGGCCCAAACTAGAACCCTTCGGCACGCCGGAACGTGCGTGAAAACTATTAGAAGTGAAGCCATTGTAATGGACATAATTAAGTCTACCAGTAAGGTAAGATGTCAAAAGCTTAGTGAGGTCATACGAAGAACCGAAGAAATCTAATTTTTGTATTAAGAGTGAGTGATTTCTGATATCGAAAGTCTTTGAAAAATCTGTATAGATCACATTCACTTGTTCTCTCCTGTCAAGGGCTTCACTAATAAAGTGAACGATATGAGCTAAATTCGTTATCGTGGATCTGCCAGAAGTAAAATCATGCTGATGCTCTGAAATCAAATTATTGACCTTTCTATATATGCTTATATACAAAAGATGTTCAAATATCTTAGAAAAACAAGGCAAAATACAATAATTAACAATACACAATATATCACCCTTCTTGAACACCGGTGTAATTCTGCCTATGAAAGTTAGTCAAGCATACTACAACTGGGGAAGATGATGGGAAGAATAATAAGTCGCTATGATCTAACAAGAAACCTACATATAAGAAGGGATATAAAAGTGATCCTGAATATGATGAGGATAATGAACTCCATACCATAGGTACCACATATGTGTGCTTCGCAACTAATAAAATCGTACAAGCGAAGATATATTGGGCTTGAAAACGAATTACTAAATATTACAAAAACAAATTATAAATCACATTTCTTTTCTTATCTATAAAAGCAACATCTCCTTGATTTTAAATGTCCTTCACACTGATATAAGAGAAGCTATAATTTATTTTTAAATTGAAATAACATTAATCTTTTTGCAATAATTTAAGTAGTATTTAAGGCCTGGAACAACGAGAGAGATTGAACAAGAAAATTTCAATTAAAAAATTCCGTGATTTAAAGATGTAATACAACGAATGTATGAGAATTGACACCACGACTATGTTAAAGTTTTCCATGTTATAAAAATCAAACATGCCGCCCGTAGCACAAATATATTTTAACTACAAGCACGCAAGCATTAAAAAATTAGGTACATTGTAATATTAATACAAAAAAGAAAATTCGGAGATGCGCTTGTCATCGCTTGTGAAATAAATTTAAATAGCATAACACTTACTTCCTGCGCATTATCATTACAAAGAATAAAAATTCTTAAGATATCCCTTTTTTCAACATTCGTGTAATTGTTTCGTTTCATTGTGACACGAAGAGGTAGGTAATGATAGCGATTAATGCCAGAGAAGAATGTCAAATATTATACATGCGCAACAACAATATTTCTCATGTTTCTCCAAGAAACAGGTTTAATTCTACAAGGAGACATTATGAAGTGAGAGCTATCAATTTGAATAGAAGTTGCGGTACTAAAGTTACCTTATTAATTACAGCATGCTAAAGGGACGAAACGTAGAAGAGTTGAACTTGAATCGAGGCAACACGAACTAGTATTGTTAGGACGACAATTTTCGACCTCGAGATTTCTGCAAATGTTCACATTTTGTCCCTTGATACCAAGAAAGTGGTTTTAAAATAATTTCTCTCTATGTATATGTGCGTTGTCAGTCTGTGTGTGTTCACGATAGCGTTTATACGGCTAAAGCTATCCATATCTTATATTTACGAATATAATCTTCTTTTGGAGATCTGACTAGATTTTCAGTAAATCAGTAGACAGGAAGTAGTAGTTTAGCAAAAAAATCAGAATTTACTAATATCTCGTTAACCACTAAGTTTAAACAAATTTATAGAGAATGCAAAAGTACTAAAAAATGAACTTTAGAAATCCATTATAAGAAAGCTTTTCGAAATTCCTACCGGAAGTAGGTCAATTTGTCTTATAAAAATAAAAGTGTCTGTAAATATCTAGCAAATTATACATTCTATAGAGTTTTATCTAGAACACAAAAGTATTTAGAACTCGAGCTGAAACAATTTTTGTGTATAAATAATTTCAAAATTAAGACCGAAAGTAATACTTTTACTCTTATCGAATAGCAAATATTCTATACAGATTTATTGAAATGCAAATGTATTTCGAGCTGCATTTGGAATAACTTAATTTAAAAATTCGGGCCGGAAGTAACTTTTACTCCTATCAAGAAGCGGTGTTTCGCAAATAATTCTTAATTTATACATTCTAAGAGCTTTATTAAGAAAATAATACTATTTTGATCTGGATTTGGGATAATTTCTGTACGTAGCCGTGTAGTGGCCACACCTCATTTATTATATTACAATACATTATTCTATAATGTATTATAATTCAATTTTTTTGTGTAAAATGTAATTGTTACTCTGAAACAAATGTGAATAATAAATTAGTATGTCTATGTTTGTGAAATGGAAGGATTGTATTACTATAAGAATAATAAAAAATTGTTTTATCATTAAATTTAGAGACCATTATTTTGTAAATGGGATATTATAAGAACAAGAGCAAATTTTAACACTGAGCTTGTTTTGTTTTGAACTTCCCGTTATATCTGTATTAAAATATACAATAACCAACTTTATGACGGAAATTAGGAAATTTTTATCTAAAACTACAAGGGAGTCGTTTATGATTACCATACATTAGAAGTTTTTTCAGATATGATGTCTAAACTATAGCCGCTTTAAAATTTTTCAGCTTTGTAATACTTCCGGCATAAATCGGGAGCGGATATACATTTGTTTTTTAATAGAAGCGGTTAGTTTTTAGGATTCACAAATCCATGGCGTATCAATTTTAAGAAACTTGACATTTTCTGAAAATATTAAATATGCATAGTATAGCATACATCTTAACATCTTTGAATAACCCTCACCTACGTAATTGGATTGTTGTACTCTGACTGCACACTCATTAACTAATTTACGTCAATAAGCAACTATTTCAAATTTATACAGGGCATAAGAAAAACTTTATAAAAACGCAACAATAATTTGCAAATTAGGAAAGAAATAATATAGATATAACGATTTGATGATTAGAGCATTGCTTTCGGAAAGATATATTGATAACAAGTTGATATTATGTGTTTTCCCAGACTTTTCGAGAATCTATACTCAAAATGCGAATACTATTTGTAAAAAGGTCAATAAGTTTAACCATGAATGGCACAAGGTCACCGTCAATGACACAAATTAAAAATGTTGTCAGTTGTAAATAATTATAAAATATAAGGAAATGTTACAATTTCCGATTAATATACGAACTCCCACTCGTTGTAAAACTAAACATTATTGTTTCCGTATATGCTTACAAAGCTTACTAGATCAATATATTTTTTTCTTATTTAGAAATTATTAAATCGTTTCTTCTTTTGGGAAATAACTTGTAAATAAATAAATTTGTATATAGAAATACACTGAATTTCTCAGCAGCTTGCAACAATCCATTACGGGATACCGTAAAACTATTGTAGTTTTGGATTACTTGTCTTTTTACTGACATCCGCCTGTGTTTGATGCATACCATCCACATGCTAAATAAGTACGTGAAATGAGTTGAATCAGAAAACTTAAAATTACCGATTTTTAATTTTGCTGCTCAAGCTTCTTTAACGCACGTTTTTCTTATTTGCGCAACTTTGGAATACTTATCATTCACAAGGTCTAAGTAATGAGAACTAAATTTCTAGAACGACCTGTTAAATATTACATTCTTTTGTTTAATTTGCTGAATTATAACTAATCAGCAACAGTACGATATATTTTCTGTTTTATTTACCTCCACCACCAGATTTCCAACCACCTCCGCCTCCGTAACCGCCTCCGCCTCCGTAGCCTCCTCCGCCTCCGTATCCACCTCCACCGCCGCCAATAACTTTAATTATTTTTATAGTTCCACCGCCTCCGTATCCTCCTCCACCCCCGCCGTATCCACCACCTCCACCGCCATATCCGCCTTTCCAGCCTCCACCGCCGCCACCTCTCCAACCACCTCCGCCGCCGCCACCTCTCCAACCTCCTCCGCCGCCGCCACCTCCCCAACCTCCTCCGCCGCCGCCGCCTAAGAATCCAGCTGAAAAAAGTATCATATAAGATAACCTCGTACACTAAAATAGGTTACACATAATGATGTTAATCACATTTAAAGTGCAATTCTAATATTTACCTGATTTACAGGTATTTCTACACCTTGAACTTTTAAGAATTCATGAAGCGAGAATCTCAATTATGCACGCTTCGAAATTAGCATTTTATTGGGTTTTTAAGAGTCTGTGTATTTTTTGTAATATGTTGGCTGCATTTGCGTAGAATGCTTAAATTGATATGCAAGTCCTAATTTTAATTTCCGATTTTATTCCTAAATTAAAATTAACATTGCTTATAATTATACTTAAATTATATATAATTAGTGTATTACATGTCATATGTCATAAATGTAATTATTAAATTGACGTACGTTTGTGCTCCTGATGTAATAAGTGAAGAGGTACATCACAACAACAACAAAAAATTGATAAAAGAATGATCACTACATACAGAAACATCTAAACTTACATTAGTATTAAGTGCTTTTTATGTATACATGCGTATTGGAAGAACAATTATGAAGGCCATAGCAAGTACTATTGGTAAAAGCTATAAATTATTTATTAGTAGGCATGAGTGTCAAGCAAGTTGTCCTTGAAAGAGCAAATAATAATTATATCTCTTCGAACGATGTTAATATAGTATAAGTAAATGATTTTTATACGCAATGATACGGAAACCTAAAGAGACTTAAATTTGTCAGAAATATTCAAGGTCTCAATTTCGTTCCTATAAGCCACTAGTTCTAAGACATATCTAATGCGTATGTCCTATTTGTGACAAACTTTCAAATAAAAAATGATGACTCCAGAATGCAGAGGTGACATTTACAGGCAACCCAAAAGAACACAAGTCATATAAAATTTTATATAATATATAAGGAAACGGTAATATCATGTAAGATTTGTATCCTCAATCAATATATTATCGAATCAACACTTCAACCACAAAGCTTATGAAGGAAAAAAGTATTCCAAGTAAATTTAAGGTGCTATCAATCCGGAATTTTATTAGTGATAATAGTAAAGATGGTGCAAGTGAAAAGAGCTAGAGCACTTTCAAAACGTTTGTGTATTACATGTTTAGTTTATGATTTTTAATATTTATTTAATAT
Source organism: Amphimallon solstitiale (assembly GCA_963170755.1). Taxonomy (NCBI): domain Eukaryota; kingdom Metazoa; phylum Arthropoda; class Insecta; order Coleoptera; family Scarabaeidae; genus Amphimallon; species Amphimallon solstitiale. The sequence goes on from OY720679.1 coordinate 117,235,187, forward strand.
TTGTTTATGCTGCTATTATTATTGTTTAAGTAGACAGTTAGCTTCTCACAATATATGTTTGAATATTAGTAACCCAGGTTAATAATATTCAAATCATTTAGATTATAAATTATGGCTGTAATGGGTTTGTGTAATTTATTTTATTTACAGTTGATATAAATCCTTCACAGCTAAACATTGCAAGTAATGCACTTATTTTTGGTTCAATATAGTTTAATAATAAACTAGGCTGGAAATTCGAACCTGTTATGGTTACGATTGTCTGAAAACTCTCTGTATTTCGTCGTTCTTGCAGTACGAGAAGAATCTAAAGCACTGGATTAGCTATTTTGTAAATACTTGGAACTTGAACTTTGTTTAGGTGGTAAGAGCAGTATATAAAATAGAATATAAATAAAGTCGATGAATGTATATGCTTTAGAATTACAACTGACAATGACAGAATGAACGACGAAAATATAAGAGCAAAGTTAAAAAATGCTGCCATAGAAGCGAGTCATCTAACCACTGCATTAAAAAGTAAAGGGTTTTGCGAAATGTAAAGTTCAAACTATATTAAACATTAATTCGACCAGAAATAGTTTATGAAAATGAATCTCGGAAATTAAGTAAACTGGAGTTGGCAAACTCTAAATATGGGAAGGAAAAGTTTTATATAACTTAAGGCAAAACTTTTTTAGGTAATATATGTAACAATAACAATATTAAATTTCATTAAGTAATTTAGTGACGTAACTGTGGAAAGATCTTCAACTTCGAGTGGCATTAGACTATAACAATGTTTCAGTGTAATAATAAGCAATAGGTTTAATTCCTCAAAATCACTCTTTTTTTCGATTAAGCTTTTAATCAGCTTTTGAAAAGTATTTGCTTCACATTATTACAAGAGAATAACAATTCTAATAATATTTAGGTTCCCTTTATTTCATTTCATTGTGAAAATAAAATGCTCATTGAAAATTCCCTCGAAAATATATATCTTTGCAATATTCCTCCAGTTGGCGAAATCAATCCAAAATAATTAATAAAATAAGTATTTACCATAACGAATGCTGGTTTTGTTCTAACATCTGCTAAATATTAACGAAACTAAAACTTTCAAGGGGGCCTAACTTTACGAAAGAAAATGAGATTTACAGCCATTACTATCAGTACGAGTTTATTTAATAACTTTAAAAATTTCTATTTCTTTTAAAGATAATAAAAACAATTAAAAATATTATTAACATGCAACTTAATATACGCTATCTAAAACAAAAACAAAAAAATAGATGATAGATCCCAAGCAACTTCAATCTTCTATGTCCCCTAAGAAAAATGCTAATAAGATAAGAACAAAGAGTATTTACGATATAGCTAGTTTTATGTGGAATTGAAAAAAGAATAGAGAGAACTAAAAAACAAGATGCATAGAATTCTTTTCAAGTAAAATTGAGAATAATATTCAATAAAAAAATTATTATGTATTATAAATTTAATAGTAAAACACGAATAGTAATTTTTGTAAACAGATATAATTCGTTTCCGGCATATTTTCCAGTTTAAAAGCTTCTATGTTTGTTATAAGGTATATGTTTTTTAAAAACCCATAGAATTTCAGTTGATATAAATAATAATTGTGAGTTTCATTAAAAGAAAAGACGCGTTTCTTAATAGCAGTTTAATTAAAATTACTAACATTTCTTTTCTTGTACCTAAGAATAAATGTTTTTGTGAAATTTATGTGTATTTACAGGTAAAATAAATTGTATGAAAATAACATTTGACCATTTTAGGGATCTTTAAATGTAAACGGGGATATAAAACAAACATTCTTCAATTTCTCATTCCAAATAATCCTCTACAAGTGAAGAGGTAATAATAATCAAATTTATCATAATGTATATTATCACTATACAGTGAGGCCGCGCGGGTTGGAATAAATTCATTTAAAATTATTGGTTTTGTTTTATGGAAAAACGCTCGGATAGGTCGATTTTTATTTTTAGCTGCGGTTTTTCTGATGGTAAATTGATGTACAAATGCTGGTCCAAAAATAAGTTACGACCATCAATTTTTTTTTTCAAATGGAAACATTTTTTTTATTTAATTTATTAATTCTGCATCGAATTCTAAGTATGTTTCATGTACCATGTCCTATACCCAAACTCAACAATTATCGAGAAATTATAACCGAAATACAACAAATTAAGCCACAAACGTTAACTGCAGTGTTACGAGAAACTGATCTTCGGCTTGCCCATTGTCAGGAAGTTAGTGGTCAACAGTTTGAACATTTAATTTGACGTGTTTTTCTGTTTTTTTTTTAATAAACAGGTCGTATTCAGACAAGAGAGTGAAATAAATTTTGTAGAATACGGTCTCAGTTATTGATATGTTCAATTATAAATTTCTCGATAACTGTTGAGTTTGGGTATAGAACATGGTACATGAAACATACTCAGAATTCGATGCAGAATTAACAAATTAAATAAAAAACATATGTTTCTATTTGAAAAAAAAATTGATGATCGTAACTTATTTTTGTATGTATATACATATATAAATCTGCCAAAAATGTATTTCGATTATAAACTGACCATCATCAGTGGCAAAAAGAATATTGTAATAAGGCTCACTTTGAAACACTTCGAATTCTGCATCCCCTATTTCTGAAGTGAAGTGATTGACTTTACTAAAATATTTTGCAATCCCCCAGGTACATAACTCATCATAACAACTTAGATATTGAGATAAGTATCCAAAGAACCGGTATATACTTAAATAATGACATAAGGATTAGATAAATTAAAAATTAGTTTATTATAATTTTCTTATAACTTGAAATGAATTATCAACAAAGACGTTGATGGAAATATATGTACCAAACCAAAATCAAAATATCGCCATTTGAAAGGAGTCTCTATTATTCTTCATAAGCCATTATTTAATGTAAATTTAACTCGTGGAAGTCTTAGTCTTTCAATTCTTGTTGTATGATATTTTTCAATAATAAATGAAATCAAATTGCAAATAATAATATATTTAATGGAAACGTGCATAATTACAACATGGGACACTTTAGAAGATATGTAGAATATTGGTAAACAAATTTATATATTGTTATTAATTATAATAAGTAGTTCTTGTTAAATACTACATAGTTTTATATAGCTGTATGTAAGCAGAAGATAACAAATTAAATATCTTACCATTTACTGCTGCTACTAAAGCTAGGACGAGAATTATATATACCTGAAAAGTAAATTAATTACTAATAACTATCAAAACTATAAAAATTCTATAAAAACTGTGTTTTAATGCAAAATTTTGTAATGAATTATATGATATCACAGTAACTATTATACTTATTTCTTATATTTTGCTTTAAGCTCAAAATTAAAAGGATGCGTGTCTTATGTATTTACCTTCATAATAATGAAGAAAAATGTTAACTGCCTAAGCTTCTACGTAGATCATCTTTTATAGTAAATTAAAGCCTTGGACCTCCCTTTCAAATCAATGTGAATTCTTCTCGTATTGCGTCCCCTTTACAAGCACAAAGAGTGAGAACAAATTAAAATAATTTTATTGCAAAACTTGCATTTATTTAGAAAAGATTTGCCGCGGATATACAATTGTAATGTATAATGGTTAGAAGTTACGACATAATCATCACCATATTAATAGACGCAATTACGTTTACTCTGTAACTGTTAGTATGGTAACACAGTACATATGTTAATTACTACATTTAAAATATTTGTTGTTTATTTACATTAAGAAGAAAGATAACAATAAATGTCAAAATTTTAGTATCCACTAAAAATTCTTCTATTACACTTATTTATCTTTATTTTTTAAAGATTTAATCAAAATCATTTATTTCTTAGAATTTCATATTTTATTTAGACATGTTTCGCGTCGTGATCCCTTTCTCAGCGAATATACTGAAAAAAAAAGAAAATATTTATTAATATTCTGTTTTACTTTCTTATACGTAGTGTGTGTGTCTGTGTGTCTGTGTGTCTGTGTGTGTGTGACCACGATAGCGGTCAAACCGCTGTAGATATCAATTCCAAATTTTGTATTGACGAATATAATCTCCCTCTTGAGAACTGATTAGATTTTGAGCAAAATCGGCAGACCGGAAGTAGTAGTTTACTTCAGTGAAAAAATCGAATTTTGCAAATATTTCGTCAATTACTAAGTTTAAACAAATTTATAAAGAATTCAAATGTACTCAGAATTAAATTTGAGAAAAATTGTTTTAATAAAATTTTTCGAAATTCCTACCGGAAGTAGGTCTTTTACTTTTATCGAAAATCAGTTTTTTGCGAATATCTCGCAAGTCATGCTTTCTAGGCAGGTAAATTACGAGTATAAAAGTATTTAGAACATACTTTTAAATATCTTTTGTATAAAAAAATTTTCAAAATTTAGACCGGAAGTACCACTTTTACTCTTATCGAATAGCGATTTTTTGCAAATATGTCGTAAATTATGCATTCTATATATATTTATGAAGAGTACAAAAGTATTTAGAGTTGGATTTGGAATATTTTTTGTATAAATGAAATTTCAAAATTCGGACCGGAAGTAACACTTTCATACGTATAAGAAAGTCGTGTGGTGGCCACACCTCATTTTTTTTATAGGTTATAGGTATTCTTACAATTAAATTTGTAGTTTTGTATACATATACAAATAATGCATGGTTGTCATTGTTTAAAATTAGCATATAAATATATAAAATATTGCAAACCTATTTGGATGTTAAAAAATGTATAAATTAAATGTGTATTTTATGGTAAAAAAATGAGGTGTGGCCACCACACGACTTTCTTATACGTATGAAAGTGTTACTTCCGGTCCGAATTTTGAAATTTCATTTATACAAAAAATATTCCAAATCAAACTCTAAATACTTTTGTACTCTTCATAAATATATATAGAATGCATAATTTACGACATATTTGCAAAAAATCGCTATTCGATAAGAGTAAAAGTGGTACTTCCGGTCTGAATTTTGAAATTTTTTTTATACAAAAGATATTTAAAAGTACATTCTAAATACTTTTATACTCGTAATGTACCTGCCTAGAAAGCATGACTTGCGAGATATTCGAAAAAAACTGATTTTCGATAAGAGTAAAAGACCTACTTCCGGTAGGAATTTCAAAAAACTTTATTAATACAATTTTTCTCAAATTTAATTTTGAGTACATTTGAATCCTTTATAAATTTGTTTAAACTTAGTAATTGACGAAATATTTGCAAAATTCGATTTTTTCACTGAAGTAAACTACTACTTCCGGTCGGGCGATTTTGCTCAAAATCTAATCAGTTCTCAAGAGGGAGATTATATTCGTAAATAAAAAAGTTGGAATTGATATCTACAGCGGTTTGACCGCTATCGTGGTCACACACACACACACACACACACAGACACACACACACACAGACATTTTTTAAAAACCACTTTTTTGGTATCAGGGGACCTCAAAACGTGGACATCTGCAAAAATCTCGAGGTCGAAAATTTTCATCATCACAATACTTCCTTATACTACGTATAAGAAAGTAAAAAGATTTGTGGTTTTGCAGCCTTTTTACTTTCTTATACGTAGTATAAGGAAGTATTGTGATGATGAAAATTTTCGACCTCGAGATTTTTGCAGATGTCCACGTTTTGAAGTCCCCTGATACCGAAAAAGTGGTTTTTAAAAAATGTCTGTGTGTCTGTGTGTGTGTGTGTGTGTGACCACGATAGCGATCAAACCGCTGTAGATATCAATTCCAAATTTTGTATTTATGTGTATAATCTCACTCTTGAGATCTGATTAGTTTTTCAGTAAAATCGGTTGACCGGAAGTAGCAGTTTACTTCAGCGAAAAAATCGAATTTTGCCAATATTTCGTCAATTACTAAGTTTAAACAAATTTATAAAGAATTCATATATACTTAAAATTAAAATTGAGAATAATTTTATTTAGAAAGTTTTTCGAAATTCCTACCGGAAGTAGGTCTTTTACTCTTATCGAAAATCAGTTTTTTGCGAATATTTCGCAAGTCATGCTTTTTAGACAAGTACGTTACGGGTATAAAAGTATTTAAAACATAATTTTCAATATCTTTTGTATAAAAAAAATTTCAAAATTCAGACCGGAAGTGCCACTTTTACTCTTATCGAATAGCGATTTTTTGCAAATATGTCGTAAGTTATGCATTCTATATACCGGGTGTCAACGAGATCATGTATCAGCACGCCATTTATTTATTAGTTAAAATAAAACTTTGAAATTCGGACCGTATATATGAGTGATTGGGGGGCTTCTTCAGGTACACTCAGTTTTTCTATAGCACTTCCGGTCAAACCGGAAGTGACGTTAATTTTGAATTTTTAAATACAACATTTATTATTTCTGTTCATATTCTGTTTCTTCTGAAAATTTGCCATCTAGTGCAGGTTAACTTTTGACATTTCTGTCAAAGATGGCGGTATCTGTTAAATTTATCCATTAAAGTGAAACTGCTTCGCAACGATTGTCGAAATGTAACAACCATCAAAGTTAGCTTTGAAAACAATTAAGAAACGTATTTTTCACATTTACACGCATTGGCGAAGGAAACATGTATTTCACGTTGAAATTACTAAAGAAAATAGAAAAAAAAAAATTTTTCATTTTCAAATGACAGGTACTCGTTTTTTTAAATAGTAACACCTATTTTTTATTACAGTGCCATATTGGCATAATTTTTAGCTTTCAAGTGATATAAAATATGCTGTGGTTTAGTGGTAGACAGGTAGTACAAAACATAAAATGTTTTAAAAGTAGTCTAATTCCAAAGACTACTTTTAAAACATTTTATGTTTTGTACTACCTGTCTACCACTAAACCACAGCATATTTTATATCACTTGAAAGCTAAAAATTATGCCAATATGGCACTGTAATAAAAAATAGGTGTTACTATTTAAAAAAACGAGTACCTGTCATTTGAAAATGAAAATTTTTTTTTTCTATTTTCTTTAGTAATTTCAACGTGAAATACATGTTTCCTTCGCCAATGCGTGTAAATGTGAAAAATACGTTTCTTAATTGTTTTCAAAGCTAACTTTGATGGTTGTTACATTTCGACAATCGTTGCGAAGCAGTTTCACTTTAATGGATAAATTTAACAGATACCGCCATCTTTGACAGAAATGTCAAAAGTTAACCTGCACTAGATGGCAAATTTTCAGAAGAAACAGAATATGAACAGAAATAATAAATGTTGTATTTAAAAATTCAAAATTAACGTCACTTCCGGTTTGACCGGAAGTGCTATAGAAAAACTGAGTGTACCTGAAGAAGCCCCCCAATCACTCATATATACGGTCCGAATTTCAAAGTTTTATTTTAACTAATAAATAAATGGCGTGCTGATACATGATCTCGTTGACACCCGGTATATGTATCAAGAGTACAAAAGTATTTAGAACTGGATTTCCAATATTTTTTGTATATATGAAATTTCGAAATTCGGACCGGAAGTAGCACTTTTACTCTTAGCGAGGAGCACTTTTTTGATAATATCTTGCAAGGTATGCATTCTATAGAGATTTATTAAGAGAATAGAAGTACTTAGAATAGGATTTTGAATAATTTTTTTATAAAAAATTCTATAATTTGAAACGCTCATACGTATAAGAAAGTCGTGTGGTGGCCACACCTCATTTTTTATGTTATGTTAGATCTTTGATTTGTATTTTTACTTGCACGTGTTTATGTTATATGCTATTTATTGTGATGTGGTTTAATCTGTACTAATGGGTTAAGTAGCAGATACTTACCCTTGTATTGTTAAATTATCGTAAACTGAATTAATTTGGATTTTTTATGTCACTCTAAATTAAAATGGTGGTAGATGGTTTTATCAGTTTTAGAGTTCTTGACGCAAGAATACTATTATCAAACATACATACATGCAACATAATAAAATAATAGATATTTTGTCCACAGAACAAAGACTTAACTCAGCAAAAGGAATGTAAAGATCAGGAATGCATCCGCCGGAACATATATGTTGCTCGAAAAAGAATCTTCCAACTCTGCCAACAAACCAAAAAGAAGTGCTCGAAGCTGTGCAGGAACTCGAACCAAAAACAAATAGAGATGAAAAATGTTTGAATATTTTGGATACTGAAAGTGCTATAGTGACATTTTATGTTACACGAATTTGCATTTTCTGTGCTCAACCCACACAATTTACATGGCTGGAACTTTCAGTTCTGCACAAAGTTTTTCACCATTCAAGCTTTTAAAAATGGATATTACATACCAGTAGTTTTTTGTTTGTTACCTGATAAGGCAGCTAAAACGTATGTAAAATTATCTAAAAATATTGTACAAAAATGTGAATTTGAGGGATTGCAGTTTAGCCTCAAAACATTGTAATTGATGTCGAAAAAACAATTCGCAATGCATGTTCAGTGATCTAGCCAGAGGCAAAAATTACTGGTTGTAGACTTCATCCTTGTCAGGCCTGGTATAGGAAAGTACAAAATTAGGGTTTAGGACGAACTATGAAATGTAATTTTTTCCTGTGATTCCTTTATAAACTTTTTGTACACATTTTGATACATTTTGCAGTGATCTTGAGTTTAGAATTAAGTTGTAAATAAGTTTTCCCAAGATCACTTCTAGATTTAAGTTAATTAAATACTATTTTATTTACTTTATAATAGTCATAGACTAAAATCAAACAGTACACATTGAATATTAGTATTTATTAGGTTAGGATTTCAGCACAGCTCAATTAATTTAATTAAAATAATGTAGAAAAGTAATTATAATTTTTATTCATGAAACTAATACTAGAATAAGCCTTGTATAGCAAGTAAATATTCATAATTTATTGTTTATCCGTAACTTCAGCGTGAAAAAGAGATGATGTCTGAGACCGTTCGATGGACAGACCCGAAGTAAACAATATTTCTTCAGCAGATGCTGTCAACAATTACGAATCCGTTTCTTCTATTTCCTATGAAAAATAAAACAAGGAAACTTAGAATCAAGTATCCGAACAACATAAGAAAATGGTTTTGAAATCACAATGACAGTAATACAGAGATTTTTAGATTTATATATAAATGGCAGTAAATACTTAAGTTATATACTGTAAATAACGTAATAACTATTAAGATCTTCGGGTACTTACTTTGTTGAAAGTGGAGGTGTCAATAACTCACTATTTTTCACACTTATCTACTGGTATTTCTTTAAATTTTGTGTATTGAATTGACATAAACACGTCAATATTTAAGATGCATTTATTTGTTTACATTTGTCAAGTAAGTGATGCGTAGACTAGCCACTAGGGGCGGTATTGATGATACCCATCTTTAAGAGAGGGAACAAAAGTCAGTTTGGAGCTTGATCGAATTTTTAGTTTAAAATAATTATTATAAAAGGTCGTGGACAATGATTTTGATAGAGATTGACGGCAGGTGAAAACCGCTTTAAATACAAAATAAACATTAGGTGTCTGTATTAATAAATTGAATTTGAACTTTAAAATTTTAAATATATATTTAAAGGGACTTAGAAAAATTTCGATAATTTTGACCTTATATAAAATTTTTAAGAAATTTTAAAAGGGAAAATTTGTAACAATATTGAACTTACAAGACTGTAAATTTTTCTATTCATTTATTTGAATTTCATTTAATAACTTTCAAATTAAGTAAATGTATTTCACATACAATTAGGAGTTAGACAAATAATACTGATGAACCAAAATGTTTTTATTTTAAAACACGATGGTCATACGCTACGTGTTATAGTAAAACATTTTGGAATTTATGATAGTTTTTGTTTTAGGATAGGATAAAGAATTTACTTTATTTTGTATATAAAATACAGACACGCGATGTTTGGGTTTATGTAGAATAGTCAGAATTACATTTTTTATGCGTATTTTCTTTGTAGAATTAATATTGTGAAAATAATAAGATTTGATTGTGACATGGAAGAATTTAATAAACTATATGAATTTCTTATGTGTGTATAAAACATTTCACCAGCATTTAGCAAAAAGACCGTCGATTTAATATTTTCTAACTAATTTCAACACGTTTACGTTTGTCGCTACTTAGTACACACCGTATACGTGCATCTGGGTATATTGTGTATTATTCCAACTTATTGAAGAGAAGCGAGTCGTAATTGCAGTATCGACATCATAAATTAATCCTCATTCATGACAATAATCGCAATAAATATTAGCCGTCATTCCGGGAAATGATGGCAATAAATTATAAAATTTTTATAGTCAATAATGCTGTGGCTGGTATTTACACATTGGACAACGTTGAGCTTTAATCGGTGAACGACCTAAGTATGAATTGAAAATTAGATTATTTTGCACTTTCATATATAATTTTTCTAAATTATATGTTAACTGTTATTTTTTAGTTTTACTAGACTTTGTATTTACAGCGAACGCAGTTTCATAATATTATATTTGATATAATGATAATTCTACTTACTATTTGCTCTAACTTATATTATAATAAGAAGAATAAAATAACGTGTTTTATTTTAATATAAGTGATCTATTAAGAGTGTTCGGCTATCAGATAGATATCTTAACAAGTTGAAATATAAGTAATTCCAGAATACATATTCATTACATAAAAGGTAATGTATATAACCCATAATGACACCCCGACAATAGAAATGATGGAATATGTTGTACCGCAAGGATCCATAATGGGTCGACTAATATTAGGGATGCCGAAGTTTGTAACTATGCATATTTCTATAACCAGAGTGGAGCGTTGGTTCAGTAGTAAAAATTAAATTAAATTTCGATAAAACACGTAAACTTGTTGTCTTCCAAAAGTGCCTTCAATACACAACGGGTAGGTAAATTAACATTAGCAGTTTTTGCTTTGCATAGAGTCAACGAAGTACTAAGAAACAGACAGAAAACTATAGTGTGAGCTATTCCATTCAAATTGGAAGTACGAAATACTCTGTTGAGGAAACGTGTCGAGTGCTTAGAAAATATATTTTATTACTTAAATTACAATGAATCGTGCAAAGGATTCTTTAAATATAAAGACATTTAATGAAAACATCTTCTATATTTTGAGATAAACGGTCGTATAATAATTGGCAGACTTCTAAAAATATGTCGATTCTCAAGGGCAATGCACTACTAGGAACTATCAAAAACATATATGAAACTAACTTCTACAAGACTATGAAAGCACTGCTGATCGATATGAAGTGTTACACGGCACAAGAATGTCTACAAAGATTCTAGAACTACCCTCCTGGTAGACATTTATTCTTCTTGTATATTTTATATATAATTGTCTGTTTAAATTGTTAGCTTCCATGGTTGACTATGTCCACGGCGTAACTGATCACATCTGCAAAAATTTTATCAAATAGGACATCAAAACTATTTTTTGTACTCGCTTATCAAAACCTGTCATTTCACGATTCGATTTGTGTGCGTAAAAAGTCACTTTAAACACGAGTACGTAAAAGTAAAGTTGGTACTTCCTAGAACTTGATTAATTTAGTGACATTTTAAAATCATAAATCCCTAACCTTAATAATATGCTACCCAGTTCGTTGTTTTTCTATGAAAATAAAAGGAAATGAAATAGAATTTGTTATATTTGGAAGGTATGTAATTCAATGTCAGAACAGCAACAAATATTATATAAATTACCACTATTCATTCTTTTCAGAAATTGAAACGGAACAATATTAAAAATTTTGATGGGGCAATTTTGACAACCAGAGATTGATACCCCAGGGATTAACTGATTTGTTTGAATTGATCTTGATTGCGAAGGTAGAGTAACGTTGATTATATTATTACATATATCTTGTATTTCAGATGTCGAACAAGTTCCAGGCGGGGTCGACATCTCTAACGGGATCATTGTTTTAGCCAATTGAATTCTACTATGCAGAGAATTTTCGATATATCCTTCTGCAACCGTAGATGATTTCCATCCACCATGCCTTTTAATTGAAAGCAAGTCACCTCCTTGGTTTGCCAACAATGTCGCTGAACTCCTTCGGAAACAGTGACCTGTGAAGTTACTTGCGCTATCAAGCTGAAGGTATTCAGCTATTCGCATTGGAATTTTGCCAATTGTATTAAGACCAACAGGTGAACAAACACACTTGCCATTGCGATATGTTAAAAAGAATCGCTGCTCGCTGTCCGGTCTTAAATTTGCATATTGCCGAATTAATGCAATCCATTCGGGCTTAATGATTGCAAATGTACGGCTGTTACCTGTTTTAGTTTCTGGAATTGTTACGATAATTAATTTCGATTTAAATTCTATGTCTCGCAATGACATTTTGCAAAGTTCTTCACGTCGACACGCTCCAGAAATACCCAATATTAATACAGCCTATAAATACATTTAGTGTTGTACGGAATTTAAATATGCGGAAATGACTTTACCTTCATTAGTAGGAACAAAGAATTTGGTGCTTCAACAATAAATTTAGTAATTTGTTCTTCGGTTAATACTGCTGATTTTTTAGGTTGATGTTGCTTCGTTATCTGTTTTAAATACGCTATGAGTTTTGCATATTTATATATATCCGTATTATCATATATTATTAAGCATGATTTTAACATAGAATAAGTGGACCATAATGATTTATTTGATTGTAAATTTTGAAAATAAACTAATAAACAATTTTCGGGGTATTTTTGAATATTTTTAGATTTAACCCAAGTTACGAATTTAGTATAAGTGTTTTTGTATACGTTTTTTGATTTTATGGGTAATAAATTATCCACTGCAATATTGGCAGCTTCGCGAATTTCAGGCGGTGTACATTGCATTTCATTATCAGAATTCATGTTGTTGGTGAGGTTTTTATTTTGTATGGAATTTTTTGAATTTGATAATTTTAAATTAAATGTCACTTCAAATAATCAATACTGCCAACTCAATTTTTTTTAATTAATATCAAGAGATTAGTAGTGTGACATAAACGATAACGTATTTAACAATATGTATTATTATTATAGTTCTCGTACAAAAAATATTGTACAAACTTCGTGCGTGAAACATTTCGCGAATTCATTCACTGGTCACTCATTCGCGAAATATGATTTCACGCACTTGGTTCGTAAATAACTATTCAAATCTCATTACAAGCTTTTCTTTTTTCTATCAAATACAAATAATACGTGTATCGGGTGTATGTACTGTAAAGACAAATGAATCAGTAAGCATTTGAGTTTCCCGGAGTATAAGCTTTATACCCAGTTGATGCAAATGTCCGCGTTTGCACTAATGGAGCACAGAATGAAATTCGCCACGAGATTCACATTCAATTTTTCAGACTAATCGTATCCAATGATTCTTATTGTTACCGTAGCAAAATTCGGGAATACATTGAAATTCAGAAACATTCCAATAACTTTAATCGAAACGAACGACGTTATGAGCATCACTCCTGAAAATATCTTATTCACATTTAACGGAAAATAACATGCACGCTTCATTGTCACATTAAACCAATATATTGTAACGAAATGTGTTTACATTAAATAAAAGAATCAGATCTCTCGACGCGATAAAAACGAAATTGTCACACGCAAAAAAAGAGGCAGACCGGGCGAGCAATAAATCATATTCGGCGCGGCTGGTAAACATCGTAAAGAGGTGAGTCATACACTTACGCATGGTACTGTATCGGAAGCGGAGACAAATGTCTGGGAATATTCTACAAATATTCTAGAGGGAGACAGAGTTTACGAGAACGCTTCGAGAACATTTCATGCATGGCGACTGAGTCACCGGGATTCAATTCTTTACGGGATTCATTGCGGAAAACTAATCGCGGAGTAATTCGGTAGTCTCGAGTGGTGGAAACGAATAGTGGTAGCCGAATAAATAAATATAGTAGTGCCGTCTTATATAAATAGAATTGTTATATAAATAAATACGGACAGAGATATAAATAATAGTAGTAGTAAATAAATACCTGTGATAATTATTAAATTGTAGTAGTTTAAGTGTGTTAAGTTAGTTTTATGTTTTTATATTGTTAAATAATTTTGAGTATATAAATATACAGACTGTTTTAAATAAATAATTGCACGAGTTGTTTATTGGAACCCGAAAACGCAACAATTGGTGTCAGTGTGGGATAAACAATATAGAAGTGCAAATAAATAAATAAATAAATAAATAAATAAATAAATGGCTACCAAATGTTTGGAAGAATTAAAGGTCTCCGAGTTGAGGGCAGAATTGGAGGAAAGGGACGCAGATGCGCCTGGAAAAAAAAAACAATTCTCCAGGACCGGCTTCGTGACCTTTTAATAAATGAAGGTGAGGATCCCGAGAAATATTTGTTTCAAGTACAACCTGATCGAAGCTTAATAATAGATGAAATTACAAAACAATTCAAGACTATAGAAGATGCAGTTGCAAAACAATCTGAGAGTCTAAAAGATTTTGCAAAACAATTCGAGACTGATATGAAGACTCTAAGAGATGCAGTTGCAAAACAATTTGAGACTGATATGAAGACTATAAAAGAACATTTCAAGACTCTAAATGATGAAATTGCAGATAATTCAAAAGCTTTTAGAAATGAAATTGCAAATAATTCAAAAGCTTTGGGAGATGAAATTGTAAGTGGTTCGAAACAACTCGAGGAAGACATTCAGAAGAATTCATCGAGTGGGAGGCAGGAATTTTCTGAGGCCATCGATGCCGTAGAACAGAAAGTTGAGGAGCGCGTGTTCGGAATGGGGGACGAGTTTGGGGTTCAGCTTCAGTTGCCAGCGATGAACGACTGCGGTCCCCATGACATCTCAAGCGGAAGCTTGGAGATTGCCCGAACAGCGAAGGCAAAGGTAAAACCTCCCACCTTCGATGGAAAGACGTCATGGATGACGTACCTGAAAGAATTCGAAGCCGCTGCAGTAGCAAAGGGGTGGACGTCCCCGAAGAAAGATACTGGTCTGATTGTGTCATTAAGAGGACAGGCCAGTGATGTTCTGCAGACCGTACTTCCGGAAGAGTGTCAAGACTACCTTAAATTGATCAAGCGTCTTGAGATGAAGTATGGGCATGCACACGTGGCACAGGTAGTCCGATGGTTAGTGAATAGGGTGCAACCTAAGATAAGAACGCTCCGATGTTGGAATTGGAAATGGAAATGGAAATGGAAATGGAGATGGAAATGGGTCATGCGCATAGTAAATGCGCGAAGAAGCCCAAGAAAACCATAGCGGAGCAGCGAAGAATGAAACGGGTCGATGAGAAGAGGCAATCGTCGACCCAGTATCGTGGAGCCTCAAAATAAATAGCGCGAAGTGCATCTGTGCAACTCCAAATCGCTGATGCTGTTGCAAGAAGACCACGTCTAGAAGACTGCAGGCATAGTAACAGACTAGAAGAAAAATCGGCCAAAACATTCAGAACTACCGTGGTTGACGATCAGTGACATCCTGACAATTTGCGGATTGGTCAAGAAGCTGATGAAGACCTTGGTTCATTGATGGTTTGGAAGGGATATGGTCGCGGACCGGCTTGGCAAGAAGTGGCTCCTCGTTCACAGGGACTGGAATCCTACTGGGCTCAATGGGACTCTCTGAAAGTAGAGGATGGATCTATTCAAGTGTGTTGTGGAGAACCCAAATGGAGAAGACTGCGTCAGTGGATCCTGGCGAAGGTTGAAGGATGTCCACGAGCGAGTACGCCGTCACACTCAGGATATCAGCGACAGGACGAAGAATCGTTACCACGTGCAAGCCGAGAGAGATGGTTACGGAGAAGGAGGCCTTGTTTGGTTGTATGATCCTCAACGTCGCCGATGCCTGTCCCCAAAGCTCCAAGAATACTGGGAGGGACCATACGAAATACTAGAGCAAATAGATGACGTCGTTTATCGCATGAGACTAACACCCCATAGTGAGCCAGAGATGGTGTGTTTCAACCAATTGCCCCATACCATGGACGTGACAGCGGTGAAGTGGCGGATGTGCAACAAATTGCTGGAAAACCTAGAGAGCCAGCTTATGGGAATCCCTTGTCGATTTACGAGGACGTGCACTCGAGCAGGATGTGGGGAGGCTGGCAATTCCGAGGCTGGGCTGCGGATTAGACCGTTTGGTATGGAAAATCGCAGGAAACATACTGGAGGTGGTGTTTCGGCGTGCTGGTATGGAAATGGTCGTGCGCGGCTGTCGGCCCGATCAGCCCGTTGTGCAGCCTGGGAGGGTGGATTGCCATTGCCACAAGACGGCTGGGTGCACCCGTGGGTCCCGGTGTGGATTTCGTCATCCGCCGGCGTCAAGAACATGGAATAGTGTGTTTCGGGACGAAATGCAGTTTTTAAGAAGGGGGCAATGTAACGAAATGTGTTTACATTAAATAAAAGAATCAGATCTCTCGGCGCGATAAAAACGAAATTGTCACACGCAAAAAAAGAGGCAGACCGGGCGAGCAATAAATCATATTCGGCGCGGCTGGTAAACATCGTAAAGCGGTGAGTCATACACTTACGCATGGTACTGTATCGGAAGCGGAGACAAATGTCTGGGAATATTCTACAAATATTCTAGAGGGAGACAGAGTTTACGAGAACGCTTCGAGAACATTTCATGCATGGTATATAAGGCGACTGAGTCACCGGGATTCAATTCATTACGGGATTCATTGCGGAAAACTAATCGCGGAGTAATTCGGTAGTCTCGAGTGGTGGAAACGAATAGTGGTAGCCGAATAAATAAATATAGTAGTGCCGTCTTATATAAATAGAATTGTTATATAAATAAATACGGACAGAGATATAAATAATAGTAGTAGTAAATAAATACCTGTGATAATTATTAAATTGTAGTAGTTTAAGTGTGTTAAGTTAGTTTTATGTTTTTATATTGTTAAATAATTTTAAGTATACAAATATACAGACTGTTTTAAATAAATAATTGCACGAGTTGTTTATTGGAACCCGAAAACGTTACAATATATTATAAACCAGTCCCCTTCAAATAAATGCCAGTCTGATTAAGGTATTTGCAGAGTTCCTGATGCATCTAGTCCATGAAGTAAACATTTAGTGCATCTGCTTTAACAGGCAAGAATTTTATATTGAATTTTTTTCTGAACTTAAAAAATTGATCAGTTTTACATAGTTCACACAAAAAAGAATATAACTATAATACAACTATCAAAATTAAATATTAGTCAATATTGGTCACTATATATAAAAATCCTGGAAGAATATTTTACAATGGTACATGGATAAATAAACCAAAGGATACTGTGGATGTCTTTGTTTCCACCTTTGCTACTTCTCTTACTGTTTCCTCAGTATCCCTCTTTCACTTTTCGCTATATCTCCGAGGAGTCTCTTACTAAAATTATGGCTAAATTCCGTTTGGGTTTCACTGCATTGATGATTTTGTGCCAAGTTTCTTGGTTAAAAACTTGCAATCTTTCTTGCAAGGCCGTTATGCTCGATAATTAATCTAATCCTCAATTTTTTCGAATCAATGAAATTGTAACAGAATTACTCCCGTTTTCGAGAAGAATGACAATTCGCAGACCTCTAATTATCTACCCATCGCTATTTGATCCTACTTCTCCAAAATTCAAGACCAGGTCTTTTACAGTTCCATATGCTTTTACACTTTTTCCTTCATATCTTTCTTTTAACATGGCTTCATGCCTGGAATATTGGTGGTAACTAATCTAGACACTTTCACTGAATATATAAGGGAAGCACTAGACGATAGAGGTCAGGTTGAATGTATCTAGAGTCACAGCCTTCTTTTGAATAAAGAGAGTTTTTATGGATTTGATGCTCGCCTTATAAACTTGATAAAATCTTGTATTACTAATTGTAAAAATTACGTCATGTGTAGTAGATATTCGATTCAATTTATTCGTCAACGATCTCTGTACCCTGCTGTCATTTCAGGCAATAGCTTATGCTGATGACCTAAAAATTTGTGCATTCGTTACTAATGATGATGATTCCACCCACTTACAGCACAACCTCGGTATTGTTATAGCTTAGTTACACTCCAATATCCTTGTATTCAACATTGATAAATAATAATAATAATAATATTCATTTGTTACCCAACAGATGCTGTATTATATTCTGTTGCACAGAATCTAGTGCCTTATAGTAGGCTTGCATAAATTAAGAAAACTACAAGTTTTTACTTTCTTATAAGTAGTATCAGGAAGTATTGTGATGATGAAAATTTTCGACCTCGAGATTTTTGCAGATGTCCACGTTTTGAAGTCCCCTGATACCGAAAAAGTGGTTTTTAAAAAAATGTCTGCGTCTGTGTGTCTGTCTGTGACCACGATAGCAGTCAAACCGCTGGAGATATCAATTCCA
The DNA here is from genome assembly GCA_963170755.1 of Amphimallon solstitiale. Classification (NCBI taxonomy): domain Eukaryota; kingdom Metazoa; phylum Arthropoda; class Insecta; order Coleoptera; family Scarabaeidae; genus Amphimallon; species Amphimallon solstitiale. Next base: position 117,253,577 of record OY720679.1, read on the forward strand.
AATTTTGTATTTACGAATATAATCTCCCTTTTGAGAACTGGTTAGATTTTGAGCAAAATTGGCAGACCGGAAGTAGTAGTTTACTTCAGTGAAAAAATCGAAATTTGCAAATATTTCGTCAATTACTAAGTTTAGACTAATTTATAAAGAATTCATAAGTATTTAGAACTTAATTTCCATTATCTTTTATATAAAGAAAATTTCAAAATTCGGACCGGAAGTATTACTTTTACTCTTACCGAATTTGCAAATATATCGTAAATTATGCATTCTATATATATTTATGAAGAGTACAACAATATTTAGAGTTGGATTTGAAATATTTTTTGTATAAATGAAATTTCAAAATTCGGACCGGAAGTAACACTTTCATACGTATAAGAAAGTCGTGTGGTGGCCACACCTCATTTTTTTTATATTCTTTGATGTCGTGTCACATTACATTACAATACTGCGTGCTAGTTACATGGTTGCACATGTATATGTGTGCGTCGCTATTGCTACCAACTTAACAACTATATCACACAGATACAACTACTTATTATTTCACAATACGATACAATAATAAAATACAGATAACAATAAAAATAAAAACATAAATATATCATTTAAAAGCAAAATTAATGACAGTGCTTATGGAATAGGTAAAATAACGTTATTACTTCCCCGAGAATGGGTCAAAGCATAAACGGTTGGCATTTATACACATGTGATGGAGCGGGGATTTCAGAAGAATATCTGTCCGAGCTGTAGGAACGTAGAATGTACCCGCTGACCTAGCAGCATACCTGGGTACTAAGAAGTTTATCTGAGAAAGAAGTGCACATGAGTCAATGCCTTTGTTAACCAGTTTTACAATGAAGCTGCCTGCAGCTTGCTTCGTCCCGTCTTTTACTCAAAGAACTGAAACCGTGCGTGTTCAGTATGTAATGCTATGACGTTTACCCGTAAACCTGTATCTCTGATTACCAATTATTCGATGGGAAGAAGTCCAATCAATCAGGGACTTCATCGTGGTATTTGACGCTACTTTATCTTTTAATCCACATAGAATTTCCATGTGTGCAGCAGCATCTAGAATGTTGCTATTTTTTATGAGGATTTCAAGATATTTTACAAATGCGTCCCTTCTAAGATTCGTTTATTTTGTGTTGGTCGTCAGTAAGTTGGAGCTTCAATAATATAGTACCCCTACAATACGTCTTATCAGCATCCTATAGATAGTGTAACGTTTTCGGGTTCGCAATAAACAACTCGTGCAATTTATTTATTTAAAACAGTCTGTATATTCACAAACGTAAAATTAATTACAATATAAAAATGTAAAACTAATGTATCACACTTAAACTACTACGATTTAAATTAACACAGGTATTTATTTCCATTACTAATATTTATGTAACACTACCGTATTTATATCACTTCTATTTATATAACACCGTACCACGCAAGGAACTATTTATTTATTTATTATATTTATTTTTACTTTAGTCTGTTCCGCGCGACGAGTACTTAAGGACTTTCTTATTCCGGAATTTATCTTTACTTTGGTCTGTTCCGCGCGTCGACTACTTGAGGAATTCCTTATCCCGACGCGCCGGCTGTATTATATACGCACACAAAATTCCAGAAACATTCGAGCAATCGTCCAGCGGTCTTCTCGATAGGCCTAGAAATACACTGGGAGAAACTCCAGACATTATGTCGCGTCTAGATGATTTACAACCTCTTTTTATTGTCGCTCGGAAGTCTGCCTTTCTTTGTGCACTTGTTTCGTTACAATAGAATGCAGCGAAGATTTTTCTGATTTATGTCCATCATATTGGAACGTTTCTTATAGTGATTTCCTCGAAGTGCATCAGCTTCATTGTTTGGCCATTCTTCGTTTTATACATAATGTTAGACTTTTATTTAAGCTGGTAAACAATAAAATTGTTTGCAACTACTCGCCTCTGGACTATTCAAAGTTTGGCGCTCTTCTGCTCGACATAATGCGTTTCTCAATCTGCCAAGAGCAGGACTAATGTGCTGAGTTTATCTACAGTGATATCTTCACTGGCGAATTGATGAATTAACAACATCTACAAAATACCACTTGTCTTTTTTATTATTATTTTATGCTAAGTATACATGTATGTGTTTATTATATCTTTTGTCCTATAAATGGAAATATTGTTGGGCAAATAAACGTACTATTATTATTATAATTATTATTATTATAATCATGAGAATTCAATTGAAGACACCATATATTTTAAAACCACTTCGGATTACAGAATTATCTCCTTTTTATGCCAAACGACTTAAAATATTGTATCACGTCTAAGCAAGCGTTACTTTACGAAACAACGGCACTGCATTAAGAGCGTAGTTAAATTTAACCTTTTAGAGTAAAATAACTAAATCTTTTGCAAACTAATGGGGATATGATGTAACTAATGGGTCTAGTCGAACATGTTTACAAATGGTAAAAAACACAGACATTGTAATTAAAGAATATAAAAGTGGTAGAAGTTAGTTTAAAATTCTTCCATCGTGAGGATATTATTAGCAGAGTGAAATTTAATTGTGGGTTTCAAATTTAGATTCATAAATTTAATATGTATCAATGACATGGAATTAGAAAATATGTACGTAAATAAAGCACAAATTTAATGTGAAATTTTTATTGTCATAGTTTCTTGTTGTAATAATAATTTCAAACAGATGAATTGATAGAAAATAAAATAGATATTAATCTAATAGGAAATAAAATCTAGAATTTATTTTTGTGCGTTCAGTGGATTAGTGTTTGCTATATACGGAAGGCTTTAAGCATACACATAAATAACAAGTTTTTTAAAAATTACATATCTTATTTTGTTTCATTGAACTGGTATTTAAAACACTGGGTGTGTTGATTATATAAGTTTAGATGCATATATAGAGTAGATTTCTTATATAATATGAATTTGCACGTCTAAAATTTACGGAAAGGGATTAGCAATACTATTTCTCAATACTACATATTTTTTTTAATGAAATACGTATATGTAATAAGCCGAGCAAATTCAATATATTGTAACCTATAATTGTATCTCTCCTTTAGTTTAATCGTGGAGAGGATTGGTCTGGTTGTCACAATTTTACTATTACTCTTATTATATATAACAACGTTAAACTTATTATAGTGTTTATTTTTTTATTAAAATTAAACGTTCTTACCTTACTACTTTTCTACATAGAAAATTCCATAATTCTTTTTTAAAGATATATTTATTCATTTATATTGTTGCATGACATATTGCTATGATAGCATATATCTGATGATAAATCTTTATTATTCTTTATTTATAATAAATGTGTTATTACCAGATATATTTATGCTATCGCCTTGTTTTCAAATTAAATATAATAATCTTGCACCGGCATAATTTAATCAAACTACGAAAATACAAAGCTGCATAATTTATTACGAATGTAGAGATAACGTTGTCATGTAAAAAAAATTCTTTATTAAATTTATAAGTTCAATCTCCATCAACATTCATATATTTCTTGTAGGTTCTAGCAGTGATATTCCTTTTGTTTTTCCCACAACATTTCTTATTTAAAATTAATAGGATAAGGTTACTAATAAAAAATTAAATCTCATAAAATATTTTTATTCAATTTTAACATCTTATAATAACATCATCGAAGAAATAATTCTCTTGCATGTGGCCATAAAAGAAATTGTCCTTTTTACTTTCCAATTAAAAGTAAAAAAAACGTGTATTTTATAAAGATACGGAAACACATTACATTACAAATATAACACATAGATTTAGAATAGATATCACTCTTTGCTATATTCAAATTTTAACATTATATAGTTTTAAAGAAATAATCATTTTATTATACGACGCTAAATTTTTGCCTTACCAAAGACATTCATTTTCACGAAGTATCTTTGAAAATACAAAAACTCGCATAGCAGAAAACACCTTGATAAGACCGTCACCAATCACCATATGCAAACATTCACACGTTGTACATATCATAAATTGGCTATTGTCCATCAAAATACTCCCATCCTTACGTATATTAATATACTTGAAATCCCCATAAAATTTTGTATCTAAAACTTGTTAACAATGGATAGATAACATCGCTAACAAACATTCACACGTTGTGTCACCGATGCCCCTCCACATTGTTAACGATAATCCCATTATTTATTACTTTAGTCTACTTATAACAAAGAAGATAATAATCGCATCCAAAATATTAAATAAATTTTTGAACGCTTTGCTAAAGATGAATATTTACACATAGCATCTTTAGCATAATTTATTTTAAGTGAAACTTACTTATGATGTTTATACATTTCATCAAATTCTTCCTTATATTGGTCCATCATAATGATAATTAAAAAAAATAAATGAAATTAAACTATATGGCAAAATGTAATTATGAAATGAAAATTACTTATTGAAAATAAAATAACTTAATACATTTTGCTAAGGATGATTTTTATGCAGTGTATTACACGCCTGCAATCATCGAACGAAATGAAAAATCAAACGCTTCTTTTACAAGTTCGGTTACTAGTGCTCGGCAACTTGTTCACTTCTAGAGATAGACTGCTTCTCTGCCACTTCTCCCGTACTTGCCTTCTTCCTGGCTTTTTATAATTTTCGGTCATCAGAAAAAACCATACATCGTTCGCAGCGCCACAAACTCCGCACTAACGTTTATGTTGGCATTGTCCTGCTCAGATTTATTTTCTTGACGTTCTCCATAGGCGCTTTCTTTCGACCAAAGGATTACTAATCCAATGATCCGGATTTCAGTCAAACCGAACGAACGGTTGCGTTTATTTGAATTCTGAAACCGGATTCGTGAATCCGAGCGGAATCCCCTTACCCCTCAGAATCCGTCTTATTTTAGGATTAGCAGATTTCGAATCCATGAATCGGTAAATTCTAACCTTAAATGTTGATTATTTTGAGTAAACATGTCTGAACAAATAGAAATTATAGAACTCATTACAGAAGATCTACATAAAATATGTATAACACATTCTATTGGAATACAATTTAACGTAAATTTGACGAAATATGAGATAAATCGAGCAAAAACAGGTAATATATAGTTAATTAATAGTTGTAATTAGTTACTATAATGGAGATAGCGCTCTAAATTTGTTTTTTGATTTTCAGATTTCATTTTTTTTGACGAAATTCTAGAGAAGTATTATAGGTACATTGTATAATATAAATAAATATAATAAACTATTCATACAAATAAACAGCTAATCTGTGTAAACGTAAACAGTATTTATTCGCGATTGCACATGAAAGTTCTTTCGACTATGTTTGACTGATCGCGGATTTTGAATTCACGTTCAAGTCAGTTTTTTTGGATTAGCAATCCTTTGGTCGAAAGAAAGCGCCGCCTAAGCTGACCTGCACCAATATTGTTTGACATATCGAAATTACACAAATTATACACGCACTCAAATTGTTTATTATTGTTAATGTCTATGCACATTTGCGATTTTCTTATCTTGGTAGGTACATTCCTTTTCATTAACGCCATCCTTCATTATGTTTATAGATGAATTCGTTGCTTCTTTCATCATTATTTAAATACATTCTTTTGTATTTATTTTTATACCTTTCAAATAAATTTTGTTACAATTTTTAATTGTCATCTACCTAACATTATAATGTTACGCCGTTGCGGTTATGCAACTCATGATACATTTTTCCATAATTACACTTACTACTAATAAATTATTTACTTATTCTATTACATAATTATTTATTTATCTTACAATGCCTGACCAATGTAGGGATCACGGCAATATGTGACAACAAACTCCGCAAAATGGACTAGTTGTCCCACTATAGGGAAAGTATCTCATTATAAAACAAACAAGGTAATAATAAACATTAATTTCCGGAACATTTATTATGAGCCCACAAACCACATTCTGTGGACTTTACAATTTTCGTTTGGTTTGCTTGTTGACCACAACTCTCCACAGACTAAACAGCAGGTGTCTTCCTTATCAGCACTATCGTCACTAGATTTTAGGGCATTCTGTCCAGTTTTGGTCTCTCTTTAATTTTTTTGTAAACTCAGAGAGCTCTGATCATTTAGTAGTTTTATTGCTTGGTTTATTTTTAGTGGCGCCAATGCATTTTTAACAGGTGTAAACACCGGGAAATGCAGACGGAAATGCACTCGTGGAAATACAAAAAAAAGGAAGAATAGAATTTACTGAAACTCCTGACGCCATAGTAACCAAGCCTCCACGCTTGCTTAATTCTTCCTCTGGAAACGATATAGTCAGATTTCTGCACGGTTGTGATGTTAGATTCGTCAACATTCCATGTATCACTTGGGCCAAAAACGGTGACGATTCTGAACAGTGATGAAGTTTTGAAAAAAGTTCTGGTTATTTACTGTTACTAATTATGTTTACGGCTCTCAATATAACGTCTGTTGCTGTTTGGACACGATCCATTAGCCGTTTTCTCTTGCAAGGCATTGTAGACAGCACAATTTAAAAATAATTATTGGTAAACTTTTATTGTGTTTGTAAACAATAATTTTATTTGAAACTGGGCTAGTTGCACATGTGACTCATGTTGGCGACTAAGTCTCAATAGAAAAAGAAATAAAGCCAAGCCCAAAACCTCAAAATATTCTTATATAGCAAAACTAAATGAAACAACCTATCGAAGAAAGTATATATCAAAACTCGACGATGCATTCAAGAGAGATATAAGAAAATTAATAATTTTATAAAAAAATACTCACCAACAATTATTTCACTTAAGATTTACAACTTACAAAAATTTAACACACAAATTCTGATATTTTGCGCGTACTCCATATGATCATGCTGGTTCTAACCAATGCTTACAGACGGAGTTTGGGTTAATGTGACAGCTAACTCTTGAGAGAACTGGACCCCTCCCATCTACTAGGTGATAAGTTTGCTATATTGTATGGTCTTTTGAATTGAATGGTACACTGGGTATCAAGTGCTAGACTTGTATGACACGATTTGAGAGAATATTTCCAAAAAATGTTCTATACTGGCATCCTAAGCATAAGAGGCGTACCTCAAAATTTAATGCTTTGGTTTAAAAGCTTTCCTTCATTATTTATTGAATCTTTTTTAATTTAAAAAGTTTTTTAAATCAAATTATTTATATTTTTATATTTAACCGATATACATTCTTTTGGCCTAGCAAGAGTTACAAAGCACCAGCTGGCTAAAGATCTTGTTTCAACAATATGTCGTTTGCGTGGGAGAATTGATTTGACACAGAAAGTAATGCTTTGTGACGACTATTACAAATTCAGTTGGAAAGATCAAAGAAAATGCGTTTGATATCTATTATCTAATGTCGAACAGCAATCGAAATTTCACAATCTACATAACTTATTATGTCATCCACGAATTGAAATGTCACTGTTTATATTCGATTCAATTCAATTCTGTCAAGCTGCGCACTTATATCCCGAAATCACACAAACTTGCGCTAAACTACCTATATGAAATGCATCATTTGTAGAAACGACTCGCGCGCCACCTATTGTAAAATGGTTGTACTTAAAGTTTTGTTATAATTGTCATCATGTAACATTTATTCATTCACGTAAACTTCAAATCCATTGTGAGAAACACGATACACTTCCAATACCATGTCCATAAACCGCTTCAAGGACCACCGTTCCATAATTACTGAATGGCATAAAATATCAAATCATTTGACTAATAAATCCATAGCAACCTATGCATAGTTTCAAAATAATAAAGTTTTTAAAATCTCCCTTTACCATAGACCACCTTGTATTTAATTAGGTGTATTCCTACTTGGGGAAGATAATAATCAGTGCTCAAAATCCAAAATTAAATATACCGTTTTTATTTCTTTGAATTTACGTTCATGACGGCTTGGAGCTTTTTGCGATAGAAATAATGTTAATCATATATTTATCTTTCTGGATAATGTCTGTTTATTTACAGTATAAATGTTCTATTATTGAGTTTTATGATTGTACAATTATACAGGGTGGGGCACCTCATTCCCGTCGGTTTATATACGAAAAGCGGTAATATGTTTTATTTTTATTTTTATTGAAGGTTGTGTAGGTTCATTAGGGGCACGTTTTAAAATTATTTTGAAATATACAGAGTGATCCAAAAAAAATTGGCACGCCAAAGTTATGAAAATTTAAATGGAACACCCTGTATATTATGGAATATTTTGATGTTATAGGCTAAATTAAGGCCATTTACTGTTATATTCCCTATACCTAACTCAACCTCTTTTCGAGATATTTCACTATTTTTGAAAATGTAGATCAAAATTTCAGAGACATTGCTGTCTTCCATATTTGAGCGAATTATTTTAAATTGTATTTAATGTATACTCAAAGCTTTAGACTCTAAGATAAGCTAAAGTTGATATCTAAAAATTATACAGGGTGTTTAAAAACTACATTTGTGTTTTGACTAACATTAAATGCAAATAACTTTCATATTTTAAATGGAACACCCTGTATTTATTGCCATATTTAGATTCTAATTTCAATTGTTTTTAAAACTGTATTAGGGTTTCCTATACCTATCTCTTATAGTTTTTTGGTAATTTAGGATTTTCAGTTTCAAACACAAATTTCTTGCAATTTTTTCCAAAAGTAGGCTTTGCCGCTGTTGTTAATACTTCAAACAGATAAATTATTTGACAGTGACAGTACATATTAGTTAAGACATCAACGCTTTTCGACGTCGTTTAAATAATTTTAATTATTTAAAATGAGAACCTACTCTGAAAACGAAAAGGTGGATATGATTTTAGAAATCGGAGAGTGTGGCGAAAATTGCTTGCTAGCATCAAGAGTTTATGCTCAAAAATATCCTAACAGGCGTCATCCTGACAGGCGGTCATTAGAAAATTTATTGCAAGTTTTCCGAATAACAGGAGGTGTGCGTTATCAGAAACCAGAACAGCAAAGACCAATTACGGGAAATGAAGAAAATGATTTTGTTGTTATCGGATCTCTGCCAGAAAATCCGCATACAAGTCAGCGAAAAATATGTGAAGCCAGTGGAATAAGCAGACGGAGCGTCAGAAGAATTATAAAAAGGCACAACTTCTTCCCGTATCGTATTCAATTACACCAAGAAATTTTGGAAGTAGATTACGATAGACGACTCCTATTTTGTTTATGGGTTTTAGAAAAGTTTAGTGAAGATGAAAATTTCTTCGATTTTGTATTTTTTTCAGATGAGTCATCATTCCACAATAACGAATTAGTTAATAAACATAATTTTCATTACTACAGTGACGAAAATCCCCATTTTTTAGAACTATTGATAGGCAACACAGATGGTGTGTCAATGTGTGGGGTAGAATAATTGGAACGCAAGTCTGTTCTTTTTTGATGGTCACTTAAACGGCGCCATGTTTCTTCGATTTTTAAGAGACAATTTGCCTGTACTTTTGGAAAATATACCACTTAAAATTCGTCAAAGGATGTGGTTATAACTAGACGGTGCGCCAGCGCATTTTCAAGTATATGTAAGAAATGAATTGGATAGGCAATATCCCAATAGGTGGATAGGAAGCGGCGGTCCACAGAATTGGCCAGCAAGATCCCCAGACTTAACGATTCCCGATTTTTTCTTATAGGGATATGTCCAAAATATCATTTATGATACGCCACCAACCACACCCGACGATATGAGAGAACGAATAAGAATAGCGTTTCGTTCTAGAACACCAAATATTTTAACAAGAGTTAAACATAAACAGTCCTTTCAAGAGAGAATTCGATTATGCATTGAAACAGATGGATATCATTTCGAGCATTTGTTAAAACATTAGTTTTCTTTTAAAATTTAAGTTTATTGTTTGTTTAATAAAGTATGTATTTCTTATTTACCTAGTTATGACGCCTTTTAATTAATGTGAAACAAAACCAATCAACCCGATAGGTTAATAAATATTAGCATTTTGAAAAATATTTTGCAAGAAATTAGTGTTTGAAACTGAAAATCCTAAATTACCAAAAAACTATAAGAGATAGGTATAGGAAACCCTAATACAGTTTTAAAAACAATTGAAATTAGAATCTAAATATGGCAATAAATTCAGGGTGTTCCATTTAAAATATGAAAGTTATTTGCATTTAATGTTAGTCAAAACACAAATGTATTTTTTAAACACCCTGTATATTAGATATCAACTTTAGCTTATCTTATAGTCTAATGCTTTGAGTAAACTATAAATACGATTTAAAATAATTCGCTCAAATATGGAAGACAGCAATGTCTCTGAAATTTTGATCTACATTTTCAAAAATAGTGAAATATCTCGAAAAGAGGTTGAGTTAGGAATAGGGAATATAACAGTAAGTGGCCTTAATTTAGCCTATAGCATCAAAATATCCCATAATATACAGGGTGTTCCATTTAAATTTTCATAACTTTGGCGTGCCAAATTTTTTTGGATCACTCTGTATATTTCAAAATAATTTTAAAACGTGCCCCTAATGAACCTACACAACCTTTAATAAAAATAAAAATAAAAAATATTACCGCTTTTCGTATATAAACCGACGGAAATGAGGTGCCCCACCCTGTATATAAAGAAAAAGTGTTAAATATGGCACATTAATTTCGCTTCAAATTTAGCACAATCATTTCTATATGACACGAAGCTAAATTTTTATTAAAGTTTTCATCAAAATTTTTAAAGAGATTTTCTATAACATTTGGTTTTGTGTCATACAAGTCTTAAACACGATTTAATTATAATAAATGATTCACGCTGTATGTCATATTCTTGTAGTTTGTCCAATCAGACGTAGGCTTGATTGTGTCAAATGTTTTAAGACTAAAAAAAACTGTTTCTTGTCCTCATTCCTATACAATATTAATTACTCTCCTGGACTAGTGGAGTAGTCAAATATATCCGGTGAGTTTCAAGTTAATTTACTACTTCGTTTCCTGTTCAGTCTCTGACCTCCGCACTTTAGTGATTACGGTACGAATTATAATTTTATATAGTAATTTATTTAAAAAAAAAATTTAAATCCGTGTTATTTGAAGTTTTTTCTTGTTCCATCTTCTTTTATATAGTTTAGAATGGTTAGATTGTAATGATTAACTAAAAAAATAGATATCTTGACTATTCTGCGCAACCACAGAAGTTTGATTATAATCTGTGCAATGTAATAGCTTGACATCAGACAAGAAACTCATTCAATCGTGACTTGACCAATTATTGTTTAATGATTTCATACTATACGATGTAATAGAGAATGTATGTATTATAGCATGTAATCTCTACATTTGATCAGAACGTCTGTGAGGATAAATCAAATTGTTTTTTTTTCCTCATGAAGACTTGACTTTTTAAAATTTCAACTATATTAATATTTACTGGTCTTTTACCTAGTAGCCGAGTTGGTTAGAGTCTTATATAATAATAATTTAAGACCTTATTAATCTAATTTTTATTTCAACAATTAGTATACGTTGACATTTTTCGAGATTATCTGTATAGACTTTTGGAAAATACTTAATAAGAATGTTTACAGCTATTGTAAGATACCTATGCCAAATTGATATTTTTTAAGAAATCATTGTGAAATATTTTTAAATATTGCAATTCTGCAATATTTAAAGCAATTACCAAGGACGTTTGTGCACCTGGTGTGAATGATGCACACGTGTTGTGTTTGTCTGATGTGCTAGTGTGGGACTTTAAACCATCCCTAAAGCCTTTTGATATACCCGGGAAAGTCATTCACTGACATGCAACAGGTGTATCCGCCTACTTGGCTATCTATTTCCCTCTGTTACCTGCCCGATCTCTCTCTCTCTCCTCCGTTTCCGTATGTAAGAAACGAATGGGAAAAAGAACCTACAACAGATGATGTGATGATGTGATACCAGTAACCATGATGGAACTACAAAAGCCAGCTGATGGCCTGAAGCAATTAAAATAGGAGCCAGAACCATACCAACCGGATTGCTGAACGGAATGAATCGACTTCTAAGAGATCAAGTATTCTCAAGGGTGTGGAAGCTTACTAAAATAGTGTTACTACCAAAAGGAGCTAAGGGCATCGAGAACACCCCATGATAAACACCCATGTGCTTGCTTAATACGATAAGTAAAATATGTGAAGCAATTATTAGGGAGAAACTAAACGGAGAATTCGAAAGAAAGCGAGGATTACATGATAATAAAGACGGTTTTCGCAACAGTAATAAATACACTGAATATGTGTGATAAGCGGTGGTGCATTTTAGGGACCTTAGATGTAAAAATGCATTCAACACAGCAAGTCATATACTCATAATGAAAAAAATTCGTGATAGGGAAGTATCTAGGTATTTAGAAACCCTTATATCAAATTTTCTGCAAAACAGGAGGATATTGTTAAGTGAGGATGAGATGATGGAAGTGGTACCACATTCATCAGTCTTGGGTCCAACATTGTGGAATATTCTATATGATGGTCTACTTGGCGTAGAACTCATCAGGCATTTCTGAATGCCGACATCTACTGGGTTTGGGGATGATTTGGCACTCGTAGTAGCCGCGGTCCCCATCTTGAATACAATCATCTCTCTTCCTTTTCTTTTAGAATAACTGTTTCAGTTTTACTTGGTTAAAATTCCAATTTGAGTCTGTCCATCCCGACAATGATTCTCCTAGACACTCACTCGTGTGTCTCACCAAATAGGATTTGGTGAGACACAAAGACTAAAATAAAAGGAAGAGAGATAATTGTATTCAGGATGGGGAACGCGCAAGTAGTGTCCTCAAAAGCAGTAAAATACCTGGGTGTAGCTTTTGATGGAAGGAGTTCATTCGGAAAACATGTCGAAAAAGTTGCTGCAAAGGTAGAAGAACGCTTATCAAGCCTCATTAGACTAATGCCCAACATCAGCTGACCAAGCAGTCTCATGAGTAATGTCCTGTGTTCGGTTCTTCCCACATATAGAGAAATGGGTCAATTGTAAACATCCTGTCATGGACTATTATCTCACACAGGCTTTCACGGAACATGGCTCATTTAGTACCTACATTAAACGAATAAAGAAGCAAGAAAATTAAGATTATATACATACATATACATAGTGCCATACAAATGCAGATACACCTGAACATACGCTCTTTGACTGTGGAAGATGGAGTGAGGTACGGGAAATACCAAAGACTCAAGCTGCTAAGAGCGCCGGTATTCAAATTTCTTGTTGAAATAGCGATAAAGTGTATATAATGTTGTGGCAGCTATGCTTATTAAGACAGAATAATGACAGTAATAATCTTTATTGTCCAATCATTTAGCTCAAATTAAATTTAAAACTAAAAATTATAAAAAAAAATGCACATTTAATAAATAAGACAGATTAACGATGTTAAGTGCACGAAAATTAATAAATATTAAACATCTTAAACATATCTCTGTAAAAAGTATTATAATTCATAGATAAATATAGTTACAGGGATAGATGACTTCACCATTAATATGGGTATTGAAATAGGAATTGCTTTTTTCGCCAGCGGCGCTATACACGCAAGCACATGTACATTATTTGAGGTACGCTCTTTATCCAAATATTTCATAATAAGAAAAAAAATATTTTTTCTTATATCTATCATTAGAATAAATACAGTTTCTCAAATAGGAGAATTTATTTTTGATAATACTGTAACGTTTTCGGGTTCCAATAAACAACTCGTGCAATTATTTATTTAAAACAGTCTGTATATTTATATACTCAAAATTATTTAACAATATAAAAACATAAAACTAACTTAACACACTTAAACTACTACAATTTAATTATCACAGGTATTTATTTACTACTACTATTATTTATATCTCTGTCCGTATTTATTTATATCACACTATTTATATAAAACGGCACTACTATATTTATTTCTACGCTACCACTACGTAAGGACTTTCTTTATCCCGAACTACTCCGCCCGCAATGAATGAATCCCGTAATGAATTCAATCCCGGTGACTCAGTCGCCTTATATACCATGCATGAAATGTTCTCGAACAGTACTAGCATATTCTGCAATATACCAGGGGAAATCTAGACTTTTTCTTGCTTACGTCGCACATCTGTGAGATGACTCACTGCATTTACGATATTTACCAGCAGCGAGAGAGATGATTTATGGCAGTGTGTAAATAAGAGCGTTTTTATACGTTGCTCGGTCTGTCCCTTTTTTTGCGTGTGACAATTTCGTTTTTATCGCGCCGAGAGATCTGATTCTTTTATTTAATGTAAACACATTTCGTTACATTGCCCCCTTCTTAAAAACTGCGTTTCGTCCCGAAACACACTATTCCATGTTCTTGACGCTGGCGGATGACGAAATCCACACCGGGACCCACGGGTGCACCCAGCCGTCTTGTGGCAATGGCAATCCACCGTCCCAGGCTGCACAACGGGCTGATTGGGCCGACAGCCGCACACGACCATTTTCATACCAGCACGCCGAAACATCACCTCCAGCATGTTTCCTGCGATTTTCCACTCCAAACGGTCTAATCCGCAGCCCAGTTTCGGAATTGCCAGCCTTCCCACAACCTGCTCGAGTGCACGTACTCGTAAATCGACAAGGGATTCCCATAAGCTGGCTCTCTAGGTTTTCCAGCAATTTGTCGCACATCCGCCACTTCACCGCCGTCACGTCCATGGTATGGGGCAACTGGTTGAAACACACCATCTCTGGCTCACTATGGGGTGTTCGTCTTATCCGGTAAATCACGTCATTTATTTGCTCCAGTATTTCGTATGGTTCCTCCCAGTATTCTTGGAGCTTTGGGGATAGGCATCGGCGACGTTGAGGATCATACAACCAAACAAGGTCTCCTTCTCCGTAACCATCTCTCTCGGCTTGCACGTGGTAACGATTCTTCGTCCTGTCGCTGACATCCTGAGTGTGATGGCGTACTCGCTCGTGGACATCCTTCAACCTTCGCCAGGATCCACTGACGCAGTCTTCTCCATTTGGGTTCTCCACAACACACTTGAGTAGATCCATCCTCTACTTTCAGAGAGTCCCATTGAGCCCAGTAGGATTCCAGTCCCTGTGAACGAGGAGCCACTTCTTGCCAAGCCGGTCCGCGACCAATTCCCTTCCAAACCATCAATGAACCAAGGTCTTCATCAGCTTCTTGACCAATCCGCAAATTGTCAGGATGCCACAGATCGTCAACCACGATTGTCCCGAATGTGTTGGCCGATTTTTCTTCTAGGCTGTTACTATGCCTGCAGTCTTCTAGACGTGGTCTTCTTGCAACAGCATCAGCAATTTGGTGTTGCACAGATGCACTTTGCGCTATTTATTTTGAGGCTCCACGATACTGGGTCGACGATTGCCTCTTCTCGTCGACCCGTTTCATTTTTCGCTGCTCCGCTATGGTTTTCTTGGGCTTCTTCGCGCATTTACTATGCGCATGGCCCATTTCCATCTCCATTTCCATTTCCATCTCCATTTCCAATTCCAGCATCGGAGCGTTCTTCTCTTGGGTTGCACCTTATTCACCAGTCGTCGGACTACCTGTCCCATGTGCGCATGCCCATACTTCATCTCAAGACGCTTGAGCAATTTAAGGTAGTCTTGACACTCTTCCGGAAGTACGGTCTGCAGAACATCACTGGCCTGTCCTCTTAATGACACAATCAGACCAGTAGCTTTCTTCGGGGACGTCCACCCATTTGCTCCTGCAGCGGCTTCGAATTGATTCCGGTACGACAT
The DNA here is from genome assembly GCA_963170755.1 of Amphimallon solstitiale. Taxonomy (NCBI): domain Eukaryota; kingdom Metazoa; phylum Arthropoda; class Insecta; order Coleoptera; family Scarabaeidae; genus Amphimallon; species Amphimallon solstitiale. The sequence goes on from OY720679.1 coordinate 117,269,367, forward strand.
CCATGACGTCTTTCCATCGAAGGTGGGAAGTTTTACCTTTACCTTCGCTGTTCGGGCAATCTCCAGGCTTCCGCTTGAGATATCATGGGGACCGCAGTCGTTCATCGCTGGCAACTGAAGCTGAACCCCAAACTCGTTCCCCATTCCGAACACGCGCTCCTCAACTTTCTGTTCCATGGCTTCGATGGCCTCAGAAAATTCCTGCCTCCCATTCGATGAATTCTCTTGAATGTCTGCCTTAAAAGTAGTCTCGAGTTGTTTTAGAATCTCGGATTGTTTTGCAACTGCATCTTTTAGAGTTAACATCACATCTTTTAGGATTATTAAGTTTGGATCAGCCTGTATTTGAAACAAATATTTCTCGGGATCCTCACCTTCATTTATTAAAAGGTCACGAAGCGGGTCCTGGAGAATTGTTTTTTTTCCAGACGCATCTGCGTCCCTTTCTTCCAATTCTGCCCTTAACTCGGAGACCTTTAATTCTTCCAAACGTTTGGTAGCCATTTATTTATTTATTTATTTATTTATTTATTTTGCACTTTTATATTGTTTATCCCACACTGACACCAATTGTAACGTTTTCGGGTTCCAATAAACAACTCGTGCAATTATTTATTTAAAACAGTCTGTATATTTATATACTCAAAATTATTTAACAATATAAAAACATAAAACTAACTTAACACACTTAAACTACTACAATTTAATTATCACAGGTATTTATTTACTACTACTATTATTTATATCTCTGTCCGTATTTATTTATATCACACTATTTATATAAAACGGCACTACTATATTTATTTCTACGCTACCACTACGTAAGGACTTTCTTTATCCCGAACTACTCCGCCCGCAATGAATGAATCCCGTAATGAATTCAATCCCGGTGACGCAGTCGCCTTATATACCATGCATGAAATGTTCTCGAACAGTACTAGCATATTCTGCAATATACCAGGGGAAATCTAGACTTTTTCTTGCTTACGTCGCACATCTGTGAGATGACTCACTGCATTTACGATATTTACCAGCAGCGAGAGAGATGATTTATGGCAGTGTGTAAATAAGAGCGTTTTTATACGTTGCTCGGTCTGTCCATTTTTTTGCGTGTGACAATTTCGTTTTTATCGCGCCGAGAGATCTGATTCTTTTATTTAATGCAAACACATTTCGTTACAATACATTACTTGTTTATTTAAAAAAAAACTATAACATAGAAAGCAGAATAATATATAGATATATTTATTTATTATAATGTTTAGATTCCGTTTTTAAACATTTTGGAAGACAATATTATTTCAATTATTTAATTCAAAGACTAACTTTCCGATGAAGGTTTCTTACATGCTTTGTATGCAATGGAAAAATCTACATTTCCTTAATCTTTATAATGAAATTAGTTTTGTTTTACGTGCTTCTCTTTAATTATTCACACAGATACATACTATAATTGTAATTCTTAACCCGACTATTTTTGACTTACCTTCAATAAACAGTATTGCAGACATTCTGCATCGGTAAAATTATTAAGATTCATATAAAAAATTATGATATTTGTTCTATAATAATAAAATTCGATGAACACATGGACGTAAGAAATGAACACCAAACAAATGTCACTTAGTTGCGAGTTGATATTTTGTTTCTCCCCTTACTGCTTTAATACTTCCATTTGTTTTTGTGCAACATTACCAAGATAATTGGTTTAAAAAATATACCCTGGCTAGCATTTTTGTTCTGTCGAAATCGATGCTATGTCCCGTGACTATTTGATGTTTGTATAGCGAAGACATATTTCCGTTTTTACCGACTGAGTTTATATGTTTGTTTTGTCGTACATTTATTTGCAGGTTTGTTTGCCCAATATAGCTAGCAGCCCACATTTCGTACGAAATACGTAACGTGGAATAAAAATAGCAGTGATAAATTTGATCATTAATTTTAAATTACTGATTCATAATGATGTTTGTAAAATATGAAATGATGGATATATGTAGGTACCATTTATAAACCTGAAGTGTCAGAGCGAAATGTATATAAAAATTAATAGTACCAAATAGTTATATTCATCCAGTTAGACCTAATATAAGAATAAAACAAACTAATACACAAAATAGAATTAATAAGTATATGCATATTGAGACTCTTTTTTAAATATGTGACTAGAATTTTATTTTATTTATATGTATATGATTTACAAATATTAATTACAAGAAATCAATTATATTCTCTGCTAAGCAATAACCTACACCTCTCTGCACTTATGATACGATTAACAACATAATTTTTATAGGCAAGAGTAAATCCACGCATCTATATAACAACGAATCTTAATTGATTGTCGTTCTTAGCATTCAAAATTCTTTTTTATAAGTCGATTAATTTAACGCATCTCATAACACTGCGACTTTTAACATTTCAAGACACAGAACTGATGCCCTGCTGCGTGCACCAATTACAGTGAATATGTACTGTATGTCGAGGACGTCGTTGATTGCGATTAAATGTTATTGACAATGTATTTTTTTTCGTTGAGGTTATAATGTATGACATTTGTAATTATTTTTTTATCAAGTCTTTTATTAACATGCATTATCATTTTTCGATTATCATGAAATATGATAATTAATGAGTGTTGAGTCTTATTTTTAATTATATTTCAAAGTTGATGTTTTTTCTTCAATTAGTATTCCAACTCGATATATAATGATGTACGTATATATTCTAATTAATATATTATGTTACTCATATTTGTTATTGTATATATTTATGTAACTGGAACATAGTTAATCATAATGCGTATATTCACATATAGCACATTCTCTATTAGATACATATAATGAGTTATATGTATATTATTGATTCTTTAAGCACATATTTTAAGAAACACAGAATCGTGTTTCCCAAAATTCTGTTCTTCTCTATGTAATGGGAGATGTAGTATATGGTTGGTTGCTATACATCGATATTATCGAAAAGAACCAATTATAAGCGGCGGCCAATTAATATATAATCAATTTTTCTTTATATTTATATTATTTATACCTCTTTCTTATGTTTTCAGATGAATATAATATTATATGCTTTGTTTTACTGCCCAACGCGTAATTTTGTGGATGTAATGTAAAACTGGCCAACATTTTCCTTCTGGATAAACTTCGTGGGCTGCTCAGAATATTTTGTTTTCGACAGGAATTATGTCTGTCAAAGCTGCACATTTGTATACTTTTAATATAACACGTATTTTTAAATCTTCTCACAATATTTTATTCAGATATCAAATTTTCTATGAGAATTTTTCAATATCATCACAGCGATTATTTTACTTTTCTTTTTTAATGGCTTGACTTTATCTACCCTCGATTGTTTTTCAATACATACTCACTTGGTAACTCAGATATTCCAATGCAAACATGATACACTATTAATTCAATTTTCGTATATATTTATTAATTTTAATTTTTAAAATTCTAAAATCTTCACCTATTAACTTTGATCTTATTTCATGTCTATTTAATTCTGCTAAAACGTGCATCCATGCTGTCAAAACATAAAAATACTACTTTTCTCCAGATCACTTTTAGATTTAATTTGATTAAATTTAGTTTTATTTAATTTATAAAAGTCCTAAACAAAAATCAAACTATCTCCTTTATATATAGATATTTATTTACTAAGTTAAGATTTCAGAAAATCTCAATTAAATTAATTAAAATAGTGTAAGAATGTCATTATAGATTTTATTCAAGAAATTAATATCAGAATAAGACATATATATCAAGTAAATATTCACAACAAAGTGTTTTCCGTAACTTCAGCGGGAAAAAGATATGATGTCGGAGACCGTACAATGGATTGGGCCGAAGTATATTCGATATATGCTACTTAATGCTACCAACAATTACGAACACGTAACACATCAATGACAGTAAATACTTAGATTTTATATTGTATATAACCTAATAATTATTTGTAACATTTACATATTGATGTCTTTAAAAAATTTTGTACATTATAATTTGACGTAAACATGTCGACATTGAAATAGACGTTTGTTTACATTTTTAAGTAAGTAATACATCACTTGACCGAAAGGTGCAGCAGTGTAGCCATGCACCTTTTGGAAGTGGAAAGATAGCCGGTAAAGAGCGTGTCTAAGTTTTTTATTAAGATAAATGTTAATATAAAGGTGAAACGCCAGAATTTGAGGACATTTATGAAGCAGGTGCGAACCGCTCTTAAAAATAAAATACTGGTGCCATACTTATAAATTATTAAGAATTAAATAAAATTACAACTTAGAATAATTTTCAATAAATTTGAACTTATAAATTTTTATGAATTCTTTTAAATATGAACTTAGAATAATTTTGCATAAATATAATTTATAAGCATTTTAAGAGAGACAAATATTTTTGGGGAACTAGAATGTTTTATTTTAACACGCGATGGTATAACACTATGCGTTACGGTGAAACATTTTAGTAATTGTAATGGTTTTGTTTTATATTTAATGAGAGAATTTATTTTTAATTTTGGATATAAGTAAAAAGACTGATACTGGAATAGAGTAGGAATAATTGATATTTAAATTTGAAATGTAGAGGAATTATTATTATCTTTAATTTAAAAGTTACTCTCATATGTATAACAATACATACTAACAAATACATAATATGGTTGCATATCGTTAATTGAACATTCTTGAACACATTCAATTAATTAGAGGTATCCATTACTATTAAAAAAGTTCGATACTTTGATATTTAGAAAGAGACGCTTAGTCGCCATTCAAGATGGGTTGTATTTTGAGTAGCGTCCTTAATACAATTAATGTAAAAGTGGAAAATTACCACAAGTACATAAGTACATAATACAAATAGTTTTAAAACTCGCAGCATGAAGTATTTTTTTAAGAAAAGTGTATCCAGAGTAAAAGACGAAGAAAAGTACCCTCAAAGAAACCAAAACCAGAATCAGTGCGATATTAAAGTTATTAATAAAATAATACCTAATCAGTAAGCAGCCAGCAGTCAGAAAAATCCGAAAAGAACTAAATTTGAAAATACCAGTTAGGGCATTTACACTATAATTCATTATTTACTATCACTATACATAGTTTATTTGAGCAGTACAAATATGAATTTAAAAGTATCACCGAGCACACTACACGATATTGTTTTGAATCTAAGAATAAGTAATTATAAGCCTTTTTAGTGCACGTAAGTACCTTCAATCATATACGGTTATTTACCATATGTGAGTATAGCTCATGCAATAGATTCATAGTTTAAATTTATCATTATTGATTGTTTTAAAATAATAATCATTATTGATTATTATTTTAAAACAATTATTAATAGATTAGAAGGCCTTGTATTATTTTGATTTGGCGCCCAAGTTTCAAATTCTTAGTTTACGAATTGAATTTTGAAATATAAAAGGATGAATGGTGAAGACTGGCGTTCAAAATTATATACATGTACGACCATGAATGGGCGGGTACCTACACAAAAAATAAAAGTACGTTTATTTGTTTCTTTTTTGAAAAATTTTGTTTGTTTTGTATGTCTGGCATTTTATTATTTATTGTGTATTGTGTTTTTATTTGTTGAACAATACAAATACAAATACACATATGAATACTGATCGCTTCTGACTATATTAAATATAAAATACATTAGAAAATACATAATTACTATTGTATTTGAAATTTAAATTTAAAACATACACGAACATACACCAGTAAATAAAGTAAGAAGGTTAGTAATAGGGCAATTAGAGAAATTTTGAAAATTGAAAGTGAAAAATCTAAGACGGAATTTTAAAGGGTTCCTAAGAAGCAGAAGAAAGACCTACGAACAGAATTGAAGCAAGCACAGAAATTGTAAAACGTTATATTCGATAAAATATAAATGGCCGACCAGTTGATCAATTACAAATAGATTACAGTTATTTTATGCTTTGTATTGCTATTGTCGGGAATGACGAGCCCTATTTTGGAATACACCAACTATTATTATGTACAGTACACATTTGTAATATATTATATGGTAATATAAAAAACGAAAGTGGGTTCTTGTGACTTTATATTTACCACCAACTATATATGTACATGTATTATTTTAATATGTTTTGGGAGAGTGTCATTCCACATACAAATGACTACGAAATCACTAATAATAGAAAAAGCTACTTGCAATAATCACAAATAATTTTTGCCTTATATAAGGATATACATTGCTTTGTTTACTGAAAATATCTCAATGAAGGAAATTGCGCATTGTGAAGCTGTTTAAAAATATGCAGAATATAGTACATACATACAATCAAAAGATATGGACTAGACATAAAAGATATTCCGAAAAATAAAGACAATTTGGAATAGGTTTTATAATAATAGAAAAATTCAACGATAGAGCAATAGAATTTAAACTAATCGACCAAATACCTAAAAATTGAAACCAAACCTTCCAATTTATCATTACTAAACATATATGCGTCAATAAAGACATTAACTGTGGAGGACATAAAGTATTCTATAATGTCAGGAGAAGGGAAATAGAGGAAATACCAATAGGAGAAACGATACTGACAATAGTAGATTTCAACGCTTAAATAGGAAAAAAAAATGGCAGAAGACAGAAGCAGGAAAACACACAATTTACGAGAAAACAAACAACAATTGGTAAAGTAATTTAGCCACAAAATCAGATCTAATAATAAATATTATGAAATTTAGGCATAAGATAACCTAAATAAGGCAGGGTCAGGCTACCTATTCATTACCAGGAATCGGCAGTCAGCTTTACATTGCAGATCTGAAGTTAAATGAATAATGTAATTCAAAATTGGGCACAGTAATAGTGATATCATAACTATTATTTTGTTATATCGAATTACATTATCCATTTAAGCTTCTGTACTGCAACGTAAACTTGACTGCGGATCACTCGTAATAAGTGATATTATAACTATTATTATAAATCCATTCCTGACTGCCGATTCCTATTCATAACCAAGTGCTAAGATACGGTAGTCTTCATTCCTAAATGTGAAAACATATAGATGAGGATATATGGATTCTGACCATTTTTTGTCTATCACAACAAAGAAGAAACAGTGAGACGAAATATAAAAAAAATAACAGAAATGAAAGAATTATTTTTTTATTTATTTTATAAGATGAAATAGAGTCAGAATAGAACGTAATGAAAAAGATGTAGAAATGACGCAGCAAAGACAAACCTAGGTAATGAAACGAAAATGGTATAACGAAAAACGCAAAAATAGCATACAAAAAGGGATCAAGGAAGACTTAACTGAATGATTAGTAATAAGGATGAAGATAAAACATAATTTTAAAAAGTGTGAAGAGAGTTGAAAAACTAAAGAATAAGATGAAAGCTAACTGGCTGGACAACAAAATAAAAAAAAAACCAGAGAAGAGAAACATGAAATTATTATTTAAGAGAGAGCAGAATAAAGTTTACAAAGGAATATAGATAAATGGAAGAAAACACAGAGAAGGAAGAATAACAGAAGACTTGCAACAATATAATAGACCACGAAAGAGAATACAGACGAAAATGAAGATTAAGATGGCGATGATTACGATGTGCCGATGATCCGACAAAAGAGGAAACAGATTAAGTTTTCAGCAAGAGTAGTAAAGAAAAGTCCCCGGACATAGACTAAATAAACATAGAACTGTTTAAATACGGAGGAAAAAATTAATGAGGCGTTTATACCAATTAATTAGAAAAATATTGAATTAAGAAAAAATGTCACTGGTCTGGGACCATTGTGATTAAATAATAATACACAAAAAAAGGAGACCAGAAAATATATGGCAATTACAGAAGAAGAAAAGCATACAAAATAATGGCCACGTTAATTCAGAGAAAATTACTAATTGCGGCATAAAGCACTCTGGAACAGTATAATGAAAAAAGCTTGTCAGCATAAAATATGAATGGACTTGCTTTTTACAGATTCCCAACAAGCTGTGAAAAGAAATAAACCAAAATTAAGATAGCTGATAGCGATTGGCTTGAAAAGGAAAACCCTATGTGTTAAAACTCATAGAGGGAGGACCAAAGGATGTGAAATTGATAAAAGAGTAAGATATGGCAATTTATTATTAGCAACACGGTTTAACCTAACATTGTAGGATGTGTTTCGTAAAATAAAAAGAAAGGAACTTTAAGAATAAGAGAAGGACAGGTAGTTGCCTATGCCAAGATATTGTATTGATCACAAAAAGCAGAAAAATAATTATGAACTTGTTCGAAAAGCTAAGTATAAGGGAGAGGGAAATGAGATTAAAACTAAACCGAAATTATGAGATTTAATAAGGAATATGTAAAAAGAAAAATTCAGATAGAGGAATACATTTTGGAAGAGGTAAATAAAAGTAATTATTTGGGAGTGATAGCAAACAACGCAGAAGGAGATGCATAGATCAAAGAAAGGTTAATAACAACAAACACGTTTTATTCAAATAAAAACTCTAGGAAAGAGCAAATACTACGCAAAAGCTCTAATTGAAGATATACATAAAATAACCCAACCATGATTGATGTATGTGGTAGAAAGAATAAACCTGAAGAAAAAACAGCGGAAAGACCTGCGAATAGTAGAAAAAAGAATAGCAAGAACCATGCTACTAGGGCCAGCATAGGTATATGCTACTGAATGTATATACAAGAATAACTAACCATGAAATTTTACAAACAAATAGAAAAATGTAGAAAAAGTATCAACCAGCATTAGGCCAAATGGATGATCACATATGGAGAGTTGGACTACTACTTTCAGTGATATGAGGCACTGGAAAAAGTGCCCGCGACACCGAGTAATACATGGTTACAAAAAGTAGGGCAACTGAATGTAGAAACTTGTAAGTAAAGGGCGTAGGATATAAAACTATGGAAACAAGTGTGTGAAATGAAAGGGGAAGGGAAAAGGGTTTCATCTTCCCATTACCTAAAGATCAAGTAGTAAAAGTAGTATCATAATAATAAATAACAATTAATAAATTATTATTATTATCCTTATTTCACAGTTATTCTTCTTTTCAAGACCTAATAAGCCTATGGTGTTGGGTGAGATTTATGTTACCTTTGCTGTTATATCTATTCAACGCGATAATTTAGACTCAAGTATATGTCTTACCTATATTTATTGCTAAAAGCGTAAAACATCACAGACTGTGTTAATATGTACACACAATTGTTTATGTAAATTAAACTATACATATACAAATCATCTGCACCTAATTACATATTATGTGATTTATATGCATGTACATATATGCCGCTTTACAAACATAAGAAGTAGCAATCTAATACCCATAAAATTAATAGCCAATCGAATTACTCGATCTTGACTTTTCAAAATTTTTTAAATACATGAAATTCTAAGATTAACATAAAAATAAATAAATCTAATGTTCATAGGAAGATTTAACTTCCCCATTTTAATTGCATCTTGAATTAATTAAGTATTTACATTATTATTTAATAGATACTTTTGAATGCGGACGTTTGTATTGAATAGTAATAAAAGTTTTATTAATTATAAAAATGTGGTCATATTAGTTATTAGATGGAATATTCAATATTAATTATTTAATTAACAGGGAATGTCCATTCAGAATTATACTGCGTTCGGATTTACAAGGTGTGACAGAGAAGTTGTGATTAAAGAAAACACAAATATAATGATGGATCCTCTTTATTCTTTACAATAGTTTCTAATATACTCTAAGAGACTAGTTTCGACATTATGTCATCATCAACCTAGAATAGTCAAATGATTTTTCAAAGTATCTCGTGTCATAAGTAGATGTATGCAGATACAAATACTGGTTTTATAGTATCATTTAAAAATATTCGATGGGTAGTTTTCATTTTAAAATAAGATGATGATAGATAAAATTTAGATAAAATTCAAACGTAAAAACTGTATTTGTCCACCATGTCACGTGACTTGTGTTTGTTGATTTTTTACGTTTGAATTTTATCTAAATTTTATCAATCATCATCTTATTTTAACATGAAACTACCCATCGAATATTTTTAAATGATACTATAAAACCAGTATTTATATCTGCATACATCTACTTATGACACGAGATACTTTGAAAAATCATTTGACTCTTCTAGGTTCATGATGACATAATGTCGAAACTAGTCCCTTAGAGTATATTAGAAACTATTGTAAAGAATAAAGAGGATCCATCATTATATTTGTGTTTTCTTCAATTACAACTTTACAAATGGACATTTATTACTTAAGTTGTGATTACTTTTATGCAAAAATTTGTTTATATTTTTATAGATTCATGTTATTTTATTCGTATTAGTGCCTTTTTGCAGCACTACGTTTGCAGAATTGTGGTTTCCAATTTTTATAGCAATGCTAGAAGGTTTCAACTAAAATCCATGGCCTAAGGTCTGTTGGATGTTATCAATAGAATCAAAATAACTTCATTTCAAATTTGTCTTAATATTCAGAAACAAACAAAGTCACATGGGCTAAGTTCAGGCGAATAGTGGAGCTGAAGAAGACAGCATTCTTTTTCGTTAAAAACTGGATGAAAAGGACGTGTGACAGAGGACGCTGTCATACAGGAGTATCCAAGTGTCCGCAATGTCTAGACAGACGCAAACCACCCTTTCTCTCAGTACTCATCATTATCAGTGTTAGTCGACAGTCTGACCTCACAATCGCGGTCACTCGTTCTATATTTCCCTCTTTTACTGTTTTCCGACCTGCACAAAATATTTTACACCACCGAAGACCTTGTGTTTTTGATGACGAATGTGTCCCAAAAGCTGATTGTAATTTTCCGTTATTCTAATTTGCAGATTCTCCAAGCTTACCACATAATTTAATGGCACCCCATTATACTACATTTCTCCGTTCTATTTTCTGTAACTGAATACAAAAACAAAACTGCTCATCACGCCCTCTACGATTGAATAGTTTCCCCACGAGATTCAAGCTTTAGTTGAGCACCTACGAGGGACTAATTTACAGACAGTAAGCCTTAGTGTCTCAAAGGGGTAGGGGACACAAGCCCGAGAGTCTACAGAGTTAGGTCTCCAAATATGGCCACCCGATGACGTACTGGATTCGGAATTTAGGCACGGTATATTTGAGCTCCATAGTTACATTCGAAAACACAAGTAGCAACCTTCTTTAAAAAATGAGAAAACAAACCAGTTCACCAATTAAAATTGTGTGACGTGAGCAAAGGAAAACAAGTTTTCTAATGAGAATTCGTTTTTAAATTTGATAAAAAAAACAAAGAAAGCATACCGCAAGGCCCTTACGCAGTATGCTTTCCGCCATCGTCTTTCTGTTTCACAATTCTTCGAGTCAGCACTCCATGGGATTTCCTAATACCATCTACGTGTGAAAGTGATCAAAGGTAGAAGTCCAAGTTTTAGATGTATAGAGCCCTTCCCTTGTTTCATGGAAAAAACTAAAGAGCAACAATAGTTTGCTACTCCTCTTTCCGAATCTTCACTAGAGTCAGAAAAAAGATATCTACCAGACTAAACGAAAAAATTTACGGGTGTCCAATTAAAAAAAATTAATATCATTACATATTCAAGACAGCGTTGAAAAATTAGGGCCACTTTATAGTGTTTGTCTAATCATTTTTATACTTTTTTTATTCATTGAAATCGGATAATAAATAAAGAAGCTGCGGGATGTGGCGTATCAAACAGCTTGTATTTGTAGGTAATAACTAGGGGGCGAACATGACCGAGTTAAACTACGACGAAGTTACAACGGAGCAAAGAAATAATGTAAGCAACACACGCTTGCTGAATAGCACTAATTCATATGGTGAACTTCAACATCTGTTTACGCTCGAGAACAGCCCGAGAATGAGAGCAAAGAATGGCCATAAAATAAGGAATTTATGAGTAAAATTCTTTGTGCATCGGCGTAGATAGCCTGAGGGGTTTTTAAAATTTATTATATTTACCTTATATTTCGCAAGAGAAATAATGTAAATAATATACTTACTGTTATTTAGTTTCAATAACATACGCGTACATTTTTAGTTATCATTAATTTAGATCTAGAACGTTGTTTATATTACTTTTTCTGATATGAAAATGAATTGTCAGTGATTCTGAAATTTATTACAAAGTCTGTAAAATATCGTTACAGAATGCCAAAATATCGCACGTTCCTCACTTAGCTTTGCTAAAACATACACAGAAATAGTTTTTATGCAGAGAATTTCGATAGTTTACAAAATTTCGTTAAATGTTTAAATGACGACGCTCGAAGTAGTTCTGAGTGCAAGGAACTAACACAAATCCCAAATTTAAAAAATCGGTTGTTATTCCTTCAGGAACACTTTGGAAATTTGCCTAAACTAATCACATATTTTGAAAATCGAATCTCAAATTAAAAAATGGATTAACCACATTAGATGTGGCTATTAATAATTCCAAGTGACTTCGGATGTAGCCTTCGGCAAAAGTTAGACGCACTTTTTAATAGAAATCCAGATTTAATAACATTGCGGCAATTGTGTGTGCTAAATACGCTAAAATAAAAGAATATTTCCAGTACGCACATATAACCAGTTGCGATGTAGAAAGGACGTTTTCTGTCTACAAGGATGTACTTAATTCAAAGAGAACAAGTCATACAGAAGAGAAAATGAACAAATAATAAGGTATTTTGTATTTTATAGATCACCAGCCACTTGTTATCCAATTATATAAATAAAATTAAAACCTCTTTAAAAATACAACATTTCAATAGTGCGCCCATGGGAGATGAGTCATGACTCGCTCGTGTCCGCGCCCTAGTAATAACAACTGGGAATTTCCGTATTTACAGAGGTTCTTTGTAGAAAATAACATGATCTTAATTCTTAGAATTCTTAAGCCATCTAACAATACAGTACTATGTAACTTGAAGTTTGAATAAATATGCGATTCATAAACCACTGCTAAAGAAATTTTTAATGTGATTTTTGTTCAGTGTTGCGTTTACTAGATACTAAAAATATTCATTCAGGAAGAAAATGACAGCCCTCATATTGCTGCTGTTTCATCGTGGTTCATACATTAGATCAGCTTCTATATTCTGAATTGGCCTGCGTGATAGCTACCCTACTAATTTTTCATTGAAAATGTACCTAAGCCGTTTTTTTCCTCACTACAGTAAGCATTTATTGATTTGAAAATGTACTTATACTCTGTAATTCGTGATTTTCATCAGATAGTGCTTACATTTACTGCTACTTTATCTTCCTAGTTAAAGCGTTTGCCCGGATGTACTTATACAACAAATGAAAGATGTCAACATCAACAACTATTACTTAAGATTATAAGCACTTTTTCTAAAATAATCCCAGCGATTTATTCACGATTTTATTAATTAAATAAAAAAAATCGTCATGTACAATCTCGCTAATCCAATGGAAAATTTCCATTTGTCTTAAAGCATCCAATCTTTCCTCGATTAATTAATGTTTCACGTTTAATATATTTAAGTTATTTTAATCCTGCATAATACGAAATTTATTTATTGGTATACATGATACGTAATTTTTGAATGTTTTAAAGAATATTTATATCCCCATATGTAGTGTACGACCTTCGACTGTCTCCGCTAGTGATTTCATCGATATGTATTATGCCTCTGTATTTATGTACATAGTGGTAATTTTTATTTAAAATTAGGATGATTTCGACCTTTGCATCAATTAATTATTATTTTAGAAGCAATTTCAATTTAACGTAAGTTCTTCTTTTATCCGTGACATTATTTCGATTATACGAGCAACAAAAGACATTGACAATTGCTTAATTCACACATTTAAAAATATTTGAGAAAGTAAAACGACAGTACCTACGCGAACGCAAATACATACGTGGCGTCTGTTATGACTTCGACATTTCATTAAAGGTAATTTGTATACAAAAAAGAATTGTGTACACTAATTCTGTATATGAATATAAATACAAAAACTGAGATGCATAAAATTAAGCAAAATAAATGTGTTAAGCGGTTGCAGTGAAGTCGTCAATTAGCAAAGATTCTTTCAGAAGGCAACTGTTGACCCCATGGTACGCAATATTTATGGCAACAATAGCTTTGTGTTTCGCATGAAACTTTTCACTTTTATAGACACTTTTAAGAATATATATTATATATTATATGCGAAAGAATTTACCAATTTATTAGTTAATAGTAAATGAAGTGGCAAATGCGCAAATCATGTTTGCGGGTTGACTGTTAAACAAGAAACTAAGGTTAATACCAAAACAATATTTTTAATTTTTTATTAATAATAAAATTATTACATACATAAAACAGGAGACCTGTGTCAGGAATATTTATTCGTACAAATTGCTGTGACCTTTAATTAATTTAATGCATTGGGTGCTTTATAAATATGGACAAGTGTAAATAAGATGTTATAAGATTATTTATATAAGGTTTCACAAGCACATCTACATTTGATGGGTTCGGCAAAATTCAATTTTTAAATTCCATTATGCATTTGCATAACTTAGACCCCAAGACCCTTACTCAGATGCAGTGTATACTCTCTTTCTCTTAATCTCTTTTAGTTGAAAAATTCTCAGTTGATAGGACAGGTAATATTAAACGACATTAAATCACTTAAGAAATTTATTAAAAATATACAGTAGTCGACAAATTTTAATTTCGGTTTACAGCAATACTACCTATATACCCCATGCAGAAGATGACCTTATAATATGCAGCGATGCCTGCTTGCCAACAGTGGTGGGAGAAGCGACGACGCAGTCGGGGGAACCTCACATTTCATATGAAACGTTTGCCGGCTGTACTTGCAGCCTCGCTATATGTTTATCTTTATTTTATTTCGTTGTGCTCTTTTCCTCTTTCTACTTTCGTATCAGAAATTAAAATTTGTCGACTACGGTATATAATATTTTACAATATATAATATATATAATAATTGTATTGATTCTTAGTCTTCTCATTAAAAGAAGCACATTTCTATTTAACAACAATAACAATGTTTGTGGGTTTGCTTAAGTATATAAGAAAATTCTTTTACAGGGATATTATTGTTCTACTAAATAAAAAAAAACATATTAATTTATTTAATAAAGATGATGTTATATTTATACTTTTAAAATTAACATGTGGAAATAGCAATCATTATAATATGAAAATCTCCTACGTGTTGAAATTTAACTAGAGAAATATTTTAAACTAATGCCTTAGAAATATTTATATTTATTATTCAACTGAACTTGTTAATTATTAATTAACCACGCTGAAAGTATACTTTTTTCTAGTGTTAAAGCTTTTTACATATGACTAACGTGGCTATTTCATACATTATAGTAAATACATTAATTCCATTCAACATATTTTCAACGTACTTGTTTGTTTATGAATTACATAAAATAATTATATATAATTTACAAACCAATAAAATCTACTTCCAACATGGCGTATGATACTACGAACCCATTATTGAATATTGTAACATCTATATCCTTATCTGAATATGTATGTCTTTTATTTAAATATTTCATTCTGTTAGTTTTTTGTTTTTGTTTTACTCTATTATAATCTATTTCTCTTTCGAACGTATATACAAACTTGTATTAATTACCTTTTCTTTTCCAGACTAGAATATGGTTCCTATTCTTGTTCAGTTTGTCTTACTGCCTCCTACTGATGTCTTGTTTTATGATGAGGAATCAAAACATTTTTAATGCAAGAAACTGGTTGATGCTCGAAGACTTTGGTGTTAAATATGTCATACAAATACAAATACTTTTTTAAGCACATTTTCTTCGATTAACGTTTGTGTATTATATATGGGTCATTTTCAATAACCTTTAACTTTTGGCTTATATTACTTTCAAAAAATATACTTTTACCAATTATACTGTTATACTTTTTGTAGTGATATTTCAAATGTTTAGAAACTAATTATTAATTTGTAAATCGAAATTTTTACCGTCACTTTTTTATCATTACAATCACGTATTGGCTGTTTTGCGAACGTGACGGTAATGTTTGAACAGTAATAAAACAGTGTTAGAAATGTTACATCTAGAAAGAAAGACTTGAGGTTAGGAAATATGAAACTAGCAGTGGTTTAAAATATTGGACAAATGTGATGATAACGATGGCTACTATTAGAAGTAAATTGTGCCATGGGACGGTAATGTTAAGAGAAAAAATATGCTGCTTAAAACTTACCCTTTTTATAGAAAAAAAACTGTATAACGGCAGTTATTTTTGTAAAACAAGGACTCTCAACATCCACTTGGCTATAGAAGATCATAAAAGTAAACAAACGATTAACCGGCGCCATACATTATTTAAAATTTGTGCCAAGAGTTGGCGTGACGGTAATTTTAGTGCTCTTAGATATATTTCGTATTACGTATTTAAAAACAAAGAAATACGGCTATATCTTTGAAATTTTACATAAACATGGCGAAGAACAATTGTTGAAAGAATGTAAAAAAAGATTAATTTTATAAGATATATACAAGATATGATAAATATATAAAGCAAAATTTGAAAAGCTGAAAAAGTATAACGTGACGGTAATGCAAAATGGAATATTTAAAGTTTAAAAATGAAAGGAGATATCAATTTTAGGTTATTATTTTTCTTTAAATTGACACACAATAACGTAATATACCTAAAAGAAATTAGTACGCCCTAATATCATTTTAGATAGGATATGTAAACTTAAAGGTTAGTGAAAATGACCCATATAATGCCGAAACGTTAATAGAAGAAGTGTGTTTTACTTTATCTTTATGTGAGTAAACTCGATATTATTCAATATAATGGCCGCTACATTAATATTAAATTAATTAATATTAAATCTAATGATTTAATCGCCAATTGTATTAAAAAATGACCGAGAAAATTTGAAAGAAAAAAAGAAGAAACGACCAAACTTATTCTTTTTTCTGCAAATACTTCCATAAACGGTTTAACAGAGTTTGTAAATATACTTAAAAAAAACTTTATACTTTAATATACAGGGTGTTTAAAAAAGATGCGGCAATATTAAAGGGGTTGATTGTCCAGGTTATTTTATAAAAAAAAGTTTATAATAAACAAGGTCCGCAAACGCTTCGTTACCGATCTACAGCGTGTTGAAGTTTAATTAAAAGAAACAGTAAAAATTAGATTTCTCCAAGACGGCATTAAAGATCATAATGAAATTTTAGGCGTGTTATTTTTCAAGAAAAAAATAGGACGCCGCTGATTTCTCTAAAAATAAAAATATGTTTCTATTCTTTGTTTAATTGTGAAGAAAAAAGCTCTCTTAACTTTTTATCGTACGACGTAACGTTTTTTAGTAAAAAAAAACACACATTTTAGTGCATGTACATTTATCATGCTTACAAAAATATTTTTAAACAGTCCTGTTTCATTCACTGACATCTTGAATGACATATGATTAATAATTTTGTGTGTGTCGAATTTGTTGAATTTCCTTATCATGAATCGCTATACAAATGCAGAGATGACCGACATGCACTACATTTATGGACTTGCTGATGGAAATGCATTAGAAGCTAGGCGGTTGTATACTGAAAGATTTCCTGGCCGTATTGCTCCTGATAGAAAAACTCTCGAAAGTATTCATCGGCGTCTTTATGAAACAGGCACATTAAGACGAAATGGAGGAGCAGGAAGGCCAAGGACAGCAAGAACGGTAGAGCTGGAAGAGGATGTGCTAGACATGATTGAAGAAGATCGAGGTACTTCTACTCGAAAAATTGCTGACGCTTTGGATGTAAGTAATGGGACTATTTGGCACATTCTGAAGGAAAATTTGTTGTACCCATTCCATATACAACGCGTTCAAGCATTACTCCCTGCTGATTTTCCTCCTCGCATTGCATTCTGTCAATGGCTTTTGCAGAAAATGGTTCAAATCCCTCAATTCCTGATGTTGATTCTGTTCACCGATGAAGCGAATTTTTCAAGAAATGCAATACGCAATTTCCATAATAACCATGTATGGTGTGACGAAAATCCACATGAAATTGTTGAAAATCGTTTTCAACATCAGTTTTCTTTGAACGTTTGGCTTGGGATTGTGGGTGACTGCCTAATTGGACCGGTATTTTTACCAAGGAGACTAACCGGAGAGGTACATCGCAACTTTTTGGAAAACACGCTCCCTGGATTTCTGGAGGACGTACCATTAGCAATTAGAGATGCAATGTGGTATATGCACAATGGCGCACCAGCCCACTTTAGTCAAGTAACTCGTGATTTCTTAACACAAGCATACGGAAATCGCTGGATTAGCCGAGGTGGACCACACTTATGACCTGCACGATCCCCGGACTTAAATCCCCTGGATTTTTTCCTGTGGGGCCATTTGAAGTCATTGGTGTACGCTACTCCATTGGAAAACGTAGAAGACTTAAGAAATTGAATCATTGCTGGGTGCAACTCAATTGAAACCGATCCTGTTGTTTTTGAGAGAGTTCGCCAGTCGATGAGGAGAAGATTGGATTCTTGCATCCGAGCTCGGGGTGGTCACTTTGCACAGTAATTTTTGCTTGCTAAAATTGTTGGTATGGTAAAATATTTGTTTTTGCCCTTAAATAAAACCCTTGTTATTTAAAAAAAAAATTCTGTAATAAATGTACATGCACTAAAATGTGTTTTTTTTTAACTAAAAAACGGTACGTCGTATGATAGAAAGTTAAGAGAGCTTTTTTCTTCACAATTAAACATAGAATAGAAACATATTTATATTTTTAGAAAAATCAGCGGCGTCCTATTTTTTTCTTGAAAAATAACACGCCTAAAATTTCATTATGATCTTTAATGCCGTCTTGGAGAAATCTAATTTTTACTGTTTCTTTTAATTAAACTTCAACACGCTGTAGATCGGTAACGAAGCGTTTGCGGACCTTGTTTATTATAAACTTTTATGTATAAAATGACCTGGACAATGAACCCCTTTAATATTGCCGCATCTTTTTTAAACACCCTGTATAGATAAGAAAATGTATACAGCCTATCTCTAAAGGTAAACTGAAGAACTACAATTTGCACTTCACTTTTGACATTTATATGTAGTTCAAATGTTGTTTATCAAATGAAATTCACTTCTTATGTCCGCAACATAAGAATACGGAAGTAAAATATATTTAACACATCATAAGGTAAGTGGAAATAATTAATATTTACAATTATGTACACATATTATATCATGAACAACTCATAAATAACACCAACTGGTACACAGGTTATACATTTGAAAATTACTCCCTGTAATCTTTTTAATTCATATCCCTCCACCATTGAGCATTTTAAATTATAATGTCTTCTTACTCGTTTACATAGGAAGACGGAAAAGAAGTTAGAAAAAGTCGATATTATTCTAATTATTTCTGGAAAAACATCCACAAAAAATGAGACAATATCATGAGTAATTGTTGAAGCAGGTGCATCAAACCACCTCCCTGCGAAATTGATAAACTGTAAGTATATACATATTTACATATTTGATTTATACTTAATTATCACAAGCAATTAATTATGGTTGTATGTACTACAACAATCAAAATACCTAACTCATAACATACGTGGGCACTGTATAAAGAAGATCTTATTATGCGTGCCTAGCAGTGGGTATAATGATGCCTTTACCCTTCATACGTGCTGCTACTAGATGAGTAACACGAATAAATGTTCCGTGTAAGACCATTACTTAAATTAGAAACTTGAGAAACGCACATTGGCCATACTTGATACATAAATTGGAATCCTTGAGTTGACAGCAATTGTTCGTAAATTTTGTTTTAATTTAGAATTTATCTGAATTTTATTTAACACAATAATCTTTTAAATAACCAGTAGATATTATTGACAAATACACTTGATTTTCCTATGTAATAATTTATTCCACAATTCTGCACTGAGAATGCAATCGTCTTCTAGTTGGATATCGGTCTAAAGTAGAAAACATACTGTAGCGTTTTCGGGGTTGAAATAAACAACTCGTGCAATTGTTTTGAAACAGTCTGTATATTTACACACTTAAAACTAATCACAATATAAAAATATAAAATAAATGTATCGCACTTGAAACTACTACAAACAAATTAACACACGTATATATATCTATCACTACTATTTATGTCTGTAATATTTATTTACTTCTAACACTGTAATAACAACTGCACTACTCACTTATATTTATGTTTATTTGAACGGTTCAGTAAATACCGCACGATTACTATTGAATGAATTAATTCTTTCTGGGGCACCGGCCGCTTTTATATCGGCATATAAAGACTCTAGAAATATACGAGAAACCTCTCGGTTAATCTTCGATAGCCCGAGAGAAAAACCAGACCCTCTGTCGCTTACGCAGTACATATGTGTGGATGATTTATGACTTATTTACGGTGTTTACTTTTCTTTTGTGGACTTATTTCATTACAATACTGACATTATATACATAACATGTTATTTTGTAACATCTGAGTGAGTAATTGCAAACTTGTTGATACATCTACGTATATTGAATGTGTATAATTACATGACATCATACAAATCCGCAATGAATATTTCTCTAATTAAATTTTATAGAATCAGTAAATTTAACACTGTTTAATTAATGAACAACTTTTTATATAAAAACGGTTTACGTGTACACGATTTATCACACACTTATAAAGCACCTTTCTGTTTATATTTCTTCCTTTCATTACCAAATAATTAAGGAAAAATAAACGTATGTAATAAAAAAAATAAGTAAACGTAATTTTTTTAGCGTAACTATTACATACATGAAGGAGAATAATAAATAAGTTTAACAATTGTATTATTACAAATACTACCATACCGGAAAGATGCTTGTATGTGCATTGTTTTTGCTAACGATTGCAGCTTAAAGTTATTCTAAAATACTAGAACAATGCAAAACTTTACACAACTAAATATTTCAGGTTTTTAAAGTACCTTAGGAGACCATAATAGTACTTATGTAAATTTACTTTTACTTAATAATTGTTTGTATTGTGAAACAAACGACCAGGATACGTAAATTATGAAAATAATTAAATGGTACGTCCGCAAACGCAATATGCACAAGTACATTATTGCACATGTGTGTGATGTTAGGTATAATATTAGACCAATTTTACTTTCACTACAAGTCCAGAGATTAAATAATACGTAAAATGTTTCTATTATATCTAAAAGAGTTCGACGATTCAAATTAAGTAAGATTGAATCTCATGTCTATTCGCCGCGCAAAGGTACGGTAATAACAACAAAAGTAGCTGCAAGCTTTTGCATTTCTCATCTTCCGGTTCTATTCCCGCCAATAACTTTCTATTTCAACTCGGAGGTAACTCACAGGTGAGCTAGATTAGTAATACAGTTCTTTTTTTATACACGACAGACGTGATAAAAGTAAAAGTTGTTTGGGTAATACTATTTTATTGTACGATATATACTGGGGGAAAATTGATACACCAATGAAATGATATGTTAGTTATACAGGGTGAAGCGGAAGGTAGGCACTCAATTTCAGGAATGTATTCTGCACGTAATAACAACGAAATGCTTATGGGATTTAGAGGCCGATGTAAATTTCGGATGTATACTCCAAACAAACCCCACAAATCCGGAATTAAAATCATGGTTTTGAATAATGCGAAGGCTCAAACGCAAGAAAGAAGAAATCTATAACGGACAACACGATCCCC
Source organism: Amphimallon solstitiale (assembly GCA_963170755.1). Taxonomy (NCBI): domain Eukaryota; kingdom Metazoa; phylum Arthropoda; class Insecta; order Coleoptera; family Scarabaeidae; genus Amphimallon; species Amphimallon solstitiale. Next base: position 117,291,140 of record OY720679.1, read on the forward strand.
AAACCACAAAATAGGTGACGTGTGGTAAATGTCCAAGAAGACAAAATAGGAAAACAAGATTCACATGTGTTGATTGTGACACTCTTATTTACACTGTAGGTCGTTGTGTTGACTGTGCACGATAAAGGTTGGTTAAAAACTGACTTGGCTCAATCTTTTTGTGTCCGTCATTTGTCCTTTATATTACCACCTACTTTCTCAGCAATTCAATACATTTTTATACTTTTGTACTTTTTTATTATGGAAAACATGTATCAAGTTGACATTTTGGAGCGCTTTGTGTAGTCAATAAAATAAAATTCAATTGTTAAAAAACTTGCATTCTTATCTTTCAGTATGTAATAAGCATGTTTAGGTACTAATAAAACGAGTTCACCAAATAGTTATTTACGAACCAAGTGCGTGAAATGTTTCACGCACGAAGTTTGTACAATATTTTTTGTACGAGAACTATAATAATAATACATATTGTTAAATACGTTATCGTTTATGACACACTACTAATCTCTTGATATTAATTAAAAAAATTTGAGTTGGCAGTATTGATTATTTGAAGTGACATTTAATTTAAAATTATCAAATTCAAAAAATTCCATACAAAATAAAAACCTCACCAGCAACATGAATTCTGATAATGAAATGCAATGTACACCGCCTGAAATTCGCAAAGCTGCCAATATTGCAGTGGATAATTTATTACCCATAAAATCAAAAAACGTATACAAAAACACCTATACTAAATTCGTAACTTGGGCTAGATCTAAAAATATACAAAAATACTCCGAAAATTGTTTATTAGTTTATTTTCAAAATTTACAATCAAATAAATCATTATGGTCCACTTATTCTATGTTAAAATCATGCTTAATAATATATGATAATACGGATATATCTAAATATGCAAAACTCATAGCATATTTAAAACAGATAACGAAGCAACATCAGCCTAAAAAATCAGCAGTATTAACCGAAGAACAAATTACTAAATTTATTGTTGTAACACCAAATTCTTTATTCCTACTAATGAAGGTAAAGTCATTTCCGTATATTTAAATTCCATAAAACACTATATGTATTTATAGGCTGTATTAATATTGGGTATTTCTGGAGCGTGTCGATGTGAAGAACTTTGCAAAATGTCATTGCGAGACATAGAATTTAAATCGAATTTAATTATCGTAACAATTCCAGAAACTAAAACAGGTAACAGCCGTACATTTGCAATCATTAAGCCCGAATGGATTGCATTAATTCGGCAATATGCAAATTTAAGACCGGACAGCCAGGAGCGATTCTTTTTAACATATCGCAATGGCAAGTGTGTTTTTTCACCTGTTGGTCTTAATACAATTGGCAAAATTCCAATGCGAATAGCTGAGTACCTTCAGCTTGATAGCGCAAGTAACTTCACAGGTCACTGGGAGGTGACTTGCTTTCAATTAAAAGGCATGGTGGATGGAAATCATCTACGGTTGCAGAAGGATATATCGAAAATTCTCTGCATAGTAGAATTCAATTGGCTAAAACAATGACCCCGTTAGAGATATCGACTGCGCCTGCAACTTGTTCGACATCTGAAATACAAGATATATATAATAATACAATCAACGTTACTCCACCTTCGCAATCAAGATCAATTCAAACAAACCAGTTAATCCCTGGGGTATCAATCTCTGGTTGTCAAAATTGCCCAATCAAAATTTTTAATAATTGTTCCGTTTCAATTTCTGAAAAGAATGAATAATGGTAATTTATATAATATTTGTTGCTGTTCTGACATTGAATTACATACCTTCCAAATATAACAATTTCTATTTCATTTCCTTTTATTTTCATAGAAAAACAACGAACTGGGTAGCATATTATTAAGGTTAGGGATTTATGATTTTAAAATGTTACTAAATTAATCAAGTTCTAGGAAGTACCAACTTTACTTTTACGCACTCGTGTTTAAAGTGACTTTTTACGCACGCAAATCGAATCGTGAAATGACAGATTTTGATAAGCGAGTACAAAAAATTAATTACAAAAGCATTTCCATGTATCTGTCTCCAATAAAACAGTTTTGAATGGGGTTAGCAAACCCCACTTCACCTGTAATGTGACGTAAATGTCACCTCACCAGTTAGGGGTTAACCAATTGCTTTCGTGTGATAATAGGGTGCTAAAGTAATCTAAATTTATTAAAGTGTTTACGTACTAAAATTGTAAGCAGTGCTTAATAACAGGTACGTCTTATAAGTTGTGCCGTTTTTTCAGAAAGTTCACATTTTCGAATTAATAACATATTATACATGCTGTATGATACAAAAATACTATTATATTGTTTTCTTTAATGGAATTGTTACTTACACTTACAATTAAATTTAATCAAATATCACGAAAAGATGAAAGAATTAAAATACTACACATGTTCGTGGAGACCTTCAAAACAGACAAAACATTAGAGAACCGAACTGTTGTCTACTCTATTATTCGATGTCGAAGGTCTATTTCCCTCACAAACATGATTTAATCTCGACATTTTTAATACATCTCCGAGTTCATTCAAGCAGTACGGCTGCATGAAAATAATAACCTTCATAGTAAAATAAAATACTAAAATTATAAATTAGGAACGAGAATTTCACATTACTCTTTATTTTAAATTTAATCATTCTAACTAATTTAATTATTCTTAAATTTAGAAAAGTAAAGTGTAACTGCTTGAAAGTAATAATTACAAAAATGCTATTTTCACCTTCAAGAAACACTTTTTGTGTCCACCTCATTGTTAATCAAGTTATATAAAAAAAAGTGCGCTTTTGGGTTTTTTTCTGTCTGATAAAAACTCAACGGAATGCCTATCAAGTAACTCAAAGTAGTGCGTATCCCGAGCCGGGGTAAAAACCGTCACTCTTGTAACTAAAGAACTTCAAGAAACGCCTTTGTACTCTCTTAAATGCCAACTGCTGATATAAGTAGTAGGGATACCAAATAGTGACTAAGTACATTAATCTACTCCCAACAAAAACAAAATAAATAGATTTACTTTCAACTAAGTTTAGTTTCAAAACAATGTTTATCCACATGTGGCTTATCAAGCCTAAAAGTTCATGGGGTCATATTGTCATGCACTTAAAGATGTACTTTGACAGTCAGCGTTACATCATCAGATTTCTGTAATTCTGTAATTTAGAAATGCCTTTAAATACGATTATGGTCCATGCCTTCATATAAAAACAAATTCACCTTCCTTTTTATGTCGAAACGGTACTTACTTAAAATCAAAGCCTGTTACATTTAAATTCATAAAACATAGTATTTATTAAAGTCTGCTGAAATGTTACAAATATCCGGGATTAGGGTAACTTTGTAATAGGAGATACGAGTTGTCCAAAAGGAAATTTAAAGTTGTAAAACAATTGTAGGAGGCGTAACAGAAAAGTAATTAGAGTGGCAGTACTGAGTGTGACCAGTCAACACTCCGAGTTTCCACTCCACACAGGTTAGTCCCTTGTACAGTCTTAGTTATAGTTTCATTCTTATGCTCAACCGTGGAAAGCGTGATAAGTGAAGTTTTGCTTTAACAGTGCGTTACAGTTAATATAATAGCGAAATTGTATTGTGTTAAATTTTGTAATTTTCAACTACGAACAGTTGTAACTACCTTACAGAGAACATCATTATCCAGCGAACAACAAGTAGTGGAAAACAAACTTTGCACAGGAAAGCTTTCAACATCAAAAATTGAGGAAAACGTGGAACAAAGGAGGTCTTATGAAATCAGACTGTCGACTAACATTAACAATAATGAATAATAAATTATAATTGAATCGATTTGCCCTTCACCAGTTTGGAAATGTTAAAGATGTGTGCAGAAGATGATACCAAAAACTTTCGCTATTCACTTGAAAGGCAAATGTGTGCATTGACCTTGACAGAATCGGAAATGGCTCAAATATCTTTATCCTTATGATCACTGACGATGGAGAATGAATTTTCGAGTACGTTCCCGAAACAAAATAACAAAGCGCGGAGTGGCACACTAGCAACTCCCCTCGACTGAAGAAAGTTCGAATGATCAACTGAAAAATCAAATCCACGCTGATTTGTTTTTTTCTTGACAATAGAAATTCTCTCACAAGAAATGTGTACCTCCATGAAAAACTGTCATATCATATCATTTTATGCTGCACCATGAGAACGCCTATCACAAGGCCATCTCTATCATTCTGTTCATGAGGAAAAAAGTTACGTTTTTTAAGTCTTTAAAACAACTCTCATAGCTTTTCTGTCACACCTCGTACAATATTCCTAAGCAATACATAAATGAATACATACAACTTTCAAATAAGTACATTAACATTATTTTTCAATGTTAATTGGTATACAAAATACGCTTATGTTAATGTTCTGTATGAATCATTTACCATAATTATGTGCTGTTCTTTCCAGTTGCAATACTTACATTTTTAATTACAGATTATCGTGAACGCATTATAAATGTCAGTTAAAAGCAAACAAACATAACAATCGCTGTTCTGTCTTTATGCTGATAAAGTATTTTTTGTACTCACCGCCTGTAAAATGACTTTTGGCGCATGTGTAGCTCGACTGGGAAATACGTTTTCCCGGTTGAGGCGACTGTAAAAACTGAAAAAAACACTGGCACTTTTGGACATTAAAAAAAAAAATTTAATAATAATAATAATAAAATTTAGTCTATAAAATACTACTTCCCTCCACTATTCTTCACTAAAAGTTGGGGAAATAGGAGTAATAATTAAAAATTCTTCCAAAAAAATTGTGGTGCCATCTATTTGACGATATTTTAAGCGACATCTTAAGCAAGATTCAAGCGCCATCTATTTGAACCATATCGACATTCATATTGGCAGTTCGGAATTGTTTGTATTTAATCCAAAAAACGCAATAAATGTACTATAAATTTATAAATATAAGAATAAAGACCTCATGTTTGCATTGTGTAAGAATATAATAACTTAATTTTAGGGAAAGGTGAGTAATAGTTACGTACATGAAATGCTTAAATTAATTAGGTAATCTATTTTAGGTTAGGTATGATACCAATGACATTAATCAATAATATTTTTTTAATTTAATGTTCGTACAAAAAATATTGTACAAACCACTTGCGTGAAGACATCTTCCACGCATTCGCGCAATTAAAAGCACTCGCTTTCTGCGGTCGCTCGTGCTTACAATGTGCGCTCATGCGGTAAAATAGTCTTCCCGCACTTGGTTCGTAAATAACTATTATGTACCTACTACAAGCTGACTTTAGAACGAAATTGCAATATTTAATACAATTTCTGTGATTAGGATTACTCAATTAAGTTGATTTAAATTTGAAATAGTCAATAATTACGTAAATTTATGATAGTATAGAATGTTTAGATGTATTAGTATTTAAGAGTAATTCAAAAATAGATATTTTTCAAAAATATACCAATGTTAGGAGGTGATACCACAAGTTTACTATCTAATAAGGGATCATGATGATAACTTTGTTTATTTGTTTAAGGTGCGTTTAAGATATCTGTTATGTAACACGGACGACAAAATTAAGATAGGAAAAAACTGGTATTTATGAAATAGATTGTTCAAAAGCATATGATGAGTAAACGAATTGATCAATTTCAACTCGCTACAAAGAACAATTTACACATTTGGGACAAAGGCCACAGTATGCCTTCACCTAATCTTAAATTAAGTTCAAGTGTAAATCATTATAGTGAATTAGATAGTTGCTAGAGTATTCATATATACAGGGTAATACATAATAAGTATGACATTCTTCGATATCTCCCTTATTATGCCAAATACATAAAATATTTTACGAAGAGGGAGTTGTAAACTCTATCACCTACAATTATTTTTATTTATACAGAGTGTTTTTTTGCACACATAATTTTTTAACTTCCATTGGCAATATTAATTTAGGTTTTTATCTAAAATAATATTTGTCCATGACTATTCATTTGATTCAAGATATTTGTATTTACTTGTAAATTTTGACAATTGATGTCCTTCGGCAAAACGTCAATAGTTCAATAACAAAACATTGTAAGATAATATGTTATGTAAAGTTAGAGGTATGTTTAGCTGGAATAATAAATTTAATAGCTAGAACAAAATGCTTAATAAATCTTTTTCTCTTTCTAACAATTAGTAATTATTGTTTTAATGAAAGATATATATTTTTATGCATTAGTCGACAACAAAACGTCTTATCAATTAATTTGAATAAGGCATACCTATATGTAGATAGTTAAAATTAATAATTTTTGAGATATTTTTTAAATGAACAAAACTTATAACATAATAATTAGTAATAGAATATGTCGTGATCAAGAAGTTTCACAATCATTAATATTACAATTTTTTATAGTATTCGCACAGTAAATGGAGAGATAACAGAATCACCTTTCTAATGAAATATTACTGATTTTTTGAGTTCATCGGTAATTAACATTTTAAAAATTTAAGATTTCATTTCGTTTTCATTATATGTCAATTTCAGTAATTCTTTTAATTAAAAAGTAAATTGAATGAATTTGGAAAGCAACATATTTAATATGATAAATAAAGATTGTAATTATGCTCAATGTAGGTAGCCATTACTCTGAAATTCCGAAATTGTTTAGGATATGTTACATACTTTAAAAGGGTTCCCTTACATAGTGTGTGTCTTGTTTCGGTAATGACATTTTTATACATATCCACAGAGAACAAAATGGCATTTCATGAAAAATGACTAGGAGCTTTATCTTAATGGATAATCTATACATTCCTATATTTCGTGTCTTAGAAAGTTCAGATAATTAAAAAGGCGAAGACCAATTAATTTGTTTTATATTTTACGTCACTAGACATTAACAAACAACGGATTCTCTAGATTATTATTACAAAAAATTATGCATATTAATATGGGCGCTTCTCAGTTGAGCTAGCGACCAGGTATACGAATTTACCTACCGTTCTTTCCCAACTTTCCCAAAATTAAAATTAACTTATACTAAACAGGTAAACAATTCGGAATTTATTAATTTGTTTGGTCTCTCCAAAAGATCATCGCAGGCTTTCCTCTTTATAGAATTACTGATCATTTGCTTGAGCAAATTGTTGTCACCCTCATGACAATAATCTTCTTTCGTTTCAAGCACTTTACTTTTCAGGTGAGCTAGAAAAGACAATCCAGAATTTAAAACAATATTAGCCAAAACCCAAGGAAAACTGATTCTAATGCGATTAATGGGTATGAAAAATATGCCGACATACAGGGCGACCTTTTAGACTTTGGACCATAACAAAACTTGTAGCATATTGTTGGTGATAAATAATTTTCCTGAATTTGTTTGTTTATCGACGAATCGTGATCCCTTAAAAAAGAATCAAATTTTATAATTCCCGACTGCCCCAGAAATGTCCGTTATTAAAAGCTCCAAATATCAAATAAAAAACACTTTGGCAAAAATAAAACACTTCCGAAACTTAAGAGTTATTCTACACTAAAACAAATATTTGTGCGTATGGCCTTTCAGACGAGGGCCGCTTTTAAGCCGGAGGTCTAGTTAGCCTAGGCCTTCGGCTTAAAAGCGGCCCTCGTCTGCCTCGTCGGCCATGGTAGTCTATAGGGTAATTCGGGCCTCATGTTAAGAAGCATTGAAACACTATAGTGCATATGTTATATGTGACTTCACGCCACGCCGTTAGAAGGATTTATAGCTCGGTTATTCTCTGATGGCCACCCAGGATGGCTAAAATATATATTATGTGCGTTAAAAACATCGGTATCGAAAGCAATACACTACGATAGATGAAGTGCAATTAAATTAATTACGCACTAATGTTTTCAAGTTGGTCCTTAACCCTCCATATGTAGCAAAATCTATATCTATCTCTCACGTTTCAAGCTGCGTTCTCCTTTTCTATCTTAAAATTGTCATCCACGGAAGTGCTATCAGGTCTTAACCGAGCTATATGTTTATTGCCAACTGCTACGTCAGCGAAAGAGGTGCCGGATCTCACAACAACTGACATTAAGACACGCTTAAACTACCACAATATCAACCGCAATTCATTCATGATAGTAATATTAATAATAATTTAGATTAAAATATTACTTGTCTTTGCCGCATATATTCAAACTCTTTATGCTTCGATCAGTATGAAGAAATGATTTTTTGTCATCTTTATTTGTGTTACATTAAGTCAAACTATGTAAAATATTTCATTGTTACAATATTTATATTTGCGTACATAAACTATGTGTGTAGCGTTTCTTTAATTTCGTAACCAAAAGTAAACTACTAACGACAAGTTTTATTACCGGCTGTAGGATACATTGACCAATAACATGTCTTCACAACTACGATTAAGTAAGTATGAAAATGCGGGAAAAAAATCATAATGTTCCATCTCGCAGAAGTTATAGGTATTTTACAAAAGATTGTCAAGAAAGCACAGACAAATACGGAATATCTGTATGTCATATCCATTTATGAACATATATAGTCGCGCATCTTTTGTAATACCTGGCCGCCAGGCTAAGTCAATTGCAAGATTACTAAAAAAATATTTGCATTATTTAAAATTCATTTCATCACTATCATTTTATCTTTGATTTAATAGTCTCGTACAGAACAGGTGTTACTGTATGTGTGTTTTATTATTAATTATTATTGGCTCTTTGCACGGTGAGTCAAGTGAAAGTATTTGCGGAAACCTTGAATTATTACCAACGACCTATCATTACGAGAAAATCGAAAGATGAAACTGTGGTCATTTTAGGGTCATCAGAATGCGCGCATGTAATCCCAAGTAATACAGTCATATAATAGTAGGTTAATACGTATTCATGCATGGTAAGTCATACATTTTAATATAACAACAGTAAATCTTTACGTTTGTACATGTGCAATACATAGTAATAAGGTACAGTATATAAGCGCGCTTACAACAGGCATGGAAATAATTAATTAATTTTGTGAGTTAATAGATATTTTAATATTTTTGCTCCGTAAAATCACCATAAAATCACAAAAATATTGAAATGGCGTTCGCTTTGTTTGTTTAAATAAGCAATGCTCAGATGTTCTTCTTTATAATTCCTTAGTGTTGAATTATGAAAACAGTATTTTTGAATTGTTACAATATTTGTTTAGCGTTAATCGTCATGATTTTATTCATGTCCGGGGTTTAATTCCTTTATTTGATATTTCCACATGCAAATGTGGTTGTGAACATATTGCTGTGGTTGCTAGATTAGATAAAGGAAAAATCACATTGATAATATTAATTGATCCTATCAAATATCCTACAGATATTTCAGCATTTCGTGGGTTAACAGTGGTTTACTTTCTTTTATCCTTCTTGCCTTTGTGTAATAAACTCTCTGCTTCTTATATAATATTAATTATCTATCCCAGCAAAACTCCTGCTCCCAGGTGCAGTTTTTGATGGATGAGGTAATGAATAAAATAAACAAATGACTTTCTTAAAACGATAACAAATGTATTGTATACATTTATTTTTGAAAGTTTAACATTTTTCAGAAAATTATTACAGTCTTTGTGCATAAGTGAAACATTCTGTATGTGATATACAATGAAAATCATTTAATACATTACATTTTTCAGTATGGCTAAATTTTCTTATGCCAACAAAATTAATAATAATTTTGTTGTATCTACAACATGACCTAATGAGAAATGCTTCTCTTAAAATATTTTCAAAATAATCTTGAAACAAACACATTACTTTACAAATAGTCCATTTAGCATGATTTGAACTACGTTATAGATTATCAACAAAGTAATAAAATAAAATAAAATAATCCTAGTAGTTAATTCTTAGATCAGGTTCATAGATCAATCAGATATTCACCCTCTGGAATCTCTTTTGAAACCAGTGAATGTAGATCTTTTTCATGGTACTCCCTGCTAGATTATGAACAAATACCATAACAATTCACGTGCGCTGGTATTGATAACACGATTGTGTATTTTCACGCTCAAAAGTGTCATCACTAACAAACACAATAACTGGTTCATTCTATAAGTGCCTACCCAAGTAAACAACTACGCTTCTATATTTATTAGTGTATGAGATATCATCTCCACTAAATTTACAAAATTTAGGACAAATAATAAAAACATGAAATATCATGCCAGAAGTTCTTTAAATTAATTTTAAAATAAATACCTTAGGTTTTCATATAGTTCGTCAAAGTCCTTACAGTCTTTGACTAATCCTTATCAAAATTTATATATATGATATTATTTTTAAACATATATAAATTCTTAAATGAAAATTAAGGTAAAAATGTTTTATTACATATAAATTATTTTATGAATATACACTACATGAAATGTTAGTGTGTGTATAATATCACAACCACCACTTAAAGCTATTGGTCTGATTCTCATGACTGAATACCTAAAATCATTAGTGAGACGACTTTTACAGATTTTCCCTTTTACTCAGTATACAGTTTTACAGAAAGTCATCTCCTCTCTAGAAAGGAAACAAATAAAAAAAAAACTATTGTAGAACAAATCATAAAGTTTTACCTAATATTTACAGTTAAACATGTTGTGGTATCTTAGAAATTTCTGTCTTCATACTTCCAAGATATATTTGAACATTTGATGTCTACTTACATTGAAGAACATTTTAATTTGATTTTCTTCTATATTCTATTTTTAATTTGTCTTTTAAATCATTTTTGATTAACGTATACATCAAACGTTCAGATTTGGCAGACATTTTTAATAAAGCCGCCTACTCGAAATTTGTGGGTGGATTAAGTAGCCCAGTAGACGCTGTTGCTGGTCCCAAGGCCGGGTAAAGGAGGAGGGTTGGGCATGGGGCTAACGACCCCGCCCTGTAAAAACTTTACCGTTACGAAAACCCAATTAGAGCCTCGGACAAAACCAGGACGAATGCTAAGAATACGGAAACTGCGAGAAAAGTATATGATTATTGGACCTTGGAATATAAGAACCCTATACCAGCCAGGGGCCCTGGACGCACTGATTCACCAAATACACAAATACAAGGTGGATGTGACCACAGTGCAAGAGATGAGATGGCCTGGAAGTGGAAGACTCACAAGGAAAGAACACCACATATACTATAGTGAACCAAACAGTGAAAGGCATGAATTCGGAACAGGGTTCATAATAGGGAAGCGCCCAATGAACAAAATCATAGAATTTAAACCAATAAATGAAAGAATATGCTACATCAGAATCAGAAATAAATTCTTTAACCTATCAATATTTTTGGTACATGCACCAACCGAAGACAGAGATGACCTGATGAAAGAAGAATTCTACACAAACTTGGAAAGTGGACTGGATGGAACACCCAACAACGATACCAAAATAATAATGGGAGACCTAAATACCAAGATAGGCAAGGAAACGTTATATGTCCCAATTATAGGACAACACAGCCTCCACGAACGAACTTCCGACAATAGGGTGAGGCTTATTGAGTTTGAAACAGCGAGTGGACTGATAATTAAAAGTACGATGTCTCGTCATAAGCAGATCCATAAAGGAATATGGATCTCGCCGGACGGGCGAACCGTCAATCAAATAGACCACATATTAGTGTCAGCCAGACACAGCTCAATTATAATAGACACTAGAACAATGAGAGGGGCAATAGCAGAGTCCGATCATATGTTGGTCAAGGCAACATTGAGGGAAAGAATCGACAATGCAAAATCAATACCCACGAAGGGAATAGGGTTTGATACGGATAAACTTAAGGATGAAAAATTGAGAGAAAACTACCAGCAACTGATCAAGGAACGTATAACAGAGTTAGAGGTAGCGGAGGCCAATACAACAGTAGAACGAAGGTGGGAAATAATAAAAGAAGGTATCACAAAAACAGCAGAAACAAAGGTTGGGTATAGAATGAGAAAACCATCATGGTGGAACGAAGAATACAGAGAGGCAGTGGATAAAAGAAACGAAGCCAGAAGTAAACTAATCCGAAGACCAACAAGGAACAGAAGGGAAGAATACGAGGAACTGAGAAAGAATACCAAGAAATTAATGAGGAAAAAACGCGAGCATGGTTGGACTCCCAAATACAAGAACTGGAACAATCACATAGAAAGAAAGAAGCTAAGAGGCTATATAAAGTGCTAAGAAACACCAAACAAAACTTCCACCCAAGGTCATCTATTTGTAAGAATGCAGATGGAAAGTGCATAGTAGAGACAGAAGAAGTTCTGAAAATCTGGCGCCAACACTTTACGAACCTATTGAAACAAGGGGTGAGGGAAAATAACAACTATGAAAAGGAAGAAATATCGACAGCACAGCCGCTGGTAACAGACCCTACGTACTACGAAGTAATAAAGAGTATACGAGAGTTGAATATGGACAAGGCACCTGGAATAGATAATATCTCGGCAGAATTAATCAGGGACGGAGTAGAAGCACTAGCCAAACTAATACACAAATTTATCACCGAGATATGGAAGGAAGAAAGAATGCCAGGAGAATGGAGGACGGCGATCATATGCCCCATCTACAAAAAAAAGGGGACAAACATAACTGTAAGAACAACAGAGGAATATCGCTACTACGTATAACATATAAAATATTCACAAGTATACTGCGACAAAGAATAACAGGGTATGGAGAGGAAATCATAGGGGATCATCAGGCAGGTTTCAGAGAGGGGCGATCAACCATTGACCAGATCTTCACCACTAGGCAAATACTCGAGAAAGCATAGAAATATAATGTACCAAGCTATGAGTTATACATTGACTTCAAGGAGGCCTACGATAGTATAGACAGGAATGGGCTATAAGATGTAATGGAAGGTTTTGGCATACCAAGCAAATTGGTAAGATTAACCAGAGCATCAATGACAGACTCGAAGGCCGTAGTGAGAATACAAGACCAAATGACGGAAAAGTTTTCAACCACCAAAGGTGTGAGGCAGGGAGATGGACTTGCACCGATCCTGTTCAACATTGTGCTGGAGAATGCAATAAAAAATGCCAGTGAGAACCTTGACAGTACAATAATACGCAAGTCACATCAAATGTGATTATGCAGATGATATTAATCTAGTGGCCAGAACAGAACGAGAAATCCATGCAGTGTTTAACAAACTAGAAACACAAGAAAGTAAGATCGGTCTGAAGGTCAATGAAACAAAGACCAAACTACTACCAGTGACCACCAAGAAGAACGATTTGCCAGAATTACACAATAGGAAATAACAACTTCGAAGTGGTGCAGCGATTTAAATATCTGGAATTCCAAATTAACAATTAAAACGACATCAAACAGGAAGTACAACAACGCATACTAGCTGGAAACAAAGCCTACATCTCACTCGTATATACAGGGTGTAACAAAATAAGTGTAAAACATTTCAGGGGGTGATTCCTTAGCGAAAAAGAGATAGGGTCTTTCATATAAAAAAACTTCAATGGAGCATCCCTTGTAGATACAGCCCCATAAAGGGGGTACATAAAATTTGTTTTACAATTTTTCTCACAAACACTAAAAATGTAATTTATTTCCAATGTAACTTTTTGTCTGATTATTTGTTTACCATTTAAAAATCTATTTCCAATACCTTGTTTCTTTCGAAACAAAAAATGTCTCTTGAATTTTTTGCCCAAAAGTAATCAGTTCGCAGCAAAAAAATTATTTTACGAACAACTACAGAGATACATCGTCATAAATGCGAACTGGATTAGTATTGTTATTTTGTAGTTACTACCTGCATCAAAATACATAAATTAAAGAAGAATAAACAAAACTAATTTATTAATAACAAAACATAAAACATGTAGAAATCATAGTAAATGTTCAATATGTCCACCTTCAGTCATTACACATGCGTCTAGACGTCGAGCGAATACGCATTGAGCCACGTATTCGCTCAAATATTCCTGGATTCTCTCTAATTACCCTGCACGCATCGATGATGCGGTTTCTTAAGTCCTCTACATCGCGAACAGTAGTAGGATAAACCAAAGTCTGTAAATGGCCCAAAGTAGAGAAATCGAGAGGATTGAGATCCGGGGATCGAGCGGGCCAATTCTGTGGTCCTCCTCGGGACCTGGTTAAATGCTGATGTGCTGCTTGACTAAAATGGACGGGAGCCCCATCATGCATAAAAAACATATCCCTTCTGACGTCCAAAGGAACTTCCTCCAGCAGTACTGGATGCACTTCTCTTAAAAATTGAGTGTATGCCTCACCATTTAATCGAGGAGGTAGAAAATGAGGGCCAATTAAATAATCCTCAATAACTCCGAGCCACACGTTAAGAGAAAAGTGTTCTTGATGGTTAGCTTGTACAATAGCGTGAGGGTTTTCATCAGCCCATATGTGGTTATTATGAAAATTAATTATCTTGTCCCGAGAAAAAGTACATTCGTCTGTGAATTCGATCGTCTTCAGAAAGTCAGGATTTCTTCTAATCATTTCCAGCATCCAATTGGAAAATTCAAGACGGTTCGGAGAATCTCGCTGTAACAGTGCCTGTACTCGTTGCAGATGGTAAGGGTATAAGAGTTGTTCCTTTAAAATTCGAAATACCCTATCTCTTTTTCGCTAAGGAATCACACCCTGATATGTTTTACACTTATTTTCTTAAATGGTAAACAAATAATCAGACAAAAAGTTACATTGGAAATAAATTACATTTTTAGTGTTTGTGAGAAAAATTGTAAAACAAATTTTATGTACCCCCTTTATGGGGCTGTATCTTAACAAGGGATGCTCCATTGAAGTTTTTTTATATGAAAGACCCTATCTCTTTTTCGCTAAGGAATCACCCCCTGAAATGTTTTACACTTATTTTGTTACACCCTGTATATATACAATTCCAAATCAGCCACAAGAAAAACAAAAATTACAATCTACAAGGCCATGATAAGACCCGTGGTAACATACGGAAGCGAGACATGGACAATCACTAAGCACTCAGAGGAGCTACTAGCAAGATGGGAACGGCGAATCCTAAGGAAAATATATGGGCCCGTGATGGAGGATGGGGAGTGGAGAATCCGATACAATTTTGAATTAAAGCAGAAGTACAAACAACCAGATATTGTCGAATTTATTAAATTACAAAGATTGAAATGGGTGTGGCACCTAGAAAGAATGGGTGAGGACAGAATCCCAAAGAAGGTATATAACGATCAGATGGAGGGCGCCAGGGGAAGAGGACGACCAAGACAGAGATGGGTGGACAACATTGAGGAGGACGCTAAACAATTACTGAAAGTGCGTAATTGGAAGGCAACAGTAAGGCAGCGAAATGTCTGGAGGCAGAAAATATGGGAGGCCCA
This sequence comes from Amphimallon solstitiale, assembly GCA_963170755.1. NCBI lineage: Eukaryota > Metazoa > Arthropoda > Insecta > Coleoptera > Scarabaeidae > Amphimallon > Amphimallon solstitiale. The sequence goes on from OY720679.1 coordinate 117,306,492, forward strand.
GGTCCAAATGCGACTGTAGTGCCACGAAGAAGAAGAAAAAGTATTATTATTATTCATATAGTATAGTTAGCTGAAAATTTTACAATTAAATCCATGAAATATAGTTACTTAGTATTACATCAGTTACAAAAGGGATTATATCACTCCATTAATTACGTGTCTATTTACATAACTGTTTTTGCATCTATTAGAATTACGTTATTTATTTGTTTGGTTTTATGAGTTATATATTACTATATTTTCTATTTTATGAAATATATTGCTGTCATAAAGTTTATTGTAGATCAAAAAAAAATCCAATTTCTTGCATAAATAAAAACAAATGAAAGTTACACTATCTTACATAATTTTGTTGGCCAATTTTATTTATTTAAATTAACCACTTTAGTTAATTAAGATATTATAACTTGACTGGAATCAAAAAGTTATTTTGGAAAACTGAGAAGCAAATTACTAAATGAGATCAGTTCCACTACACCATATTCAAATAAAAAACATAAACTTGAATAAATTTAAATTAATTTTAAATTAAAAGGTGCTCCTAATGAGTGGCTGTCATAGGAAAAAAACCGCTTCGAATTATCTTTTCTCATAATCGCTATCTGCCTATGATAGTGCCCAATTAGGAGGAGCTTTCGAATTTTTTTTCACATTTACTACAGTGATGAAACTGAAGTAGGTATCACATGAGAAAATACACCGGAAGGCGACCTTATGCTGCAGAGGATTTACAGTTACTACTACCTTATTGCGTCATATGCGTATCCATGTTTATGTCACTTGCGGAAATGCGTTTTCACAGTCAAGTACTTTGAATACACACATGAAGGTATGTAGGTATTTGGTACTAAACAGTTTGCCATTTTGAGCGTTTGTTACCATATATTAGTGAATTTCGATTTTTTATTTACATTTTACATCCAATTCCTTCACTTGTCACACATGCTGAAATACATTACATTCATTATATATCTCCTTGTTCTTATCTTTCTGGGAAAGATTACAACGACAACTTACTTTTATAGGCGTTTCACATAAGTGCACTGAGGCTGAAGCAAGATTTTCAATTTGGATACTTGGATTTTTCAAAAAAAAAGATGAAACCAGTAGAGTTTTTTTAATGTCATGTAGATAAAAAAAAACATGATTTATTTACTGCAAATCACACAGTGTAGTAACGTGTCAGTAATTTGGGGTGTTTACTGTCGTTTAGTTTACAATTAGTAAAGACCAAGGTATCATCAAGTCAAATAGTAAGTGTAGATAATGATAGTCTGCACCATTTGAATCCTTTATTAGTATAGACCGGACACGAGCGGCCGTTATTAAATCTGGATTTCTATTAAAAACTGCATCTAACTTTTGCCGAAGGCCACATCCGAAGTCACTTGGAATACTTTTGAAATTATTAATAGCCATATCTAATGTGGTTAATCCATCTTTTAATTTGAGATTTCGATTTTCAAAATATGTGATTAGTTTAGGCAAATTTCCAAAGTGTTCCTGAAGGAATAACAACTGATTTTTTAACTTTGGGATTTGTGTTAGTTCCTTGCACTCAGAAATACTTCGAGCATCGGCATTTAAACATGTAACGAAATTTTGTAAACTATCGAAATCCTCTGCATAAAAACTAGTAGCTTCCAACCATGTTCCTAATCTACTTATTACTGGCGAGCGAGGCAGTGACAAAGATGTCAGTTTTTCCCTGTGAAGAGCTACTCTCATTGATGCTTTTCTGAATTTTTTTTTGGAAGCAGATACAAGTGTATCAACTTCCGGATAGGTGTGCCTAATATTTGAAAGATGTCTTCTAATCCATTCTACTGTTTTCGTGAAGCACTTAGGGACATAATACTTGCGTAAGGTGGATTCATTAAGAACATTTCGACCAGTATATTTTTGGAGAAATGTTTTCAAAGTGGGATTATCAAGTTTATTTTTTTTTATTATTATTATTTAATGGGATATTAGCCGCCATTAAAGTTTCACAGAGTTCTTTGTTCAAATTGTCAGCTTCTAACGGGCCCAGTTCCTGTGTATGTTTTAGCGATGCTAAGTGTCGTTATACGTGCGATTTTTTGGGCATTCTGTAACAATATTATACAGACTTTGCATTAGATTTCGGAATCACTGACAACGGATATACAATCAATATGACTTTTAATCCAACTCACCATTGTTTCACGATGCCATTCTCGACATTCTTCCATATCATATCCGAAAAACTAATATAAACAATGTTCTAGATCTAAATAAATGATAACTAAAACCGTATGGGTATGTTATTGAAACTTAACGGAATCCAATACACACTTACGTCAAGATAATTGGGAAAAGTAGATTAAGTGAAACGATATTGAACAAGAACTATTACAAAAATTATGAAGTATGTAATTAACAGTCAAAACAATGGAAAAACGAAACTAACTCTCCGTAGTATATTTATCTTACGAAATATAAGGTAAATAGAATGAATTTTAAAAACTCCTCAGGCTTTTACCTTCGTCCATGAAGAAAGAAATTTAACAGTAAAATCGCCTTTTTTGCTGTCCGTTTTCTCGACAACAGATGTTGCAGTTCACTATATGAATAGTGCTATTCAGTAACTGCGTGATGTTATACATTATTTCTTTTGTCCGTCGTAATTTCGGCCGCATACGTGCGGTCTATATTTATTAGCATATAAACTAAACTGAGTTTGTCACCTGGACTTCAAGAATGAAAGATTGTTAATATTAATAATGAACGTAGTTTTACATTTATTTTGTTTATCAACTTCTCTAGTGCTTCTAGGCTTTTTATAAGGTAATCTAATTTTACATAAGCAAGGTTTGATAATTACGCACAGTTACATTTTTTTGTTCATTGCTGCAAGAGTGCGGTTTTATCCTGTGTCAATGAACAAAAAATGTTTCTGGGAATAGATTCTGTTGGTTTTTATAAATCATGAAACACAAAACACTAGATGCGCTCAATTTTTTGGTTTATACCGAATGCACATGCGTCAACTATCTCTACCGTTAATGATTTGTGGATAACAAACCGCTTGGAATAGTCTTTATTTATAAAGCACAATATCCTTTTCCAGCGCAGATCACACGCTATATATAAATTATTATAGTTTGTATTAATCTACTCACTGTTACATACCTACTTAAAGATAGATTACGTAATCTATACAAAACTATAATTCTAGGTGATATAATTATCAGCCAGAAGAAATAAATAAAGGTACCGAATTAACCTGTCAGCTTTTATTTGTAGTTCAGATGATTGTTATTGTACCTACATTATGTATTTAGTTTTCATTTATTCCATAGAGCCATTATATATAGAACACCGTCCGATGATAAATTGCATAGACTATTTTGTGGATTTATATTTGATGGTAGCTGATATTTTCGACACATAGACACTGATTTTGCAAAATTCCTCGCACCATCGGATTTCTGGTCATTCTGCATGGCACATACTTCGATTATATTTGTAGTGATAGTGCACCTAATATTTTCTGGTTTGTAACCACGTACATCCACAAATAACTGCAATGAAAAATTGACTTCACCCTCTAATCCAAATATGCCTACACCGGTAATGTAAGTATTACTATCTTTAATAGCGCAATCTATTAAAAAATTAGTACTTGTATGCCGGTCTTGTTATATTACTATAGAATACCTCAAACTTATCATTGGAGAAGAATACTCTGTCCACCTCCGTTGAAAGCCTGAGAGAATTTGGATCAAATTGAGAGCCTTGTTGCACTAGATTGGTTGGAAAGGCTGAGATATTCATTCCAGAAGGTGCTTGATAACATTAGTACATATTACATTGTAATATATAGAATTTTATTTAGCTAATATGGAGGAAAACTAGTAATCTTAATTGAATTCTTCATATTACTAATTATGTAAGTATGTTCCATTTTCAGGCATCCATGAAATACCTATACTAAAACTGATTAATCTTTACTGCGAATTTAGAATTAGTTTTGACTTTAACAAATTGTCATTGTGTCAAAATTTTTCAAATATGACCGAGATTGAATAGTGGTGTGACACCCAGCAAGCATGGAAGTAACGTCCGTCATTCGGGCTACTGTCGGCAATGCTGGTCAGTTGACGACAACGGCATGCTAATAAAGGGCCATTGTAAAAAGTTTGCCGGCAAAACTGTGTAAAAAGATGTAGTTCTCCATAACTGGCTCGCTGGTGGCCAATAGTATATTACATACCGAGGTGGAAAGTGTTTCATTACTGTCGAGAGATTAGGTAGTTTATCTCGAGACAGGAATGAAACTTTTCACCGTGGTTTGTATACTATTTTATTTACAACCATAATTATATTTATTTGTGATAAAAATTCCGGTAAAAGTTTTGACATATTGAGTTGTCAGATTTGTGATGATGTAGCGTAAACGTCAAATAAATATACGCCACTTTTTTTCGGTGAATAGATTATAAAAGAAATGTTGAGTAGTAAAGCCTTCAAGGTCTGCACTCCACTTGAACTGAGGGAAACTGACCTCCCGTAGCAATCCAAATATCTTGGCTCGAATGGAGAAGGACAAGAAATCACTATTTCATCATATCAGCAATAGCAGGGCGGCCTATCTACATGTATTCAAGCTTCCAATAATTCTAATGTAACAATTAATTTTATTTACAACCATACAATTAATAATTATTTGTGATAAAAATTCCGATAAGGTTTTGACATATCGATTTGACGGTTTTAAATTGTGATTGACATTGAGGTTAAAAAACGAGGGCAGTAATAGAGGGCGGGAAGTAAATGAGGGCAGTAATAAGAGGGCGGGAAGTAAACGTGAACAAAGTCTCACTTCCCAACTTTTAAAAAGTCAGAAATGCCAACATTACGCGTATGGTTGTAAATAAAATACTTTACTGGAGCCCTGACCTGCAACTCGTAAATTAATCGACATTTATGTGATACAAATACGGACGCTAATGAAATTTCGATAAGTAAATAAATAAAGTGAACATATAAAAACCATTTTTATTTACAACCATATGCCTAATGTTGGCATTTCTGACTTTTTAAAAGTTGGGAAGTGGGACTTTGTTCAAGTTTACTTCCCGCCCTCTTATTACTGCCCTCATTTACTTCCCGCCCTCTATTACTATTCTTAACCTCAATGTCAATCACAAAACTGTCAACTCGATATGTCAAAACCTTATCGGAATTTTTATCACAAATAATTATTAATTGTATGGTTGTAAGTAAAATTAATTGTTACACTAGAATTATTGGAAGCTTGAATCCATGTAGATAGGCCGCCCTGTTATTGCTGATATTATGAAATAGTGAATTCTTGTCTTACATTCGAGCCAAGATATCAGGATTGCTACGGTAGGACAGTTTCCCTCAGTTCAAGTGGAGTGCAGTCCTTGAAGGCTTTACTACTCAACATTTCTTTTATAATCTATTCACCTAAAAAAACTGACGTACTTATATTTATTTGACGTTTACGCTAGAACAACACAAATCTGACAACTCAATAAGTCAAAACTTTTATCGGAATTTTTATCACAAATAAATATAATAATTATGGTTGTAAATAAAATAGTATACAAACCTCGGTGAAAAGTTTCATTCCTGTCTCGAGATAAAGTTAACCTCGACGCTTCGCGTCTCGGTTAACTACTTAATCTCTCGATAGTAATGAAACACTTTCCACCTCGGTATGTAATAGGTATACTATTACTTCTGCTTATAATGTTTTTATTTCCAGTGATAGATATACATCCTTCCTTTACTTTGACTGATGACTTACGTGTGACAATAGTTTAAAATTCCAGGATCATATATTTGATGGTGCCAAGAAAGAATTAAAACGCCTCTTAAAAATTTAAAGAAAATGCTGTAGTTGGGGCAAATAATGTGTTTTTAGTTTTAGTCAGTGAGTCCAAATAAAAGTGCTAGAGTTAAAAGAGTAAAACCCCGGCATTTATTCCAGATCCATTTTCCCTCAAGCACAAAACCTGTCAACTTTGTCAAATTTAAACCTACACTCTATTCAATATAACTCAGCCTGTATTGAAAGGTAAATATATATTACCAAGACATATTTTGCATACAACTTTGACAATGAATTATGTGTTATAAATTTTATTTAAAAGTACTATATTAATTAACATTCAAAATTAAAAACAGCAGTAGGTAAATAGGGTTTCATTATTATTTATTGTATGTAAATGTTTCATAATAATCAGAATATCGAATATTTGAAAGATATTTTGAATTCCGTATAATTAATATAACCTGGGCGCACAAATAACATGTAATAAAATGTGTCTGTTAAAACTTCTTGCTTGTAAATCCGCTTGTATGTACAAAACACAACAAAGGCGCATCAGTTCTATTTCGCGTTTTTTGTCCACATGTATATTTTTTATTTGAAAGACTATACTTCTGTATGTCCGACATAGTCAGATATATAAGAAGTATGTCGGCGCCTTATTTGAAGTAGAAATTAAAATAGCAACCTAGATTTTGTTACATTCAACTATTTTCCGTGAGAGTGCGCCCCGAATATTGTAACAAATGTAACAAAACTTATAGTAGCGCCCTCCATCTTGGTGCCTTGTTTCCAAACTAACGCCGAACGCCTAACGGTTGTTTCCAAAACATGTTGCCAATAATTATCATTACATCGGCTCTATCTCCAATCTCCCTTATTTGTGGTAATGCGTACAACTAGTCTGCTGCCATCTGTATTCGGTTGACAGAAACAGAATATGTGCTACTTTTAAGAGTTAACAATATCATAACAGATACCCTATTTATCGATGAATTGGTGACAGAAATGTCCATTTTAGTTTTAAACAATTTGGTTAAAAGATTAGAATACTGTATACCATTTGTATACAATAAGTTATATTGTCTGCATGTGCTCAGCTGAGTGATACAAAGTTAATTTCAAATATTAAATATAACTTTATTATAACACTGTATAGTTGTTAGCATGCCACCAATGCCGTTAAACAAACGAGGTACGCCAAATTTCTGTCATATTGTTCTTTTATGAATACTCCAGTTTGTCACAATTAACATGTTTTCTTCGTTTTCTCTAGGAGGTGCTCAAGGTAGAAATACTAACCCGAACATGAATAATAAAGGTATTTTCAAAAATATGAATGATCTTAGATTACCAAACTGTTATTTAGATTATGTTTGCTATTGTAACTTTTCAAGATGCCTTCCATCTCTTCTTGCCTGACTAATAAAATGTGCATTTTATATATATATATATATGGACAATTAACTAAAACTAAATACTATACTTTACTTTAATGATGTTCTTGATGATTGAATATTTTTCAAATAGATTTTTTTATTACAGGTCAAATAAGAACTGGACAAAAAATTCATTTGCGAAGAAGTGAGAATTACAATAAGTATATGAAATTATAATCTAAATAAATTTTGAACTTTTGCAGATGTGACCAAGCAGCAAGAGATCCAAAGGAATCTCACTCACATGCAGCAGGCGGCACAGAAAAAGAAAGTTGCTCAGGAATTATATTATAGCAATCAAGGAAATCGCAGTCCACTATTAAGACAAACCAGTTCCAACTATAGAGCACCTGTCCATAATAGACTAGGAGGTAACGAGCAACCAAATACTAGCAGAAAACCAGTTTACAGAAATCAACCAGGGAATAAGATTAAGTTGCGTCGGACAATATTACAAACTGACCAAATTATTAAAAATAATATTATTCGAAGACGAAATAATAATAACAACAAGATGAGAAATACACAGTCGGTTCAAAATCGAATTCTGAAAATACGTCAAAATCAAATTCAAAGTAAGCAGATGCACCACAATAATGGACAGAAAATACGTTTACGAAAAATGAGGCAAGGCCCTGTAAATTACACTGTGGAGGTTACTAATAATAATAAAAATAAGCATAACATACCTCAGCACAAGATAAGTTTAAATTTAAATCCTAAATTGCAAGAGGAGATCCGATTGATTCAAAATAAAAGCACTTATCAAGAAATACCACCGTCTGTTCCTATTCATCCCCAGGGGATAGGATTTACAGGAACCTCTCTGAATGACAGATTCTCACAATTGTAATACTTTTAATTGATTTTTAATTACTAAATGATTAGGATTTTCTAAGGTTTTAATTTCTTTTAAGTTTAAATATTCTGCTGTAAGTTTAAGTTCAAAATTCATTTTAATAATTTCCCTTAATGTATGTATGTAATAAAAGGTAGTTCTAACTAATAGATTTATTATTAATATTTTCCCATACATATAATTTCAAGGAATATGTAATATAACCATCCATACACTAAGGGGAGGGAAATGCTTATTTCCACTATTGTAGGTACTTATTTCAAACTCAATAAGCAAGAAGTAGACTACACTTTAAAGGTATACCAGAAGCATTTAGCCATTAACTTTAAAAGCTTTGCACTTTATGTAAATGCAAAATAGTAATAATATTAGAGGGAGGTAGTTATTAAAATGTTCAACAAGGTAAGACACTGACTTGCATTTAATTATGTGATCATACTTTAAATTCAAGTATCAGTTATTAGAATCATAACTGCTTTATATTTTTATAAATCGCTAAAGAAAATAAGGAACTGACTGTTTATTCTTATTTCTAATATGAAAGATCTACAAAAACTAAAATATCCTAATTTGAAGTATAATAAAATATTTAATACTTAAGAACAAATTATGTTCTACTACGAACATAATCTAAAATAAATTGATGTTAGAAATTACTGCAATTTTTTTTACTTTAGAATTAAAAGGATATGAAATAAAACAAAAATATATTTTATTCATGTTTTTTATTCTCACCTAATAATTATTAAAAATGATTTCAAAATTTAGCTTTTACACAATGCAATATTATTTAAAGCCTTTTGTAAAAATGCTTTCTAGTTCTCTAATCGCAATAAAATATAAATTTATATTTTAATTAAGAATTTATTTTAGCTATTAGGTTTTGATTTTTTTGAAAATATATTTAATAATGTCATTAATACAGGCACAGATATAGCTTTACATATTTCCATAATTTAAATTTTAAATTAATAAGGTAATTTTAAAAAATCAACTTGATTTTTAGAAAATAAATCTGTGTGATTTAGAAAGTAAACTATTATTTTGGATTTTGTGGTGAATCATACCCAATTTTAGGTATACCCAATAGACGAACCAATAACTGACTTAGCAAATATTTAAAAATGTATTTTGTCAAGTATAACATATACAGTATGTTTTTTTAACACTGGCCATAGGGATTTTCATGTCAAAAATTGTACCTTATGTTAAGTTTTGTTCCTAGACATTTTTAAAGCTAATTTTGATTTGTGGTGATAAAGCATAGGTGCATTAAAGTACCAGTTTATACCCCTAAGGCACACTGAATGTTTTAAATTACTGTTCAGGAACGGACCAAATCTAACCACATAACCGCAATATCAGGCAGATGCAGTATGCTATGCAAAAAAAATCAACGTTGACACGCTTGACATTGCTGATATCAAGGTTATGTGGCGGTTATGTGGTTAGATTTGGTCTATTTTGAACCGTAATATAAGAAATCAGTCTACCTTAGGGGTATGAACTGGCTGACTCATCCGCATTAAAAATTCTTGTTGGGTCTTCTAGAATGGTCATATAATTATTTTCTTCAAAGTAAGCTGTTATTTCTTTAAACCAGCGCGATTTTTTTTCCTCGCGGAAGATAAGTTTTGAGAAACTGTGGCCAATTTCTGGATGGTTGGTTTATGTTGCATGGCTTAGTTCTTGTTAGGATCGATCTAACAGTATTGTTTGTCCTAATCGCAGTTTTTATATTTGTTGCCTATTCTCCGGATTTTCTCTGACATGCCTCTTATGTACGATGAACGGCTGTAGTACATACGGTCTTCGGTTGGTCTGGATTTGGTTTGGTAGATGTACCCTGCTTGGCCAACACGTTTTCAGGATACCCATTTAATTTTAAGATGTTACCTACTTATATTTCGCTCTTCTTCTTTCCTATCCCGTTCTTTCGAGTACATTACCTTGACTTTGTCATATAACTTTGACATTATGCGCGTGGTTGGAATCAAAGTGTAGGTATTATCCTATATTTGTGGGCTTTTTGTGCACTAAGGATTTGAGTGTGCCATAATCAAGTTTTCGAACTAGTATCTTGTTCCCTGTTTGCGTGTCCATGGTGTCCTCTATGCTATTGTGATGTAGGAAACCTTCCAATGTGTGTTCTCCGTATGGCCATATAAAAAAGGTGCCATCGACATATCTTAACCAAATTTTTGGTTTCAGGTGAGAGCTGTTGATTCTCTTTGCAACAAATATATCATAAGAACTGCGATTACGACAAACAATACTATTAGATCAATTTTAACCAGTACTAAGCCATGCAATTTGAACCAAACAACAAAAAACAGTATATAAAATACCGTGTGACTGTAGAGTAGAGGTACATAGGAGAAACCGAGAGGCCCCTAGAAGTAAGAATCAACGAACACACGAAATTGATTCGCATAGGAGAAACTGAAAAAGCCCGCTTGGCACAACACACTGGGAAGCAGGTCATCAAATCAAATGGAATGACGCGACAATTCTGACGAAAGAAGAAGATGGCATTAGTAGGAGGATGAAAGAAGCGGCATACATGGCTACAGTAACTAGTCCTATATGTATACCATGCCTGGAGATTAAAGGGGTCTGGTTGCCAATTATTCGTGATAGCATAAACACGTTATCTTATACTACTTTACACAGGTTAGATTCAGATCAAGTATAACTCATCACATTGACATTTAAAACTGTCATAAATGTTTTACACAACATTTTTCATTAAGAATATTTTTTTGTTAAGTTTTTGGCAAGAAACAGTTCTTTATAGAGCTACCCTGAAGACGATAGACGTAATGTCCGCCGAAATGTTGTTTGTTTAGAATCCGAACGATGGAAACAGCACAAATAACTGAGAAATTGTTATTGTAATGTAAGTAGCGGTAGTTATAGTTTCCTACTTATTGAAAATCAAGATTTAAATAATATATAACTAATTTATTAATAGTACCTATGTATCTTGCTTTGTATTATGTATACATTCTAATCGTTTAACATTTAACTTCAACATACTCGTCTGTAAATGAGGTTGCATATGCCGCAAGGATGATATTTCGATTTGAATTGTGTATCTTTGCTATAAGCTATTGTTCATAATGTATAGCCAATATCAATTATCCCGCCAGACGCTATCTCTCCTAATTATACAAATTCTCAATTTTTTCCTTATTACTTTGAGTTTATTTTATGACCATATGCGATATTCCAATTAAATAAAATAATAACTAGCTGTTTAATAATGTAGGTATGCCTACCTAGTCTTGATGTACCTACTTTGTCCCGTATATATTTATATTGTTATTTTGTCATTTGCGAGATAACAGTATTGCAAAAGGTGTAATTTTATTTTGTGACTGTTTCTAGAGCACCTTATAAAATGTCGACATCATTTACATCTGAAAATGGTATGTGCTCATTAAGTGTATATTTGTTATTTTTATATGAATACCCAACGTGTTCTTGTACAAAGCAAAATCTTACGTCAAATATTTGTTTAAAAATGTGCGTGTATGTGCTTGATTATTGAAGAGATTTTGCTTATACAAAATAGTTTGAATTCTTAATTATAAGATTTCTTAAATAACTGTTTATTCCAATTTGCGAAAAGAAGTGAGAATCGTAAACACTACTGGGGATTTAGTGCTATTATTTGAACACTACAGCTGTTATATTCCTTAGGTATACGTTTCTAGATGATTTCTAACACTATTATCTTATGTTTATATAAGTATAGCTTCTTTTAATCTATCTATTTTAAAATATTGTTGTTATTAATATATAAGTATGATTACATTGATTACCAAACTATACTATGTAAATACCTACATTTCATTTGTAATTTTTATGCTTTACTTACTACTACATTTAATGCCTTAATAATACCTTGCTACTCTTTTTTCCAATGTGACGTCCTCACCTTTTAGTTTGCTCTCCAATCTAATCTAATCTTTTAGGTCTCATTTTAACATAAACTTACACGTAACTTATTAGTGCTATGGCACACTTTAGGAGATGAAGTCAGTGTATTTTTGAACAGAAAATATTAATATGTAAATATAGAAACTATTCTCTTTTAGAAATCATATGTATTTAACTATTTATAATTAGAAATTTGTCACAGTTGTGCAATTGCAAGTTACTATATCCTGTGTCAGAATAAGAAGGAGTTACTCAAATAGTAATTCGATGAACAACTCAGTTATTTCCTTTAGATGTAAATTGATTACAGAAAATGAACATTTTAAGAATTATTAGATAACTTAATATCAAGTAACTACTCCGTTGGGCAGATCTACTGGATCTAGTCACGGTGAGACATTGAAATATCTTGTTCATATTATCAATTCAGGATTGCTTACGAATGTATTCCGTTCGGTTATGTTATATTTCCACCAACAAAATTAGATCCTGTTGTGTTTAGAGATTTCAAACCCGTTAGCATATTGCCTGTCCCCTCTATAGTACACGAGAAAACAATGATCTAATACTATTATACTACTAGATGCACTGTGCGCTATGTCTTACTTATTAGGAAGTGACCCACACCATAAGAGAAAGAAGAAAAATATATGAGCGTCGAAAGTTTGACAAGGATGAACGAAATTGACCGTTTTATGTGGGCAAAATTCAAATATGTTGCTACAGCTTGTAATGACTTATAATGTTTAAAAGCAAATTCTTAAAATGTGTCTAATTACAATCATTATTTTATAAAAAAAATAGTTGATTGAATCATCATGAATGCACAGTAGTCTTTAAACTCATATTTCTTCAAACCGATTTAAAGTCAGTGGTATATGAAATAAAATCAATACTAGAAGAAATCTATTAATAAAATACATAATCCAACTTACCAAAAAGACAAATAAATATGTGTAAATCAACAAAATTGAGAAAATTTATATACGAAACCATGTATTGGCGCCTTGTCGTGCCCACATCTAACGGGTTTGTATATCTGTCTCCTCGGCATGTAGAGGTTAATTGCTCTCTCTCTCTCTCTCTCTCTCTCTCTCTCTCTCTCTCTCCAGTACAGTAGTAGTTCTATATTATTAGATCATTGCGAAAAAATGATATTTTCAATCAATGAACAGGGGTGCTAGATTTTATTTTTGAATGGTGCAAGAGTATCCGAAAAAGTCGCAATGAAATTGTCACCACTCGCCAATTTAAGTAAAAAGAAGTGAATTTTAGAAATTAAATAGATTTAATTATTTATTTTATTTATATATTTTCACATAACCCAAAAATTTCATTAAATTCTTCGTGTTCATCACTATGTTTTGTATCGTAAATGCTGGAATTAAATGCTAACATTTCTGATCAAGGATTAAAAGTCTTGCAACAAATCTTATTAACAGAGAAAGAAGTTTTGATAGTAACAATTGAATTCAACAATTTTGCTTTTAATAATATTTATCAACGAAAAACATCTTTCCACCACCGCTTTGGGGATGGTAAACTCAACAATGTAAAGAAAATATCCGCTAATCACTAAAAAGGGGTTCGCCTACAACATTGGTCGAAGTTAATACTTCTTTTCAAAATATGTACATGAGAATCTATTGAAATTTCATTAAAAATAAAATTTCTATATTGTGCCTGATTATGAGAAATTTTATAATAATAATTCAAGTGAAAGCTCAGAAAATTTAGGCTTTACTGGATACAAAATAATATTTCGAGAAAAATGATTTTCTCAAAGACCTCCTCAAATGTTGGGGCATTCGCTTAATCAATTTTTGTGAGAATTTTCTTATGAATTTTAAACATTCATTTTCAATTTCTGTTAGTTCCTCTCTTGATAAGTTTACTCTTCTACAGTCAATTTTGAATTCATATCCTAAATCTGCATTATCACCTTTAAAAAAAATGCAAAATGAAATATTTAAAATTTGAATTATTAAATATGGTCTATGTTTTGGGGGAAAGTGCTCGAAATTGTTTGCTGGCACAACGGATATACAGGAAAAAATATCCAAATATGCGACTGCCATTGACAAAAGCTTTTCAGAATTGTTGTTCAGAAAGATTTTGAGAAGCTGGCAGTATTCTGTATGCAAAAAAGGATAGTGCCATAGAAAACGCAGATGCGCAAATGGGTGTTTCGTTATGCGTTCAAGAAAACCCACATACAAGCGGCGTATACTTTCTAGAGTCCTCGACGTAAGCAAAAACTTTATTAACAGAACCTTAAAAAAGTTTAAATACCATTCGTATCACATAAGCTTACATCAAGCTCTTCAGGGGAATGATTTTATAAATAGAGTTGACCTCTATAACTCGATTGTTGAATGTTGAATTAATTCGTATAAGTAAGTAAAAACTGTTATTATTGTTCTTAGTTTCTTTTAGCCTGTCTGTTTTAAGAAAATAGTAAGATACCCAATTCACCACCTTCTAGTAACTGAAGATCTTATCTTTATATTCTGGTTCACTCTCCCACTCGATGCGGTGTCTTATTGTCTTTTCGATTTCGGTTAGAAATAAACCACGAATAGACAATAAACACACTGATCACGACTAATAATACGCGTGTATTGGTGTTATTACTTAGTAATAACAATGGCAGTAACTAATAGTAATAATTGACGTGGTTCCGCTGGCGTAAAAGTGGTGCTCAGATGCGATCATGTGTGAGCGTGTGACACCTTGGCGCTATTTCGGGTAATAGTGACTGTGACTTGTACCGCGGTAGTGACAACTACAACCGACAGTTGCAACTTCAAAGCAACAGAGATAATAATTTACAAAAACAGAATAGCAATCGCAGGGCAATTTCATCAAAAATTTTGGTGGGCATGTTCTTCGAAAGGAGCTAAATTGGCAACATTATAATGGCTTCAGATCCCTTCAGTATGTGTTATCATCTGGTGTACCACAGGGCTCGAATCTGGGTCCTCTTTTATTTAATCTATTTGTTAACAATCTTATTAGCACGATTCAATGTCCTGTTTTGGCTTATGCTGACGATATAAAAATTTATCATAGAATAGCGACTTCTTCGGATGTCGATATACTTCAGCGAAACTTGGATATAATTTTTGCCTGGTGGAAGAGCAATAAGCTATATCTCAATATAGACAAGTGCTGCTCTGTCACTTATACTAGGAAGATAAATTTCATTCGTTCAGAGTATCATATTGACAACATATATATCTACTTTGTCATCCGTTAAAGACCTGGGTGTTTTTTTTTGATTCTGCACTTACGTTTTCTGAGCATATATCATCCGTTACCGCTTCTGCGCATAGAATACTTGGCTTCATTATTCGTACCTGTAATTGTTTTACTAACTTACAAACGACATGTTCCCTTTTCTATGCCCTCGTTATCAGCAAACTAGAATACGCATCTGAGGTGTGGTTCCCGATATACCATGTGTACTCGAACGCAATTGAACGGGTACAAAGAAGCTTCCTGAAATACCTATCATTTAAACTAGATGGCTTCTATCCGATTCAGAATACTGACTACGGCGCATTGCTCTTGAGACATAATTTTAGAGCACTATCCGAAAGAAGAACTGACATGAGCGCTTCCTTTATGAATGACTTACTCTTCAGTGTATTGGATGCTCCAGAGTTGCTTTCTAGAGTGAACATCCGGGTGCCACGTCTTCAGTCGAGGGCAAGCAAGTTAATAATGGTGCCGACGCCCAGGACTAATATTCTATACAAAGCGCCCTTATATCACGCTGCCATAAATTTCAATAATCGTCAAGAGTAACTTGTGCGATTTTAGTGTCAATTTTCCAATTTATTAATTGTTGTTTTTGTTGTAATCATGTGATACATCATTTCATAATTTGAACATTGTATTATCGAGCATTTCTGTAATTGTATTGCCCCATTTGGAGTTTTCTGTTGGGTAATTAATAAAGTTATTATTATTAACAAATTGCTCTATCTGGCAACCGTGCACGTGAATACATTTATGATCACTATATTTTGCCCACATAATAAACTTGGTTTTCTCCCGGGGCACAACTGCGAGAGCACAAATTTAGGGAATCACCGATGATTTTAACTAAGCGTTCGATCAAATCGAAGGCCGGACTTATAATTCAAATCAATAAGAGACAGTTTTAAGAGAAACTCCTAGTTTTTTAAAGGATATGATATTAAAAACGTTTAAATACTGTGAAGAAGGATTGTTGTAATAAAAAATAACTAAATATGTTTGTATATAGTTATTTAGACAAATTTCTTCCATTATATATTTTAATTCGTTAGCAAATATTTCGAACTTACCTACTATGATTTTTGTGATTTGCAAGTACAGAAAAATGGTAGGTATTTCCTGTTCTTTGTTGATTTTTTCCAGAGCTGTAACATATTTTGGAATACCTTAATTTGATAAAATTCATGAACTAGCAGTTCTTGTGTTTGGAACATTATAGAATTCAATTCGTTTAGTTGAGTTGCAATATCCACCAAAGTTGTAATCGCAGAGAGCCAATTTGTGTTGGTTTCAAATCATAAAATTGTTTCAGCATCTTGGTTCAGTATGGGTATACCAATCCAAGTCCATGATTACCTTCAGGGCATTGTTTTGGATTACCTGTACAGATTTCTTTAGTTTTTCTTATTTTACCCATATTAAGTAGCGGTTTCTCGAGATGATATGGCTGTGGTATATCATTAGTTTTTATACACAGGAACATGGAAATAATAAAAGCTGTGAGGTCTTTATACGCGGGCTCCACATCCAGAGTCAAAACCAACGAAGGATTAACATCTGGATTCACAATAACCAAGGGTCTTAAACAGGGTTGCTGTATATCTCCGACACTATTCAAAATATACTTGGAATATGCACTAAAGACATGGAAACGGAAATGCAATAGTATGGGAATGCCGGTGGATGCCGACACGACAGTATATACCCTCTCTTTCGCGGATGACCAAGTAGTTATTGCACAAGATATAGATGACATGGAATATATGAGCCGAAAGCTCATCGAGGAATACGGAAAATGGGGCCTGGACGTCAACATTACAAAAACGGAGTATATGTGCATAGGAGGACAGCAAGAAGACCTACATCTAGCAACGGGACAGATCATCAAACATTGCAATATATACAAATACCTCGGAATGAAAATAGCTAAGGATGGGACACTAGATGAGGCAATATCGGACAGAAACGTACAGGGAAGAAGAGCTACTTCCATGCTGAACAGTATTCTATGGGACAAGACCATTACAAAAGAAAATAAAAAAAGGATTTACAACTCCATCGTGAAAAGCATAATAACATATAGCTCGGAGGTGTGGCCGATAAAAGAAACAACAAAAAGAAAGATAAAAGCCACAGAAATGGACTTCTGGAGAAGAGCGGCAGGAAAGTCCAGAAGAGATAGAGTCCCAAATGAAACCATCAGACAAGAAATGGGAATACAACACGACATTATTGATGACATTATAACTAAACAGCTAACATGGTATGGGCACGTCCAAAGAATGCCAGAACACAGAATCCCAAAGAAAGTACTAAACTGGAACCCCCAAGGAAACCGAAAACGAGGAAGACCGCGCAGAAGCTGGAGAGACGGAGTGGATAAGGAAATTCGAGAGACGGATCTGGAGGAGGGCATGTGGATGAACAGAGGGGAATGGCGATTAGGAATCGGAAGACGTAAAACGTTGTAACCCGATATATATATATATTTATACACAGCCCACTTTATTGCCCCATTATGGGTGCCACATTTTTCTGAATGTAGGCCATTTGAGGCCTTTACGATAATTTGTTATTTCTCATAATTACAAAGTCCTTTATCGTGTCTACTTCTTTAGATATGTTCAGCCTCATTGGTATTGGCTGTTTATTTCTTTTTGTTGAAAGGTGATATAAACTTTTTCTCTTGTATTTAATGTTAATTTCTGCCCAACTAACACTTGGTCCAGTTTTTTAAATCTATATTTATTGTGTTTTCTTTTCTACATTTTCCTGCATAAATTATTGCAGTGTGCATAGATTACATATTTTGCTTGCTAGTCAATGCTGCAGAACGATTGAATGTACAATAGGTATTGGAAACTTACTTCTGTAACATTATTTATGTTATATTGCATTATCTCTTTCCTTGTATATGCATACATGAATTGTATCAGTATCAGTAGGTTCAAAATAGGTATATGACTACCACGCCTACTTTCTTGTTTTAAGTGGGATAGTAGACTGTAATTGTGTTTGCGTAGAACCTCACCATTTAAATTTAATTGCATTACAATTCCATAAACCTGTCCCTTGCGGTTTATGACCACGTGCTGGGATAGTAGTAAATTATTTTGGTATTTTCATTACTTCTATCACGTTTGAGAGTTGTTTTCTTGGAAAAGAATGAGGGTCCATACCAATTAGCTTCAGCGGTCAAATTCTCTTCGAATATTTCTTTGAAATCGACTAGGACTGTGTAAGTATTCTAATTCTTTTGCTCCAACATAATTAGGTAGGTGTGCAAAATCCTATAATGTATAAGTAAAACAAATTGCAATTCCATTTAAGAATTTTATAGATTTAATTGTAATTGATTTACTAAAATAGTGTTGGGTAACTATTTCTTTGCTACTCTTAATTTGAATTTTATACGTACAAATCAAATAGTTACTTTCCAGTCAACTGATATACTGAATTAGTGTAAAGACGCGCGAATTTTGAGAAGCATTTGAATTTATTTGTAAACTGTTAAAAATAAATAATATGACATAACCTTAATAATGTATTGTTGATCGTAATGTGCTAAATTACTGAATTTAAAAATTAAAGTTAAATATCCAATGAATTCGATATATGTAAAGGTGGCTACACACATGCAACAAAACATCGTACGTAAGTAGTTATCTGTTGATATAAGACAAGTTTAAATAACTTGGCAAAAATATTTAAAATGTTAATAGGACTATAATTGATGTTGTTATATCGGTCACTGTTTTTGCATACTGGTATAATTCTGCTAATTTTCCGAACGCCTCAAATGTATCGCATACATATATAGCTTTTAATAGTTCACATGACACAGAACCACCCTCGAACTGAAAATAACCATATGTTAAATTGGATTTGAGTTCTTAATAGAACGTAATACATCTTCTGAGGTGATGAGGTAAATGGAAATTGAGTGATAACGTTGGATAACATATTGGCATATGCAGCAACTATAGGCTGAGGAGTACTACAACTTGCATTATTATTATACCTATATGGATTCTGATACTACCGCTCATACTTTCTTCAGCAATCTTGTGGCTTGCCAGATTTTTCTTGCCCATCAGATATTGTAAGAACTTTACTCGTGTGTTTTGTGAATAAAATATGTCAACACAATTTGCTATATACTTGCTATTGATTATCGATAAGAGTAAATGTGTTAATTTCGGGCCGAATTTTGAAAATTCGTCATTCCATATACAACAAAGATTAATTCTCTTGTTTTTGATTATGCTATTAAATATAGTATCCTGCAAATGCCTATAATTTTTTGTAGCCTAAAAAGTTCAGGCTTCATCATAAGAGATGAAAGAGTTTACTAGTCCTACATCAATAAGTAATCTGTACTGTACTATAATAAGTAGGGATCGGCAGCCAGGGGTACATTAATTAAAATTACATTCTAAATTTTATAATATTTTAAGAACTATTCAAGATACTAAGTTGAGAGCTTTACTGGTTAATAATCAGTGAAACTATTGAACGTAATGTTAATTTAATGGGTCTCTGACCGCTGATCCCTGGTTATCACATAAAAAATTAAAAAATGCGGGAAAGATGAAAGGCAAAAATAAGTTAGTTTATTACCTTATAAAAAAATTTGACACCTTACTTAGAGCTTTAGCATCGGGTTATGACATCATTATAGACTAATTTATTAATGTAGCACAACACAGGAAAAAATTGTATTGAGTCTCTACTCGTAGTATTACATGCCTGTTACTGTGCACAAAATTCTTGTTCATAGTGCCAATATTATCAAACTCACTCTTCTGCCAATCGGGCAGCTATCTGAGGAAGCTCGCAATAAAGATTGCAGAAGATTTCCAGAACATCATACACAGAAGCGATCACGTAATGTTACGAATAAAGATTTACTAAATATGTTATTGATTACACCTGATCCTGTATTCAACAGCTTCAGAGAAGTTCCTAAAAAAAGAGACTAGTAATCTCCCTTCCGAAGTCTTAGATTTCATAATACCTCCACCTGAAAATATAAGTAGAAATATAGCCACTACCAATAGGATATTATGTTACAGGACTATGTTACAGATGATTCATCAGAGGAGGAATTTAATGATATTGATTAGTTAAGAATTACCTAGTATTAGTAGTAGGTATTGCAAAATTATGTTTATAATTAAGTTTAATTTTAAATTTTCTGGTTCCTTTTTTATCTTTCATTAACACAATAAATGTTTATTTACCCAATAAAAGCATTAGGAACAGAAACTTGACTTAAATAATTTTGTCCGGCTAACTTGTACAGATCGAAACACTGTGCACGGTCGTGTCTGTTTTTTCGTCTCGGGAGTGTAGTGGTTCACCCAAGTTTCATCTACAGTTATGAATTGATGCAAAAAATCTAAATCGTTTTGCTTAAACCGCTCTAAAATTGCAATGGTTCAATGGAATGCGTTTTTGGTCCAAAGTGAACAAGCGCGGCACCCTACTCGCAGATAACTTACGCATGTCCATTCATTAATTCATTATATGACAAACGCGCTTTTTCAATATGTGCACAGCTTCTGCTATCTCTCTAAACTTGATTGAATGGTCGTCCAGTACCATTTGGTGAACATTTTCGATGCTGGTAGTCACAGTTTTCCCGTCCCGAACGCTTATCATCGGTCAAGTTGGTACGACCACGTTTAAATTCAGCTGCCCATCTTTTCACGGTGGCAAATGATGGGGCGGAGTCGTAAACAGCATTTAACTTAGTTTTAATTTTTGTAGGCATGTTGCTTTTCAAATGCAAGAATTTAATCACGGCACGATATTTGTTTTTCTCCAATTTTACAAAAACACTGACATCGACTGTCAAACTGTTGTTTGCCATGCAAAGTTGTTACTGAGCATTAAAAATGAAATGCATGCGCAATTACATTACCAGAATGATTTTGACGAGTAACGCCATCTTTCGGTTGAGGCTCAAATTATTTCAGACTACCTACGTACTTCGAATTAGACGAAGTCATTTGCTTTCGAAACTGCCACGAATCGCTTATTCGCGAATAGTAATGGTGGACAACTATCGTAACGGGTATTTCGGGACAGCTCTTAAAGAGCTATCATAAAATGGAAGAAATGCATATTATTCCATTTAAAATACACAAGTTTGTGTTGGTTCGTCATTGCCGAACACTCTGTATAACTGAAAATGTTTAGAAATTGTAGAGCTCATGATGGTCTACAATTTTAGTATTAAAAAGAATTCATTATCCACATTAATAGATAGGTACCAATAATGTACTTTACCGATTGGCTGGGACACTCGGTATATTTGTTATGTACGTGTTTTT
Organism: Amphimallon solstitiale; assembly: GCA_963170755.1. Lineage (NCBI taxonomy): Eukaryota > Metazoa > Arthropoda > Insecta > Coleoptera > Scarabaeidae > Amphimallon > Amphimallon solstitiale. The sequence goes on from OY720679.1 coordinate 117,328,161, forward strand.
GCATTAATTACTCGCTATATTGGCAGTATTTCATAAACATTCCATATTTTTTGTAACAAACTTTATTACATAACTATTAATTATATTACTTATTTGAGATTAGAAAGAAGGTATGTAGATATACTCTTGAACAAAACATATATTATCCTGTCACCGTAATTTGGATAATTTTATAATTATTTGATTTTCAAAGATTGTTTTTATCTAGATATTAATTAATGTACGGCTACCTTGAACTTATTTTATATGCACAAAATAGATTTGTTTTGCTAAAGCATAGGTACCTATAGTTAAAAATAATCTGTACTGTCGCGAACTTGTGCAACAACTCAAAACATTTGTCTTTTCTTCGATGAATGAAATAGAGCTACCTTCGAACCTGCGCTGACGATTGCTCCACTCAAAATGCTGCTGATTATTAGTACATGTGATCCACTAACAGCGGTACACTTCGTATTTACATCAATCCAATCGTGAAAGGTACTATTCACATACACACCGACAACATATGCATATATAAATGTGTGTTCAATTGGTATGTTTATATACGTTTAGTGATTATAAACCCCGTGTGAAATTTTCTGTGATACAAAAGTGCATGGTATTGTGCAGTGGTTCACCGTCGAGGGCGAATAAAAATCGATTTCTACTGATAGTTGTAAGTAGAACAGCTTGTACGTTCTTAATCCTTTTCAAAATATATTTTTTTATTAATAAATCAACAGTTATAAATCAACGAAAATATTTTTAGAAATAGGTACGTGTCCGGATATTTATTTATGATATTTTTCTTTTATTTCTGTTTTAACAAGAGACAGAACTAGTTGAGTTTCTATAAAACTAACAAATTAATTTATTAATTAACATTAATTTATAGGAGTTGGTATTTGCCCTTATATTTAAAATAATTTAAAGGAAATTTTTGCAAATAGAATTTTTATATAATTAATTATAAAGTTTAACTTTATTACTCAGATCAGTTATCATTGTGCCGGTCGTTGCACTTTCTAATACTTTTAATGTATTTCGGTTATAAGTTATAATTATAGTGAGAACGGAAGCTATATATGTCCATATACATATACTTTTTAATATTATTCCAATGCCTATTTTCTTGTTATAAAAATATGAGAGAATGTATCTAATTTCTGATATACTGGCAAATATAAGGCATTCGAGAATGGCACTACTTTACAATATTTATAATCACGGAACTCCGGCTACTTGAAAATTCATTTTTGGATGTCACTTTATACACTGGCCGATAAACACAATCTCTTTAGTGATCCAATAAGAGGCTTTTAGGGATATTTCCACCTTTAAAGTTTTTTCGTGTTTTGCAATTTTGTTAAGTATCAGAAATACAGCAGAATCAATATGCAAAAGAAATGTACCAGACTAATGCTTGGGGTTTAGGAAATACTAAAACCATTGTTTAAGCAATTAACAATTTTAGCAGTTATATCATTACTTATATGGAAATGTTTAATCTATGGTCAAATCACATCTAATTTCCAAGTTTAGGCTGATCTACACAATTGCTCTACCTGAAACAACATTGCAATAAGAATTTTACTATGTACATTTTAAATAACACCAAGATCTGTAAAATACCAAAGCTATAAGATATTTTAATAGTCTAAAAGCAAAATTAGATTCCTACCTTTGAGAGAATTTAAAACAATTAAAACATGTTTAATAGATGTTGAGATAAATTTATTAATTGTAATTCATTGCACTCATAATTTTAATGACCTTCCTTGAAAATTTAAGAGAAATAAAGTTTATTATTTTTGCAACACACACTAATTTTTATCTTCAACATATTTCTCCTATGTTTCTAATTTATGTAAAGACCTTCATAAATGCTTCCAATGTAATGAAGTGTTTCAATTTGCCGATAGTACCAAGATGTTGCTACCTGGTTGGGACTTGAATGAGTTTTCTGAGTTTGGTTACGCTAATACACATGATATTTTTGTACTAGTGTGCTAAAAACATTTTTAAAGTTAAACTAAAACTCACCTCATTCTCATAGGTACTATTATACATTTTTTTAAAAATCAGTTTCCATGAGCATAAACGAAAAAGCTTGTAAGGCATAATACTCCTCTAAAAAAAAAAATTCTTCTGTATATAGATTTGTATTGCAAAAAATCTTTAAAAACCATAATAAATTGATGATTTGATATTAATCCGATCACATATGTTGCATAACACAATTTTTCCACGCAGTCAGCGAATTAAAATAGCACAAATCTGCTTGCAGCTAATATATACCAAACCAAAGATTAAACATGCATACAATTATGCATAAAAATATACTGCATGTGCATGATTAAACCAAACTGAGACATTTTGAATATATTCTTGCTTCATAAACATTTAAAACGATTATTACTTTATTAAATTCTTCACTAGACTGACTGAAGGCGAATTCCATTTGTAGCGGCCCTGTTCGGTATCTTTGTGTAGCAAAGTCGGCTCGAATTCGATTTTAAAATAATGATGTTAACCCGGTTTTGTTTGGTCCATTCGGTGCATATCTATTCTTGTTTATATCTACGTTATAATGAATACTTTGAATGTGAATAAATTAATTAAGCACATCTAGAAATTATACATGGATATAGAGATAGAGACTAAACTCATGCTTAAATCAAGAAATAGTTTTATATTTTTTTGTCTTTAGTTTAAATTATTTTATTTCTTTAGGTATTTTTTGATTTCTATTCCTTAATATTAATTTTTTCTTTGTATTATTATTTTATGCCTTTGCAGGAAATGTACAAACATTGTCTCCTAATTTTAATGTTTTCCAAAGTGTTAAATATACAATCCAGCATGCATCGTGCTAGATTTTATATAAATTCATTAATATTAAGAAGTAATAACGATGTTATGAGACGTTGAATATGTAGCACGCTACATTATCGATATAAAGTGCATTGAAATAACATTCAAAAACAAATATGCCAGAATAGGTACAAACAATAACTGCTACGATTCAGCCTTTACTTAGTGATGCTTATTTTTACGAGTAGTTATATGACAACATATAAGGATTTTCACAATTTATTACTACATAACACAATACACAATATAATATAACAATTACCTTGCCAACATTTACACTGCAAAGTTCAGGATAATAATAAGGTGAAGTAAGTTGAATGAATTGCACTGTCAATCTAATACTATGTTCGTGTAGGACTGTTCAACTATGAAGAATGGTTTATCTGAAAATAGATTAAAACCAGAGAATAACGATTAACGAGAACTGACAAGGACGATAAAAGCGTGTTTCTGTTTCTTCTTTCTCCTATCCTTGGTATCACTCAAATTCCATGAGGCAAACATGGGAATAACATTGCATCAATCTAGAGGAACTTAAAGGATATTAGGTACTATTCCAGTTAAAATATTTTCTAATTTTTTTCTTGCCTTACAATAAAGCACAAATTTGCAAAAATTTTGTAATTCATCATTTCCTGCTTTGTATAGAAACCAAAAGTTGAAACCTGCAGTTCATGGTACAATGTATTATGCTTTTATCGGTGGCAATAATTTTGCCAGAGCAGCTTTTGTTTCTCCCGAGGTTAAAGAAAAAGAAACAACACACTTAATAACTCTAATGTTGTCTTTATATCGTCTTGCGTTGTCTTTCTTTTCACATTTGGGACACAACAGATACCCGCATTTCTTTGAAAACGATAGCAATTTTAATCAGAAAATTAACTGTATTATCTAATGCAAGCTGCTGGATACAAAGTTTCAAGTAATAAACGACGCAAGGTAAATAATTTTAAAATTTACTTTTTACAACTACTCCTTTGAAATTCATGCTAATGATGTCAGAGAAACCATTCGTAAACACTCGGAGCACTGTCCAATGTACCGAGGACGACCACAAATCCAAATCAAGTTCGCTGTAAGTAATAATATAATAATCACAATTTGCACAATGTTTAGTCTTTTGTACAGTTCTGCTATTTCTTTATTTATTCTACTGACTTCATTCTTGCCTTCAATTCCTCCAAAAACTCTCTTAAATATTTTTTTTTCTACATTACCTTCTTTTGCTAATAGCTATATTTTTCTCCTTAGCCTCTCTACTGTAACGATCATAACGTACATTTGGGTCACAAAATTTTATACGCGCGGTAGTTGAATATGTGATACTTCTTCCACACGAGTTGGAACTCGCTACAGTCACTTGGTTGTTCGTAGCGATTTCTTTTCGTGAAACAGTTTTTTTTCTAGTACGTTCTTCAAGTGAGTGATATCAATTTAGTACAAGGTGTGCTATCAGGTTTTGCCTCAGGCTTGGGGGCAGTGCAAGGGAAGCTTTTGCAAAATTTGAGCGTGTCTACGGAAACCGCGTTTGGTTAAGGACTCAGGTTTTTCAGTGGTTTAAGGCATTTTCAGAAAGAAGGGAATCGATTGAAGAAGAACCATGCAGCGGTAGGCGTTCGTCATCAAAAACCCAAGAAAATGTCGACAGAATCCGGGATCTTGCGCATTCAGATCGTTGGTTGATAGTCAGAATAATCGGGGAAAAGTTGAATTTGATACACAGTACCGTCCATCAAGTGGTGATCAATGAATTGAGGATGAGAAAAATCTGCGCAACTATGGTTCCCAACAATTTGCGCTGGACCAAAGAGACACCAGGCGGGAAAGCTGGTGTTCTGACTTTTTAGTATCGATTGACAATGATCCCTATTTCCTAGAACGTGTAATTATTGGCGACAAACCTTGGGTGTTTGAGTACGACTCGAAAATAAAGCGCTTGAGCATGGAATGGCACACTTCAACCATTCCAACACAAAAAAAAAGGTTCATGAGTGTGAGACCAAACATCAACAACTGGGTATTGCATCACGACAATGCGTCTTGTTAAACAGTATTTTCACAAACGAGGTTTTGGCCAGAAAAACATTTCCGTGGCTGTTCAACAGCTTTATTCGCCTGACTTGAGTCCTTGTGACTTTTTCGTCTTTCCGTCTCTTGGCGTCACTCTGAGGCACTCGAAAACACTCAAACGGCTGTAACCGACCAGTTGAAAGCTATTCCAGTATCAATTTCCAGCAAGGATTGGCAGAATCATCTCCAGCACCGTGTATCTTTCCAAGGCAGGCCTTTGGGATAGAAAATATTAACTTGTAATTCACGTTGTAAGTTCCAATTATTAATTTTGCGGTCAGATCAGTTAGTACTACCGTTTATATGGATAATGTTATTTTTGGTCTTTAGTTTTTTCGGACGGCAATTATTAAACAAATTGTTCAAATATTAAATAATAAGAAAGTTTATAGCATCTCACTAATGTTTTAAAAACTTAATAATTTGCTACATTTAAATATCTTGTAGTTTAAATTTACGATAAATACTGAAGTAAATCACTCAAGTATAAATATACGAAAAATTTCGTATATGAAAAATTTTTCGTGTGTGTATACTTGAGTGATTTAATAGTATGAGAGCTTAATCTCTAAGAATTACTTTGTTACATTGTATTGAAGTACATTGCAATTAGTATAATATGCAGCTGGAATGCCAGCTTATCGGTAACACAGACTCGGTAATTACGCGTGTTATCATTTCGAATTAAAGTCGATACTGATGCTTTTTAGAAGTACATAATATTCAAATGTTATGAATGAATATAGATCAGTAATTATTTTCAGTTGCCACATATTATTTTAATTGACGAGATTTTATCCCATTGTTCATTTCTGAAGTGATATTTATATAATAAGTACAATGTTAACTACTTAATTGAGTCAGAATTAATATTTTTGCTTGTATCACATACGGATATAACATTATTAATAGGTACTGATTTAAATTGGTTACCGTAAGATATGAAACTGTAGATAAAAATGAAGAAAAATATTAATATATTCTGGGTTGTTACGAAAGGAATCCGTTGAACTTCGTCTGTGTGTTCTATATGTAAACATAAGACGAAAAAAAGAAGTTTGGTTACAAAATAACTTTATTATAAGTATGTACTGTCTGAATTTATTTATACCAAGTGGCCCTAGATTTTAGAATCAAACGACACAAAAAACTGGTTCGCCTAGGAGAAACCGAAAAATACCACTTGGCACAACATGATTGGGAAGCACGCCACAAAGTCAAATGGGATGACGCAAAAATTCTTGCAAAAGAAGAACATGACACCAGAAGAAAGATGAAGAAAGCGGCATATATAGGCACATCAAGTAATCTCATAGCATACCAAGATCAAAGGAGTATGGATACCAATTCTCCGTGACAGCATTAACACAACTAACACTAAACCAAACAGGACTACAGGACAGATTAAGGGGAAGCTATTGCGCATCCAATAGAGCGCACATACAACATAACGAATGCGCAATGGCTTCTGCGCATACAAGTGTAGCTTAAAAAAAGTATATTCTACCCCTCCTCCGTAGCTGACACTAAAGAAACATTGGGTAAAACATACACACTATATACGTCAGAAGATTATCTGCCGAAACGTTGGATTTTCAAAATTTAACCAAGGATGAAAATAGTCCAAACACCAACTTATATTTCATACGAGTTTTCTTCCTAATATAGTTGACATTACTTTATGTTTTTTAAATATAAATGTGTGTGTTAATTATATCATCATCAACGTAAAATATTTAGTTTTAGTTAAAATGATGTTAAACCTCCATTTGTGATATTAATTAACCTACTTTATCAGTATATAATTCACAACATTCTGATATTCTGATATTACGATCTAGTCATCTGCGAAATATGGTGTAATGAATATTTGCTCTACAATTTGTGTGCTCAAATTTTTAAAGCTCACGTTATACAGGGAGTTATCACATTAGGGAAGTTAGAGTGTGTCTCGTATCTTATTTATATTATATATAATCCTTGGTGTATCTGCAAATTATTCAATAACTTTTTAATATCTCAACCAATCTTCTTGATATTTACAGACCGTATTTGTATCGTCAATGTGCGTAAAATAGACTGTCAAAACATTCGATAAGGGGCGCTGAAATCAACAAATTCTATATTTATGGACCAACTTGACTCGTATTCTCAATATATGTTGGTTTAGTGAAAAAAAAATCACAAAATTTGGAGACGATAAATTTTATATTTATAAACAGAAATGATGCCTATCCTACAATCGCACTAACGATCTCTTCTGTCCAGCTTGTCTTATACAGGAACTTTAACCAAATCAAACTCATCGCGCCACTTTCCGAAAAGGATAGAACAACGTCTGCTATTCTACTATATATTTTATACCAGTAATATATGTTATAAAATAGAAAACATAATACAGCAGAATTAAAAAAAGAACAAACAAATTACTAAATATAATTCTAGTTGTTGCAGGAACAGTGAAGTGACATAATTAAAATTGTCAATTTATCATGGCCCACTATACCATATTGAAATAAAAATATGAAGTTGACAAAATTATATTAAAAAATGATAATATGGTGACTTTTAAGGTAATAACATCTTACTTATTATTTTTTTTTTTTTTGTGAAATTTAATAAGCAATATTTCATATAAGTTTAATCTAGTTTTCTTCAAATCCTATTAGTAATTGGAACAACATGAAGTATGACTCTTTTATTATAAACAACCATACCAAGAATTGTGGCCATCCATTACGTATAATAGCTTTTGAAAAATATACTTGCGTTTTACGCTACTTTCTGACTAAGAATTGTACAAGAAATATGAACATCTTATAATAAACAGATTGTTCTAATGAAAAAACTACGAATGTAGCTAAACACGCGCGCTTATGGCAGACAATGTTTAAATCAAAATAAATTTAAAATATCTCTAAAATAAGCGGCTATCAGGAAAAACCGTGTCTAACTTCATCAAAGCGATATACTTTATTTCAAAACTGCTGAATGTCTGGTTGAATGTTATTGTTCTGTTGTATTTAAAAATTGAGGATAAATGTTTTAACGTTGAAAACAAAGGACCTTGTTAGACCTCTAGATGTTATTTTTATACAAATCTATTGTATTAATAAACAAGCATTTTCGTAAACAATCTTCAGAAAAGTAATATTTTTATTTCAATTTGTTTTGCACTTCGATGTATTTTTTCCTCGCAATTACATAATCATGTTTATAAATATGTCTTACATTTGTTTATTTATTTGCAAGTAAAAAAGGCTTATTCTGTATTGGTTGTATATTGATATGACAATTTACTCTTTCGCATATGCATACAAGATTTTAATATTAGTATCTGCGAATGATTCACAATAAAATTCTTTAAATCTAAAATGATGTTATTACTAGATTAGAAATCCATATTTGGGTAGAAATTTAAATCGGTATATAGTTATCAATGAAAAAAAGGGTAGGAAAAGGCGTCAATATTGAAATTTGTTACATTTCTATTCTTGTAAGTTTTGTTCCAACAACCAACTCTAACACAACATACGAAGTAAATAAATGATGTTCCAATGATTTTTTAATCTTATATTTATTATAAAAATATATATGAAACTATATTTCAAACACATGGCAGTACAAGGAACAAATATGGTTTAAATGAGTTAAAAGAAAAAAATAACTTGTCGACAGAGTGGGCACCATACTTATATGTATGTGCCCGAATTTTTATACAAAAGTTGACTCATTTGCGAGATGTCAACAAAAACTGCTTTTTCTGGTACGAATTTTGAAACTGTTCGTATACAAAACCTGTTTTAAATCAAGCTCTAAATACTTTTATACTAATAAATTATATAATTCATAATTTGCGAGATATTTTCAAGAAACTGGTTTTGAATTAAAGTAAAAGTGTTACCTTCGATCCGAATTTTGAAAAAACTTTTCTACGATAGTTATTCCACATTCTAAATACTTTCATACTCTTGGATAATTTGCGTTAAATTTATAATTTCTGAAATATTTTTACAAAACTGTTTTTTTAATGAGAGTAAAAACCCACTTCCAGTACGGGATTGCGGGATAGGTGGGCAGACACAAATATGCACGGAGAAAGACAGTCATGCAAAAACCCCTATTCGTTATTAAGATCAACGCGGATATCTCCAAAAAATCAAAAATTTTTGTCAAGTAGGTATGAGAAAGTAAAGAAAATAATAATAGACCCTAGTTACTTTAATCCAAAAGAATTAATTACTACAAAAATATAAAAGAAATAGTGAAAAACAAGATATTTTAAATAATATTGTCTTTATTTCTTTTTTAAATTTACTGAAGTTTTTGCTCTGCTTTAAATATTTTGATGACATGTTACATCATTCACACACCACATATAAAAGCCTTTTTACAAAACTGTTTTTTTAATGAGAGTAAAAACCCACTTCCAGTACGGGATTGCGGGATAGGTGGGCAGACACAAATATGCACGGAGAAAGACAGTCATGCAAAAACCCCTATTCGTTATTAAGATCAACGCGGATATCTCCAAAAAATCAAAAATTTTTGTCAAGTAGGTATGAGAAAGTAAAGAAAATAATAATAGACCCTAGTTACTTTAATCCAAAAGAATTAATTACTACAAAAATATAAAAGAAATAGTGAAAAACAAGATATTTTAAATAATATTGTCTTTATTTCTTTTTTAAATTTACTGAAGTTTTTGCTCTGCTTTAAATATTTTGATGACATGTTACATCATTCACACACCACATATAAAAGCCTTTTTACAAAACTGTTTTTTTAATGAGAGTAAAAACCCACTTCCAGTACGGGATTGCGGGATAGGTGGGCAGACACAAATATGCACGGAGAAAGACAGTCATGCAAAAACCACCTATTCGTTATTAAGATCAACGCGGATATCTCCAAAAATCAAAAATTTTTGTCAAGTAGGTATGAGAAAGTAAAGAAAATAATAATAGACCCTAGTTACTTTAATCCAAAAGAATTAATTACTACAAAAATATAAAAGAAATAGTGAAAAACAAGATATTTTAAATAATATTGTCTTTATTTCTTTTTTAAATTTACTGAAGTTTTTGCTCTGCTTTAAATATTTTGATGACATGTTACATCATTCACACACCACATATAAAAGCCTTTTTTGAAAGTTTTGCTGCTTATGCAACGGAGGCAACATTTAACAATTGCAAATTTATCTCAATCATTTCATATGATTAAAAGATCTCTCGTACTGAAATCTTATACTTCTGTTATCCAATATATTGTGTACAGCGTCCCTTAAAACTCATCTATATAGTGAAAAGTAAATATCAAAATAATTGCTAAATATGCTTATACATTTTGCAAATACTTTATTGGGACACTTATTGAGAATTATGTAACTTGTCGAAGAATGTTAAAATTAAGACAGTGGCCAACATTGTTTTTACCCTAAGTCAGTAACTGATATAGTCAAACAGCTTAGCCCTGTTTACGGATAACATGTAGGATGAGTCAGATATGAAAATCTTGTAGATGTCTATAGTACGTTCTTGGAGATTAGTTATAGTGATTTTACACAGTCGAAACTTTCTATTCCAATCGCACATGCTGTTTCAACGAATGAAACTATTACTGGATATTTGTACGAATTATTTAGTTATTGCACTTGGGTATATGAAATCACGGTACAACAAATACTGTTGCTGTATTAGGAAAGTAACAAGGAAAACTGTGACATTGTGCAGCGGTGGTTACTATCATAGGACATCATAAACTTTGTTAAAGCACAGGATCAAGAATCTTCCATTATTATTTCTCGAGTTTTTTAACAAGTTTTGGAATGATCATTTCGATATGCCGCATCTGGCTTAAAGCGACTGTACCACTTAAAAACTACAGTTTCTCAGGGACAAGAATCCACGTAAACTGATGACATCTTCTCCAGTATGGTATGAACAGACTCCTTGTTTTGTGAGGAACTTAATAACGGTGCGATATTCAATTTTCTCCACATTTTACACTTTCATCCCGATTAAGTTGCTTGGTCGACAGTAGTTATAAGACTTTTCGGTAATAGAATCCTAGCTTTAAGTAATGGTGTCAAATAATAAGATATAAAATAATGAACACATCATAAATGTTTTGTTTTTAACATCATATTACCTACACAAGTTTTTGTAACATGCGCACCAGAATTAGTAGCAGGATGCAGTCCACAAAAATTCAGGGTATCGTGAAGATGTTATTCACTATTAGAAGTCAGGCTGAATCAATATTGAAGTCTCCACCCATTTTTAGGATCTTTTTGTCTTCATATTTTTTTTTTTTGTGATTACCCGATTGAAACTATGAAAGTTCATGATGATATATCACTGCCAGAACGATTCAGGCAGCACCATACATTTCAATACTTCAGCACTGAATGATATTTGATATAATGGAGGATTGACGTGATTTCAAAAAATGTGATTCAAATATTTCTTTACTAAAATTGCAACATATACATGTTGTGACAATAGACCTGAAAATGATTGGTTCCAGTTGCTTTTTAGGTTGCTAATGCTTGCATATCAAAATGTATCCAGTTTATTTAATGTATCATATATGCAGAAATTCCTCTGTTAAATTTGATTAACGACAGCTCGAATAATTATATTGCTTGTTGATTAAAATTCATGTATTTATGGAATAAATTGTTTTATAGTATTAGTAAAACGTGCAATTTACAGTGTATGATATTAAATTGTCACAAACCTCTTTACGAAAGATTTGAGCCTGATGTATTTTTCGTAAATGGAAGAAATATAAAAATTTCGTTGAACTCATGTTTTGAAGTCACCAGTAAATAGTTTTCACAATGGATATTTTAAAACGAAAATCTTAAAACACAATTAGTATCTATTGATTTTCAACTTATTTTTTTTTAAATAATATGTTATTTGCTGTGAGTTATAAACAATTATTTAAAATACTTAAAGCATGTTACCACACTAGTTTCTTGTCCAAACATACAACTTATACAAATTAGAATAATCGCAATTACATATTTAATATATAGTAGATATTTCTCAAAATATAAATCCTCATAATCGCGTAAGTTTCTACCTATAAAAACTTCTTATTTTGTTTTTAATGAGTCTGTTCCGCGTTTTTGATAGATAGATACTTTTGAGCGGCATCATGAATTAGATCAGTGGCGGCCCGTGATTTTTTGGGACGAGAGGGCACCGGGGGGTCTGAGTGTTTAATATCAAAAATTAAGTTAAGACAAAAGATAAACTCAATATGCTATTTCATTAACTTGTTTGAAAATAAAATCAATCCGCCGTTCCTTACGATCAGCAAAATGATTAATAACTAATTCATTGAAGTTTGGTGTTGGTGTCAGTTTAATCAATAAATCTGGTCTAGGGAGACCTAGACTTTTTAATTCTATCTGTCATAGCTCAGTGTGTTATTTTCTATCATTTCGATTATGTTATTAACGGAATTCATAGTTGCATTTGCACCGATAGAAATTACAACATACACTCTCTGTTGTATATTACATACTGGACCGCCACCTGGCACCATAGAATAGTGCCCCACCGCTGACATATATCCGCGCGCTACCCGCGCCAGTTTCATCGCTTGATTTCTAATACAGACGGGGCAGTCGCGCGAGATGCCCCGGAGCCTACGTCACACTGCGATTTTTAAACGCGCTGAAAAGACGGACTGTTACTACCGAAAACATATTATTTGTTATCAAACAATTCAGAAAAATTACATACAAATTAGGTATTTATAATTAATTTATCTGTTAAAAGAAATTTGTCACGGGGGGGGGGGGGGGGTAGTGCCCCGTTGCCCTAGCTGCAGCAGCCGCCACTGAATTAGATCAGCCTAGAAACAGACATACATTTGCAATAATAATTATGCTATGATGAGGAAATAAATGCTAATCTTTTATAATACCAATAATAATAGTTAAGCTCTATTATAATAGTTATTTATGTACCAAGTCAGTAAAGTGATACTTTATCGAACGAGTCTGATTTACGAGCCAAGCGAGTGAAGCGAGCGCGGCGAGTAAAAGACGAGTTCGATAAAGGTACTTTACTGACGTGGTGCATACAAAATTTTATCGCCAACCGTGAAAATTGTTAATTTAAGAAATAAAGATATAATAACTTTTGACAGTTTATGACAGTGACAAACGATTTATGTTTAAAGTCATCTGTCATGGCTACACTGACAGATATTAGCGGCAGGTAATAGTATATTAAAATACAAGTTTCATAAGACACGATTTTTGCGCACGCGTTCAAGTTTAGAAAATGAGCCGCCAGGCGAGTTTTCTAAAGAACAAGTGCGCAAAATGTCTTATGAAACGTGTATTTTATACTATTTTTTCTATTTCGGTTATTAAAAGTTGAAAAAAGCTTAAAATAAGAGTCATGTTTTGTTCGAATATTTTAGAAATTTTGCTTTTTTGAAGTTGGTTACTCTGATTTTTAAGTAGAACGTTTTAAATATTTGAATATATCGGAGGTGCTATATGTAATTGTGTTTAAAATTCAGACTGATTTATGCAATAAATTATTTCAAATTATCAACAAAAAGGACGAAATAAATAACTGTACGCGCCCAGAGATTCGCAAAATAGCAGAAGACAATTTACAAAATCTTTCGTCCACAAACTCTACATATTTATCAAAACAAACTTTTATAATAGTTGTACTATTCAACATGGTAAGTAAATGTCAATAGTAGCATCAGAAAACTCATCATCCAACTCTGCTTAACAATTTATATTGCTAATTAGTAAGTGAAATGTTAGCATGTGTGCTTTTTATTCTTTGTACAATTTTATTGCACATTTTTGTTACTTTAAAAGCTTATATTTTGACATTTAAATACGATTTGGTTCCATTTTTTTTGTTACCAACTTCAAAAAAATAAAATTAGCGTGCGATAAAGTAATACTTTATGCAACCAAAACGGGTGTCGTAAAGTGAACTTTATAGCACCGGAATAGAAAAAGTACTTTATTGTACAGTACGATAAAGTGTTTGTTTACCTCCGTAAAACGCTATGGTAACGCATCGCTTTACTGACGGTTGGCGATAAACTACATTGTATATACCTACCTAGATTATGACATCATTTTTCAATAATTTTTACTCATTATAATATGTTTTTTTATTAGATTACCTATATATACGTACGTGTTTTTAGAACTCTTGGACTTTCACAAATCGCGTGAAATCTTTCATAGTAACATAAAATATGGTTACATACGTGGACATCTGACCAGTTTCAAGAAGTGTATTAGCTGTGAAATCCCAACGATATGTTTTCGTCATGAATGCTCATTAATCACCTTGACTCTTTAGCAGTAAACAGAATGATGGTACAGCATGAAGCAATTATATTTGATTTCAAAATTCCACAATTATATTTGTCATTGCTGAAAGTTATATTGTTTGTGGTCTACTACCACCTAATATGAAATTAATTACTATATAGGCAGACTATAAAATTTTAGTATTTAAGATTGATGAACATATTATAATTACTAATTACGTACACTTTTCGGAAAGTGTGTGCAGTCGATGCACGTATGAAAGAATCATGACGTCAAATGTGGTATGTTGGGCAACTCTAACTACTACTATTATTGATAGTAATATAATATACCGGGTGTCCAGTATTGAGAAATATGTTTCATTTTACTTTCTTGTACGTAGTAGGTACAAGGAAATATTGTTATGATGAAAATTTTCGACCACGAGATTTTGGCAGATGTCCACGTTTAGAAGTCCCCTGATACCGTAAAAGTAGTTTTTAAAAAATCTATTTCTCTCTCTCCATCTGACCACGATAGCGGACAAACTTTAGCCGTTTGGCCACTAATCAATACTAAACTTCATATTTACGAACTGATTAGATTTTCAGCGAAATAGGTACGTCGGAAGTAGTAAGTAGTTTACTTCAGTAAAAAAATAATATTTTGTGAACTACTAAGTTTAAACAAACTTAAAAAGACTACGAAAGTACTCAAAACTGAATTTACATTTTTATAAAAGAAGTTTTTCGAAATTCCTGTCGGAAATAGGTTGTTTACACTTATCGAAAAATAACTTTTTGCAAATATTTCGCAGATTATGCGTTCTATAGAGACTGTAGAAAAAAGTATTTGTAGCTAATCTGGAACAGTCTTCGTATAAGAGAAATTTCAAAATTCGGAGCGGAAGTAGCATTTTCCCTCTTATCTAACAGCAGTTTTTTTGAAAATATCTCTCACATTATGCGTTCTACAGAGATTTATTACAGCAAAAGTAATTATAGTTCGATTTGAAAGAATTTTCGTACAAAAAAAAATTAAAAATTCGGGGACCGTAAGTAACACTTTTACTCTTACCGTAGAACAGGTTTTGCAAATTATGTATTTTGTACACATAGGTGTAAGAGAACCGTGCGGTGCCCACACCTCATTTTCTTATATGAAATTTAACATTTATCCATTTCAAAAACATTATAATATCGTAAATTCCCTAAATATCAGTTTGTAAATGAAACTTATGTTTTTAAGAAGAAAATTAAAGAGTTTATTTAACAATTCTTTTTATTGAACTAGCACTTGACAATTCTATTACAACAGACTAAATTGACTAAATACATTGCATTTACATATATTTATAACTTCTTAACCTAGATAATAATGTCCTTATGCAGTTTGTGCATTTCTTGGAATAGTGGCGTGAGCGTCTGCAGTTGAATGTGTTGTTTTCTTGCAATTGTAATGCCTAATAATTTTGATATCACAATGCACAGGTGTTGTTTACATCTACTTGCATCTCTATGTATTCTGGTACCGTAACGCACTTAATAAAATCTACGTGTGTTTACGACAAAGCAACAAAATGATATCAATCATGTTTACTGTATAAGAAATAATTGATTAATAAAGTAAAAGTGTTTTTGTTGCACATTTCCTTTTGATAACAGAATAAAAATTTTGATAAGGATAAAAACATAAAATAATATATAAACAAGAAATAATGCTATAGTAGTTAAAATGCCATAAATGGAAATCTCCAGCTATAATGTAAAATTTAAAACAATCATATATCGAACATAAATCAAAATTGTGGAGAATGGAATAGGTTTTTGCAAATATCTCGGAAATTACGTGTTCGATACAGGTTTATTATAAGTACAAAAATATTTAGGGCTAGATTTGAAATAATTTTTGTATAAAAAAATATAAAAATTTGGATTGGAATTATTACTTCTGCTCAAATGGAATACCTAGCAGTTATTTTGGAAATTTCTAGCAAA
This sequence comes from Amphimallon solstitiale, assembly GCA_963170755.1. Lineage (NCBI taxonomy): Eukaryota > Metazoa > Arthropoda > Insecta > Coleoptera > Scarabaeidae > Amphimallon > Amphimallon solstitiale. The sequence goes on from OY720679.1 coordinate 117,344,403, forward strand.
TTAAGCTTTCGATACAGTTTTATTACAAGTGCAAAAGTATTTAAAGCAGGATTTGTACTAAGTTTTATATAAAGAAAATGTGAACATTTTTATCTGAAGTTACACTTTTACGCTTATCGCATAGCGAATCTTTGCAAAAATCTCATAAATTACACATTCCACGCAGATTTATTACAAGAAAAAAACTATTTAGAACTGAGTTTAGTACAGTTTTCGTGTAAAAAACATCAAAGATATATTTGCTTTTAAATTATTTCACTAAAAACTATTACTTTGCAATTAGATTTGTTTTGTACTAACATATAAATTGATTTATAAATTTTATTTTATTCTGATATCTCTCCAGACAACCATTGCTATGGTAGAGATTCACTTTGACTGCCAACTTATATCTCTTTTAGCCTACACATACTTACTTAATTATTATCATTTCTTGTTTTCATCGTTCCATTTTGTAATTCACTTTGGTCGTATTGGAAATATAGAGTTGGTATAGATTATTGTGTTACATAAAATTTGTTTCTTTTTAAATTAATATATGTCGATTTCTAAAATAGTTGCTTTCATTATTTTCCTTTTGAATAATAACTAACCTTATATAAATCAAATAGAGTTAAATTTTTCTATATTTGTATTAAAGCATAAGGTATAACACATGAAAAGGGTTTATATCAGCTAATTTACTAATGCAAACACTAAACAAACTGTTTTATTTCATAGTGTGCACTATTCAGTACATAAATCAAAATCGCTGAATAATAATAATATATTTATTGACCATACAAATGATACAGATAAACAGATACAAGGTATAATTACTAATTATAATCATTTTTGAAACTCTTAAACTTCAGATTGAGATCCTACATCTCCATTAAACTTGCAGGTCAAATGGATCTAGGTCAGTAAGAAGTATTGATCTTCCCCTAGATCCAACATATGCATATCAAACAAGAAGAAATACTAAATCCTAGTGAAGAGAATAGCGCCTGCTCGAACATCTCATTTTATTTACATAATCATAAAGTGATATAAAAAAAAACCTGTTACATTCATGTATCTCGCTTCTATATGTATTATACTACCTATACATAATAATATAAATATATACATATATCTGAATGAAATTTATGGTAATGACAGCAAATCTGGATCACGTAACATTGAAATAAATGCGATGTTTTGAATACTTTTAGTGTGCATTCATTCATAGATCTTTGTAAAACAATGTTCGTAAGGGAACACGTACACTTTCAGCCGAGAATTTTCCAAATTTCAATATATAAGTATTCATTATGATAAATATTTAAATATTCGAATTTTTCGAATATTCGAATTATTTAAAATATTCTTATATTGAAGTATTTAAATATTCGAATATTTGAATATTACAACAAGTTTTCTGTATTATAATATTCCAACCCAAAAATTTGAACTTTTATTACCCATTCCAATATTCGGTGTTACAGACTTTAGAGAAAGCCCTTTCTGAGGCTGTCTAAGTGGCGGGGGCGCAGAGATATCGTTTAGCATATTTTGATAGCTATGTATATTTTTTTTCATTGTTTTCCGCCATTGTAACGGGTTCATACTTTCTGGTATATAACATTCCGAAGAATATATATATCAACATCATTGGGACAATCTACTTGTTCATTAAGGAATAAAATATCCAACGCGTTCCTTTTGCTTGATTCATGTTCCTTTCATCAAATTCAACTGATGACTCTTCTTCGTTTTTCAAGATATCTTTTAGGTTTTTTTTTTGTTTTAAGCAGACATCCAAAGAATCTTTTCTTTTTTTTAAACCGTGGATCTAGAAATGTACTAATGTCTAATATTCGAATTGGTGAAGCATCGGTAACCAAAGCATTACTAGGAAAGACTTTTGTGAACCTTCAATGAAATTCCCGTTGCAAAACAGAATTCATTTCTTTTATCTCTTCTGGTTCAACCTTATCAATCTTTGAAACGAATTTTTTCATCAAATATTGCAAATAGACATCACCATTCAAATCGGCGGTTGAGATTCTGATGACAATAAAGTTGCAACAAAGTCAAAGAGTTCCAATATTTGATCAATATTTTCAATGATCGTTCATTCACATTCAGTTAAATTAAATGTCCTGCCTGAGCTCTTGTGGTTATTGCCCTCTCAGATAATACGCTGATCAAAGATTCACATTGTTCCAGTATCCGTTTCAACATAAAAATGTTCAATTTAACTGACTGAATGAGTTTGTGTTTTGAAAACCCACTTGAATTTGTTTGTGAGTTAAAGCAGTTGTTGCGAAGTTAGAATACTAAAATGACTAACAATATTGCTGCATTTGCGAATAATGGGATTTTCCTTTAATATTTTGTTCAAAACCAGTTGCAATGAATGTGCAATAATACAAACTGAATCGTACGGCAGTTGCCGAACTGCTCCCACAATATTTGCAGCACTGTCATGTACTACTGTCAAAAATTTTACGTGCCACATGTTCCCACTTTGCGTTTATATAATGAGCACTTATTGTGATGTAAGACTCTTTTGCTCTCGAGCTCCAACAGTCGGTTGTCAACGCAATAGGCTTCACATCTGCATTGCCAGTTCTTCAACACGTTTTCGTTTTCAGTGTCATACAGAGCATCAATTCTTTACTGATTTGTTTTTAACCGAAATTTTGTATGAGGGCGGAATATTTAACATGAGGTTTCTGAAACCTTTATTTTCAACAAACGATATTGCTAATGTATCAATGCAAATCGTTGTAGTTATCAACTGCGTAATAATTTATTGTTTTTGTTCGAATACTTTGTAAGACGAAAAAATTTCAGTTATTTTTGGCTGGAAAGAAGAAATATATGTAGCTGATGCTGCAATATTAGATTCATCAGAAGATTGAACCGTATCCACTAAAGTACTGCAAGTGCAATAAAAAGATACTCTATTTTCTGAAGAAAAATTCAAATTTCCACATAAAGATTACAGTAATAAAAAAAATCTAATACATAATGATGCATGTAATTAGCGTTTAGTGAATGAAACTGTTGGTTTTATGTGCTATTACTGTAAACCTATATGTGAAAATTAAAATAATTACACAACCCTTCTTAATAATTATTAACTATACAGTTTTAAAAGACAATAAATCAGTTAAAAAATTAAACTGAAAGTGCTACTTTCGGTCCAAAATTCGAATATGTTGAACATCTATCTCTTTCATACTCTTAATTAGTCTAAATAGGTCTGTAAAATACCCATGACTTGCGAGATATTCGCGAAAAATTATTTTTCCATAATAGTAATACGAGTATAATAATAATAGTAAATCTGCAGAAATCTCGATGTCGAAAATTTTCGTCATCACAATGCTTTCTTATAATATGTAGTATAAGAAAGTAACACCTATTTGTTACATTTAGAAATTGGATAGGACTTAATTTCAACTATTCGAATATTTTAATTATTCGTTTCGATTCTCGATTCATTATGTATTTTGAATTTTTTATATGAAAGTTATTCCAAATTTACTTTTGAATATTTAGCCTTTCAGCTAAGAAAACATATTTAAAGTTAAAGTACGTTGTTTATAAATTTTGCTTCTTAGGGTCACCTCTATATACACACCCCGCAAAAATTACAAATTAGAAAATATCCGTGAAGGCAATACTTTGTTATATACCTTGTTTCAGAATAAAAACTAGTGATTCAAATATTGCACCAAAATGGTAGATATTTTTAAGAGATTTTATTAGTTTTTGTGCAGTTCAATATGGAAAAGTAAGTATACGCCATATACGCCATATTTTATACATAGCCAAGCCATAACCTGTGAATGTTATCGCACATTTTTGCTTTTATTTATTATATTCTTATACTGTGTTATAAAATACAATTTATTCTTCGAAGTAGGTCACGAATTACTGATCAGTCAGAGTAGGAAATATTACTGCAACAAACTCAAAAAATAGGAACAGCACTAATTGTAATTTTTTTAAAACGCATAGTAAGATAAAGGTATTATTTCAATGACAATATATTATAAAGAGTATTACAGAGCTGGCAAAGTTAACTATATATTCCATAATTAAAAAATATTAAGAAACAGGTCAACTAAAACCTCCTAAAGAACGAGGGAGCAGGCATTCGAAACAACGAAAATTAGTTGAATTTGTCAGAAATACTTTATGGCAGATTAGTGTGGAAATGTTTTTGAAGAATGGTTTCACGAAGTACCTATTACATAAATAGCCAGATAGAGTATTTTTCTTTTTCTTCAAGTCAGAACTTTATTCTGCAAAAACATATTATTTTCCATATAATCTCCCGCCCTGGAAACGCATTTTTCCCAGCGGATTGGGAGTTTTTTAATTTCTTCATCGTAGAGAGTTTTCGTTTGCGCACATAGCCGTTCAAGCACAAACTCCTCTACTGCTTGGTCATTGTTGAAACGCCAACCTGCAGGTGCTTCTTTCAAGGGTCCAAAAAGATAAAAATCACAAGGCGACAAGTCTGGATTGTTGGGAGGATGCTCCAACGCTTGCCAGACCAGGCTGTCTAATTTTTGCCTAGTGACGTTTGTTCAATGAGGCTCGGCATTGTCATCAGGAAGAATCACACTTCTGACAGACTTCGTCTTACTTTTTCATCGAATGGAAAGCTTTACGGCATCCAGAAGCTCGCAATAATATTTTACGTTAATAGTGACGCAGACAAACCTCCTCTAGCCGGTGCAGTTTCTGTTCATTCGACAATAGCCGCGGAACCCATTATGCACACACCTTGTGGATTCTCAAGACTACTGTCAGAATGTGCGGATCACTTCCGTATCCCATGGGCGACGATTGTGGCTCTGGTTATCGACGTTTATACGCCTTCAGAAAATTCCTTGTGCCATGCAAAAACACGGGTTCGTGACAAGGTGTTATCGCGGAACTGTGCTTGTAATCTCAGCTAATTTCCATTGGTTTCACACCCTCCTGGGCCAAAAAACTTGATAATTTATCCGTTGCTCCACAGAAACATGCAGTTGTTGCTCACTCATGGTTTCTATAGTACAAAGGGGACCTGACTGACCTGAGAGAATTTGAGTCGTTTCTATACCTTCCCTAAACGTCTACCTTAGCCGAAAATCAATTCATCCCAAGCCAGGAACCTGTGTAGAATAAAAAAAATCAGTCCCACCAAATTTGATATATCCTCGTATTAGAGTGGAAAGGATACTTACTTAGAAAAAGGAATATGAGATGGATTAATGGTTGATATCGTAGAACCATTTGTTTTGGAAATAGGGTTAGTAAGTGAACGTGACTTATTATTGTTCAGTGAATCATACTATTTTTTTCAATTAAATTTTGTGTATTTATAACTTTGTTATTGTATTTTTGAGATATTTTTATAGTAATTTATAAATTTTAAAAGTAGTTCAAACCTGATAAAATTTGAAAGAAAATTACATGAAATATTTATATGCTTGAGTTTATAGTTTTTAATGCCATATTTGACACAAACTATAAGGTTATGTCGAATATCGCATTTAATTCTAATTTTGAGTAGATTTTACATATTCATCCAAAAAGTTACGCTTGTACAATTATTTGATTAATATAATTTTTTTACACTTATTAGAAAAATAATTAAAGTTGTGAACAAATTACTAACTACACTGTTTGATATCAAATTCTTTGTTATATTTTAAGCTACGTGTTCCGGGTTTTGCCGGGACATTTGAATCACTTGTTATTCTGAAACAGAGTCTAGTAGATATAAATGAGTTTGCAGCTGAATGGAATCGCAAAATAAATTCTAAAATTTTTGTTTAGTAAAATACTCGACACATTATTGGCGTGCGTAATGTAAGATAATAAATCTATTAATCACTTTAATAAACAAACATTTACACAGATGTTTCATTAAAAAAGTGCGAAAATATCTGTGACGCCCAAATATGCATATTAGATACTTTAAAACTTTCATTAAAGGTAGGTAATATAGTTTTTTGATGTTTACCGAAAACTAGTTAGGGGTGCCTAAAATATGTAATATAAACAAACGATAAGATTAGATACATACACGGATATGTAATATTAAATAAGTTAGTATAGGTTCATATAGTAGCTTTTTATTGCACTTGAAATTCTGCCTAGTCGTAAACTATTACATTAAACTTGAAAAGGATAGAAATAATGTCAATTATTTACCTTTTTCTTTGTGTAATATTTGAAAATATCTTACTCAGTAAATTAGTTAATAAACATGTGTTATAGTTATAGTAATACAATAGAGATGTTAAAGTGAACTGTCATTATAGATATATTTGGAATACGTATATAGAAGAGTTATTTATACCGCTTGTGTGAAATACCATTAGCCATACGGAGTCCCATGCTTGTGTTCCCTCGGGTACATTTAAAGAATCCAATGTTGAAAGGTGCTCCACCGGGAAGTATAGGTTGCGTCAGAATTAGTGGTTGGTCAAATACAAGCTCCTTTTTGGAATATCTTGAACATTTTATTGCACAATCTACACCAAGTGTAGAAAACAAAATAATATTAACACTTGACAACGATGAAAGTCACGTATCGATAGAAGCTATATAAACTAAAGCTAAAGAAAATCGCATAACATTGCTTACTTTTCCCCCTCACACCAGCCACAAGCTGCAACCTTTAAATAGGTCAGTTTTTGGCCCGTTAAAGAAATATTACAACACAGCCTGCCATGAATGGTTACTCAATAATCCTGGAGTGCCTATGACAATACATATATGATGTTGCTGAATGTGCAGGAAAAGCATATCCCACCGCATTTACACCATATAATATTCAATCTGGATTCAGAGTTTATGGAATTTTTCCTGTCAACAGATATATTTTCACAGATGATGAATTTTTAACATCATACGCTACAGATAGGCCACATGATGATTCAAATAATATTCCTAGGGAATGTGCAACTCCGTCAAGGGACTTACCAAGCTGTTCAAGTATGTACTCATATTCTGAACTCAGAAGAAGAACCTGAAACCCACGTAACACCCGAAAGTATTCGCCCTTACCCCAAATCAAAGCCCAGGAAAACCATTGAACGCGGTAGAAGACCAGGGCGATGTCGCATATTAACAAACGCACCCGAAAATATGAAATAATGTTGAATTCTACTAATAAAAATAAATGTAGTATAAGCGCTAATCTTAAACAGCAAAAGGTGAAGAAAGTAATAATGGGAAAAGATTCTACAAGTTCAGAGGAAAATTTGCAGCTAGAGTCATCAGATTCATTGGAAGATATGAGCATCGGTTCTGACATAAATGAGGAAATCAGTGCTTCTGAATCTCTTAATGTAAATGATTTTATTTTGGTGTAGATTAAAGGAAAAAGCCTGTTCGTTATTACATATCTCAAATTATTTCTGTCGGTAAGGATGTTCTAGAAATAAGGTGCCTGAAAAGAGTTCCAGAATCTACTAACAAATTCACTTACGAAAACGGTGAAGTCTATGAAATATCTATGAACGATGTCATCATGAATGTACCTCACTGCAAATTAGTTGGTAGTACTGTCCGTAAAAGTCATCAGTTTGAATTTGGCATTGATTTTTCTGCATATAATGTTAGTTAAGGTTCACTATTTCATACTTTAGAGTAATATTTATTATGTCCCAAGGTATGTGATTACTCATCCCAAGGTACGTGCCACTTAATGTACCTTGGGACATTAGACACGATAAATAAAATGTATTAATATCACATTGTTATACAAAATTTAAACCATCTATGAATATTGTATTTTGTTCATTAAAGTTTCCTTGTATATCCTCTATGGTTGCATTTTCTTTGGTTGAATGTATATATTTTTACCATGAGAAAAGTAAAAGTTGTCCCAAGGTACGTGGTTCTCCCCTACATATGCGTAAATTTAGTCATAATTATTATGGTTTCACGATCCAATTAAACTAATTGATGAAGCACATTTACCATAATACTTAACCAACCTGGTTTTGATTTTCTGTAATAGTCTTTTATCACTTATTATGAAATTCTCCCACGTCTATTTTCCACAAGACAACATGAATAATTGAGATTGGGTTTATATTACTAGGTCCAGAAGCTAAAAATGAGTTTTCACTTACACTATTTGCGAACTTCTATATTCTAGTGGAAAATTACACTACTACTACCACTGATAATAATAGTAATAATAATAAGAATAAACTAAGAGTGCGATATTATTTATTATAATTGTGGTAAAATGCATATTCTGAATTGTTTCTTTATATAAAACTATTAATTTTATCTTAGATAGCAAGGAAAGACATTCTGTGCATTAAAATGACTTTTGTACTAAATACGTAATAATACAAGAGCGGAACATTAATTGATGTTATTTATTCAACTATTATGTTGATTGTTCATTCAAAATGCAGGTTGTTTCAGGAGTAATGGTAATAGCAGAAGGTGTAGTGCACGGAATGTTTTTAATAAGAAAGTTCAAACTAGTCGTGTAACTTGTGACAAACACTTAATTTCATAAAGACAGAGCAGCTTGAATATTACCCTCAGAAAGGATTACAGTCAGTGTTGCGCAAAGGAAGACAACTTATTTATTACATCTATTAATTAAGATTGTGAATAACAGAAGTAGATCGTTAGTTCTTATTAATTTCTAAATCATTTAATCAGCTTATACGATATGTAGGTACTACTTCTGTTACGTACCTTTAACGCAAAGTAGAATTAGTATTCGACACGTCTTGCATTCCCGCCCATTTATCCGGTATATAAATAATATTAAACAGTAGTAAATTTTCAACCAGATGTTTATATTTAAATATTACGACCTATTACAGACAAAGCTAGATAACAACAAAAAGATTGAATTAAACATCGTAGCTATTCAAAATTTATTTCCACAAATAAATGTTCAATTGATTATGATTGAAATATATAGCTTTATAAATAGGAATTTAAAATAAGAGTTTCAAAGGCGTTGCCCTCTATTGACTACTTTCTTAACTTCAGTTACCTTTTACGTAGCGATATATTTATGTCTTAATTTGAATTAAATAAAATATAGAAACAAATATTATGTTGCACGGTTTTTCGAATAGTTTTTATACCACATGAATCATTTAAATTATTAAATCTAATGTTATGACATCGTTCATTTTATATAGATTACTAGCGATACCCGGCGCGCTTTGCAACGCCCAAAAAAAGCCCAATTTTTATCAGCACCAAACTTCACAGGAGCACACTTCAGACTATGCTAGAGTTTTCCTGAAAATTTAATCTAAATCGTTTCAGCGGTTTCGGAGTCTATAGGGAACATACACGGCCACACACATACATCCAATATTATATATAAAATTTTAATTTATTTAAATATCAGTGACCACAGCTAGGAATTAAATTTGGCTTTTCGAGTCAGTCATTGCATTACGCTTATGTATTTCTGCAATTTCCATATAATTGATTTATTCATTACTGCTAAATAACAAATTGATTTTTATAAATTAATTTATGGTGGAAGCCAAATAAATAGATTCTGTTGAAGACTTAAAACTGAAAGAACAATTATTCTATTGTATTTTATGTTTCATTTTATTTTATGAAGTTTTATATTTTTTTGTAAACAGGTTTTATTGTAATCATGTTCTTATTAATGTTTTATGTATTTATATTATTTGCACGAAACTTTATTTTTGATACTTACATGTGCAGACCGTTTTTAACTCATGCCTGCCGGCCTGACTACAGAGAACGATATACAGACTGTTTGGTAAAAAACGTAAATTCTTTATTTATTATCCGATTTCAATAAATAAAAAAAGTATAAAAGTGGTTTGACAAACTCTATAAAATGGCTCTAATCCCATTTTTTTAATGCTTATTTTGAATACGTAACGATAGTCAACTTTTTTTTTTAAATGGACACCTGTAGTTTTTTTTCTTCCTTTAGTCTGGTAGATAATTTTTTTCTGAATCTAGTAATGTTCATTTAGTTACCATTTGGTTGATATTTAATTAAAAAAATTGAATTATCTGCAACCTTCATCCTCTTACTATGAAGTGCCCGTGAAAGGAAAACCCAACACAAGTGCGACAACTATATCATTCAAACGTCTGCCATTCGAAAATTACTGTAACTTGCGATTTTAAAGTATTATTTCTTGTGAAATAACGAAACCACCGTAATCATGAACAATAATTACCTCACCGATATGTTTGAAATTTACGACGAATTTCATAAAAATCGTAATCAAAGGGGGCTTTATGGTGACAGCTAACAACCAAAGAAGTCCCAAACCCCCATCAATTTAGATGGCTAGAAGAAAATTTGAAGCACTATGGTGTTTTTAAAAAACCAGGGCTAGAACAGTCACGATTTGGAGAAAATATTAAAACGAATGTTCTTCTCTGAGTGCACGAAAATTCGCTTATCTCAACTCGAGAGATTGCCAGAAGCATTGGCATGCCAAATCAAATAGTACACTCAGTGTTGAAAAAGCATGAATTTAAGTCATACATTCCACAAAAAGTGCAAGCACTAGTGGAAGATGATGGAGGTCGGAGAGAAAGACTTTGTAACTTTTTTTTACACATTTTACAAAACACTCCACAGAAAAATTATTTGGACCGATGAATACACCTTTATCAATAATGTCTTTTTTAACAGAAACATTCACCGATATTGGAGCCAGGAAAATCTTAGAATTATCGTTGAAAATAAGTTCCAAAGAAGATTCACTGTCAATGTGTGGTGCGATATTTCAGGTGATTGGTTAATTAGATGATTTTTTTATAAATGGTACTTTTAATCAAGAAAAAAATTATCGCCTACTTTCTGAAGACCTTGACAATTTTTTAGGCGATCTACTTTTGTTAATTTAATTTTATTTTTGCCATCAAATCTCACTGATTTTTTTTTTGACTTGAATGAATTATTGGATGACTGCTGTGGCGGTGTGTAACAAATAAAAAATAAATAACAGATGCAGACTTCCCATCTAATTTTCGAATGCCAGACGTTAGAATGACATATTTGTCGTATTTGTGTCGCGATTTTTTTTCATGATACACTTGAGAATTTCATAGTAAGCGGATAAAGGTTGAAGATAATTCAATTAAAGTGTCCTTTTAAAAAAAAGTTGACTATCGTTACGTATTCAAGACAGCGTTGAAAAAATGATATTAAGGCCAGTTTACAGAGTTTGTCAAACAATTTTCATACTTTCTTTATTTATTGAAATCGGGTAATAAATAAAGAAGCTACGGGATGTATGGTAGGCGATGTCAGACAGTTGTGCATTGCTGGGAGTCAATTATAGCTTGTGCAAGCTATAATTGACTTACGCCTTGCGATTCAGAATTATTTTATTAAAATGGCATCTTGGAAACATCTTCCTTCATTTGTTCTACTGTCAGTGTCGTGCCTAATATTTAATTTTCAAAATAAGTGTCACTCTGTAATCATATGATCATGCTTACGTGCAACTATATCATTTTCAGTATGATGATGTAGAATTAATAACCTGTAATTTCGAATTTATATTATGTAAAACTTGGTGCGGGTCTGATCCGGAAACCAAAATCTATAGTCTATATATGTTTCTAGTTTCAATAACAAAGTAAATAAATAAGAGGTAATTACAGTGAACCTCATACGGAGCCTATGTTAAAGTGGCTGCTTTGAGCACCTTACTTACCGACAAGTCTGAAACCAGTTTCTGGAAAAGGTGGCACATTTCTAGTATGTGCAGTACCGGATTGAGGGGGGGGGGGCAAAAGGGGGCAACTGTCCCGGGCGGTAAAATGGAATTGAAAAATTGATCTTTTTTATTATAGTTATATAAATAAAAACATAAAATTTGGATATTATCACATCAATTTCTTTTTATACTGGTGGGGTATTATTAAACTATTAATTACAGAAAGTAAACTCAAATCACTGTTTTACGTAAAAGTAAAACAAGGATGTTTTCTATAATAGAAGAGCGCTAATTGCGTTGATGTGATTGGTATAGAATGTTTCATTGCCAAAAAAAAAAAAAACTATCAGGTAGCTAGGAGAGGAAGAGTGGCCTGTGACTTATAGTGATGAGGGGTGGCGGGAAAAGACAGTGCCAATTGCAGACATTTCGTTGTGACCTCGCATCACTAAAATAAATGATGGGAGATCATGTTCGAAAAAAGATACTGAATGACATATACTACGCACAATACTATTCACTGTTGTTTGATTGCACACCTGATAAATCACACACAGAAGAAATGAGCCAAGTAATCCGATATGTTGCAAAGAACAAAAATGGCCAATTTGAAATCAGAGAAAGCTTCATTGATATTATAGCAGTTTTGAAAAATCTGGGGACTACATGGCAGATACAATATTTCATAAGCTGGAGGAAGATGGGTTAGAAATAAGAAATTGTCGAACCCAAACATATGGTAAAGGGTCGAATATGTGTGGTGTTTCTAAAGGAGGTCAAGCTAGATTCTTGGATATCAACCCAATAGCAACATTTGTGCCTTGCACAGCCCACTCCTTGAATCTGATGGGACTACATGCAGCATTAACATCGCCTAATACAGCAAACTTATTTGGAGTAATCCAGAGATTATACACTTATTTCCATCAACACAATGGTGGGAAGTCATGAAGAAACACACAAAAACGAATTTAAAAGGAACCAGTGATACTCGATGGTCTGCTAGGTCTGAGGTTGTACATGCTCTTGTAAAAAACTTTCAAGGAGTAATTAGCGATCTCACTGTGTTGAACCAAGAAGAAATGTATACACCAGAAACAAAGTCTGAGGCCTCTAGCCTCATTCGTACATTGAAAGATTTCCGATTTATTTTGTATTTAGTTGCTTGGGCAAATATCTTAAAAGAAATTAGCAGAGTTAACAAGGAAATACAGAAACATAACATAATATTGTCAAAACAATACAAATGTTGCAAGGTCTAATCAAACATTTGGAAAGGCAGAGGAACGAAGCAAATGAATAGATAAAGACTGTCAAAGAAATAGCGCAAAAAATTGAAGTAACTATGGAAACTCGCAGAATCCCAAAAAGGAAAATAATGCCTGGAGAAATGGCGCAAGATGATGGAAGAAGTTTCTCTCTAGAAGAAATTTTGAAAAAATGAATCAACTTGATCTTCTAAACCTAATCCAAGAAAGTTATTTGGCTGATGGATTCCCAAATGTGTGCGTAGCCTTAAGAGTTTACTTAACGCTCTCAACTACATCACGAGCTATGAGAGGAGTTTCAGCAAGATCAGTGGCAGCTGGTGAGTACATTTTGGTGTAGCAATTATATATAGACAAGACTGATTCGTTTATTACCAATGATATGCTCGGCATCTGGGAGTTTATCACCGATAATAAACTAATCAGTCTTGTCTATGTAATTGCTCCACCTAATCGTACTCACCACCCGCGACTGGTGAAGATAATTAAAAGAGATTGAGGAACCACGCAATACTGTCTATAGAAAGCCAAGACGCTAATTCAATAAATTATGAAGATGCCATTAAGGCAAATAATTTTGTAAAAAGATCTGCACACAACACATTTTCTAAAGCATAGTGAAAGGTAGTTGCGAAGATCATCATTGCTTGTGCAAGAGGATACTGGTGGATACATGGATACATGTATTTTTAATGTTATAGTAGTGTTGAGTAAAAAATATATGTGTTTTTATTTCAATAGATTAAGTTTGGCACACCATTAAAAAAGGCTATTACTTTTTTCCTGTTATTAATTACTGCATTACCTAAATACTAAAAAATAGCTAGAGGGGCGGCATGGTGCTGACTTGCCCCCACTAAGAAATTTCCCAGATCCGCCACTGAGTATGTGGCATGTATTTGTAAAGAGATAGATTTTTAAATCATGGGATGGTCGAAAAGAATATAAATCATCATATATTATCAAATACTTTGATATTAAGTACACGCCCCTATTGATTCTACATATGATTCACGATGTCTTTCGCTTCCCTTATGTTGACTTGATATATGGTAACAATATGGACCATTAGAATGGGATGTTACAAGCAAATGCACTCCGGACATTTCATACATACCTTATTGCACCTTATTTATGCTTTTAATGAAAGATTATTAATATTTTATTTTATATTTCCATGTAAATAATTACCTTCTCTATCTTATCTATCATTTCACACCTTTAACATTTCTACACAACAAGTAAGTGCTAATACCGTTTTTGTTATGAATTTACACGAACCATTAACGTGATTTGTTATATAAATAATATGTCACCGATTATATATTTCCTTTCATTTTGATTAATATGTTTCTTTATATAATTAAAAACACAAAATGAGACGCATAATGTGTGTACATATATAGATGAAGTTAAAACTAATTAGTAATAAAATATCTGTTCGACGATAAAATAGACATAATGAAAGCACGCGTATGTGTATGTGAAATGTTTACTTACTGTAATTAAAACACTGGTAAACAAAACAATATTTATTAAAAATTTAATCTTTATCTGCTATAAATAAATCTAGGAATTCTCTGTGTCTACCAGTTTGAAGTGATTATTTTCTCATCAAAATAATATTAATAATTTTCCAATTTGATAATAGATAATATGTTATGAGGATGATGCGGCATTAATAGACGAACAGGAAGACGAATTGTACAGTAAAATACAAATTGCTGTAAGCTTTGTAATGAACTGTTTTATAAAAAGTAAATTTTAGACTATTTGTTCTATTTCTGGTTTTAAATGTTTATGAAGATTGAAAATAGTAGACATGTTAATTTGAAAATGTATAGATAGAACTGGGATATTTTACAGATTTGAAAATCTGAGTTATTATAAATTTTGTCATTTTAAGTTTAAAATGTATACTGCGTAATGCTATCAATTATTACTAATAAACATTAAAACATCTCATAACCTTTCTGCAATTTTTATTTCAATTTTTTTTACTATCACACACTAATATTTGAAAATAAATTGCTTCCTTATTATATTTTCCACCAACGTGCTATAAAGTAAGACATTTTATAACCAATATATACAGGCTTCATAATAATAATAATAATAATAATAATAATATCTTTATTATCCAACAGATACCCCATTTACATGATAATTATTATAAAAAGTAAAAAAAAATGTGTGTGACCTTAATAAAATCTAAATAAAAAAAAAGATGTTATAAACATTCTATCTAAAAGTAAATGCATACAATAGAAAGCCTTAAGGTTATTATCATGTTGCAAGCAGCTCTAAACAATATAATTGTTGAAAAGATCATCATTACTGTGGCATTACAATCCTTATAGAACCTTAGTATGCTTCAAAATATTTCGCCATAGGTATGCTGATATTGTCCAAATCGTTGCCTGCACACTCCATTATCTTTAACGTATATATTTTTAGTAACCGTCAATGTTTCTGAACCATACACCAAAACTGGTTTTATTAATGTTTATTAGAATTGTCCCAAAGGTAACGTGTACAATTCATAACATTTCCCTAAGTCTTGCAGATATTACAAAAATACAATTTTTTGTCGATATTTCTCGCATCATAATTCTTTTTATCCTGACCTAGAATATCCTATATTTTGATAGAAATTGATAGTCATTATAGCTCAGGCTTTAGGCTTGAGGCATGTTCGCCATCCGAGACGAGATTCGAAAGTCACACTATCTCCATCGTCATATTGACGATTGTCAAATTTTCGGTAGTACGATGCCACTGAATTACATCTGTTGCCGCTATTGTGTGTGTTAGCCATTGGTCTCCATGTCGAGCATTTAAATTAATTTAAAGACATTTATAGATTTAATTTAAATTAAAAAAATAATTTACAATTTTAAGTTTTTGGAATTAAATATAGAGGTGTTTTGTTTATGCTCATGTTATAGAGACTCTAAATGAAATAAATAAATTAGACCAAAGGAAAGCTGGGAAAAGGTAACCTTTATTGAACTCTCATTAAATATTAATTTGCAGTGCAGAAATACGATCGATTTCAATGTGAGATAGAACTAGTCTAAGGAATTCTAAATTCCAAATAATATCTCACGATTAAAAAAAATGCAATATTCTGAGACATAAAAATAAATAATACTTCATTCATGAAACACAGATAACAGATAAATACAGAAAAGTTTAACATAAGTCGTATTCATAGGGTTTTTGTATTTGATTTGATGAATACAAAAAATGCAATATTCTGAGATATAAATATAACTCTAAGATATGGGAAACTAAATCATACATGCCATTAAATATTAATGTGATGTACAAAAATACCACGAATTTCAATGTGAGATAGAACTAGTCGAAAGAATTCGAAATTCCAAATAGTGTCTGATGAATACAAAGAATGCAATATTCTAAGATATAGAAATAAAATAATACTTTATTCATGAAATACAGATAATATATAAATACAGAAAAGTTAAAAAAAATAAGTCGTATTCATAGGGTTCTTGTATTTGATGAATACAAAAAATGCAATATTCTGAGATATAAATGTAACTCTAAGAGATTGGAAATTAAAGCAGACATGCCATTAAATATTAATGTGCAGTACAGAAATATCATGAATTTCAATGTGAGATAGAACTATTCGAAAGAATTCCAAATTCCAAATAGTCTATGATGAATACAAAGAATGCAATATTCTGAGATATAAAAATAAAATAATACTTCATTCAAGGAACACAGATGACATATAAATACAGAAACGTTTAACATATTCATAGGGTTGTTGTATTTGATGAATACAAAAAATGGAATATTCTGAGATAAAAATATAACTCTAAGCGATGGGAAACTAAAGCAGACATGCTATTAAACATTAATGTGCAGTACACAAATACAATGAATTCCAATGTGAGATAGAACTAGTAAGAAGAATTCCAAATTCCAAATAGTGTCTGATGAATATAAAGAATGCAATATTCTGAGATATAAATACACCTCTAAGAGATTGTAAACTAAAGTAGACATGCCATTAAATATTAATGTGCAGTACAGAAATACGATGAATATGAATGAGATAGATCTAGTCGAAAGAATTCGAAATTCCAAGTAGTGTCTGATCAATACAAAAAATGCAATATTCTGAGATATAAAAATAAAAAAAAACTCTATTCGTAAAACGCGGATCATATAGATAAATACAGAAAAGTTTAATATAAGTCGCATTTGTCGCGTTATTTTTCACTTCCCGACAAATTTATCGTTTGCTACGTTTCATCTTACTTTTTGTGTTAGACCTTTACTTTAGAGTTGATTAACCTAATATCAATTTATATTAACCCATTTTCAACAGTATCTGAAATGGTTTTTCGTCGAAAATTGCACAGCTTTTGAAAATTCGATGAAATAACGAGTAAGAATGAAAGAAATATTATAAATTCAATTAGTAGAGATATCATTTGAGTACATGAATTTAATGTTTGTTTCGACATTTTAGGGAACTAAGAATTTGCAGTTTAAAAATACCTATTTTATAAAAATATAAAATAGATTACGACTTATTTATTTCAAAATATTACTTGCTATATATGATTTGTACTATATATAGCATACCTTAAATTAGTCGAGAGAAGTTCCTTATAATATTTTCTATTTCCAAATAAGTAAATTTTAAAAACTTATTAAGTGATAAGCCTGGTAATTCAGGAATTATGCATAGTTTGTTACAGTTGTAGTGTATCAAAGAGTTGCAAGGACCCCATTACTTATTATTAGTTATGATAGGTATATGTTTTCAAGCATCACAACATCACAATTATTTTAAGTTATCGTCTAATAAATTAAATGCGTAAAATGTGAAGGACATAAGCAATATTAGTTTGGTTTATTATTATACTACGTGCATATAATATAATATTTAACATGTAAGGAACATAAAAACCAGCACCTTAAACCTAAAGAATGATAAAAAAAAATTGACTTCTTCTTCTGTATGCATTTGAAGTTGAGCTTCAAATGACCTATAAAATTTCTACATTTTCTTGTTTAATAATAGAAACTGTATATCCCAATATATTCATTATGCCAGTCGATAGTTTCAATCCACTTCCCAAACATAGATCATATTTATTAATTCAAATTTTAAATACTGTATTTATGGTGTAAAGTAAATTCATGTAGTTGTAATGACTATTCTTACAATTTAAGATTGCAAATAAGATAAATTATCACCTTCTACTTAGAGAACGGAAGATGACAGGCTCCTATCCCATTTTTCTTTTTAATAAGAAATCCGTCTTAATTATCAGTATAATTGGTGTAGAGTGTTTTTATTATAAATGCACAATTACCTTTATAAAAATGCTTATGCGCTGCTTCCCACCTTTTCTATGATTATTTGTTACACACAATAAAATTATAATAGGTAGCCGATGACTTTAATTAGCTCAAGGAGATATGTTATTTAATATTATACACGTGATTGTATATCATCATTGACATTTCTTTAAGAACAACGGATGATTTATAATCTCATTATGCATTTTGATTAAAATACATAATGCTAATTTTTTTTGCAGTCTTGTGCAAGCTGATTCATTTAAATCGTTTATTAGAAATTCATGAATTTAAAAGGAAGATGAGACTGAAATTTAGTAGTGACTGCCAGTTAAATAGGTGTATTTTCACTTATAATTACACGAGAGCTTTCTTTTTTCCGGATAAATTTTCACTTTTAAACGAAAATTTTTGTTGGTAGGTAACTGTACGAAACAAGTTGCCTGGCCGAGGAGGCAATTTGTTGAGTTCAGTTACCATTTAGCAACTAAATTTGAGTTTCAAAATGGAAAATTTATTCGGAAATAAAAAGAAAGCTCGAGTGTAATTCGGTAAGATAATTTACTAAATGTGTAAACAATTACTGCAGAATGTATTCAGTTGTTGTCGTTGTTATATGTGAAAATTTCATAGCGTTTCGGTTTATAAAGAAAAAAAGAAGGTGTGGTTGCCGTAGAATCCTTTTTGAGACCGTCTAAATATCACCAACTGCTGAGAACATCGTTTGGTGGAAGTTTTTGGGTTTTCCCCAATACTTTTTCGCACCCTAGTAATATTTTCATTATTTCGAACTGCACGATGTCATACTGAACTTGGAAGATATGGGATAGTTCCTTGTTGCTGAAAACGCCGTACTATTCGATACATTATTGAAGCGCTAGGCGCACTTTGAACATTAAAAAAATTACGATTTCTCGTTGGGTCGGAATAATCTAATGTTTCCTCCGAAGCGAAAAATTTAATCTTTTTTGTTCTATCCTCTGTGTTGAGTCTTCATTATAATTTAGAGACAACGCCCATTCTGGAACAAAATAGAAAAGAAAACAACTGAAATAAAAAAGTTAGTTAAACCATAACGGTAATTATAAGCCACCAGTAAATTAATTTATGTACAATAATTATCATTATTCAATGCAAATTTTTCTTTGTCGTGGTGGCATAATACTGCCACTCAAAAAATACGTATACACTATAATTTGCTAGGTCGTCGACCGAAAACAGTTGAAATTTATTATGGTTAACATGGAAACAATATTTTTACTTTTTGCTTATATGGAAATGTAATTGTAAGTCGTCTTGAATAAAATACATGCTGGAAAAGAATTCAGCGAACACAGGGAATTAGAAACAACTCATGGATATTTGTTACCAGTGTGTTTTATTTAATATGTAAATAACGTATATTAATTATTGTAAGCATTTGCATTTTAACGAATTTCACGTCCTATAATATATGCTCCTGGCATGCATTCATTGTAATGATACGAATTTTTATCGAATTTAAGCAGGCGTACAAACTATAGAGGGTAATATTCGCCAAAATGACAATGAATAAGTGGAAATTAATAATATTCATAAATACGCAATAATTCTCCTAATAATTAAATCCTTTTTTGGATTAGATAAGAAGCTAGATGTTAAAATCTAGAAAATCACTTGTATTTTGGGTACATTTTCATTTCTCAATGTACTTTTCTTAAATAGAGGTAATCCAAGAGGTGACATTGTAAAATAAATATTGACTTAACTAGCTTTCAAACTACGAGGGCGAACTTGCGATGCCTCTTGGAGCCAAATTTGCAGTGTATTCAAACAGGTTTATATGCTGTAGATATATACATAAATCAATGCAGTGATCAAAATAAATAAAGCTCTGTATAACGGAGGGGGCTGGGGTTAAAATAATTCGTGAAGTGTAATGTTTTTTTTTCTAGAAAATTTTCCCACGGAATCACGCGTCATTTTTGCACGGTCAAAAATAAACCATGCACAAATCAGAACTAAAAAATTATAGACTGGTAATTACGTTGACTAATTTCAGTAAAGTGTTGGAGTACATAACAACATAAAACATTTTTGATCTGTACATCAACATGGATTTGTTTCTGTAAGATCCATTCGATTGCAATAGATCAGCGCGAGCAAGCAGATATCATATAATAATATACTAATTTCTACAAGGCCTTTGACCCCATCGATCACATTTTGCTTCTTGCCAAATTAGATTAGATTGACTTCCCTCCAGCCCTTGCACAACTGATGGCATCCCATTTATCACATAGAACGTCATCTTTGTTATAAAGGTCCTTCATGCAATATATTCTTCTGGTGTCCCCCAGAGCTCAAATCTTAATATAATATTAAATTTATAATGTTGTTAACAATCATGCTGACTATGTCAAGTTGCAGACTAATTTGAAATAATCAAGGATTTGTGTAATCTAAATTTAATTTCCTTAAATATAGATAACTGCGATGTTGATTCTTTCACAAGGAGCTCCAATACATTAATATATCAATTCCACATCGATTGGTAGAAAATCTGTAATTAAGGATTTTGGTGTTTATTTCGGTAATAAACTTACTTTCGCGCAACACATATCCACAATCTGTTCTTCAGCCTAGGTTTCTTGTGAGATCATGTCGTATTTCTGCCAATTTAAACGGCAGTAAAATGTTATATTATACCGTCGCATCGTTGCGCGTAGCATGTTGCTAAATTTCTGCTGAACTTGCTAACATAACAATTGATTCCCTTTCATTACTTTCTCAAATCAACTACAAACAACAACAAATTTTCGACGAAGGAGATACATCTTGAAACTCCTTCCTCCCTATTTTATTGTAATTACTACTCCAACAGCGATAACTAACTTGCTAGTTAAGTCTCCTCTTTTTCGCATGTCAGTTAACTGTAATAAATTATGCGGAGATGTGTCGTAAATATTTAATATTAATTAATTTTGAAGTACTGAACACTTAAAGGTCCTATATAGTGGATATGTGAATAATTGAAAAATATCAGATTTTTTATGCAAGATATTTTTGTTGATTTTAAATTTGGAGAAAACCTTTCAACGTCAACTTATGAAGAATTTAGTAATCTACTCCGCTGAATAATCAAATTTAGAAAAAAATGATCTGATTAAAGAAAATTAATTAATACGTGAAAATATTGAAAACAAATTTTCTCAAAAATCCTTTGTAGCAGATTTGTTTGCTTTAGTTCACGTTATAAATTGAACAAAAAGCTGCCCCGCTCTGCACTTGTTTTTCGTTCAACTATTCTTTACTTTGTTTTAAATGAATATAAAATAAATTAAAAGTATGCAACCCACATTACAATGAATTGTTATTCTGGTAAAAATCTTTCCCGCGGTTACAAATGTGTAAATGTTTGGTCATAAATGAATTTTTATTCGCTTAGATATTGAATTTTTATTTCGAATATTTATTATATATTCTTTATGTGTAATAAGTACTCGGACATCCTTAACTTATTAAATTATGTGCTATGCAACCAATATAACATTTCCGATTCACTAGCGAGGACCCTTAATATGTATTACTTATGGAGTGTGTGTTTCTTTATTTTGTATGTACGAGAGCGACCTAAAATGTTTCCGGAATCGACAAGAAAAACACGGTATTGGTGTGGTTTTTTATTTTTATTTTTCGATGTAGTCTCCTCGAAGATCAATACACTTTTTCAAATGGTGTTCCAGTCTCTTCAAGCCGTCGGAAAAGTAGGACGTTTCGATGTCTGCAAAATAGCCATCTGTAGCGGCGACTGACCTCCTCATTTGAGGCAAATCTCTTTCCTGTCAGCGATTTTTTCAAGTTTGGGAATAGGAAAAAGTCGCTGGGGGCTAGGTCTGGTGAATATGGAGGATGAGAAACTAATTAGTAGCGCAACTCATTCAATTTGGAAAAGACGATGCGAGATGAATGAGCCGGTGCATTGTCGTGGTTAAAAAGCACTTTTTTCCGCTGCAAACGAGGCCGTTTCTCCTTCAATACTGCATCGAATCGGGTCAATAAATCGCTGTAGTATTGCCCTGTGATCGTCTTTCCCTTCTGTAGATAGTCGATGAGGATCACATCTTGGAAATCCCAAAAAATGGTCGCCATGACCTTTCCGGCCGATGGAACAGTCATTGCTTTCTTCGGAGTTGATTCGCCCGGAAAAGTCCACTGCTTCGATTGTTCCTTGGTCTCCAGTATGTAGTAGTGGATTCAAGTCCCATCCACCGTTACGAAACGCATGAAGAAATCCTCTTGGATTGCGTTGAATCCTGGCCAGACACTCCTCCGAAACGGTCACCTGATTTTGTTTTTGTTCTGGTGTGAGCAAACGCGGTACCCATCGCGCCGAAAGCTTTTTCATTCCCAAAATTTCATGTAGGATATGGCCAACGCGTTCTTCTGAGATGCCTGTTGTCTCTGCTATCTCTTTCAGCTTCAATCGGCGATCGGCATCACGAATTTTGTCGACCATTTCATCGTTGGTAGTGGTTTTTGGGCGTCCACTGCGTGGTTTATCACTTGTGCTTGTGCGGCCACGTTTGAACTCGCTCATCCAGAAGTTGATGGTCGAAAATGACAGTAGTAGATCCGCCATGAACCTCTAATAAAATATTTCGAATTTCCGTGGCCGTTTTGCCAGCCATCCAGAAGTGTTTTATCACTGCACGAAATTCGTTTTTATCCATTTTTGCGAAACCGCCTGACTTGCTGCACAAAACACACTCTTAAATAACAACTATTGAGAACAGATGTCTGAAATTTTGACAGTTGCTATAAAAAGGGTTGCCCTTGCCGACCAATGAATCCACTTCAACCTTCGTGCGCCATCTCTTGCCGATTCCGGAAATATTTCAGGTCGCCCTCGTACTTTTTAATCCCATAAATGCTTAATACTGTTAGATAATAAAAATTATTATTATTATTAAAAATATATAATGCTTTGATAACGTTAGAAAAAATTAACCAAATAATTCATTTTTAAGTAATTGCCCAACATTTATTTTGTGCTTATTTATAGATTTGACATCTAATGAACATGTTTTTTCTTTCAGCGGAGTTGGTTTCATTGATGACACCCAAAGCTCAAGAATCCTTAGAGGAAAAAGGAAAAACTACGACGCACGATAAACCTCAAGTCTATAAAATAAGATGGCTCATTTTAGGCATATTCGTTCTATATTCTGCTTCAAATGCCATGCAATGGATCCAATATTCCATTATAGCCAACGTCATAACAGAATTCTACGGCGTGTCATCGATTGCAGTTGATTGGACGTCCATGATTTACATGATTTTGTACATACCAACAGTATTTCCGGCTAGTTTTCTTCTAGATAAATTAGTAAGTGCTCACGTTTCATATTATAAAGTATTAAATAATTGCTTTGGTAATATTTTCAGGGTTTAAGAGCAACAGTATTAATAGGATCTATAGGAACATGTATTGGTTCGTGGATAAAAGTGGCGTCAGTGGACCCAAATTTATTTTGGGTCACATTTCTTGGGCAGAGTGTGGTAGCTTTGTCTCAAGCTTGTATTCTTTCAATTCCTGCGAGGCTAGCTGCAGTTTGGTTCGGTCCAGAACAAGTTTCTTCGGCATGTAGCATAGGAGTGTTCGGCAATCAAGTGAGTTTGATGTATTAAATAGTTTATTTCAGTACCAATTTTAAAGTTATTATTATATAGTTTTTATGAAAAATGTAAAAATATAATATTTGTTATATGCATCAATAGAATTTCAAAGTTTAATTTCATTATTTTGTTGATTAAAAATTGTTTTGTTTTCGTGATTTTTTTTAGTACATATTTATATCATCTGCACCTCCGTCAATTATTAAATAATAGATATCGAGTTAGTCACGTGTCTTTCTTTACTTCTAGAATATTTTGAAACGTATAAATAAGAAATTATTTCATTTGCGAAACTTTGAAGATATTAAATTTTAGATCTTAATATTAATAAATAGTTCAGAAAACGCGTAAGCTCCAAGACCAGTATTTATTTAAAAGAAAAATTCTGGCTCACGTTCAGTGCTTATATTTAGAATCGATTTAAGACGAATTATTTTAACGTTTAGATTACCATTACAAAATTTTATTAAGTCTGTAGCAATAATGTATAAATCATAAATATACCACAATTGCAAATTCTCTCATTATGGTAATATTACGTGTACCACTCTATATACACATGTTCTTTCTGCTATTACGAACGGTTATTGTTTCAGAGAATATTATTTAAAACCACTTCGGGCGGATTTTGAAATACAATTCTCTCAAATAATCCTTCAAAAGATAGTAAAAAAATATAAAACAAAATTTATACATATGGTGGAGACGCGCTAAGTTCCGTTACACGTCATACTAGATCCATGACGACTCGCTTTGTATATGTTGCCGGATCTATTTTTATTTCTGTCAGTGACATTTGACATAACCCTAAAGAAAAATTAGACACAATACAATAACTATAACGTAATATACTTATATTGTAATTGAGATGATCTAAGACTTCAGTATTTCTCAACTTACGTCTTTCATAATTTAATATATGTGAAAAACAAAACTATTTTTAATTTTTTTACTATTTTAAAGAAAGGATAAAACGATATGCTGACATAGAATTTTTTAATTATTATATTAATTTAGATTGCTTAAAAACCTTAAATGTTTCATAATGTATCCTTAATAGAATTAAAAATAACCAATACTTACACTATTCACATTAAATTTAACATATGATTATAGAAAAGTTTGTAAAAAGTTAATAGTACAAATCAAACAACATTAAGGAAAATAATTTATTAATGGTATACACTTGCATTTATTTAAATAAACATTCAGTGGTACAATGTCAAAACTTACAGCATTACTTCATAATAAAATTGCATGCCTATAATAATGATAATAATAATAATACTTCACTGTGTACCCAACATTAAAAAAATAGTAAGGGGAACACTGTAATTTATAATAGATGTGCGGATTACAAACAATATAATACAATAAATTACAGAAAAATTATTTATTTAACTTTGAACTCCAAAAATATATCAATAAAATACTTGTATCCATTAAGGCACATTTAATGTAGTGAACTCCGAAACATGACATTTGTGCTGCACGTGGAAGTAAAAAACGTAACTAGACTTCTGGCACGTGCCACAGAAAGCCGTGGCACGTTGAAATTAATCAACCCAACAGTAAGGGGAACACTGTAATTTATAATAGATGTGCGGATTACAAACAATATAATACAATAAATTACAGAAAAATTATTTATTTAACTTTGAGCTCCAAAAATATATCAATAAAATACTTGTATCCATTAAGGCACATTTAATGTAGTGAACTCCGAAGCATGACATTTGTGCTGCACGTGGAAGTAAAAAACGTAACTAGACTTCTGGCACGTGCCACAGAAAGCCGTGGCACGTTGAAATTAATCAACCCAACAGATAGGGACAGTCAATCCTGTCATGCAATAAACCATGTAAAAAGTTGCTACTAGCAATTACACGACGTGTGTCCAGTAGAACGAAATTATGCTCTTCCAAAAAAAACTGCATGGTCAGTATTTCTACAGGGATAAATTCCATTGGCCTTAAAGCTCAAGAAATCGTCTCTGCAGTTTCAATTTATAGCAGATATAAATTGGATGCCAAACAACAGCAGTGCATTGTAGCTTACTACGCACGAGCGAAAATAAAGGTCAATAGTGGCTACATTAGCAAAATGCCTACTATTTCTAAGAATAAAACCAAGTATACCAGAGACAGACGGGAATACATTAGTAATATGTTTGGCGAAGTATAAATGTCGATGAAATAGCACTCCCAAATCCTGTATCTCCTGCACGTAGCCAATACCTGTTTTCCAATGCAATAATCGAAGTCAATAAGCTCCATCCTTCTAGAATACTTAATAGCATGACATTTATTGATATTAAATGCCAGATCTTTGTGCTGACACCATTTATAGAGATATCTTGGGTGATACAAAGCAGATTACTCGTCGTTGAGAAATGACTCACGAACCCATGCTGTATAGGAGATATTCTTCTGCGACAGTTAGCATATATGAATTTGTATAGTATTTGCTCAAAAATCTTGGAGAAGTTGAAGAGAATTGTAATTGGACGATAATTCCTCAAATCACTCCGATCACTTTTCTTCAGAACAGCGCTAATTCTAACTATCTCCCATCTAATTGGATATACATTTTTGCGCAGCGCCAGGTTGAAATTAATTTTTAATGGGTGTACAAACACCATACGGCAATCCTTAATTAGATAAGTAGGTATCTGATCGTCACCAGCAGTCGGGGTTGATTTCAGACGATTGGCACTCCACAAAATATCCTCATAAATAACATTACGTATTGCAGTTTCAGCAGCATGATCAATGTCACGAAGAGGCTGCTTAGCTCTTACTCCTTTATTTGAAGGATTTTGAGGGGTTGGTCTGTTTTCATGCATTTGGCTATGCCACTAACGGTGGATATACTAATATTTAAAGCAGCAGCAACCCTCTGTAATATAAAAAAAAACGTCTATTATTCCCTACATGGTAAATAATTTAGTCGTTTACCTCATGAACAGCAGTTGTTGGAACTAATACTTTTCCGCCTTCACGTTCTTTCTCAAAATAGGTCAACAATGAAGCAATTAGTTGCTTCGACTGTTTACAGAAACCTTTGGGCATTTTTTAAAAGAAAATAAACAGGGCACAGAACAGGTACAGTTCTAAGAACTGTTTTTATACAAATTTGACAGGCAAAATATACACCACACACGCCTTTTGACAGATATGATTTATCTGACAACGTCGAATTGAACTATTAGTCTATTAAAAATAGGTAATAAAGAAATTTAATATTGAAACGGAAATTATGTGTTTATTTGCCATGAATGCGTATATTACAATCAATTTACAAATCTTCTATTTAAGCTAATGAAATAAATGCCCTCAAGTATAATTTAACAAAGTAACTTTTTTATTTTCTCTAATACAGTTATGACAACATGCAAACGTCATCGATGACGTGCAACGGAACTTAGCGCGTCTCCAGTACATACAAGTATGAGGTGGAAATGATTTTTGTATTGATTACCCAGAAGACTTCAAAGAAAAGGAATGTTCGTGCATAATGGAAATTTTTAATTCATAGTTACATTTTATTTGCAAATATACTCGGGATTTTTTATCTGGCAATCCACGTCATCTTCATGAAATATAAATATCTGAGTTTATTACTAAATGGAAGTATATTATTGTTATTGTAAAGAAACATTTTTCTAGCCGATAATTAAGAGAATTATTCTAAACACAACCATAGGAATAATTAACAACGTTTCATAGCTTTGAATAAAAGATTTGGATTTAATTATGACGTGCATTGCTAAATACGAGAAACTCAACCATACGATGACAGATAAATCATCCTGTCAAATTTTTCATGTTTATTTTTGCTTTGATATAAATTGTTTAAAAACAGTGCTTTTTAGAAGTGTATTTATTATTTATTTGCGTCCATTGGATATAATGCCGAAAGGTTTCTGTAAACAGTCGAGGCTTTTTACAAACTTTTCTATAATCATGTGTTAAAAATTTAATGTGAATAGCGTAAGTATTGCTTATTTTGAATTATATTATGGATACGTAATGATACATTTAAGGTTTTTCGATAATCTAAATCAATATAATAAATAAGTTGAGAAAGACTGAAGTCTTAGAGCATTTCAATTACTAAATATATTACGTTATAGTTATTGTATAGTGAATAATTTTTTTCTTTGGTTATATCAAATGTCACTGACAGAAATAAAAATAGATCCAGCAACATATACAAGGCGAGTCGCCATGGATCTAGTATGACGTGCCACTGAATGTAACGCGTTTCCACCATATGCGTCTATAATTTGAATTTAAGTATGACAACTGTCAAAATTTGAAGTTTTTAAAAGCATACCATGTACACCAACTTAAAGAACAGCCTACTTTAATAAGGTAAAATTTTGAAGGCACGGTATATAGCATAAATTAATTAAATCATTAAAGAAATGTAAAAGAACTTATGGAAAGTATATATTTCTTAATTACAAAAGTAAACTTTTAAAATAGTTGTAGTAAATATCTGATCTTCAAAAAAAATTTTTTTTTTTTGGAAAAGTTTTGTTGAACTTCATTCTAGCTCGCGAGAATTGAAAATGTTTCTAAGACCTTAAATGTATTTTGTAGAGACGATCAAGTGTGTATCTTTCTTAATGCTGCGCTATGTTTATAATTTATTCACTCGTGTACGTATGTATGTAACAATCAAACTTAATACTTTTATTTAACAGTTGCGACTGTTGATTATCATAACGGATATCCTACTTATTCGACGTCATGATGCTTGTATGGCGTTAATGTATAAATGGAAAAATAATAATTTCAAAGTGATAAGTCCATTTAATAATAATTTCTAAAGATACAGATACTTATTTGCCAATGGCACATAATGATAAAATAATAATATTTGAAGCGTTATTATATGGTAGACGAATGATTTTAACGTGTTCTAGTTTAAATTAAATAATTTGGTAGATTATATTTATTCTAACATAATATTCTATATAAACGCGATCAGAATGAAAAATGATAAGCTTCAGAAGTAACGTGTCCAAATGAATAGTGCTACAAGCAGAACTTACTACAACACTATCATATTGTTCAAAATTTTATTATACTATTCTAAAAAATATGGCTTCGAGAATAAAAAATATGTTCTTAGAATTCTTACTCAAACGAAATGATACATTACTTGTCAAATGACGAAACACTTTTCTGATATGCAGGGTATAGATTGAAATTGAAAGTGAAACCTATCTGCCAATAATCAAAAGTTAGATCTAATACTCACAAATAAGTGAGGAAAGAAAGAAGTCAATAAAAAATAAATGAATGATTGATTGATGCGGGAGATATTTGTTGAAACTCCATAGTAATAAATAAAAACACTGCGTTTATGCGTTTCAAAATTTATTCATAGCAACTACTACAATATTGTTTCGCTACACTGTAGCTTCATCAGGTGGCTGAAAAAATAGCTTAGTTAGTTTTTCATCCACCTGATGAAGGTAAGTTAAGTTTACTATGCATTTGCTCCTCATCTTATGAACTCGATAAAATCCTATATTACCATTCGTACAAATTACGTCTTCTATAATGAATACAAGTCCTTTGATTTCCATGCATCCAGTGGTGTACCTCAAGGGACCTGTGCTACTCAATTTATTCAGCAACGATCTTTATGCGCTGGTACCATGTCAGGCATTACTTATGCTGATCACCTTAAAACGCCAATCGTCACTAATGATGATAATTTCACCCACTTACAGCATAACTTAGATATTGTTATGGTTTAATCACGCTTCAATAACCTTGTACTCAGCATTAATAAATGTAATGTTTACTCGTAAATATGTATTTCTGATTACCAATTATTTGATAACTGACCAGATACTCCATAAAGTCAAAGTAATGAGGGCATAATGTTCATCTGTGTGCAGCAGCATCTAGAATGAGAGGATTTTTAAGAGGATCTCAAGATATTTTACAAATGCCTGTATGGTAGGGGTAACATATTACTGAAGCAAACTTCAACTTACTGACGCGGAATGTTGAATGGTACAGAGGCGAGTAGTTCCGGACAATCAATGTTGTTGTTTACCAGCTTAAATAAAAATCCAGCACTATGTATAGAACAACGAATGGCTAAAGACTGGACTTATTGCACTTCAAGCAAAGCGCTATAAGAGAAGTTCCAATCTGGATACGCTGCAATTAATCTGGAGTCAACAGATAATAAATTTAAAGAAATTTATTTAAAAAAAAGTTGTATTTTCTTTGCAGAAGTGTAATTTTGAACATTTTTTACATACGCTTTAACTTAATAATTTTACAGGATTTAAACAACACTATAATATAAAATAATATCGGTGTTTGGTAACTAAAAGAATACCTCTTTATAATAAAAAAACAAAATTTAAAGAAAAATGAAAATATGATAAAGATTACAAGGCCTGATTTATTGGAAATTTTTCTTACAGTCTAGACACATTTTAGATGAACATTCTAAACATATTGGTTTACGACAAGCAAAACACATATAGCTTGTCCGTCTTCTCAGTTTAGAGGGACAGGTGAGGCAATTTTTACGTTTTTCTAATTTTTCGACATTGTTTGAAACAAGTGGTTCACCGGGGATTCCCAGAATTCGATTTATTGTTAATCGTAAATCTCGTTTTAGTTGTAAGTTTTGAGCCCTTCTAGCTAACTGTGGTTGGACCAACTGGTCGGCAAGTACCTTTATAAAGTCTGCTTTTTCAAGTTTTTCATTATCTTTTTATGCTTGATGAAGCACATGAGCATTAACACCACTTATATTCTAACAGTCTGAAAAATATTGCCATGGGCCAACGTTGAGTACGGCGACTAGTAGTGTGTTTAGCACACTTTTCATCTAATGCATCGACCCCCGATTTAGTGAAATTATAAAAGGAAATAATTTCCGGCTTTTTAGTTTCAGGATCGTATGTTTCGGTGTGGTGCATCGATGACACTAAAACAACTGCCTTGTTTAGCATTTCATCCACGGTCATATTTGCACCTAGGGAATACATAGCCTGGGAATTAGCAATTAACGCATTGAAAAGTTCGGAAATGGGAGCCATTGGGTCTTCCCCTCGTCTGAGATTTCTGTCATCAGGATTGTCAAATCGTAAACAGCTAAGTAAAAATGCGAATCTGTTTTTACTTAGAACACAACGAAAGATTTCACGTCCCGTACCATCAATAGTAAAAATACGTTCGATCTTCTCATGGCTAGAATTAAAAACTGCTGACTAATATAACAATCCTATGAAAGCTCTTAATTCCTCCATATATCCAAATCCCCCAGCTCTGATCTCTTCGGATTTTTGTACTTGAGCTTTTCTTTTTGTATTTTGACATTAGTCCAGTTGAACACCACACGCAGCATTTCATCCTAAAACAGTAAACTCCATACCGCAGCAACTTCTGCTCTAGCACCCAATTTAGCAGACGGACGCAGGCCCGGTAATTGGACAATTATATTGTGGTTTTGTGTTCTACTGCGCTTGACAAAGTTTGTTGACACCCACTTGAAGCGATTTCTTCCATAATACACCTTTTTTGTAATGTTATTATTATCTTCACCATCACTACTTAGACTTTCATCGTTATCGTTTATTACAGCCTCTTCTTCATCCACTGCTTCAAGCTCCGAATCGGAATCATGATCACTTACTTCGTGGTGATCTACAGAAACATCATCATTGTCACTTTCACCGCCATCAATTTCATCAATCCACTGTAGAATCACATTTTCAAAGTCAGGATCGCCATAGCGAACTGTTTTTGTAGATCCAGAAGCACAATCCATTACAATAAAGCACTTTCAACTAAACCGCGCAAAATTTGTAAAACTTACGAAAACGCCGTAGCGGCGTCTGAGAGACCCAGGACAAACTTTAATTATTTATATTAGGGAAACAAATGCGTCTATTGCCACAAAATGCTAGAAACATACTGATACACGTTCAACTTGAAGGTACATAGACGCTAAGTATAGTTAGTCAAAGAGGGGGTAAGTTATTAACCAATGAAGAACCTGATGCGTCTCAGAGACGCCGCTACGGTGGTTAAGGGTTAAGAAAATCACATTGAAAATTTTCTTTCTTTGTTTATCAATAAATAAATAATTTTAGTCTATTCAGTATTTATTTAGTTTTAGTGAAATATGATTTTATAATACATATTTTAAAACAAAGACAAACTGTGTTTGTTTCCTTCTCTAACCAATGTTCCAATGTTTTGTATTTTTTTTGACCGACTACATTAATTAAGTCAGTTTGTATGTTGTCATATAACATATGGGTTAAATTTGATTTTGATTTGCCTTTTCTAAAATCAGTTCTACCTTTCTCTTGACGAAGTTCAAAATTATATGAACAAAATCTTGAAAATTTAAACAACCTGGTGTTACTAACTATTGTTATATATTAATATTAAAAGCCGATAGTTTTATATTAGTTTTTTTTTCTATTTTCAAATATATGCTAATGGTATCACGTCTGTGTTTATCAAGATAATAAAAGTATTTAGTTTATTACTTTAGCAACTACATTTAATACTAATAATATCGTAAAACCATATATTATTTTCAGCTAGGTTGCGCTATAGGTTTTCTAATTCCACCAATGATAGTTGAATCAGGACCAGTTGATCAAGTGAAAGTCCAACTGAATATATTATTTATTGGAACAGGTATAATAACTTCAGTAATTACTGGACTAATAGTTATTTGTAAGTACTGTAATATCTTGGAATTTGAATTTGAATTAATAATGGTCTATTTAGTTTTCAAAGCTCATCCACCGTCACCACCATCTATAGCTGAAGCGAGTAAAATACAAGAAACTAAGAAAGAATCGAATTTTAAGACCTCTTTGAAAACGCTATTAACTAATCGAAATTATGTCTTATTGGTTCTTTCGTATGGTATTAATGTTGGTATTTTTTATGCTATATCCACATTATTAAACCAAATAGTCCTAACCTATTACCCAGTAAGTAGATTATCAATTAAAATGTTTAAGAAAAATGTTGATAATTCGTGTTGAATATTTAGGACAGTGCCGCAGATGCTGGTAGGATAGGATTACTAATAGTTATTGCTGGTATGGTCGGATCTGTTGTATGTGGAATTATATTGGACAAAACAAGGAAATTTAAGTAAGAAGAAAATAGTTAAGTTTTATGAGTCTCACTAATTGTTATTTCTTCAATAGGGAAACAACGTTGGTCGTTTATATTTTATCATTAATTGGAATGATAATTTATACTTTTACATTGAATACGCAACTCTTCATTGTCTACATAGTATCAACATTCCTCGGGTGAGTTGATTTATATTAATTATTATTATATAATATACATACTAAGTCTTTAAAAATTGAAATATTGCTTCTATCTTAGTGTTTTTCATATCACCAAAATTAATTTAGAGATTTGAAGCTGATTGATATCTCTCGTAGTAAATGAATATAAGCGATATATAAAAAAATTAGGTGTGGTCACCACACGACTTTCTTATACGTATGAGCGTTTCAAATTATACAAAAGTTGTTCTAAATTAAGTTTTAAATGCTTGCTTCAATCTTCCTAATAATAAAGTAAATCTCTATAGAATGCAAACTTTGCAATATATTTACAAAGAAGTGCTACTCGATAAGAGCAAAAGTGTTACCTCAAGTCCGAATTTTGAATTTTTTGCGAAAGGTATTGAAGTCAAGCTTTAAACACTTGTATACTCATAATGCATCCGCCTAGAAAAAATGACTTGCGAGATATTCGAAAAAAACTGATTTTAGATAAGAGTAAAAGACCTACTTCCGGTAGGAATTTCGAATAATTTTTTTGTTTTTGTTAAAAATTTTCTCAAATTCACGATTAACTACATTAGGGTTCTTTATGAATTTGTTTAGACTTAGTAGTTGACTAAATATTGGTAAAATTCGTTTTTTTTCCTGACGTAAACTCCTACTTCCGGAGTACCGATTTTACTGAAAATCTATTCAGATCTCAAAACAGAAATTATACTGGTAATTAAAAATTTGAAAGTGATATTTTCACACACACACACACACACACAGAGAGAGAGAGAGAGAGAGAGAGAGAGAGAGAGAGAGAGAGAGAGAGAGAGAGAGGAGGGGGGAGAGGCAAAGAGAGAGAGAGAGAGAGAGAGAGAGAGAGAGAGAGAGGGGGGAGAGGCAAAGAGAGAGAGAGAGAGAGGAGGGGGGAGAGGCAAAGAGAGAGAGAGAGAAGTGTGTGAGAGAGAGAGAGAGAAAGAGAGAGCTGATGGACTTAACGGTGCGGTCTTCAATGCCTAACGGGGGTCCATAGATGGAGCTGTGATTGCATATGGATTTTTGCAGTTTTTATTAGAACCCTTGATCAATAGAGAAACAAACAGAAGTATTTATAATAAAGATAGTAATACAACAAAAATTATTACAAAAAATGAAGTGTGGCCACCACACGACTTTCTTATACGTATGAGCGTTTCAAACTATACAATCTTAAGAATTTTTTTATACAAAACTTATTCAAAATCCTATTCTAAGTACTTTCATTTTCTTAATAAATCGCTGTAGAATGCATACTTTGCAAGATATTCGAAAAAAAGTGCTACTCGCTAAAGTAAAAGTGCTACTTCCGGTCCGAATTTTGAAATTTCATGTATACAAAAAATATTGCAAATCCAACTCTAAATACTTTTGTACTCTTAATAAATATACATAGAATGCATAATTTACGACATATTTGCAAAAAATCGCTATTCAGTAAGAGTAAAAGTGTTACTTCCGGTCCGAATTTTGAAATTTTTTTTATACAAAAGATATTGAAAACTATGTTTTAAATACTTTTATATCCGTAACATACCTGTCTAAAAAGCTTGACTTGCGAAATATTCGCAAAAAACCGATTTTCGATAAGAGTAAAAGACCTACTTCCGGTTGGAATTTCGAAAAACTTTTTAAATAAAATTGTTCTCAATTTTAATTTTAAGTACATATGAATTCTTTATAAATTTGTCTAAACTTAGTATTTGACGAAATATTGGCAAAATTCGATTTTTTCACTGAAGTAAACTGCTACTTCCGGTCTACCGATTTTACTGAAAAACTAATCAGATCTCAAGAGGGAGATTATACTAGCAAATACAAAATTTGGAATTGATATCTACAGCGGTTTGACCGCTATCGTGGTCACACACACACACACACACACACACACACACACACACACACATAGAGAGAGAGAGAGAGAGGGAGAGAGAGAGAGAGAGAGAGAGATTTTTTTAAAACCACTTTTTCGATATCAGGGGACTTCAAAACGTGGACATCTGCAAAAATCTCGAGGTCGAAAATTTTCGTCATCACAATACTTCCTTATACTACGCGTAAGAAAGTAAAAGTGTTCCTAAATTCGAATTAATACACCCATCTAATGGATTTTTTCGGTACCATTTTAGGCGAAACCAAAAATCCCCTTTTATAAATTGAGTTAATTTCGTTCTGTTTCTTCCAAATTTACTAATTTTATGATTTTTTTTGAAAAAACTAAGGGCACTAGGATTTTCAAAATAACTCAACCTGATGAGTGTATTTTAGCATTTACTGTGTGAAAGTTTCATTGTTCTTGACATATAACACGGGCGAACCCCAGCCTTAAAGGATTGGCGTATAAGAAATCTTTCGTATTTGCTGACTTTAAACATTTAGTGTCCATATTTACAATCCCATGAGATTATTTATTTGTCTTGTTATTTTGTCCTTGTAGTTATTTTTTATCCTTTTTGTATTATAAGTTTAATCACATAGAATTATCATTATCATTCATCATCAAAAGAAATGTCTATTAGTCAAAAGTCGTTAATGATTAAGAATTACCTACAGTGACCTATATATAGTCTTCTTATTCAATAATGAAATTTCTAAAATTATTCATCGCTGTTTTTTCAGTACTCATTCATAGGTTTCTTGGCTACTTCTGGAAATGATCTGTTTATAAGTGATGAAAATTTCTTATACCGTCGGTTACTTTCCATTCAGCAGGTACCATATTATTTCCAGGCCTTGCTCAATATCTTCTAGAGGATTAGAATACTTTCTCTTGCCGTACTTATATTTTAATGATTCAGACTCAAGCCCAGGAACATTGCTTGTTTTCAATTTCCCAGAAACTCTACTAACTGCATATTCTTTCTTAAACTATCTGATTATGCTAATACAAAAGCACACGAAACCTATTTAGCACACAACTTGTTCATATCAGTCCTTTGCTCAAAATGTAATGAATCTGTCTTTTAGATATACCTACTATCTTTGCTATCTCTGAAAGCATCGATATTCTGTCGTTTAAAATCCTGTCGTGAATATAGATGCACACCTGCAGCTGCTGGCGTTATTCTCAAAATTATCGATTTTCAAGAAAGTGGGTGCACAACATGTATAACCTATACATGTTTACGTTTAGTACTGCAACCTTCCGCACTATTTATTATTCCTCCTCAGAAATCAGTTCTCATCCCTCTTTATAAACAATAAACACCAGTTCTGTACGATTCATTAAGAAAAATATCCACAGAATAATCTGGTATGTTTTGGTTTTTCTCTATTGACAAGTTTAGTATTCTCAAAATAGCTTACTTGTATTGCAGTTCGAGTTCCTATGAGTAGATACTACAGTGTGAAAAAATATAGATATGTATCAGCCTGTTTATTTGTTTTAAGTGCTTTTAGATTTGTTTTAAACATAGCATATGTATTAAGAAATTAATAATACACTACGTTGATAAACAAAACACTTAGGATGTTGCACTATCAATATTCGTAAACAATGATAAGGATTTCTACATAATCATCAGGATAATATCTAAATAAAATGAATTACTTTTTAATTCTAAATAATATGGTGTCACTTCCTTTTGTGATAATATATGCCTATAACAAATATTTCGGAAGCGCTTCCTATAGGAACAGCGCCAGAACATTTTTTTCCAAGATATTCTAATTCTAAATATCCTTATATATGTGTGTACTTTCCATACTAGGAAAACGGTACATTGTTTATATGAAACAATTTTTTTTTAAATAATCATATATCTACTGTTTTGACTTGTGGGATAATAAATTAAATTTCTGATTAAATCACCAGGAAGACAAAGTGTAAAGATTATAAATTAATATTTTGTGTAGAACATTGTATCTTGGTGAAATCATGTACAGTTACGAGATCATAAAGCGGGACAATTAAGTTTTATTAGTGTAAAGTAGGTTTTTTGATATAAATCGAT
This sequence comes from Amphimallon solstitiale, assembly GCA_963170755.1. NCBI lineage: Eukaryota > Metazoa > Arthropoda > Insecta > Coleoptera > Scarabaeidae > Amphimallon > Amphimallon solstitiale. Next base: position 117,381,670 of record OY720679.1, read on the forward strand.
CTTTGTATCTTTGTATTGATTATACGTGACTTAACTACTTTTTATTAATTGACAACGAATTGACATGATAATTAATAACTGCCAAAAAATACGTCCAAATTACAATACCAAAATAACAGAGAATTTGAATATAAGACATGTCCAGCTTTATGATTCTGCAACTGTACATACTTACTACATATATGCTATACAGAATACACTAAACACACCGTTACTACCGAAACACATAAAGCTAAGTAGGTAATTCGATAACTATATTTTCATTATCAGTAGCACTCTTCATACACAAATATAATCCTAACGGAATAGAATGAAATGTTAAAATGATAAAGCAGTTGAACCACGATCGAAGGCGCCATCTACTTGATTTTTTTGAGAACTATTCCGTAGTAATTTGAAAATGGTATTACAAATTATATGAACCATGTAGAAACGTCGAATACTAAAATAAGAAAATTTATAATACAAGTAGACTCCAAAGAGTCGACGTTTAGAGTCTAGTTGCGTACAGATTCTCTTAATTTTCGATGATGGTAAATCTTGTATAATACATTAACTCAAACCAATCACCAGGAACTAGTGGCGCCCCCATCCGGTATGGAAGTCGTATGGAGAACCTGTCCGCCATGATTGTTTTACTATAGCCTATATTAGATTACACGGCATGGCACTCTTTAATAAAAAAAAAAAAAACGGGGTTTATTATAAACGCTGTCTTTAGTGTATTTTGTTTAGTGTCAAGCCATAGGCTTCTAATAATTCTAATATACATACATACTTATATGTATATTTACCTAGTTACATTTTTAATATTAAGAAGAGGGTGTAGAATAAGGGATTATTTTTTAAACAAGTAAGAGAAGAACATGTTTTTGTAGGTTTATTTTTGAGGGAATCTATGTATTAATACGTAAAGAAAAAGCTTTGTACACCTTTTTAAGCATATTGCGCGCACGGAGGAGTTTGCGATTTAGCGTAGTTAAAGTTCATATGGAGAAGGAGTGCAGAAAGGTAAAATGTATGTATAAGTGTTACAAATACATTAAATTCAGAAAATAAAAAGTCGAACCACTGGGCGACCACTAGTTATAATGAAACTATCAATACCCTACCGTCTTCAATGACATACCGCATGTGTCAAATTTCATTAGCGATAGGGATTCAATGTTTGCGTGCGATCTGTACGTATACATATAATACGTGGCAATATGGTGCCCCTACTTTCCGTCACCAGTGCCGACAACAACCGACATCACAACGATTTTCTCCGATCTTTCCACTTCTCCCGACCAGATTTTACATTCAGTGTTTAGCTGCGAACACGTTGTGATCTAGTCTGCAATAAAAGCCGTCTTATTACTGGAACGGAAAACATCAAATGTAGTAGTTTATTATTATTTTCAGAATCCTTTTTTATTTACCTTATTTTTAATTTTATTAGAATTACGCTTTTGTTTGTGTCATGCAGCGTGAACGCAGCTTAATAATTCTCTGCATTTATTCAAAAGAAAAAGAAAAACATATCCTTGCAACTCGTAAATATTATTTCTGAACGCATTACAAACACCCAAACCGGTGGTCGAATAGGTACTGCTAACCACGCTAACTTCTATTTACGTGCATGCCATGCATCGGTCGTGCTGGCATTGGAAAGGAAAGAAGGGGTACTATGTTGCCACTTACTGTATGGATTAATCGCCTATAGCTAATGAAAATTGACACATGCGGTATAATTGAAAATTACACCATACCATCTAAAGAAATTTTTAATAGTACGCAAAGCTGTCTGCTGCTATAGGCAAAAGTTTGGGCGCTTGCGCTGCCTGAAAAGGGATTACATTTGAATTTAACAGAAATTTATAGGATATTTATTTACTTCTTCTAACTTTGCAACTAACAGTCTTTGTTAGCTTTCACTATGAAAAAACTAAAAACGCACCTCTTGTATGGGCTTTCATTTCTTATTATTTTTGAATTTTTAGTATTTCGCGTTTGCTTCTTTTTTTATTCATATTAATACATTTCCCTTCTTAAAGTTGTATGATCCTATATTCCACGTATCAAGTGGCTTTAATTTTTTCTTTCTTTTTACCATGACATGTTGGGATGGGGCTATTATTCCTTACCATTTTATTCTGACATTGGACAGAATAAAATGGTAAGGATTCATTTGCCTCAACTAAAGTTTTAATTCGTCTTTCTACTATTCCCTTTACATCATTATTATACATTTTGAAGCGTCCACCTCTCCTAATATTATTTATGCATTCGAGACCCCGTTAGTTGCCTTTTGTCATTCGTTCTTTTCACATGTTCTAATTGTCTTACTTTTGCTTTGTCTAATGTTTCCGTGAGTATAAACTCCAAATCTCAGTATTGTCTCATTGCTTCTTAATTTACTTATCTATTTCACGTGTGTTGCTTTCTGACGCATTTCTGCCACTTGCAGTTACATTAACTTTTATTGAAACACCATTTCTGTTATCCATGAGTCAGAGTTGAAATGTATATCGTTCTATATATGGTGAATTTTGTTTTTCTTGTTAGATACTTCATTCTTCTTCTCTCTGTAGTGGGTAGAAATATGATTCTTTTTGTCCATTTATTTGATATTACTGCCTTTCCTAATCGATTCTTCACCTAGTGGATATCCTCACCTATTGATTATTGTGCCAAATATATGTAAACATGCGTTATTATTTGAATTGCTTTCAAGATAAGTAATAAAAATTATATAAATGGGTTAGATCAAACAAATTAACTTAGATAAGAAATGGATTGAATTTAATCAGTTACTAGTCGAATCAGAAAGTTGACATTAGTATCTCTTCTGTTACAATTTGAAATTACGAAATATCTGTCAAGTAGGAAGCCTAGTTAATATTTATTTCTAGATAAGAGCAGTCAGATTTGAAACAGATAACTTCAAAAAATTGTCTTGGAATTCAAACTAAGGTAGGGTAGGTATACAAGTAATGAGAGTAGGTATGACCCAAATATATCATTTTTAATAACCAATTTGGTTATTAAAAATGCACAGCAAAGAGATTTCAGAGAAAGTTAGTTATGGTTATTAAATTGCGTGTATAATTGTACAATAAAACCTAAAAATTTGAGTTAGAGTTGAACATGTGTTCAGATGTAATTATTAAACGGTAATGAAGGTAGGCTAGTCGATAAGTCGTTTAAAATGGATGTTAGCGGAAGTAATTCCGTACAAGATGGATTTAATTGTAATTTGTTTGATTTGGTGTTAAGAAATGTGTCTTAAAATTTCATCCCATAGAAAGCACGGAACTGACCGCCATCTTAAAAGAAAGGTAACTAATTTTATAATTGAAACTAAAGAAGAGAACATAAAAAGTTCCACACATTTTTTTTCGTGCCACTGCCTGTTTCGGATTATAGGCGTCGAAACCTGGATATTCCAAGAACATTTGCTAATTTTGTTATGGTAGGCATTCCTGAAAACATGTAAATGCTTTTACAGATAGTCAATGTAGTTTCTGTATCCATCCAAACATAAGGCCAGTACAATTATGTGTATTAAAGTTACAAAAACTGCGTCTAGAAGTTTTTATAATAATATAAATGAAGATATTGATTTACTGGTAACTTCTTTCGGCTTGAATAGGTCTCGCTCTAACACATATTTTCTCAAGCTAGGGAAAGGAAAGTCTCGGAGCAGAATACATGCACAACATTATATAAATTTGGATGTTTCAATTAGGGTCAACATTTTAATTCTACACGCGTGGCTGCGATAGCTTTTCTGCACTATAAAGAAAAAGGAATATTAAGTTCATTAAACTTCTACACATAGAGAGAAAGACTTACAGAGAGTTCTTCATATTTTTAATGAGATAAAGGCATCCCAGAGGAAATGGCTAAAGAGGGAAAATAATTTCTATGGATCACTAAACTGTGAAAATTGAATAAACATAGATACCTGTGTTTAGTACATTTTATTACCAAACAAATCTAGCATCATTACCGCCAACCAAAGACACAGCTAGTTTACAATTGTTCAATACTTACAACCAAATTCAGCCATGGTATGGAAACGAAAAACTTGCTGAGGATGGAGAAATTCAAAGAATGAGTTCAATCCCATTCCCACTGAACAAGACGCAGCTACCCAAGAATTACTAAAACTCATTTCTTGTAAATCTACTTAATGACGTCATGTAGCTCGTAGCTGTAGCAAAACGGGATTGCTTTGCTAAGTAATGTGTCATTTTTGTCCGAGAACATATAGTTTAAATACTATGGACGTGGTCGAAATAGACGACGATGACTTGTATATCGAATTTGGAATATGAGAGAGATGTTGTTGAGAGTTATATTGCAAATTTATTAATATCAAAAAGGCGAAAAAATGTTATGAGCCGGCAACTTCAAAGGAAACTTGAAGCTAGAAATGTTGATAGAGTGGATTAGGTCTGTTGGAAATACCACTTAAAAAAACGCGCCGAGTACTCTACCTCTAGGTGTTGTGAATGCGATTTCAAAATTAGCGACATAATTTCTTTACCTGCGTAATAGGAGAATTATTTGTCGCATTAATTTAGCAAACCTTTGTTTGTAATTTACTCTTCTAAATTTCGATAACAATGCATTTTGTTCAAAAGTTAATACTAATCGAGATATTCAGTAGCAAACGAAAAACTATAAAATATTCAACCATAAAAAAGTTATTCCACCGATATTATTGTATTACTTGTCCACTAGCCTACGGATGGAATCATATGCCTAAATTTTTGATTTTGACGAAAATATGATCAGATATGAAGATCTGGATTGGATGAATAAGCTAATTTTTTAAAAGTCTTACCATTTATTGATAGGATGTAGATTTTCAATAAATTTGTACAGTCATTCAGAAGAACGACTTCTGAAAAATCGCTGTAAGCGAAAAATTCATAATCAAGTTCTGCTATAAAATTATTAATGCAGATGTTAAAGTGTAGAAATGTTGCGTAGAAATATAGTTATTATAGTATACGTATTCCAAGCAGACGCTTTGATATAAATTCATAAGTTGAAGTAACAAGAAAGCTAAACAATTTAATTTGGTTAGAAATATGGTTTAGCAAAGTCAGTATATATGACGCGAATCTATATAATTGTTGTCTTTTGTGCTAAAAACTAAATTAAAAATGATTAGTTAGATTTTGAGTATCGCAAAGAAATGCGTTTGTTCGTTTAGTAAAATATTTGCACATTTAACTAAACTAGACCAACAGAGTTACACTATCAAAAATTCCAAGTAGAATAACATTTTTAATCTTCGCACGAATTTCTGCATTTTATAATACCTACGGATGTTATAACCAGACTTGAATTTCTAAAATAAAATGTAGCTCTTTTCAGTTTAATTCAGTGCTGTTCTATTATACCTAAACAAGTGCGCATTGATATATATATATTGAAAAAATGAATATCTTCTTGGTAGTAGTGGCAAATGATGAGCAATAGTAATAACAATATGACAACTGGTTGTCATTTAGAATACATTGACAAATGTAGAATGTATTCTACATTCTAAATGACAACCAGCCAAAAAATATACAGTTTCCTCTTTTAGAAGTGACGTACTCATTTTTGCTTCTCTTTTCAGGTTTTCCATGACAGGATTGTTACCAGTTGGCTTCGAATTAGCATCGGAACTAACATATCCCGAACCAGAAGGTACCTCTGCTGGTTTACTAAATGCTGCCTCTCAACTATTTGGAGTTGCTTTCACATCAATTTACTCAGTTTTATTTGATAAATTCGGAGATCAATGGGCAAATGGCATAATGTGTATAATGTTGTTTATCGGCGTTATTATGAATGTATTTATAAAATCAGATTTAAGGCGACAAGCTGCTTCAAACGACAATAAATAAGACTGAACGTAGATTAAGTATTATGAAGGATAATAAAATTCGAAATATTACATAAATAATTTTATAAGTGCCAAGTAGTAGGTATAAGTAGCAAAAAATATATATCTCAAAATTTTTAGACGCCATATATTTTTTAATCGTTTAAATTTTCTCAAAGGCGAGTGATAAAATTTTTAACTAAAATTATCTGTATTTTATACATGCATAGGCTGTACATCATAAAATACTTTACAAATATATACATATTTCTAGGAATTAAATTTTAAAACATCCATGCACCAATTAAATTACTAGTTCATCTTATAATTTTTCCAGATACAATTTATGTAAACATTATAAAAGAAACTGCCGAAATGCATATTGTATTATATAATCAACATACAGACGAAGTTTTATAATATAACTTTATTATAGATATAATTCTGTGTTAAAAACAGATTCTTTTATAATGGGCTTCTAGTTTGTGGGTGCATGATTATGTTACAGAATGATTTTAAATTAAGAATCCGCAGGCGGCTCAATTTTTATTTCCAAACTGTCAATATTTGTAAATCGCAAGTAGTTATTATTAACCTCTTAAAATATCGCCAAATTTGTATTCGTGATAAAGTCAAAGGTTTTCGAAAAACCTGAGGCACATGAATTTTTATTTCTAAATGGACATAATTGATAAATTTTAAATACGTAATTATAGTTAGCAGCAGACGCAACTTTTGTAGCACTCTTGAGTAAAATAACGGCAAAAGGCGACTGAATAAAAATATCTAATGATTTGATTTTAAATTACCGATATTGATAATTTACTATATTTTCGGTCCATGAAACTATACTATATTGTCATTCTCTAGTAATTTTCCACAAAAAATGACTGGATACAGAAGAATAACATTTAACACTTTCTGTAGCAGGTAGTAAATTAGCCAATAACTAAATTTTTAATTTTATTTAACAGTTGACTATGTAGCGATCGCTATTGATGAATCTGAGCATGTTCTCCTAAAGAATGCTAACAACGTATCTTAGACAAAATTAGTAATGCCACAGTCAATGGCATTTGACACATTAAAAAAAAAGTGTGGACCTGACTATGAACATTCAATTGTTTACAAACATTGATATAGCAACAATCGCTGTCTGTAGAAAAACTCTTTCTGTAACGGTATTGGTATGGAACCAATACACACAATTCACATTCAATGAATTTTTCAATGAATGTGGTCCTAAATGAATAATTGTTGTTATCTGATGATAATTGTTAGTAACGATTTATTAATTGCCGCTTCTTATATATTTGAAATAATGTGGGTGCAACAATTAAATCTTATTGAGACAAACGAGGCTTTTTTTCAGTATTGGATTGACAATTGAAACTCATTTCAAAATATATAATGTTTAAAACCCTTTATTCAGTTTTCAATACTTCGCCCCTAGATGAAAATAAGTGTATGGTTTACATTAAACATTGATAATTTAGAAATAAAAATTGATGTGTTTGGTTAGATTATTTGTCAATACTAAATAATAAAAAATAGAATAAATCACTACCCCAGCAGTTAAGGTAGTCTTGTTTGTATTAAATACACTCATTATTTCTTCATTCTGGTCAATTTCGTATAATATATATTTTGCTTATATGTATTATGTATGTACAGTTTATGCAATATATAGTTTAAGCTTTAATTTAAATACCAAAATATTTCACTTATGAAAAAATAAATAGTGCAGATTTTAATTCCGTAATTAATAATTTAACGACCCTAAGATGGGTCCTCAGGATTAAAAAAAATATAATTGAAACTCTTAGTAATAGTATGTTTATGATTTTAATTATAGTGCATGCATATGAGTTGTATATATATATAGGATGCACATTATATAGTCTTATTATTTGCCGGGTATATGCTTAAATTCAATAATAATTTACAAAATTGAACCAATCCAATCCTATTTTTCAAATACGTTTGAGTACAAGGCAAGAGCAGACATTCTAGAACATAATAATTGGTGTCTGTAATTGATTTATACGCATTGTAATTTAGACATTTTTATTTTATTAAATCGGCAACAGCGAAACGTCTTCCTCATTTGTTCTACTGCCAGAGTCGTGCCTAAATATTTGATAATTTACTAAATAACGAGCGTGCTATAATCATTTGATAATGCATTCGTGCAATTATAACCCTGTCAATGTAATGAAATAGCATTAATAACATGTAATTTCGAATTTACATTTTGTTAAAGTTAATAAGCTCATGTCGATAATTTTAAAAATGACTGCTAAGAAAACGTTTTAAACTGCGCTTATGACACTCTAATGCAAATTTGACAATTAGTTTCATTTCAAAATCGCTAATTTAATTATATAAAGCTAATATACAGTATTGAATATGTAATAACGTGTTGAGAGCAAACAAGTTAATTTTAATAATTGCACCAATAACTGACCTTTTAAGAATGGAACGTGTCACATGCAGGAATATGAAGGTACAAGAACCAAGTCTTGGTTTAATTATGTTATGTTAATGAAACATAGAACAAACTATTAAGGAAGAAAGTAAAACTATGAGTGGAAGTTGGAGACAAACATCAAAAAGAAAAAATATTAAAAACTTACGCGTTATTAAAACATTCCACCTTGAACAGCCGCGAGCTAAAGAAAACCAAGTCCATTAAAAGCTGTAAGAAATGCACTATGAGAAATTGGTTTTTATACAACAAAGGCTTATTAATAAAACGAATAAAAGGAAAGTTTAGAGTTCGTCAAACACTTTTTTAAAAGCATGTAAGATTTTTGAAAATGAGTAGTTGGTCAGATGTGCGTAAATTTGAAGCATTTGCAGACAAGTATGGAGAAAAAAGAGCAGAAGAAATTGAAGTAGCGCTATTCAATATAATAATAATAATAATAATAATAATAATAATAATAATAATAATAATAATAATAATAATAATAATAATAATAATAATAATAATAATAATTGATTTATTGCCCAACGGATAATCCAATAACAGGACAAACAATAAAATACAAAAATTGTATACATACATTTCAGAGTGAAATAAAATGCAAAAGGAAAATCCCTTACCACAAAAAATATATATCAAAAAATCTAAATACGTATTTCGGCAACTAAGTTGTCATCTTCAGTAGATATCTGTATAAAAAAAAAAAAGTGTTATCCCACTGGTGATTTGGTGAAGAGCATATCTTCTAAGGTTACACCTTAGCCAAAAATACCACGTTTAACACTCTTTTTTGTTTTATACAGATATCTACTGAAGATGGCAACTTAGTTGCCGAAATACGTATTTAGATTTTTTGATATATATTTTTTGTGGTAAGGGATTTTCCTTTTGCATTTTATTTCACTTTTTTAGCCACAGTCTCCACCCATTATTGGATACATTTCAGAAATTAGAAATTATCACAAAAGAAGACGTTAACACAAGTAAATTAGATTAAAAAAAAGTATCACCATAAATAAGCTCAGCTGTACGACACATAGTTGTTACAGGAGAAAATGATAGTAAGTTGGTTCTAGGAATAGGAATTCTCCCTTCCTATTCCTAGAACCAACTTACTATCATTTTCTCCTGTCGGGGAAGTTCGGGAAGAAATACGCGGAACAAGGAAATTTATGGAGGAAAGAATGTAAGAACTATCAATGAGACCATGCACTAGCTTCCAAATAAAACGCGCACCATGTCTCTCACGACGCGACGTCAAGGACTGCATTCCATGTCGTGCCAAAAGCTTAGCGTAATCCATATTGCGCATAGGATAAGTGCCATCAATTTTGTATGACAAAAACTTCAGGAATCTTGTCTGAATCTTCTCAACCATTAACTGGAGGTAAATGTAGTGTGGTGCCCAGACTGGGGAAGCATACTCAAGCTTGCTAGCAACAAAGCTGAAGAATAGAGTTTTCCGTAAACCGATATTGTTGAAATGCTTGCAGGTACGTATAACAAAACCTAAGGTTTTAGAGGTAGCAAGACATAAATTTGAAATATGTGGGATAAATGTTAGACGGCTGTCAAAAATTACTCCAAGGTCTTTAAATTCGTTGACCTTAGAAAGATTGTGATCGTCAATCACATAAGTGGATGGAATAATTCTACACTTCCTAGTAAAAGTCATGTGGCAACACTTGTCAACATTCAGAACCAGACCATTACACATGCACCATTCGCTGATCATATTCAAATGCCCTTGCAGAAGCAATACGTCGTTCCAGGTCCTGACGGATTGATAAATTTTGATGTCATCTGCATAAGCAAGTGTAGGACATGATAATGAGGTGAGCAAATCACTAATAAAAAGAATGAATAATAAAGGTCCCAGATTGGAGCCCTGAGGGACGCCAGACTGTGGAACAAACTCGAAGGACTTGAAACCATTGTAATAAACATATGTACTTCGGTTGAGTAAATAATGTTAAGACCTAGAGCAAATTTAGCAAAACTGGAATACAAGTAGGAGAAGAACTGCGGAATAATGTTACGTATGTAAATATTGATGACCTGGATTGCTTGCATTCATAAATGGGATTATAAGTGCGTCAAGAATTTATAAAAACATGAAAAACATTTTTTTTTTGGAACAAACTGGTATATGTGTTCAAACCAATTCGCGAAACATATTTTCATCTGTGAAATTGGTTGCTCAAAAGCATGCTTTTTTAGCATGAAGTTTTAACAGCTCATTGACGTAATAAAAATCGCTGTTCTCACACTTTTTGTTTGATATTCGGGAACAGAAAGAAGTCTTTAGGTGATAAATCAGGTGAATACGGGCAGTATTATATTAATTAGATGTTTTTCTTCTTCAAATAGTCGATTGCTTAATGTGCTGTGTAAGAAGTGGCTTTGTCATGATGAAGAATGTACGAAGTGTTCGGTTGTTTTTCCCAATTTTGTCTATTTATGATAAACAAAATGTTTTATATCATTTAGCATTAACTGTTTCTCGACCTTGTAAAAGAATTATTGCGAAATGTATAGTCCATGCTACCGATGAAAGAAGTGAGGATTTACTTGGAATTTTACTTGAATGAACAACTTTTGTGGAATTCAGTTCATCTTAAAACACCCAATCAGTGGATTGTTGTATAGTTTCCAGTTTACAAGAATATATCAGAATAGTGTCACCTGTGCTTTATACGCATTTTATAGTTTCTTCGTCGAATTTTTTGATTACTTCCATGCACTAATTAACAATTTTTGTTTTGGGCAAATCATACAGAATTCATCGGGAACAGATTATTTTTACAGTTGCAAAGTACTGTAGTCTTCGATATGCCTAAGGTTACTTCTATCTCACTACAAGTCACATGCCGATCTAGTTTAATCACAACGTAAAATTATACGAAAATGGTAATATAGTAAAATATATATTCGTTCCCTTGCCATTGACATCGAATACAAAATAAATTCTATGGAGAAAAAGAGACGCCACTTAAGGGATGCTATGTTTCAAGGCACCTCAAAGCAGGAAAATGCTATTGATTAAAACTGTTTTAGCAAAAAACAGAATAAGAAAAAAGTATTATTACGTGTTTTATACGTACGCTATTATGGATGGATATAGGTATATTTATTCTTTTGCTGTTGGCATTGACTACAAAATATAAGAGTCAGTAATTCATAATAGTAGTAATTCATCTCCCAATATTTTCCAATATCTAAAGCAATTAATTACATACTTATTAGGTCAAATGATGCAAAATAATAGGAAGGTCAATGAAAATAATACATAACTATTGAACTAGGGGTTTAAATTGTAGCCTCTAAGCCTATTTCGCCAAGAATTATCAAAGACCTGCATAGGAAATATAAGTACTATATATTTTAGTAAAAGAATAATGAAACAGCATGGGATATCCACCTATTTAAGAATTTAATGAATGGCAGATGTACATAAAATACAAAAAAATCAGTTGTATCCTGAAATTTTTCTCTTTGTATGATGTTTGCTCTGTTCGAAGATGTGTAGTTAACTATCAAAAAATTAAGCATATCCACTCGACAATTATTTTATGAAGAATCCCAAATATAGAGTTAACAGTATAGAGGTTTTTTTGACGTAATACTTTGTTGCACCTCCTTTTATATACAATGTTATATGCATGTAGATTCGATACGACCTAAATGAATATTAAAATTCAAAATGTGATTATGACAATAAGTAGATCTTAAGGTATTGAAAACAATCATCAGTTTGGTATAGATAAATTAATGAAATAGTGATAATATAACAGATTGTTATATATTAGACACCTAATAAATAATTAAATATTAATAATTAATTATTAAGTGTTATATTTTTGGGAAAATGTTCACTTGCACTTGTTCACCTGTTAAATATGCACAACTAAATCATTTATTTAGTTATTGAAATAAAATACACAATAATAAAGATTTTATGCACATATAAATTATTCACTGATTTTAGCCAGAAGTTATTATTTCACAATATACTCTTAGTTAAAGTTATAAAGTTAAACCACCGAGGGCAACAAATTATAATTAACATATTTTCTTGGACAATAAATTAAACTTAGTTTACCTAATGATTATCCGCATTCAGAAAGTTATATGATAAAAGTAGTGTACAATAATCTTATAAAAGAGGAACAACAATAAGTATATAAAGAAGACAGTAATGTAATTATTGCTACGTTCGGTATAGAGAGACTCTTGATTTTGTTTTACAATGTAAGAACAGTATAAATGGAAAAAATGGCAAATAATACGTGTCTGACTTATTTATATAAAATAAGCAAAAAGTAGGTAATAAGTGTAACTACAAAATGCATAAAGCCTGTATGTATGTGTATATTGTTAATGTAAAATTAAATGAATATATAATAATAATGTTTCTTCTTGAATCTTATTATTCATCCTTAAAAAATTAGCGTAAGGGTAGAATTCAGGAGTAACTAACGAAAGACTACTAATATTTTGAGTTGTTAATTCCTTATCGTAAAAATAGTGTGAAAGTAAGTCTAGAATTAATGTTTTACCTTTTGTTAACGAAAATTCTTTAACATCTGTTAGGGAAATTAATCTTAATACTAGTATTTCGAAAACTATAGCACAACTAAAACGTTACGAATATAACCGTATAAGTACACCTATTCTACAGTGACCTAGAAGATGGAGCTCACCCATGAAAAACTACGTAAATTCGTTGCACACCATATAATGATATTTCTTGGTTGGAAATATCTGGTTTATTTGTGGATAATTTCTTCCATATAAAGAAATATATTACTATGTAATTTGTCTTAAAATTACTTATTTCCCCCCAATAAAGGAATGTATTTGCGTTTATCATTCAATGTTTACATTTCACAATAAATTCTTGGTATAGTATAGTTACTTATTTGCAGCACACAAATATTTTTTGTGACGTCAATCATGAAACAAAACACTTATTTGGTATGGGGAATAGTGGTAATGCGCATGACGTTTTCATTTCTCAGTTGTGATTCATTAACGCCTGTAAATTCATGTTCGCATGTGAGCAACTGAGTTTATCTACTGAGTACCTACCATAACAGAGTTGTTACACGACTGGGGATTACCTGAACTAACTGAAAAATTTGTAGGTATGTATCTGTACTATATTTATTTATACGTAGGAATAGACGTAGGTAATGGCTAATAAGTACCTTATTTTCACTTAGGTATATAGGTTACATTATATATGAGTTATAGGTATACATATATTCTTTATTTCCTGTGTACGCTTAGATTCCCACAAAGGATTTTGATTTTGAATAGGGAGCAATTTTACTCGTTTGATTTGTATATTATTTTACAACACAGGGAATCTAATATGAGAAATAATTTTCCTTGGTATATTTTTTTCGAATTACCCATTTGTTTGACTGAAAAAAAGTATTCTTGCATCAATATAAATTTGATGGAACCAAAGACACATACATATCAATATAGCAAATAATTTTCAGCCAAATAAATATTTCTTTACCACAATATATTTAAAACAAATATTTCTTTAACTCAATGCATATTTCTTGATCCAAATAAATTCTTTTCTTACAATACCTATACTTATAGTTTTGCATTTAGTCGATGTACGTACTATAAACAACAATAGTTTATTAGACTATGGTGGTGGTTAACAGATATCTTTCAACCAAAGAATTTTCTTACAACTAACGCTGGATGTAATAGTATATTATTTCTTGTTAAAAAGTTTGTTCATTGTAAACATTGTCACAATCAGACACAACATCAATAAAATTCAGACTATCAACACATTTTTCAGAAGAAGATATAACCCCAGAAATTTTAGACAGTATATTATAACTCTAGCAATCCGATATCAACTAAAACTATGTTACAGCATTATTTCCGAACATTAAACTCCTATTTGAGGAACAGACTGCAAATATAATTAATTAAATATTGCATCTTCACCTAACTTTAATACCTATTTGACGAGTTGTTAATAAAGATTTGATAAAGTATCTGTTATAATTCCTAATTTTAATTTTATTCTAATAATTAGAATTAGGAAAAGAATACATAGGTAGTAGGTACGGACGGTTATAATAATAGATTTCAAAAATGAAATCGTTTATGTATGGAAAATACTCTGCTGTAGAATTGGTTGCATACCGTGAAATAATCATCTACATTTGGATGAATTTGATACATTTTCGTTGTAGGTATAAATGGTATAATCAGTGCTACCAATTGCGGGTATTTTACCCGAAACGCGGGTATTTTAATCAGACTGTCGGGTAAAATTGTGAAGCGGGTAAAATCGGGTAATTTCACATAAAACAATTAAAATACCCTTTTCTTAACTCGATTTAGTCAACATCAGATATCAATATGTATTTTATTGTCTATTAAATCTAAACGCTACAGAAAGATTGTTGATGCATTTATGCAGCAATTTTATCTATTCCAGTGACTTGAAAGAGAAAAATGTTTTAGCTGTTGACCACACAAATATTCGCTTGTTTGTTCCATTTCTGTCTGTTAAAAGAACAGAAGCTACTTGTCTTGTTGAGAAAAGTTTAGGATTGTACACTTTGCAAAAACCTGTTTGAAATATTGAAGGAACCTGGATGTTTTTTTCCTTAGTCATGGACGAAACGGTGGACGTGAGTGCAATAAAACAATGTGCAATTACTGTTATATACTATTCAAAAACAAATGATGTCAAAGTAACTTTTTTGATGTGGTTAAAACTGCATCTGGAAAAGCCAATGGTTTGTTCAACTCTTTCAAAAAATTCACGAAAATTTATTTAGAATTTATGTCATATACATTGGGACTTTTAACAGATTTTAACCTTATATTTCAATCAGAATCGCCACTTATTCATAAACTGAAACCTGAAACACAAAGATTGTTCATGCATTTATGCAGCAATTTAATTATCAATGTGAGTGACTTGAAAGGGAAAAATGTTTTTGCTGTTAACAACACAAATATTCGCTTGTTTGTGCCATTTTGCAGAATTTATTTAGGTATATCTGCCACTGAATCTTTTGAAATGTTAAAAAATTATGCATCCCAAACTGAAATTGACCAGTTTCTCAAAAGTTGTTTAAATTTTTATGTAGACATTAAAACGCGATTTGACTTTTCTGATCAAAATTTTTAACATTTTAAGAATTCTTGAACCAAAAACGGTCCAATCCTATGAAATAAAATCGCTGCAAGAAATTGTACAAAGATTTCCAGTAAATAAAGAATTTACAAATCTTCTAATTTTGGACATGGAATGGAAGCAGCATGATTTTTTTTTAATCATATGGAGTATGGTTTAGATTGTGAACTAAGTTGTGAAGTTTATTGGAAAATGGTATTTGAATTGAAAAATGCTGCAGATGTTCTTCTTTTCCCCAATATGAAAGTAGTGCTTTCCTTACTTTTTATTCTGCCTTTTTCAAACGCATTTGTTGAAAGAATGTTCAATGATTTGAAAAATATCAAGACGGACCACAGAAATGCGTTAGGCACCGCAACGCTAACGTCTTTAATGGCGACAAAAAGAGGCATTAAAGATATGGGAGGTTGAAGATCTTACTTACATTCGAATTATTTTAGACCACTTTTAAATTTGGCGCTTTCTATTTGAAATGTCAGGTGAAAGCGGGTATTTTTCATTCGCTTATGCGGGTAAGGCAGACGTATGGCTCCGGCAGCACTGGGTATAATACATATGTGTCTTGTATTAGCAGTTCTAATTAATTGAAATACTAGAAGTACAAAATAAAATAGTGGGAATAATAAAAATAGCGAAAGAGCAAAGCAAAGCAAAGCAAAAAGGTATACTTAAAAATTCTTTGATTTTATTAGCAAAAAAACTATTAAGTAAATACAAATAACAAAAAGGATTAATTTTTATACGGAAGAGGCACTAAGACCAATTGTGGTGTATAGAGACTGACGCACTACAAGCATTTTAAATATAATTTAATGTGTAATATACAAAGTTCTTGAAAAACAAGACTTACAGCTCACATATTGAGAGCTGACCGGTGAGATGCTCCTCCCACAAGATGCGCAGTGAATTCTTATATTATTAGGATAAGCACGAACAGTCTGGAAAAATTGTCAAGCGTTACACATCGAAGTGCAATATGTTTATTATATATGTATCTCTTTTCATTTACTCCTTCGTCCGGCTAATGTATGTGATGATGAACAAATGTTATCATTTCTTTTTTCCGAATAATTTCTCTGTCTCACACTGACCTATAAGTCGCGCAGCGAGGACTCCTCCCAGCGGTCAGCACTCGGTCTGTGTACTGCACCTAAGTAGTTGATAAAACTATTAAATTATACTTTTAGAAATAGGACACCCAATACTATGCTTTGTCACTCTTAGATTATGAGTGGATATCCCCTGTTACGTTTTCTATATAAAAATAAAGTGTGGGCACAATTACACATACTTCTACGATTGTGCGGGTCAGAAAGACGTTTGAAAATTCACTTTTTCTGTCGTTGTCAGAGAATTTCAAATCGTGGACGTTTGTAAAGATTTGGAGTTGGAAAATCTTCATCTAGCGAATCAGATTTGACATCAGGTATTGTGTATGCTTTGAATGTTAAAATTAAAGATGTATATTTCGTACTAAAAAAATTATTAAACTTATGTGAAAATAAAATTGTCACAAACATATATTATATAATATTCTTCAGTACTTATACCTAGAAAAAGAAATCTTTTTGTGTAAATATATTTCATACAAAATATAAGTAATATTTCAACAAATTCTCCAATGTGTAGTATATTTGTTTAGTTTTTTGTTTGAGGGTTTGAATAATTTTTGTACAAAACAAATTCAAAAATGGCATCGGACGTGGCATCTTTTGCATATCTCGCATATTATGCATTCTATACAGATTTATTATAAGTGCAAAAGTGTTTAGAGCTGTAATCAGAATAATTTTTACACAAAACAAATATCAAAATTCCGACGGAAGATAACACTTTTACTCACAGCTTTATTTTATTAAAAAGATAACAGTATTTAAAATATAATTTGGAAAAACTTTGGTAAAAACAAAATTGAAACGCACACACGTATAAGAAAGTCGTGTGGTGCCCACGAAGAGAATAATTAAGATCCGAAAATTGTTAATAATACTAATTATATTCCGCCAATAGTAAAGAACTTCTATTCGTTAGCCCTTATATATAATAAATCTTTATTTTTGACGGGCTGTTTGCAAGATTATTTAAAATATTCATATATACTACTTTCTTTTTTATATGAGTTTGAAGGCACTGGTCTAAATAATACATGAGACAATTACAAAGCATGTCGAAAAATATGAGTTTATTTCAGAAAGAATCCTAAAGATTACAATGGATATCGGAGAAAAAGGCAAAACCAACATAATGGTATTATATGCTACAGACGAAAATGAACGCACCAATATAAAAGATAAATTCTGGGAAGAAGTTACACAGACAATAGAAGACATAAAAGGAAGAACAATCATATTGGGGGACCTAAATGGAAGAGTAGGAAAGAGAATTAACGAAACAGAGGCGAAAATTGGAATTCATGGCAAAATAACCAGAAACAACAATGGAAACTGTACTCAAAACAACTTCCTGGTAATGAATACTTTTTTCGAACATAAATAAATACATAAGTTCACGCGTGTAATGTAAAGTAGAAGACAAAAGTCCATAACAGACTATGTACTAATAGACAGATTTCCTAGAAAGGATATCAAAGACGTTCAAGTAAGCAGAGGCCCAGAAATTAATAGAGATCATTACTTAATGAAGGTCAAAACGAACATTGAGCACCTAGATTCAAATGAAAAACAAACAAGTCTAGGAAGACGACAACAATACCAGTGTAGTGTATACCTTGACAGGATGTATGTAATACACAATATTATCATATCTTATTGTAATATTAGATCATGTCTGTTGCGCTTCCGTACTTGGTCGATTGCCGCATAGAAGCACGTACGAAGCTAATGCTTACGCTGCAGTCTGACAGACACCGAGATGACAACAGACAGATATATATACATATAGGTACATATACAACGGGATCATTATTATAATAGAACTAACCTGACCGTCTTGAATAAAGAAGTATAAAAGTGTACTACTTGTATTATTTAAAGCGACGAACCAAAGGAACCCCTGTGGTTCCGCCACATGGCGATCCTGCCACTTAATATTATTTAAAAGTGGTAAAATGAATATATTAATTCAACTTAAATAAAAAGGTAAATAAGTCGAAAAAACAAAATGGGCCACAAACAAACGAAGGAGCAGGAAGTATCCGACAACGGAATAGTAAACAACACGTTTATGGTGGAAGAAAAATCAGTAAACCTATCGACTGATATAAAAATTTTACTCTACATCATAGTTGCAATAATGGTAATAAAGTTCATCCTAAAAATTACGAAGATGCACCGGCGAACAATGAAGAGGAGTTTGCAACGCACCCTATCAGAAGTGAGGGTATAAACAAGAGAAGTGTTGTGACTAGTGCAGTGAATTACAAGGATATTGTGACAAAAAAAAAAAGGATAACTATGTTAACTACTGGTGAGTGATATCTATGCGATTGTCACCATTTAAATTTGTAGCATGTATTTAGTTTACACACATAAGTTCATATTAATAGTTTAATATGAATTAAATTAAGTATTTTTATAAATTTTATTATTTAAATGCATCAATGACACACAATTGGGATGAAATTAATACAAAAATATCAGATATAAAAAATGAGATTATAAAAGAATCCAAACGGGCGATAAAAAAGCAAATTCCGAAATCAGATAAAATACGTAATGAAATAAGAGACAAATTAATTGAACTTTATAATAACTTAGTTAGTATTTTGGCTTCGTCCTGGATTACCTGTAATGAAGAGCAAAGACAGACTTGCAAGCTAATTTTTCACCAAACTAGGGACAAAATTGTTAGATCATTTCAATCATTAGGTGTTAAATATAAAGTGCCTGCGTCAGTTTTAGATAAAATTAATCCCCTCATTCTAGACGACGAAACTGAAGACGAGGAAGAAACGATGGCCTTATCAAATATAGAATTTTTTAACTTGGCTAGTAAATTTATTCCTTCAGAATTTGACGGTTCTTACGACAAATTACAGTCCTTTTTGGATGCACTAGCTCTTTTACAAGCTAACTCCGAAGGACATGCAGATCGTGCAGTTTCCTTTGTTAAAACACGGCTAACCGGCAAAGCCCGCGATCTAATTAACGATAATATGAGTCTTGCAGATATTATAACAGCTTTAAAACAAGGCATTAAAGGCGAAAGTTCAAAAATAATATCAGCAAAACTTATAAATCTTAAACAAAATTCAAAAGAATCTGCCAAATTTGCATCAGAAATAGAGGCTCTTACATTATCTCTAAACAGAGCATACATTAGTGAAGGTGTTCCTAACACAGTAGCGCAAATTTATTCTACAGATACTGCTGTAAAAGCATTATCGAAAAACGCTTCCTCCGAGCGTGCCCGTTTAATCATGGAAGCAGGAACATTTTCATCAGTGCAAGATGCTATTTCAAAATTTGTTAATATAAATACGGAAACCACTAGCTCCAATGTTTTATATGTCAGACATAACCGTAGACACCCTACTGCCCGTATAAATAATCATAGTCGCGGAAGACACTATACTACTAATACCTACAATAGTGGTAACAATAACAATAGTCGATTTCAAAATCGCAGACAAAGAGGTAATAATTTTCAATCGTATCGGGGCAATACTCGCGGTCGTCAATTTAGAAATATTAGACTTTGTGAAACTCAGCAAGATCCGGAAAACCAGCCGCGCCCCCAGGGGGAGCGACTGGGGGATATGTAAATATTTTTACGTTCAATTTATCTCTTGCAAATTTTGTATTTGTTAATACTGACTTTGCTGTCGAAAAACTAACGTTAATTGTTGATACTGGTGCTGATATCTCGATTATTAAACGTAGTAGCATACAAAGAAATCATATAATAGATACTATAAATTCATGTAAAATCAGAGGTATTACCAATGAGCATACAAAATCTCTAGGTATTACAGAAACTTCTATTTTTTTCGATACTTTAAAAATAAAACACAAATTTCACATAGTGGGAGACGATTTTCCCATAACCACAGATGGAATTTTAGGTAGAGACTTTATTTCTAAATATAAATGTAATTTAAATTATGAAAATTGGACTTTGTCATTACTTATTAATCAAAAAGAAATTATAATACCAATTTATGACAGTGCAGAAAATGGTATATTACATATTCCAGCACGCAGCGAAGTAGTTAGAAAAATAGCAATAAAATCAAAAAAAGATTTGTTAGTTTTAAATAAAGAAATTATACCCGGAGTTTTTGTTGCCCGCACTATAGTATCCGCAGAAAATCCCTTAGTCAGAATAATAAATACAACGTTTCAAACTGCAACGATAAGAAACAACGACTTTACAACTGTCGACCTTGCTGAATACGACATTTTTAATATTCAAACCGATATGAATGAACGACACTCTAATTTATTAAAAGAAATAAATAAAAATATGCCAGAATTTGTGAAAACAGATTTAAATAAATTATTACATGAATTTTCCGATATATTCGCTTTAAAATCAGATAGAGTAACAGCAAATAATTTTTATACACAGAAATTAAAATTAAATGATAATAAACCCGTTTATGTGAAAAACTATCGCATACCAAAAATGCAAAAAGAGGAAATAAATCGGCAAGTTGACAAAATGCTACAAAACAACATTATAGAACCATCTGTATCGGAATATAATAGCCCAGTTTTACTAGTTCCGAAGAAATCTATCGACGGGAACAAAAAATGGCGTTTAGTGATCGATTATCGAAAACTTAATTCCAAATTAATAGGAGATAAATTCCCACTCCCGCGAATTGATGATATTTTAGATGAACTCGGACGAGCAAAATGGTTTTCCGTTATCGATATGATCTCTGGATTTCATCAAATACCTTTAGATGAAGATTCTCGTGACTTTACGTCATTCAGCACGGACAAAGGAGCCTTTAGGTACACCCGGGTCCCTTTCGGATTATCAGTAAGCCCAAATAGTTTTCAAAGAATGATGACAATAGCTTTCTCCGGTTTGACCCCCGAAAAAGCTTTTCTTTATATGGACGATTTAATTGTACTTGGTTGTTCTGTTAATCATCACTTTCATAATTTAAAACAAGTTTTTCAAGTATGCAGAAAATATAATCTTAAACTAAATCCCGCAAAATGTCAGTTTTTCAGAAAAGAAGTAACATATTTAGGTCACAAAATTACTGATAAAGGTATCTTGCCAGATGAATCAAAATACGATATAATTAATAAATACCCCGTACCACAAACCCCAGATGCAGTTAAACGATTTGTAGCATTCTGTAACTACTATCGCAGGTTCATTCCACATTTTGCAGAATTATCACATCCGTTGAATAAATTAACAAGAAAAAGAGTCACATTTATTTGGACAGAAGAATGCCAAAACAGTTTTGAAAGGCTTAAAAAAGCACTAATAAGTCCTAAAATATTACAATACCCAGATTTTTCGAAACCATTTATTTTGTCAACAGATGCATCAAACACAGCTTGTGGTGCAATTTTGAGTCAAAATTTCGAAAATTATGAATTGCCTATTTCCTATGCTTCACGCGCATTCACAAAAGGAGAAGCTAATAAATCAACTATTGAGAAAGAATTGGCAGCAATTCATTGGGCGGTAACTTATTTTAGGCCTTATTTGTGGAATCAAAATTTTTTAATAAAAAGCGATCACAGACCTTTGGTATATTTATTTTCAATGAAAAATCCTTCC
This sequence comes from Amphimallon solstitiale, assembly GCA_963170755.1. Taxonomy (NCBI): domain Eukaryota; kingdom Metazoa; phylum Arthropoda; class Insecta; order Coleoptera; family Scarabaeidae; genus Amphimallon; species Amphimallon solstitiale. The sequence continues at coordinate 117,403,927 of OY720679.1, forward strand.
TCAAAATTAACTAGAATGCGATTAGATCTAGAAGAATTTAATTTTGAAATTGAATATATTAAGGGTAGTGAAAATGTCGGGGCTGATGCACTATCGCGAATCGATATACATGAATTAAAGAAAATACAGGAAAATGTTTCACAAATTCTGCCAATAACAAGATCAATGACATTAAAAAAAGACGAGGTTAAGCAAGAACGCAAACGTTCCATCGCTCTAGAACCTACTATATACGAATCATTAGACAGTTCTGAATTACATAAAGTACCCACTTTAAATTTTTTTATAAAGCCACCATTACTTAGAATAATGATTAGGCAAAATAAAAGAGTGAGCGCTCAAGAACCGATAACAATTATTAATGGTAATATTGCTCTAGCGCAAGTATTATCTCGACTAGATAATCTAGCAAATAATTGCGGTTTCAATAAAGTAAAATTATTTATGAATGATAATATATTTTCAAAGTGCACTATAAATGAATTCAAAAAGGTGGGACAAAATATACTGAAACATATAACAATCATACTTTGTAGGGTACCCAAAATAATTACTAATAATAACGAGAAGCAGACATTGCTCAAAACATTTCACGATGATCCGCTTACAGGTGGACATTGTGGACAAAAAAGACTTCTGAAAAAACTAAAAATGAACTATAGATGGAAAAATATGTCGCGCGACATTGCAAATTATGTTAAACGATGTAAAAAATGTCAAATAAATAAAGCAAAATCAAAACATTGTGAACCTATGGTTATCACACCAACTCCCCAAACTGCATTTGATATAGTTTGCGTTGATACCATTGGTCCATTTTCTAAGTCAGTGAACGGAAACGTATATGCTGTAACTCTACAATGTGAGTTGACAAAATATTTAATTACAGTGCCAATACCAAATAAAGAAGCAAAAACGGTAGCTAAAGCAATTTTCGAAAATTTTATTTTAGTATATGGCCCCATGAAAGAAATTAGAACTGATATGGGAACAGAATACAGGAATAAGGTTTTCGAAAACATTGCAAACTTTCTCAAAATAAGTCATAAAATATCAACAGCTTACCATAGTCAAAGTATAGGTGGTTGTGAACGAAATCACAGAGTGTTAAATGAATTCATTCGCATGTATGTCAATGACACGCATGACGACTGGGAAAACTGGATGAAGTATTATACATTCTGTTATAATACAACACCCTGTACATATCACAATTATACACCATTTGAGCTTATTTTCGGTAGAAACTGTAGTTTTGTAGAGAATTTTACGAGTGCTAAAGTAGACCCTTTGTACAATGTAGAGGCATACGAACAAGAAATACGTTATAGACTTCAAGTAGCGCATAAAACAGCTAAAGAATTCTTGGAAAAGGCCAAAATACAGCGGAAACACATATATGATAATAATGCAAAACATTTAGAACTCAAACCAGGTGATCATGTACTCGTTTCTAACGAGGAACGTAGTAAATTCGACCCGTGGTTTGAGGGTCCTTTTGTGATAACTAGTATTGATGGTCCCAATTGCGTAATCAAAAATGCAAAAGGCAAAGAAATGACTTTGCATAAAAACCGTGTACTTCCATATATTTCTTAAAAATTAAGCATAATCTAACTATAAATTAAATTATAAATATTCAGCGCTGAATATCTCATTAATAAGGTGTATATACATATTTACTGAATAACTAAGTAAGTATTTACTGAATATCTCATTAAGATACATATTTACTGAATAACTAAGTAAGATATATATATATATATATATATTTACTGAATAACTAATTAAGGTATATCTATTTTATGAATAAATTTTTAAGGATTATCATTTTAAGCAAATTAGTTAAGAAATTTGAATGTATACTTTAAGAATATAAATTTTTAGTTTGTAATACGCATGAACGTGTCATAATATGTTAATATAGGAATACGTAGATATTAAGTACATTGTGTATATGTATTTTTCAGATAAATGTAAGTTTGTATTAAGACGATTTAAGATCTAAGGTGTCAAATTTTATTTATGTCAACAAAGAATGATCTCATTTGCAATGAGGATCATTCTCGTAGAAAGGGAAGGTGTAGTGTATACCTTGACAGGATGTATGTAATACACAATATTATCATATCTTATTGTAATATTAGATCATGTCTGTTGCGCTTCCGTACTTGGTCGATTGCCGCATAGAAGCACGTACGAAGCTAATGCTTACGCTGCAGTCTGACAGACACCGAGATGACAACAGACAGATATATATACATATAGGTACATATACAACGGGATCATTATTATAATAGAACTAACCTGACCGTCTTGAATAAAGAAGTATAAAAGTGTACTACTTGTATTATTTAAAGCGACGAACCAAAGGAACCCCTGTGGTTCCGCCACACCAGTAAGAGAATCAATCAGAGTTCACTAATTAAACAATGGAGAAACAGCTTTACAGTTCCAAAGAAGACTGGATGGCATACAAACAGGGGAAATGAATGTAGAACAAATGTGGGTAAACAACACTAATTGAAGCGGCCAAGGCAATATGCGGTTATGCTAAAGTAAAGAAAAATAGGAAGCAAATGTGGTGGAGCCACGAAATAGAAGAGCAAATTAAAGAAAAGAAACACAGACGAAAAAATTTATCTTATAGAAGGAGCAAATGAACGACATATTGAATATAAATAACAGAACAACATAGTTAAAAAAGCTGTAAAGGAGGCAAAGCATAAATCCTGGGAAACGTTTGGAAGAAAAACGGAAGAAGACTTCCATGCAAATCAAAAACTATTTCATCGAGTACTGAAAAGCATAAAAACGAAAACCAACACCATCAAACATTAACACAAATCAGAAACAGTGAAGGGCAAATGCTTCATGAAAGAGAACATATTATGGAGAGATGGAAAGAGTACTTTGAAAACCTGCTGAACCAGAATGAGAATTTGGAATGCAATATGTAGCAAGACGGTAGGATCGAAATACCCGAATGGGATGATACAGAAGAACAGGACGTAAGACAAGCAATTAAAACGCTTAAGAAACGGAAATCGGCGGGCTATGATCAGATCGCTGGAGAGATGCTAAAACATTTAGGAGAAATTGGTATAACGTTTCTAACCCAGATTTATAATAGATGCTGGAACGAGGAAAGGATACTAGAGGACTGGGCAATTGATGTTATTATCGCAATCATTAAAATCGGAACCACACATGACTGCGCCAATTACCGAGGCATTACATTATTAAGTATAGTGCTTAAAGCATATGAGAAAATACTCGTAAAAGGACTAAACCAGGATATTCAACCAACCATGGAACAATCACAAAGCGGACTCCGGAAAGGGAGATCGACACAAGACCATATTTTTACTATTAAACAGCTACAAGAACGTACTCGAGAATATGGAATAAAAATATTTCTTGGCTTTTCTAGACTTAGAAAAAGCGTTTGATAAAGTACCGAGGGAAAAAATGCTAGAAAGCTTAAAACAGAAAGCAATATCTATCAAGTTACAACGAGCATTAGCAAGTATTCATAAAGTTAACAGAAATATAACTAGAACAAATAACATGAAATCGCAGTATGGACGGGAGCATAGTCGTGTAATAATGGCACACCTTTTGTCAATTTTCCACGACGTTTTGCACGAATACTGTCCCTTAATTTATGCAATAAAGACGCATAATATGTGCCGTTTTTATTTGTATTGCGCTCTTTAAAGTCAACTAGTAAAATGCCCTCACAATCCCAGAAGATTGTGGCCATTACCTTTTTCGTTGATCGAACGACTTTCGCCGTTCCATGGACTCCCTTTTCGATAGAGGGTCGTAAAACAGAACCATTGTTGCATCCCCTGTGACAATGGACTCCAAAATCGGTTTTGGGTCGTCTTCACACATGTTTAACAACGACTGCGCACATTCGACTCGACTTTCACGTTGGAGAGCGGAAAGAAGTCGCGGTACACATCTAGCACTAATTTTATTCATATCCAAACGGTCATGGAGAATTCGGCGAACACTTATTTCGGAAATGTTTGCTATCACTGCTAATTCTTTTACTTTCAAACGGCGATCTTCTAGCACTATATGTTCAGTAATTGAAATTTGTTGAGGCGTTATCACTTCAATTGGTCGACCCGACCGATCAGCATCTTCCAGGGATTCTTGTCCCAAACGGAAACATTTTGCCCACTTTTTTACAGTTGAATACGAAGGAGATGAATCACCGTAAACATCGTTTAAACGCTGTTTAATGTGATAAGGTGTATACCCTTATTTTGTTAAAATTTTAATGACCGCCCGGTACTCAATTTTCGTTACTTCAGACATTTTCGTGCGCTAGTCACGTTGGTTGACTGGTTATTAAAAACTACTAGGTTTCGAAACGTCATATTTATAGTGTACACTTCGCGTATGCATGCATGACGTGACGGAGTTTGAGCACGTTTGAACCTGTAATAGCCTGTCAGTTTATGGCGCCTATTTCGTATATTGCTTGGAATGTACATACGCAATCATGATAAAGGTTGTTGATAATATATCGCTTTTGATTTAAGTTCGCCTGCTTGATCAATTTATAACTAGGGCCACTGATTACATATGGGGTACAGACTTTTGGCTGAACCAGAACTTTATAAGTATGGTTTGACATAAGGCAAGTGGACGAATGCTAGATTGCAAGTAGTAACACTGGCTTAACATATTCCTGTACAAAGTTTCTTAAATGATTCCTTAAGGAAATACAAGAAATAAACATCTTTCCAATATTCAGAAACAGCAGGTTTTAATTGCAGATTATATCAGTTTATAATAATGTCTATAATAACAATTATTCTTGTGATGTTTATTTTTCTGTTCACATAAAGGTAATGGAATAAAGTGTTATTATAATTATTTTAAATAGTAAAGAGCAATAGCAAATAATACCCATATTAACGCTATCGAAATAGATTTAATGTAGATCAATTATATTTAAGGCTCGTAATTTAATAATAGCAAAACACTGTTACCTACTTTAAGAAATGGTGAAAAAAAAAGAATAAGGAATGGACGAAATCATTTCAAAATGTTTCCAGTTAGATATGCAAATCGTCGAGAAAATGTGCCCGGGAGAAAATATGTAAATTCAGTCAGTAAACAAGAGAGGACGTGATCGTTATACGAACACATTATAGTTACCACAATGATTTTTAATACCAATTGTAAAATTTTATTTATTTTATTTTATTTATTTATCGGTATTTTGTTTATTTGTAAAATATGCATCTGAGCTAATATTAATAAATATAATGTTGAGGTGATTTAAATAAACGAGGTACACCAATAAATAATAATATTCAATAAACATGTGACTTTTTACCTTACCTTTGGGAATAATGTTGATATTAGATATTTAAAGAATTTGTTTATAAATGAGTCTATGTGACAACTACAGCTTAAATAGATCAATATTTATTTACTTATTAATTAATTTTAATGTTTCTTGTTATGATGGTTCTTTTATAAATTTTGTTTTAATTAAATCTTTTAACTCATTCATAGCCTTTCTGTTCGTATTACTAAAGAAAGTACTGATGCTTTCCTCAAACTACGCGCATTATAAATAATTCCTGCACAACAGGTAACTTTAAACTTTGTTTAAAACACGCGATTGTCATTTCTGTCCACAAAAAAAGTTATCCAAATAATAACTACACACCGATTAGGCAGTGAACTGATACCTCTCTTTTGCAGCACTGCATCAGAAGTCGATAGGGGCAATTGCGGACGTTGAGAATTGGTTTGCTGCTAATAAACTGAAAATCAATAGTAATAAAACGCAAAATCTTCTATTCTGTACAACTAGCTCAGAACGATCGTCGGGAGTAAAAATTCTGGGCATCACCCTGGACACAAGTCTGAAATGGACTTCACATAGAAGACCTAGCGAAGAAATTCTCATCTGCTCTATTTGCAATAAAAAAACTCACATTTATTGCAACTCGTGAGGCGGCGAAAGCAGCATATTTTGCAGGCTTTCACTCCGTGATGTCCTATGGTGTCCTCTTCTGGGGAATGGCTGCAGAAGCGGAGAGGATATTTGTTTTACAGAAGAGGGCGATTAGGTTTTAGTGCGGCCTGACATGTATGGAAAGCTGTAGATCACACTTCAAAAAAGAGAAGATACTCACTCTACCATCAGTATTTATCCTCTCTGTAGTTACTCACGTCCAGCAGAATAAAGAAGCATTTCCCTTGAACGGTCATCATCACAGCTATCCTACTCGTCAGCGACAGAAGATAAGAATGCCTCATCATCAGCTGGCTTGCACTCAGAGGTCGATTGATTACTGGGGGTGCAAATTATATAATAAATTGCCGGCAGAATTAAATGATTTGCCTTTGACCAGTTTCAAAAAAAAGGTTAAGGAAATGGTTGTGAATAGGGAGTGCTACACGATTGAAGAATTCCTGGCCACTTAATACATCAATATTGACTGTATGTGCTTCGTTTTATGTCTTGTTAGTTCTTATTGTTGGTGTTTATCTTTGTATCATGATTTTATGTTTATATTTATATTTCTATATCTTTATATATCTTTACCTTAAGTATTTAATCTAAGCATGTATATAATCTTATATTTCAAAACATAATCGACAGTTGTACGCTATGTACAAAAAAAAAGATAGAATGACAATTTTCTGTAATGGTCTAATTACAAATGATTGCAAATATACAAATATACAAAAATATACAAATATACAAAAATATACAAACTGGTTTCTCCTTTTCTCTAAAAACCTTTTCTCTAAAAAAAAGGAGCATACATTCGTCTTTATAATTTTTATACCGATCAAACAAAACCTTTTCTCTAAAAAAAAGGAGCATACATTCGTCTTTATAATTTTTATACCGATCATATAATCAGTCAGGTTTTTCAAAAGACAGACAGCATAGAGTATTGTACGATTGAACGTATGAAATTAGAGAAACAGATCTCGCCTGGTTACAGCCATATTTAAAACGGTGCCCTTCCATTCCAAAACAACAGGAATTACGGGTAAGTAATACTGTTGTTGGCCAGGAGGTAGTGATTGGCCACTTGTTCTATACAAAATTATGTACAGAATACGTTACTATTATCACTAGATGTTGGCAACATTGCTTTACTATAAGTAATAATTTCGTGTGTTTAAGTTTGTACAAGCGCGCGCCAATTGCATATGTTATGCTGTGTGTCAGTATCTGTTCATAATTTAGGTAAGTTTTACGAATTCACTAAGCAATCTCATGACGGTTTTCATTACATAATCTTATATTATGTAATGATTCTTCAAATTTCGGAATTTATATTGAATTAAGAATCATAGTTTAGCAATGTTTTCACGTTAAAACTTGATAGGTTATAAATAAAACCGCCAATTTAACATGCCAATAACTATGTTATAAAATTGGGGAAAAACTAGTTATCACTGTAATTAACTGCAAAAGTGTTTTTAATAGAGATTTTGACTACGTGATATACAAAAAACTCACTGTTACTTTTGCTAACTATATTTTTTGCACAATGAACGTATAGGCAGTAGTTGGCCGATGACCAATAATTGTCTCAGATTGTGGCCAATTGCTATCGGAATTGCATTTTTCCTAGTTACCCGTTATTGAGAAAAAGCATGGTGTCTGTGGGTACTCGGTCCTACAGAAAAAATACAAAGAAGCCGATATATCCACAGCTCTAAAAGCTATTTAAAATGGTTTGAGTCAAAGAGAAGTATCTAGAAACTATCAAATTCCACGAGCTACTCTCTTCAGTTTCGACCAAGTGCAAAATTCAGCAATAAAACTTCTTATGGACCTCCAAACCACTGCTGTCTTCTGAAGAAGAAACGCTGTTAGAAAACTGGATTTTACCTTGCCACAGAAAAGGTTTCCCGCTCAGAATTGAAGATATACAAGCTTCTGTGAAACATTTTCTTCATGCAACTTCCAGAGAAAGTCCATTCAAAGACAATCTTTCAGGGAGAGGATGGTATGCAGCTTTTTTAAAACACCACCAGAACATTACAATAAGAACATCCCAGGGAATAACAGCAGCTAGCTCAGCTGTATCTGAAAAGGATATTAGAAAATTGTTTTCTAACGTGGAAATTTATTTAACCGAAAAAAAGTGAGCTGGTATATTAGAAGATCCCACCAGAGTATACAATGGTGACTACACTTGCTTTTGGCTGTGTCCTAAGAATAAGAACGTCTTTGCTTCAAAAGGGGCGAGAAATGTGGATGAGATAGAACACCGCCCTAAAAATAACAAAAATGTTATGTTCACGTTTTCGGCTGCCGGAAATGTCACTCCCTTTATGGTTATCTATGCCTACAAGAGATTATCATCCGATATTTTGAAGTCAGTTCCAAATGAATGGGGAATTGGGTGCAGTGATAACGGGTGGATGAAGAACCAGTTGTTTTACGAGTACATCGGAAAATGTTTTTTATTCGTATTTAAAGAAAATGAGATAAAGTTTCCAATTTTGTTCTTTGTTGAAGGGTACACCACACATTTGATATATGAAATCAGTGAACTTCTTTCAAAATTACAAATAATTTTAATCGCACTATATCCCAATGGCACAACAATAATATAAACAGCGGATGTGGCAGTATTTAAGCCTCTAAAAGAAGGTTGGAAAAAGGCTGTGTTAAATTTCCGGAGGGAACATCCTACTGAAGTTATAACAAAAGAAAAATTTGCACCAGTACTAAAAACTGTAGTAGATAACTTAAAACTAGAAACAATACAGCATGGTTTTCGAGCTTGTGGGCTGTAGCCTTGGAATCCCTCAGCCATTAACTATAGAAAGTGCACTGGTAAAAATAATGAAAGGATTAACAATGACAACTTCAACCATGATACAAATGTTATTACTTTTAAAACATTCAAGAATATTGTTGGAGAACAGAATATTGAAATTTTCAAACATTTCAACGAAAACGATGTAGATACCGAAGACTTGAAGACACTTTTTTTTATCTACACGAAGAATTTTCAAAGCCAAAACAATCTGAACAGATTCAAATTCAAGATTAATCAAATGAGCACTAATGAGATACTAAGTTAAACCATGACGAATATCAGCCGACGATCTCCGAAACAGTTGCATATCTTTATAACGAAAGTGAATTTGATATCGCCCGCATGCCAATTATAATGGAGGAAAATGCGAATCATAACTTACAGATGTCTAGCACTTCATCAGATAACAGAGAAGAACTCTTAAATACATCATTGCTCAATGATTCTATAACTTGGCCTAAAAGTCCCAAAAGAAAGGGCAAAAGAAAATCGAAAAAGCTACCTTTTGTACAAAGTTATGTCGGCTAGAAAACAAGCTGAAAAGAAGAAAATAGAAATCAAGAAAGAAACCCAGTTACAAAAACAGAAACGAAAAGCTGAAAGAATAGAAAAGAAGCAACTAAAGAAAGAACTTCCAAATAAGAAAGGAACAAAAATCTCAGAGAAGAAAAGTTTATTTTAAAAAAGGAAAAGGTGTAATAACTGATAACGATGCCAAAAATTTATTAGAGTAGAAATACAAAATGCAACAGAAACTAGAAAATAGTGAAGAAGAAACAAATGAAGCAGTAGATATTACCAAATAAGAGATGGACGTTACCAAATCAGACTATGGAATTGAAACAAAAAAATACAGTGGACCTAACACCAACTACGATGTGTCTGAAAATGCGTCTGAAGATTTAAGGCATGAATTTAAGATTAATGTCACAAATTATAGACATAAAGCATACGGAATTTCTAAAATACATAAATGCTGTACAAACACTTTAAACCACTTACCTGAGATGGGCTGTACATATGAGTCTGACAAAGTATCCGAAAACAGAATTGCAGTTCCGGAGAAAACTAAAAGACACATGTTTAACGAGAGCGAAATAGAAAATGTTCCTAAAGCCATAAATGTTATAAGTATGGTCATTTCTAAACCATCTGCACCCAATCCATTCCAGAATAAAACCATTTATTTCGGGCTATGTTTTACATGCGTATTAAATATAACTCGTAGTTAATATGGTGTTAAATGTATGTATTGCATGAGAACATTCCATGTAAAATACCTTTTTAAAAACAGCAGACAAGAATTTTTAAAAAATCATTTTATTTGCAATATTTGTAAAAAAAAAAAATTAAGAAAATGGGTGTGCTTAAAACCACACAGTAGAAGTGTAAACTTCATCAAGGCGGGGTTAATAATACGAAATACAACTTTTTTTTCGTTGTATATTACATTTAAAAAATATCAAACTATATTTTATGAAGAGAGATAATGTCTCATACACACACAACAAACTTTTTGTACTCATATCACATAACATACAGTTTTACGCATTCATATGGGTGCGGGAAGTAAAAATTAAATGTCAATTCAAATAATAAGTACTGGCAACTCAAAATTTTTGAATTAATATGAACAAATTGATAGTGTGTAATAAATGATAACATATTTAACAGTAGGTATTATTTAAGTATTCGTACAAAAAATATTGTACAAACTTCGTGCGTGAAACATTTCGCGAATTCGTGTCCATAAATAGCCACTCGTTCGCGAAATATGTTTTCCTGCACTTGGTTTGTAAATAACTATTTTGGTTAATCGTCCGCGAAGTTACCAATTCGCGAACGCAACACAGTTCGCGAAATACAATTTCGCGGCCGTTGCTATGGCAGCGGCCGTTAAAGTAAATACACAATTTGACACATGTTTAATCACACATCCTACGACTTATTTTGACAACTATCAAGTATTTGTAGTTTATTATATTCGTCTCATTTACATGGTAACGCATGTAAAGCAAGTAAACCACTTTAATTTAGCACCTTTAGAACTAAATTAAATTAAATTGTGTCTCAATTTAAATTAAATCGATTGAAAAATTTAACGGTTGCCCTAAAAATTGTGTGTATATCTTGTCCGCGAAAAACTTAACTTACTCGAGATTGTCTTGCCTCGGCCGCAAGCTCCGGTTCACATCTGCTCTGGGACATGAATTTATTTATTCATTTAAATTTCAATTTAACTGAAATTAAATACCTCTATATGATATATTTATTTATCTTGTTCCCTTAGCCGACTTTACCCGAAGAGCGTTACATATCCGAGCGTTGCAGGTCAGTCTTGTTCACTGCCTACTATCAGCGCAATGCGCCTAAAGAAGTTTACACTTCAATAATAATTTTTTTTAAAGAGTTTAACTATGAATTACCTATGTATCTAAGTAACTACATATTAAATTAACATGCAAAACTATTCAGTGGCCAATTATTGTAATATGGGATGCTAACTACTATCACTTTCTGGCCAATAACTATATTTTTGCAAAATTCACGTTAATCATCATTTTAAAGTGCAAATAATATTTTAAAGAAATAAACTATACGTCATTCTAAAAATTTGAAGTTTTCTCTTTCGTTTAGGTACAACAGTAACGTAATTGTTTTCAATTTCTAAATAAAAGTAGGAACACCAAAAATTTCCACCTCTTAAGTGGTCAATAATTGTACACTTACCCTATTAAGTTTCAAAACTTTTTGATATCACCTGGTAGAAGTATGAACTCAGTGATAGTCAGACTGCTAGTCATATTAATAATTGTGTTGCGTTATTCAAAAATTAAAAACTCCAGCGCGTCACCACTAAATACAAAGATCTTTCTTTATATTGTTCTTTAACGGCGCTACAGTATACCTACCTTTTTAATCGAAACCACTATCATTCCGAAACCAACCACATTAACCGGAAATTTATCTTAATGGAAGCGATAAAAATTCCTTATTGACAAAGAATTTATGTGAATATGTATTTAAATACTAAATAACAATAAAAATCACTTATAGAGATTTCTAAGCGCCAATAAATCTGTACCTGTAAAACGGCAAGACAGTCAGTTTACAAGTGATTTGACCTACATGCAGGATGTTGATATAAGAAAAACTTCAGGATTCTGCAAAATAAACGTTAGCGCCCCCGAAAATATTTCTTTGAAGTTCTCTAAAATCTCTGAAAAAATTACAAATAATACTTATTAATCATACGGTTCTATAAATACGCCCCACCAATGGGCGGCCAACCGGAATATACCGAGCCAGTTGAGGCAGGAGAATTTAAAACCTAGAACTGGCGTTCATTTTAATACAAACTTGCCCGCCGTTTAATACATATTCCTTCGGTGAACCGGTGAAAAAGTAACTAAAAAGGGAGAGAGAGAGAGGGAAAAAGAGACGGAAATATAATCGCGAGTGTCTGCTCTTGTAGTATAGGAGATTAAAAAAAAAGTGAGGCAAATTTAAAAAGTAATTGAAAAGGTAGATAAAATTATGGCGCAACTAATGAGTGTCAGGTTAAATAAGGGAGATGCAGGCAGTTTGGGATTTAGATTGCAAGGTGGTAAAGATTTTGGAACACCTTTGATGGTACAAAAGGTAAGTAGAGTGAATAGAGAAGCAATAATTTATAATTTTAATATCGAAGCACTAGATAAATTATACAAAAAGCGTCTTTATTATGTAAGTTATTTGCAAGACTGGTAAAACGCTAGCGCGTTTAAAAATAAATGTGCAAAATATGCATTAAAAATAGAATGAAACCGGTGCCGATTGAAAAAAGAAGCAACTCGCGGAATTTAATATTTTTACCGCCAGTGTCTGGACGCTTCATCTGCGAACAGAATTATTTAAAATATTTGCTACACCGTGACATATGAATTACCATTGGTATACATTTATATTGCAGAATATTTAACGGAATATTGCAATATATATAAGTATGTATTTATGTATTGCACAAGCAAATTCGAATTTGGAAGTTGTTATTTCACATTCGCTTCTTGAAATATTTATTATAATTTGCATGGAAAATATTGCAAAATAAGATTATTAATACATAATAGAAACCAATTTTTAAAGATATTAAATTTCGTACATCTGCAGTAATACATACAGAAAAAAATATTTCGTTATATATTTTAATCATATTGATCCTTGAATATTAAAAACGTAAATAGGCACTTTATAAATATCAAAAATATATTTTAATACTCTTACAATAATAACTAACTAGAAAGTTTACTTCCTAGAATATTTTGATATTAAAGATCAGTTTTTAGCGCTTCCGGTTCAACCGGAAGTCAATAATAATATTTTTATTCAAAGTTCATGCACTCTTTTTGATCGTGCATGTCTTAAAGTAATTTAAATTTTATATCAATACATCCATACAATATAGTTCTATAAAATGATTCTCTATATATTTTGATCATTTATTAAAATTGTGATTTATGTCATGAGAAAAAAAGGTTTGTTATTGACATCTCCTAGAAATTGGATACTGATACGTCATCGGACGACAGCAGTACCTTTGCACTCCGTTCAAATGAAAACTAGTTATGAGTGTCCAGATTTCAATGTCAAAATATAATACGCGTGAAGATTGAAAATAATTTTTCGTTGAGTTATGTAAAAAATAAAATAACATTAGCCAAATATATTTAGCAGAAATTAATGACTTATAGAATTATATAAATTTTTTGGTAATGATCAAGATTATACTAACTTTCACCAATAGAGAGTGTTCAGAAAAATCCGGAGTCAAAGAGGTTATGGACAGACATATGTTTATCCCAATTTAAATCTATGATCTGTATTGAATTTTAAATTGCAAATTGTGTCTAGTTATAACTATCTTAAGGTCGTTATCATAATTTTTTCGATAACCGTAATTTATGGATTGTCTGTAGTTCTGTTATAATGATCCTTACTGTAATCTGTTTTCATACGTTGACGAAATTTGCAAACTTCGTCAATATAGTCACTGACATATGTCAATTAATGACATCGTTCTCTTTTCGGGCCCTCGCTAGTGGATCTGTCAACAATGGCAAAATAGCAGATTTTAGAATCCAGATATTTTTGTTGATTTTAAAGATGGAGAAAACCTTTCAACGTCAACTTGTGAAGAATTCAGTAATCTACCCGGCTGAAGAATCAAATTTAGAAAAAAATTATCGGATTACAGAAAATTAATTAATATGTCAAAATATTAAAAACCAGTTTTCTCAAAAATCCTTCGGAGGAGATTTGTTTGCTTGGGTTCACGTTATAAATTGAATAGAAAGCTACCCGGCTGTGCACTTATTTTTTGTTCAACTATTCTTTACTTTGTTTAAAATGAATATAAAATAAATTAAAATTAGGCAACCCACATTACAATGAATTGTTATTCTGCTATAAATAATTCCCGCAGTTACAAATGTGTAAATAGTTGGTCATAAATGAATTTTTATTCGTTTAGATATTGAGTTATTATTTCAAAAATTATAATATGTTCCCTATGTGTAAAAGTACTCGGACATCCTTGGCTTATTAAATTATGTGCTATGCAACCAATATTACATTTCCCATTCACTAGCGAGGATCCTTAACTATGGACAAAAGCTTCCAATTTCTTCTTATTGTTGATAAGTTTTCTTGACTAGCTAATAAAAACGATAGAAAGTGTTATTACTAACGTATGTTCAGAGCTTAATGCTTTTCTTTTACTTATCTTTATTAATTTATGCTGGATCAACCGTAATAATTGCTCAAATAATTCTCTTGTCTTTCTTCTAACTTTTATAGGTTGGTTTGAGTAAATAATTTTCAAAGAGAATGTGGTAATAACTGTGTTGGTTTATTACCTAGTTGATGGGATGGACAGATCATCTTTCCTTTCTCCTAGTTTTTGAACTTTTTTGTTAGTTTCTTTGCATGGACCACAATTGATAGCGCAAGTAAGTCTGCTGTGATAACATCGGCACTATTCATCATATAATTTTAATCACGAAGTCATATCTCAAGATAAACACTTCAGCGCCCGACCGCTTGCTCTGAAATATTAAACTAAATATTAAATGAAATGTCATTTTCCTATTTTTTCAAGTATACAAAAATGACCTTTCAACTAAAATTTAAATTTTGAATGCTATTAAATATTGCTTTGCAAAGAATCCTAAATAGCCCAAAATAATTATTTTAAAAAGTCCAGAAATCTTGTAGACAAATATTCTACCAAATTTGATAAAACAGTTTTGTCATGTTAAGAACTGCTTCATATCTTTATGGCCATTATAAATCAGTTCCTTATTCAAGGCATGATTTCAAATATGCTGGAGTTATCATCATTTCGGATTTTCCTCAACACCGGCTATACAAGAGATCTTCAGTTCTGTAACTATTTTTTTTTTAAATTTCAAGGTATTAAATTTTAGACATCAATATCAAAATTATATTATCTATCCCTCTTCAACAAAGCATGACACATAGGTACTAAGCATATCTCTCATTTTTCATACAGTGCTTTGAGAAATGTTGATAAGGAAGGTACTCAATATAAAAAGAATTATTTTAATTACTTGAGATTTTGACATAGGTCTTTCGTACGGCATCTATTTCAATTACGTATTACTTATTTACTGTATAATCAACATTTGAAATACATATATGTCTTTTGAAAATTAATAGAATAAAAATGATTTACATTACATCCAGCAATATAAATTACTATCATTATGCATTATACAAAAGTATAAAAAATACAGGATGTATCCTACGCCCATGTTATAACTAATGTTTAACAAAAATAAAGCTCTAAACATTTTATTTTTTAAAAAATTGAGAACATTATTCTAAAAATGCTACATTTATTTGAAATGTATCACATATAGACAAGGCATTTTGATCCCCCGTTATCCATAATACATTTTATTGAATGTATTATGCATGTATTTACATGATATATTATGAACAATAACAGCTAATATTTAGTAATTTCGCCATTAAATTGTGTTATATTTAGCAAACATCTGGACATACAGTACAGCAACTATCGTAAATTCAAGAGTAACTTGCCACGACAATCCATATCATTAAGCTTCCAAGTTTTCTCTGAGAATTCGTTGTCTTCATTTACGTATAAAATTATTTTTGGGGCTGATTACAGTTTTGGTCCTGTAACTCGTTTTCTTGATTTTTTGCTATGCTAACACTATTATTTAGGCCATGGTCATTGTCAATGTTCCTTATGCGCACGGAATCATGCAATTTATCTGAAATAATAAGTCAATCACGACATTTTACTCGAAAAGTAAAACAATATTTATTAATGCGTGCAAAAATGGCAGATAATTACACTAACACTAGATTTGTGGATTTTCTTATTCTTTATGGTTCTGTTGCACTTACAGACACAAGCTGGAAAACAACATATTTGCTTGAAAATGGTTGCATATATTTTGCATTTTAGAAAATGTTGCTTAAAACCTAAAGCTCTTTGTGTGAATACATTTAATCAACATTAAATGAAGTTTTTTTCTGTCATACTTATGTATTGCTTGGAAAAAATATTTAGTTTATAACATAGTGTGGCTTTATGACAAAAGTTGGGACACACCACGGAGTTCCCCAAAAAAAAACTTATAAAAAATTAAATACCATTAAACTATTAAACTATTTCCGATAATTTGTGCAATAACTCTGGCCTAATGTCACTAACTCAAGGATTTGTGGTTTGATAACAACAAGCGTTATCGCTCAGCAGCCATTGTAAATGCATCTCCTATCTTTTTTTTTTGAGCACAAAATGGCCAGATCAAGTCACCATGCTGTAAATCACACCATAGTGACCTTCTATGAATGCAAGATCTTCTCGTATATCTTTTGTGTGTTTTTTTTTACATCAAATGGGATAACTTTGTTTATTAAGATATCCACTTAATTAGAAGTGGGCTTCATTTGAGAAGATAAATTTTCGCCCAAAATTATGATATTTTTTAGTACCTAGCAGCAAAGTCACTAACTCACTATGCTTACGATGTTTTAGTGCTACTACGAGTGCAATTACAGTAGAGTAAAAATATTGTTCTTTGTTTGCTGAATTTTTACTGGAATTATATATGTTAATTTCGCTAAATTGATTTTTTAAAGGCTAAATATATTTAAAACGGTTTTTTTTTGATGTATTACAAAATATATACCGTAGTCAACAAATTTTAATTTCTGTTTATACTTCTATCCCACGCAGAAGATGACCTTTAATATGCAGCGATGCCTGCTTGCTAACGGTGGGAGAAGCAACGCAGTGTCGGGGGATCCTCACATTTCATAGGAAACGTTTGCCGAGTGTACTTGGCAGCCTCGCTATATGTTTATCTTTACTTGCTCTTTTCCTTTTTCTACTTTCGTATCAGAAATTAAAATTTGTCGACTACGGTAGAAGAGTTATTGGTTTAGTTACTCGGGCGGTATTTAATTGTACTAGAATTATCTGACTTCTGACATTTTTGATTAGAAAATTATGATCATAATGTCGACGTTAGAATAAACTACAAATTGAAAATAACTATTTTAATATGTCGTATGTATTCGCGACTGTGTGTTTATATCTTCCTGATAGAGTTCGGCTAGTGTTATGTATTTTATCAGAAAATCAATATTATTAATTAAAATATAGCAAATATACCTACTACGATCTGTAAACATTGCTATCAGAAACGCTGAAAGAGTAGCACCGATATAGAAATTATCTAAACTAAACAATGTTCTCACCATACTTGTGGAAGAACTAATATATACAAATATACAAAACGTCACATGTTACATCCAAAAGTCTTTTAATTTACTAAATATATTTTACGTATTTTAATATCTTATATGCGAATTGTAAACTAGTATCAATATTTAGGATGAACGATGAGACTCTATGTTGGTTGTATAACTTAGTGATCGTTAAAAAAATGTGCACGTTTTGACAAAAGTAGATACGGTGTGTTGAAAAATTAAGATGTATTTTATGCCAATATAACTTTGTTTAATTTTAGATTGCAAGAGAAAGCCAAAGATTATATAGTGATATGACAATTATATTTAATGTTTTTATAATACCAGGAAAAAGGTCTCTGTAAAAATAATTTGTCGTTGTAAATAGCCCACGTAATCAGCATTCTGATGTTGGGAAATTTTGGGACGTATATTATTATTATTACTAGCGATACTCGGCACGCGTTGCTACGCCAAAAAAAAAACAATTATTATCGTCACCAAACTTCAAAGGAACACACTCCAGATTATGCTAGAATTTTCATGAAAATTTCATCAAAATCGGTTCAGCAGTTTCAGAGTCCATAGGGAATATATACACAAACACACCACAAACACACACACATCCAATTCTATATATAAAGAAGATTATTATTATTATTATTGATCAATATCTCTATTTTGAATTGAACGCAAATGGCAAAAGAATGCATATATGTCTAAAACAACCTTCAAGGTTTTTGGCCTCAATTATGTATGTAGCGTAAACAAATATCTCATAAAATATGTTTTTGAACAAGTATTATTTAGAAATGGGTGAGCCACAATTTCAATTATAAACGACTCTCGGAAGGCGCCTGCTAATAGTACTATTTTCAGCTTTTCTATCGTTAATTTTAAACCAGTCATTGGCCTGCCTAAATTTTCAAAATTTTTAGTTAATTTACGTACAAAGAACGTTGATTTTTTTCTCCATAAGACCACTGCCACTATTCATAAATAATTGTCAGCATAATACAATTACAAGTGAAACTGAGATTTGGATGCGAATATATACTGGCCACAAACCAGTTATTTGCAAATAGTCGAGAATTCTTATGTTGTTTCAGATATGTCACTTTACTCCTAAGTATGTAAGAAAAATAACAAAGTATATTCTGCATTTATTTTAGTTCAATATTCTGATATCGGACATTCTTGAAAAAACTTTCGAAAATTTATTTTTAATACGTTTATTCTAATTGGATTGTACTAACAGAACATTGACTAGATTCTTAAATCAATGAGTTCATGCCCTATATTTTATTTAAGTGAAAGAATAGTTTCTGTGCTTCCTTACTCTCCAGGCTACTAGTAATCCCCTTTAGCTTTTCCCTATCACATGATATTGTTCTATACGAGGTGTGTCTCAGAATTAATGAGAATGATTAGTTTTCAAGAGTTGTATTGAATGTATCTACAAATTAATATTGTTCCCTTCAAAGTATGTCCCTTGGGAATGCACACAGCGTCTTTAGTGAGTTTTCCATGTCTGGTAACAATTTTGGAATCCTTGTTTCGTTAGGCTGTTTAGAAGCTGTGTCGTGACTGTTTGGATGTTGTTTATTGTTACGTAATGGGAACATTTCAATTATCGCTTAAGCGTTGGAACAAGAAAAAAATCACATGGAGCCATGTTTGGAATCTAGGGCGAGTGTGGTAGTACTAGAATATTTTTCTCTGACAAAAATTCTCCAACCGACAATGAGCTGTGACTGGGGGCATTATCGTGATGCAGGATCCACGAGCTCGCAATGTCAGTCACGCAGAACTCTTTGCCGAAAATGTTCAAGGACGTTGCGATAAAGAGTTTGATTCACTGCCTGGCCCGGCGGTACGAATTCTTTGTGGACAATTCCACGCGAATCAAATTAGATGATAAGCATCGACTTGATTCAGGATTTGCTCATGCGAGCTTTCTTCGGCCGCGGTGATGCAGGTGTGTGCCCCTCAGCGCTTTGTCGCTTTGTTTCTGGATCATATTCAAATATCCATACACCTGTTATCACTCTGAGCATGAAGTTGGGTTGGGTTGTTAAATGATCCCGCAATTGTTGGCTAATGGAGAAGCGATTTTCCTTTTGTTCATCAGACAAGTTCTTGGGCACCAGCTTTGCACAAATTTTCCGCATGCCTAGTTCCTTTGTCATAATTCGATAAACAGTGCCCTTACTCATGCCGATCTCATGTGCCATCAACCTGAGTGTCAACCGTCTGCTAACGCAGAATGCACATTCGCCACGCTTTCATCGATTTTTGACGTTGACGGTAGTCCGGAGCAATGGTCATCTTCGATAGTTTCGCGGCAATCTTTGAAAGCCTTGTACCATCTGAAAACTTGTGCTGACGACAACGTAACATCTCCATATGTTGCTCGTACCATTTGTAGTGTCTCTGAACCAGTTCCCTTTTTCAACGCAAAATTTAATTGCATATTGCTGCTCGATATTTGCCTGCATTTTACATGTAACGTGGTATTGGAACTTAACGGTAAATACGTGGGGCTCATGCCACTAACACTAGACTTAGTGGGCTGCGCCTGTTATGGTTGCGTTCTTAGACATTCCACTCACATATAGTCGACTTCAGTCGGCTGCAGTCGTTGTCATATTTAGCGTAAACAATTCATTCTCATTACTTCTGAGACATACCTCGTATTTCCTAAAAGTATTATAATATTAATGAGAGTGGTGCTTGAGATAGTACTACATGTTTTGGGATGAAAATTGTAATATTGTTATCAATATGTTAAGGAAACTGTTTGATATGATTACTATACTGACTGCTACTTCCGTCATCATGCAACATGAAATCATACTAAATAAATTTTATAAAATCTTTTTAAGAATTGTAGCATTTGTATGTTGCTAGCTACGAAAATTACAACGAATTGACAAAACATATTAATAATAAAAGGTTACCCATTAAACAATTAAAGTCCTCAAAACAGACAGTCTTGAAAAATTTTAATAGTCTTTTAATTTATAAAGTGATATCGAACAATAATCATCTACATATAAAAAAAAACGATTTACGTATCTATTTGGTCCAATAATGGATGGAGTCTGTACCTAAAAATCTGAAACAAAATGCGAAAGAAAAAAGACCTTACCACAAAGTTAAAAAGATATAAAAAAATCTATATACGTATTTCGGCAACTGAGTTGCCATCTTCGTCATACTGTTATTCCCCTGGTGATTTGGTGAACGGCATACCTTCTAAGGTTACACCTTAGCAAAAAATACTACTTTTAACACTCTTTCTTTCCTACAGATTTCTACTGAAGATGGCAACTTAGTTGCCGAAATACGTATATAGATTTTTTATATCTTTTTAATTTTTGTAGTAAGGGATTTTTCCTTTTGCATTTTATCCATTTGGTAAAAAATATTTTAAATAGAGATAATTATGTTATCGAATATTTTCTATATAAAAGCAGGAAGAAAGTAATTGACACACATTGAAACAATTGATAAGGCTTACTGAATTGATAAGTTAGTAAATTTAAATATTCCAAAAGGTGATAGCGATAGAGGTTCAATGAAGGCCAAAGAAGATGAACTTTTACGGGTGACGTTTCAAAAATCGATATCAAATTACATTAAAGTTAATTGTTTCCCATAAAAATTTTGTAAAAAACAATTAAATATTGTTCCCCTTTTACTTTAGAATATATTTATAATCTTTATAAACTTACTTACACTGCATAAATTGACAATTTAATTAATATAAGTATAAATTGCAATAAAAAAGTAATGTACATTAGGTCTATTAGTCAATAAAAACGGCAGCTTTATATCTTGTAACTTTATGAAGATATTGTAAACTTTCAAATGTTGCGTAAACATCACAAACGAAACAAATAACTTTGCCACTTTATCAAATATTTGATTGACAAGCTGGCACTTCCATTCGACATTGATTTCTAGAATGTAATAACATAAAGATGCTCTATTTAAAATCCAAAGTTGGGTATTGTTCAATCGAAATTAAATTGTAAATATTGAATGAGGAAAATATGAGTTGGCTTAACTTTTATTTGCAACACCTTTTGTATAAAATTGCAGTAATATCAAATTAACTAGTATGAAGCAATACAATTTAGATGGGATTCAAGTATTCTTAAAACATATTTAGTCGAAAGGTTTCTGTTGAATAAGAGTAAATGATGTAACGAAACATTTTTATTGCAAGAGTAATTATAAAAGTGTGGCATGTGTATTTGAAGTATCTATCATATTTGAAGGACAAATCAATGTAAATTACGATACGACAAATTATATTGGTTGTAAATAAATAATATATTCGTGATGATTAAATCATATTGGTTTTGATGTATTTATACTAACTACTTGTAAAAAAGATGACGCTGCTTAAATAGAAAAAAAGGAAAATAACCTATATTTAAGTGTTTAGAAAACATTAGTAATTATACACATCTATAATTGAATGCGTCAAAAATGAAGAAACAACTGAAACTCATAAAAGTAACTAATAAGGAAAGTGCGTTTATAATTAACTTCATAATTATTCTAATAATTACAATTTCCAGTTAGTTTCATAAACAAATTTGTTATGCGGAATGACTGAATGTGATATATGGTTCTGACATTTATCCAGAAGACAATACGGATACAAAAAATACAAAATATTCACCTCATAAACAATAAAAACAAACGCTATGTGTAAGACTGACCTCGTTATTTTATAAACAGTGTAAGTTCCGTACCTGCTGAGTGCATGCATAGGTGATTGTACTATTGATTGCATAAAAATGCCTAATATTTATTAAGGTAAAGTTCTTTACAATTTTTTTCATTTTAAAGAGATTATCTTCAAAGAATACATTTGTAAAATTTAAAGTCATATTTAGGTATCCATATATTTTTGATCGAATATGGGGTGTTACTTCGTTTACTGTGATGCAGTTCATTGGTCTGTTGTAAACGACATAATTACATATTTGATAGTTTACATTAAACCCTTCTGCAGAAAGAATGACCAAAATTTTTAGGGCTGCACACTGACAACGCTCCTGTTTGATAATATGAAGAAAAGTAGTGCAATAAATATGCTAAAGTTACTTGATACAAAAGGTACAAGCTCATCTAAACATCAAAGGTCGTGCAAAACCGCTTAAGTAGTAAAAGGTTAATTACGATAGAAATATTCTCCCTACTAAATCACTCTTCAATTCCATCAATTTACTATTATTCTTTATTCCTTATTCTTTAGTCTTCATTCTTCATTCTTCATTCTTCATTCTTTATTCTTTATTCCTTATTCTTTATTCTTTATTCTTTATTCTTTATTCTTTATTCTTTATTCTTTATTCTTTATTCTTTATTCTTTATTCTTTATTCTTTATTCTTTATTCTTTATTCTTTATTCTTTATTCTTTATTCTTTATTCTTTATTCTTTATTCTTTATTCTTTATTCTTTATTCTTTATTCTTTATTCTTTATTCTTTATTCTTTATTCTTTATTCTTTATTCTTTATTCTTTATTCTTTATTCTTTATTCTTTATTCTTTATTCTTTATTCTTTATTCTTTATTCTTTATTCTTTATTCTTTATTCTTTATTCTTTATTCTTTATTCTTTATTCTTTATTCTTTATTCTTTATTCTTTATTCTTTATTCTTTATTCTTTATTCTTTATTCTTTATTCTTTATTCTTTATTCTTTATTCTTTATTCTTTATTCTTTATTCTTTATTCTTTATTCTTTATTCTTTATTCTTTATTCTTTATTCTTTATTCTTTATTCTTTATTCTTTATTCTTTATTCTTTATTCTTTATTCTTTATTCTTTATTCTTTATTCTTTATTCTTTATTCTTTATTCTTTATTCTTTATTCTTTATTCTTTATTCTTTATTCTTTATTCTTTATTCTTTATTCTTTATTCTTTATTCTTTATTCTTTATTCTTTATTCTTTATTCTTTATTCTTTATTCTTTATTCTTTATTCTTTATTCTTTATTCTTTATTCTTTATTCTTTATTCTTTATTCTTTATTCTTTATTCTTTATTCTTTATTCTTTATTCTTTATTCTTTATTCTTTATTCTTTATTCTTTATTCTTTATTCTTTATTCTTTATTCTTTATTCTTTATTCTTCATTCTTTATTCTTTATTCTTTATTCTTCATTCTTTATTCTTCATTTTTCATTATAAATTATTAATTATTCATCTTTATTCTTGAAAAACGACGATTTAGACACATACACTAAAAATATGAATGGATACAAATTTGGAAAAGCTCATGAGAAAATTTAGTTCAAATGTTGATGAATTACTGTATAAAACAGTATTATTGACTACCCTATCCATTCTAGATTACAAATTGAAGATAATACAGTTGTATATTTTTAAGTATACATTCAATATGCATAAATTTTTTAAAAAGCAAAGTTATCTATAAAATAGTTCTTGTGGACAATCTTCGTGACATATACTGTATAAATTTGTTGATAGATTGTGATATAAGTAATTAATTAATAATATATTAATGTAATAATTACGCTGGTAATTTACCTGTTACGAGTATTCTACTGTTGCTTTTGTCCGAGCACTACTAATAGCGGTATAATCACGGATAATTATATACTAACCCTATCTGACTATCATTAAAGCGTATTTTTTAGTACCCCGGAAAATGTGTTAGCATAGTATAGGCTTTGTGGAAAATGAAGAAATTGTGTTTTGAAATCAAACGGATGTTTTATTAAAAACGACGTTAGTTGTCCGCCACTTTACTATTATATTTTACTGCATCTTAATACACTAAAATCTACATTTAGTTCCATATTCTTATAAATCCATTCTTAATTTTTTTTCCATTTATACATCCATATCCGTTAAATTGTATACGTATCCTCTATTTACACAGAAGCATCTTCTAATATTCGTATACTACTTGTTCAATAAGAGGCACTGAAATAACCTTTAAAACAGTTTTCCCGTCGATTGACCCAATATATAAATATAGAACAGAATTTTTATCACCCATTGCGTTTGTTTGGCATTCTTTCTCTAAATAATCTCGCGAAGCAGGGCTGCACGAAAATAAACTTTGATATTAAATGTATATACGTGTGGCCGTTTGTGTGCAGATAAATGGACGCAAAACTTGACTAATGTAAACGATAATATTAAAAAAAAATAAAATGAAACAATAAGTTAAATGACCAGTGCGTTTCAGAATAGATAGAGTTAGTCATAATCAAAGTCGAACATGCTTCATAAAAAGTGTCATAATAAATTTTAAATATAATAATAATTATAGATCAGTTAGGAATTTTCGTTTGTTTATCTATTAGTTGTATTTGCTAGATAGTACGAGTAGGCGCCATAAATTCTCGACCTGACAGGCTTATACAGCTTCAAACGTGTTCAAACTCCGTCACGTCATGCATGCACATACGCGAGGTGTACACTATAAATATGACGGTTCGAAGCCTAGTAGTTTTTAGTAACCAGCCAACCAACGTGACTAGCAGGAAAATGTCTGAAGTAACGAAAATTGAGTACCGCGCGGTCATTAAATTTTGGACAAAACCTTACCATATTAAACAACGTTTAGACGGCGTTTACGGTCATTCATCTCCTTCGTATTGAACTGTAAAAAAGTGGCCAAATGTTTCCGTTTGGGACAAGAATCCCTGGAAGATGCTGATCGGCCGAGTCGATCAATTGAAGTGATAACGCCTCAACAAATTTCAATTATTGAACATTTAGTGCTAGAAGATCGCCGTTTGAAAGTGAAAGAATTAGCAGTGATAACAAACATTTCCGAAACAAGTGTTCGCCGAATTCTCCATGACCATTTGGGTACGAATAAAATTAGTGCTAGATGGGTACCGCGCCTTTTCCTGCTCTCCCATGTGAACGTCGAGTCGAATGTGCGCAGTCGTTTTTAAACATGTTTGTAGACGACCCAAAACCGATTTTGGAGTCCATTGTCACAGGGGATGAAACAATGGTTCTGTTTTACGATCCTCTATCGAAAAGGGAGTCCATGGAAAGGCGGCGACCTGATGAATCTCGTCCCAGAAAGGCGAAAGTCGTTTAATCAACGAAAAAGGGGATGGACACAATATTCTGGGATTGTGAGGGCAGTTTGCTAATTAATTTTAAAGAGCGCAATACACGTGTGAACGGTACATATTATGCGTCTTTATTGCATAAATTAAGGGACAGTATTCGTGCAAAATGTCGTGGAAAATTGACAAAAGGTGTGCAATTGTTGCACGACAATGCTCCCGTCCATACTGCCACCATTTCACAAGCTGCCATCCGCGAATGCGGCATTCAAGAATTGAAACATTTACCGTATAGTCCGGTTATGGCTCCTTGTGATTTTTGTTTGTTTTCTAATTTAAAAAAAGACCTTAGGGGACGTAGTTTTAAGGACGAAAGTGCGTAGCAAGCAGCTGTTATAGAAAATTTTGACGGAAAAACTTCAGATTATTTTTACAAGAGTATCGAATTATTAATTAATCGTTGTAATAAATGTATAGAAGTTAGGGGAGATTACATTGAAAAATAAAAATTCTTATATTGTTCCAAGTTTCTTTTTTGTATATGAGGCCGAGAATTTATGGCGCCTACCTCGTATATAACAACTGTAGGTAGTGTTAAGAAGCATATTACTGCTGATTTTTACTTAGCATCGAATATGGACATTAAAATAATATAACATTTCTTATAGCCTTATTTCTAATCTTAGGCCATTTTTAATAATTGTCAGGCCAAAATATTTTGCAAACACAAAGCATGAAACGTACGTAAACACATACAGAAAGTTGTTTAATTAGAGAAATATGTAGAATAACAAATTATAATAATTAAAAAACAACATACATTTAGAGAAAAGCATAGTAAATTACATGTATAAATAATGAAATATAAATTCTATTAGCGAATAAATTAAAGATTTTCAAGTTCTTTCATGCCTTTCAATACATAAATGTCTGTTTAAAGTAGTTATGCTGAGCATTTTGTAATGTATGTCAGAATTTGTTTAAAAGATTTTGAATGACAAACATAATTAGAAAATGTTAATAACTTGGTTTGCATTAAATATACATAAATTTAAAACGATTGTCTATAATAGCTTATTTCAGAAATGCATGATACATTCTAAGCATGTGTCACATCTTTTATTCCATCAGTTTATTACACCGAGCTTGTTTTTCTTCTAGCAATTACTTATTGCTTTTACTTTCTTATACGTAGTATAAGGAAGTATTGCGATGATGAAAATTTTCGACCTCGAGATTTTTGCAGATGTCCACGTTTTGAAGTCCCCTGATACCGAAAAAGTGGTTTTTAAAAAATGTCTGTGTGTCTGTGTGTCTGTGTGTCTGTCTGTGTGTGTGTGTGTGTGACCACGATAGCGGTCAAACCGCTGTACATATCAATTCCAAATTTTGTATTTACGTGTATAATCTTCCTCTTGAGATCTGATTAGTTTTTCAGTAAAATCGGTAGACCGGAAGTAGCAGTTTACTTCAGCGAAAAAAATCAAATTTTGCCAATATTTCGTCAACTACTAAGTTTAAACAAATTTATAAAGAATTCATATATACTTAAAATTAAAATTGAGAATAATTTTATCCAAAAAGTTTTCCGAAATTCCTACCGGAAGTAGGTCTTTTACTCTTATCGAAAATCAGTTTTTTGCGAATATTTCGTAAGTCATGCTTTTTAGACAAGTACGTTATGGGTATAAAAGTATTTAAAACATAATTTTCAATATCTTTTGTATAAAAAAAATTTCAAGATTCAGACCGGAAGTACCACTTTTACTCTTATCGAATAGCGATTTTTTGCAAATATGTCGTAAGTTATGCATTCTATATAAATTTATCAAGAGTACAAAAGTATTTAAAACTGGATTTTCAATATTTCTTTGTAAATATGAAATTTCAAAATTCGGACCGGAAGTAGCACTTTTACCCTTAGCGAGGAGCACTTTTTTGATAATATCTTGCAAAGTATGTATTCTATAGAGATTTATTAAGAGAATAGAAGTACTTAGAATAGGATTATGAATAATTTTTATAAAAGAGTTCTTAAAATGTTATAATTTGAAACGTTCATACGTATAAGAAAGTCGTGTGGTGGCCACACCTAATTTTTTTACTTTATTATTGCCATATGAAACAAGTATAATAGTAATAATAATAACTTTTTTTTCTGTGACGGGAAAAAAAGTTGACATTTTATCCTTCTTGACAGGTAATAAAATGTCACTTTATCAACCCGGGCGTAAAGTGTTACTTTTTGCCCATGGGAAAAAAGTACTACTTTTTTCCCGCTTAAATTGGCAGGTTTCCATTAGCAACGCAGGTGTAATGTCACTTAAAATGTCACATCGATTGATTTTCTGACTTTAATATAAAGTATTAACGTGTTTTTTTCAATATTAAATCGTCGTTTTTCCCGTCACAGAAAAAAAATTGTGTATTATACACGGGAAAAAAAATTGATTTTAGCTTTCGGTAGTTTATCTCCCTCCACTTCGCGTCGGGTGATAAATCCAACCTCGAGCTAAAATCTATTACTTTTTTCCCTTGTATAATAAATAACTATTATTGTCCAACAGCATTGACCTGGACTAAATACAAATTAACAATGTTAGGTACTTTAAAATTATATAATATTAAACATTTAAAACATATTTATGTACAATTTATTATAGTTAACTGACATATAAAAAACAGAAGACTTAAACAACACATTGGTTTTAACTCCCGAGGTAGTAATAAGAGTAAAATGGCCTGTATCACGACTCGGGGCAAGTTGAAGTTTATTTGAGCAAGAAATGAAGGCTTAACAAGTTTAGAAGAAATTTAGTACTGTAACAGTCACAGTGATATTACAAACACTGAGAGTCGTGTGATGCCAATCAAATTATATAATTTACTGTATGACCAGGTACCATTTTATTTAAATGATAAATATTTTAAACACGTTATTTCGAAATCTGCTGATGTAAATAATGTGAATACCACACTACATATGCATATTCTAAGTTGCTACGAGTGAGAGTGTAATATAATACTTTAATACTGTTTAAGTAAGAAAAGTACATGATCTCACAAAAAAAAAAAACCAGAGCTTTAAACGCTGAAGAACAGATTGTGGATAAGCATAAACATTCTGAGCGAATGTTTATGCTTATCATTAAAGACAACTTGTAAATCCTTGACTACAGATTCCAGATGTGTATTTGATGTTTATTGATATCTTAATGAGTTGGAGCTCCTTGTGTAAGAAACAATAGCGTACTTATCCATATTTGAGGAAGTTACATTTAGATGATTTAGATTACACCATTCCTTGATTATTTTCATGTTAGTCTGCAGTTCGACATAGTCAGCGGTATTGTTGACAATATTATAAATTTATAGGTCATCCGCTTAATCTCCACTGAAGTTTTTCTATTAATCTATTAAACCATTAATATATACGTATGTTGAAGAGTAAAGGCCCAGTATTCGAGCCTTGGGGGACACCAGTAGCATTGGAAAGTTATTGGATGAATGACCATTACAAAAAATATTACCCGCTCTATCTATTACATATTCTGATCTAGTTTGGCAAGAAGCAAATTATGATTGTCAAAGGTCTTGGAAAAATCAGTATATATGACATCTACTTGGTTGTGTTGATTTAATTGAATAAAAGTGAATCTTCTCGCGCTTACTCATATAAATTACTTTGATAAATGTTTTATACAAACGCACAAGACTAAGATAAAATGTACGCACATCTTATACATTTCTAGACATCTTATTTACTAAGAAATCTACTTTATTTACAAATGCGAAACATACCTAAAATGTATACTAACAAAAGTTCGACTCTCTCTGTAAGTAATAATAAATAATATAATAATAAATAATATAATAATAAATTTATTGAAAATATTACATTAATTAATTTCAGATTTGCATTCAATGCTGAGTGAAAACTACATATTTCTAAAATTAAATTAGGTACTTTTTTCTTACTTTAGACAACTTATGGGTTACTTGTGTAACATTATAAGAAGCTTTAAAATACAAATTAGCTAATAAAAATACAAATTTACATTATATACATTACAAATAAAATGTTTTAAAGCGTACTATCAATGGTGCGGAACAACATTCATTATTGAAATATGTATTTGATTAACTTTCAAATAAGCCTGCTCGGTCACGTTGATATTACTTTAAAAAAAGGTAGATCTTTGATTTAGCATGTATTGTTTATTATTTTTGTTAAACGTACAACGAAAGGATACTATACTATAAATAAATACATTTGTAATATATGTTTCGTATATTTATATACATGTTATAGGCGGCTTTTGGTTCTAAATGATAAATGGAAGTCAACAATTAATTCTAAGAACGCGCACGTTCAACCAAGATAATGTAAATTGTTTTCGGCTTAACTAATGGTATGCTAAGGTCAAGTATTAAAAACGATTCAATATGTGTTTATACATGTACGTATGTATGGATATGTGTGTGTGTATTTGCATGGATATGTCGAAAGTAAATACATGCTTTTTACTTAAATTGCTTTGAACATTAAGTTTAATGCATAATATAAATACGGAAGAGAAATTAAAATTTTGAAATGTTTATTAACAAGGATTTGAATAAAATTTAATTGCAAAATAACAAGGTTTTGTTAAGGAAGTACTTAAAAGGACATGTAAATGGATAACATGCATTTAAAATGCAAATTTTTATTTAAGGAATTCTTTTCTTAACCAAATATTAAATTATAATTATTATTATAATTTATTAATTATACAAAGCAATGTAAGGTGGAATGCTCTTACTACTATAATCCAGAATGTGTCAGGTCAGAACCGTTTACAACAACAAAAAATGAGGTGTGGCCACCACACGACTTTCTTATACGTATGA
Source organism: Amphimallon solstitiale (assembly GCA_963170755.1). Taxonomy (NCBI): domain Eukaryota; kingdom Metazoa; phylum Arthropoda; class Insecta; order Coleoptera; family Scarabaeidae; genus Amphimallon; species Amphimallon solstitiale. Next base: position 117,434,527 of record OY720679.1, read on the forward strand.
AAGTGTTACTTCCGGTCCGAATTTTGAAATTTCATTTATACAAAAAATATTCCAAATCTAACTCTAAATGCTTTTGTACTCTTCATAAATATATATAGAATGCATAATTTACGACATATTTGCAAAAAATCGTTATTCGGTAAGAGTAAAAGTGATACTTCCGGTCCGAATTTTGAATTTTTTTTTTATACAAAAGATATTGAAAATTAGGTTCTAAATACTTTTATACCCGTTACGTACTTGTCTAAAAAGCATGACTTGCGACATATTCGCAAAAAACTGATTTTCGATAAGAGTAAAAGACCTACTTCCGGTAGGAATTTCGAAAAACTTTTTAAATAAAATTATTCTCAATTTTAATTTTAAGTACATATGAGTTCTTTATAAATTTGTATAAACTTAGTAGTTGACGAAATATTGGCAAAATTCGATTTTTTCGCTGAAGTAAACTGCTACTTCCGGTCTACCGAGTTTACTGAAAAACTAATCAGATCTCAAGAGGGAGATTATACACATAAATACAAAATTTGGAATTGATATCTACAGCGGTTTGACCACTATCGTGGTCACACACACACAGAGAGAGAGAGAGAGAGAGAGAGAGAGAGAGAGAGAGAGAGAGAGAGAGAGAGAGAGAGAGAGAGGGAGGGAGAGAGAGAGAGAGAGAGAGAGAGAGAGAGAAAGAGAGAGAGAGAGAGACATTTTTTTAAAACCACTTTCTCGGTATCAGTGGACTTCAAAACGTGGACATCTGCAAAAATCTCGAGGTCGAAAATTTTCATCATCACAATACTTCCTTATACTACGTATAAGAAAGTAATGAGGTCCGCTATTTACTTTGTTCATGGGTGGTATTATCAGAGGATGCCGTGGAAGATTGGCAAAATTAATTTCACAATATAACAGAACAAATTCCGATTACGGGATAAAAGTCACAAACAGATGCAGTAAATAGTAAATAATAATAATCTAAGGACATGAAAAGTAAACAAAATGCACGTATAAGAATACATTTAGCGTACTGCAATGAACAGAAAATTCAAGAATTGGAGTAATTAAGAATATAAAATTTAACAAAAACGTTTTAAGAGAATTTATTTGAAGTTGAAAACTTTTAAAAAAAACATAAATGTAAACTCATTTGTACAAATAATAAGAAATTGCATTGATCATCACAAGATAAATAAGTTTGTTTAAAGTATTAATTCTGGCTCTTTAATTAGCGAAGGTATTAGATACACGGTTTGCCCGTGGGAGAACGTAAATATTTATCTGAAGGATGTATTACACTTATCAATTTTTGACCCAGTTATTGACCAAGAACTTGATCAAGTGAAAGTTGACGACAAGTCCTGTATTGCATTTGTCATGTCGATTTGATCAATTTCTTGACCAAGAACTTGTTGACATAGAACATGTTCTATTTTTCTTCTTCAACTTGATCAAGTGTTTAGTGATAGAACGTCCAGCAAATTGTCCTGCTGGAAGTACCTTCCGGCAGGACCGCTGGACATGCGAGACTTGTCCTGCCAGAAGTACCTTAAAATAACATTAGTTTGTCCTGCTGGCAGGACACAAATTCCTTCTGGCAGTACTCATTAGTTTTTCATCGGCGGAGGTAATGATTTTTAATAAGGGGTACAATAATATTTAAAATATATCGTTTATTAAAAAAATACAAATGAAAATAAAAAATATTTCTTAAAAATAAATTTTGATCCGTTAAACTGAAAAATAAAATAACAAATACAGTATAATACTAAAGTGGAACTCCTTTCACAATATGATAAGCAAAACATTCTCGCCCTGTTTGAGGTGAACACAATACTACTTTTTGCCCACATGATTCGCAGAAGTAACTTGCTTTGGTTTGTATTTTATGGACCCTGGAACAAACTACACACTTACGTTGATGTCTTTTCTTGTCGGAAAGGCTGCTCAGTGGTACCAATTTATGATCAGTACGTTGATTTTCGCTATGAGCCGCTGGCAAAATATGATTTTGTGGTACTGGGGCTTTTGCGGCTGGATTATCTCTTTCCCAATCTTTTGTTATCATTTGAAAAGCTAGATTTTTTGTAAAATCAACATGGCTGATTTTTTTGTCATCTTTAAAATACTTGAATGCCAGAAAAGCGTTTGTTTCTATGATTCCGAGCAAAGAAGAGTAGACTCTATGCTTCCAGTTTTGCGTATTTCATACCTGCTCAAGGGCTAATCCGGATTGTCTAATATGGTTGTGAACGTCAATGCTAGGCGCTCCTTGAAAATATTCTTCAATCATCTTATTTCTAGGAACTTCGTAGGAATACCTCTTTCCGTCAGCATCATAACGAGTTTCTTTCGCTGGTTTCCCTTCCAAGGTAGTTCCACAGGTTCCCACAAAAGTATGCACTTTTTTTATCTCGCCAAGCACAACTCATTACCTCAATACCTTGAACGGAAGCTTTGGCACAAATTATTCCTCCACGATTTTCCGGACACTTCTCTTTTAATTGTTTGATAGGAAATTGCTTTGTGGCAGTTTTAACAATACCAATATGATACAACCCCCTTTTATGAAGTTCCACCGAAGTTTTCACTGAAGAAAACCATGAATCGGCTACAACAATTCTTCCCGAACCATGCCAAGGTTCTGTGAGACGGAGTATGGTCGCAGATCCAGCTCCAAGCTCTTGTTGCCACTTTTTTGTGGCCATTCCACCTTTGCCTTCATTTATTTCTATTCGGAGCATGATATTGGACAGTGCATCTGAAAGAGTTTTGCATTCGCAACCAATCCCTTTCGGCTTTCGTTTAATTTTAATTACTGCAGGCATTCCATCTACTGCTTTATCTCCTCGGCCATACCAGGCGAACATCGATTCGTCGACACATAATTTATAACCTGGTAAAAGGACATCGTTCCATTTAGTGTGTAGCATATCTATAAAACTTTGAACATGTTTCCATTTCTGATTAGTTTCATTTGGGTCATCTCTGTCATTATTATTAATACCAAATGATAAATTTTGTAATATATACTCAAACCGATGGTAACCTAACCCAAATCTCTTGCCAAATGAGGGAGGTGGAAAAACAGCATTATCTTCTCTATTCGACCAATATTCACGACGACTATGCAGAATATTTGTACTCATTGCATAGAAAAGCCCTAAAACTTTGATAAATTCTTTTTTGGTTATATGTTTGGTGCCTGGCTCCACATTAGAATTGCACGCTTCAAGAATCTGTTCTATGTTTTCTGTTGGAAAAAAAAGTAGCCACATATCTAACTCCGTCATGGTATGAATATTAGCTGCATTTAATTTTGGCTTGTATCTTGCTCCTGAATAGCTGTCGATTCTAGTTTCTTCGTCAAGTTTCCATATTGTTTCATGAACCAAAATTTCTTCATTTATTCGGCTACGGTTGTTTCCCTCATCCAAAATATTCCCAATATTATCATTTTCATGATCACTGTCGCCACTAACATTATCAGAGTCACTGGAAGATGAACTACTACTACCACTACTCAGGGAATATTTATTATTACACCCAGATGAAGTATTATTAGACCCAGATGAAGTAGATGGTTGTGGTGTTGCGTGAGCATCTCTCGTTTTTTCACATTCCCGTTTTCTTTTATTATTCGCTGTTCATGAAAGAGATATTATTTATTAACAATACAGAAATAAAAGGTAGTCACGCTGCTTACCTATTCTTTTCAATAAATTTATGGGGATCGGAACAACTTCATTATCGAGATCCCATAGCACATCAGCTACACTTTTGTGTATTTTGACGACTTTCCCGTAACACATGGCAGTTTTGTATTTGTCTTTACCATAGACGGAAACACTCCATCTTTCTTGGCCATTTTCATCAAAATTCGTAGCCTTTGTGGCTACCCTGTCCCCTTCATTAATACTCCTAACATTCATTTTTAATCGTACGCCCCTGATTTTTCGTAAGTTGATGCAATTTACACATATTCTTTCGTATCTCGAGTACGACTGAAGATAGCAAGTTGAGACTTGCACAACAAATAGGCAATTTTTTTCACTCTTTCTAGTGGTGGGAGGTTAGTTCTTCTGGAAGTACCACAACATATGGAAAAATGCACTTCATGATTTGCGTACTTCCAGCAGGACAAATAGTCTTGCTGGAAGGACGCTTGGACGTTCTATCATTAGTGATTTCTGGTAAATTGCATGTTATAAAGTTTTTTGCCAACTGCGTACAATGTAAACACCAATTTCGTTTTAGAATATTGTTAAAAATGACATTTTTTGATACTTCTTGAAAGAATTGTGTGCATAAATTACTTATTTACTTTTGCACCTCTTGTATAGTTATTTTTACATTTAAAATCCAACATAAATCTTCGGTAAATTTATTATTTTTTTTTATTTTCTATGGTTCGGTTTTTATACCATCGCATTATATAATTCCGGCTCTTAGTTATGTTGTCACTACTCACTACTTTTGCCTGTTGGTGCTACCATTTCACCAAAAACCTTGGTGAAGAAATTGATAAGTGTAAAACAGCCAAGGTCAACAATAACTTGACCAAGAACTAGACGACATTTTCTTGATCAATAACTTGGTCGAGAACTTGATAAGTGTAATACAGCCTGGAGAGAGAATTATACGAGGAAGAAAGTGAGTGCGCTAAAAACCTGACACTACTCCGATGTCTTCTATTGATTAGGCTATTAATGTAGTGTAAGTACTGTATAATCAACTCTTCTATCTGGTTAAAAGCCGTCGTTTTTAAGCGTCTTCAAATTCTTTCAAGAGTCAGTTTTAAGTATAGATAGTGTAAGTATCATATTATAGAAGTCTAACATAGTTACAAAAGCATATAAATGTAATACCATCGTCATTGTATCTAAAGCGCAGTAAATTTTAGAATTTATGAACAACAAAAATCTTGTATAAATGAAAGCAGACCTCACCAAACTATTTCAATTAGACATTAAAAATAAACTTAACCTTTAATAGTCATATGGGGTGTGATACACCCCAGCCTTTTTTCGACGCCGAATACGGCCTTGAAAATGGAAGTAAACGGGATATGTTTCTCCATCTACAGGTAGTTCGAACCTTCAACTGTGGGCCCCGATAGGTATTATTTGGGCTCACGCGTCAGTATTTCTGTGGTAGGTCTTGGAATTGGTTCGTGAAAATTTGTGGGGTGTACGACACCCCGTGTGACTATTGTGTTAGTAAAAAAGTTTTTTGGTTCATTTTTTTTCTTTTTTTTCCTGTGGATTATCGAACTGTACGTACAAAATTAATAATTCTGGAAGTTAGATTTAAAAATAAAATTCCTACTCATTTGTTTTCGATTTGAAGATGGTGTATAATTTACGTATTCGAACTATTCGAGAGGAATTGCTGGAAGAGTTCGACGAGCAACCGCCAATCGGAGGTGAAGCTTCTGATGAGGTCCTTCACATTTCAGAGGAATCGGAATATCATCACAGTGAGGAAGATGTGCGACATCGCGCTTATATGTGCGTCGAATGCACTTATGGAAGAATACTATTTCAGTTGCATGAAACGTTTTTTTTTCTAATTGAAAATTGAAATTACTACCGTTTTTTTTTTGCAAAAAACTCATATTTCCGGAACTTTTTTTTTGCAACTTTTTTTTTGCATATGTAAAATTGCAGGTTTGAAAAACTGTTTACATATTCTCGTGACTGGGGATTCAAAACGTATCACAGATTTTTTTTAAATTTTTTTGTCAATTTAACATTAATTAACCGAAGTGCAAAGGCGTGGAGTGCAAAGGCGTGGGGTGTACCACACCCCAAATGACTATTACGTTATTTTTTGGAGGTGTGACTATTAAGGGTTAAGGATTGTATTGTCCAACCGGTTTTTGACTTATGTTCTACAACCTGAATCAACTATCGTTGATGCAGAAATGCGCAAGAGTACTTAAAACCAAATGTTTTTGTGTGGTAGTACGGTTTACATTGATGTTAATTATAAAGAAAAAACTATACAAAATAATTAATCACTGAAGTAAGGGGATTTTCAATAACAACTTCATTATTTAAAAATTTCACCATTTGGCATATGGTAAACATCAAGAGGTCATAACCGATAAATAAATTATGTTCAAGCATTGCTATTTACAAAATAATGCACTATTATTTCGACAGATATTTATTAATTATTTGATCTACGACGGCGTTATTATGGCACATTTAGCATTGCCATTTGGATGTAATTATGACCTTCATAATAACACTCAGTGCCATTGTGAATAAAATTCATATTAACACGCATAGGCTTGCTCGTACGTCTATCTTTATTTTTCGGGAAGTAGGGAATCTACAACGTTTTGCGCAGTGCCTTCAATATCCGAAGGGACACTCTCGGAATCAGAATCATCCATATTAACATTCGTTTTCACTAAAACTGCATGCATAGCACAAAATTGGACGTCAATAATAAAGTTAATAAAATAAAAATTGAAATAATCAACAAGCACTGTTACCATGCCATCAAATACTTATTATGGGCACCTGATGCTTATGAATTTTAATTTTTGAAAACGTTTCTGGTATTTAAGAAAAATCAAATCTATGCGATTATCATCTATTTTGACCGGTGTAGATTAAAGTTTCAATGAAACTTATGTAACTAAGCCACTCGGCTAACTCCTCGTGGTTTAACGTTATATACGTTTCATTACAATGTTCATATCGAACTTGTATCATTAATGACTAAAAACGCATTATCAAAATGACAAAATTTTTAGTATCACAAGAAAATTCTGTAAAATTTCTGTAAACATTATCGTTCTGTTGTTGAGTGTATTGACGATTTGGTGAAAAAAATGTGTGAATGTGTATCTTTATTTTCTCTTAAAGACGAATCACCACGTGTTCGTCGTCGTGCTGGTCGTTCACTGGAAAACATAGCCGCGGTTAGAGACAGTGTATCGCAGGATTCCATCATCTCCATATTACATCGTTCTTTACAATCAACAGTGCCACCAGAAACCTTTCATCGAATTTTTGTATATAGATCTTCACCACAATACCTGCAAGATTCATTTGACGCAAGAATGAAGTCATTGACCATACTGCGCAGAGACAGTTTGTTGAATGGTTATTGGAAACGGTAAAGAGGTGACACTGACACCCATCAAAAATAATCTTTGATGATGAAGTTTATTATAAATGGATGGCTACGTTAACAAACAAAACTGCCGGATTTGGGAAGAAGAAGAACCACATGCCTTTTAATATTTACCAAAAAGTGATAATTTGGTGTAAATTTAGGTCCTGAGGCGTAATCGGACCATATGTTTTTCTTTAAAAATGACGCTGTTGAACACTCATTGTTAGTGTTTGTTATAGTGACATGATTACCGAAATTTCTTTTGACATCAACTGGCAAACGTTAGTGAGGAGGATATTTACTTTCTACAAGACGACACACTCTACCACATAGTAAGATGACAGATTATGCAATTATTGCAAAGCAAACTTCCGGGTACAATAATTTTTAGGTTTTACGACCAGGATTGCCGACAAGCTCCCGCGATTTGATTCCTTCGCATTATATTACATCAATGAAATACAGACGACCACATGCCAACTTTGTTAAGAGAGTGAACATCTGTCAGCGCAGTTATGGAGGCCATTTGTTCTTTAAAAACCAATAAAAACTCCTGACTCAATTTAGTAAATAGACTGTTCATTCATTTAATCAACGGTGGAGTTATTGGAACAATCTTCTTTCTATCATTATATTTTATTTTGAATATTAGCAGACTTTAATAAAAGACTTTAAATAACCATATTAAATATAAATAGTAAACTATTACAAAAATAATTTTCGCCTAGAACTCTGTATATATACTTGAAATAAAGCTCTGAGTCTGAAACTAGACACTAAATACAAAGTTTATTCGTGGCATTATTTGCTCATTGCTTTGAATGAGTGATCAAGAAAGTATTAGGTGTTATAATAATAAGGAGCAATTTAAGCACTGATTACGAGAAGAGATGCTGTAAGTAAAAATTTAATTTATTAAAAAAATCGATTAACCCAATTATTCATGCCTATTTGCAGAGAGCATATTCAGTACATTTCTATAATTATCGTTTCCTCTCTTAATTGTGTATAAGTGTTTAATGGCTTCGGAACTAAATGTTCGGTTGCTTAGCGGTTAGAGTTTCTGATATCGATATTCAAGCTCACGTGTTCTATCTCAGTTTACGTACTTTAGATTTATTTTTCCTTTAATTTTAAGAGGCCAACATAACACCGTAAAGATTAGTTTGTAATTATTTCCAAATGATCTTTAGAAGAGCTTGCTGCATTGATAAAATGAAAACTTATTAATTTATTTATACGATTTTCAGCTTCTTCTCCATTAAATGAAATATATGTTAGGTATATCAAGCGATAAATTTTGTTTTAATTTATCACAGGTTGCAAGATTTTATTTATAGTTTTATTTGACCTAATTTTTGCGCATATGCATAACTGAAAAACTTGTGTTTTGTATCGTAAACTGTGTGAATGATAGATAATTTAAAGTCAACATAAAATCTTTATTTATAATGTGAAAATTTGGTAATAATATTTTGGAATGTGTACATATATATAAAATAATATTGACGCAATAAAAATTATAACATGTTCTAAACACTAGTAAGGCGAGAAGAGAGAGAGATAACTTTTTTGTAGATTCCAAGTGAAGAGTGACTGAAATCATAATGGAAATGTTGGAAATATTAAATTTTTCATACTGTTGTCACTAACCCTTGTGATGAAAAACCACCAGCAACTAATATAAACAAAACTAATTCTGGCCTTACAAACCCCTCTATCCCAAGTGGATTTTTTGCGCTGTGTTGACACTACATAATGGCGCATTATACCGTATGTGTCTATTTTCATTAGCTATAGGGATTCAATGTTTACATGCGATTTATACGTATACAAATAATACGTGGCAACGCCTGTCTCCCGGCAACAATCGACATCACAGCGACTTTCCCCGATCTTGCCACTTCTACATTAAATGTTCAGCTGCGAACACGTTCCGAGATATAGTCTGCAATAAAATCCGTCATCATCAAATGGCCGGCGCGATCTAGTTGTTTATTATTATTTTCAGAATCCTTTTTTATTTACCTTATTTTTAATTTTATTAGAATTACGCTTTTGTTTGTGTCATGCTTAATAATTCTCTGCATTTACTGAAAGGAAAAAGAAAAATCCTTGCAAGGCGTAAATATTATTTCTAAGCGCAGTACAAACATCCAAGTCAATAGTCCAACAGCTACTGCTAACAAACTTGAGCTTGTATCATCGGTCGCGCTCGCTTTGAAGAGAAAAGTAGGGGGTGCTATGTTGTCACGTATTGCATGAATTAATCGCCTATGGCTAATGAAAATTGACACGTGCTGTATATTTATTACTTCCAGTAATTTTTGTCCTATATTCTTATTTCTTCAAGGGGACTAGTAGAAGTTATAAAGTTCCTTAGACCTAGTATTGTAGGAATTGGCCTGAACTGTAACTGTATAGATCTTCCAGTGCATATTGTATTTTATTTTCTTCGCCGTCTGGAGCCAGAAATAAGCAATTATTTTATCTAAGGCGTTGGATCAGCTTTAATCCCAGATCTGTGGCAGTTTCTTTTCCTTCTGAAATAAGTACTTTAAAAATTTCTATTTTAATTTAACCTTACGTTTCGATTGGTGAACGAGTAGGCCTGGCATTTATGTTTTCTTTTGAACTGATTGGGCAGGCTTTTAAACTACCTGTATATGTAAATATTGTAACGAAAATAACTTCCCAAAAAGAAAAATAAACATCGACGGGACGACGATATAAAAAACGTACCAGTAAACAAGGCAATAAATCATACACTCATATACTACGTCAGCGACTCTGGGATATGATAGAAGAGTAAACATTGGCGCGACCCATCATAAATCGTCCACATGTATATAATGTGTGAGCGCAGAAGGTCTGTCGGTATGGTCTACAAACATCGAGAGAAAGAGAAAATTTTCACGAGTGTTTCCAGTGTCTTGTGTGCCGATATAAAAAGCGGCCGGTACCCAGAAAGCATTCATTCATTCAATAGCCTCGTGCGGAACAGTGCGGATAAATAAATAAACATAAATAAATAGTTCCTTGAGTGGTAGTCGAAGAGTAAGCATAAATAAGTGAGCGGTGTAGTTGTTACATAAATATTACGGAATATAAAGAAGTAATATAAATACGGTACAGTGTTACATAAATAATACCGACATAAACAACAGTGTAAATATTCTAACGAAAAAACTTCGCAAAAAGAAAAATAAACATGGACGGGACGACGATATAAAAAACGTACCAGTAAACAAGGCAATAAATCATACACTCATATACTACGTCAGCGACTCTGGAATATGATAGAAGAGTAACCATTGGCGCGACGCATAATAAATCGTCCACATGTATATAATGTGTGAGCGACAGAAGGTCTGTCGTATGTTCTACAAACATCGAGAGAAAGAGAAAATTTTCGCAAGTGTTTCCAGTGTCTTGTGTGCCGATATAAAAAGCGGCCGGTACCCAGAAAGCATTCATTCATTCAATAGTCTCGTGCGGAACAGGGCAGATATATAAATAAACATAAATAAATAGTTCCTTGAGTGGTAGTCGAGGAGTAAGCATAAATAAGTGAGCGGTGTAGTTGTTACATAAATATTACGGAATATAAAGAAGTAATATAAATACGGTACAGTGTTACATAAATAATACCGACATAAACAACAGTAGTGAAATAAATACATGTGTTAATCTATTTGTAATAATTTTAAGTGCGTTACATTTACTTTACATTTTTATAATTTTGATTAGTTTTATATTCTTATATTGTAATTAATTTTACGTGTGTGAATATACAGACTGTTTTAAATAAATAAATTGCACGAGTTGTTTATTTCGAACCCGAAAACGCTACAATATTATTAATTAAGGCCTTGGTGTTTTAAAGGTAGAACTAGGCAGATTGAGATTGTACACAAACTAAAGGTGTATAGACTTTAGACCAACATCGTTTCTCGTGAAAACATTGAACAATTTATAGAAAGTCACAATAACAAAGCCGTTACATTCCAATCTACGTCAGTTGGTGACTAATATAGATCGGAAGCTGCATACACCAAAAGAAGTCCTAGTTGTCATTCATAACTTTGCATTCCAATGTACCCCTGATTGGCGATTTCTATTCATCAGCTTAATTTTACGTAGTGTTTCTAAAGTAGATTCAGAAAGATGTATTTACTATTATTCGGCAAGTATCTCTATACTTACCAAGTAATACTAAATATTTCTTCACCAGAAGCAATATTACAGGGAATTGCCCATCCCTACTGAGACACAATAATTCTGCTATTATAGTCTCGGGAGAGCTTAGAATAGAGCTGTCGCTCTTGTCCATATTATAAAATCTATTCATACCTAATATTCTACATACTTTGAGTGAATGAAAGCGACTTTGTTGTTTCGGAATTTGCGGATGAAGTTTTCATTTCAAAAAGATCGCCAATAATGTTTCTGAAATAACGCAAACAGTAATTATTGGAAGAGTGGTGCCTTAAGCAGGTGCTAAAAAAAATTCTTTCACCAATAAAAGAAAGATGAATAATTTAGCAAAGACAACTTTCTAAATGATGAGTTTAAATTCACGCATAATTTTCTGGATGTACATACAATATTGTGGTAAGTACTGTGTTAACTAGCCTCTGGTGTGATGGCCAAGAACATGGAAGTCGCGATGGAATTATCAAACTTTCAAGGCTAACATGACATAACTTGAACGCTCTACTCAAACACTACTATATTTAAAGATATACAACTTCGGCCTGTTTGTTTTGGTTCGGGTTTCACACTCCGTGACGAATGCGCAGAGGTATATTAATGTAATTCGCAATTCAGACGCATTATGATAATTCATGGTTGCAAATATCTTTATGATTATGTATATTATAAAGAGCGAAAATTTGCCATATTATCTTCTCTGATCAGTGGACACGAAGAAGGTGCTTCCAAAGGGAATCAAGTCAGCAGTTTGTCTGAATCATTGTAGAGAGGTTAACCTGATAAATTTGTAAACTACGTGGGTCAATTACAATAAATATTGTTTAGCAATCCTTCGACATACGTATCATACGCTGGACACGCCCTACTGGCGAAATGTAATATAGGGGCTGCAACATGAGGGATATGCATTGTTTCGCTGGAATGCGGCATCCTTTAGCCCTTAGATGTATAGTCAAACGACTGGTTTTAGGACATTGTAGATTTACTTCGAGCATCTAGCACCTTAGATGAAATAATTGCTTATTTCTGGCTCCAGACGGGGAAGAAAATAAAATACATTATGCACTGGAAGATCTATACAGTTACAGTTCAGGCCAATTCCTACAATACTAGGTCTAAGGAACCTTATAGCTTCTACTAGGCTGATGAAATACTAAAGGAGTTTTACTTCCCCGGTTAATTCAGTCACAAACCATCAGTTCTATAGTAACTGCAGTCACACGTTCCACGGGTTAATCTAGACTTGCTTTTCTCCTCTTCGACGTAGTAGTCGATTACGACCTTCACGAGCCCACAAACAACAACCAGTTATGTCTGAAAAAAAAATTCTGCTGTTTATCTTAATCTGTATGTACATCACGTCATTTTAGTTTAAGGGTTCACTGCCGATTAGTGAGAGGTAGCATGCCTTTCGGACATAAACAAACACTGTTATTCCATGACTTATCTCTGATATAAAAGCATTTCTCACATAACTTGAGGTACTAGAAGAATTACTAAGACCAAGCAATCCTAATCTTCTGTCTTTTCGTTCGGTTATTATTACCTACTTTTTTTGAACCATATTTTACAGCAACGAATGAGTGCAGCAACATCTTTTTGCATCGACCTAGCTATTTCACAAAATGCAATACCGGTCTCTGTCATCCAACGATAGGACCTCTTTCAAAATCACTTAGCCGACAATATTTTTTTTTGTCTACGGACTTTTAGCATCGTATACCAAATCGATTTGTTCCGCAAAAGAAAGATTTAATGTGTTATTGTTATCTTTATTATGCTTTATTTTAACCCAATACAATATGGATGTGTACAAAATTAGGGTAAAATATATATTGGTATGTACATTTACATGAGGATTCTTTTCTTTTGGTGCATTATTTATTTCACAACAACAATATTATCAAACCCACATTTAGTAATAACTGTTCATTTCACTTAGTAGATATATTAATGACTATCCTTGGACAAGTAATGAAATACAAAAATTTTACTTCTCTCACAGGAAAGTTTATTGTTTATTTAAATTTGTATATTTAAACTCGTAGCATATAATAATGTGTTATTTACAGCCAGAATTCCTTCTTATATATGCATTTTATTGATGTTACTTTTATCACGACATGCATAACAAAACTAAACTACAAAGAGTAGTTCTTTATAAGTTTCAACATCTGTTAATTATTGTTGTTTTAGCCAATGCAATAAAATTGGTATAAACCTATCGATTTTATGAGTCTTCAAATCATGAGTCTATTATTATTTAGTTTGAGTTCGTATAGCAATAAAAGAGGGAAGCGCCAAGTGGTGCATGTTTTAGCCTTGTCATTCATATTTGAGCTAAAGTTTACTGTACTTGTAGCTCGTATATGTAATTTCTAGAATATATGTGTGTATAGTTTATTATATGATCAGTATTGAACGTTAAAAGTTGTTATAGTTTTACAATACTTAGTCTCCTTCTTTACGATTATCATGTTACCCTCTAGGGCGTTGGATTTGTGCTTTCAGTTACTGAATTTATCCATTTTCTCCAATCCTCACGGTCTCTTGCTAGCCTTTGCATCCCTCTTAGTGCTTTTCCTCTCCCTCGTCATATCTCCTCAATTCTCTTCCGCCAATCTTTCTAGGTCTTTCCGTTTTTGTGTTCTTTCTAATCCTCGTCACATGGTCAAACCAGTTCAATTATCTCCTTTTTGGCATCAATGAAAAAGCCTCCTGATTTGTTATTTTTCTTTATTTCTCAATTTGTCATTCTTTGTCTTTCCTGCAATTCTTCTCATAAATTGTATATCTCTGCTTCAGATTCATTTTAATGTTTTTTCAGTGGTACACACAATTCCCTCTCATCTAATAGACTTGGTGCGACTATTGCATTATACACTCTTGTTTTCGTCGTCATCTCTATCTTCTTTTGGTATTGGTGGTTTTCTGATTTCTGCTGGCATTTTATATATTTAGATTACTATCGTTGTTATAATTGCTCCTGAGTACTCATCAATTATTACCAAATCCAGTCTTTTGTTTGCAGGTTAGTATTTTCTATATAATTGACTATCATCACGTTGATTTTCTTTATGTTTATTTCCATTCCTATGGTTTCAGTATCGTTTGTCCAAACTCCTACCATTTGCTCTATTGCTTTTCATATTGTTTCTTTTTCTATGATATTAATCATAGATCATAGATCAATGTATATTAGACATATTTTTTCTCATGTTTCCTGAGCCCTTTTAATTTATATTTCTCACCATGCTGATCTATGTGCTCTAAATGTCATTTTTCCTATTTTGATTCATCAATCGTTTTCTTATAATTTTTGTGTATGTTTTGAATCCTGCAGAACAAATAGCATGGTAATTAGCACAGTCAGTGTGTTCTCCTTTTTGTATATTAAGAGAACAAGATTGTTTTCCCGTTTTTCGGTATTGATTCTCATCTTCATTTAACCATTTCCGGCTTAACTTTTTCCCACCTGTTTTTTTTTTAATTTGGTAATGCCATTTAAATTCTTATATACTTACTTCCACTATTTGAATTCCACTTTTCTCATTGTTTTTTTCTATTGCTATCAATTTTATCGGCATAATGGCTTCTCCATATATATAATATTCCGTTTTGGTCTGTTATTTCATCTTCTTTATTTCTTATACCTATTAATTCTTTCATTTTCCTTTGTCTCACGCGTTTTATTCTTGATCAAAATTGTCTTGAATCATCTTTGAAATTGTCATCTAGTTTGTTTTTAAATTCTTCCAAGCTCTCCTTCTCTGCCTTTGACACTTCTAATTTGGCTTTCTTTCCTATTGCATTGTAGTTTATTTTGTCTTTTGCAATTTTGATATTGTTACTGTGTCTTCCATATCTCTTTTTTGTCTAATATTCCCTTATGCTTTTCTGTTGACCATCAGTCTGTTAATTTTTGGTTTAGCGTCACATTGCTCCCCCCCCCCCACTATTTCTACTGCTGAGGTGTATAATCAAACTTCAAACTTTCCTGTCTATCCTGTATTCTCCATTCTACATTTATGTTTTCTAGATACTTAGTTTCCTCTTTGTCTTTAATCTGTATTTTTTCTTTCGCTGCTTTTCCTTCCTGATTTTGTCCAGTTGTTTCCTATTTGTATATTCATAGGGTTTCTTTCTTCTGTTCTAAACGTGTATCTCTTTTCCATTGTTTGATGCCAAAAAGAATTACCGATGAAGATAGAGTGTTCTATACACAATAAAAGCATCGTCTCTCCAATCTTTTTAATTTTCATTACTACAAATCTTTCTGTATACCTCTTTCCTGTGTCATTTCCTATTCTAACGTTAAAATCCCGCATAATTATTGTCATTTGTCATAAATTTGTAATTGTAGAATGCTTTTATTTTGTCTTCTTGGTCTCCTCCATAATCTCTAGTATACTGTGTAGTCCCTATCATCATCCATTAGTTTGTTGCTTCCTTGATTTTAGTTTTACGATTCATTTGTTATAAATATTTGGATTAACGTACAACTATATCTTCTACTGTATGTATTAATAAACCGTTGAATTTTATATTGTTCATATAGATGAATGTGCAGGAATATAACCAAAAAAAAAATAGTGTTAATAATTATTATTTTAGCAAGGAGATCGTATCTTTATAATTACATGAACATTTTAGTGAAACTCATTTGCTTACTATCACCGTGATGAAATATAATGGAATCTTTTATAGATAGCAATAATAGTTTCAATTCCATCAGTTACTTTAGATTGCAGACATTTGATAACAAATGATGCATTTAGCAGTTTTCTTATTTTAAATGCAGTTACTATTATCTGCAGTCGTATGTATGCAAATGAACACATGGTGAGTCTAGGTCTTCTTATTTTTGAAATTATATGTATATATGGTATTTAAATTGCTTACAAGCGTAAGTATATACTTGCAAAAAAAGATTATAATTAGCTGAAATTACAGGCTATAAATTAAGGATTAAAACTTTCTTGAATATTTTCTTGAAAAAGGTTTGAATTTGCCGGAATATCGCGCATATATTCCTTGCTATGACATTCAAATACTGCAATTATATATAAATAAATTAACTTTGTTGGAATAATGGGTACTGGGATTAGTGCGACTGCTATGGTTCCGCTTAGAGAGCATGGCTTCGTTTGAGGTTGTTGGCGCTTTTCTGGAATTAAATGTATTTGCGTATTAATATAATCATATTCAAACCCCCATTATAAACTATTCGGTATTTTTTTCATCTCTCAAGGACAAACAACTTCATGCCTGTGCGAGAGAAAAAGTAATAGGTGGGCACTTTGCTAAACCCAGACAGGAAACCAGTTACCAGATCTTGTGTCAATTCAACAACTTATGCGCTCAAACATAACATTTACACTAATGTAACACTAATCCTAATATAAATTAGCCCCTGCTAACCTCAGTCTGTTTCAAATAAGCGCAAAAGAAGACACGGTCTCTTAGAATAGTGAAAAAAACGTAGGTATCAAAAGAAAACACGACAATATGGTTTCCAACCAGAAACTAAGACGATATATCCCGCAATAATTGTGGCAGACGATTTGACACAAAATATATACATTTGCGAAATTAGTAATTATATCGAGAAAAGAATTTTCATATAATAATAATACTAATCTTTATTTGTCCAAGAGCAAAGATGTCAATTACAGGACAAAGAAATACTGTTGATAGAATTTCCTATAACTATAAGACAAAAAAATGAGGTGTGCCGACGACACGACTTTCTTATACATATGAGCGTTTCAAATTATACAAAATTGTTCTAAATCGTTTTAAATAATTTTATCGTCTTAGAAAAATACGCCAAATTATAAGAATTTTTTGTATAAAATTTATTCAAAATCCTATTTATAAGTATTTCTATTCTCTTAGTAAATCTTTATAGAATATATACATACGAGGGTGAATATGTCGCCTCGTAGATTAATGATCCAGAGGATTTCATTTTCTTGTGGTACATTCCTAGGCTTTATTAATTTGATTAATATTAATAAAGCCCAAGAATATTTACCACAAAAAATGGAACTCCTCTGGATCATTAATCTACCAGGGTGAATTTGTCAGGCTGCGTAGATTGGTAAAACTGGAAACACGTACAGCTTATGATACTTATTTAGCCAATTTGGGGAGCTACATATTTAAAAACCAGGAGCCTTACGATACAGGAAATCGTTGAGATGTTGATAAATATTTTGGCACGTGCAGGTCAATAGTTGAATAAAAGATATCATAAAACTTCGAGACGACGACGTTGACATTGGAAAATTCTTTCAGTTGGGTCCAGTCGACGCCATGTAGGTCACTGTATGAGGCAGGAACATTGGCTTTTTGAAAGTTTTGCCTGGAATATATATAACCTAGATCTAAAACCGAGTAATAAAGATCCTTGGGTTCTGAGGAATTGGGATCATGTTCTATATTATTGGAGAGGCAGATCCTTGCAAAAAATAAATCCAGTAGTCTATTGTCTCTATTCACAATTATGTAAAGTTAAACTGAGTTCAGGTTAATTATAACTGAAATTATGCAGTCTATCGTCGACATAAAAATTAAGACGATTAAAATCCCCACACATGAAAACGTTCTTATCAATAACACTGAGGCCTGTATTTTCAAAAATCAATTCAAAATCGTCATTGCTAATGTTTGGTGCACTATTAAATATAATAATGACATGAAATTATAGTTAGGTATATCAGTACCGTGCCTTCAAACACTTTCCTCATTAGAGACGATCATGCTTTTTTTAATGGTTGGTGACAGTGCACGCAATCAACACATAAACGCATAATTTTGATAGTTTGGATATGTCATGTAAATAATAATAAACGTCTATAATTCGAATTTAAGTATGACAACTGTCAGAATTTGACGTATTCAAAAGCTTTGCATGTGCACCAACATAGATTACTAAATTACTTAAAAGCAGCCTACTCTAATGAGGAATGAATTTGAAGGCACGGCATCTACCAAATGTAGCAATGTTGATATGAAGGAAGCGTCACACGGAGCAAACGGAACGGACAGCGACCCAGCTACCAGCTCTCCACTCCACCAGCAGCCGATCGCTCCACAGCAAAGTTTCTGAGTAGGGAGTAGTTGCAAGCCGACTGGAACAATAAATCTCATTGACTTCTGACCGTAGGCCACACACATTTTGGTGGTATAATCATAGTGGAATATAATAGTACTGCTGGACAAATCTAGTATAAATCATTGGTAGATTTCTGTACTCTCTTCTCGGAACATCGTTCACATACTCAATCCTTAAATCGCGCTCTCCTGCTATTCTTTCTTCTTCTTAATTTGTGGCTACTGTTGTATAGACAATGCGAACACAACATATTGCTGTGACTCTTGCAATTTGAGATTTATATAAAATTAATTTAAATTATTCAATCAATAAGTAAGTAAGAATCAAACATACATCCTAGTGCTAGGCCTTATGCTAGACTAAGATTCAACAAATTTTCTGCTAAATAGTAGGTTAGGCAATTTTACATTTAACTAGCTCAGTTTAGAACGACTAAAGAAAATGTTCTCTCAGGGGCAGAAAATATAAATAAACTCTCCAATCAATTTGAATGCTCTTTAATTATCACCAGGTCAGGTAAAGAAAATAAAATGCAAAATAAATCTTATCATCTAGTTTATTAAAAGAAAATATTAAAGAAAGAAAAATTTTAAATTACACAAATATATTCACAAAAATTTAAATATCTCAAAACATCATATCAAATCATACATGTCATGATCAAATAGTCAAAACAATAAACAAATTATCATTAATGAAAGAATAACATCAAGTACAAATTTATATTTTAAAATAAACGTGATTATCATGATCTATATTCGTCAAAGATACATGTAAACAATCAACATCTTTAATAAAATAAAATTTATTGCATATTGTGAATTGTACTGGAATATGATTAACAAAAATTACGCGATTTATTATTTACAAAAATATAAACATTAAGGAAATGGCTTTGCCCTAATTAGTCCTGCCTGGCGCTTTTGCTCGCTCCCAAGACAGTACCATCAGAAAGCAAATTCACACTGGTAGGCACCCCAAAGTTCCACCCTACGAGTATGCTTTTCAACTCGTTGGACACAACCCGAACATACACTACTATGTGCTCACCCCTTAAGGTATATATATAAATTTTAAATTTAATAATAAAAAATGTCTTTGTGCATTTAATTAATTAACTCAGCCCTGATTAGTTCTGCCTGGCGCCTTTTCTCGCTCCCAAAACAGTACCACCAAGACTAATTCGTGTTTTAAGGATTCACCAGGACTCCATGCTATGAATTAAACAACTACTTAATTCATCGCACACATCCCTGATCTATTGCCCAACACGTTAATATCAAATACACAAACACTATAAAATATACTTGATATACATATAAAAAAAATATAATAAAATAAAACTACCTCACTCTGAGATTCCAATACAAAACACCACTCAAGAAAATTTTGTACAACACTATATACACATTTATAACAAACATTATTAAATCACCTTAATTCTTCGTACATCGCTTCAAATTCATCCATCATATACAGGGTCGGGCAAAAAGAGCGGAACACCGAATTTATGGCTTAACTAGCACTTTTTCGAAAATTTAACCTAAATTAAAGTTTTTGTATACTTTATGTATTATTTATTGGTGTTTGCAGATTTTCCGTTTTTGTCACATTTTTGGAGATATGATGTCACCGGATAGTATTTTAAATGAATCACCCTGTATTTATATTTTTTTTGAGTAGATATTTTTTTCCTGAATTCACTAATACCAGGTTTAGTGGGTCTCTGACTTATGGTTTCATAAGAAAAAAATAAAATGTAATGGCACCTAAATATTTATTTAATAAAAAACGAACGACAATAACTAAAGATTCTATTCACTTAGTTGAGACATGACAAATAATGTATTAATGTCAAATAATTTGTAAAATCAAATGTGATAAAAGAACTTAAACAAGCTGGAGTTTTTGTACCTAATAGTGTTATTCGAATGTACGTTTTTACTTTGACAGAACTCAGAAAAAAATATTGTAGATAAAAAGTTTTTGGTATACCTACTGCGATAATTACTTAGGGCCGATATCATAATAAAAGTTAATGCTGCATAAAAAGTTCATGTCACCTTTAAGCGAGAAATGAATTTCATAATCATTTGTTAAAGTTAATGGACGCTTTAATGAATAGAATCTTTAGTTATTGTCGTTCGTTTTTTATTAAATAAATATTTAGGTGCCATTACATTTTATTTTTTTCTTATGAAACCATAAGTCAGAGACCCACTAAACCTGGTATTAGTGAATTCAGGAAAAAATATCTTACCAAAAAAAATATAAATACAGGGTGATTCATTTAAAATACTATCCGGTGACATCATATCTCCAAAAATGTGACAAAAACGGAAAATCTGCAAACACCAATAAATAATACATAAAGTATACAAAAACTTTAATTTAGGTTAAATTTTCGAAAAAGTGCCAGTTAAGCCATAAATTCGGTGTTCCGCTCTTTTTGCCCGACCCTGTATATATACATATATCAAAGAAAATCTCGATCACTGTTCAATTATTCTATATATACATAAAACAAAATTATTAACCACAAATCTTCTAATCTGGTAAATAAAATAGTAAAGAAAATGTTTATTAAAACACCAAGTGTTTATATATAAAAAAATATTATTATGCTATTCAACTTGATCGTTACAGTCACTAAAATGCTTTATCATAATGCATGGTGTAATAACCCTACATATAAAACAAAACATTCTAGAAAAATAAAAAAAAAATCAAAGTTCTAATTAAATAAAACTGTTCCGAACATAAATGATTATTTAAAAAAAAATAATTACAAGTCTCAATGTAAATTGAGTAAATTAAAAACGATATCTAATTCATAAAATTAATCTAAGTTCCACTTCGGTTGGAAAATTCTATAAGTACAGTAAAATTATTACAGAAAATATTACATGTTCTAATTCTTGTTGAAAATTTTATTTTATAAGTGTCGTAAAATCTCTTTGAAAATTTTTCTAAGTTTAAATTCATGAATAAACTTCTAAGTTAATATAACATTTAAAAGGAAGAAGAGGTTTCCACCTACTTCTCTTTTCCTTTTGAGTGCGGTTTACACCAAGCAACTCCCGGTTTCTCATCGGTTCCGGGCTTATATTGATATTTTTCTTCACAAAAACGCCCAATGCATCTAGCGAAAAATATTGTTTTCGCCGGGCCAAACGGTCGATCTCTCCCAGTCACAGTATTCTTCGTGCGGGAAACACTTTCTTGTTATAATTCAAGTAACATTTTATGCTTATTTAGCGTAAATAAAAATGAAATTTTGGCAAAATATTGACTTAATCAATATTTATATATACATCATGATAAAAATAAATAAAGGAATAATTAATTAAATTAAATCTCGAAGTGATCTTGATTATACTTATTTATAATTTACCACCAAACTCAAGGTCACTGCAATATGTATGAGAAAGTCGTGTGGTGCCTAGACTTCATTTTTAGTATTTATCAACGATATAAGTGAAGATATCAGTTTGACGACATGGAATACCTGAAGATGTATTTTACGTAGCAACAAAATTTGAATTCCTATCACAAGCTGAATCATACTTTAATTATGATAATTTAGGTGCGTATATAAAAAACACTCAAACGTTCATGATAATGCAATAATATGTGTTTGTATAATTCTTAATGGTTATAACTCTTGATGACGTACTATGTATATACTTGACTTCTTTTCTAACCGTCTATCGACAGTCATATACATACACCTAAACTTAACATGCGTGATTAATTTTAAAACACTGTTAATGACATGATATATATGCTCTTTTCCATTCTGTCATGCGTCATGACATATGGAAATTTTCTTTTGGGGAGTTCCTCACATCAGGACGAGATTACCTATACTTAGATAATCAATTCTTATAGACCTATTTATACAAAACTTCAAATATTATCATGAACCAAACAATATACATATATTTGATTGTTTAACATTTCTCAGAGACAATCTGATCTAGGTGTGTTTAGACCTGTATTATCAGCGATCTACAATATAAAAAGTGAACGGCAAGAGATCAACAAAAAAATAAACGGGAGAGAGTGGGAAGAACTAGGCTCTAACGTATGTTCTCTTACGTAGTGTTCCTGTATCATGGATACAGGCCAATCAAAGTCTAAGTTCTACTACTAGGTAAAAAACAATGCATTGGAACCAAAAATATATTCTTATTCTACATTTAATTTATATATATACATAATTATATTTATGTCACCGCTGGCGCGTGTCGTTTGCGTACTTTACATAAGATGGCACTGATAGACTGACAATCGCAAGCCTGATGAGTGTGACGACAGATGTTCGCCAGTTATCCGACTGCGATATTTTGAATTACTAATTTTCATTTCAGAAAACATAGATTTTCAAAGATAAGTTAACGCATACAATCCGTATATTTGAAGCACAATTTGTTTTAAAGACGAATATTTGGAATGTATATCTGAAATCATTTGCATTACCGAAACTTGGATATAAGACAAGTCATAATTGAGGATGTTTTAGTAGCAGATTCATTAAGGGGGCTTACGCAGAGGTGCCGACTAACTGCCGTGAGGTAGCACATAAGGGGGTGGCGCCCTATGCGCTAATATAAATTCCGCCGATGTAAGGTATTCGTTAAAATAAAACAAAAAGCAGAAATGTTTGTTTTTCTTATTATATTTTTGCATTAAATTGAACACAAAGGATTAAGTAAGGCTTCGTTGGGAGTACTTCCTTATAATTCAAATTATTTACTCCTACAATTCACTCTCAAAGTTGACAAAATGTACAACATCATAAACACAGTTTCAGAAACTTTATTTTAAAAACTAATTCCAGTCGAGCATGCATTGTGCCTTTGTTGATTTGTGTTTTAAATTTCGTTTTGATATTTCGTAATTAAAAGCGGTACTATTGTTTTAACGAAACCTTGTAAAGTCCAGAATTTACATTAGCGCATATGGCGCCACCCCCTTACGTCCTACCGCACGGCAGTTGGTCGGCATCTCTGCGTAAGCCCCCTTAACTTCTACCCAAGCAACCGGATAACTCATAAAAGTTCATCAATTTGTTAAAAACACAAAAAGGTGTTCCAAATTTACTCAGAGTCGTTCTTACTTCTGTGTCATAAATACAATAATATAACTGAGGACTTGCGTTTGCTTCCAAAAAATGTTTAAAATACTGTTTGTTTAGATGATTAATTAGTAGATACAATTTTTCTTTGAAAGTTGTTTTACCTTCATTTTGTGTCTTCAAGTTACTGCTATTTAAATGACATGCGATATTTCTTAAGAAAGCCAAATTACAGAGGCATTTCTCGTACTTAAGCATCTCGGTGTTGTTACGTCTTCATTCACATTATTTTACATAGTGTTGTTTTGAAACCTTTTTTTCACGATTTAACCATCTATGTAGAAATGTGTTAAGCAGATTCGCTAGATTTTAATTATAGCTTAAAGAGCTGTCGTTGCAAGCTTTAGTTACGGAAGGGGATCAGGATTTTCATAGCAATATTCATAACATTAGTGTTTTTGAACATAAAACTTTTTCATGAATGATGGAAAGTCATCATTAGATTGACGAAATGCAACAAAAGCATTTTTAATGCCTGACATGGTAGGAGCTCCATCTGTTGTAATACACTCCAACTCGTAGTTTTTGACCAAATTTTAAAAGTGTCGTGAATATTTTTACTGCGAGTTTTTGCTTTCAGAGGGATTATAGTTAAAAATTCGTTTTTAGCCGATATATCAGAAAATACCATCGGATTATAAATACACAACTGGGCAGTAATTCTCAATTCGGCAAACTCGTCAAACTGCAAAGAAGACTATGTACAGTACATCTGCATGAGATTATTCTTTAGATGATTTTCCATGTCTTTGTTAATGATCTCGACACGTCTACTGATAGTAACACCAGATAAATGAAGCGTTTTAATATATGGTCTCTGTGTGTTTCCTTTAAATGTCATTGTATAATACTTCCGCCGCTTGGAGAAGTGCTTCTTTTATTATCTTTCCATCTTTGAAGGATATCTGGTGTTTTCAAGTATGTATATTAGTAATTTTGAAGGACACGAGCTTTCGAATGGTTGGCTGGTCTAGTGCAGTGCTTTCAAATTACTTTTCAAATTTTTTGCTTTTTGCCTTCTTAATTCACTTCATAGTTTTTATGCAAAATTTATATTGCCTATTAAGTTCCCATTTTTAGAACATTCTACTGAAGCTCGACAAGCCAGCCCAACACACTTATCTTTTACCATTGTAACAACAATTTTTTCTCCCAATCATTTTTAAAATAATAGGTTTCTATTTTTAAACACCACTTAAGAAGTAAGAAGTACTTCTTCAATACAACTGAAATTAGTTGCACGGTTTGGTGATTAAATATTACAGACCAACTGAGGTCCAAATTATCCTTCTTATATTCCTAAAATGTTACTAGATTCTGTGGAAACACAATTATGGTCTCAAGCAGGCGATAAATCACTCATTATTTAATGCACACCATCATAAAATATTCAAGGACATTGCGACGATTGACCAAAGAAAGTTTGTTTTTTAATTTCTTGAGGGTATGTGGACATATTGTAACCAAAAGTTTATCAAAAGGAAACAATTCATTTAGGTGCCATAATACATGTTTTATTCGTGGAAATAACGGAATGACAAAATGTATAGAATCACAATAAAAAAATGAGGTGTGGCCACCACACGACTTCCTTGTACGTATGAGCGTTTCAAACTATACAATTTTAAGAATTCTTTTATACAAAACTTATTCAAAATCCTATTCTAAGTACTTTCATTCTCTTAATAAATCGATGTAGAATACATACTTTGCAAGATATTCGAAAAAAAGTGCTACTCGCTAAGAGTAAAAGTGCCACTTCCGGTCCGAATTTAGAAATTTAATGTATACAAAACATATTGCAAATTCAACTCTAAATACTTTTGTACTCTTAATAAATATATATAGAATGCATAATTTACGACATCTGCAAAAAATCGCTATTCGGTAAGAGTAAAAGTGGTACTTCCGGTCCGAATTTTGAAATTTTTTTTATACAAAGATATTTAAAATTACTATTTAAATACTTTTATACTGGTAATGTACCTGCCTAGAAAGCATGACTTGCGAGATATTCGCAAAAAACTGATTTTCGATAAGAGTAAAAGACCTACTTCCGGTTGGAATTTCAAAAAACTTTTTTAAGATACCTTGTCTCAAATTTAATTTTGAGTCCATTTCAATTCTTTATAAATTTGTTTAAACTTAGTAATTGACGAAATACTAACAAAATTCGATTTTTTCACTGAAGTAAACTGCTACTTCCGGTCTACCGATTTTACTGAAAAACTAATGAGATCTCAAGAGGGAGATTATACACGTAAATACAAAATTTGGAATTGATATCTACAGCGGTTTGACCGCTATCGTGGTCACACACAGACACACAGACAGACAGACACACAGACATTTTTTAAAAACCACTTTTTCGGTATCAGGGGACCTCAAAACGTGGACATCTGCAAAAATCTCGAAGTCGAAAATTTTCATCATCACAATACTTCCTTATACTACGTATAAGAAAGTAAAAGAATTATTTCTAGGTGAACTTGTCATATAATTGTTTTCCTTGTTTTTACTTTCTTATACGTAGTATAAGGAATTATTGTGATGATGAAAATTTTCGACCTCGAGATTTTTGCAGATGTCTACGTTTTGAAGTCCCCTGATACCGAAAAAGTGGTTTTTAAAAAATGTTTGTGTGTCTGTGTGACCACGATAGCGGTCAAACCGCTGTAGATATTGTTACCACTCTGTCCAACCCTTCCCCTCACAAACATAGAACGACGCTGTTCGGCACGATCTCCAGATACAATTTTTGTCAAAGGGAGTCTTGGAAAATGCCTTCTGTCAGCGACTTCAATCAATGATTGACAGTAGACAGTTGTCAAATGAGATATATGTCAGTTTGTGATATATTGAACTGAACATAATTATATGTTATTGAATTTCTTTATTAAAGTTAATATGTTGCCAATCGTTTTATTAAGAACTTTAATAAAGAAAGGCAATAACATATAATTATGTTCAGTTCAATATATCACCAACTGACAAATATCTCATTTGACAACTGTCTACTGTCAATCATTGATTGAAGTCGCTGACAGAAGGCATTTCCCTTAAAGACATCAACGTATCTGGAGCATCAAACGAATCAGCGTCTTTCAAGAAGGGGGGGGGCGTATGTTACCACTCTGTCCAACCCTTCCCCTCACAAACATAGAACGACGCTGTTCGACACGATCTCCAGATACAATTTTTGTCAAAGGGAGTCTTGGAAAATGCCTTCTGTCAGCGACTTCAATCAATGATTGACAGTAGACAGTTGTCAAATGAGATATATGTCAGTTTGTGATATATTGAACTGAACATAATTATATGTTATTGAATTTCTTTATTAAAGTTCTTAATAAAACGATTGGTAACAATATCAATTCCAAATTTTGTATTTACGTGTATAATCTCCCTCTTGAGATATGATTAGTTTTTCAGTAAAATCGGTAGACCGGAAGTAGCAGTTTACTTCAGCGCAAAAATCGAATTTTGCCAATATTTCGTTAACTAATAAGTTTATACAAATTTATAAAGAATTCATATATACTTAAAATTAAAATTGAGAATAATTTTATTAAAAAAGTTTTTCGAAATTCCTACCGGAAGTAGGTCTTTTACTCTTATCGAAAATCAGTTTTTTGCGAATATTTTGCAAGTCATGCTTTTTAGACAAGTACGTTACTGGTATAAAACTATTCAAAACATAATTTTCAATATCTTTTGTATAAAAGAAATTTTAAAATTCAGACCGGAAGTACCACTTTTACTCTTATCGAATAGCGATTTTTTGCAAATATGTCGTAAGTTATGCATTCTATATATATTTATCAAGAGTACAAAAGTATTTAGAACTGGATCTGCAATATTTTTTGTATATCGTCGACATAATTCTCAAACCTCGTAAGTCGATTTTTTGTGCAAATTGAGTATTTTACGCCAAACCAATCCTTGTATGTTTCTACGTTATCTTACCAAACCTTGTTTGAAACACAAAATGTTTTGACCATGAAAAGCCCTAGAAACCAAACCTCGAAAATAGTGTTGTTCTAAAATGACAATACAAACCTCGTATGTGGACGTGCGTGTTATGGTTGCTTGCGCATGGTATAGAATACGTTATTCTTAAACCTCGTAAGTCTGTTTGTTTACATTTTATTCGTTTTATTGTTCTTCAGTTGTGTGTTGCTTTGTCTAAATAAACTGTGCTAAAATGTTTGGGAGAGGCTATAGAATGGTAGAATTGGTTAGAAATAAACCAGAGCATGGAACTTCTGTAGTGGATTGTAAAGTATCACCCCAAGAAGGTCCAGTGAAACAATCTAACCTGAAAACAGGTAAGGGTAATTAAATTTACTCTATTTTTATCTTACGAAATTAAATCCTTCTTAGTTTAACAATAGTTTTAAAAGAGACAAAAGTTGATGAGCAATCTAAATCTTGTACTTGGTAATATTTTCATACCAAAAATTAGTAGTTACAGGTATTAGTTATTTAAGTCAGTGTCGTAGGTTACAGTTACATTGTTTGACAAAATAATATGATGTAAAGTCCATGTCATTTAATAAACAACTAGGTAAGTGACAAAATGATAGCAACGGATTGTTACGACAATGCGTTGCCATAGTTTTTTTAATACCTAGTTGTTTATTAAATGAAATGGACTTTATCTATGCTTGTGTGCTACATTTTCCCTTGACACATAATAAATGCTTTATACCTTTATTATCCTGCAAAATAATACCTCATTACTATGTAACTTATATCTATGTTCTTATGACATGATTTTTTAGAGCTGGAAGCAACTGATCCTCAGACAAATGCGACAAAAAGTAATATTATACTTATTGAGTGTCCAGAAGATATCGCTCAGGAACTTGGCATCAGCGACGTTGATGGCGAGCCTGCATCTTCTCAAGCAGGGCCTTCAGTCTCAACAAGTAACATTATGGATAATATCAGGGATGTAGTACAAAAATCTTATACTACTCTAGTTCCTGTGAATGTTGAAATTCAGCATACAAATCAGGATACAGATGATAACAATTCCTCACATTCATATGAAAGTAAAGGGTCGGATAAACTTTATGAGCCATCTAATCATAGCAACAGCTCAAACTCTGACGAAGAATACATAAATGACGAAAACAACGGCAAAACCGAAGAAATAGAAATAGCTCAGAATTTTGCGATTTCTAGTGAAGAACCAAAGCGGAAACGTTCGTTAAAGGGTCAAGTTGACAGCTCATTATGGAAAAAAAATATCAACATCGCGAAAAGAAGAAAAGGGGAAGAATACCAAGGTCGAAAGCTAAGTGAAGGAAAAACGGTTCCCATTTTAAGAAACAAAAGACTGCTTGGCCCAACGTGCTCTAGCAAGTTGTGCTCCAAGACCCAAAGTAGACACTGTAGTAAATTCACTCAGGAGGACCGTATGGAAATATTTAAAAATTTCTGGGAAAATATGGATTGGGGCCAAAAAAAGGTATTTCTTTCAGGACTGATAGATGTATGTCCACCAAAATCAAGAAAAAAGAATTCCACCTGTGTGGCCCAAAAAAAAAATGTTACTTTAAAATATCACTTAAAAAAAGATAACGCAAGATTAAGTGTATGCAAACTGATGTTTCTGCACACATTAGGAATTGGAGAATGGACTGGTAGAGAATGGGCTTTAAAAGAGCACCATAAGTCTTCTCTTAACGTAATAAAATGCAGTATGCCGCTAAAACCTAAACAAAATGAACATTTACAATCATTTTTAAACGAGCTTCCGAAGATGCCTTCGCATTACTGCAGGTCTCAATCTAGCAAGCTATATTTGGAGTCTATTTTTAAATCCCAAAAAGAGGTGTTTGATGTATACGTTGAAAACTGCATTGAAGCCAAAATAAAGCCGTTATCCCTCACTCAGTTTAAAAAAATTTTCATGAAGATGAACATTGGGTTATTTCAACCTAAAAAAGATCAATGCGATCTGTGTTGCATGCACGAGGTTAATAATCTAAGTGAGGAAAAATGGTTAGAACATCAACAGATGAAAGAAGACGCAAGAAAAGAAATGAAGGCAGATACAGAAAGAGCTAAATTAGATAAAAGTTTACTGGTGATCACAATGGATTTACAGGCGGTTCTCCTGTGTCCACGTTTGAAAGCCACAGCCATATACTATAAGAAAAAATTAATATTTCATAATTTTACAATGTTTAATAATGTTACACACGAAGTTGCCTGTTATGTATAGCATGAGGGAGAGGGAAATATTACCGCTAATGAATTCTCTTCGTGCATCGTTGACTATATAGAGAAAAACTATAATGAACAACTTAAGGAAATAATTCTATGGAGTGACGGTTGCACGTACCAAAATAGGAACTCTATTTTATCAAACGCGCTATTACAATGCTCAGCCTTAAAAAATGTGTGTATTATCCAAAAGATCTTAGAGAAGGGTCATACACAAATGTGTTGCGACTCAGTGCATAGTGTAATAGAAAGAAAAATCAGGAATAGGATTATAAGCGTTCCAGCTGATTACGTGAATATCATTGAAACAGCACGAAACAATCCTATGCCTTACAATGTAATTTATGTAGAACACACATTTTTTAAAGCCTACTCTACGTTAAAGTATTATAGTTCTATTCGTCCTGGGAAAAAGGCAGGTGAACCAGTTGTTACAGATTTGAGAGCCCTAAAGTACAATCGATCAGACCTTACCATTGAATATAAACTTAGAATGACAGATACCTGGCAGCCTCTCCCCCAAAGACCCGGAAAATATTCTGCCGAACAGCCAGTTGGTTTATACACTAGTGCTCCTGGCATTCCAAAGGACAAGTATGATCACTTGCAGGAACTAACTAAAGTTCTAAAAGCAGACTATCATTTGTTTTACAAAAATTTAAAATATTATTAAAAGTGTTATAGTTTTAGTGTTTAGTTTGAATAAAAAACCTACTTTGTTCAATAGAGTTCATGTTTTAGTAGTGTCACAAATCTCGTAACTATAACTAAGTGATAAAAGCAAACCTCGTAAGTTACATTTTTTCTTATAATTCTCCAATACTACCACCAAAAATCAAAAATGTATAGCGTGTCGTTTTTTATATTTAATATTATCAGAATATAGTAATCAGCTTTTAATTTTATTTAAAAACATATAAAATATTACGTTTTTTAGCTCCCCTGAAAAATCTTGTATTAGGCACTTACGCGGTTTGAGAATTATGTCGACGATATATGAAATTTCAAAATTCGGACCGGAAGTAACACTTTTACTCTTAGCGAGTAGCACTTTTTCGATAATATCTGAGAATAGAAGTACTTAGAATAGGATTTAGAATAATTTTTGTATAAAAAAATTCTTAAAATTCCATAATTTAAAACGCTCATACGTATAAGAAAGGCGTGTGGTGGCCACACCTCATTTTTTATGCTATTTTTGTGAGCGGTTCCATAAAGATTTTTATAGGTACATCATTTATCTTCATTGTATTAACATCTGTAAACATTTTGTGAAATGTTAATGAATAAAGCTATTTGTCCTGATATCTATAATACAATCCTTAACTAACAACAGATTTAAGCAGTTGGTCTGAAATTCAAATCCATTCAACAATATTAAATTTGTAAACATATGGAATCATTGCTTATGTCATCACGCCCCACACAAAATTTCAGCGAAGCTTTATTGTCGGCTAATATACTAATGTTCACGGTTGAACTTGGAAACAGGAACGTATTTAATTTCAGTTATTGTGTCGTCGCTAGGAAAAATGCCTAATTTGTCACTTAACTCGTGTTGTCGATTATTAAGGGAATAATTTCATTTCTTTAATTACAACCAAAGGAAAATATTAGTTGAAAAATATCTGAATTTACTGTAGACATGACTTTTTCTGTCATTCCTAGTAGTGTAATGACTTTCATGTTAGAATATTTATGCATTTCTCAAGATTTCTGAATTAATTTTTTCTTTCATCATCGGTGTACTTAAAAATTTTTGAATGAAACGAAATCAACATAAATAGTATGTGTGTTATAAATATCGTAAAGTACGGAACTAAATAAACTTCATAGAAGATGACGCACGCTCGGGAGATGATGTGATGCTACGTCATCTTGCATGCCAAGGTATTGCTGCTGACTGCGTTCCTGTGTAGTAATAACAATAACGCGAATTCTCCTTCGGAATCGGTAATTGCACACATGAATGTTAACTTTTACTTATTGGGCAGATATATGTATATGTTGCTTACTCGTGGACGACTACCATCATTACCATGCGTGTGGGTGAGAGCTTATCGAGTTACCGTGGGGCGTGGGCGTACTGTTTTGTTCCAGTCTGCCAAAAATCAAAATTAGAGCGAGTCCACCTCAGAGAATTATTGCAATGCGGATTGCGCGCGCTCTGGGTTGCACACGGCTCACCCGTCTTTTGAAACAAACATTATTAATAGAACCAGGAGACGTGCTGCTGTTGCTCCTGCTGTTCTGCCATCGTAGAAGTTGTTGCGGATAGTAGCCGTACGTATGTACGTCCGGACCTGCCTCTCGTTCTTGTACCGCCAGGGATACTCGGTCACTGTTTTAAATATACATTTTTATTGCTACTTCCACTCAGATACACGCACACTCATCCATATTCACATACGGCACAACATTAACGCATACGAACGCGTACGCACAAGTCCTCGTCGTGGTAACTGATACCTGACCAGACAAACCAATTTTAGATTATGTCTATACATTACACCTACGATTCCGCAGAGTTTTTGTAATTTCTTTCTCATGCATTAACTGATTTCAACAGTTTTTTTACGTGTATGTGTAAATTTTACTTCAACCTGTCGATGTGTTTAATTCGCCAACGCAATGCGTACCATTCTGTGTAGGTAATTTGGAAGTTAACGTCTTGAGAATACAGTAAATATTTCCAAACAACTGTGTAGTGTATAAACATATCCAAAACTCAAATAAAATTTATAAGATAAATTATCTAGGACGGGTAAAATATGTTTTTATAAACTGACGTTTCAACATATACAGTTTAAGCGAGAAATAAGCACAATCGATATTAAATCCTTTATAAATAGTGCCGCAGAATAAGTTTTGAACAAAGTTTAGATAAGTTTCGTTTACTAACGGCTCAGCATAGTGGTTCAGACTCATGTGTTCGCGGCAAAAATTCTTAACCTTCAAAATCTATGAGAGATTTGATATCTTGGGAGACAATATGTAGATTAAAAGTAAGACTTTATGGACGTTATGGTATCTACATTATTATTGGAGTAAAATATTTAAGAGTAATGCACTTGTTTCCACTAGTGGCGCTGTTAATTAAGCTCAAACAGAGGATTTCCACAATTTTGCTTTTTTATGTTTTGTGAAATAAGGTTATTGTTATTACTTGTTCCTATTTATAGTGAACTTTATTTGATTATTTTAATGTGCTGTTATGGCAGTAACTACATACTACTGTGTAATTAAAATTAGGGAGATTACTAGAAACAAATA
Source organism: Amphimallon solstitiale (assembly GCA_963170755.1). Lineage (NCBI taxonomy): Eukaryota > Metazoa > Arthropoda > Insecta > Coleoptera > Scarabaeidae > Amphimallon > Amphimallon solstitiale. The sequence goes on from OY720679.1 coordinate 117,467,637, forward strand.
TTAAATATATAAATTCTGGCCATATATATTCAGTTTATTAATAAGATAAGCAAAACAGATATAATGATAATAATCTTTCAAACAAATCTGCCCTCCAATGCAATTTTTGAAATGATTTATTATTTATTTTGGTAATATAATTTGATCCATAAAAACTACGTTTCGCATTATAAAAAATGAGGTGTGGTCACCACACGACTTTCTTATACGTATGAAAGTGTTACTTCCGGTCCGAATTTTGAAATTTCATTTATACAAAAAATATTCCAAATGCAACTCTAAATACTTTTGTACTTTTCATAAATATATATAGATTGCATAATTTACGACATATTTGCATAAAATCGTTATTCGGTTAGAGTAAAAGTGTTAGTTCCTGTCCGAATTTTGATTTTTTTTTATACAAAAGGTCTTGAAAATTAAGTTCTAAATACTTTTACACTCGTAACGTACCTGTCTAAAAAGCATGACTTGCAAAATATTTACAAAAAACTGATTTTCGATAAGAGTAAAAGACCTACTTCCGGTAGGAATTTCGAAAAACTTTTTTAATAAAATTGTTCGCAATTTCAATTTTAAGTACATATGAATTCTATATAAAACTTAGTAGTTGACAAAATATTGGCAGAAGTCGATTTTTTCACTGAAGTAAACTACTACTTCCGGTCGGCCGATTGTGCTGAAAATCTAATCAGTTCTCAAGAGGGAGATTATACTACTAAATGAAAAATTTGGAATAGATACCTACAGCGGTTTGAGCGCTATCGTGGTCACACACACACGGACACACACGCAGGCAGACACACACACACAGAGAGAGAGAGAGAGACATTTTTTAGAAACCACTTTTTTGATATCAGGGGACTTCAAAACGTGGACATCTGCAAAAATCTCGAGGTCGAAAATTTTCATCATCACAATACTTCCTTATACTACATATAAGAAAGTAAAAATTATGTTACGAACTGTTAGGAAACTGTATTTTAGAAATGCATTTAGGTTGGTAGTAGAGAGAGTATTGAGAAGTAACGTAGAGTGTGTTGTGAGCAATTATTTTATTATTATTATTATATTATTAAACTTAAAGTGTGTGTTTGATTTCTGGAATAGAGAAGGAGTTAACATATCAGAAGTGGGATAAGATAAGAATCGGATGTAGATGGAACACGAAGATACGTAAGAAAGAATTGGAAGAACAGAAATTAGATAAGTTTAGTTAAGTTCATATAAATACCTATTATATAAATATACATGCAGGATAGGCCGAGTGTTAGGAAACTGTATTTTAGAAATGTATTTAGGTTGGTAGTAGAGAGAGTATTGAGAAGTAACGTACAGTGTGTTGTGAGCAATTATTTTATTATTATGATTATTATATTATTAAACTTAAAGTGTGTGTTTGATTTCTGGAATAGAGAAGGAGTTAACATAACTAAAATTTTTTCATTAAGAATGTTTGGAATTCTATTTTAAATAAAACAACAACGGTTTGAGATATCAATATATTCGTTATTTTGCAGCTTGAACAATGCAGTTATGTTCGGTACATGATATTATTAAAATATCCACATTTGATTACACTGACGCACCCGATCGAGCCACTTCCAGATCACCCTATGCAGTATTTGCGGCCGTATGTCGGTGACTGCTTTACTAATGTTTGCTTCCAAATGACTCAAGGTCTGGGAATTGTCAGCAAAGACATGTGCGTTGATATATCCCCACAGAAAATAATGTAGGGGTCAAATCACATGACCGCGGTGGTCAATTCACAAATCTTTCTCCTCAGATGATCCTATTGTCAAAGTGATCCCTGAGCAAATCGAGTGTAGTTGACTCATCAGCAGTACTTGCCCCTGCTGCAGCAAGATTTCCCTCACTTCTCTCTGGTCGTTGTCTTCTTGGTGGCCTATTGTCCTGAACTCACGTTCTAACTTTATCACAGTTGGGCTTATAAACTGAGTAAAATAATTGTTACGGCGACCCCATTCTTTGGCGAACAAACGTTAAGCACCCACAAACTGATCTCAAATTTTGGTAATGTTTTTTAATAATTTTTAAACGCTAGGGAAGCGTCAACCGCTGAATGATGACACTGCAAACTATACTGAATGTTTTGACAGCTGGAACCGGGAAATCTCTATGGAAAAAACTATCACTCCTATTGGAAAACCATTTATTAAGTCAGACATGTCTTTGCACAGAAAAAGCAGAAAAGGATGTATTAAATTACAAACTCCTTACTATAAAGAATAAAGGACGGCTATAACATACACAACGTATAGTGTTTGTAAACCACCTGTTAAAAATAAGCTTTTACCAGGTGCTACGCAAAATATTGATAATTGTGCATAACTTAGAATTTCAAGAACTTTTAATAAAAGGTATTCCTGAAACACCCAGTATTTATATACCTTGTAAAAAGTTAAGTGTTCACCATTCGGAACATCCTACTTACTACTAGATCTATGAAGTTGGACGACTTAGCAATTTAAGGGCATTTTTAGTTTTTGAAAAACAGAAAAGCAATCGAAAGTTTCATTTCCAAGATACTCATGCAAACACATGTTCTCTAACAGAAGAACCTCTATTATATTTTCTAAAAGAAAATAATATTCTGAACAGAAATTGCGACTATAACGGCATAAATAAACAAATATGAAACACTTGTATGTTTCAATAATCGTTAATACATAATGTTCAGTTAACATGATATACAGGGTTAGTAAAAAGTCCCGGAACGGTCGAATAACTTTGTTATTTGAAAATTATGATTTCTGAAATTTGGTATGGGGGTATAGTTAATATAAATGCATTTTATGCAATACAGTTAATATTTTTTTCGCTTCCGGTTTAATCGGCAATACGTCCAACTTTTTTTTTTAAATGGAACGCCCAGATTTTTTTAACACTTTTGAATGCAAAATAAAAAACTACGTTCAGGAAGTATTATGTTTATTTTTATTCACAAGAAAACAGTTAAAAAATTAAAAAAGTGTCCTAATACAGAAAAATCAAGATACCTGTCTATTCTGGTTGCGATTACAATAATTGTTCAAAATGCTCTCCATTTACAATTTGACAAAAATGTAAACGGTCAGTAAAATTTCTTATTGAATTTTGTATTTGTTCTGGAGTGATGCGATTGGCTTCTTGAACTATTCTCTCTTCCAATTGTTCAAGATTATGGGGACGATTTTTGTACACTTGACATTTCAAGTGACCCCAAAAGAAAAAATCTAATGGCGAGAGATCTGGCGAACGTGCTGGCCATTCGATTGCTCCTCTACGTCCGATCCAACGTTCCGGAAAAATTTCATTCAAATAATCGCGGACATTATGGGCAAAATGGGGGGGGGGGGGGAGCTCCATCTAGTTGAAACCAAAAATGTGCATTAGGGTGATCACCTATGTTTGCATTTGGAAAGAGGGCCGCAAATGCTGGAACAACCTCATTTCGCAATAAATTTAAGTAGACGTTGCCAGTTAAATTTCCTCTTATAAAAAATGGTCGTATGATGTTGTTTCCAACAAGACCAGCCCAGACATTCACCTTTTAAGGACGCTGTGTATGGACTTCTTCAATCCAATGCGGATTTTCAATTGACCAGTAGCGACAATTATGTCTGTTCACAGTGCCGTTGAGACAAAACGTTGCCTCATCTGAAAAAATGATGTGATCTAAAACATTAGGCTGCTGCTCGATCAATTCCGTCATTGTTTCGCAAAATTGTACTCATGGACGGGATACATTTTATAGGCTTTCATTCTTGCTGATTTAAGAATATTATGAGCATATTTTTGAGAGATCTCATGAATTTGACCTAATTCTGTTGTGGACACGTGATGATTTTCTTCCACTGTAAGTAACACATTCCGAAAGACTTCAAACTTTTGAATTGTTCAGCATACCGTACTTTTACTAATGTGACGATCCGGATAAACAGTATTAAACAAAATACGAACCTCTTCAAAAGAACGTTGACGATCACCGTACCCACGCATCATTAATATCTCAATTCGTTCTGATTCAGTAAGTTTTACTGCCATTTTCAAACGTGTCAATGTCTAAAATAAGTAAATTTATAGCGATGCAAAAGTTAAAACGCTTTTAAAATTGTCAAATGTGACGACAAAAAGATTGCAAACACTAAACAACAACTTTTTTCAAAGGTACCTTGATTTTTCTGTATTAGGACACTTTATTAATTTTTTAACTGTTTTCTTGTGAATAAAAATAAACATCATAATACTTCCTGAACGTAGTTTTTTATTTTGCATTCAAAAGTGTTAAAAAAATCTGGGCGTTCCATTTAAAAAAAAAGTTGGACATATTGCCGATTAAACCGGAAGTGAAAAAAATATTAACTGTATTGCATAAAATGCATTTATATTAACTATACCCCCATACCAAATTTCAGAAATCATAATTTTCAAATAACAAAGTTATTCGACCGTTCCGGGACTTTTTACTAACGCTGTATGCTTGTCATTAATCATCTCTCTTACTTTTTCTACTGTTTTGATAGTTATTTTTCTTTGTTTGATTGCCTATTTGATTATTGTTGAAATAATTAGTAGATAGCTTAATTGCATTTTATTTGTTTAGGTATTCATAATTTTGTACTCGTAATGTATTAATGCTACTTTCTTATACGCAGTACAATGAACTATCGTGATTACCAAAATTTTCGACCTGGAGATTTTTGCAGATGTCTCTCTGCGTGTGTGACCACAATAACGGAGCTAAAGCTGTCAATACGAAACCTTGTGTTTAAGAGTATAATTACCGTCTTAAGAGCTGATTAGATTTTCAGTAAAACTGATGCACCAGATGTAGCACTTTATTTAAGCGAAAAAATCATACTTTAATAATATCTTGTCCATTACTAAGTAAAAATTAAATTTGTAAATTTTTTATAATAGTATTTTATTTAACTAGGCAGTAAAGTACATAGTGACTGACTGCCGAGGCTGGAATTCAGTCAAGGCTGTCGTATTGAACATATCCTGTTTTTACCGATTGTTTAAATATATTTTGCAAATTATTATTCTTCAATCTCCTTATTTTTCTTGTCGTGATAAATCCAATAAAAACTCAATTTGAATCGTAGTCGTTGGTAGGACGGCTTATTAATATGGAATTTTATATGTTAATAATGACCGTTATAATCAAAGTTTGACAAGTTCCAATAGTTTTTGTCAGTATCGTGGAAAAATATCAATATAATATCATATATAGCGATAGCAATTTTACTATAAAAACATATTTGTTGGAAATATTATTTAGTTATTGTCCGTCTTAATAAATTTTTCTTATTAAAAAAAAGGAAGTGTTTCGGAATTCCTACTGAAACTAAATCTTTTACTCTAGTATAAAAAAAATTCAAAATTCGGAACGGAAGTAACTTATCGAATAGAAGCTTTTTGGAAATATCTCACAAATTATGCATTCTATAGAAATTCATTTAAGAATACAGAAGTACTAGGAACAGGATTTTTATTAATTAACACATTTACTCACAGGCTAATTTTTACAAAAGTATTTAAAACCAAAATTGGAAGAACTATATTATAATTTGAAACGCCATACCTCATTTTTTGATAAGAAATTATTTTCTTTTAGTTTATTCAATATATATATAAATTTGTGTGAATATATCAGAAATGAAACTTTCACTAGTTATCTGTTGTCATCATGTTAATCAATACAAAGAATGCCACCAAGTTGCTAGTTTAATCAACTTCGTAACTTCAATCGTAATGAAGTTCCCAATAATGAATTCCAACTTTGGACACGGTGTATATAAAAAGTCTATGTTGCCAATTTACTAAATATAAATATTGACCTAAACTGTGAAAGTAAATAAACACGTTTTACTAATATTTTGCTGATTTGAGACATGTAGGAGAGGTTTCTCTGGCTTAAGCCAAAATCATAACTTTTTAATTTTCGGAAGAGGTTTGAAGTGCTTACTGGAAACGTACAGTGATGCAAAATTCCTAATTACATGTCGGCATGTTTACTCTAAAATATAGAAGGGTTACAATTTAAAATGAACTCTTAAGATATAGATAAATCAATTAAACTGATTTAGTCCAATGAGTAATAGAAACCTCATTGCTTATACTCATATGTAAATGCAAGTATGCGTGTTGCATGTTACACTCTGTTTCATAGTTTGTGTCGCTATAATTTACAGTTGAAATGATAAATCACTGCATGATATTATCAATTAAGCTGTTTGATGCAAGCCGTCTTTAATTATATGCATGTGTCTGTGCATTTCATCGTATACATGAATGAAGTTGCATATACGTACACAGCACGCAATGAATAGCACCAAGATAAGATAGTATAAACAAATACTTAGAAATAATTCAGAAGACCTAATAAAGACGGAGTTTCCAAAAATATATGGGAAAGATTGAAGTTAAAAGTGTTGATAAACTAATTAGTTGGATGAAATCTATTTCAACTGTTTGAATATTTACCTTAACAATTAATGACAAATAACTCGAAAACGTGATGTATTTTTTTTTATATAAGATAAAGAATAATTGAAGACAAAGATTAATTTAAAAAAATCAACCTGTATGTAGATATAAGTGACTTTAGTAAGCAAATTTATAATCTAGCGATATGATTTGTTCACGGAAAAGAACAAGGATTAGATGTTGTAAAGAGGCTAAGTAAAATATATCAAGTACCTACCTATAGAAGATATAATTTTACTTCAGAAATACCTGCAAAATTGTCATTGTCGAATTAAATCATTGTTACATTTAAGAAAAAAAGACTGCTTTCTGCTTTCTTGTTATACGGGCATCTTCTTATCCTCGATGCGTTCACGTTGAATTTTCTTATTCCTCGATGCTTAAGGCGCGGTTTCAACGACCAAGACGTTGAGAATTTATATACGCCGCTAATTGTAGCACAATCTTTATAACAAAAGATATAGTAACTTGAATACAAACTTGATTACTTAATTTACTTAAATATCACTTGTCAACGACTCTACTGGCCGTTGTCGACCCACTACCTGGAATCTATTTTCGTGGAGTTCGCTTTCCGACTCTTACTCGAAGTCTAGCTGTCGACTCTTACATTGCAATACGCATTTTCCTTCTTATAGTTGGACGTCTGGGACTCCCCGCTTTCTAAATAATTCGGGCACCCGCTAGCATTTCACACACAAATTTACTTACGCCGTGAAAAATTATAGATATCGCAGCCCTTATCTCACTAACATAAACTTTCGACGCCACAATGCTTATACATACATATACAACTAAACTTATCTACATACACATAACTACGTGGGAATTAAACTTATAGTAATATGTATATTCATTGATTTCAAATGTATTTTAAAATATTAAATATTTAATATAATAAATTTATAGTGAATTCATATGAGATGGGAGAGGTTTGTATATTATAGTTACACAAATTAAGGGAAGAATGGTAAACAAATACTGAACAGACAATATGTAATATTAATACTACTTCAAATAACTTACAAAGGAAATAATAGTAAAGCTAAATTCTAAATACTGACATAAATTGAATTATATTTTAATTATTAAAGCAGATTAATGTTATAAAAACGCATAGTCAGATATTCAAAGACATGATGCGTCAATAAGTATTTTGTAATCTGCAATATTGTTCCTTATTTAACGTTACTATTCTAATCAGGTGGATATTGTTCACCTGAACCTATCCAAACTGAACATAAGTTTTGCATGTTAAATTGAAACGATATCTGTTCATGAATTCTATAGTCATTCCTCAATACATGAGTTGATATCAAAATAAGTTATAGTGCGAGTGAAATGCAAGTAGGTATGTTAATTTGGAGTGGAAATCTAAACGAAATAAAATAAGCACATCCGGTTGAATACTTCATACACAAATTCAATGTAGGTATAATTAGTCATGTGCATTGAATGTTCTCTCTGCACTAGATAGGATTAAAGCAAAATATTTGGAATTAAGTTTAGTATTACTTAGAACAAAATATTTCTTTGGATAAATGGATGAAAACCAATTATATGAGGTGCGATCAAAAAATTTGGTGAATAATCTTATTATGAACAAACTTATATCAAATTTGAATTAACTTTCGTCAAAATACTCTTTTCGACTAGCGATGTATTTATACGATTTGAAGACTAGAAAAATTTCTGGAAGGTTTCTTTTGGAAGGGCCTTCAGTTGCTCCATCGTGATCTTGTCAATGTCGGGAATGGTGACAAAATGTTTTCGTTTTATTAAGGTTTTAGTGCTTGGAAACAGACAGAAGTCGCATGGTGCCAAATCCGGAGAGTAAGACGGATATAGAGACAAGAACATTTTTCGGTCAAAAACTCGCGGATCAGTAGCAAGGTATTGCATTGCGCGTTATCGTAATAAAGGAGGAAGGCACTGGCACATTTTTCTGATCTCTTTCACCGTGCATTGTTGATCGCACTATTTCTTCAGTATCCAACAAAAATGAGCATGACCTTAACGTTCGACTTTTATTCTTAGGAATAGGAGAGCCACCTGTTTTCCATTGGGAACTCTAAATTTTTGTCTCAGGTTCATACCCATACACCCAGTTTTCATCTCCAGGTATAATTCTTGCCATGAAATTCGGATCTGCATCAAGACGAACCTTCAATTTCGTGCAAATTCAAAAAAAAAGTTTGGAGAAAAATTTTGTACTCACTCGTCTCATTTTGCAAAATATTGGATAAAATGCTTTGCACGGACTCGTACGAGATACTCCTTCCTGCGGAAAGTTCAATCGCCTGTTTGAACAAAAATTTTTATTACAGTTTTCGTCTGATAAGAAAGGCCGCGTTCGTCTCCAATCGACTCATTTCCGCTTTTAAATCGCTTATACCAATTGAAAACATACTTCAGATTTGCCACATTATCGTCATATACTGATTCTAACATTTCATGGGCATTTTTAGTACTTTTTGCAACTTTAAGCATGATTTATTTAAGCGTTTTTTTAACACAGCATTCATCAGTATCAAGAAATGGAGCCATGCAAACAAGAATGAGTGAAACACAATTTCAATATGGGTTATAAGGAATGTTAATGTATTCAGTATTATCAACGTGTAAGGCAGTCTATAAAAGAATTCTATCAAATGAAATATAATTATACATTTTAGAATTACAATAAAAGACGGTTTACGTGTGGGTTTCTTCAAATTCCTGCTTTTCAGAACGAATTAGACTTTTCCAAATTAAAAATTCGTCATTTTCTAAACAAAATTTTTCTTACTACCCATTTACATATATAAATTTATACGCTAAACTTGTATGTATATATATATACATGTGTTCGGGATACACACACACATCTAGTGTCATTACCGACAATTAACGCACAGACACCGTTGATTGTCGGTAATGACACTAGATTGTGTGTATCCCAAACACATGTTCAATTATCAATTGCTTCTATTGTAGACATGATTTTAGATGTGCAAATTTATTGGTATTGAATTAAAATATAAATAAATAAACTCTATAATTATTACTAATAGGTGTGAGTCACTTATTATTATATATGACTAACTCTAATGAAAAGAAAATTTATGGGCATCATAATTAATTTAATTATACGTGTTATACTGCATGCTATTAAGTTAATTTCAAACTGTTCTTGTAATAATTGAATTCCTACCTTTTTCTGTTAAAAGCATAAACAACACTTAAAAAATACATAAAAAATATTTTTTGCGTGTTATGTTCATGAAACACATATATCCATAAATATTTCTATTCCAATTTAAAATTTTGCTTTAGCAGTTAATTTGCATACTAAGGTATCCAACTAACGTCGTATTTTATATACGAAAATATTCTAACTGTGTACGTTGTTCTTGTATAAAATTCGATATACATATACATACATATACTACTACTACTATACATATTTATTTACATAACAAGCCTGTTGCTCTTTCTTTTCTATATGGCTTCTATAACTTAAACACGTACCAATAAAATGAAGACTCGTTTTAAAAACATACTATCATCAAAAACTTCAAAATTGTTATTAGATATTAGTGACTCTCTCTTAAATGTTCACAACTATTTTATGAAATACATCTATTCCCTTCTATTATCTTTTGATCTCAATTCGAAACGGAATCTTCTGCAAGTCCAAGATCCGTCAAATTCTATGTGTTTATTGAAAATATGCAGAAAGTATCCATATTCTTTCCCATGTTTTCATATTGTTCAATTGAGATTTGATGAAATACTACGCGTAATACGAGAATAACCTAAATGTAATTAAAGTGTTAATTTTATTTGTTATCCTGTTTGGTGGCTTCGACCATGAACAAATTTCTTTGGTGCATTTGAATCACTTAAGACGTTCTTTTACTTTTGCCAAATAAACCAAAGCTGCCTAGTCATATAATTTTATGTAATGAGTATATTCATGAACTACATAGTACAGAAAATTTGAATAACGATTTTGCTATCACCCATATTTAGAATTCAAGTCAAGACATTTTGGCGTGTTGCACTTTATATTAACCTCAATTATGAGAATTATCAATGTCGTTTCAGCAGTCTTCTAGGAGGCCCGGTATTTCGCTCAGGGGAAGTTTTGAATTATTCGTAGACTCCAATGATACCTTTCCAAACTGTGCCTGTCTGAATGGCTATAATTTTGCGCAGGTTTTATTATTCACATCTCCTATATCAGTATTCGCCCGTCATGCCCATTTTGTATGTCATTTTAATTTTAATCTTAATCTCATTAGCTAAAAATACTCTTAGTTTAGCTAACATATACTTGATAAGTCATCTTTTCAGCAATGACTGACTAAATGGTGATTCCATATAAGCTGTTTGAATTTGTTGAATTTTTCAGTTAAATCGGTAGACCGGAAGTAGTTTACTTCAGTGAAAAAATTGAATTTTGCCAATATTTCGTCAACTACTAAGTTTAAACAAATTTATAAAGAACTTGTATGTACTCAAAATTAAATTTGAGAAAAAATTTATTACAAAAGTTTTTTGAAATCCCTACCGGAAGTAGGTCTTTTACTCTTATCGAAAATCAGTTTTTTGCAAATATTTCGCAAGTCATGTTTTTTAGGCAGGTACGTTACGAGTATAAAAGTATTTAGAACTTAATTTTCAATATATTTTGTATAAAAAAAATTGCAAAATTTGGACCGGAAGTAACGCTTTTACTCATATCGAATAGCGATTTTTGCAAATATCTCGTAAATTATGCATTCTTTATATATTTATCAAAAGTACAAATATATTTAGAACCACATTTGGAATAATTTTTGTATGAAAGAAATTTCAAAATTCGAACCGGAAGTAACACTTTTACTCTTAGCGAGGAGCACTTTCTTTCGAATATCTCGCAAAGTATGCATCCAATAGAGATTTATTAACAAAATAGAAGTAGTACAGTAGGATTTTGTTTATTTTTTCAGAAGGTAAAAGTATTTAAAGAACAACTTTTGTATAATTTGAAACGCATACACGTATAAGAAAGTCGTGTGGTGACCGCACCTCATTTTTTTAGTAGAATGTATAGCTAGTTTATATTTTGCATGATTCAAAAGTATTAGTCAATGCTTTACTTATCATATGAAATCCTTTTCATCAACTACCAGAAATTGACTCTAAAAGAGACTATTATAGATTTGAACGCAAATGCTACTTTTGTTACAGCTCGCTATAAAATTCTATTCTACCTAAGAAAATGTCCTTTTTTCAAGGAGGGACTATTTATTCATGAATTTCTGTCTCAATTGTAATGTACTTGTTTGCTGTATTTTTGGAAATGGATTTTTGCCATTTAGTGTTTTTGTTAAATTGAATTATTATGGCTAATAGTATATTATGCAATGAGCATTTAATGATAGCTATTAAGACACGAGTAAGAAAATTACAATACGAGGCGAAGCCGAGTATTGTAATGAATACGAGTGTCTTAATAGCCATTACATGCGAGTTGCATACACTATTTTTTCTACGACCCCATAATAAAACATTATTTTTTGAACATTCCATTTCATAAATTGTGGTTAAAATTTTCCATGCACCTTTGCGAATTTAGCTGGTAATAAATTGTTCGTGGTTACTAAGGCTTGTCCCATAATTTCTGGTGGACTCAAATTTTACATTTCACTGTCATTATCCCACATTTTTACTGTTTATATTTTCAAAAAAGCACAAATTTTAAGTACTTACATGTAAATTGCAGAGAACTGTCACATTTATTTAATTTGTATATCTGTCAGATATGCAGGCGCCATATTGAATATTGTTTGAATATTGGAATCTCGCATTCCTATTGGATATAAACTTGTATCGTAATGAAAAATCTGTATTCCTATTGGATATAAACTTGTATCATAATGAAAATCTGTATCGTAATGGACATCATTAAAGTACAGGTTCGGCATATCTAATAATACAATTAAAGTATGGGAGTAGAAAAATAATATTATATAATTTACTTATTTATTCACATATTCGGAACAGAAAACAATATCAAGTAGTATTCAATATCTTTACTAGTCGTTTCATGTTATGATGTTATTACAATTATTATATGTACAAAGAAACTACCTACACCAGCAAAACATAATTAAGTATAATATATTGCAATTCTGTATGTTACACTAAAAGTATTTCAAGTATTTCTGTAATAGGCACGTGCCTCTTTGTACAAATGACTCCATATTAACCGGAAAAAATGCTCTCTCTCTGAAATAATAATCTAAGAAATTCAGACATTCAGTCATGTATGCACTTAATACATCACATAAAAGAAACAGTCCGTGAAAGAACCAACTTTTTCTTATTTAGATGCACCAGACGAGACTACTGGTCGTCCACAGCATAGTTCTTGAATAATGAATAATCTTTCTTATTCTCCAAATGTGATCATCGACCTTTCATTATACTCTCATGTTCTTTGCATGAGTCACTGGGCAGACGACGGTCTGACTATGCATTCGAATTTTCAACTAATTTCGAGATGCTGTTTTTAACTTTTATAAATTTATGCTAAATACCACTTGTAAAAGTAAATAAATGCTTTAGTCATACGGTGACAGATTCTTTTTCCTTGTAATTATTTCAGATTTTCTTGTTAATGTAAAGGTAAATATTGTATGTATGGATGTATGTCAATCTATGAAACAAAAATAAATCATTTTGGGTAATTCCATGAACAGAATCGAACTGAAAACATGCATAAACAAACTAATTAATTAATATTTTCGTTCCATTGAAATCTTAATATGAACTGAAGCTTGTTCTACTTCTATAAAACAAGTATAGATATATAAATACGAGTCTTATAGGAATGTGATTTGACGACTTAGGCATAGGGTGGTCATGTCGGCCGTTTACGGTAATCTAACAACTAAAAATCTACGGGTTGACAGTTATTGTACATAACCTTTATGTGTAATATATGGAAACACACATAACTTTTTCCAAAAATTCAAAATATCTTTATTTTAAAATTTAGCTTAAAAGAAAATTCTTGCGAAGTTAGTGGCTGGTGAGGTACTTTTCAAAAAAAAAAAAATGTGCCAAACATTTTTGAGAAAGTAGTTGAACATTTCCAACGAAAACTGGTATCACTATAATTCAAAATATAGTTAATGCAGTTCATAGGTATAATAGTGTATATACAGAGTGTTTAAAAAAGATGCGGCAATATTAAAGAGGTTGATTGTCCAGGTTATTTTATACAAAAAAGTTTATAATAAACAAGGTCCGCAAACGCTTCGTTATCGATCTACAGCGTGTTGAAGTTTAATTAAAAGAAACAGTAAAATTTTTTGAAGTCATTGGTGTACGCTACTCCATTGGAAAACGTAGAAGACTTAAGAAATCGAATCATTGCCGGGTGAAACTCAATTGAAATCGATCCTGTTGTTTTTGAGAGAGTTCGCCAGTCAATGAGGAGAAGATTGGATTCTTGCATCCGAGCTCGAGGTGGTCACATTGCACAGTTGTTGTAATTATTGCTGGCTAAAATTGTTGGTATGGTACAATATTTGTTTTTGCCCTTAAATAAAACCCTTGTTATTTAAAAAATGCACTAAAATGTGTGTTTTTTTTACTGAAAAACGGTACGTCGTATGATAGAAAGTTAAGAGAGCTTTTTTCTTCACAATTAAACAAAGAATAGAAACATATTTTTATTTTTAGAGAAATCTGCGGCGTCCTATTTTTTTCTTGAAAAATAACACGCCTAAAATTTCATTATGATCTTTAATGCCGTCTTGGGGAAATCTAATTTTTACTGTTTATTTTAATTAAACTTCAACACGCTGTAGATCGGTAACGAAGCGTTTGCGGACCTTGTTTATTATAAACTTTTTTGTATAAAATGACCTGGACAATCAACCCCTTTAATATTGCCGCATCTTTTTTAAACACCCTGTATATATACATTTTTTTGGTCTTGGCCGTATATTTTTATTTAATATTCAAAAGTTCCCTTCGGAAATTTCTTTAATGGGTTTCTTGGTGTAGCGGCCTTGTTTAAATTATTTAACTCAAATTAAAATTATTAACTACAAAGTAATTAAAACAAAAATACTGGTATAATAACATTTCGACATATATTTTGTCTTTCTCAAATTATAAAATGTTTTTAAAAACGGAATACACTCACTGTTGCACAACACAAACTGTAAACAAAGACAAAAACAAATAACTACAGAATATTCTTGAAACAGGTTATATTTTTAATTTAGTTTTACTATTTTATCTGTTGTGGAACTTACCGTGTTTTTGATTTTTTTTTTTGTAATACTATACGAAAGAACTAAATCATTCTATAAATTTATGTTATTTAAATTGAAATTAGAAACAAGGTTATCTGTAAATGGAAAATTATATTGTATTAATAAATTTTTACGCCTTAAATAATGACAAATAGTGGACTTACCAGACATCATTTTCAAAAAATTGTTGTTTTTTTCCAATTTACAAAGGTTTTAAAACAATACTATTTCATACATTTTTATTGTAGTCCCAATATTATTAATTGACATGAAGTATTTATTATTTCCTTCCATAATCTAATATGACTTCAAATCCTTTTGGTTTTAAAGTTAATGCTTTCTTGGTACTAGTTTTGTATATTTAATGTCGTTTTTAAAATGTATATCTATTTTTCATAAATATGTGTTTTTTGGTCCGTTCTTTTATAATGTATACAATATGTTATTTTCAAATACACAGGAAAGGATATTTACTCCGTGTACAATATGTTTCAAAAGTTTTGATCACTGTATAAGCGGGTAATAAAATTTTGAGAGACCATCGATCTCACTTCTATCGTTTACTGCTTTGCTATACATAACATTGTTATACATAACAATGCAGTAAACGATAGATGTGAGATCGATGGTCTACAATATGTTTCAAAAGTTTTGATCACTGTATAAGCGGGTAATAACATTTTGAGAGACCTTCGATCTCACTTCTATCGTTTACTGCATTGTTATGTATAACAATGTCATGTATAGCAATGCAATAAACGATAAAAGTGAGATCGATGGTCTCTCAAAATTTTATTATCCGCTTATACAGTGATCAAAACTTTTGAAACATATTGTACACGGAGTAAATATTTTTAAAGGCTTCTACCTACGCCGATGAAGAAAGGAATTTTACAGTAAAATCGACTTTTTTGCTGTCCGTTTTCTTGACGAAAACAGATGTTGCAGTTCACCATCTGAATAGTGCTATTCAGTAACTGCGTGATGTTATACATTATTTCTTTTGTCCGTCGTAATTTCGGCCTCGTAGGTGCGGTCTGTAATTATTACACTGATATTGTTACCGGTTCGAATTTGAAAGGATTCACCCACTGTATTTTAAATCAACAAAACAACAGTAACTACCACTTACTTTAATGAAGGTAAATTTATTAAAACATTAATACGGATCAGAAACAAATCTGACACTGAAAAATTATAAATATTCTGACTGATTGTCAAAAAAAATGACAATTATCAAATAATCATATTATCCTATGTAAATCATATTTCGAACATTTCCAAATAAACGTCTTTTCCCACACCGAAAGAAAAATGGCTTTAGTAATGGGTAACAATTCGGCCGCTCCCGGGAAGACGTTATTTGGAGGATGTTCGAACAAAACAAACAAGCGAGGGAAGAATTCGCATTACGCATTAATGCTCTTGCGACTCCAGTTGCTCCTGGCGACTTGCAGATTCTTGCGCTTGATTGAGTTGTCTCATGGGTCGTACCTGGTCTATATGATATTTGGTACGTTGGGCATCGGCCCGCTCTACCCATATAGCAGTGGCGCCGGCATTCCCTACTACAGGGTATGGTCCCACCCAACGTTCAGCGAAATGTTTGCCCGGCGGATGGTGTGCCTTCACCATCACGAACTCTCCGAGACGTGGTGTAATGGGCATCGGAGCGTCGGGTTGTGCGTACCGGCGTTGTCGATACCTCAACTCATTAGCATGTACCTGCCGTATTCTATCAGCGGCAGGTTCTGGTGGTTGTTGTGGCGGATCTTGCCATTCTCCTGGCCGATGGATTTCGAATCCAAACAAGGCCTTAGCCGGAGTGTACCCAGTTGCGGTATTCTGACGACATCGTAAGTTGAAGAGTACTTGATCCAGCATTTCATCCCACCTTTCCGGGTTTTGGCCCTCCAGAAGGATGCGGAGGCCTTTCTTTACCTCTTGATTTCTTCTTTCTACTGGATTGGCCCTGGGATGATAGATTGGCGTTGTCCAGTGCATACATTGCCACTTTCGTAATGCTGCATCCCATGCCATAGAAGTAAATTGTGAACCATTATCGGTCAAGATAGCCATGGGATAGCCAAATCTGTGAAAGATTTGCGTGAGATACTCGATTACGATGGCGCTGCTAGTGCTCTTGACTGCGCACGCCTCGGTCCATCTTGAATATATATCCGTGACGACAATACCAAAACGGTTTTTCTTCCGGGTCTCAGTGAGTGGTCCAATGATATCCACAGATATGACCTCAAATGGTTGTTTCGAAGCGTGGGTCCGTAGCGGCGCTTGAGCCTGTGGTGGCCCTCTTTTGAATGCATTACATATTCTGCAACTCCGAACATGTTCTGTGATATTGGCTTGGGCATTGTTCCAGTAATAACGTTCTCGTATAGCCCGGTATGTTTCTTCCGCTCCGGGATGGCCTGCGGTATGGTAGTCGTGATACTGGTTGATGACCCTCTCGCGGGCCACGGGTGGTACCCAAATCAAGTGTTTATCGCTCACTTTGTATCGGAGCAAACCGTCTCGGAATGTTATGTATGAATGTTCTGGAGCTGCAGGGTCTTGGTTCAAGCTGGCCATCATTTCTCTTGCCTGTGGATCCTCCTGTTGGGCATCTCGTATAGTATGAATCAAAGATTCTTCGTCGTCGGTGACAAAAACGTATTCATCTTGCTGCGGTTCAGGCGGAATTGGATTTTCGTAAGGAATCATTCGTTCGACATCATCCAAACCAACGGGCGTCGTGTCGTTCCCAGGACTTCTGGATAAGGCATCTGGTAATTCATTTTCCCTACCAGGAACATGTTCGATTGTATAGGTAAACTCTTGCAATAGCAAGGACCAACGCATCAGCTTAGACTTGGTTTCTTTGAATTGTTGAAGCCAAGTCAACGCTTTATTATCTGTCCTTAGAGTAAACGGCTTGTCTTCCAAATAGGGCCTATATCGTTTGATAGCCCAAATGACCGCCAGGCATTCTTGTTCATTTACATGATAATTTTGTTCAGCCTTACTAAACCTCAGACTAGCGTAGCTGACCACTTCTCTGAGGCCATCGTGCTCTTGGTATAAGACGGCGGATGCTCCAATTGCGCTGGCGTCAGTTTGTAAACAGAAAGGTTTTTGGAAATCGGGTCTGTATAAGTACAAAGGTTTTGAAGCCGCTTCTTTGATGGCTTGGAATGCTACCATTGCCTCTTGGGTCCATTTGTATGTCCTGTTTGTGGATAATAGGTCAGTGAGTGGGGCCATGATTCGAGAGCAGTCCTTGATATAATCTCTCAACCAATTAATAATGCCCAGGAATTTTCTCAAACCCTTCCGTGTGCGGGGTGGCTCGGTAGCTTGAATAGCTTCGATATGTTCTGTTTGGGGATAGTTCCCATTCATGGTTACTACATGTCCCAAGTAATTCAAAGTCGTACTCACGAAGTGACACTTGCTGACATTTAACCTTAAGCCATGTTGGGCCAATCTTTCGAACACCAACCGGAGATGCCTAAGGTGTTCCTTCACACTTCCCGAGTAAACGATTATGTCATCAAGGTATGCTATTGCAAATTCACGAAGGTATCCTACTAGGACATCTTGTACCATAAGCTTTTGGAAGGTACTTGGGGCCCCCTTGAGCCCGAACGGCATGACATTGAATTCGTAAGCAGCCCCATCGGGCGTGGTGAAAGCAGTGTACCTTTTCGATTCCTCATCAAGCTTAATTTGCCAGTAACCGTTTCGTAAATCAAGTGTGGAGAACACCTTGGCTGTCCCTAAATCTTTAAGGGATTCTTGGATGGGCGGTAAGGGACTGACTTCATCCTTCGTCCGGCTGTTCAGTTTGCGATAGTCAACGCAAAATCTCGGCTCTCCATTTTTCTTCGTGACGATTACAATCGGCGAACTATAATTGCTGTGACTCGGTCGGATCACATTACTTGCCAGCATCTTTTCAACTTGTTCAGCAATCACTCGCTTCTTGTTTGGTGGATAACGGTAGGCAGACACCCTGACTGGGGTGTCATCTGAGAGCCGAATCTCGTGTCTTGTGGTAGCTGTGGTAGCGACTGCATCGCCCTCGTCAAATAACTCTCTAAAATCCCTCAGAGTTCTTTGAAAGATCTCTCGATCCTCTGCCATCCAGGAGCTTGTATCTGTAGAGATTTGGATGTCTTCTTTAGAATGAGGTCTAGGGTTTCTTGAGACAAAGTGTAGCGTGTGACGTCTGTCCACACCTACATGCATGCATTTACGTGCCATATCTATTACGGCTTGGTTTTCCATAAGCCAAGGTCCCCCCAGGACGATGGCAATGCGCATATTAGGTATCACCATTGCGTCACATGCGAATGAAAAATTGCGGATAGTGGCGTTTAGTGTGCCTTGGAGATGTGCTTCGAGGGTTGTGCTCTCTTGAAGCCAAGTGAAGGTCATCGGCCGAGTCTTCTCGGTTTTTCCCGTCAGGTATTCGGGTCTGGCGAAGTTCCTGGTGGCCGCTGTGTCTATTAGCGCCACCACTTCCTGACCGTTCACTTGGAGTTTTATTGATGGCGTTGTTCTTATGCCATCAGTTGTTGCAAGGGCCGTCCCGTTTAACGTTTTGGGACGGCCCCCTTTCCTTCCCCCTGCATTCGCTGGATTCCAGGGTGTCGTTCAGAAAACCATTCTGGCCTTTGTGGACAGTCACGGTTCATATGCCTTTCCGGGCAAAACCAGCATTTCGGTACGCTGGTATCCTCAGCCCTAGTGACTCTTTGAACACTGGGGTTTTCTACTCTTGGGCGGCATGGTGTCTGCCTCGCATCTTGGCTCTGGGTATCCGATGGCTTTACTTTGGTTCGCTTCGTCCACGCCTTGTCGGCCTCATTGAGCCGGGACCAACGCGTGCATTTTTGTACTAGTTCAGTCATGGTCTTGGGAACCACCAGAAATAGTTGACTATTTACTTCCTTAGTCATCCGGTCAATGATATGCAAAATCATTTCTTCCTCGGGCCAGGTAGGTCTGAGCCTGAGGCACAGTTGTCTCATTCGATAAACGAATTTTTCAGGTGCTTCGGCTGCTTCTTGTCTTGTGGCATATACGGCCACCTCCAAGGTTGTCAAACGTTGATGACTGAGGAATTCATCTCGGAATCTCTGCAAGAAATTCTCCACCGACAAGAAACTGCCCGCATAATAATTAAACCAATTCGCAGCTTCCCCTTCAAGATGCGGACGCACGGCCTCATCAATATCCTCTGGCACTTCCAAGGTGAATTGCCGTAAGTAGATTTCTAACCTATCCAAGAAGAGCACTGGGTCTTCGGTAATCTGCCCCTGGTAAGGACGCGGTGGTGGTCGATTTGTTGGCGCTAATGCTGGCGCGACAGTTAACTGTCTTAGTGCCTCAGCGAGTGTCGCCACAGCTTCAGCATTAACCACTGTCTCTGCATCAGGCGGTGGCACTGTCGGCTTATCAACCGTCTCAGGTGTGGTCCTCTTCTTTGGTGAGTAATTAGCCAAAATTTCCCGTGTTACCCGTTCGGCGATTTGTTCCATGAGGGGAACATTATTTATGACAGGCGAGAATGAGCGTTCGGAAGCGGTAGACTGTCTTTTCTTCGAGGATCTTTTCGGAGCCATCTTCTCCTGGGTTCGTCAATGCTTTCTGCACTGAGAATTTCTGTACTTTTAATACAGAAAAATTCTGCCACACGATGGCGCGCCAAATTGTTACCGGTTCGAATTTGAAAGGATTCACCCACTGTATTTTAAATCAACAAAACAACAGTAACTACCACTTACTTTAATGAAGGTAAATTTATTAAAACATTAATACGGATCAGAAACAAATCTGACACTGAAAAATTATAAATATTCTGACTGATTGTCAAAAAAAATGACAATTATCAAATAATCATATTATCCTATGTAAATCATATTTCGAACATTTCCAAATAAACGTCTTTTCCCACACCGAAAGAAAAATGGCTTTAGTAATGGGTAACAATATACAAGCTATGCTGTAACGTATCTGAATTATATAACATGTGTGTATTCTTTTGTCAAAATGATGAAAATTTTCGATCTCGAGATTTTTGCAGATATCCACGTTTTGAAGTCTCCTGATACCGAAAAACTGGTTTTTAAAAAATGTCTCTGTGTGTGTGCCTGTCTCTCTGTGTGTGAGTGTGTGACCACGATAGCGGTCAAACCGCTATAGGTATCAATTCCAAATTTTATATTTACGAATATAATCTCCCTCTTGAGATCTGATTAGATTTTCAGTGAAATCGGCAGGTCGGAAGTAGCAGTTTACTTCCGTGAAAAAATCGAATTTTGCCAATATTTCGTCAACTACTAAGTTTATACTAATTTATAAAGAATTCATAAGTATTTAGAACTTAATTTCAAATATCTTTTGTAAAAAAAAATTTCAAAATTCGGATCGGAAATATCACTTTTACTCTTACCGAATAACGATTTTTTGCAAATATGTCGTAAATTATGCATTCTATATATATTTATAAAGAGTACAAAAGTCTTTAGTGTTGGATTTGAAATATTTTTTGTATAAATGAAATTTCAAAATTCGGGCCGGAAGTAACACTTTCATACGTATAAGAAAGTCGTGTGGTGGCCACACCTCATTTTTTGTATAAAAATGATTTCAAAATTGAGACCGGAAGTAATGCTATTTTACTCGAAAAGCAGATTATGCATTCGGAATAGCTTATTATTAAGAAGATAAAAGTAGGTACCTATTTAAAATTGAATTTAGAACAATTTGTAGAAAAAATTCGAATTACACATACGCATAAGAAAGTCGTATTATATTTTTTAATTAGGGGTGTTTTTCACCCGTATTATTTATAAAATTGCAGCTTTAAAGGTACTTTTTATTTTCTCGATAGAATGAATAAAAATTATGTAACTAAGTTCCACAATAATCTTAAATTATCTTTCTGTATTTTCGTAAAGAATAAACCAGATTTTACAGTTTATACAATTGAGTAGACAAAATAAAAAGTATTTTCGGGTTAGTTGTTTACATCGCCGTGACATGATAGGTACAAATGGTACAAGACAAAACCCGATATTAATAGATAGCATTAATACTGGTACCTGTCATGAAAACCAACGCAATGTCATGTAAAGTTATTTTAGTTTTTCAGCGAATTGCACTCACATTTTGAGAGTATTGCATTAAGAGGCTTAAAATTTTAAATGTTCTTGTAGATGTTTATGTGCAAATTCCATGTAGTCAGTGTCTGAACTAAGGGATGCTGATGGAGATTTAAAAGTAGGCCTGTTGTGAATAGATATAAAAATAAAATCGTGGGTATAATGTATATCTATTTTCTGATCCTCCATTTGATCACTAAAGGAAACTTATATCTTACCTACTTACACTCTATTTACATGTATCCTATTCAATAATGTTAATCTTGTATAATTCTACCGAACTTTAGCATATCGCAAACAAAAATTCAAATCAAATGGAAAATTAATCTAAAAGTATAAATAAGAGGGACTGTGATTGAACTTCTTTTTCAAAATTAGTTCTAATCTTTGAAATAAAAATACTTTTGTTGCTTAAGTGAGTTTAATGACATAGACAACGACATATTTTACATAAAGAACTAGTATGTAAAAGATTCATACCTTAGTGTTCTAGAAGTAGGTATCTAAATGTTTCTCAATTTATGTATACGGTAAATCAAAGATTGATTTTTTTCTACATTAAACTTTAAAAATCTTTTTTTTATTCCGAATTTTGCTACAAATTAGTAGGAAATATGTATCTTTCAAACTAATTCTAGTTTAAATATGTGCATTTAATTAAAATAATTTACTTGGGATTGGTATTTTTTATTATTTTCAAAATTAGGAAATGGTGTGGTATCAGTTATTGATTTTTAAATAACAATAATAAACGAAAATCAAAAAATACAAAGACAAATATAAAATAAAATTAATATACCTACATATACAGTGTGTATGTAATGTCTTCCCCCCCTCCGTCATCTTTTAAACGTTGAAACAAAAATAAAAGGAAACCAATATAGAAATACTAACTTTATGACCATGTCTCATTTTAAACTTTTGACAGATGACAAATTTTTAATGGTCAAGGGGATCAAGTGACACCTCACTTGAACGGTATTTGGAAGGTCGATTCAAAATTTATGTTTTTTTTTTAAATTCCTACATTTGATTAAAAAAATATGCCGAATTTCACGGGTAGGATTATTACGTCATTTGAACAGTATTTGGAATGAATTGGAAAGAACACAAGAAACAGAAAAAATAATGTTAATTTTTTTAACAAAGCGAAAAAGAAAAGGAGAAACTACTAAAATTGAAAAAAAAAATAATCATCACTATGATCTTAAATTAAATATTCAAAGTGACCTTAAACTTTTCCAATTGAACAACTGATTGCAAAACTCATCACAAACGCAGAAAAGTAAAAACGTTATTTTCGTAAGACATTTAGTTGGTGTGACCATTGAAAGCCGGATTAAATAAAATAGTTTACACGTACTTACATATTTAAGATATTTACCAACAGGAAATTTATGAGCTCTCTCTTTTATTGATTAGAGTATTTTATTGTTGCTTCCCAACAGGTATCTCTATTAGTAACTGTAACAGTATGCAAAGAGTAAATAGTATATTATTATGTAGGAACAGTCATTATCTTGTTTTCATACTTGTATGATTGCCGTCAATCGAAACCAATAAATTCTCTTAATTGATAATTCCCTCTTGAAGAGTACGTATAATGTTTATAGACATTCATAAATACACTCATAAATTATTTAATAGCATTGCTAATTAATTCATATCACTGGTCTCTGTTTGTGTTTATAATTAAGTAATAAGTTAATATGATTTTATCTGATTTGCTTCGTAAACATTTTAATAAATTAATATTAGATACAACAAGCTTCTAGAATATCCAAGTTAATGAAATTATATCTTTAGAAATAGGTATTAATTTTGATACCCCCGATTTATGGAACCATAACCTTATAATTTAATTCTCTCCATGTAGTTTAAAAGGTTTTTATCGCAAGTACTACCTGCGGTACTATGTGGTAAAGTATTTTATTGACATTTTTACAATCTTTCTGCGGCTAATATGAGAAATGCAATTCTCGCGACCAGTTGCTATTTAAGATTTGTTTATTTGCGAAGACATTTAATAAATTGACCACTTAATATAATTGATTTGTTTACTGTAATTCAAAAACAGACGAATATATTATTTGTATAACAAAACTCCATTATAATTTTTGGCGAAAAACTTGGAAGCATTTAAAAAGAAATTATTAGGAAATTTAAGATTAAGAATATTCATATGACGATAATTTGTATAGTGACCCCCGTAATATTCAGGAAATATTATGTTGTTTGTAAATGTTATTGCATTTCATTAAAAGAATTATCATTGTATATGTATTGTGTAAATCCAAGGGTTAGCCCGGGTCAAATGTTAAGAATCTCCGAATACCTACTGGTATTTTGATAGATGCTAAGCCATGTTAGAAGCGAACGTTCGTTCTGAAAACGTCTACCATAGCCGGAAGGTAAAGGATCTTTTTATTATTGCTCTGTTTTGGTCTTAAGAACGATTGATGTGAAACTGCTATATTACTACTAGAGTCTTTACTATGTGCTGCTATTTTTCTTTCTACTATATTTCAAGTCTATTCTATTGAATTTACAAGGAATATCTATTTTATATACTACATAAACTAATTTTCATACTTTCCATTATATGCTGCTACTTTTCTTTGATACCATACTCCAAATCAGTTAGGTTCGGATTTATATTGGAAATAAATTTAACCCCTGGATACCCAAGCGGAGGGTAACTTGGTACCTCACAGCTATTTTTCAAATGACGTTTAAGGTTATGTTTAACTAGTTCGCAATTTTTGCCATCTCTGTAAAATATTTATGCAGTTTAGGTAGGTGGGTCCCCAAAGTACACCCCTTGGGTATTTATATGTGAATTCTAACAGTCTTGCAAATTTGCAGCATATAATCGGAAATAAGCCGCCCAAACAGAAAAAAAAATTAATCCCCGGCAGAATTTGCAGAAATAGCTTCAAGATTGGGTGATTTCTCGGAATCTCAGAAGGAATTAGACTATGTAAATGATTTAAACGATGACAGCAGTAGCAAAGAGGAGCTAAACTTGTAAGATGATGTGTGAAGGTGACAATATGGATGTTTATTATGTGGAAGATGACGATATCAAGCTAGTTGATAATGATCAAGAACTTACCTAAAGTAAAGACGAGGACCAAGATGAAATGAACTAGTGATCCTGGACGGAGCACTAAGCTTCTTGAGAGAAATATTTTCAATTTTCATCTGGTCTTTCAGTTTACAGTAACACTGGCGACTCTTCGAGGAGGTCTTTAATATGTTTATTACTAAGGAAAGTCTTTATACAAACGAGGAGCAGAAAGATATTACACTTTGTGAGGTGATCAGCATTCCAGAATCACAAAGATAATGGAAACCACTAAATTATGAAGAGTTAGTCTGTTCTCTAGGCATTATTATAAAGACAGGTGCTTTGAGGTGCAAGATGAAATCAGCAAGAGGAATGTGAATTACTGATCCCACTATACGCCACTCTTTCTTCCTGTTGGAATGTCCCCAAATTTATTTATAAAAGTTTCAGTTTTCTTAAGATTTGACGATATACTGACAAAACCTAAAAGAAACGAAACGGGCAAAATAGCGACGATTAGAGACATTTGAATATGTTTACAGAAAATTGCAGAAGAGCGTTTGAACCATCAAAATCGAGGGAAACAGCCATAACAGTGAAAACACTCAAATAACGAAATGCAGAAACAAAGAACATATAAATTAGACGAGACTCTACATGACTTTCAAATATAAAAAGTATAGATACTCTGAGGCGAGGAATAGTTTCCCGGGCTCAAATCTGTTTCATGACGCTATAGTTGTTGATGATAAATGATACTTGATACATGAAAGAGCACTCTTTGTTATATAATACATTTGTTTTACTTCTAATGTATATATAGTTTTCGATGTATCTTTTCAACGAAGTTAATACAATTCAAAAAATGAGGTGTGGCCACCACACGACTTCTTATATATATGAGCGTTTGAAATTATAGAGTTTTAAAATTTTTTTATATAAAAATTATTTAAACTCCTATTATAAGTACTTCTATTCTCTTAATAAATCTCTATAGAATGCATACTTTGCGAGATATTCGAAAGAAAGTGATACTCGCAAAGAGTAAAAGTGTTACTTCCGGTCCGAATTTTGAAATTTCATTTATACAAAAAATATTTCAAAACCAACTCTGAATGCTTTTGTATTGTCGACAAATATTTAAGAATGCATAATTTAGGACATATTGGCAAAAAATCGCTATTCGATAAGGGTAAAAGTGATACTTCCGCTCCGAATTTTGAATTTTTTTTTATACAAAAGATATTGAAAATTAAGTTCTAAATACTTTTATATTCGTAGCGTACCTGTATAAAAAGCATGACTAACGAAATATTTGCAAAGAACTGATTTTTGATGAGACTTACTTCCGGTATCAATTTCGAAAACTTTCATAATAAAATTCTTCTCGAGGATGAATGAATAAGTAAAACGTTATTTGAAGAATCATGGATTATGTAAAAAAGTAATATATTTTGTTCTACCTATGCTCCTAATAGCTTTAATATTTATCTACACTATTTTGCAGCTATAATATCTGCTGCAATATCTATAACCATTCGATAAATTACTGCCACTCTTACACATAATGTATGTATTTCAATTAAATATGTATTTATATGCATTTAAAATCATATTGAGTACATAACACATGATGTTTGCATGTCAATATGTACACAAACGCTATTCAATGCATACCTACCATACACTTCTACAATAGCACATCACACATACGTATTTTATTTACTTACTGGACGACTCTTATCATTCTTGAACTGACTTATAATTTTGCAAATATCCCGTGTCTGCCGCTGTAGATAATTCTATTTGTAATAATATTATCTTTTTTTTTATAAAATTGATTTCCTTGATGGCATGATTTGCATGTAACTTATTAGTCATACCAAATAATAAGACTGTACAAGTATAAATAGCGATTATGCATATCACTTACTTAAACTTTTCGCCTTCATTATAAAAAAGGAATAATAAACGAATGATCCAGAGATATATATGTTTGCCTTTGAACGTTCTTTGTTCTTACAATGTTGCTTTTGCGATACGATAGAGGTTAAACGTGAACCGATGATACATTTAAAGTATTCTTTTTTCAACTGTGATTCATTCCATAACACTTTTAAGCTGGTTTGGATTTTTTCAACAGATTTAGTCAGCTCGTGTACGTGCTTGTTTCCTGTAATGGCTGAGTGAAAAATTTCTCTTAGAAGAAATATACAAACATACTTACATACATAGTATATACAAACGTGGCGATGTTGATTATATATACACTTACGTAGCAACGTGCATGAATTGTTAATCTTACTGATATTTACCACTGCGAATTAAAATTTTATGTGTATGAATCAAATCGGTACTTCTTAATCAACATACATACTGATATGATAGTACATACCGCATGTGTAAAATCATATTAGGGATAGGATATATGTATACTAGGCACACCGGCAACAACGCCTAATCGTGGCCGTAGTCATGGTACAAGGAAACAAGGTATGCTTTTGCGCATCTCTGTATGACGCGCATTTATCGAAAAACTGCCACTTGACAACTCTGATAGAAGTCACTGACTGAACTCACTGACAGAAGTAACTGACAGAAAGCATTTTCCAAGACTCCCTTTAACAACTAAAATTGTATCTGGAGATCGTGTCGAACAGCGTCGTTCTGTGTTTGTGAGAGGAGGGGTCAATTCAATGGTAACAATGCCTCGCTACACACCAGAAGAAAAACTGCAAATTATTAAATGGTACTATAGTGGTCATTCTGCAAAGGATTGCATAAATTTATTTCCGCAAATATTTACAGACAGACCCGTACCCTGTGAGCAAAGCATATTACATATTTTGAATAGCTTTGAAAAATGTCTTTGTTTAAATAATTGTACATAGTGTAATCCTAGAGAGGTAAATCCATTAAAAGCTGAGGAATTGGGTGTGAGTAATAAAACCGTCGCGAACATATGGAAGCGAAATAAATTAAAATGCTTTCATTCAGCAGGCGGATCGGGAACCGATCCCGCTCCAACCGTTCACTTCACAACAGTTGAGTGTACGCTGGACAGGACCGCTCACCTTTATGTCATCGTCTGTCATCTGTACTTTTCATTGCTGCCATATGTTAAAATTATAGAGATTAAACCGAATAAACAATAATAATAAATTGTTTTTCTGCATTAAGGTTTGGCATAGTTTTTAGTGGAAGGGCTGGTTTTCCAACCCCTAATAAAATACTGAGTGAACTCCAATATTATAATACATTTATTACTGCACAATACCTTTAATTTGCTGTATCTTACTTTTCTAGTAACTTTCTTCAGAAGTATGTATTAGGTTGGTCTTGGAATGAATCAATGGCGCATGCGTACAGAATACGCTCACCAAGTGAGCATAAAATTTTTCCGCTCACAAAAATGGTGACCGCTCCTGAACATGTTCAGAGTGAGCGCTCGTCTACGGGACATGATCACTGAACAGTTGCGCAACTGTTGTGTCTGCTGAATGAAAGCAATGTTTCAAATACTCGACAACGCAAGAAATATTTCTCGATGACAATTTTAGAAGAATGGAGTTTTGTGAAACCGTAATGGAAAAGACAAATGAAAATGAGAATTTCATCGCAAATATTGTATTCACAGATGAATCGTCATTTCCATTAAATGGAAAGCACAATCCTTCTGTTGTTCGATATTGGTCCCAGAAAGGCGAAAGTCACAATATTCTGGGACTGTGAGGGCATTTTGCTAATTGACTTTAAAGAGCGCAATACAAGTTTGAACGGCACATATTATGCACCTTTATTGCATAAATTAAGGGACAGTATTCGTGCAAAACCTCGTGGAAAATTGACAAAAGGTGTGCGATTATTGCACGACAATGCTCCCGTCCATACTGCCGCCATTTCACAAGCTGCCATCCGCGAATGCGGCTTTCAAGAATTGGAACATCCACCGTCTAATCCTGATATAGCTCCATGTGATTTTTTTTGTTTCTAATTTAAAAAAAGACCTTAGGGGACGTAGTTGTAAAGACGACAGTGAGTTGCAAGCAGCTGTTATAGAACATTTTGACGGAAAAACTTCAGATTATTTTTACAAGGGTTACATTGAAAAATAAAAATTCTTATATTGTTCCAATTTTTTTTTTTTTGTATATCAGGCCGAGAATTTATGGGGCCTACCGCATACATCTCGAGTTGGAGAAATATCAGCTCTATATATTTCTACAACTCAACTATGATGTTCCTGTAATTTGCAGAAGATTACTCAGGCCGCTTTTTCGAAGGAAGGAATCAATCTCTTGTTACATACAGGAAAAGTAAACAAACCAATTGATGGAAAATAAATATTACCTTCAGATTTTTTCTATTATTCCATAAAAATCTTGGAAATGAAAATACGAAACATATATACTAACGACTGAAAATAAACTAATAGACAATTTCAGACTACGTTGATGATTTCATTAGATCCGCTAATTCAATTGGTTGGAACAATCAAATAATACTTGCTCTATCTTTCAGCCAAGTTTGTGAAAAATAGAAATCCTCTTAATAAACATAAATAAAAATACCATTACTTCAGAACTCTAATTACCAAATTAAAAAACAGTAGCCAAGAGCTCTTTCATTTTATTAAGTTGTGTTTTGATGAAGATGTTTACTAAAACATCTAATTAAACACACTTCATGCTGTTCTACCGTGTAAAATTTAGTACGGTAAAAATCCGTTTAAAAGGTTTATGCACTGTTTGTTAGCAGTATTTATTGGTATTAATATTTAATTGGATTTCCTAGAGTGATTTTTAATTCTGCTAATTTTTTTAATTATATCTTTTAATTGCCTATGTGTTCTACTATAAATATTTAATATCATTCAATAAAGCAAGAATATATATAGTAAACTACAGTAAAAGTGAACATGGCACCATACACATATGTATGTGCAGTACATTCACAAGTGCGTATTATGCATATGAAGAAGATTATTGTCTGGCGGATATCCTGTTTCGATGTAGTGCGGTTTTTTGCAGAAAAAGTTCAATTTCCTTAGGAGAAAATTACTTGGTATTCTAGTCCATAAATTTATAAATTTATGTTCTACAAAGACATTATTTGTGTGTTAAATACATTCAGAATGAGTAAAAAGTCCAGAACAGGCGAATTATTGTGAAATCAGCTTAGTGATTAGAGAATCTTACCAATAAAATTTGTAGAGTTTGCAATAATCTATAATTATAAAATATTTTGGGTTATACAGGGTCGCACAAATAGTCACAGTCAACTCACTTATACATTTTTTAAAGAATGCCAACTTTTTGGAATTTTATGATTCTGCATTAAATTTAAAACAAATTTCATGTAACATATTTTACAGCTAATTTTTGTTTTGTTTTAAGAAATATCAATGTTAAAAGATGGTGAAATTTTACACAACCTTTACGAAGGTACCATAATCATTATTTGTCTAATTCTTGAAAATGTCCTCTATGGGTAGTAAAAAAATTGATCTATGAAATTTTGCAAATAATTTTATTTGTTAATCTATTGGTAGATGAGCTAGGCTGACAGTTTATCTGTAAAGCCATAACTTTTTTGACCTTGAAAATCAATTTAAACAATTGTACAATAGAAACGCGTAATGCCTTTTACTGAAAACGAACGTTTAACTGTCCTTGTGGTGAAAGGGTTTCAAAATTGATACAGTATTTAAGAAGAAACAAGTGAAGTTTTAAATACAACTTATCCAATCGTTAGTACAGTTCAAAGGTTTGCAGAAATAGAAACTGTAAAAGTAAACCACAATTCCTTGCTGATGGAAAAAAAATTTGGAGACGTAACAATATTTTGTTGAATAAATGAGGGAAGACGTTGCCTTTTCAGTAACGTATAGATTTCTAAATATTAATATGTATGTCAACTGCAGACACCTATGACATATTTTTTTATGTTAAATGTGCAAACTACATTTTGGAAAAGCTATAAGTAATGAGCAGAAAAAGAACTGGTAAATTAAAAAAAAAGTGTTTTCAAAAATGTCGTCTTATGAATCCAAGCCTATATTTGCCCGGTTGTGAAATAAATTTTGAGGTAATTTTTCTAATCAGCATTAGATATTCTATTTACACACTTTTTGGTAGACATAAACAATAGAAAAACAAGTTGGCTGTGCCATTCCAAGTATTTCTGTTATATATAATTTTATTTTCTCACAAACGTGTGTGTCAAGCATTTTATTTATCTGGTGCAGGTATATGGTGGTCACCTCTGCTATTTATAGATTTGCCGCAAGGTAGATAGGCAGTTTCTGATTTCAAAATATTTACAGTTTTTGGGTTGCCTTGAAATTTATTTGTTATCAATTAAAAGAAAAGCAATTAGGAAAGTCTTTCGATTGAAGTGGAAGCATGTACCAAACATAATATTTATTTTAAATATAGGTATAACAACTGTGACGAATTAGCGGCAGCCAAATTACCATGGCGAATTCTCCCGTCCTTACTAAATATAGATAATGTATAATAATATTTTCAGATAAGTATACTATCTGTTAAAACGAGGGTCGATGATTATAGTTGTCTGCCAGTTAGAGATGTCAGGTTATATTATAATTTAATATAATAACCCTGACAACTGAATAACTACCAATCTAGATTATTATAACTGTTCTGTTTTTGTTTATGTAGATGGTGCATACCATACAATTACTTTAAGTGATTCTTTTAAACTCATATAGCTTTGCTGCTTTTTAATCCGTTTTCATTCTAATTCAGTTTACGTACACTGTTAAATGAAAATTTACGGAATTTAACCAACTGGTTGTTGCTTTTTAATATATTAATCCTCAGTACGTTGTCACAGTTAATAAGATTAATGGCATTATTTTGATCCGAATTTACAAT
This sequence comes from Amphimallon solstitiale, assembly GCA_963170755.1. Taxonomy (NCBI): domain Eukaryota; kingdom Metazoa; phylum Arthropoda; class Insecta; order Coleoptera; family Scarabaeidae; genus Amphimallon; species Amphimallon solstitiale. Next base: position 117,499,573 of record OY720679.1, read on the forward strand.
AACACTCGAAGCCTTTCAATTGTATCTACTTTTTATTTTATTATTCCTATTTTGTTTTCTTGAATGTATTAATATTCATGATAAACGTTTTCGTCTTGGGAATTTTTGCAAGTATAGTGTCCAAACCTACTAAGCATAGACAAATTTTTGAAAAATACGAAAGACCTTAGAAGTGAATTTGAGATCAACTTTATGAAGGAGGTTTTTCAAAGTACTTACCGGAAGTAGGTCTTTTACTGATTTATTAAGAGTAAGAGAATATTTAGAACCCAATTTCAAATGACTTTTGTATAAAACAGCTTCCGAAATTTGGACCGCCGATAATTTTTCTCTTATCGAAGAGCAGTTTTTTTGTAATTACCTCGCAAACCGTGTTATATACCGATTTATTAAACACATTAAGGTATTTAGCGTTTAATGTGGAATAATTGTATGTATGACAATTTCAAAATTTAGACCGGAAACAACACTTTTTGCAAATAATTTGTAAATTATACATTCTATACAGATTTATTAAGAAACTGCTGTAATTAGACTTATACGCTCGTTTGGCCTTTGCTCTTTTACTTACTCACATATACAAAAAGAAATCTAAAAACTGTCCTGGAGTCAAAAGTATAAATAAAATAAAAACATAAAGGCACAACAAATTCAGATATTTAAATAAATGCTTTTACCATCTAGAAATCTGAAAATTGTGTAACTTCCTGCCACTTAGTTTGAAGAGTCAAGCAAACTTCGTATCTTACAAAGACAAAGTTGTATTTGTCAGATTTTAGATTTCTACAAACATTGTTCATATTATTAAAAAGCTTCAACATGTAAGGTTAGAAATAATAATAAGTCATGCAACTTCATAATTAATAATAATAATGTATATGTATGCCGAAGAAAACTGCATTTTTGAACTTCCATAAAGCCGGAACCTTGTCCGTTGACCGTAGTATAAGGAAAGATTGTGATTAAAAACATCTTCAGCCTCCAGGTCTTTGCAAATGTCGACATTTTGAAGTCTCTTAATGACGAAATATGTTTATATTCAGAATCATAATCCTCATCGAAAGGTGTGCTTAGATTTTCAGTAAAATCGGTAGACCGGAAGCACTAATTGACTTCAGTGAAAAAATCATATTATACTAATATCTTATCTACTAAGATTAAACGAATTTGTAAAGAATATAAGAGTACACATAAGTTTATAACAAAAAATGCCTCTTCTACTTTTACTCTTACTGAGTATCTCACAAATTATTTAGAACTTTGTTTGGAACAACTTTTGTTGAAATATATCTTCAGAATTTGGTCGAAAATTAGGCTTTTTGTACAGATTTATCAGGAATATGAAAATATGTAGATATTAATTTACAATCAGTTATGTATACCAAAATTTTAAAAATGTTAGTATACATAACTGATTGCAAATTCATTGTTCCAAATTAAGTCTTGAACGCTTTCATCCTCTTAATAAGTCTGCCCGGAATGCACAGACTTATTAAGAGGATGAAAGATGATATGATACTTAATTTGGAAGAATGTTTGCATAACAAAAAATTGTATAGAGACGGTATTGGGACCGTATAAGAAAGTCCTGTAATACCCACACCTCATTTTACTTTCTTATAGGAAGCATAAGAAGGTACTGTGATATCGAACATTTTTGACCCCGAGACTTCTGCAGATGTCCAGGTTTTGAAGTCCTCTGATACCGGAAAGTGTTTTTTAAAAAAAATTTACCAATATCTCATCACCTACTAAGTTCAGACCACTTTCTAGGAAATACAAAAGGACTCAAAAGTTAATTTGAAAGAGTTTCTATAGACACTCTGTTTTTCGGAATTCCTACCGGATGTAAGTCTTTTACTCTTCTCTAAAAAAACAGTTTTCCACGAATATCTTCCAAGTCATGCGTTTTTAACATATGTAATAAGAGTACAAAAGTAATTAAAGTTTGATTTTGAATAATTTTTGTCTAAAAAAAATCAAAATTCGGACCGAAAATGGCACGTTTACTCTTACATAATAGCAGTTTTTTGCAAATATATCCCAAATTATGCATTCACTACCATTTTATAATGTGCGCAAAAGTATTTAGAGCTGGATTTGGAATAATTCTTGTATAAAAAAATTCAAAATGCGAACCGGAAGTAACACTTGTACTCCCACGTTCATAAGAGAATAAAGGTATTTAAAGCACAATTTAGAACAACTTTTGTGTATAGAAAAGCCGTGCGTCATCAAATTTAAATTTGTTAATAAATTTCCTCAAAAATTAAAGCTGGATATGATAATCAATTTTAATTTCAAACTAATAGTAAGTAATTTGTATATTGGCAATGTGATAAAAAATTAAAAATAATAATAAAGAAAGTATTATATGTTTACATATTATGTTTTCAAAACAGTGGGTTTATGACTACATTCGACACAGGTGCATATGCAGCTAGGAAATGTTAAATGATGAATGTATTTATAGTAGGAATATTTTGCATATGTAGACAACCCACCTTACGCGCCTGCATACTTGGTTGAGCTGCCTGTATTAACATGGCGCAATAAAATTAATTGTATTTATAAGTTTCACTGGGGAGAAGTTCTTATTTTTATAATTATTCGAAATATTATTCATTATTAATATATTATTGAAATTACTTGCACTAGAACAGTGTAGGGGAAAAAATAGACATGAATTCGCTGATATAATTAGTTAAAAAAGTTTATTTAAATTGTGCTTACTGAAGTATACGTAAAAATGTAAAGTAACAAATACATTTAAATATAATATCTTATTTTAGAGCATTAAAACATACAATTATTTGATATTATATTATTTAATGCATTTATTACAGAAATTATTGGAAATTTTGAACATTGGTTTCAAAGCAAGTGCTTATTCGTTCTTTCAAATTATTAGAAATACACCCACGTACATTAAAAACACTATTACCCGCCCACCAGAATGAAATTCTCCGATATTGTCGGGAAATCCCCTATTCTAAAGCTATTCAAATAAACCATTCTTAAAATCTAGGGCTTATGAAATAAATGAACTGATAATAAATAACTTAAAAATCTATTTATTATTTTTATAATTCCAAATGTCATCATTTAGCATTTTTTTGTTGGGATCAAACGTCCAAGAGATCAGTGCATTTGGCAATACCCTGTTTAGTGTAAATAAGCGATGCAACGGTACCCGTGTTCAGGGAGATTCTGTTATCCGTTTTTATATTGTTCAAGTTACTAAAGATTCTTTTCTCTGAAGCATTTGAAAATAATGGGAGCACCAAAATATATCGTATAACAGTATGTCAACTTTTGAAAAGAGATGGCATTTTTCAATTCAAAAACATCTTGAATTGAGAATAAATCATCCTGGAAGTTGAGTTGTTCTTTACTTTGAGAAGCTCTATGTAAAAGCTCAGGCAAATTATTAAAACCATTTCGATTTCATGCTTATCCACAACCCGTTTTCTTAGATTTTCCATAGTTACGATACCTATATATTTATGTTGAAAAAATTTGGTGGATGTGTCAACATTATTCAGCTAATTTTAAAACAAAATAAATGAAAGCCACACAAGAGTTTATATCAACTTTATTTATAGCTAACTGTTCAGGAATGGTTTGCAGAAGAATTTTGTTTATAGTATAACACGGATTTGTTGTTTTAAATATATAAAGGTCTTGTGCATATTGATGTTTAAAAAGGTTACACATATTTTCATTCTATTTTTAAGTGTTTTCCTCTTAAAAACAAAATATGTTTGGATGAAAAATACTTGTAGATGTTTTTTTTATTAAAATATTTTTGTAATTAAGAAAAGAATGCATTTCCTACTGTTTTACAAAATCCCAGATAACCCAATATACAATACCATTAGAAATTGTATTACTGTGCCCAATTTCGAATTACATTATCCTGACTTTCGATTCTAAGATTCCTAATTATTAGTTTAGCAAGCATTAGTAATGTTCAAAAACAATATTTGTCCTAATGTCTCTTCCCTACCATTGGAGCGTTTATCCCGCTCCAATACTATTACATCTATGTGAAAATAGTAATGTGATCTATCCGCTTAGTTTAATAGATCTGTACACCTTTGTATGTCAATATGATGTCAAGAATATATTTGTTATTCAAAACGTCAACAGTGATAATTAAATTTGATAAATCAGAAAATGTCTTTAAAATACAATGTGCATGTTTTAAAAGAAACAGTAAAACTACTCAAAGAATATGAAACGCAAAAAGTGTTGTGTCCAGCGGAGTTCATTAATTCAAAAAATCTAGCGGAAATACCAGAGGAAGTTTACATCATTTATCTCGGTCTGATGAAACATGTGAGTTTTTTCGATGAGTTGTCAGTCGAATTTCTAGAACAATTTCAACTCAAAAAAACAAACAAATGGATTATAGAGTCGTTCATGTATTTACTCATCTTTGTACTGGAAGAAAGCAATTATTATGATATTAAATCAGTTTTTCTTAATATACATAATAAACACACATACAAAATTATAGATTTCTTGGTTCAGGATGAGAATCAAATATTTTGTGCAAGAACTGGTTGCAAATATTTTGATAAAGATTATATATTAGAAAATGTTGTTTATTCACTGTTGAGAAATGAAAAACTACTTATGCTAATGGCAAAACAATTATGCATCGAAATAAATGAAAGGGCTTCTGTTATGCCTAAGGAATCTACAATTCCTGTTGCTCCGTCTTGCCTTAAAAGGAAATCTATTCCTGTAGCTCGAGTAGAAAGATTTAGTCGATCAAGTTTTAGGGCATCAAAGATACCGAACTACAAAGCTCAGACTAAAAGATTAGAAAAGTCCTTAGTTAAAGCAAAAGATGAAAATTGGGAAAAAGCAGTGAGATTATTAGAAGAAGCGCAAAAAAATCAATTTAAATGTGCATATAAAAAGAAACAGGTTGAAGAGAAAGAAGAACTTGAAAAATATTCCTTCCGAAGTAAAAAAGCACCTAATTTTAAAACAAATATACCTATTAAAAAAACAAACGCTACTTTAATGAGAGAAGCTGCATTGTTGGTTAAAAATAGAGAAAACGAAATACAGAAGCTTGTTAAATTATTAAATGGTTCTTTTGATAACTCTAAATTGGAAGAAATGGAGGAAGAAATTCGTCAATGCAGGGAAAAAGAGCACGTTCAAAATATTGAACGTAATCATCTCCAAGGACTTTTGACATTTGAAGAAGCACAAATAGCAAAGAAGAAGCTATTACAAGCGAATCAAGAGAAAATGGAAAAATTTAAAGAAGAGAGACTGAATATATTAGCAGAAATATTTGACTGGAAAGAAAACGAACGCGAAAAAATAAGAGCACTAGTCGAAAAGAGTCACAATATTGAAAAATCTGCAAAAGAAGCTGAAAAACGACTTTTAGAGGTGAAGCAATGCAACGCCAAATTAATCGATTATGAATCGAAAAAACGTTTACAAGAAATTCATCAGAAGCGTGAAGAAGAACTAACTGAGAAAGTAAAACTAATACAAGAATTAAGAACGTTGCAGCAGTTGCGTTCTTTAAATGTTAAACAATTTGATCCTACTGAATGTCCAAACTTTGGTCTTCTATGTGAGATGTCGATAGCAGAATTGCGACAAAGACTTGATGCCTTGAAAATAGAAATGCAAGAAGAGTTAAAAGAAAGAAAAAGATGCGTTGCCGCGGAAAGACAGAGAAAAGAACTGCTAATCGATAATGTAAAAGAATTTATTTCACAATCGCGAATGTCAAAGTCAAAGTCTGTGCCAAATGCTCCGCCAAAATTGGAACAGAACTCTGAAATCATTTCTCTACGGGAAAGGTTACAGCGTGCTAGAGAACTGAATGCAGTGAAGTCTTTGCGATCATGTACACCATGCATCTAACATTAAATTACATTTAGGATTCAAATAAAATTCAAAAACAAATATTTTATGTTTGCTTTCCGTCATTAGATTTTAACGATATTTTTCGAATAAAGTAATTCATTTACGCACAATTTGAATTATGAGGTTATGCCTTTAAGTAATTACTCGCCAGTCTTAAGTTCAAAATAATATTATTGCAAGAAATATAAATTCATGAAAATATTTGGTGATTATGTAACTTCTAAATATTATAAATCAATTAAGTTGTATATTTAAAAAGGGTTCTTGGAATTTTAAATTATTAGCAAACGGGTGTTTTGCGATTTAAGTTGGAACCTTTCAGAATTTTTAAGAAAGTGTAGAAAATCGCTGGAAGAAATACATTAAGAAACGAGTTGTCGGCATACAAATAAAAAAATGATGCCTGCAAACTATTGCATTGATAGACCAGCAATATAAACAGAAAAAAATAGGAGTTTGCACCTCATGACTTTCTTACATACATACATTTGTGCCTTCTCAATTTTTTAAACAAAAGTTGTTCAAAATTAAGTTTTGTATATTATTAACTTATTAATAAGCCTGCGCGTTACTGCGTGTTACTTCCGGTCAAAATTTAAAAATTTTCTTTTACAAAAATTGTTCCAATTCCAGCTCTACTTTTATTCCTTAGCAGTCGTTTATGGATCTCTTAGAGGCAAATGGCTTTTTCTAGTACAACCTCACATCTGGAAAATTTTCTTTTACAAAAATTGTTCCAATTCCAGCTCTACTTTAATTCCTTAGCACTCGTTTATGGAACCCTTGGAGGCTAATTGCTTTTTCTTGTACAACCTCACAGCTGGAGGCCGTTTTACCAGACCAGTTTAAGTACGTGGTAGTAGACCAGCAATAGAGAGCAGAGAATTTTTCCCCACAGCTAATACTCTTATAATTTAGCTTGTTAAGTTTTCTTCACATGCTCCTTCCATTTAAGTTTGACAAGCTGTTTCCCTCTATGGAATTGTGTTGTTGTTCAATACCACTGGAAGATAATTTATTTCTCTGTTTGTCAAGATAATGTGACTAGATTTGTTTACTTTTAGACGCGATAGTCTGCTCCATGCATATCTGTTGCTTATTGCGCTTTGGACTCCGGTATCATTTGCAAATTTAGCTAGTTTGATATTCTCTGCTCCTGAAATGTCACATGTGTGTAGTAGATAAAGTACTAGTCCCAGCACGCTGCCTTAACTAGTTCCAGCACGCTGCCTTAGAAGACTTCCGCATTTGTAGTTTTTAGACCCAAATATTCTTTTTATTGCTTAACTTCAAAGGTTCGCTGTGAGATGGATTCTAAACCTTGCACATACTACACTGGTAGGCATCTCTTTAATTTCAATATAAGTCCTTTATGCCAGATTTTGTCACATTGAGAAGACATGGCCGAGCATATTTTCTTTTCTTCTAGACATTTTTCTATATCTGTTTATTACGAAAACCAAACTGGTGATCGGAAACCGGTTGACTCCTTTTAATTATCTTTTTCACACTTCTTAAGAACACAGCTTTCTAAAAACTCTTGATATCATTGGCAACAATGAAATTTGTCTATATATTTTTATTTCATTTATAGGTTTTCCTGGTTATGGTATCATTATAACTTCGACACTTTTTCATAATATTGGTACGTGTTTTAGCCTGAAGGCACATTAATTAGGTGAGTTATTTCACGATGCCTTTTCAAGGCAATTGCTTTAATATTTTCCCTGTAGTTAGGTCAAATGATGAAGCTTTTTTAGAATTCCACTTAGTTATGTTATCGATTTGTAGAGTTATTTACCCTTTTTTTTCTAATTAAACGTGAGCCTCAATGTGTATGTTTGGTATTAAAATCTCCACCTACTACGTATGAATTGATCTCCAAGTGTTATGAAGAATTTTACATTTTTATTTTTGTATATTGCGTGTGTTGGTGGCGTGTACATCGCTGCAAGGGTAATTTCATGTTTTCTTGTTTTAGTGCTTATGCTACCTGCCAGTAGTTTTTCTGTTTCGTATTCTGCTCGTTCATAATGCTTATTTTTTTACTATTCTATTATTTTTACTACCTCGCTGAGTTTTGTGAATACAGAACGTGGTAGACTTGGTATTCCTTAAATTTGATATAGATTTGACTTGTAAAGTGTGTTTCTGAAATTAAGCATACATAAATATTAAGAAACTAAAGTTGGAGTCTGTAGCTTGAAACTACACAAAAACACTAAAACACCTTCACCACACTAAAGCACAAAAAAAAGGCTAAATACGTATTTCAACAACTAAGTTGTCATCATCAGTAGCACTGATTAAAAATCGCGTTGTCTACATACCGTAGCGTAACAGAACAACGAGTGTTGTTCTGTTACGCTACGGTGTGTAGACAACACTCGTTGTTCTGTTACGCTACGGTGTGTAGACAGCGCGATTTTTAATCAGTGCTACTGATGATGACAACTTAGTTGTTGAAATACGTATTTAGCCATTTTTGTGCTTTAGTGTGGTGAAGGTGTTTTAGTGTTTTTGTGTATACATAAATATTCTCCTGCTAGTGGTTGTAGAAATCCATTTCAGTTCCATTCTAATATTTGTAGGTCACTACCCATTAGGACTAGCTCGACGTCTTTGACTCTTTTCAATTTTGGTTAATCTATCACAGATTGTCGTTTTTCTTGTTGTTTGAGAGGGCACCCAGGTGCAAATCAGTATGAGAATAAATATAAACGGAAAAATGATCCTAATTGTAATTAGTTTCGCTATTGTATCAGAGATATTTTATTCACTCTATATCCTGCTACACTCCTTTATATTTTGATTTAGTAAAAGGGTACAGTAAATGGCGTAACCACGAAACTGTCCATCTATATTTCAAATTCCAAGTTTCTGCAAATTACTGTTCCGCATCGATGAAACATTAAGGACTAAGGACGGTAGTGTGAGTGCAAATAAGTGACTCACAATTCAACGGTTTTGTGTCTGGCGTAGAGATATCTCATATCTTACAATTTATACAATATATGTGAGCTATCGTGTCACTAATAGACTGTAATCTACGTAACGTACTTAAATTAAATTTAACACAATAAGAATAACTATCGTGCACAACTATGTGATATTGCAAAGCTTAAAGGTCGCTTGTAGAATTAACACACTATATATGGAAACGTAATTCTTGTCCAGAGTTCAAACTATCCACGATGAGAGTACACTCGTGCTTTAAAATTACAAACTTATTGAATAATCTTGGTATATTAAGTAGATTTAAATTAAAGAATTTAAACTAAGTCTTTTTGACAACAACAAACTAAAATTATAAATAAGACTGTCAGATGGTATAATTTAAATACACAATTTCGCAAAGGATAAAGATCAGTTATAATTTAATTACTAAGATCTTGGCTAACGAGGTCTTAACTTAGTCCTAAGAGTTAAAAATTAGGAACTTTCAAGGTCGTGTCCTAACGCGGTCGTAAGAAACTTACGACTATAAGACCAGCTGTCTGAACGATAACACGTATACTCAATGATTGAATTTTCTTAAAACTAATACTAATACTAAGTTAGGACTAATTCACGCTGTATTAACCCAATATTAACCCAAGTCGCTACTAAGGAACCTACATCCAGCACTTTGACCTTTGAACAACAGTGCCAATTAACTAACAACTATTCCAAAAGAGGACCCCAAAAGCTAACATGAGAAAATAATAATAATACTTTTAAAATCCTGTAAGTATCGCAAAATAAATGTAATAAATCAGGATAAATTAAAGAGCACTTGAACCCGAAGACAAAACAACACAAAAAGAGATAAACACGATTCAGCAAGGAAACATGTGCGATATATGTTTTGAATTTTGATTCTGTAAGATACAGAGGATTGCAAAACTAAAATGTGCGATCCCAGAGAAAAACCATAATAAAGGTAGTACTTAATTTCCGTAAATACAGGGTCTGATTAAAAATAAAGTGTAACAATCCAAATTTAAGATACTAACAGTAATTGCTTTTTTGTACTCGCTTATCAAAACCTGTCATTTCACAATTCGATTTGCGTGCGTAAAAAGTCACTTTAAACACGAGTGCGTAAAAGTAAAGTTGGTACTTCCTAGAACTTGATTAATTTAGTGACATTTTAAAATCATAAATTCCTAACCTTAATAATATGCTACCCAGTTCGTTGTTTTTCTATGAAAATAAAAGGAAATGAAATAGAATTTTTTGAATTTGATAATTTTAAATTAAATGTCACTTCAAATAATCAATACTGCCAATTCAATTTTTTTTAATTAATATCAAGAGATTAGTAGTGTGTCATAAACGATAACGTATTTAACAATATGTATTATTATTATAGTTCTCGTACAAAAAATATTGTACAAACTTCGTGCGTGAAACATTTTGCGAATTCGTGTCCATAAAGCGCTCGCCTTTCGGCTCGCGCTTTAAACTGGTCACTCATTCGCGAAATATGATTTCACGCACTTGGTTCGTAAATAACTATTTTACTTTATAAGCAGAATCATAAAAAATTGCATGGTCAAAAAAAGATTCATAAAAGTGAATCAGCCCGTGTGTCATAGACAGCCCAATTTCCAACAATCTTTCTCTGTGTGTTTACCGTCACGAGAACGTCGTTATGCGTCAGTGTAATTTCGTGTATTTGGTTTAGCCCTATATTTTTTTTTTTGCAAAATCTACATATTACTACTTGTATGGGTGAAGTGAAAAAAATATTTGGTTTAGATATTTTCTATTACACCGCTACTCTTTCCGCGTTCTTGATAGCAATGTTTACACATGATAGTATGTACACACAGAGATATATATATTCTGTACTTTAATTAATAGTATTGATTTCCTGCTCAAAGGCGTGGCAATGTTTAACATCACCTTATCAAGACAATATAAATACTCGTACAAATATTTACAAAAACATTTGGATTCTAAAATTGCGCCCGTAATGACGTCAGTGTATTCTTAAGGAAAAAAACGATTAGTTAGAAGGTGTAATGAATATTTAGTGAAAACAGAAAATTGTTCTGTTGTATAATACTTATATTATTTTAGAACATATCTATTTAGGTCGCCCAGGTTTTTCTAACGCAACAGAAAGCGATATGAATTATCATAATGCAAAATAAACTATTTTATAGAATCGAATTTCCAAAACAATAATAAACGTATTTATTGATTAATTTATAAGCACTGCCAACAGAGTGGGTCCATGCTGTTGCACTAGAGCGTTAAATTCGTTAAACTGACTGTTGTTATTGGAACATCACTAAAATGCAACTAATAGGCACTTTATAATATATATACTGTAAATTAAATTCATGTAAATAAAGAAATATATAAAGCTAATATATAATAGAAATAGATATGATAAAAGCGTCATGCTGCTGTCAAATTTTTATACTAGGAATTTAGTAATCTGACAACTACGACCGAAATATTACAGAAGCATATGTGTTAGGAATCTTTTGCATAGATAGGTATAAGAATTCTAAATAATTTTATGTTATAAGGTGTGTATAATATTGTAACGTTTTCGGATTCGCAATAAACAACTCGTGCAATTTATTTATTTAAAACAGTTTGTATATTCATAAACGTAAAATTAATTACAATATAAAAATGTAAAACTAATGTATCACATTTAAACTACTTCGATTTAAATTAACACAGGTATTTATTTCTATTACTAATATTTATGTCCGTATATTTAAATCACTTCTATTTATATAACATTCTAATATTTATGACTTTTCTTCGGCTACCACTCAAGGAACTATTTATTTATTTCTTATATTTATTTCTACTTTGGTCTGTTCCGCGCGTCGACTACTTAAGGAACTTCTTATTCCGGAATTATTCATCCATCCGTTCAACTGCCTTTTATATACACATACGAAACATCTCGAAGCATTCGCGTAAACTCCATCTTCCTCTCGATGTTTGTAGAACATTCGACAGACATTCTGTCTCGACGCATATAAAATGGATGATTTATTGCTTTACAACTGTTTACCAGTCACGCCGAATATTTGCCTTTCTTTTGTGCACTTGTTTCGTTACAATATGTATATGGTTTAAGATTGCTCGTTTTTATTTATTTATTCACAGTTAGAAAGTTACTCTTATCTTTTTCCAATTTTCTTTAATATGTAGATATCTTTTTTTCCTTTATATAAAAATGTTTCACTGCTGCTGCATATTAATTAATTATTGTCGTATTTTATTTTCTCATCAAAATATTAATTATGAGATTTACATCTGTAATTGAATTTTGTATTCTGTTGAGAAGATGAGTTTTTATTTTTATTATCATTAAATATCGATTTAGTTTTAAAGTGAAACCAACATAGAACGTCTCTTGCACTTCTTTGCATTCGCTGATTATGAGCTTGATGAATAATTAATGTAAAAAGAAGGCAGTGGACCATATGGTACTAAAATTTATAAAGGACAACTCTTTGTAGGAAAAGAAAGCGAAAAATCTATTGTGAAATGACACGTTTTGCTTTTTGTTGTACATGTATGGGGAAGGTGAGAATCATAATAAAACACTTGAATTGCCGCAACCATCTACGAAGGCGGGTCAATATGTCCGTGACTTTTTGAATGAAACACAGGTTTTTGAATAAAAAATCATTTTATTTTTCAACATAGTCTCCTTTGAGCTCTATACACTTTGTCCAACGTTTCCCCAATGTTTTTATCCCTTCCAAAAAATAAGATTTTTTGAGGTCATCAAAATAGGTATTTGTATGTGAGATGATTTCATCCTTGGAGTCAAATCTCTTTTCGCCGATCCATTTCTTCAGGTTTGGAAACAATAAATAGTCACTCGGGTCTAAATCCGGAGAATAAGGCGGATGAGGGCGCAATTCGTAGCCGAATTTAAGGATTTTTGCCATGGTAACTGTACATGTGTGCACCCTTGCATTGTCCTGGTGGAAAAGAACTTTTTTCTTGGTCAAATGCGGTCGTTTGTTTTTAAAATCCTCATTAAATCGACTCAATAATTTTGCATAATATTCACCATTGATTGTTTTACCCGTTTGAAGGTAGTCAATGTGGATTATACCGCGTGCATCCCAAAAAACGGTCGCCATGACTTTATTGGCTGATAAACCCAACTTGGCCTTTTTTGGCACCAATTCACTTCGAGAAACCCATTGTTTTGACTGCTGTTTTATCTCTGGTGTGTTGTGGTGGATCCACGTTTTGTCCAGGGTCACGAAACGGCGCAAAAACTCGTCCATATTGCGGTTAAATAACGCCAGACTCTCCTGGGAAGTTGTCACACGATTGCGTTTGTGGTCGATTGTGAGCAAACGTGGCACCCATCTTGCGGAAAGCTTTCTCATACCCAAGTGATCATTCAAAATTGAAACCACTGAGCCATGTGATATGTCATCACCTCAACTGGGCGTCCAGAACGTTCGGCATCTTCCGTGCTTGTACGGTCAAAACTAAATTCAGTAAACCACTTTTTTATCATTGAAATTGATGGTACAGAGTTCCCATAGTATTTATCAAGCTTAGCCTTGGTTTGAGTGATGGTTTTTTTCCCGCAAAAAATAATGCTTAATGAGCACACGAAATTCACATTTTTCCACTTTCTCCTCAAAGCACGCGGTAGTCTGCTATCAATGGCTGTCAAACAAAAACTAAATGACGCAGCTTGTTGAAATTTTGACAGGAGTCAACTGACAGATGTCTGTTGACAGGAGCAGTATTGTCCTTTCAGTTAAGAGGCGGGAAATTCAAAAAGTCACGGACATATTGACCCACCCTCTTAGTTTTACACTTAGACCAGCGGTTCAGAATGCCATTATATAGGTAGGTAAGTTACGACACAAACAAAGACACTGTGATGTTATAACAGTGTTTACAAATTGCATTGCTTTGAACAAGTTGTAGTTTGTAAATAATTGATTTCCAACCTGTATGTTGCAACCACGCACAGTTCTGGTAGCATATTAGCTGCTTTCCATTTGCCATAAATCTCAGATAATATTACCTCATTTTAACTGAGGTTATATTTTGACGCGTTCCTTTTGTAGTCAGGTGACTGAGATAAAGTGAGATTTTTACCGCCCCTATTACCGATTCCGAGGTTGCTCAGAACTATCCTCACTACTGAGTTTTAAATATCACTTGATAATCTGCATCGGTTGATTTATTATGTTCCTATAATTATTAATATAATTATAATTAACTATTAATTTTGCAGTTCGTTATCTTATTAGAGCAATAACTTGCAGCTAGTTCAGAGTTTGACAGAGTATAACGTAATAACAATAAGACGCAAGCGTAAAATTTCACTTGACGAAATCTTTCAACCAAGTGAGAGAATCTCACTTGAAATGATCAGAGGCACTCACATCACTTTAGCTCCGCTCAGATCTCTATTAATGATGATCATTATTTAGGTTTCTATGGTTTTGAATAAGCAATACTACCAGTAGTAATGAAAGTACCCAGTACCCTTCTAAAAGCATCTGTCCTGGGATCTTCCAGGGTAAAGCTACTGCTAAACTCTCTCTTCTTTGTCATTCTTTTACTATAAAAATCATATCCGTAAGCTCTCCTTTAGAAAAATTCATTACAAACCTACTTAAATTATTTTAAGCTGACTAGCATCAAAAAAATTCGCCTGACAGTTGCGAAGAAACTTATCAAACGTCATCCATTTAATTGTCAATTTCGTAGCAACTATCATGGCTTACTATACCGTATTCAAATAAAATATATAAGGTTGGCAAAATTTAAAAAAAAAATTACAATAGCTCAGCAATAACTTAGCAATTAAAAAATGAAGCGATATACACACTGCTTTATTTGAAAAAAAAATTGACGTTCAGACCAAAATGTATATAAGCTTAATCTAGTTTTGTACACATGCAATTATACCTTGTCTCAGAATAAGAAGGAGTGATTCAAATATCCCGCCAAAACATGGAACACATAGCTTAAAATTTAGTAGACAATTTGATATGACATCATGACAATTGAGGTTAGATGAACTGTATTAATACTAACTAAGGATTTAGCTGTTTTGTGTTTCATTTACTACTTTCATTAAAATAGATGGATGTGCCGCTTTTCATTCTACCAGTCAAAGCAGCAATACGAGTGCACGGCAATTGGAAAGAGGCGAGTAAAGTTATAAACACAAGTGAGAGTAAAGTTATAAACACAAGTAGGTGCATACATCTATAATTTGATGAATATAAATCTCTTAACATTCAAATCTGTTCATTCCAGAGAAATAGAGTAGGGGAGAACGCGCTTAAAGATGCGCCAACTAAGTTAAATTGAATTCCGCCATTTTGAAGGTTATATTTATACCTAGCTCAACAATTCGCATGTAAAGTTCATTGACTTAGAAAAATGTAAACAAACTTACGTGTGAAAAGAAATGCCTTCCTGCAAAATGGCGACCACTATAGCGTTTGCTTAAAACTGGATGCGCACTCGTCGAAGCGCGTTCTCCCCTACTCTATTTCTCTGGTTCATTCTAGTTTTTCAAAAAAAATCATTAGAAGAATCTATGGATAAAGGCCCAATTTACAAATGAAAAGAGTAGACTTTGTTCTGAACGTTTTGAGAAGGATTGCCATTATAAATATATAATTACTGCACATTTTAGTGAATGTGCTATATCAACATGAAAATTGTGAATCAAGTCTATTTATTATTAAATATTTGTATCAGCGAGCAAGAATGAATCAAATCGTCCTTAAGAACTTGGAGAAAAAGTTTATGCTTATTAGTTTCTATTGTAAATATCAATAAAGAACTTGTACAGATAAATCATTCGTATTACTGCTACAAACCTTGAGAAGGTAAATTCAAGCAACTACTCTTGGAAATGTGAAGCTTACATAGAACAGTAATAAATTGAAAAATTTACATCGGCTGAAGTTGTTTACACGACCTGCAAAGATAATTACATATACCTACACATTACTAATTATTCTTCTCTATTAAAATTGATGTATTTTGAAAAAATATATAGTATAACACATTTTTATTTCTATTATATATTGGAAATTAACAATAATTTAGTGTTCACAAGATTAAAAATTTACATGGTCAGCATAATTTTTCCAAATACTTATTGTAACATTTGTAATTGCTTCTGTCAAAAGTTCTCGAATAACTGATATTCTGAAAGGGGATTTTTTTGAAGTAACTTCACATTATGTATCAATTCAGAACGTATATGAAGTATTCTTAATTGCCTATCTTTATCGGTATGCCTTTTTAATCCTACAGGTTTTCAACAAAGCTTGTCGTGCACTCATTATACTTGTGGCAATCCAAACTTTTTCCCAAATATTCTCCACCAGATATTTTCACCTTTTTCTATTAGTACAGGTTTCTTTACGTTTGACATATCTGAAATATAACATGTATATGAACATGTGGTAATATAATTAGTATTTAATTAACACTTACTTGAAATTAATGCGTCAATTCTAGAATATATGTGAGATGTTCAGTTCATTTATGGTATGAACTCATCTATAGTTATTTTTGCAATGATATTAATTGTTGGACGTTTTATTTTTGCACTGTCGTACAGTATTTTTGACAGATTCATCAAATTCAAAGTTTTAAATGCCTGATCACTTGTTCCTTAGGTCTTAAGCCGTCTGATCAACTCATGCTCGTGTTGTACATAAAAGTACGGATTTTATTTAATAACACAATAAACTATAATAAACCGAAGTAAAAATGTAAGAGACTAGGTTATGGCTTGACTATAAACATAAAATGACGTTTTGTCAAACTTATTTTCCCATGTTAAACTTGCCTACGCAAGAACCAATGAAATACCTTAAAAATATACGCCATTTTGGCGCGATATTTGAATCACTCCTTCTTATTCTGAGACAAGGTATAGTAGTTGAAAAAAAATAAGTATGCCTGTATTAGGTTATTTTATTATGAAGAACATTACCAAAGAAGGTGACTTTCTAATACGCAGTTTTCGAACTGTTTCGAAAAATCTTTTTTCATAAATGCACTTTGTATATTATTGTGTATTATTATTATAGCTATCTATATATAACTATATTTGTGTAAATATTTACAGGTTAACTATGGTTCACCAGCGGAAAAAGCGGGTCTACTTGCCGGTGATTCAGTAATCAGAATAAACACAACTGACGTATATAATTTAAGGCACAAGGACGCCCAAGATGTTATTATTCGTGCTGGACCTTCGTTTGAAATAACAGTTCAGAGGTATGTCCTACGCATATGTTGAGCCAATACGTTATTTATTGATATAATGCCATATTCATTTGTTATTTGTTCGTGTTTAGAGGCGGTTCAGCGTGGAAACCTTCAGTGACACCTTTGCCAAAACCAGCAGTTAACAATAATTATTCACCAGTTACTAAGACTTCGTTAGCGGCTAAACCGCAACCTTCCGTTGGATCTATTGGTACAGGACACAATTTATCTGCTAAACCTTTTAGCCCTCAAGTAAGTTTTGTTCTTAAGCAATTTAGATGTTTTGAGTTTTCTATAATAAATAATGTCTTTTTGTCAGTTGAATGGTGCCGTGAACGGAACTGGTCCAAAATTAGTCAATAAGCAGTATAACTCTCCAGTAGGACTTTATTCCGAGGAAAGCATCGCTGAAACTTTATCAGCACAAACCGAAGTTTTAGCAACTGGTGTATTAGGGTAAGCTGAATGAAATACTTAATCTAGTAATATAGACGACACAAGTTATTCAATGTATTGATTTATACAAATTATTTATTGCAAATAAAATTTAGAAGAAATTTCTAGGATTTGAGTCAATTGTAGTTCACTATTGCAATAACATAAATGTAAGACTACTCTTGTATAAACTGACTGATTTAGATACAACATTTAGTTCAAAAGATATCGGATATCGATTTATAAAGACATAAACTAAATAAATATTTACCAGAAATATAGAATTTAAGTCATAGAAAAACTATATTCCATAAACTATAAATCAAAATAAATCCATATAAACTTTTAGTACCAACATTACTTAATTTCTAATAATATCAACCGATGTGGGTCGAAGTTTATAATTTGTTGGCTGATAATCAAATAAAAAGTATGTGCTAGAGATTTGGTGTACAGCCAGCTATTTGTTTAATTAATTGCATGTTATTGCTCTTACTGGACAAACGAATCGTTTAATACAAAAATCGATTTTGTTATGTTTTTGTGGTTAAAATATAAATAAGTAGCTATTGAAAGATATAATTTTTAAGAATGGTTTTATTATAGGGAGTATTGAAGTATGAAGTATTTGCAATACACAAACATTATCTATAGGTGTAAATAGTTGATGTGCACACTTCTTGGATCTTGTAAACGGTCAGAAATAAAAATCTGTTTAAATGACACAAAATGTTTTTGATCCGGTGGGCTAAATAGAGAAAAATAAATAAATGGAAAACGATAAATAATCTACTATATTTTGTGTAACAATTGCTAAATTAGAATGATAACACTAACAATGCAGTTTTTACGTAAAACTTGAATGCAACATTAACTTTGGCTTAGCTCTTGATGATTTCAGTATATTATCATTAGTCTTGACTTTATGAGAATGAAAATAAAAGCTGTTTTACATCAACAATGATAAATACGTAATTATATTCAAGTGATTTGAAGTTTTGGGTCAAGTGTTACTATGGACTATAGATATTTATTCTTTTGTCATAGTCTGTGGCTAACCAACGGATGTAGATACTCCGCGTGCATTCAGCAGCGCTGCAGTTGCCTTATTTAAAAACGGTACTGAATTAAGAAACACGCCTCGTATATACATCAGACTGTAAGCGTATTTTTGCTGTAAAATTTTATGTAATGTTGGAAAAATGGATTTTATGGTAACGACAGTTTTGTAACTTGGGGCAATACCACAATCATACAAGACGTATACTCGAAAAAAAAGTAATTTACCAGTAACACATGCAAATTGAACAATTTTGTGGAGACTCTGGCAAACAAAATTGCTAAGAAAACGTATAATAAAAACCAGCTAGTATATTAATTAATGGAAGACATCCATTCGTTGGCTAATAAAATAATCTGAAGTCCTTATAATTATTCTACTTCTCTCT
Organism: Amphimallon solstitiale; assembly: GCA_963170755.1. Classification (NCBI taxonomy): domain Eukaryota; kingdom Metazoa; phylum Arthropoda; class Insecta; order Coleoptera; family Scarabaeidae; genus Amphimallon; species Amphimallon solstitiale. The sequence continues at coordinate 117,518,616 of OY720679.1, forward strand.
CGTAGTTTAGTATGTTCTGTCATGACTGCCTTTTAGCACTCTACTGATACTGACGTACTTTACCCGTTTGGCGATTCTGTTATGATTCATTCTATTAACGTGGACTCTCCACTGTCGTCTCCGAGAGCTGGCTCATCAAACAACGTCTTCAGGTTGCAGTTTTTCTCTGATAGCTCTGCTTTAGATTTGATCACGTAATGTTACTCCTTTTATCATTCTAAAAGTTTTCATTTTAATGCTTCTCGCTGGGTTCTTATTGATGACTTGGATGGAATTTGTTCTTACTTCCTCTATTAAGTTACTGGCACTTGATATTTTCGATTGCAGGTAACTGAATTTTATCACCTGTTCCATCGGTTCGTTACTCACCGTTTAGTTTGGATCCTTCGATATTACAATCGAAGTGGTTTAAGCCCAGGTTAACTGTTTGGTTTCTTTGATAATATCGTTTATCAAGATACTGAAGAGTGTTGGGTTTAGGTCATCTCCTTGATTAACTTTAAATTTCACGTCTATTTTCGGTGTCAAAACCTAATTAAATTTAATATGAGCTTTACTATTTCTCTTTAGGCCTTGGATTATCCTTATGTATTTATTGTTAATTCGTTAATTTTGTAGTGCCGGAGAGTGACTGTGATATCCAGCACTCGTATCCGGTTAAATGCTTGTGCTAAGTCTACCATACACAGATATACTGATTTTTTGAATTCAATTCCATTTTCTGACAGTGGCCGCAATATGAAGATTGCATGAACGCGTTGAATTATTTTTGTGATATCTTTGTTATTCCTTGCATATTCCTAAATTGGACTCAATTTTGTGAGCTTCTGTGATTCTGTTTTCGGGACTGATCGCGACTATATACTTCTACCTTAAAAATTGCAACACGACATACATGGAGGTTAATTCTCTGATTGTTTGGATTACTCGATTTTGGGTTTCTTTGTAGCTATTATACATTTCTTGTATATTCTGATTTCTGTATTATAAGCATGCAATTCATTTCTAAGCTAGGTTCTTCTTCTGTTTCAGTTACTTTTCCTGTCTCCTTATAACTGTGACTTTGTATTATATTTGTTTTTAATTTTTTAATTTGCCACAAATTTGGTTTACTTTGTCACGTTCTGAGACATATGTTTGACCTTTTATTTTGAGCCTTTCTTGATATAATGTTGATGTGCGTTCATTTACCAATGATTCACTGTTGAATTTGGATATTGCAGGCTTGTATTTGTGTAAGTTGACTTTTAGGCGCTACTTACATAATCTTACACCGTAGTGTGTTGTTGTTTTTTTTTTCGTCTTTAGTTAATTTGTTTAATGTCTTCTTCGAGAAAAATTTCCGTTCTTCTAGACGTTCACTGATATCAGTTGCGTATATGCTTACCATATTCTTTTCTATCTTGAAGGTTACTTGCATCGTGTTGCCATTAGCGTATTTGACGTCGCGTCGTATATTAGTTCGTCGAAGCTTTTATGCATTAGTGTTCCTACTCTAAAATGCACCCGTTCTTTCGTATTCTTGCCACTATAGAATAATATGTAACAGTTGAGTCTAACATTTCCTTTACCTTTTTTGCTTAGTCTTTGATAGGCAGCATGTGTCGATTTGATGTTTATCTATCTCCAGGAATTTTTTCTGGTATTTATTGTTCCATGATGTTATGTTCCATGTGGCTAGTTGTATAATGGTTCTTCATGCCAGTTTCGGTTTCCTAGCGTGTTATTATTCCGATTTATTCGTCCTTGTTCCGAGGTTTTGCCGACAGTTGTAAGACCATTTGTAATTTAGAATATGCTAGTACAGAATTACATAAAAAACAAAATTAGTTAAAATTCATTCGATCAAATTTTATATTGGTGATATTATAGCATTAAGAATTAGTTTTAAATGTCACACCAATAAATAAATATGAAAATTCCAAATTGCCAATTTACTAGATTGAAAATAGTTTCAGTAAGTCATATACATATAATATTCGTTTTAATTTTTACCTACTTCTACTGATTTAACGATTCTATTTTTCAGAGTTAACTTTAAGAAAAATGAAAAGAATTACGATGCCAGCAACAGTGAAGTATTTCGTATGGTACAAGAAGCCGACAAAGAACCTAGGGACCCAGAACTTGGTACTGTATTGTTTTTCTTATTTATTACTTATTAATTTCAATTTATACCTATTCGAAAATATACAGTGTAACTTTTAATATCTGAGGTACATTGAATTTACCGCCACAGAAAGATATTTAGGGGTTGCTCATACTTACCTTCTGTGTCTATTATCTTTCTCCAGTGGCGTATCATGTAGTAGTAGTTTATTTGCCATCAAAACTTATAAACCGAGTGTTAAAATCATTTGTATATATGAATGATCAAACACTGCCAGAACTTTTCCAGATTTGAATGATATTACAAATATATTTAATTAGTAACATCACTTTCCGCGGAGAAAAGTCTTCAGATATTCCTCTACGATATAAAAGCAGTCAATACCGTTTTCTCAATATTGTTGAACTGATTGTTAGTCATGTTTTTTTATATTTTCCGGGAGAAAATTATATAATTCAGAGTGATTTATTAGTAATAAAGAACACATGTATTCTTAACATTCAGTTGCTATCAGGTTAGTTCTCTTAGTTATAATTCGATCTAATATACATCACGATAGTAACTATAATGTATTAACCAAACAGATTTTTATAGTTATACTATATTTTATGAAAGGCACACGTCAATTTAATGAATAATAATGATAATAACCCATAGGTCAACAATTAAGTGGTGTTGGTAAAATGCAATCATTTTATTTCTTAAATTATTATTAAACTTATCTAAACAACAAAAGACATAGGACTGTGGTTCTGGTAAGAGCTGTTTTTGATATAGACACCAACAAATAGTGAAAAAATGAGTACACATGTAACAGACTAAAACAAGAACACAATAATATAATTAACAAGGCGACTCTTAATTTTTGATAATCATACATACGTTTTGAACCTAATAACCAACTTCAAAATGTAAAATACACTATAACTATGCCAACAAATTAAAATGTACCTCTGACTTTAAAAATCACCCTGTATTCATTCATTCATATTGATTTCAGTTATTATTATTGCATTTACTTTTTTGCTTAGAAAGTAGTTCACCGATTCTCTGCAAAAGTCAACACTTTTGATATAAAATTATGTACCTGTATATTCAAATAAATTTAATTTTGTTTAGTGAGATTATTGTATGTTCATGAAATTTGTATTATATTCCAAAATAGACATGATACTGAGGAAATACATTAGCAACAAACATTACTTCATTATTGATTCCTGGCTTTGTAAGACAATTTTATGGTTCTTTCTTTATATTTCTCATCAACTACTCAAAAATTATCTTATTCCCTAAATACATTTCTCTCTTTCGCAATGATTGACTTGTCGACTGGTGCAGTATCATGGTGTAAGCAAATAACTTGTGTCATATCTTCCGTAACATTTATTAGCTTTAAGAATATTTAGCTATCTAAATACATTCCTCTTGAATAATACTCCGCTTTCATTGTACCATGTTAGCAATCAACATGCACCAATAACTTAAAAAAAATGTTGATGTGTTGCTCAATTTCACCTGTCAATTAATATATTATAGAAACGCCGTTTCAGTACTATCATAATAATAACATTCACACACATTTTGACATTGTTATAATTATCACCCGAACAAAACAAATTTGTGAACAATCTTTGCCTACTAAATAGAATAGTCAAGTATTGAATAAAATATACTTACAGAAAAGTACTATTAGTAACATTTATTTATGATATTCATATTGTAACAGGCTTTCACATATTATTATTTTATTAGTAGGTACAACCAATATATGTTTTAATGTGAATTAGTTAATTTTTCGTGTCAATATTAATTAATAGTGGCATTATATCTTTCTTTGTACAGGGTTATTCATTATAAATTACCCACCCTTTATCATCGTTATTATTGCATATACAAAAAAATGTTTCAAATAAAAGTTATGTGGCTGATACTGAATTTTCTTTGCATGCTATCAAAAACACAGTGGCGTGCAGATACAACGGTATAAAATGAAAATAATGTTTTTTTTTTAATGACAGCCTGTATATTATTAAATTTTTATAATGGTATTTTTACTCTTATTTCAAAAATATACCATGTGATACCGGTACCTTAAACCGTATTCGAGTTATTAAATGTCGAATATCATAGTTACTTACTATGGAAAAGTTAACATTATTTTGACTATTTTATTAAGGAAATGTCATTTATCAAACACAAATAATTGTCATTTTCATAGCTCACTTTAATAATGTTAACTTTTCCATAGTAGAGTAACTACGATATTCGACATTTAATAACTCGAAAACGGTTTAAGGTACCGGTATCATATGGTATATTTTTGAAATCAGAGTAAAAAGACCATTATAAAAATCTAATAATATATAGGGTGTTCTATTTTAAAAAAAACATCGTTTTCTATTTATACCATTGTATCTGCACGCCACTGTGTTTTTTATAGCATGCAAACAAAATTCAGTCTCAGCCACATAACTTTTACTTGAAAAATGTTGTTGCATATGCAATAATAAGGATGATAAAGGCTGGATAATTTATAATGAATAACCCTGTACTTTGCACTTTGACCGTGTTGGTTACTAAATCGATTCTACTATATAACAAATACTAATATACTATCCCAGATATCCCAAGAAATGTCGAATTCATTCTTCTGAAGACCTTAAAATCTTAGCAATGTCCTGGATCTTTGATACGCCTGCTACATCGATCTTGTTTTGATTAATTCTCATAAAGATGAACATACATTATGTCTGTAGCGACAAGTCGGTTAATAACTTATCTGACTCGTCTACATGAACTTAAAAAAAAATTTCGCTCATGATTTAATATCTAAACACTCATTTGGAATGGCGTAAACATTTACAGAATCCGATTTTGAGATTCTAAGGTACCTGTGTAGAATTCTCAAACTCATATTAAAACTGCTTCTTTAATCTAACATCACCCACTATCAAAGGCTTGTTCTTCTGGTCTGAACAAATAAGCGTCATACAATGGCTTTTATGACGTGGTCGTGTATGGATAGCACAGATAGGGTCAGTATGCCGAATATGAGACCCCTGCCTAATATGAGACCCCAACCTACATGACGTAGAAAGTGCCGCCGCCTGGTGACTAGACCGTAAAACAATCGTTTATAGCATCATTGGTAATCAGTCAAACAGTCGAGTGTTTTTAAGTGCAAACAAAGGTACAGTGATTTTTCTTCGAATTTTGTGCTTGCCTACTTTTTTACATCAACAACTTTACCGGCTGTTTTCACTTTCAAGGTAAGACTTTGTTTAAAACGTAAGTATTAGATAGACAGCTATAAATGTGAAGTGTAAATATACTACTTTGTTTTTAAGTTAACTTAAATCCTAACCTAAAAAATTCGCTGGAGTATATAACAACGTGGTCGTGCCCAATATGAGACCCTGACCTAAGCCTAATATGAGATAGGGTCTCATATTAGGTATACTAGTTTTTATCGTATAAAAAGCATGTTTTTTGTCATCTTAGATGCCTCTCGAAACGAAACGCAAAAAGTGGGATGCTGTAATGATGATGCGAGCTGTAAAAGCAGTAAGGAATCGTGAAATGGGCTATAAAAAAGCTGCAAAATACTTTGAAGTTCCAAAAGGGACATTGGAACGTTACGTTAAGGATTCCGAAAAAACAGCTGAATCACTGGTAAACGTTCGTATGGGAAGAAAGCCCACTTTACCACAACACCTTGAAGATTTGCTGGTAAAATACTGCGTTGAGATGGATTCAAGGTTTTATGGTTTAAGAAGGAGAGATATTAAAAAAATGGCGTTTCGGCTTGCTATAAAAAATGGTTTAAACCATCCGTTTTCTTATAGACAACAATGTGCTGGTGATAAATGGTTAAGGGGATTTTTACGAAGACACACGCAGCTCTCTCTAAAAAAGCCTCAAGGAACATCGTTCGCAAGAGTCAAGGGATTTAGTCCAGAAAACGTCAAACGCTTTTTTGAAATCTATGAACCTGAATTGTTGAAAATTAACAGCCAACCACATAGGTTGTACAACGTTGACGAAACAGGGGTCACTATTGTGCAACACAAGGTAGCTAAGGTCATCACACTAAAAGGGAAAAAGAATGTAGGAACTTTGACATCGGCAGAACGGGGGCATCTTATCACGGTGGTAACGTGCATGAATGCATCAGGCTCCTTCGTCCCTCCATTGATAGTTTGGCCACGAAAAAACATGCAAGATGCCTTGATGGAAGGGACTCCCTCAGGATCAATCGCTGCATGCCATCCATCAGGTTGGATACAAACAGACATTTTTACAATGTGGTTCAACCATTTTCTAAAGCACGTGAAACCTTCTGAAGATGATCCGGTGCTTTTATTGCTTGATGGGCATAACTCACACACCCGAAACATGGACGTCATAGACAAAGCTAGGGAACATCATGTATCAATCGTTTGCCTTCCCCCACATTCAAGCCATAAGATGCAACCGCTCGATGTCAGCTTTATGTTTCCACTGAAAACATTCTACGCTCAAGCAATTGAGGATTGGCTCCATTCTAACCCCGGTAAAGTTGTAACCAATTTTAATGTTGATCGTCTATTTGGTGTTGCTTATAACAGAGCTGCTACTATGAATAATTCCATTAATGGCTTCAAAAAAACAGGATTATTTCCCTTAAATAAAAATGCATTTGGTGATGAAGACTTTCGTATCCACTCTCACAACTTTGTTTCCTCTGAAGCTGTAGATGCAATAACGCCCACAGGAAGTCCACAACCTTGTAGCAGTAGTGACAATGTGGAACGTATTAAACAAACGACAAATTCAAACAAGTTGTTAGTGACTCCTGAAGAAATAAATCCCTTGCCTACGTTAGCTAAGAACGACCCGTCAAAGCCAACAAGAGCCCGTAAAGCTGCTATTATCACATCAACGCCCTATAAAAATGAATTAGCTATGAGCATTAATAAAAAAGCTCCAGCACCTTTGAAAAAAACTCTATTTCCTACAAGAAACAAAGGAGTAGGTAAAGGGGCCCCTACAGGAAAAGGAAAGATGGATGAAAATACACCACTAGTTAAAAACCGGAGAAAAAATAACCCTAATTATAGCGATGATTACCTTGGCTCAAGTGAAGATGATAGCAGTGATGACAGCATTGGCGACAACGACGCTGAATGCCTTTTTTGTGGTTGTTTATTTTCAAAAGACAAACGGGGCGAGCAGTGGCGTCAGTGTAGAAGGTGTCTAAGATGGGCCCATGAAGACTGTGGGGCTGACGAACTTTTTGTATGTAAACAATGTGAAAAGTTTGAAACTAAAAACAAAAAGTAAACTAAACTTGTAGTGTAAACCAACTAATTTGTTTAAAATGTAACTTTTCTTTTTTACCTACTAGTGTACCTAGCTAACTGTTTTCTAATTCTTGTGTTCAATTTTATTTTTGACCTAGTTTTTATTTAGTAGGTAATTATTATTTATAGTTGTGAAATAGGGGTCTCATAATACGACCACTTTTTTTCAGACGCCAAAAATGTAACACTTATTTTTATAATTAATACAAGGTAACCTGCTTAGCGTTTTTTCGATTTTTGTCATTGCTATGTGTAGTAAAATATATGCATTAAAAGAATATCACGTTGACATTGTAATTTCTTACTTACCTAGTTATATAACGATGAAAACCAAAAGGGGTCTCATATTCGGCATACTGACCCTACTATTCGCCATACTGCAAACACTTCTTCAATGTTCATCTTCTTCTGACACAACTTTTTTAGTTCTCTATCAACTAATTTACTTATTCAATTGGCTTTCTCCACTAAACAATAATAAATTATTCTTATATATTGTTTGCTGGTATATTTGTGTTAAAAGAAGATATTTTTTATTGAAAGATTATGTAATTGGAAACATGATGCCCAGAAATTTTACGTACATTGAGTTAGTCGCCAACATTTTGCGTACGTGTTTTACCATGTAAATTTCTTTCATTATACATTTTGATTTATGTCACAATGTGTTTTGCTGTTATACAACTGAACGCAATCCTCAAAATTTTGCCCCACAAATATAACAGGTGTTGGGAAAAATCCGGAGTCAAATCACATACACTTATTTAAGAAAAGTTTATAGGTTGTTATACATATAGTCAGTCAAAAGATATTTTCATTTTCATGGCATTGTAAAATTGCTTAAAAAGCTACATTATTGAATAAAAATTGATCAAACATAACTTAATGAGATACCTTGCTTAGACAGTCTTGAAACACTCCGTCGTGGTATTTCGCACAGACATTTGGTGAGTTTCAGTATATGTAAAAACACAAAGCAAGTTTTTATTTTTCTATAGAATGTGTCAGAGCAACAGCGAACTACGGGCAGCTAGTAAATTATAAAAGATAAAAGAAGAACCAAATAATTTTCCATCACCTTCCTTCAAACATTCAAAGCACTATCAAATACATTTTGCAGTACAAGAATATTTCTCATTTCATTAATTTTGTCTATAAATCTATATTTAGAACTATATATCACATGGTGTATACTCTGAAGACCTTGGAGAAAATTCATGTTCTCTTTTCAAACTAATTAAAGAATTATTCCAGATTTATAATAGTAATGACAGAAGTATCAAAAACTTCTATATCAGCTCTCTCTCAACAGACTATGATCTGAGTTGGTTTGTATAATAACGTTTTAAAACAAGATTTGCAATTATTTCCAGATCGTATGACATGCTTTTGATATCGATTATCTGTGCGAGTAATATTTTGTGAATAGATTTCACAGAAGAATGAATATGTTTGCATTCTGCTTTGTGAGCTCCGGTATTTTGTTGAAAATAACAAGAAGTTAATTTTATCATCACAAAGACTGACGATTTCTTTCTGCAATCAAAGTAACATTAAAAGCAATTAGACCAATATTCCTTCTTCTACTTACCATCTTTCCGAAAAATTTCAACAGAAAAACTATTGGGTTTTGAATCATTCTACATTCTAATGCTGTGTGAAATCTATTCACAAAATATTACGCGCACAGATAATCAATATCAAAAACACGTCATACGATCTGGAAATAATTGTAAATCTTCTTTTAAAACGTTATTATACAAAAAAAACTGAGATCCTAGTTTGTTGAGAGAGAGTTCATATAGAACTTTTTGAGGCTTCTGTCATCACTCATTACTATTATAAAACTGGAATAATTTTTTGAGTACATTTTGAACAGTATTGAAATTAAAACAATGTTGGAAAATTTATCTCAAAGCAGTTAAGAATATAGAATTGTGGGCATTTTGCATATGTAGTTGTGCTTTACTTTTAGATTACATTTAACGGAAATTGCTTGTTTCTTGATTATCTTTAAAACGTTCTTCAATATATGTGTATGTATATGTAAATACCAAACATAACATATACAGGGTGTTTAAAAAAGATGCGGCAATATTAAAGGGGTTGATTGTCTAGGTTATTTTATACAAAAAAGTTTATAATAAATAAGGTCCGCAAACGCTTCGTTACCGATCTACAGCGTGTTGAAGTTTAATTAAAAGAAACAGTAAAATTAGATTTCTCCAAGACGGCATTAAAGATCATAGTGAAATTTTAGGCGTGTTATTTTTCAAGAAAAAAATAGGACGCCGCTGATTTCTCTAAAAATAAAAATATGTTTCTATTCTTCGTTTAATTGTGAAGAAAAAAGCTCTCTTAACTTTCTATCATACGACGTACCGTTTTTTAGTAAAAAAAAACACATTTTAGTGCATGTACATTTATTACAGAAATTTTTTTTTAAATAACAAGGGTTTTATTTAAGGGCAAAAGCAAATATTTTACCATACCAACAATTTTAGCAAGCAAAAATTACAATAACTGTGCAAAGTGACCACCTCAATCTCGGATGCAAGAATCCAATCTTCTCCTCATCGACTGGCGAACTCTCTCAAAAACAACAGGATCGGTTTCAATTGAGTTGCACCCAGCAATGATTCGATTTCTTAAGTCTTCTTCGTTTTCCAATGGAGTAGCGTACACCAATGACTTCAAATGGCCACACAGGAAAAAATCCAGGGGATTTAAGTCCGGGGATCGTGCAGGCCATAAGTGTGGTCCACCTCGGCCAATCCAGCGATTTCCTTATGCTTGTGTTAAGAAATCACGAGTTACTTGACTAAAGTGGGCTGGTGCGCCATCGTGCATATACCACGTTGCATCTCTAATTGCTAATGGTACGTCCTCCAGAAATCCAGGGAGCGTGTTTTCCAAAAAGTTGCGATACACCTCTCCGGTTAGTCTGCTTGGTAAAAATACCGGTCCAATTAGGCAGTCACCCACAATCCCAAGCCAAACGTTTAAAGAAAACTGATGTTGAAAACGATTTTCAACAATTTCATGTGGATTTTCGTCACACCATACATGGTTATTATGGAAATTGCGTATTGCATTTCTTCAAAAATTCGCTTCATCGGTGAACAGAATCAACATCAGGAATTGAGGGATTTGAACCATTTTCTGCAAAAGCCATTGACAGAATGCAATGCGAGGAGGAAAATCAGCAGGAAGTAATGCTTGAACGCGTTGTATATGGAATGGGTACAACAAATTTTCCTTCAGAATGTGCCAAATAGTCCCATTATTTACATCCAAAGCGTCAGCAATTTTTCGAGTAGAAGTACCTCGATCTTCTTCAATCATGTCTAGCACATCCTCTTCCAGCTCTACCGTTCTTGCTGTCCTTGGCCTTCCTGCTCCTCCATTTCGTCTTAATGTGTCTGTTTCATAAAGACGCCGATGAATACTTTCGAAAGTTTTTCTATCAGGAGCAATACGGCCAGGAAATCTTTCAGTATACAACCGCCTAGCTTCTAATGCATTTCCATCAGCAAGTCCATAAATGTAGTGCATGTGGGTCATCTCTGCATTTGTATAGCGATTCATGGAAAGGAAATTCAACAAATTCGACACATACAAAATTATTAATCATATGTCATTCAATATGTCAGTGAATAAAACAGGACTGTTTAAAAATATTTTTGTAAGCATGATAAATGTATGTACAATTGCTTTCTTTTGAAATGGCCGGTGTAAATTGAAAATAGATCCCCAAGTTCTACGATAGTAACATTCTAATGTTCGAGTTCAGAACGGGACAAGCAAAAAACATGCGTCGTAAATCTTATAAAGCATGAATAAGCCATTGTACTTCATATGAGTGTGGTTTATATTTTCTGAAGTTTTTAAAGACTTTATTCTACAATCTGCACGAATATATACATGTCATATATATAGTAACGAATGAAACACATATTTTGAATGCAAATATAATTAAATGTTAAATACAATTAAAAGAAAAAGATTGTATTACGCTATGTATTAAATTGCTTTGTAAAAGAAACTACATCGGCCATATACTATAAGCCAATATATTTGAAATAATTGTGTGTATTCATAATAATTTATTGTCTGATAACGTTCATGCTAGGTACTTTATTAGAAAATATCATTTTTATGTTCCTCAATATCTTTCTGGCTTTTATTTTATTCTTTAGCCTTTTATTTTAATTTCAACAGGGAGATCCACTGTTTTTCATTCAAATCTTGGTTTTATGGAACTTTGAACTTGTTACTATTCTTCTGGGAGTGATTTATATTTATTTTAGATGTTGAAGCTTTTTCTTTATAATAACAACGTTTAACTGAATACTAAAATAATACTTAAACAATTTGGTATTATAACAATCCATGTTTTTCTTATAAAAAGTAAAAATTGTTATATTCTCTAATAAGGAAATGTTTAGAATTATTAAAAATTATATTTTTCCCGATCAACACTGATATTTTGAATTAGTTTACTTCACTGAAATATTAGCTTACTTCACTAAAAAAATCAAAATTTACTAATACGTCGTCAACTACTAAGTTTAGAGAAATTTCTAAAGAATACAAAAGTAGGTACTAAAATGTGAATTTTAGAAAGGCTTTTTTTTCGAAATTTCTACCGGAAGTAGGCCTTCATATCTAAACCGGTTTTTAGCAAATATCTTACAAATTATTGATTCTTTACAGATTTTTCTAGAATACGAAAATATTTAGAGCCCGAATTTTGTATAAAAGAAATTTGAAAATTCGAGCCAGACGTAAGACTTTACTCTTATCGAATAGCAGTTTTTTTTATACATTCTATATAAATGTATTATAACTGCAAAAGTAATTAGAGCTACATTTGGAACAATTTTTCTATAAAAGTAATTTTAAAATTTGGACCGGAAGTAATGCGTCTACTCATCAAATAGCGGTTTTTTGGAAAATCTCACAAATTTTGCATTCTAGTCAGATTTATTAAAAATACAAAATTGTTTGAGCCACATTTGGAATAATTGTTATATAAAAAAAAATCAAAATTCGGACCGGAAGTAACACTCTTACTTTCTTTTATTTTTTTTATTTATTTAACGAAAATAACGTAGAAGTATTTGATTGGCCGGCAAAATCTCCATATCCGAACCCCATTGAAAATATATGGAGTGCTATGGTGCCGAATAGGAATGCTAATAATGATAGAGTTCAAGTTAATATAGAAAATATTACTCAATATGCACAATCTGTATGGGAGCATTTCAGAGGAAGTATAGCTATATTTTGAGACAAAAAAGGAGAAAGCAGCATGAAGTCAGTGAGATAGACATAGATTTCGCTACATATGAAGGGTTACGGACCAACTTGAAAACATTAGTCCGTATTTAATTTAGTTGCACTTTGTCTATCGTAGTGTATTACTTTCGATACCGATGTTTTTAACGCACATGATATATATTTAAGCCACACCTTTGCGCATCCCAGGTGCCATCAGATGTTAACCGAGCTATAACTTATGTGAAACTGTAATAATTTCTATGCAATCAAGAATGCAAGAGTATATGGACGATAATGGATTTTATATGTCGTACTAAGGTTTTTATTATTGCGAAAAGGAAACAAACTATAAGACCAAAATCGCATAACCATTTTCTTCAATTTTTTTTATTAATTAATTACTATTATATATTAATTATTAAAAATTTGATATCTGCTACAATTCTTGTTTTAATTTATTATGGTAAAGGTTAGAGTAATTAATTTTACAATCCTAATTAAATTTTAATACATGATTACCCATTAATTGCATAGTTCCAACTACACCAGACTTTAATTTTAATTATTCAAATTTTGTCTAAGGTATTCTTACTTTCAATAAAATTTTCGATAAAAGATGTATGTTTATTAATTTCACGATATAATATTTACGATTGCAGCGATTTATTTAATGAATTTAAATCTTTAAAAGAACTATTTATTTTGGCTAATCAGTTGTAGAAAAAATTTGCGATGCTACTAATGATATACTTTCACATGTGCACAAACATCATGGATATTCATCATGTTACAATGTAACAATCCATTTAAAAAAATGTGACGTGACCGCACATTTTCTTCACAATTTTATTAAATGTCCTCTCCCGTCTACTTTAATTTTATTTTAGATTAAAACTTTTCGTTTTGAGAGTTTGTGAGAAATTGAACACAGATGTTCAAGCATGGGACCTTGTATGTATACCGGGTGTCTGTTTAAGCTCGGCCACCGGCCATATCTCGGCAACCGTTTATCGTACAACCTCGCGGAAAAAATCTTGATAGTAAAATAGATGACGGGAATTACAATAAAAATATTTTAAAATTTCCAAAATGACCGCAAGGGGGCGCAATTCTCAAGATGAATTAAAAATTCGATAATTTTTCATTAGATTCTAGATTAAGATAGATTAAAAACTTTACTAGCAAAATTTTTAGACGTTTTTATACAACTTTCATTTGAAACTTTTTGATCTAACTCCCATACGAAGGGGAGAGTGGAGGGGGGTATGTCTGCGCACAAAGGTAGGTATAACTTTGGTTTGCCCCAACGGATTTTAATGTTTCTGAGCTCATTAGATAGAGAATCTTACACAGAATTCAAGAACATGTAGCACGAAATTACGTGGTTGTCAAAGAAAATAACAGGGGGCGCTGTTCTCAATGTATGTATATTTCTTGTTTTTTCTTTAAAATTTCAAATAGAACGGTATATTTTTAATATCGTAATATTGAAGCACATAAAAAACTGAAGAGAACGATGAAAACCGGAAGTTGCTACCTTTTTTGTTGACGAAGATATAGTCATACGAAGACAATCCAGAAAAATAAAACTCTTTAAATATAAATTTATTTATTTATTAGAAGTAATAATTTTATTTCAATTTTAATAGGGTCTGTAGACAGTGTATAGTACGTTTTCACTTGAAGTTTCATCATACTCTTCGCTAAATGTATTTATTTCAATCTTCTTATCGATTTTTTAATTCATTGCTTATGTTACGTTAGATTCTTCTTTTAAATGTTTTTAAATACTCTTGCTATTATTTTTTACATATCATTTCTTATCCTTTCCAACATTGAAATAAAATAATAATAGTGAACAGTGTAGTTTGCTTTCTTTTTTTAAATTTTCATCAAACAACATGGCATGCACAGTGATACTAAATTACATTATGATGAGAGTTCCAAGTTAGGCCATGAAAATCGAAATGCAAAGATATTAGTGTCACTTGTAGTTAAACTTTTTGTACGTATTTAGCAAATTAAGCCTTTTTGGACGCCCGCACATAATTACTAAGTTTGTAAAATGTCGTGTTCTAACTTTGAAGCTTATGACATGAACAGAATGTATTTTCAATGCTTTGAAAATGCATTCTTGCTTCGGGGAAATATTCCCTAAATTATCCCGAAAGAAGACATTATTGAGTTTTGATTCACCTTGCCAGATGTTCTTGATGTTTATTTATGGGGCAGAATAAAAGACATACTTTATCACAAAAAGCTGAGAACAACAATTGCTGCCTCCGAAATGGAAGTAACTCTGCTCTCTACTAATCGACAAGTAAACGTGTATTGAAAATGAAGGTGAACACTTTGAACATTTGTTAAGTTGAAGTTTTTTCTTGTTTTTTTTTTGTACTTTCTGATTTAAATATATTTTCTTTTCCTTTATATTACTTGGTCAATATATTTTCTTATTTGTGTTTAGGCATATAATAGGTTCTTTTATTTACTTTCATTTCAAGCGGGGATGATTTAGATATCAATTTGTGTACCCTTTCATTACTAATGAGTAAATGATTTGATTATAACTTATGCATTATATTATATTGTTTTTTCTCTCTTTATTGTCGACTTAGTTCATGAGTTATGGAAATTATTTTTGCTGTTTTCCTATAATTAGATCTACGTATATCAGTTGGGTGATAAAGATATATTATTATTATTATTATTATTTTTATCATTATTATTATTATTTTATTTCAATGTCTAAAAAGGCAAGACATGAAATTTAAAAATAGCTAGACAATTTAAAAACATTTAAGAAGAGCATCTAATGTAACATATGCAAGAATTAAATAATCGGGGAGAAGATTGAAATAAATACATTTATGGAAGACTATGATGAAAATTCAAGTGAAAGCGAACTATACACTGTCTAGTGACACTTAAAATTAAAATAAAGTTATTACTCGCAATAAATAAATAAATTTATATTAAAAATTGTTTATTTTTTTTTTGAATTGTCTTCGTATGACTATATCTTCGTCAAGAAAAAAGGTAGCAACTTCCGGTTTTCATCATTCTCTTCAGTTTTTTATGTGCTTCAATATTGCTATATTAAAAATATGCCGTTCCATTTAAAAACAAGTAATATATAGATACATTGAGAACAGCGCCCCTTGTTATTTTCTTTGACAATCACGTAATTTGGTGCTACATGCCCTTCAATTCTTTGTAAGATTCTCTATCTAATGAGCCCAGAAACATTAAAATCCGTTGGTGCAAACCAAAATTATACCGACTTTTGTACGCAGACATACCCCCTTCCCCTGTTCCCTTCGTATGGGAGTTAGATCAAAAAGTTTCAAATGAAAGTTGTATAAAAACGTCTAAAAATTTTGCTAGAAAAATTGTCAATCTATCTTAATCTAGAATTTAATGAAAAATTATCGAATTTTTAATTTATCTTGAGAATTGCGCCCCCTTGCGATCATTTTGGAAACTTAAAAATATTTTACTTGTAATTTCCGTCGTCCATTTTACTATCAAGATTTTTTCCGCGAGGTTGTACGATAAATGGTTGCCGAGATATGGCCGGTGGCCGAGCTTAACCAAACACCCGGTATATGTATTATTTTATGTTACAAACTTGTAAGAATAAGTTTATAATATCACGACATACATTAAATCATGTTATAATGTAATAATTAATACGAAATGCAAAATTTTGCTGTTTTAGAATATATTTTAATTTTTTTTAGTCTAAAAATGAGGTGAGAGACGTTTGCCAAAAACCACTTTTTCGGTATCAGGCGAACTTAAAACGTGGACATCTGCATCATATTTCCTTACTACGTATAAGAAAGTAAAAAGGCAAATATTGCTTTAATTAATAAACCACAAGACAACGTGTTAAACTCGTTTTTTTTTATTTTCTTATACGTAGTATAAGGAAGTATTGTGATGATGAATATTACAATATAATCTCCCTCTTGAGATCTGATTAGATTTTCAGTAAAATCGGCAGACCGGAAGTAGTAGTTCACTTCAGTGAAAAGATCGAATGTTGCCAATATTTCGTCAACTACTAAGCTTAAACAAATTTGTAAAGAATTCATATATATTCAAAATTAAATCTGAGAAGAATTTTATTAAAAAAGTTTTTCGAAATTCCTACCGTCTTTTACAATTATCGAAAATCAGTTTTTTGCAAATATTTCGTAAATTATGCATTCTATATATATTTATCAAGAGTATAAAAGTATTTAGAGTTGGATTTGAAATATTTTTTGTATAAATGAAAATTCAAAATTCGGACCGGAAATAATACTTTTACTCATAGCGAGTAGCATTTTTTTGCAAATATCTCACAAAGTATGTATCCTGTAGAGATTTACTAAGAGACTGGAAGTACTTAAAATAGAATTTTGAATAATTTTTGTATAAAATAATTTTTAAAATTGTGTGATTTGAAACGCTCATACGTATAAGAAAGTCGTGTGGTGGCCACACCTCATTTTTTTTATTTGAATTAATTTAAAAATAAGGTATGTGTTATATTAATAAAACTAAGGATATTTTTCAAAAGCATTTGGGTATATTATCTGTTGTACTAAGCAAATAGAAATAAATTTAGTAAATCATGGTCACCTTGTTATTTAAATTATTTGAGAAAGCTAAACTAGTTTGTTTTATAATCCAGAATATATTTTAAGAAATAATATAGAAGTGGAGGAGAGGAATGTAAATAAAATATTATACAATAAGCAGCATTCAAACAAATATAAATATTCTGTGGAGATATTTATTTAGTGTGTTTTCAAGACCAGTCATCCATACAATTAGAATGTGACTATCGACAGATACGCGCAGCGTTTTTAAACTCACACCGGTCATTTCTAAAGAAACCAATTGTACATGCACTAAAATGTGTGTTTTTTTTTACTAAAAAACGTTACGTCGTACGATAAAAAGTTAAGAGAGCTTTTTTCTTCACAATTGAACAAAGAATAGAAACATATTTTTATTTTTAGAGAAATCAGCGGCGTCCTATTTTTTTCTTGAAAAATAACACGCCTAAAATTTCATTATGATCTTTAATGCCGTCTTGGAGAAATCTAATTTTTACTGTTTCCTTTAATTAAACTTCAACACGCTGTAGATCGGTAACGAAGCGTTTGCGGAACTTATTTATTATAAACTTTTTTGTATAAAATGACCTGGACAATCAACCCCTTTAATATTGCCGCATCTTTTTTAAACACCCTGTATAGTTATACATAAGTTAAATCGAAATGTTAATAATAAATATATGAACAAAATTCTCTATTTTGATAGTTTGTGAAACTTAGTACCTAAAAGCAATAAAAGATGAGTCTGAAGCTCTCATAATATAAGAAATTTCAGTACCCCATCTACTATATGTAAGTTATCTATGGCCCATACTGATTTGTGTCCATAACCTATAATGTGTCTGTTATTGATTTACGCCCATTTTCATTTTAGTAAGTTTAACGATTTACAATTTATGTCCCTGTTTGCATCCGCAGTTTCAAGGATTCTTTAGCAATAATTGCCATAAACTAGTCATGTTTAACATGATATCAGTTTAAAATTACAGGTTAATTTAAGTTCTTCAAGATGTTGTCAAATTTGAAATCATATGTATCAATGTATATAGGAGCGTTTGAAGCATGGTTACAGGCATATAGCCCCGCTTCAAACGTGAAGTATGTATGTATGTATGAAATAAAATATTTAAGCACGACTTTTTCAGTAGAAGAAATGAAGGAAGACGATTACAAGTTGCCGATTTAATAACATGAACATTTTTAAATTGCAATGCGTAAATCAATAACAGACGCTCGTTACTTGACTCTGGATTTTTCTAGACATATTGTTACGAACTGTATACCAAAATAATAAAGGAGTATTATAAATATAAATTATGTATTTACATTATACTGCCGCTTAGTTTATAGAATTTAAATTAAATAGCATAACATATAATTTTACAATATAGAACCAGATTCAGGGATTGTCACTGCACCCCTGGGAGGCATCGGTGGACTAAGACATGTTCCAGCACCTGAACCAAAACCCGTTGCTCCGACACCTCAACTACCTCCCGGCCAAAATATATGTGTCGAATGTGAACGTCTTATTGTGTAAGTACTAGATGTTTCAGCTTGCTAACTATGGCAGAATGCTGTTCTTCCAAGAGACGTGCAACCGGATACTGGTGATGAATGTTGGCGTTTGTTCAAGACGGTTACTTTTTTCCGGAATTATATGCTTTTCCTCTAAAAATTGTGTATTTTTTGCATTAACAGTAAACCGACAAAAGTATTACGCCACTCAAAGTCACGCTATCGGAGGGTACACAACCACCCCGAGATCGAATACGCCCATTAGTGATCGCTCCGGAAGCCGTCAAGGAGTTGGTGATTATGCACCACAAAAATCCGGTTTGTGTGATCAGGAATTGACCAAATGCACTGAATGCAATAGGGTTATTGTGTAAGTCCTACGTACATGTTGGTTCGTAGGTGTTGAATGTTCCAACTTCAACTATTCTATTTTGCGCAGAAATAATTCACACGCGTAAAACACTCATTTCTTACTCTGTTTTTTTTTTGTTAGTTTATTTATGTTTCTATTAATACTCCAATCGGGACCGAAAAACTGTACGTGACTGGCGATGCATATAGTAATAGATTGTACTGTCTCTTAGTGTTGCCTTGCACTCTTTTTTTCTTACTGTTATGATATTAATGATGTACATTTTTTCATATTTATCTAATACAATATGGCTATTAATTTACAGTACTGGAACGGTAGGCTTTCTAGTGGTTAAACCACTAACAATTGGCACTGTTATTTGACATAAACATTGACGTTTGGTTTTGATTAGATGTACTGATATGTTTGCAAGTTCGTAAATAATGTTACCTACTGAAGAATAAGTCTTTTTAGTTGAGCACTATTTTCGCTCATTAGGTTTTTAGTTGGACAAAATGGTCCAATTTTTTAAATTCGTCCGCGATAAATTTTTGGAACATTTCAATAAACAGGCACCAAGTATTGCTATTGTATTGAACATTATACCCAAGTTTAGAACAACTGGAGGTGTGCTACACCAAGGGAAAGGTAGAGCTGGACGAAGAAAAACAGATTCTAACGAATATCACGAAAGAGTATTCATCAAATTATGGACTCACCCCGCCGTAGTCAACGGAGATCTGCGGTAAAATTGAATATGAACAGGAGGACTCTTCAGAAGATATTGAAACAACTTAATGCCCATTCATACGTTATTCAGACCACCCAACAATTGAGATTGGGTGATTATGCTGCAAGATTTGAATATTGTGTCAGGATCCTTGCTCTGCAATATGATAATTCCAGTTTATCAGTAACATCTGGTACAGCACCGAATGTCATTTCCATTTGTCGGGTCATATAAATAGGCGTAGCAATAAATTTTTGCGCTTCCAAGTACCAGAAGAGGTGCAAGAAATGCCTTTGCATAGTGAAAAAGTGACCATCTGTTGGATGTGCCGTTTCAGGACGATGCATTATAGGGCCTTACTTCATTGAGGAAAACGGACGTCCAGTAACTCTTAATCAATAGTGCTATATTACACAAGTTATCACACCCTTTGCAGATGACCTTCGAATATTTTGCAGATCAACAAACTTATCCTTCGGTAGCCAGTTTTTTCAGGACGATGGAGCAACATGCCACACATGATATGCTACAAGACCCTTTCTTTGGAAGACATTTGGAAACAATGTAATTTCATGTTTCACCAATTTTTCGTTTTCCATCTCACTCTCCGGATTTAAGATCATTGAATGCATATGTTTGGGGTATGTTGAAACTATGGGTTTTCCGAGATAACATCCTTCTACAACACAACAGTGAAAAGAGAAAATTACAGAAGCGATACGACAAATGCAACAGCCTCTATTTGCAGATATGGTCACAAATATGCAAGAACGATACGGACTGGGCGTTCAACGTAATGGAGGACACTTGGAACATGTTATTCGTAACGCTAATACTTAAGTGTTAATTTATTACTACATATTATTTTAACTGGATAAAGTTTGAAAGTTTCAGTACTGTAAATTAATAGCCATACTGTATTTATATTGTGTTTCTTTCTAATTTTCCCATTACTAAATATTTGAGTTCTCAGTATTTTAAATATGAATGTATTATATGTTTTTAAATAGTAGATTAATAGCCTGCCTTGACAATTTTTTGAGTATGTACACTGGAATATATATCTAAGTTTGCAATGTATTGTTACATAATTAAGTGTCTGAAAAGATGTGTAGACCTTATTGCGCCATCGAATCGAAAACTATAGACCAATTTCATTTCATAATAATTGTTAAGCGCATTTTACAAATTCTTCAAAGATATACTATACTTTCCAGTCAAGGAAATTACTTAAATTACCAACCTCACTGCCGGTCATGTTGGTCTCCCAGGTTTCTTGGTTAAGGATTGCATTCCAGTACTTTGCTAACTTTATCATTCATTTTACATTAAATCATTAGATCTTATACTTTTCCTGGTGTATGGAAATTTAGTAGAATTATTCATGTGTTTAAAAAGAGAGAGCGCTCAGATCGCGAGAATTATAGACCTATTAATTTGTTAAATAATTTTGCTAAATTGAGTTTGTTATATTTATTAGCAGAATGTTGGTGAATCTGTAATCTATCTTTCCCTACATCAGCATGGATTTACACCAGGTTGATCATAATATGTATGTGAAGCTTTGGACAATCGCTCTCAAGTGGATATGATTTACACTGACTCTTCAAGAGCATTTGACAGTACTGACCATTCCCTATTGATGATTAATGTGGATAGTTTCGGCTTCCCTATTTGTTTACTTAAAATGATCTCGTTATATTTAGCAAATCGATATATTTATGTATTCTACAATGGATATCAGTTTGGACATTTCATCCCAACATCTGATGTGCCACAGGGATCCAACCTAGGCCCGAAATTGAAATCAAGAATTTTGTAAAAAAAAAAAAAAACTCAGCGAATACCAAAGAAATAAAAACGTTTAGATTATGTTTTAGTTTTATTAATAATTTTTTCACTTATTCTATTTACTGTTTAACCAGTAATTTATTAAATGCCTATTTTGTTGTATTTCTTATGCAGATTGTTGTGATCAACAAGTTTTTCTTAATTCCACAGAATTAACCCATGGAGTTCAGTTTTCCCACTTATTACACTCTTCTGAAATTCTCCTTATCATAATCCTGAATGCTAATTTCAAAATTGATAGATTTCCCTATCTGTTGGAGCAGATTCAGAAATTTAAGCGCGATGACATTCTGGGATTCTTGACATAAATTAGTTAATATTAGTACATATTCGCATTGACGGAAAACTAGAGAATATGGTAATAAGATAAAGAGATTTCTATTTTGACTACATTTCTCAAATAAAGTAGTCAAAAGAACAGAAGAAAGTAGAAGAATTCCATATTTGATTTTTGAGTACTAGAGATAAAAGTGTTTCTTTATTAGTTTCTCATAGGAAGAAGATTAAGTAAATTGGTCTATAATTTTTTGTTTAGTTTAGGTTCCAATTTTTATTTTTAGAAATGAATTTTAAGAATATAATTTCTACTCAAAAATTTTTTCAGTATGAAAAAGATGTACATCATTCTATAATTTCGATAATCTAAATTTTAAACTAAGCACTGAATTGTTTTTCAGAGGTGTTTTTGTACGGATAAAGGACAAAAACTTACACGTCGAATGCTTTAAGTGCGCTACATGTGGAGCTTCTTTGAAGAACGTTGGGTAAATTTAGAGATCATACAATAAAGAAATGCCAATAATACCGATAATCCCTCATTTCAGATATTATAATATTAATCACAAGCTATACTGTGACGTCCACGCCAAACTCGCTGCAACCGCTAATCGTCCCGGTCCTAATTTAGTTCCAGTAACTGTACCACCGTAAGTTATTCTACAATTAATTTCTTTATAGCAAAGATATATTTGTGATATTTTTACAGTGGTGGTAAAGCACCAGTTGGTACAATCTCTGCTGCACTCGCAAGTCATTCTCTTCCATCATCTGCAGCACCATTATCTCCCTTGCCATCTTCAAATATTACAGCTCAACCTTTCCTGGTAAGTAAATAAAATAATTTTATAATTGATGTTTTGCTGTTGTTTGAGAAAAATAACTAATGTTTTGTTGTGTGTTTTATGTATCCACTAACATAAACAATTACAGCATAATAACCAATGTGACGATATGTCAGATGAAAGCAATTCTCCTTCGTTTGCTGAAATTTGTGATCAAACTGAAACAGATAGCGTGAAAAGTGATGATGTTCAAAATTCAAATAATAAGGTATATGTAACTGAAAAAATTGTACCGGTTGGAGAACGGGATAACCTAAAATGTCGAGGACCGTTACCTTTTAGCACATATATGAAAGTAAGGGTAAGTCTCGTTCAGTTTTGTTGATAAATTAAATTTAGTAGAATAAAATATGTAGACATAGATTCAACAAAGATAATTCTTTGAGTCAATTTATGAGAATGTCTTAAATCAAATGTTTTTTGTGTGTCATAGTTCCCAGTTTCTTAAACTTTTCAGTTCGTATTTGTATCAACTCATCATGCTATTGCGCAGTCATCGGTGAGTTTGTGACAAAAATAAAAAAAAAATCATATTGTTACACGTCAATTCATAAACACAATATTAAGTTATTAGTAATGATCACAAATCACGGTTTCCAATCATAAGTGCCCTACTGAGAAATACGCTCTTTCTATTAAGAATTTATAAATTATAATTTAAAATTAATGTAATACATACCAAGGAATTTGTACCCAGTAAAAATTAATATTGCGAATGTAATGAAAAGATTTTTATATAAAGAAAACAACTTTTCTACATCTAACGGCGTAATGTTTGCATAATTGTAATGGTCTTTCAAACAACAAAATCGGACTGGAGGAGCACTCTTATAATACCTCTGGCTTGGTCGACATAAATCTGCATCTTTTGTAGTAAACTATTAAGTTTCATCACGTAGTATACATATACGAAAAAAAAATTTGTTCGTATATGAATAAATGTATGAATGCACATCTACCCTAAAACAAACAACGTACAGACAGCTGAGAATCTCATTGCGTTTGGTACTGTAAAGGAACCCCCTTATTATTAAAATTAATAAAAATGTAGAGTTTAAATCTAAAATAAAATTTAAATAACTTGCTTTGACGGCTAAACTCAAATCAGATTATCTCAGGGCGATTTGGATTAATAAGAAATGATTACGGTGTTCCTAAACATTAATTATATTTAATTAAAAAAAAATACCATTGTATAACTTTAAACAATTCGTATATTCAAAACCAATGAATTATATATATAAAACTATTTTTTACATATAACAAAAGAAATAAAATATATTTAAAGACAATTTTAATACATTTTTACAAAAAATTAATGGCCATAGATTTTTATGTATATTATTCGACGTAGTCTAACATAAACAACGGATGCCAGAATTTTTTACGTAGGCTGGTTTTGTGTACTATTATATAAATACACCACAATGTTAATACAGATCAAATTATATTCTGCTTTATAGAACGGAGATGATATTTATTTATCAACTTTATTATGTTAATCTCAATGTAAAATTTATTTCATAATCATTAACTCTTCAATATCAAGATATTTTTATTTACAATAATCTTTTAAAAATACCTTATAATAAAGTTTCTTTCTTCGCTCTTCAGCGATGTCTATCTTCAGTAAAATCTTCTTTTTCTTGCGATGTTTTCATCGGCATCATTTGTTTAGTGGTCACGATCCTGAAGTGACGAATCTACTTGCTCTATTTACTGGAGCACAATATATTTATTATAAACTTTTAACACTGAGCACATTTACTCTCTAAGTGCTACTTTAATCACTATTTTTCAAATAACAATTCTTATGATTGTTATCTAATTTATTATAGGAGTTTTAGGTTCTCCTTTTTATAGAAAACTTAATGTATATTACTTGAATTTCTGCTAGTCGGGGTTCGACGACTTCTTTATGAAGCCAGCCAGTCGAATCTCTGCCGACTTTGGAGTTAACTTTCCGACTCGAATGAAGTCTAGCGGTTGACTCTTTCGTTCTTAGCGCATGTTTCTATTTTATATAAAAGTGTCTGTGGTTCCCCTTTTTCTATATAGTTCAGTTATTTCCACTTAAGTTTCTCATACACACTCTTTTACGTAGGCGAATGTTTATCACAATTGTAGCGTTTATTTCGCTGTTGTAAACATTCGGCGACACGGTTCTTAGAACTAAATACACACTAAGCTTATGACTAATATTTACTTAATAATACCATAACATATTCATTGATTTTAAATATTATTTCTCTTCAAAATATTAATAACAGAATATACTTAATTAAATCCTAAAAATTAAAAATTATAAAATTAATAAATGAATTGGTATGTACCATTACAGTACGTAAGTTGACAATATCAAATTTTCTAAGCTTTTGAAGCATTGTGAATAAACACGTTCGTGCACTGATGAGACCAATGTAAGGTCGAAACAGCTGTCTGCACGTTGTTTGTAGATGTGCATTCATACATTTATTCATATACGAAAAAAAAAAGTTTTTCCGTATATGTATACTGCGTGATTTAATAGTGTGAGAGCGCTTACTTTCCAAGAATTACTGTTACATTGAATAACTTTTTCTTTCTTCTCATCTTTTTGTAGAGCAGCTCCAGTTTCTCGAGTCCCCGACCGTTTTCTAGTGTCAGTGCACCACTTTCACCATCAACAAATAGCTACGCTACTCTACCAAAGTCTTCACCTGCGCCGCCATCCTTCTCATCGCCGGTTTCAGCACCATCCTCAGGTAATTTTTTTATAATATTTCTGGATAGATATACTTCATATTAATTTAAAAAATCACTTCTTAAAACTAAAGCTAGTGATATTAATTGTGAACTATATATTTTCAATATTCTTCAGTTTTTTTTTGTACATATTGTATAATACTTTTCTTTAGGCCGTTTTCCTACGGTTAAACCTTCTGGTTCCCTATTCAAAGGTATTTGACTGATGTTTGGTGGGGCTAGAGTTCTTCATTTGCTTTTGCTGCACTCCCATTGCCGTACATAGCAAATGATATAGTATAACTTGCAATTTAGCCACAATTTAGCTGAAATCACCAATTTTATTACAGGGAGGGACAGGACCGCATTTTCTTATTTAGTACGTTTTACTGTTTCAGATACAAAATCCTTCAATACAAAACCACGGCCTTTTTCCCTAGTCTCGGAATAGAAAAATTATAATTTTTTTGTTTTTGAAATTTTTGTTTAGACAAATTGTATAGCTGACGCATATTTTTTTATAGATCGCTTAAAGTATAAAAGAATTAACAACATGCATACCTCTTACTAACTATAACGATAATGATTTTCAGTTAAATGGATCAAACTACTGTTTGAATTAATGATCAGATGGGCTTGCTAAAAAGTTATATTGAATATTTATTATTGAACGCGCGTTTATTGATAAAGTGTATAATATATTTTAAGGAGGTTTGATCATTTTACATTATTTAACCAAAATGTTACTTGTGAATATATCAGGGAAATCCTCTCAAAACGGATAACTTCTCGTACAGACTGTAAGTTAATCAAGTTATAAAAGGTATAATATTAACGGATGATTATTGCATTAATATTATTATGAATTACGCCATATAGCTAACATTAAAACTACATGTCTTCCTGTTCTGAATTTTTCTCAGACAAGAAAATATTCTGATTAGAGTTGCATTTGGTATTAAAATTAATTAGGAAACTAAATTACTATTAACAGGGGCAGTACGCAGAATATATAATATTTATTTCTATATATTTTTTTACTGTTCTTATTCGTAGAAAACACATATGTATGTACAGAAACGATTTTTATCGACTATAAGAAATTACGAAATAGTTTATAACTATTTCGGGTTATTTTTGAAAGTATACATATCGTATCATCAGTGTAAACATCTCGTGATGCAACTGCATCTTTCATAGGTACATACATATTTTAAAGTTTTTTTTCACCTCGCGAAATGGCGTATCTACTTGTATTTAAAGTAACTAACTCACACATATGATGCCAATGGCTCAAATGGTTTGAATTCAATAAATACTTAACCATTTTCTGAATCAAGACAACCCATAGTACGCTGTCGATCTTATTGCCACTTCACGACTTGTCTTTGTAATATGATTAGTTCTGCTAAATGCTAAACGTACTTACTTCTAGGTGCCACAAGAATCAAACTTAGGTCCTTTACTATTTACTTGATACGTATATAAATTATTAGTTCGGCAAATAAATTGCCTTATTTTAATATGTGCAGCTGATGTCATCAAAACCTATACAGAAATGTTCACCATTGCAGATGCAGACTGATTTCAATGAAAGGAAAAACATGACAGTTGGTGCAACTTTTACAAGATTTAATTTAATACTGATATACAGGGTGTCCGGGAAAATGTGGGAAATCTTTTGGATGCAGATAGAACATGAACAAATAAAATGACAAGTTCCTATAAAAATTTTTCTTACGGGCCCCTCCTACGGAGATATGCGTCCCTGAAGAACGCCGCTGGAAATCGGTTTTTATTGAATTTCTTTTAACGTATGTAATTAATATAATTTAATAAAAATTTAATGTGATGGACACTAGTAAGGACGTCTTAAAATAGTGTCCTTGAAAGATATTTAGCTTTTGTAGTTTACCAAATACGGGCTAATCTATACAACTTAATGCCTAAATTTTTAACACCCTGTATGATAAAGACTTTAAAAATATGAAACTGGATAGCTTGAACCATAGACTTTAAAAAAAGGCACTCTTACTTATTGTAGTTAAAATTAACCGTTTACGAGAAAAAGTTTGCAAAAAATGTGCGTTTTAGTTTTTATCAGCACCAAAAAAACCTATTGCTGTTGCAAACGTTACTATGGTACGAAATAAATAAAATATCCGGCATTTTAGAACTTGTCATCACATCGTTGACACATTGAATTTATTCAAAGTATGGAATACACGTTTATTGAGTATGCAGATATGCATCTGATGTATGGTCTTGCGTCTTGCAATGGTTTAGAAGCCAGAAGATTATATCACGAAAGATTTCCTAATCGTGCTCTACCAAACCATAAGACATTTCAACGTGTTGACCAACGTCTAAGGGAGAATGGTGGGCGATTCCAGTTAATAAGGTAATTACATATTATTGACTATCTTCATAATTTTAGGAAAGTTTGAAAAAAGTAGTACTGATGCTGGTGTGAGAAGAACCGTACGTATGCCGCGATTAGAGGAACGAGTTTTAAATGCTGTTGATGACAATCCATCAACGAGCACTCGACAATTATCAGCACAGTTTAATACATCGAAAACAATAGTACATGAAGTTCTTCATGAACAGCTGTTATATGCATATCATTCGCAAAAAATGCATGAACTGATTCCTGAAGATTTCCTCGTAGAATGCAGTTTGAAAACTGGGTATTGGATCAGTAACGTAATAATGTTAACTTGATGAGCATTATTCTTTTCACGGATGAAGCAAGGTTTACCAAAAATTGCCTGACCTCCTCGATCTTCTGACTTAACGCACTTGGATTTTTACCTGTGGGGACACCTAAAAAAAATGGTGTATTCCACTCCGGTCGACCCTAGGGAAGAACTTCTAGAGAGAATCACGTTTGATTGTGATGTGATAAGGAACACGGCTGGGTTATTTTTGCGGGTACAACAGTCCTTAATTCGTCGTGTCCGTGAGTGTATCAGACTTCACGACGGAGCCCATGTTGAACCCTCTTATGAAGTTTTTCAATAATTCCGTTAAGGTGCCTCCGGAGACACCACTGTGTTTATATTTATATTAATTACTTTAAAGGAAATTCAATAAAAAACCAATTCCAGCGGCGTCCTTCAGGAACGCATATCTCCGTAGGGGGGGATTGTAGGACACTTTTTATAGGAACTTGTCATCTTATTTGTTCATGTTCTATCTGCATCCAAGAGATTTCCCACATTTTCCCGGACACCTGTATACACCATACTTACCTTTTGCTCTTGTTTGTAGTTGATGCAATGTTGATGAGCATCTGAATTTTAAAGTACATATCAATAGTGAATGTTCTGCAACTTTCAATGCTCTTGATTTTACCGTATACTTCTGTAATTATCTTTTTTAAAGCATTAACCTATCTTTATATTATGTTTATATTAAAGTAAAATGGAATACGTATGCCTCATCTTGAATGTTTTATATGGCAATGAATTATCAAGTCTTGAAAGGATGTCTTTAAAATTGTTGGTATATATCCTGAAAGGAAAGTGGTTGAACTTAATGTAGCTGTATCATGTTTTTTTCTGATCAATAGAAGAAACGCACTTTATGGAAACGTTATATGCACGCTGTTAAAAGATAAGATTTTTTGTCCCTATGTTCTCTAAAATCTGCACCTTCTTGGTTTCTTGAAGATAATTTATTTATAAAGTCAAAATTCCTACTAAATTTGTCAAAAATACACTTTTATACCTAAAGGCTAGATATTTTACTCAGATAATATGAATGTCATTTAGCTAATTGAATTTATATAACTTCTGTTAAAATAAAACAACGTACGCTAAAACTATCTACTTAACTGTACTGGAGTTTTATATGTTTTATCTCGACAACGAATGATATAAGAAAGTAAAGAGAGTAAGAATAAATAAAATTCATTACATTTTCTCATAAAAATGATATATCAACCAAAAAATTTAAAAAAAATATATTTTTTAATTTCTCTAAAGACATACTTAAAATCAAAATATCAAGTTATACTTATCATTTTCTAAGTTTCGGATAATATTAGTTTAGTTACGAAAATTGCTTTTAATATATTTACTCATTTCTGGCTTTTTCCTGCTTTCCCGTCTGTGCCTTTTAATCCACGTATCTCTAACTGTTGTGTTTTTTGTTATTTGCTTTACTACTAATGACCACCTCTTTGTGTTTTTTTCGTGATTTTTGTATAGAAAAGGGACGCTCCTTACAAAACGTAATTTGGCCACCTCATCCTAATCCCGAAGAATCCGACCTACCTACAGCTACTCCCTTATATTTTCCTCCTTCAACACATATAAGAGTTCCAACACCGCCCCTTAAAACTAAAGAAGAGTGTAGTTATTCATCTAGTCGAAGACGACTTGTTGATAAAAAGGAATCTTTTAATAGACTCGATCATATTGACAGTAGAGAATCCATAGCAACAGAAGAACTATTTAATATTTCTCGAAATATGGAAGCAAAAATGTCGCTATGCTCATCCGAGGTTACGAACATTACTCAAAAGCAGGTAGCCGTTGAAACAATAGAAACAGCTGCAGAAACGCAAATGTTCGTAGAATCCGTTTTACAACATCGACCAAAATCGCCTCCACCGTTAGATACTACTGATATGCAACCTAAAGTTGAAGTGGAAACCGAAAGTTTGCCTTCAAAAGCTGCCTCTACATCTTCGGATTCGAATGCTAACGAAACACAGAATGTGCCGCGTGTAGTAACTAGGGTATGTGTCTGCACCAATTCTTGTTGTAATGCACAAACTGGTGAATTATGTGAAAGTTGTCCTATGAGGGATTTAAAAAGACCAAAAGATTACCACAGACCTAAATTGAGACCGGTGGAAAATGCGGTCCCGAAAAGATATGGATCTCCAGTCATCACGGGAGTGTCAGTCACCATAAATAATCCTGGTAAAATCAAAGAAGCCGTAAAAGATTTATTCACTGAAATACCAACTAAGAAGTCTAGCACTGCTTTAGGATCTGCTCTAGCTACAGCTCCAAAAGAACCATTTACTCCCGCTAGTTTGGTAAATCCGATCAAGAATGTTTCTTTACCAGAAGAAACTAAGCCATATTTGCCTCCTGAAAGACCTATTGTTCAGGAGCCTAAACCTCAGCCTCAGCCTAAGCCAAAAATTGAGAAGCCAGATACAGAGTTTGTTTCCGCGCTAAGAATTGCTCCAGATCGACCTTTTACTCCTGTCGATATGCCAGCTCCAGTAAAGAAAAAGAAACCAAAGGAAGATCCTATACTTAAGGACCTTCCTAAACCGGTGAAATGGATGTCTATGGTTAGCGCTTTGACTACAGCGCCCGATAGGCCATACTCACCATTTATTGCTGAAGCATCATCATCTATTAAACAGACAGTCGAAACAGCAGTTCACGTTGAAGAAATAAGTAAAATGAAGGAAACGCAACAGCAAATTATGAAAAGATCGGTTCATAATGAAACGACACTACCAAAGCCATTTGTAGCACCCAAAAGAATTGAAAAATTTGAAGGAGTAAATGACGATAAAGTCACTCCTCAAATGCACTTTCCTCCTATTACAACCGAGCTGAAATCTCAATACGAATATGGTGCAGATTATAGTGAAGTAAAAAGTGAAATATCTTCGCAAATTGTGGAACAAGCCCATCTAGATGAAAGAACTTTGTGCAAAAAGGAATGTCAAAAGAAAGAATGTCGGAGTGAAACACAAGAAATTGAATGCGTTAAAAAAACCGTTTCTGAATGTCATAAGATTTGTAGTAAGACTAGTGAACAAACACAAAAGGAAAAGGAAGTCGAGAAGCAAACCGAAAAAACCGTTATGAAGAAGCCTTTGGAATTATCTGGATATTTGCAAAAAGCTGAATATTTACCACAATATCAATTATCATTGAATTATGATGAAACCATTCAACTGCCACACCATAAAGATGTTAAGAAACTTTTACAAGGTGATCAAAGTAAAGTTGAACATAAACAGAGCATTAGCACGTCAAGTACTCAGGAACTACTAAAGCAAACATCTGCTCAGTTGGCATCGTCTTCTTCTGCTGCTAAACAAATGACAGCGATAACGAAGCCCGTTAAAGTTGCAGATGGAACAAGAGGTGGCCTAAATATACCTCAGGTAGTATTTCAACCAGTTGCACAGGACAGACCACCACGCACTTCATTTTCTCCCAGACCCGGATCTCTAACTCCCAGCATGATTAATAAACCTGCGCCAGTACTACCATATTATCAAGAAAATTTGGTTGCTTCTCAATTACCACCACCGGAAATTAATGTGTTCGACCCACAAAGTCCAGCTATATCAAGATCGCCTAGTCCATGTCCTGAGAGAGCACCATCACCTTTCGGACGGTCAGTTCCAAGACCTGTTTCTCCAGCTGCAGGACCACCACCGAATCCATTGAGAAAGGGTGAGCCAGTGCCTAAATTTACTAAAGAAGACCGCCAAATACGAGAAGCCAAACAGAATATTTCCCAATATATACCTCAGTATCGAGAGAAAGTAGATGGCATAGAATTTGTACGTGATATAGAACAACGAAAATGCGAAGAGTTGGTTTCTAGAGAAACCCAGAATGCTCCTATCAATGTACCGTCCATTAGTAAATATGTGCAGAATGCTAGTGCTAAAGGTTGCAGTTTTCAGTCAGCTCAGCAGGCTACTTCTCAATCAGTTACAGTTACATCAGCCAAAGAGCAAACTTCTTCAACAACATGTGAAATGAAAAGTGTATCTGCAAAACAAACGTCAGTTACGCAAGAATCAGGAAAGATAATATCTGCTACGCAACAAAAATCTAGCAGTTCAACAGATTACCCTTTCCGAAATGTAAAGAATCCTGAAGTGACTGATCCAGGTGTTATCGGAATGCATATAACTAATCCACAACAGATTGTGTCTCCATTCATTACTCAAGAAAAAACTCAAAGTGATAGCGAACCTCAAAAAGCATCACAACCTGCAGCTCCGCCCAGAAAAGCTTCCCAACCAACAATTCCTCCCAGAAGAGATTCCCAACCTACAGGCCAAAATACTTCCAATATTTCTAATAGCGTGAAACCTAATGCAAAAAGCTCTAATCCTGGTGTTAGTGCAAGTACATCCAATGTTTCCCAACCTAATACAGGTTCAGGAGGAGGCCGCCAAGCTGGTGCGGTGGGTGTAACTCCTAAGCGGGGTCGTGGTGTCCTTAATGTAGGTGGACTGATCGGTGCTAGGGTTCCATTGTGTGGACATTGTCATGGGCATATCAGGTACATGGATGTGTAATCGATTGACTTTGTTCCTTTTGCTACTAATTTTGCATGCGCTAGTGTTAGTATTTATATTGTGTAACTGTTTGTTGTTCAAAATATGAAGTAATATTAAATAATATTTTATATATACATACTACGAGGAAGGATCTCTTTGCTCCACCCCTGACCCACTCACAATAAGAAATTGGAAAAATATCTTACTTTTATTTTTCAACATAGTCTCCATTAAGGTTAACACATGTTTCTCTACAAACCACTGATTTACCGTAGATATGACATCATTATTTCAGGGAAATCGTTTACCACAGAAGTGTTCCTTAAGTTTTGGAAAAAGTCGGTAATCGCAGGGGGGAAAATCTGGCAAATATAACCGATAATTGTTTTGGTTCATAAATGGGTCAGGGGAGGAGCAAAAAGCTCGGCTTTCGTATTTCTTGTTATATCAATGGTTTTCTCTTTTAGCCATAGCCTTGGTATAAGTTATACTTATATATGATTATATGGGATTCTAGGTTCTTCGTTTTAGACATTTCAGATTTGAAATAAGTATTTCAAAAGTAGTTTTTTCCATTGCATAACAGTTTAGTGCCAATTAAGCTGTTTTAAAATTGCTTTTAGTGTGATATCGAATCTAAATTAGGACATATACTCGTCAAATTCAAATAGAAATTATTAATTTCCAGAAAAATTGTTATATTGACGATAAAATATATCCAAAGAAGGAAAATTCTTGACGTTTAGAAATTGTCGTACACTTACTCAAGCGCTTGGGTCACCATATCTCTACGAACCATCTTTTCGTTCCATTAGTTTTATCAGTCGTGAAAATATAAGAATTTGTTTAATTTTGCAATCTTAGTAATTAGTTTATCAAATTTTGGGCTTTCCATAAAAATCATATAAATGTGTGTATATTAATTACATTATTTTCTGCATCTTACGGCATGCTGAAATGTTCGACAGCACCAAACGTACACCTCATGGCGAAGAGTATGATGACTCCAAACTTAGACAAACTAATACCTAAACATACCACAAGTTAAATATTATTATATATTTTGGAAAAATCGTCGTTAAAAAACGTTTTCTATAAATGTTTAATAATGAAAACCTTTTCTAAAGCACTCCCAGTTCCAATAACTTATCTATTCATAAGCATATATTAGAAATATTTAAGTACAATCTTTCGTTATATTGTTGTTAAAATATCCAGCAATATTCTTATAGCCTTCAAATTTCCTTTTGTTATTGCTCAAAGTAATAACATCTGGTTTTGTTCTTTGTAATGCCTTTTCTTTAAACTACAAATTTTAGTATATCAATTTTAGATTAGTTCAGTTGACTTATGAGGCCTCTAGATATTACTACTACATGCAGCTATTTATTTTATGTTGGTTGTTTTCTGTATTTATATATTTATTTGTGCAATTAAACCAGACAACATTTTGAAATTAAATATTTTTGTATACATATTAAAAAATATTAAAAAATTCGCTTTATTTCTTCAGCCTGTTTACATTTGCCTATATAAATATCAATATTTAAACTACCGATTTTTAAGCGAAGCATTAAGTATAGTTCTTTTTGCAAATAGAGAATTGTTTAAAAAAATGTGTTTTATCTAAACATTTATACGATATAGAAATTATTAAAGTGATACATTTCTATTAACAGCATTTATGACGCCCCAATTGCTTTGTATATATTTTTCCTGCTTTCATTCTTCTAGCATTTGTTCTTCCTTCAGGTTTTCTTGAACTGCAGGATGCATCCAAAGATTCTCGTATATTAATCTACACTACTTTTTCTTACAACTTATCTTCTTAATTACCTTACGATAAGTTTTCCTAGTGGTAAGAAAGGAGGAATGTTTGTTTTTCGAAGGGTTTGGCAGAAGGCGTTTTTGCAATTCCAATGGAAAAAGAATAAAATAAATCTATCATTATTTTTAAATACCACCTTATTTGTTGGGATGTAATAAGTCTTTAGTTCTTACTTATTATTGCGAAGATTTGAAGTAACAACGCTATAATATATGCATTTTTGTAACAGTCTTATAATATAATGAACCAGAAATAGTTGGAATAATTTCTTTAAATTAATATTATCTAATAAACTTGGCCTCTGATGGTAGCCACTTTCGAAGTACTTCAATTATTGTAAAAGAAAAATGATAGCTACAGGCTATTACTAATAACAACATTCCCAATAATTGAATGCATCCACAGATTTAGAATTCTAGGTAATTATTTTGGAAAGTATACTGGTCAGAAAACAATGTTAAACATTTCATCCAGAAAATATCAATATCTCGTCATAATATACCCAGTATATATTATTGTATATTGCATTTAATCTTTCTATACATTATCTTCTGGGTTTTTAAGAATTTATTCCAACCTTATAAGAAGAGTGTAAAATAAGTAAAAGCACTTTTCAAATTAAAAATTTAATGAAAGTTCTTTGATTCAGCCGTTGAATTTAGAAAATAAAATTTTAATAATTTACATATGAAAATTATTCTAATTTTTATTTTATTTAATTATTCTTAGTAGCTAGTTGAAATCTAGGGCAAATATTGAGATGTATGAATTTACTTTTATATAATATATAATATATAATATATATAATAATGTGTTACTAATTACTCAAACTGATTTTATATGTTGATTGTGTTGTTTTTTTTTGTTGTGGCTTCTATTAGAATTTAATATTTATTTATCTTTTGCATTTTTGTTTTTTTTTATGTTACAATTCAACAGTGCATGCTCAGATTAATCATCAGCCAATACTAAATGGAAAATCGGAAATTCAGATTACAAAGGAGGTGTTGAATGAAAATAATGCATCTGTTTCTACACCTCCGCTCTATTCACCAGTGTTTGCAAGAAAAAATCATTCAGTGTGTACCAGGAATGGGGCTAATGCGCAGAGTATTCTGCAAGAAGAATTACGAAAATTCGTTGTTCAAGATATTCCTTATGTAACACCTATGAGCGAGGTTCTTGAAAAGAAATCTAATACGTCGCAGATATCTCAAGCAAAGCCGATGATCTCTAAGAAACCTTTTCTAACGGAAAATCATAACAACAATAGCCTATCGAAAAACTTGCTCCCAACTGCTGAGGTATCAACTCATGATTGCAAGTCTAATTTAAATCCGACACACTCTTCCCAAATATCTTTACTAACACATCCCGAAAAAAAACCTTTCAGTCCAATTTCTCTTACTTTTAAAATACCAAACGATGCCCAAATTAATAACGGGAGAGTAAATGGTTTAAACGATAACAACGAACACGTCTTATTGAACACAAATAACCTAGAGGAACAAAATGGTCCAGAAAGAGTTAAGGAAAAAATCCAATTTAATGAAGCAGTTTTGCAAAGCTCGACTATTCATCCCAAATCAGCAACACTAACAAACAATAGCATGCTAACTGATGAGGATTTGCAAACTAATACAGTGAATAATACTAACGATAGTCCAGTAAATAATAACAAAGAAATAGTTTGCTGTGTGTGTATGACAGAAATAGAAAGGTACAGTTTTCATATTTGTGTTTATAAAACAATTTTATATTAATTGTTATTTCTCTGTGTATTTAGAGGTCCATTCATAACTGCATTGGGAAAGATTTGGTGTCCTGATCATTTCGTTTGTAACACGCCTACATGCAGACGACCATTGCACGATCTAGGTTTTGTTGAAGAACAAGGCAAGCTGTATTGTGAATATTGTTTTGAGCAATATATCGCACCACCATGTAATAAGTGTGGAGCCAAAGTTAAAGGAGTAAGTTTTAATCGGTGCTAGGTTTGTATTACGTTTTTACATCAAATAAAATTTTCCAGGATTGTTTGAAGGCTATTGGCAAGAATTTCCATCCGGAATGCTTCAGCTGCTCCTATTGCGGAAAATTATTTGCTAATTCGCCATTCTTTTTGGAGGATGGACAACCCTATTGTGAAACTGGTTAGTAATATATTGTATTTTCTTGATTCTTATTATAATGTTCATATTATTATATTGCCCGAAGTAGAACGCACTTATTATGTTACTAGTCTAATAATTACGATAGTTACGAATAGCTATCGTATTGTCATGGATACCTTGAGGCACACAAACCTCATCATCGTAACTTTACCGTTTCGATGTGTTAAAACTAGAGTAAATAAAATAATAGAGCACATAAACTACAGTGTCTATAATATGGGAAAGCGATATGACCATGTTCGATTCTGTTGTGTAAATAATCTTTTATCAATAAGTGACTACGCAGGAGATGGTGTACATTTAAAGGTTAGTGCTAAGAAACGTGTATGTAGAGGGCTTGCTGAGACTGTGGTTTTGATGACTGAGTCCTGTGAATCGCGCATGTTTCTTGATTTGACCTCTCATGGAGGTAACAGCCATCAGGACCAAATTCCGAGTGGAGAGGATGATGGACATGGAACGGGTGATCCGGGTGTGTTGGAAGTGAAAGGTGGTGATCTGCCAGGGAGTGTAACAACTAGTGATCAAGAAGTTCCTTTTTTATAGATAAACCTAATGTTAATTATTTTAGACCGATAGTTGCTGGGTTTAGCATCTTCCACTTAAACGTGCGCAGTATTCGTAAAAAATTCATGGATATTGATATTTTATTAAATAAACTTTCACCAGATTTCTTCTGTGTGACTGAGCATTGGCTCAAGGACGCGGATTTCGAATACTGTGCTCTGAAAAGTTACAACTTAGTTAGTAAGTCTTGTAGAGAAAGTTCTAGGGGTGGCGGAACGGCGGTATATGCAAGGGATCACCTGGTCGTTTCTAATATAGATAATATTTATTATGCTGAGGAGGCTTTTGAGTATAGTGCCGCTCATGTAAAAGTAGCGAAAAAATCAATTGCGGTCATTACACTGTATAGATCTCCGGGATCAGATGTTCATATTTTTTTTAACCGTCTTGATGATGTATTGGGTAGCTTGCGCCGATATGATGTTTTGTTTTTATGTGGAGACTTTAATATTGATTTGTTTCAAATAGATCATGTTAGCAATCAGCTTAGAGATACAATAAATTCTTATAATTTGCATTTTACTATTTTCGAGGCGACCAGGGTTACTGTTAGTTCTAAGACTTTGATTGATAATATTGCCACCGACTTAGACGTGGAATTTTGCGAGGCAAGCATTGTTAACAC
The DNA here is from genome assembly GCA_963170755.1 of Amphimallon solstitiale. Lineage (NCBI taxonomy): Eukaryota > Metazoa > Arthropoda > Insecta > Coleoptera > Scarabaeidae > Amphimallon > Amphimallon solstitiale. The sequence goes on from OY720679.1 coordinate 117,556,739, forward strand.
TAGTGTATCTGATCACTTCGGGCAGATGATCTTGTGTTCTTTTTCAGATGCCGAATCTGCTTCCCCTCCTGTTCCTAGGAGATTTTTTAATAAAACTTCATTGTCTCGCTTTTCTGAGTTGATGTCTAACGAATCTTGGCCGGATCTTTTGAGAGATGAATCTTTAGATTTAAACTTTTCTTATTTTATGGACAAATTTTTACATTACTTTCACAGCGCTTTTCCAGTCCGTAATGTTTCTACCTGGGGGAGATGCAAGTCATGGGTTACTCCCGGTGTGAGGTCGGCATCTGAAAATATACGTCTCGCGCATAGAATGAATAGGGAGGGTCTGCTTGGTGGGGAGCAATATAAGTGTTTGAAGCGTTCTTATGATGCTATTGTTCAAAGGGCCAAAAAGGATTTCAATGACAATTTAATAGCTACTTCATCAAATAAGTCAAAGACGGTTTGGATCATAATTAATAATGAGATATCTGGTAGTAATAAGCAGGAAAATATCATAATTAAAAACGGCAATGACGATGTAATTGTTGATTCCAATGAATTATGTAGTCTTTTTAGTGAGCACTTTTCTTCTGTTGCGCATGATAGGGGTGTTTCGAATGAACTATCCTGCAGCCTGGATTCCTCTGTCATGAGTAATATGCAGAGTATGTTTATTTATCCAACTGACGAATATGAGGTAAATGACATTATTGTCTCTATTTCCTGCAAATCTTCTTCAGGTATTGATGAGATCCCATGCAATGTTTTAAGGTGTGTTGCACATATGATTTCCCCACCTTTGGCCACTCTAATTAATAAATCATTTCAAGTAGGTATTTTTCCTGAGGCATTGAAGATTGCTAAAGTTGTACCAGTTTTTAAGAAGGGGGACAGACAAGTTCTGACTAACTATCGCCCGATATCCGTCTTATCCTGTTTTGCTAAAATATTTGAAAAGATTATGTACTCGAGATTGACTAGGTTTCTGGAGAGTAATTCGTTACTGTCTACTAGCCAGTTCGGTTTTACAGGTTCCTCTTCTACCTGTGACGCCCTTTTTAAAGCCTTTAACCGTGTTTATAAATTATTGGATGAGGGGCAGATCGTGGCTGGATTGTTCTTTGACTTAAGATAGGGCCTTCGATAGAGTGAATCATGATTTGCTTTTGTTGAAGTTGTCACTCTATGGGGTGAATGGCGTTGCTCTTCAATGGTTTCAATCTTATTTAAATAATCGAAAACAGATCGTTAAGATAAATAATTTTAATTCGTCAGCATGTTCGTCACCATCAAATATTGTACAGGGATCAGTTTTGGGTCCGCTGTTGTTTTTGGTCTATGTTAATGATCTGCATACTGGCTTTAATATCAACGACATTTATCAATTTGCGGATGACACAACTGTTTTAATATCGGGTAATAACGTTGATGAAACAACGGACATTGGCAATATTTACACTAATAACATGTTGGAGTGGTGTGGTTGTAATGGATTAAAGTTAAACCACTCGAAAACTAACCTTATATCATTTTCATCTTCTAGACGTGAGCCTGACCACTCATTGTTGGTAAGGCTGAATTCAAAGTCTATACCTAATGGATCCAGTACTAAATTTCTGGGTTGTACTATTGATAACTTGTTAACGTGGGAATGCCACATAGCCTCTCTTTGTTCGAAGCTGTGTTCGTTGAATTATGCAATTTATAAACTGAAAGCGTGTGTTGATACTGAAGTATTACTTACATTCTATCATGCACAATACATGTGTTGTCTCGATTAAGATATGGCATAATCTTCTGGGGCATGTCTGCCTTTTCTACTCGATGTTTTGTCCTACAGAAGCGGATACTGAGAACGATATTTTCACTGAATAGAACTGATTCCTGTGCACCGATATTTAAGCGGAATAACCTTTTGTCTTTGCCGTCATTATTCTTGTATGAGTGTGCAATGTATGTTTTTAATCATCGTGCTCAGTTTGTACGGAATGGGGATATAAATACGTATTACAACACAAGAAATACTAATGCTTTGAGTGTTCCCCTACACAGACTATCACTGTATGAGAAAAGCCCAGAGTACATATGTATTAAAGTATTTAATAAGCTGCCAGCTAGTATAACGGGTATTGCTAGTGTTAGGTTGTTTCGGTTGACACTTAAAAGATTTCTAATAAACAGTTGTGTTTATAGTGTCAGGGATTTTCTTGTTGGTGTCTGAGTTGGTGGCATTGTTGTTGTCCATTATATTATTTTTTACTTGTATATTGTGATTTATGTTATACATTATTCTTTACTTGTATATTTTTGACAATGGCCCATATATTATGATCAGTGGCAAATAAAGTATATTATTATTATTATATTATTATTATTATTATAACTTTGTAGACATATGATACCTGTGGTAATAGAATCGTCTATGCTACACTAATAATCTGATTTTAATGTATAATATTGACAGCTATTATTTACATAATTCCTTTTACGTGAAACAAAACTACGTTTTATGGTTACAGTAATGTAAGAATTTACAATTGATTCCTCTTAGAATAGCGGAAATGACTCAAAATAAAATTGAAGCATTAATGGCCGATTTCTGAATGAAATTTTTAATGAGACTTTAATTAAATGGTTTATTACTTTAACGAATTCCTTAAATTACATGGAATTTCTAAAAGCGATTTTCAGTTACTAATGATTTTGATAGCTAAACTATAGTTGTAGTCTGAACTCATATTTATTATAAAATTAAATAGATGGCGTTACAAGCTTCGTTGTTATAAGGGCGTGAAATTTGGTTTTGTTAAATGCATGATTGCTGATTAAGGAGGAGCAGAAGAAAACAAGGGGAACTGAAAATTAACTTTGAATATTTTACAAAACCATGTGATTCCATCACAATAATAAAAAAAAATAGCGTGGCTGGAATTAACGACGCAATTTAATTCTCAAAATGAAACAGGGCATAGAACTGCAAAGCAGATACAAGCCCTTTATAATAATTTTAAAAAAACAGCGCACACTAATTTATTTACGGACAAGGTAGGAGAGTGCACTTTTGAAATAATTACTCGGATTAACATATCATAATATTATTTGTATCTAGAAAAATGTATACAAACTGGAGGTGGAATATTTCTCCCAAAATCCAGTTGCCTCGATGCAAAAATTGTGTCTGTCCTGAGACCCCAATTTAATCCTCTGCGAACTAAATATGATTCCAGTACTTTTATCGACGTGTAGCTTTCTTTCTCGGGCGCTTATATACATGGTATTTTCACTAAGTGGGGACACTATTCTGCTAATTGTTCAGGCATCCGTTGGATTATACGACACGCGGTGGTTGTATTCACATCAAGATCATCCCCGACGGGAATTTGCAATGCACTTGCCAAAAAGATATTTAGTTTGTTATATTAAAGGGTTCTGTGCAGGAGATACCAATCTCGAAATTAGATCAACTGTACATATCAAAAGCATTACGGCCTTTTTCTCCCACAAGGTCTAACAGCTCTTCATCAGACGACGAGATTAAGTTGTAAAATTAAGTTGTAAATACTTTTGTACTCGTAATGTACCAGCGTAGAAAGCATGATTTGCGAGATATTTGCTTAAAACTGATTTTTTGAAATACCTACTTCCGGTAGGTATTTAAAAAAAATTTTAATAAAATTCTTCTCGTATTTAATTTTCAGTACATATAAATGCTTTATAAGTTTGCTTAAACCTAGTAGTTGACGAAATCTTAACTATACGACGGTAAAAATTCTCCGCCTGACACAGAGATGGTATTCTAATCAGCGAAAATTTATGATTCCTGTCTACGTGCACCTGTCATTAGTTCGTATGACAAGTTTCAAATTGTTCTGTCAAGTAGTTTGTTTATACGAATTTTCCCAGTAGACTTTTTCCGTGTTTTTCGTTAAAATGAATGGAAAACTTGTATATCGTGCGGTCATTAACCCCCAAGCAAATTCATCCGAAGTTGACAAAAGTATACGGAGCCTCTGTTCCTTCAATATCGACCGTAAAAAAGTGGACAGCTGATTTTGAACGTGGTCGCAAGTCCCTCGAAGATGACCCACGTGAAGGACGACCAAAATCCGCAATCACACCGGAAAACATCGAAAATGTGCACGATATCGTATTGGACGATATGCGTATGAAGGTGAGTGAGATAGCTGAGATCGTGGGGATATCGGAAGAAGGGGTGCGAAACATCTTGTACAAAGAATTAGGAATGCGAAAGCTCTGCGCAAGGTGGGTGCCGCATTTGCTGAACGCCGATCAAAAGCAAATGCACAGACGATTTTCGCAGCAAGTTTAGACAGATCTAATAGGGATCCGACCGATTCTGTGCGGCGATTTATTACTATGGATGAGACATGGGTCCACTACTACACGCCAGAAACGAAACAGCAGTCGAAACAGTGGGTGGAAGCTGGTGGTTCAGCGCCAAAGAAAGGGACGTCGATCTCATCTGACGGAAACGTCATGGACCAGTGTGTTTTGGGATGCGAAACGGATTCTGTTAATTGCTTACCTTGAAAAGGCAGAACAATTAGCCCTGGCTTGAAGAAGAAAAAAATTATGTTTCACCATTACAACGCACCTGCTCACAAAAGTGCGTTGGCAATGGAAAAACTGCGGGATTTGAAGTATGATTTGCTCGACCATCCCCCTTATTCTCTTGACTTGGCACCCTCAGACTTCCATGTGTTCCCAAACTTGAAAAAAATTCTTTCTGGGAAGCGTTCGCGTCCAATGAAGAAGTTGAGAGGGCCGTAAATAGATATTTTAATAGCCTTCCAGACTCTCACTTCCGGGAAGGAATACTGATGTTGGACAAATTCTGAACCAAGTGTGTTGAAGTCAAGGTAGATTATGTAGAAAAATAAAATCACTTTTTAACTGAAAATTGCAGTCTTTCATTGTCAGGGCAAGAATTTTTGACCTTAACCTCGTAGTCAATTCGTTTACTTGATTTTTCTATGATTTTAATTCATGAGAAACATACATATTTTTTTTTTCAGATTGGAACGAACTTTTCACGACAAAATGTTTCGCTTGTGGTTTCCCTGTAGAAGCGGGCGATCGTTGGGTTGAAGCTTTAAACAATAACTACCACAGTCAATGTTTCAATTGCACGGTAAGTATATTAATACAAAACTCTATCGAAAAATAATACGATTGGTCCTTTAGAATATATATTTACAAAAATAACTGTTTTTCCTATTCAATTTCAAACATTTATCACGTTGCATTATCCACTTGCCATATAGATATTAGAAGCTAGTTTTTAAGACATTGGCACTTATTACACAATTAATAACCTACAAATCTGCAATTCCTTAGTTTATTTTTAACATGACAGATCAAGCAAATATTGATCGACGACCAGATATTGGTGTGTATTCTATTTTTTAAATCCAATGATTCAAATACTTGTGCTTATGCAATGAACCTAAAATTCAATTATAATGAAAGTTGTTTTTACCTTATAACAAATAGTGGAAAAATGTGTTTAGTAAATTTTTTTTTGTATATTATCATTGGCGTCTATTAGCATTAATCTCAATTGAAAACGCACTTGTAATTTAAAGCAAGAGGTTTGTAACCACTTACATTTTCAATACTCATCTCGCCAGAACTATCTTTCCCCACCTTTTCTTGATTTTATATTTTCTTATTGTATGTTCTCTGTTCATGCTAACATGCTAATAGACGCCAATGATAATATACAAAAAAAAATTTACTAAACACATTTTTCCACTATTTGTTATAAGGTAAAAACAACTTTCATTATAATTGAATTTTAGGTTCATTGCATAAGCACAAGTATTTGAATCATTGGATTTAAAAAATAGAATACACACCAATATCTGGTCGTCGATCAATATTTGCTTGATCTGTCATGTTAAAAATAAACTATCTATTATCTCTTCCATATGTCCTAACTACTGTAAAAACGTTTTTAATTATACTATTACTTAGATGTTTGCCTTGTGTTCAATCTCATGAATTTCTTTGCTTGCCCTTTTAATAATGTTAATTTCATCCACCCTGCCGTTCCCCTAATTATGTCATCTTCAGATAAATTGACTTAACTCATTTGTAGTCGGATGGTTCACTTTCACATAAGTCCATTTGGTGGATTCTCAGCTTTGTATTTTTGGATTTTTTTTATTTCCAGTAACCTCACATTAAATTTCTCTTCCTTTGACTCATTTAGATCCTCAACATTTCCCTTTGTTAGTCTCTTAATTTGTATGTAGTCCTATTGTATGCAATTCTACCCACCTTTTCATCATTTCTTTTTTTGTGTCCCGCTGTTTGTGTTTGCACCCAGCATATTGCGAGGTTGGACAACCGACAATTTTCAGAGGGCATATGCACATATAGTGGTGGTAAAGGGATCAAAACCAACCAAACCCTACAGGCAACATCATCTTCATAGTTTTCTTCTAATATACCTATTACTGTTAGTGTTCTTCAATATTAGCAGTAATGTTATTTATTTGCGTTGTCCATATACAGTGTGCTAGATTTTATGTGTCACAGCAAATATCTCGGCTATTGTATGATTTATTAAAAAATGACATATAGGACAGTTATTAGGTTATTTATTTTTAATAATGTGTTAAAATCGGAAAAGCAATGAACATTAAATATGTCGTATAGTATGTATAGATCTTAGTTTCAGAATATACTGTTATGTATATTCTGAAACTACATGAACTTATTTTTACAATGTATCACATGTACTTATATCTTTACTTTTTTTTCAATTTGTTTTTAGTTATAAATGCGAAATCTCGAAATTCGATTTGTCCAATTCAAGTTCAATTTGTGTTTGCACAATTTATTCTGAGAATTTTAATATATTAAATTCAAGAACTATATAATTCAATCAGTTTTTTATTCAACTCATGTCACCAGTCTTAAAAACTAAACTTGGAGTCTGTGGCTTGAAACTACACAAAAACACTAAAACACCTTCACCACACTAAAGCACAAAAATGGCTAAACACGTATTTCAACAACTAAGTTGTCATCATCAGTAGCACTGATTAAAAATCGCGCTGTCTACACACCGTAACGTAACAGAACAACACTGATTTCCAATTTACAGGGATGGTTTATTTATAATTTTACCTAGGCTATTAACTACCTCATTAACAGTATCTGATCGTTGTACCGTTAAATTCGTCATACTTACTATTCTAAACCTATCCTTTAATTCTAATATTCTATGAAAAACTAACAGTATCTAAAATTAATATAATTTCCAATTTACAGGGATGGTTTATATATTTTTACCTAAACTATTAACTACATCATTAACAGTACCTGATCGCTGTACCGTTAAATTCGTCATGCTTAATACTATAATTCTATCCTTTAATTCTAATGTTCTATGAAAAACTAACGGTATCTAAAAGGGTATTGTTTACACCACAAACTTATATAAACAAGGTTGGGGAATTGGCCCGTTATCTGAATTCATTAATTTATTTTTATTTTTCTGAATGTATATACTTTCGTAACTATCTAGTTCTCTATAATATGGATTTGTTTTATAAGTTTGAGGCGGTTTGCTGGAATATCATGACCTGTGCTCAAAATATGCCGAGCTACACTAGACTTATCTGTCCTATTAAACCAAAAATGAGCAATGTGCTCTTTATAGCGAGTTGCAATCTAGTTTGGCCGATATATTTTTTCTCGCATTTATTACAATTAATTTCGTAAATTCAAGATTTTTGCTCTACCTCAATTTTATCTTTAGTACTGCTCAAAAGACTTTTCAACGAATTACATGATTTAAACGCGACTTGCAAAACAGCATTTTTAAAAATATTATTAAAGTTTCTCGAAATATTATGAAAAGGTAGGACAACAAATTTCTTATCTATATCACTTTGAGGTAGCAAAGTTGTGGAATTTAGAATTACATTCGTACGTTTCATTTTTCTTAAGATATTGTCAACTACGTCTGACTGGAAATCATTGTATTCAACAATACCTTTTATAAGGCGTAATTCTTTCTCGTATCTATCTCTTGTAAGTGGGAAGTTTAACAAGCAATGGATTAGAAAATTGAATGAAGACAATTTTTGTTGCAAACAATGATTAGAATCTGCTGTAATGAATCTGTTTACATTGGTTTCCTTTCTATATTGGAGCCCGCTTTAAGTACTAATGTATTTAGAAAAGCTAATGCGGTAGTTAATAGCCTAGGTAAAATTATAAATAAACCATCCCTGTAAATTGGAAATCAGTGTTGTTCTGTTACGCTACGGTGTGTAGACAACGCGATTTTTAATCAGTGCTACTGATGATGACAACTTAGTTGTTGAAATACGTGTTTAGCCATTTTTGTGCTTTAGTGTGGTGAAGGTGTTTTAGTGTTTCTGTGACCAGTCTTAGAATTGCTCAAAATTACGAGTTCAACAAAACATAGGAATCCTTTCTTAACCAGTTTCTATAATTCACGTGTTTCTTCGTCCTCTTTCCTCAGTTATACCTGTACATGATACTTATTGGAACATTTTTGTTTCAGATGTGTAAGAAGAATCTTGAAGGCCAGAGTTTCTTCGCTAAGGGTGGTCGTCCATTCTGCAAAAACCACGCCCGCTAAGAAATTTTAATTTTAACCATTGATTGGTATATCAACATTTACTATCTAGTATAGCAAAGCTAATGCACGTTTTCTTCTTTCTTCAAAATTACATGTATATTATTTTTGATCAAAATATTGCAACGCTATTATTACTTATTTTATTGCTCTATCGATAAACTCCTAGTTATTGGGAAACTAGACAATAAGTGTTATAAACCAAAATCGTTGTTACCAAAAAACAAAATAAAAATACACATAAGACCATAAGTATATATGTAAATGTAAGTAGGGAATAATAAATCTACAAGTGTATAAATATTGTTTAAAAGAAAAGTATGACTTATATTGCTAGTCCTTTAGGTGTAATTCTTAATGCATCCAATGTATGTATAATTAAATTACAAAATGTATATTTATCTAAATTATTCTTGTGTACTATATTACTTTTGTGCCATTTAATATTTTAGAATTAGTTGGATTGTTTGTTAGTATATGTACTTAGTCAAATATACGAATAAAAGCCACTTTAGTTTGATCTAAAACTGCGTTAACGTTACTGCAATTCAAATTATTCAAATTTACAATGACTCATTGAAGTCTTAGGACTTTTACAGTGAAGTAATAATTATTACTTATACTTTAAATTATATATTTATAATAATATACAGTGATTCACAAAAAATTGCCGATTTCCATTCATATATTTGCAATATAATTTTATTATTAGACAATATATATATATTAATATACCAATACTTTAATCTAACCCTGTATATCAGCTATACCTGATTAATGTTTCGCAAAATTCAAATATATTTTCTTACATTTCCCTTAACAATTTTTAACTTTCACCAAGTAAAGATTTATATGTAATTTGTTTTGATTATCTAATAACTATTTTTGTAAAGAAATAATAAATAACAATGAATTAAATCAACGTAACTTCTCTTATTCAAATTTCCCGCGGCTATAGCTCATAAAAGTCTTCATTTGACAACTAGCAATGTTTACAACAGCTTTTACAGTAGTAATGTATACTTACTTTATTGATCAATTTATACAATTTCTATTATTAATCTCAGGATCGTATAGTTCGGTTCGCCTTTTTAAATGATTGTGTGTAGATATGTATAGTTAAACAAATACATTACTATTATTATATTGTGCAGATATATAACCAAGAATAAAACAATGAATTTCAAATATAAATGGTAAGTTTTTAATTGAAATATTTGTTATCAATTACAATCTTAATCACCTGTATATTAATGATATACAATAAAATATTCCCAATAACTTTCAACTGATTATAAAGTATTTTGATTATATCTGATAGGTTGTCATAAAACGAATGATTATTTAAAACTAAACTCCATCAACAACATCAATTTCGACGCCACTTCTCACGGAGAGTATCATCGTAACTGTCTTACTACTATTAAGCAATAACCTATTTTGTGTAAACCAAACCTCCGCATCTTTACGAGCCACCGAGATCCTAGACACAACATCCGCACTATCCGCGGACTTAACCAGTAAGGCACCATCATTGGCGAAAAGTATAATCTTATCATGCTTAATATTCCTTGCAAAATCATTAATATAAATTAGAAACAAAACTGGCCCCAATATGGAACCCTGTGGCACACCTAAGTTTATATTCAGCCTTGTAGAAGCTCTACCCGCCACCCTAACTATCTGACGTCTGTTACTTAGGTACGACCTGAGATATCGCAAAGATATATCTTCAATACCACTATTTAATAATCTGGAATAATTTCAGAAATTTCTTTCAACGAAAACAAATCCATTACTATAAATATTATTACTATGGCATTGGCGTACCGCCTAAAATGAACTTTGCAAAATGTAAGGAGGAGAACAGCACGCCAAATTTGTGTTCATACGACAATATATAACGATATCCGTATGCCTAGAACAAGATCGTAATTACAGGTCCAAAATTACATAATTAATTCAAGATGAAAACATAGAAATGATGATAAGGCAAGAATGTCCAATATTTAAAAATTAACCAAATAAATTTAAAATCAAAAGCCAAAGAATAAGACAATTAAATAAGGAAGTACACATGTAACACAAGAATATACTATACCGTATGTGTCAATTTTCATTAGGTATATGGATTCAATGTTTACATGCGATTTATACGTATACAAATAATATGTGGCAACGTGTGTCACCCCTACTATCCGTCATTAATCCCGACAACAATCGACATCACAACGACTTTCTCCGATCTTCCCACTTCTACATTAAACGTTTAGCTGCGAACACGTTGCGATCTAGTCTGCAATAAAAGCCGTCATCATCAAATGGCCGCCGCGATCTAGTAGTTTATTATTATTTTCAGAATCCTTTTTTATGTACCTTATTTTTAATTTTATTAGAATTTCGCTTTTGTTTGTGACATGCAGCGTGAACGCAGCTTAATAATTCTCTGCATTTACTGAAAGGAAAAAGAAAAATCCTTGCAATGCGTAAATATTATTTCTGAGCGCAGTACAAACACCCTAGTCAATAGTCCAACAGCTACTGCTAACTTGAGCTTGTATCGGTGGCGCTCGTATTGAAGAGGAAAGGTGGGGTGCCATATTGTCACGTATTGCATGAATTAATCGCCTATGGCTAATGAAAATTGACACGTGCTGTATGTCGATAAGAAGTAAAATCAACTAAATGGTATCACGGATTATGTCGCAATATGTCCGAGAAAATAAATAAATAAAAATTAAAAGAAGTAATATGGAATTCTAACTATAAATTAGAAATCTAAATTCAATTTAACACCCACGAGCTTTTAAAAATAAGAGGACACGAAATTACACCCCAAAAATCACAAATCAAAATTTAAAATATAACATGTATCTGTCAAAATACAAAAAAAATTCTTAAGTAAACTTATATCTACCTTATAAGTTATTTCTACATTATTTACGAGACAGGTGTATGTATGCCATACACGTTTTTCAAAAGTCAGCTTATTATTATCAATTCTATTTCATACTGAATGTTAGCACTACCACGTAGTGGTTGGTCTGACTATTTTTTTTTAACTTTAAAATTGCTTCTCCCATATTTTTCTCTATTTTCTGTATTACACCATAAACATCTCATTACGAATTTTCGGAATTATTAAGGTGCACGCACACTGAGGCGAGGCGAAACGAAGCGAAGAGAAGCGCATTTATTACGCCTATAGAAATGTACGTAAGCTTCGCTTTGGCACGCGACGCTCCAGTGTGCAGGCACCCATTTGATTACGTGCATTTTTATCAGGCGTAATAAATGCGCTTCTCTTCGCTTCGCTTCGCCTCGCCTCAGTGTGCGTGCACCTTTATCGGCAGCGCTTTACTCAGAAGAATTGTATTTCGTCTGCTACTTGAGACAACTTTGGCCTAAAATAATGAGCCCAGGGGCCCGATTCTCGAACTTAAGAGAAGTGAACGTTCTATTGAGAGAAGTGATAGATCACATTCCCATCCCTTGTTCTCCTAACTTCAAGAATAGCTATTTTTAAGTAGGGATGCGTGTCGATCGTGTAGGAAATAGCAGTGCAATGTTGCCAGGTTGAAAATGAAGGCAGATTAGGACAATTGTTGTATATAACAGTGTATATTAGGTAATATGTAATACGAAAACAATATCTTAAATAGCTTGTGTAATGTTAAAAGGGTTTATGAGTTACGTTATAATGAGTTGGTTTTCCGGAAAGTGTTAGGCTAAACATCGAAATGTAAACTATTATTAATTTTTCTACAAATCCTACATGTTTAATATTATTTCAATATAATACAATAACATATGCTATATATATTCACATTAAAGTATCAACGCATTGTGGAATACTGGTTGAAGTTTGCATTTGTACCCCGTGAGCGATTGGAAAACTAGACAATTTTGTGTTAGTGAATTTGAAGTATTATAATAATGTTAAAACGTTTCAGTACAGCGAATGTATTTCTATATTTGTCATTTTATGTTAATAGTTGTACTACACATCAATTTATTATTAATTTTTCTACATATCATACATGTCGTACTTCTTGAAAGAATTGTGTACGTAAATTATTTATTTTCTTTTGCATCTCTTGTGCAGTTATTTTTATATTCAATATCAAACACAAATCTTCGGTAAATTTATTAATTTTTTTATTTCCTACTTTGCACTATTGGTACTACTAATTCACCTAAAAACTTTGTGAAGAAATTGATAAGTGTAAAACAGGCAAGGTCAACAATAACTTGACGACAATTTCTTGATCAATAACTTGGTCAAGAAATTGGTAAGTGTAATACAGCCTTTGTTGTTTCTTTGTTTAAACGACATAATTTTCTTAATTGTATATCAGATAAATTAAACGCATTTTCCCGCATATAAAAACGACGCCGAGGACGTTGATAGAGTTCCTCTGCTTCCGCAACATCGATTAGTACTTGATTCACTATAAAAATCTCTTCTTCATCGATGTTATTCCAAACATGTATAATACTGTGATAATGCAAGTATAGTAAGGTGAAGTGGGGTAAATGTGATAACGGGGTTAATGTGACAGCGTCTTAAATTAATTTGAAACAAAAACTGTTGTCAACGCCACCTAAGGTAGAATAGTCTATATGGTGTTAACATAAGATTCAACCCAAAAAAGGTCACTTCTTTTGAGTCGGAAACTTCCTAACCAGCTGTACGTAGTAAGTCGTCATTTTAAGTGGAATTTCGACGCCGCATGCAACTCGTTATAAAGTCGTTTAAATACGTCAGTTTAAATAAGGTAACTTTGAAATTTGTCACCCACTTACTTTAATAATATGTCTTTCTACCACACATAATATCATTTCAATTGAACATTATCTTCATTTTTTTTATCAAACTGTCTCATTTACCCCTCCGCGAAAAACCTGTGGGGAAAATGTAACATAAACTATATCACATTTACCCCTTTTAGACATGGTGCGCAATTATGTGCGAAAAACCACTGACAACCCAAACTATAGCCAAGCCGATCTTCAAAAGGCAATAGAAGAAGTTAAGGCGGGCAGAGCCACAGTTTATGGGGCACATAAGCAGTACAAAATACCTTACGTCACACTATATAGTCGCGTGAAAGGGCTGCGTGCTAAAGTTAAAAACCACAAAGGGCGTCCCACCTACATTGATCACAATGAAGAGGTTAAATTAGCTGAAAGCTTAAAGATCATGGAAAAATGGGGTTTTGGCATGTCACGCAAGGAGGTATTGGAAGCAGTTGGAACTTACATTGCTGCTAATGAAAAACAAACCAACTTCAAGGAGGGTGTCCCAGGAGAAGACTGGTTCTTATCCTTTAAAAAACGACATAACCTCAGTCTCAAGATACCTCAAAATATTGAGTACGCAAGAAAAAAAGCAACTGATCCATTTCTAATTTATGCCTATTTCAACCTCTTAGAGAAGGTCTTAACAGAAAACAATTTAATCGATAAACCTGAACGCATATGGAATCTTGACGAAACAAGTCTTTCAATAGATCCACGAAAGAGTAAAGTCGTCGGAGAAGTAAATAAACCTTCGTCGCGAACAGTTAGCTCCCCAGGCAGAGAAAATACCACTGTTCTTGCCATGTGTAATGCTGCAGGTGGTAAAGCACCACCTTTGATTATTTTCAAAGGTGCATATGTGTGGGATCAATGGTTTGCCCCGAAAGGGACAGAATTTGCAGGCACTGTTTACGCCGCTAGCAAGAAAGGATGGATGGAGAGCAATATTTTCAAAAACTATTTTTTGAAAACCATCATCCCTACTATTGGTAATGAGCGACCTGTTGTTATTGTGTACGATGGACATAGCACCCATGTATCCGTGGAAATAATCGAAGCAGCTATTCAGAACAACGTTATAATCATTAAATTACCCGCTCATACCAGCCATCTCCTTCAGCCTTTAGACCTAGCAGTTTTCAAATCGTTTAAAAGTAAGTGGGACCAAAAAGTTATTTCCTGGCAACGTCAAAATTTTGGAAGAAAAATACCTAAGAAAATATTTTCTCAATTTCTTTGTGAAACTTGGCAGTCTATCTCACCAGAAGTTATAAGAAACGGCTTCCGCAAAAGTGGAATTTATCCCCTAAACAAAAACGTGATTCCCAAAGAAACATTTCCACCAGATGCCATGAAAAGATGGGAAGCAGAATGTTCAAAAAATCACCCTGACCGTCAATGTGGAGAATCAGAAGAAAATCGTGGAGGGCCATCAACATCACATTCAGTATCTCCGCAGACACAAGAAACATCTAAAGAAGCCAATTTATCTTTCGAAGAAATATTATTGACGCAAATACGACAAAAACCACAACCAGAGAAAGAGAAAAGGTCAAAAGTGTGCCCAGGAGCAGAAATTTTAACGACAGAAGAAGCATTAGCTCGAATAAAAGAGAAGAATGACATTACTATTGACAAAGAAAAAAAGAAAAAGATTGTTAAAAAGGTGAAACAAACACAAAAGCACCTGTTAAGTTCATCTAGTTCGGAAGAGGACATAGATCAAGTTCCGTACATGGAGTCAGATGATGAAGACTTTTGTGATGAACAGCAGGAAGAAGATGATATTCCTGTCGCACCCCCCTTTATCGCGAAAGGCAAATGGGTTATTGTGCAATATTGTACCAAAAAACAGCTGAAGCATTTTGTAGGACAAGTTCAAGAGAAATGTGGTGATGACTGGGTAATCAAATTCTTGAAGTACGAAAACAAGAAGTTTATTTGGCCCAAATTTGAGGATTTAGACACTGTGTCAGACCAAGACGTCGTTAAAATTTTGCCGGACCCAAAAGACATTAGGCGCGGTATTCACAAATTTGATTTTTATTTCAATGAATATAAACTCACATAAGAATTTTATATTTTTTTATTTTGTCTGAATTTAAAACTTACAAGTGGTTATAAAACAGTTAATAATTATACAGGCTGTCTCTAAAAGGTGCGGAAAAAACGCTACCACACATTTCTGAGGGCGATCTAACCCAACTTACCTCAGTCCAAAAGTGGATGCACCATTGCATTGAATTGCCACAAGAATAACACCCAAATTACAGAAGCATATGTGTCCATATACGGAATGAATTTTTTATATCCAGATTACTCATAAACGGCTGCTCCAATCAACTCCTACCAGGTACACCTTTTCTAGGTAAAAAACATTGGAGAATAAGAATTTTTATTTAAAAGTTAAATACAGTGTGTCTCAAAAAAGTTATTACGTTTTAAATGGATACAATATGCCGCAGGTGGCGCCCTCTACATTTTGCAATGAAAATGAGAGCAGATTTAAATTTTTTACCCCACGAAACCCCCCCTACCAAAATATTGTGACAATATACCAATTATTACAGAAATTATTTATAAAAAACTAAAACCAAATTGAACTTTTGACACTCTGTATCTCCGAAAGCATCCACTTTTGGACTGAGGTAAGTTGGGTTAGATCGTCATATTTTGCCCTCAGAAATGTGTGGTAGCGTTTTTTCCGCACCTTTTAGAGACACCCCAGTATATGAAAATGTAGCTTTTCTTTTATACTTTCACATTAGCCCCATACCTCGTACCCATCTAAAACCTTAGAGAAATACTAAGCGGCTGTCACATTTGCCCCATTTTACGGGGTAAATGTGACATAGTGACATCGTTTTAAAAAAAAATTATAGTGCCCAAACGCTTATGTAAACAGATTTTTTGTCATTGCGGTCATACTCGTCAAGAATCCTAAAGACTCTATGCAAATATCTGCAGTTCCCAGCTCATTTATTGAAAAGAGGTAGAGCGTCAAAGTTAGACTATTTCAAAACTACATCGCATTTACCCCACTTCACCTTACCTATTCTACCGTACTGCTTAACTATCTTATCTATACCATAACCTATAGGGACTACTCTTTTATATACATTTATCCTTGTCACATGTACAAAATAATTTAAGTCGATATGCGCATGCTTCTCTTAACTTTTAATGTGTTCGCTTGACTTGAACCGATAGAGGTATATTCTCACAACTCTTGAGAGAAGGGATCGTTCTCTCAAGTTCAAGAATACGATTTTTAATATATCAAGAGAATCCCCTCCATTGTTCTCTCGAAATCTCTGTTCTCTCGACTCGAGAATCGGGCCCCAGGGAGTGGCCAAACTCTCAATCGTCCCAAAAAATTGACACAATACAAATATTAACTTGAAGGGTAAATGAGACTCACTAACTTTTTTTGTAAGCTTTAATGCTATTAATACTGTATACATTAGATTTATTAAAAGAACAGATACACAATTATTGCTTATTACTGACACACGTCGATATGTATTATAATATCAAATTCAATAGTTACATATTTGAGTCAAGAATACGATTTGCTTCACTTTTATCACAGATATACATAAGTCAAACGATGTCCGTTTTAAAAACGAAAACATAATTTTAAAGTATATATTTTGATGAAAACAGAGTAACCACAACATAAAGTCAAAAAATTAACAGAATGGTCTTATGTGTGTAGGTATTACTTAACGAAATGACAGTATTATATTCTTCGTGATAAAAATATTAAAGCCAGAAAACAGCAGTAACAGGATATGATGTAGGACTATTGAACTCTATTATCACTATTATTTGAGCAGGCACAGCGTCAAACTGTTGGCAATTTTTTTTATTGGAGAAATAACATATGTGAAAAATGCTTACTATTTTAAAATGCTACTGTTGATAGTGCTGTTCTATGTAGTAAATGGTAATACTGTTTCTGTGGTTGAAAGAGAAAACAATCAAATTGTAAATTTAGATTTCTATGAGACTGGATTCTTGGTACAATTCTACTGGTTTTATTGTTTTGTGTTACGTTTTTTTCCTATTACATACAATGCCAATTCAACAGGAATGTTAACGAAAAGTGATACAACATCCGAAGAAATTAGAACTTCTAATGCAGGACAATCGAAAGAGAAAAATTTTTTATGTCGAAATCTACCACAGATTTAATCTAACTATTGATTCTAATAAACTGTAATTGATATTAATTAATTGTAAAATAATCACAAATATTACCATATAAGCAGTTATTAGCGGTACCTAATATTAACTTCCCGTTAAATAAGCAAAAACAATAATACTAATACAAGCACATGTAAAAAAGACTCGAGTATGGGATGGGTTTGTTATAAGCGTTAATGACATTGTTTCTATTAACAGTTTCATAGCTATTTAGTTCTCTAGGATTACATAATAATATATTCTTAATTAGTTATTAATATATTCTTAGTTAGTTAATATATTCTTAATTAATATATTCTTAATTAGATCGCTTGCCATTCACAGAATTCCAGAAGATTTTTGGATGAAGTACGATATTAGATTCAAGTCTAGTTTGGTATTCTTCATGTGACGCTTTAATTTCAGTTTCAAGAAAACAGCAAAGCCTAGAAAATTCGTTTTGGAAATATATAGATTTCGTAAATTTACATTTAGTGAAACGTTATTTTTTAAGTTTTAATGTCTGAATTGAACCAAAGAGGAAAACTACGATGTGAGGATTTAAACTTTGGGACATAGAAAGAGATTTTGGCATGTGCTATATCATAGAACTGCGTGTTTGATATCGGAGAACAGGTCTCTTGGTCTACTAAATCTAACATGTACGCATGTTCTTTATAGTAAATTTAAATAAGTCCCTTTGTTTGGACAGCGTATTTCTTATCATAGTCGTGACAAATTATTTATTTTATCTTTCGCGTTTCCTAATAACATTTTGAATACATTTATGGAACGTGTAATGAACAAGAACTTCGAGTTACTTTACATTCAAGTAATAGTCAGAGTGATGTATTTTCTACTGAAATGCGTTATTTGCTATTTACTTTTAATGGTGTCATTTATAAATATGGTGATGGCATTATTTGAGGTATTTACACCAGAAAAGCAGATTTTCCATAATGTAAATAAACATTGTTTTATTGTTTTAGTTCTTTTTTTTATTTTTCAGAACTTATGTTTTGTTTTAAAATTATTTTGGTCAATGTTGAAAATTGCACCATTTAGACGTATCAAGAATCCAAAATTTTGCAGTCTGATAGAAATCAGAACTGCTAGAGTTTGAGAACACTTTATTCTCAAAAACTGAAATACTACTGTTTCAAATCTTAGCCATTACAAAAAGTTTTGACATTTTTAGATTTATTTGAAAGAGCAGCTTTACTCGAATATATTAAATCAAAATTATTCAATTTTAATACGCAAAAATACTGAAAATTATATATTTTACGATTTCAGTCCACGATGAGCTCAATAATAAGTTTGATATGTTGTAAAAAGTTTATTGAATGGTCGAGAAGAATATGCTGGCAGTTTAAATTGAAGGCATATAATATGACTGAATTAGATTATATATAAATGTTGAAACAATCATACTGGTGGTATCCATATATCTCTTGACATATTCATTTCTAATTGTAGATATTCATTTAATTGACATTCTGAAGCGTTAGGATGTTTCCTGTAAATATCACGAGCTGCTTTACTGAACTTTATCATCTAAAATAAATCATAGTCAATACACAATAATTTTTCTAATTAAAATATACCTCTGCAACCATAAATTTAATTGTAGATTGAGAACTCTCTGTGTAATTTGAGCATAAATTCATTGGCCAAATTCTCACCCAGTTGCCTTCTTGAGGTGGTGCGTCTTTCCAATCTCTACCATTGCCCCATTTCTTATTCAAATTCATGCGTTTAGATTCGACCTACGCAAAAACATAATATTGTAATTATAATTTTCTGCTTAGCAATGATAATTTAATTAGATAAATTTAATTATAAAAGAAGTTACCCACGGGTAAAATTTGTACTCCCGATTGCTAGTCAGATACTGTGTCCAAGTCAAGGCCACCCATTTAAAAAGATTCGAAGTTTTGACCCTCGGTTGGATATTTTGGAATTTGATTATTTAAATGACCACGAAAAAAATACTCAAGGAGCCCTATTTTCTATGCTACCATCTCAAATTTATCACTTTTCTAGTAATAGTATAATATAATGATATATTTATTCATTCAACACATATGTGCATAACAAATGTAAATAAAAAAGAAAATATGAACTATATATATCGCAAGGAATGCATATAAAATATCAACAAACATATTAAATAACATTAGAATTGCAAATCTGTTACAAAGATTATTTAATGGAAAACTGCTCATTTTAAATGATATTATTAACTGGATCTGCCTCTAATGATTCTACTATTGCACAACTACTTATTACTGTAGGTATCTATTTTACTATAATTCGATTACAATATATAACTTACAAATTTGTTAGCTGATTGGGATAATCCCGATTTATCTTGGGGTACATCCATTTTATGTAAATTAAATTGCTGCCCTATAAAACAGAAAGTTATTCAAGTCGTCAATCAATTATAATCGACGTACTTGACTGAGATGATGGAGTCTTTGGCTTAGACGATGGTGTTCTAGGTTTCTTCTTACTGGCAGACTTGTTTCTGGATAATGATCGTGCTGACATTTTTCTATGCTTTTTTCTCCATCTATCTGCGGCATGCATTACAGCTAGAGAAGGTTGGCTATCAGGAACGTCTTCAATATTCTCTTTTCTAAAAATATATGCTTTTATAATTTAGTTATATTATCATAAATTACAGATAAGAATATTCCTTGCTTGTTGTTTGTCATCTTAGGGAGCACGCAGGTGAATTTATATGTTTGCTAATAGCATATAAACAACCCGTCAGTATTGATAGGTAGTGTATTTTCTATGGCTACTTAAAGCAAGTATTGCCGCATTTTATATGGAAATGAAAAGAAAAAGGAATTGCTAAAATTAGCAAACTGCCGAGATCAAAGTAAAAGTAGATGAAGTTATGAGTGATGCAACGCTCAGTTTGATATTTGATCTCACACGCATGACCCTTTTTTGAAGTTTTTCAATGAACCTCTCAGTAAAAGTGTCGATTGACCGTTTAGTTTTCCGACACAAACTCCTTGTGAACGATTTCCTGGCTATCGAAAAAGCAAATTAGGATGCATTTGATCTTCAGCTTGCTCATTCTTGCTTTTTTAGGGCTAGAAGAATCTGAAATGTCCCATTCAATGCTCTGGCGCTTGGCTTCCGAGTCGTACTCAAACACCCAAGACCTGTCACCGGTAATGACACGTTTCAGAAAATGGAGATCATTTTTTTATTGATTCAAAAAAATCAAGGCTCTTTCCCTCCTGATGTCCTTATGGTCCTGCCAAAGGTTTTTTGAAACTAATTTTGCGCAGACTTTGCGCATCTACAATCCATTGATAAAAATATGATAAACGGTGGTGTGAGTCAAATCCTACTCTTCCTCTTCTGATTGCCAACCGACTATCCGAATGCACGTGATTCCGGTTTCTGTAGACATTTTCATTGATCCTGACCTTTCTTTCTGAAAATCCCTTATAAATAATTAAAAAACCTAAACTCCTGAAAAAACAGTGTCTGAATTTTCGCAAGAGTTACACCGTCCTCAAGTCTGAATCCAAACCTGATAGCATGCCGTTGCTCAAAATTGACTCACATTTTTGAACGCAATAGAAAAAATTGTTTCACGAGAAAAGATCGATACGGACATCTAAATGACTAACAAATTCAAACTCTTACTGAAAGCGTATCGCGTGTTCACCTGCTGCTCCTCCAAGTTCCGCGTTCCATGTGTTGCCAGATCCAACGCTGCCAGTCTCATTACTTAATGTACACACTTCGTAAGTGATTTCATACATCCCAATCTCGAAAGGTATTGACTTTTAATAAATGCCTTTGTTATGAAGTTGAAGTTAAACCACAATATCTAAGGTCTCTTTAATGAACTGTTAGTCAAATACTAAATATATACCTTGTGGAGCCACTTTACATTGTCGATGTTTGATATCTTTGTGAAACAAATATAATGTTCCTTCGCTGGGAAGCCTCCATAATAAAAATGCTATACTAATATCAATAACATGTAGTAATGCTAACCTGGAATTTTCCTTTAGATCCTCGTTCCAAAGATTATAAATTGATAAACCGGTGTTGTACAATGGCAAGCCCAGTAAGTCAAACATATCATGTAACATAGGTTTCTTTACCACTCTATCTGCATCACAATCATTGCCAAGGGCTGGACTAAGATTCACCTAAAGTATATATTTTATAATTAAATATATATATATTTAAATATTTTGCTATTTTACCTCAAGTAACCAGGGTCGTAGCGTATTGTCGATTAATACATCAAATCCGAAAAATTCAAAACAGTTTACTGTCGATGGCACTTGTTGAACATGACTGAGTAATGTTAAAGTAACTAGCGCAGATATTCTTTGCCATAGTAACCAATCAGAAATACCAGCTTGCTGAAAATACCTTCTCAACTGTCTTAAAGTCCATTTACAACCTAAAGCAGAAGAACGTATAACTTTAAGGTTTGATATACACTGTATGCGAAAAATAATGCACATTTAGTAAATAATAATATTTATGGAAACCAATTTGATTTTTTAAAGTTTTTATGTCTATGCAATGTGACGTCATCGAGCTGTTTTTAAAATTACAACTCCAAATTTTTATTATAGACTTCGAAAGAGGTAATGGTGTCAAGTAGCAAGTAAAAGACAAAAATTTTCGAAATATTTAATTCTAAATTGAAAAGAATTATATAATCAATATATACTAAACATTCAAAGATTTCCTCGAGAATAGAAAATAAAATAAAGTAAGTCTTCAAACAGACTTCTGTTAACTTCGTGTAAGTAAATTATGAGATGACTAAATTCTTCAATTACGCTCCTGATATCATGGGACAAATTTCACGACAAATTCTATTTTTTACTTTTGAAATATCTTCGTGTGAAATAATGAATGCTTGTTAAATAAAAATGAAGAAGTGCTAGCTTGTGTTGCCTTGGGTAGGTTGCAATCATCATATTATGTGAGCATAAAATTGCGAGACTATTTCGTAAGATATCTAAGTACAAATTTCCATCAACAAAAACGGGTCCAAAAATCTTATCATTGATGATTTTCGCTCGGATATTAAGACCAAATTGTCTAATATGACAATTCTGAAAGGTTGTATTTTCATTAAAGTACAATGTCTTTATCTGCAATAAATAATTTTATTTACAAAGTCAGGTTTGACATATGAATGATTCTTAAGTTTTTCATAAAATTCATTTCGCATATCAAGCTCTTCTTTATTCCATTTTTGAATTGAGGTCGCCTTATAAGGGGTGTTTTCAAGTAGAACAGAAGAATGGGAAGATACCACTTCGTTTGAACCCATATTTTACGTTGCTTGGTGTCATGGAGCGGTCATAAGCAACTCCCATGCATTCGGTAATTTGATAGATGGTCATTGGCTGTCCTGGGTGATGCAGCATCCACTGCTGAATTGTAATGTGCTTAAAAAAAAGCGTAAACGCTGATATCTAAAGTTTGTAGTCTGTGATTACAATGGGGAGGGAGCCTTCATGTGGTAACGCCGTTTTCTTTGGCTCTTTTGATGACTTCAAGCGAAAAGTGACTCTCATGGTTATCCATTATCAAGAGTGCTGGCTTTGCTTTACTTGACAAGATGGTTGATAACATGTGGACATTTCTCTGAAGTCATCCACTTAGAACTCGTAACAAGGCCTAAAGTAACACGAGGGCACCATTGGTCATATGAATTTTAATAATTCTCCGAGCAAAATTACTATTGGTGAAAAATCTATACCTAGAGCATTTATTATACAACATGTCGCAACATTATGGCCTCTTTTTCCGCTCGTATATTTACTCACTTGCTTTAACCCATTTCCTGCAATGATTTTCTTTGGATTTTGTCGAACCTTAGATAAACTTGTTGTAAGTTATCAAAAAACATCACAACATTGTGCTTGTTAAATGCGGCCATTCTTGATATGCTGCATCCTCTTGGGGTACTAATAATTAGCTGAGAGTGACGGTTTCTGAAACTTCTCAAGCATTCTAATCCGGTTTACTCGCTTTTAGGCCACCTTTCAGGAACTTGATACGTTGTAGGTATTTCAAAATCAATTTTTCTGCATTTAACAAGCACAATGTTGTGATGTTTTTTGATAACTTACAACAAGTTTATCTATTGTTGTAAGTTATCAAAAAACATCACAACATTGTGCTTGTTAAATGCGGCCATTCTTGATATGCTGCATCCTCTTGGGGTACTAATAATTAGCTGAGAGTGACGGTTTCTGAAACTTCTCAAGCATTCTAATCCGGTTTACTCGCTTTTAGGCCACCTTTCAGGAACTTGATACGTTGTAGGTATTTCAAAATCAATTTTTCTGGATTCAACTGTCCCCCGTAACACATTTTAACCAGTCAAAAGATATTTCTCCAATTCTTTTTCTTGGTATACATTAAAAATATGCGAAGATTTGTAATTTGGGAAAAGCCGGTTCTTTCAGCAACTTTTTGCAGAGCTAAGCCACTTTAATATTTAAAACATTTTTAATTATTTCTGCTGAGGTCAGACCAATTATCGTTTTTCTTTTATCATTTCTTGCCATATGCTGACTTTAAGAGTTCAATGAAATAGCTAATCGTGACTCTTAGCAAACCTATGCATAGCAAAATATAGTTTAGGTTCAGTGAAACAGTCGTATGCCTCAGTAAAACAGTCATGTTCGCTGTGCCCTAGTTATAACTCTTAACGGAAAAAATCGGTGACGCTAAAAGCGGATAGTTAACTAATAAATGTGCTTTACTTTCTGCAATCTGTACACTCACTATTGCAAAAAAATTGGTTTTTTATTTTGAAAATTATGCCTCTTTGGCTAGTTTAAAAAACCGGCCTACCAACCAAACTATTTACAGATAATGTAGGGACTGACAAGGTATTGGTTTATATTTTCATGGACCCGTTGATAATTGAAACTCTCTATGATGTGAGGGAGTAGCATGAAACTTAATTGACCATTTTTATTGTATGTGTTTCTTTATGGACCATCTTTCATTGTGCGGAACACGCTTCCCTAGACAGTTATCCCACGCTGAAGACGAGTTACTTCTATAAACTACCACACTGTCACGTTCTGCAATATGCTGGGCAATAAGGTAAGTTGCAAAAATTACAAATTTTTAAGTCCTGCGTTAAGAAATTATTCATGCACAATTCATTTTACTCTGCAGAGAAAGTCTTAAATTTGTAGAGATTCTATCTGTCCATTTTGTGTTACCATTTTGATAATTCTCGATATTCACTCTATTTTCTTTAATTTGTAATATTATCATTATTATACTATTTACATATGTACATATATGTATATATATACATGTGTTATGATACACACGCAACTAGTGTCATTCTCATTACCGACAATCAACGCATAGACACCGTGTTTCGGCTTTTAAGGCCTCGTCAGTATACTTGTGACTGACTTTTAAACTAGTTTCACTACTTATGCCGGCTTTGCGTGGAAAAAGTTGTGAGAACATCACAGCGACATCTGCCACCCAAAAGCGACACCGAAAGCGAAGGTTTCCGGCTGCACTTGCACGCTATAGAGAAACCTGCATGTTAGATGTGTATCTCGTATAATAGAGCCTTTAGGCGGCACCACCAATCAAATATGAATATGTGTGTGTCCCAAACACGTTGATATACGTATATGTAGATATGTAAATAGTATTTACCTCTTGATGTTAGTTCCAGCATCTAAGTATTTAACACTTTTCATATTCATATTATCAATACTATTACTATTACAATACTATTCTAACAACTGCATATTGTGACAACACATTATTTATTATTGGGTTGAATTACAACCGGCTTCTTTATGTTTTGAACATCGCAAATGTTACTTTCATTCGTTACATCTACCAAGAGGCGATCTATATGATTCTTGTGTTTTATGGTCTGATGACAGTCATGTTTGCCGTTGCACTGATTTGTGTAAGAATTTTTTGTTTGCGATCAATAGATATCGTCAATGCGCTTAATCTGTCAATCTTATTCCATTCTGATTCGTATTAAAATGCAAACAGAATTGAACTATAATTCATATACAGCATCTCGCTCGATCTTGGCATTCACATCCACTGATAGATAGTATTCTTACCTCATAGTTTCCTGATCCGACAAATTGATTCTCCAAATTCGCCTAGAAATTTTTCGTGATTTTCTTTTCGTCCTTCTCTGTCGGTGATTGCAGATGGTAAGAACTTAACATCTTTTATTTTATTTTATATTATTGTTTCTTGTTTTATATATGAATGTTTTTCTTTATTTATGTGCTATCATATTTTTGTAATGTATGTTTGATTTTTGTTAACTTTTAATTATATTGTCTATTGTGAGCATACTGATGCGGAGCAGCTTTCAGGCGTATGCAGTCTTATCGGCCGAATTTATTGTCTACCGGCCCGAGTACACGACTATACACCGAAGGCGATGCAAGGCCTCCTATATATACGTACGGACGGCAATGCCTGGCATGTGCGTATCTATAGGGACCATTAGCTTCTCGAGCGATGCACATGTATATATGCTGTAATCTTATGTTCGATGCAAGAGCGGCCCCGAAATCTCGGCGCACACCGAAAATAAATCTGTATTTGAACTGAATTTATGTTTTATTCATGATACTTTCAAACTAGGAAGTTTCCTTAACAGCAGATTTACTAAAGTTATGTTAAAAAACTATTTATCTTAAACCGTGGTTGTTATTTAGTAATTGATACTATGGAACTTCATCAAGGAAAGACCGAATCAGTCCAATAACTATTTATCTCGTAATTATTTGCTTAAATAACAAAAGTCGCTAAGGGTCACGGTACTTGGATTAGTTGGAAGTTTTAACAGAATTGTAAATGTCATCAGCCAGTTTACGTTCGATAAATTTTACTTTGAAACTAAATAGCTCGAAAATTTGATCTTAACGTGCTGATTAAATTAGAAAGGGATGCATTTCTAGTTATGCGATTGGTGATAATTTAGTTAAGACATTTCTTCTCTACTCAGGGCACTGAAAATGTATCGTTTGAGCGGTCCTTAACTCGATAGTACTTACAACACAAATGTAATTACACCCATATACTCATGTGTACCGATTATGTAATATTTATTTAAAGAGTGAGTAAATACAGTTTATTCGTACCTGCTCCAATTCTTTCCTTCATTTCTGTATAACCTGGACCTAATTTATTTATGGAGCTATTCGTCAGATGTCTAAATGGATTTCGAAGGTCGTTTAATGTAAATTTATCGGTTCCAAAACGTGCTAGTCCCTCTCTGTACAAATAAATTGTCACTGGGTGATAAGATGGTATACACACGTAGAGCCTTAGATCAAATTTATATCCTCCAATAAGTAATGGTTTCTCTATGTATCTCTGGACAATTGTATTTGTATCATATGATAATTCACTCAATTTCTACAACATGAAATATCAGAAATGCTATAGTGGGCGGGAAATAAAAGAAAAATATGGATGCTCAAAATATGTCAACAAACATGAGATGATGAGTCAGTACTCAAGGATTGGGAACAAAATTTTGTCGTCTCAATAAGAAAGGAGAACACACTGATTGTGATAATTACCGTGTTATTTGTCCATCTTTTGTATGATTCAAATCATACACAATAATTATAGAAAATAGATTTAGGAAGCAACTAACAAGCAAATTGGAAGATTGATAGGTGGAATTTAAACCAAACAGATCAATAAATCACAGTACAAGCATGCTAAAAAATTAATATAAATAGCACAGAAAACAGGAGAAAAATGATACCTGATATACATTGATCTAGAAGCAGCATTTCGCTCCCCCAATATTACAAAGGTGTATGTTACAAAAATGAAAATAATGGCCCTTTACTGTTACAAAGTTATATGTGGTCTGAGCCACACATAGAACCGGGTTTGGTATAAATATCACTAATACAACGAGTACAAACAGCAAAATTATGAAGAGGTATGTTATTGTAGTCACATGTTGGCCATATCAAAGGTGTATGATTGTTCATAGAACCTTGTACGAAATGTTTGTCGAATTAAAGGAAAAACAAAGTTGTATGCCAAAACATACACTTTTGTACTTCGCCACATTATAATACATCAGAATACCAAAGTTGTATGTAATACATAGAATTTTGTTATATTGAGTTTTTCCACACACTGGTGTAACAAAGTTCTATGTTACATCATACACCTTTGTAATAGGATTATTTTCGCTAAAACTTGCAGGTTATGTTGTACTTTTGTAAACTAAACTAGGCTCGCAGTAGTAATTTTGCGTTAATAGAATTTGTGGTATTACTAACTATTTGTGCCAGAAAATGGAAGATAGTGCCAGCTGTACCCAGTATTATTGGGATGGATACGACTCTGA
Source organism: Amphimallon solstitiale (assembly GCA_963170755.1). NCBI lineage: Eukaryota > Metazoa > Arthropoda > Insecta > Coleoptera > Scarabaeidae > Amphimallon > Amphimallon solstitiale. Next base: position 117,584,773 of record OY720679.1, read on the forward strand.
CAAGGATCAAGAGTATATTCCAAAATCATCAAAAAAGAAACGGACGTAAGTACCTAACCTCTTTTTTTATAAACTACAAAATATAATTTAGTTTTTATAACTTTTCGGTTTATTTATACTTAGTTGTAATAATATAAGGCGCTGTGGGTACATCACACATTAAAAACAGATAAGTTTAGTGTAAATCACAGGAGAGCATAATATTAAACGACGTTAAATTATTCTAGTTGCATGCCTCTAAGTAATGTTTGCTTAATTATTGTTATTGTACCTAAATGGCTTTTATTCAGGTGATTCAGACGAAAATTTCTTATTTTAAATAAAAAATTTGATGTTTTAACATAGACTTTTGTTAGGTACATCGGTAATAAACTGTAAATAGTCATAAATATAAATCGAATTAAAAAGCTATTATAATCGTTTTTAGTTTTTTGAGAGCTTTATTAAATCTGTTTTTGCAGGATCAGTATTAGAGGAAAAATGATCGAAATACCTAGTTCCTCATCGTACCCCTCTAGTAGTTCTGACACCGACGATGACAAGTCTGTCGATGATGACAAGTCTGTAGCACTCTGCTTGAAAGGACAGGCTAGATGTAAAGAGGCCCCCGGTTTAAATAAAAATAAACTTCGTGTTCTTCAGAATATCGTGATTTCAAACGCAAGTTGCAGTAACCAAGATGAAGATCAAATAGAAGAAATTGAAATAGAGGACCTTGAAGGAAGTGAAGATGAATTAAAGGATAAAACCGAAGATGAACTGAAGTTGGACATTGCAGAAAGAGATTCATCCGAAAATGGCAAAATGGAGGCCAGCGAAATTGTAGGGAAGATTGATGTTCTTCACACTGAAATTTTACCAACAATACTGCCCGAAGCAAAATCCAAAGAAAAAAAAACGGACATCGAGCAGTCACCTAAGAAATTGTCTCGCATAAGACAAAGACAGCCAAAAAAGTGGGCAGCTAATGTTAGGAAAGAGCGTTTTGATAGGGGAATGGAGTACATTTCTGTTCGAAAAAAATTAATGCCTGCCAGGGAAATTAAAACAAAAAAAGATTGTTTAGACAAATGCATTTACAAGTGCGCTCGAAAAGTGAGTGATGAGCAGAGAAAAGATATATTTTCCAATTACTACAAACTAAACGCACAGGAAAAGAAGATGTTTATCTTACATACAACCGCAATGATTAATCCAGAAAGAAGAAGAAAGGGGAAGAATATGACGAACTCTAGAAGAAAAAATAGTTTTAATTTTTTTTTTACTGTGGAAAATCAGAAAATTCAAGTGTGTAAATTGTTTTATTGCGGAACATTGTGTATAAGTCAAAAGCCAATTTACACTGCTCATAAGAATAAAACAACTTCGAACACGCCTGGGCCCAGTACGCAAGGTAAACATAAAAAAAAATTACATCTGAAGAGAATGCTAATCTTTTCAGGGAACATATTAATATGTTCCCAGAAGTTCAATCGCATTATTGCCGCGAGAAAACAAAAAAAGAATATCTAGAAGAAGACTTATCTATAAAAAAAATGTATGAATTATACACAAACCATGTCCAAGAAAAAGGTTATGCTGCTGTAAAGTACTGTATTTACCGGAATATATTTTGTTCGGAATTTAATATAAGTTTTAACAAGCCGCAGAAAGACCGATATGACGTATGTGCTGAGATTGATATAAAGGGAAAGGAAAAAACTATTTCTGAAGAACTTCAAAGTGAATATGAAAAACACATTAAAGAAAAACAGGCGATGAGAGACGAAAGAAAGAAGGATAGAGAAAATGATACTCCAGTGTTGTGCTTCGATATTGAAAATGTCTTAACTTGTCCCAAAGCTGAAATTAAAAACTTTTTTTACAAAAGTAAGCTTAGCGTTTACAACATGACTGCTCATTTATCTGTAACCAAAGATGTATATTGTGCCGTTTGGTCGGAATCTTTACATGGACGGACTGGCAACGATATTGCTAGCGCCGTGTATAAAATATTAAACCATGTCTTGCAGGACCATCCTGAATTCGAAGAACTTATTCTGTGGAGTGACAGCTGTGTGCCCCAGAATAAAAATAGCCTGATGAGTTTTGCATTGGCTCATCTTTTACAAAAGTTTCCGCATATTAAAAGGTTGACTATGAAGTTTTCTGTGCCAGGACACTCGTGCATCCAAGAAGTGGATGCGGTTCATAGTGTCATAGAACGATGTTTGCGCAAGTCAGAATATTTTTCGCCAGTTTCTCTTTTGAGACTTTTGCTTAAAGTTAATAGTCGAAAACCGTACAAAATAATACAAATGACACCCCACGACTTTCTTGACTTCCATTCCTATTCTATGAAAATGAATTATAAGGAAGTGCCTTTTTCCAAGATAACATGTTTAGACTTTTCCAAATGCTTTTTTGAAATCAAATATAAAACATCCTTTCTTGAGTCCGACTTTAAGACATGTAACTTAAGACCTAGACGAAATAGTAGAACCCATGTCACTGCCGAGCCTAGTGAAGAAGTCATACCACCACCTGTTACCCTCAGAAAAAATAATAGTAAAGAAATGACTTTACCTCAGAATAAGATTGAGGCTTTGCGATCGATGCTTAAATGGATGCTGCAAGTTGACGTACAATATTACAACAATATACTTCCACACAATGCGACTAAAAAGAAGAAAAATAATAACGAATCAGAATAAGAACAATTTAAATGCGACGTTTTTCTAAAAATTGTAATGATTTATTTATTTTCTTATATTTAATTACGATTTTTATTTTTTTTTCTTAAGTTTAGAAATCATTTGCCATTATTTGGTTTCGTGTAAGAAATTTAATGTGCTTTCTTTTTTATTTTGTTACCTAAGATTTAAATTCCTACAGGGTTTTTTTTTACCAAAGATAAAAATAAGAATCTTTATTTTCTCTTCCATAATAGGGACATTATCTCGTTTTTTTTACTAATGAAAAATCTTTTGAATAAAAATATAGTTTGTCTTATTGTTAAGTATGTTGAGTTAGAAACATATTTTTCAAGGTTCCAAAGTTGTATGATACACGTTTCTAAAAAAATAAAGTTTTTTTTGCAGTAACAAAGTTGTATGTTGTTTTTGTTAACAGCAATTGCGAGAACCCCTTGTAAATATATTCACTTTTTTGTACGTTAACATTCCATTTACATCCAATATATTCAAAAGGCATAAATAAATCAAAGAGAAAAGTTGACATTTTGAAAATCTTAGGTTAAATATTTTCAAACCCGATTTTCTCAATTTGAACATTATGTTACATAGAACCTTGTAATTTTGGGCGAGCGATTTGGCAAGATAGAAAGAGAAGTAATGTGGGGAACAAAGAAATCACTAAAAGTGCATAACAAATTTTTAAATGTTATAAATAGCATATATCGGAATATAAAAACAAGAGTAGAAATAAACAGACTAAAATTCGAGTTTAATAGAGGAATAAAACAAGCAGTTATCCTAAGACTCTTATTCTTTAAGATGGTAATAGATAGGTCAATAAAAACACGAAACGTGGAACAGAGAAAACAGCTGTTGGATATAGAAAGTTTCTCTAAAGTAGAAAGCTTATTATAGGCAGATGATATTATGCTAATTTCCAGGACAGAGATAAATAAACACCAAATGGTATGCGTTTGGAGAGATTAAAGTGAAAGCCTAAAAATAGAAATAAATGGAAGCCAAGTAAACATAATCAATAATATATAAAATGGAATTAACCTGCAAACAAGAGACAGTACATTTGGTAGGTATTAAATGATGTGTGCTTAGAAGCAATTATAACAAATCATGGTAGCGTAGACACAGAAATTGCCAAAAGAAGATAAAAAATATTTACCACGCCATAAGTAAGATATTATTAGGAAACAAGGAAATGACAAAAGCAAGAGTATATAACACTATAGTCGCTCCACGTCTATTAAGCAGAAGTGAATCGTGAGTACTAGTGCAAAAACAACGCCAAAGCCAATACGAATTTGCGGAAATGGAGTATCAGAAAAATTCTAAAAAAGACAACATATACCCAAAGAAAGAAATAAAGAGTTAAGAAAAACAACGATGCAGGGAGCAATATCATTGAAACCAGAAAGGAAACAATTGAGCTAGTTCTGCTATGTGAGTAAGATGGACCATAGTAGTCTTACAGGAAAAATACTGGAAACCACAAGGCGATGAAGAGAAAAAGGGCAAAACCGAGGAAAGCTTGGGGGAAACTTGGTGAAGAGCTAGGAGAAAGGAAAGAAAAAACATTAAGAGTGACTTGCGAAGGACAGAGTGATATGGAAGAAATGGATAGGTTGAGTAAATGGAAACACCTAGGGGAGAATTAGCATGCTTGTGAAAAATAAGAAACAAATTTTCACCTTGAATAAAAATATTCCTCTTCCTTGGCTCTGAGCAACAGGTTTGCATATCCAAATGGGTTTATCATCATAATATACATCTTGGTCTCTTCCAATTAATGTCCTTGTTTTAGAGCATTCTGCTGCTAACTTTGTATATTCTAAAGGTAAGTTATATCCACTTGGACTAAAGGAATAAATATTTAGCATATAAAGATAATATTATCACTTTCTAGCTTCTGGGGTAAAAGTGAATAGTGAATTAACACTATCGGTTGCAGAAGAGGTCACTTCATCCCAGAAGCCAAGAAGTGATACGTAACGGCGACCATAGAAATTTACGTCTTAGATTACAGAAGACATTAATTTAATTGGTACCTGAAATCATATATGGAGCCGTATACTTTCTTCATGCACCTTAAATACCTCACTAAGTTGTCTTTACGGCATATTGATGATCCTTTTGGTATATGATTTGCATACTGCAATATACTTTGTATAAAATATTTGTTTATATAATATAAACAAGAAGATATATTACCTGCCAGGCGTATAAATTCTTATATTGACTTGTAGGAAAGCCGGAAGTACGCCACCATAAATTCCATTGTTCGCTTACATCTGGATTGTATTCTCTCCATCCTCTTTCTAGGCAAACCTATAAATACATACATAATACAATTAGCTTATAGAAAATATTTCTCAAAATTAAAAATTCGAGTTATTAAACAGAATATATGGCGATTCAAGTTCATAAAATATGTATTATAAAATTAAAGATTAAATTATTTTTATTATGAACTATTTCGACTTCGTTTAAGTGAAATGTTTGCTACTTACTGAAAAAATCCTACTCTGAAAGTGTTATATGCTAATATGCATATTTTGAATTCTGTTTCGAGATTATTACTTTATAAATCTTTGGGTTTATTTTTGTTTAGCTATTTTGATTTTATTTATAGTCCATGTTTGGTTGCGCAAAATAAATTGAGAATTCAAGAACTTCAGAACCCTTGCTGATCATATTTCAACCAATATTAAATCTACTAGGTGGCTAAATATAGAGAACTTCCGTAAATTTAGCTAACTTTGTCCGTACGTTGCTTCTGTCGACATCCCTGTCCTCCGCTCTCAGTTTTTCAAGGCGTTTGAATCATAGAAAAATAATGGTTTGAATGCACAAAAATTCATTACTGTCAAAAAATAACAACATTTTAGTGTTAAAGATGTCGTACGATGTATCAATACTTCATCTCAAATATACAAATAAAATTGAATTGGCAGAATTTGTTTGAAATAACAAATAGGTACACCATCACTATTAAATTATTTTAAATAACTTAAATATTTATGATTATCCGTTAATTTCCTTAGATAACCAGTCAGACTATAGTATTTTCGGATCTCGCGCTCTCTCTTGGGAAATCCTGCAAGGTACTTTACTAATTATTTAAAATATGCAAATAAACCAAACTAATACATCATTGGTACAATTTTTGTTATATTTGTCTTCTACGTAACACGCGTCATATAGGGTTAAGGGTTTTTTTTGATAAAATTGAAATAAACATTTTATAAAAAGAATTTGTGTAAATTAAACCCCATATACCATACGTAGGAGCATATTGTCACTTATTACTATGGGGCGGATACGAGCGGCCGATAACTCATCGCCTAATCCCATATATTGTATTGTTAAAAAGGTTTTAATTTTATTTATATAATTGGATGCGTTATTGTTTGTTCATTTTGTAGTTCATGTCGAGTAAAGGAGTATTAATATTTACTAGCAATACTTTCTCAAGGTTCTCTTCTGTAAGGTTTGTTCTCTTTGAATTAAGTACATCCTTGTAGATATAAAACGTTCTTTCTATATCGCAACTGGTTATAGGTGCGTACTGGAAATATTCTTTTATTTCAGCGTATTTAGCATTTTGTGCCATTGTCCCCATACACAATTGCCGCAATGTTATTAAATCTGGATTTCTATTAAAAACTGCGTCTAACTTTTACCGAAGGCCACATCCGAAGTCACTTGGAATACTTTTGAAATTATTAATAGCCACATTAGTATCTGCATAAGTTCTCAAAGTGAACCTGTCAGCTTCTGTAGAATTTTTCTATGTTTCAATTTCATTTGTAATTTTTTAATATACGAGGCATGTTTTTTAAGTAAGTACCGTTTTTCCACACCGCGACCGCAGCACTGCGGTCGGCGTTCTGCGTATGTGCACTGGGGGCCTACATCTCTTGTCTACGCACTGACGTCATTACAGTCTGATTCTACCTTGTTTACGTTGTTTACTGAGTGTTTAAGATGCCACCGATAATCGTGAGTCCCGCCGACTGTGAAGTACGGGCTGTTATAAGATTTCTTAGTGCTAAAGACCTAAAAGCGATCGATATTCATCGGGAAATTTGTGCAGTTTACGGACAAAACATAATGAGTGATGGAATGGTAAGAAAGTGGGTGGAGCATTTAAATATGGCCGCACAAATGTGCATGATGAACAACGGAGTGGGCGTCCTTCGGTCGTTAATGAAAGTTTGGTGCAGGAAGTGGACAATAAGGTGAAAGAAAACAGACGCTTTACGATGTCCTCTTTGTGTGATGGCTTTCCTAATGTTTCGCGTAGTGTTTTGTATGGCATTGTGAGCGAGCGCTTGAATTACCGAAAATTGTGCTCACGTTCGGTACCGAAAATGTTGACGGATGTGCACAAAACCAAACGTTTAGGCAGTGCATTGACTTTCCTTGAGCGGTACCGCAACGACGGTGATGATTTCTTAAGCCAAATTGTTACGGGCGATGAGACATGGGTGGCCTACGCCACACCAGAATCAAAGCAACAGTCCATGGAATGGCGGCATTCAGATTCGCCCGGAAAAGTGAAGTTTAAGCAAACAATTTCTGCCCGGAAAATCATGTGCACAGTTTTTTGGGACAGAAAAGGAGTATTGCTTGTGGAATTTCTACCTCGTAATGAGACAATCAATGCAGCAGCTTATTCTGAGACCTTGAAAAATCTGCGCCATTCAATCCAGATCAAAAGATGAGGCAAGTTGAGCAAGGGCATCGTTTTGCTGCATGACAATGCCCGTCCGCATGTGGCCAATCAGACCAAAGATCTCATCACATCTTTTAAATGGGAAACTCTAGATCATCCTCCGTACAGCCCTGACCTGGCGCCCAATGACTACCATCTGTTCCTGCACTTGAAGAGACACCTGGGCGGTCAGCGTCTTCAAGACGATCACGAAGTCAAAACAGTTGTGATGCAGTGGTTAACAAGTCAGGCGGCAGACTTCTATGAGGAGGGTATTCATAAACTGGTACAACGTTATGACAAGTGCCTCAATATTGAAGGAAATTACGTTGAAAAGTAGATTAAGGTATAGGCTTTCATGTAAAAATAAAATTATTGATATATCTTTGCACGTCTTTTTTTAATTTCAAAACGGTACTTACTTAAAAAACATGCCTCGTAGTTTAATATGTTAATGACTTTTCTAGAGTGTGCCCAAAATATGTTCGATTAATATATATCTTAATGAGCTGCTATTAACTGCAATGACAAAGAGGAAAACAGCAACCGGAAGCATAAATTGCCACAGGATCTTAGAATCTTCACAAATTGAGATAAAGTACCAGAATTGTAGGAGAATTAAAACTTCCAAAACCGAATCATCGACATCAGAAAAAATAATGTATTTATGGTTATCAATTAACTTTATTTCTGTGGTTAGCTTACCACAGAAAAACCGGCCCTTATTATGATTATTATTATTATTGCACACACTTAAATATTGTTATAAAGACATAAATGATTTAGCAAAGTATCACCGCACACAGTATCTGATGTAGCTCCATATAAAAAATTCAATAAACAGAATATAAAATTTCATAAAATAAGGATTGAAAGAAGTAATTTATAAATTAATTATTTGCGACCCTAGAACCACAAGGTTCTGAGAAACATTTTCATGCAGATGGCATTGTAAGTCCAGTTCTATGAAATTCAGTTTTACTTATCACGTGCAATTTGAGTGTGTAAAAAATGTAAGATAGCAATGAATTTTCAGACTTCTGTAGTTCTGGTTCACATTACGTACCAGAAAATGATTCTATCCTGAAGGACGTGAAAAAAGGAAAATTTTTATTAAAAATTAACTTCTAACCTTACATTCTGGTTTTCGTCTTTAGAATATTTTTAAATGAAACTACGACAAATTCAACACCCAATGACACCGAGGACAGTCTATTGACGTCGATCGAAAATAATTTAGTTCAGTTTACTTCCTTATAACGTAAGTACTTCGTCTGAGAATGAAAGTTAAAAGATTCTTATCAAAACCCAAAATAAAAAGACCAGAATGCGAAGCAGAAATCTTACTTTATGGAAGAAAAATGTCCAAAAATCTAATTTTCAGAATGGTAAAAATATATATGCAAGAAGAAAAAGACAAGAGTGTCCACGAAGACTATAAGATTTGAAAATAATTGTTCAAGGACTTGCAGTTTTCTTCTAAATCATACAACTCAAACATCAACTAAACGTAAAAAAGCTGAAAATTTCCTTTGAATATTATTTGACTAAAAATGGTGAAATGATACGTGTGTGCAAGAAAACATTTGTGAACACATTGCACATTAGCCAGAAACCTATATACAATGTTCATCAAAATAAAAGTCAACATGGGACTCCGAAATAGTCAGGAGGAGGAAACCAAAAGCAAAATTCCTGATACACAAAAAAAAAGAGATGCGCCGTCATATCGAGACGCGCTCTGGTGCCGAGTCTCATTATTGTAGGGTAGATATTCAACGGAAATATTCGAGCCCAAATGCAAAAATTTTTTGCTTTGTATGTGGTACTCTGTCAAGAAGAAAGTTGAATCCCAGTTAAGTTACACTTGTATAGACACATTTTCAAATCTGAATCTTTGCGACGAATTTCGTATGGCTAAGAGAGAAAGACGTTAGCTTTCAAAAACAAGTAGTAGAATACAATACTCACCATCAGCAGAAAAAAGCATGCGGCGAGAGCGTGATTTTGACAAGAAAGATTTCAATGATCCCACGATTGTGGTTATATGTTCTGATCTGTAAAATGTCATTAATCTCTCAAATTACGAGACTGGAAAACTATTCTACAAAAAGAAGTTGAACTTCTATAATCTAACCGCTCATGAATCTCTAGGAAAACAGAAAGTCTGTTGTATTTGGTTTGAAACTGTTTGTGGTAGATCCATTCTTCAAGTCATCATTAGATTACTTCCAAACATAAAGCACATTTTCAGATGGAGTGACAGCTGTGTACCATAAAATCGTAATTCAGTTATCTCATTAATGATTGCAAAACAACCGCAACATTACTGGTCATACATGTATTCAAACAGTTGACAACATACATTCAAAGATAGAGAATACTTTATGGCAATTTGAAACTTGCCTGTTATCGTCACTAGTTCGTTCGCTCCTTAAATAGATAGAAGAAAATCATTTAAAGTAATTCAAATGAAAAAAGAAAACTTTTTAGATTGTCACAAAATTGCCAGACGTGTTATCAGAAAGTACCCTATACAAAAGTTAGGCAAACACGATTTGAACAAAATAATAAATTCAAAGTTTTACAGAAACTGGAATGTAACCAAACTAAATTCAGTCACCCGGATGTAAATTCAAAATTTATGAATAATCACTTTCAAGTGCCAACCTCTTCAGTTGAGATTGCTATTCCAAACGACAAAATTACACATCCACAATTTTCCTATAAATGGATGTCTCGAGAAGATAAGACCTATATGAAAGGTTTGATTGAAGACTTTGTAAATAATTCCAGAAATCCAATTTAATTTTTTATATTCATAATAAAGTATTATATCTAATGACCTTCCAAATTTTTTTTTTAACAAAAGATTTCTTTATATTATTCTGTTACAGAGCCGCCAAGTTCTACATGCTTTTAATTTAATTATTTTTACTTCACTGTAAAATTATATATATATATATATTGACAGTAAGACTTATACATGTGATATCTAAGTATAATTTTACACCAAAAAAAAATTAAACTTCTTTACCTTTTTAATTATAAATGAATTGTATTAACATCTACCCGTATGTATTTATTTTAGGCATGGGTTTTTTATATTTTTGAGAAAGACATTAAATATGTCGAAACGTCAAAACTTAGTTTTATATATTTAATTCAGTGAGTACCACAAACCCCAAAAATACAATTTTAATTAATGTACTTGTGGTAAAGATATCTAAGTTTATATATATATAACAAATATAACACAAACGGTTATCGTGTTCAAACTAGCAAGTTCCGGTAAAATATAAACTCAAGCCCGAATAGTTCTCAAGCCTTAAACAAAAATTTGCTCTGGTGTAAAGTTTACCGAAATGGAATCTTATGATTATAGTGTGGCGTATTAAACTACTTTCATAAAAACATTTAAAAAACCTGTGTAGACGCATATAGTTTAAATGCGTACAAAAACTTTAACTCTAAAAATTTCTTTATTTGATGAACTTAAATATTAGGACAAACAGATTAAATCTTAACATCGAAGTATTTCGATACTATATTGCGTGCGCCAATGTATAAATAGAAAAATAAAATGTCAATCGTTTATAAAAACATGGTTTCGAAGTTAATCTTACGACATCGGCGATTAAATTTCTTTGAGCGAATATGGCACCAGCATGTAGTAAATTAATAATCACGTGTACATTGATTTTTGAATTAATTTGGGGAATATATTAAGTGCACGCAACTGAAAACTCAGATGCATCCATAAATTTAATTATGACCTATTACTTGTAATTTTATGATTGTTTTATAAGGCTATTCCGGCTCTACTTTGTGCTAGTTATGCATTTTAGCTCATATTTAAAATACGCTTGTGGAACTAAACAGTATTTAAATAGATTTAGATTTGGTTTGCGTTTGTGTGTTAGACAGAAGATTATTTTGTCCGGATGGATTTGAACTAGAAGATTTGAAATGTTAAGTTAATAGTTGCCGTAAAAGATTACGCTCTAGTGATAAACTGATATCGTGGTTATTCTGAGTAAAATAGAGAAAGAGTTATTCATTTAGTAATGATTATTCGTGATTATCAAATTCTTTATTCCTCTAAGCAGTTTTTTTTAAAGTAAGATAATAAAAGCTTTTGAAGTAAGATAATCTATATTTTTCTTTTGAATGAGTTAGGTTTTCAATATTCTATGCTATATATGTATATACATGTAATAGTTTCTTTTTATCGATATTCGGTATTTGGTACCATAAAAATTTTCGATAATAATTAGTAGTCCGATACATTTTATGTATTGTTCAATTTGGTATTGGAATACCAAATCAATCTCTCAAAAACAATAGTATCTTGTTCTGGTAGTAATAAATATTATTATTATTATTATTATTATTATTATTATTATTATTATTATTATTATTATTAAATGGAATAGCATTTAGCAAGATAATAATAGTAATAATTCTTGGTCCTTTCTTGTTTATGGTCTTTGTAAACGATCTAAATAAGTCATTGGAAAACTGTAAATTATATCAATATGCAGATGATACGTCTGTTATTTTATCATGCGAGACATATGAGGGATTATCCGTGGGAAGTACAGAAATTATTCATGACATGATGAAATGGTGCAATGAAAATAATCTGCACTTAAATGTAACCAAAACCAGCTTTCTTGTCTATGGTCAATGCAAAAAGTCGCTATACGTGAAATATAATCATAAGTCACTGCCTCAGTCATCGAATTCAAAATTTTTGGGTGTAATTTTGGATAACTCTCTGAACTGGTGCGATCATATAAATAATTTGTGCAGTAAACTAAGCAGCGCATTTTATGCAATATACCATTTAAGAAATAATGTAAACCTGTTTACATTAAGGACCTTTTATTTTGCTTACGTTCAATCTCGCATGGGGTATGGAATATTGGCATGGGGTCGGAGTTCGCTTTCTCATAACGTTTTTATTTTACAAAAGAAGATTATCCGTTCTATGTTTTTTTTTTGTCGCGTCGGACGTCGTGTCGTAGTTATTTCAAAGTAGCGAAAATCTTAACTGTTCCGTGCCTATATATCTACAACTTATTGAAATTTCTTAATAAAAATACTCAATATTTTTCCACAAACGCTGAAATTTCTAATTCAAATATGAAAACGAGAGGAGCTAATAATCTGTCTATACCACATCATACAAATACTATAATATGAAAAGCGACCGTACTATGCAGCGATTAAAGCTTTCAATGCCCTCCCGGGTTACCTAAAACACTCACGAGACAGTGCAAAATTTAATAGTGAATTAAAAGAATACCTAGTTGACAACAGTTTTTATAGTTTTGAGGAATATTTGGCTAGGATGTAACGGCACGAAGGGGATCTCATTACAATTAACTTTTAATGTGTTTTGTGTTGTTTTTATTTGTATTATTTGTGCGTTGTTTCTTGTTATTAGATTTAGGATTTGATGTATTGTATATATACTAGACAATGTCAACACCTTATACGGGTCTATGACAATAAATATTATTATTATTATTATTATTATTATTATTAGGGGGCGCACTATTAAAATGTTGTATTTTTAAAGATGTTTTAATTTTATTTATATAATTGGATAACCAGTGGGTGGTGATCTATAAAATACAAAATACTTTATTATTTGTTCAGTAAAGGAGTATTAATATTTCCTAGCAATACCTTCTCAAGGTTTTTCTCTTGTGTAAGACTTGTTCTCTTTGAATTAAGTACATCCTTGTAGATATAGTTATAGGTGCATACTGGAAGTATTCTTTTATTTCAGCGTATTTAGTAGTTTGATTTTGTGTCATTGTCTCCGTACACAATTGCCGGAATGTTATTAAATCTCGATTTCTTTTAAAAACTGCGTCTAACTTTTCCCGAAGGCCACATCCGAAGTCACTTGGAATACTTTTGAAATTATTAATAGCCACATCTAATGTGGTTAATCCATCTTTTAGTTTGAGATTTCCAAAAGCAAAGTGGGTCTCTCTTATTGACCGCCTTCGCCTGTTGCATTGGTTGAGCAATGGATCTCTTGGATTGGGGTCTTCTCGAACGTTGTTTCCATGGAATAGGTATGTGGTCATTTGGTTGTTCAATAATTTCCGGAGTAGGCGAAACGGAAGTAACTGCAAAATTGTTTTTTAACATCATATACCAGCAATAGAATCTTATCCCTTTCACTCAGGAAAAACAGTACATTATAATATAATAATCAAAAATGACATTCGTTTTGCAAACTCACACAAAACAAAGTCAATTTTAATTCGAAAATATATTACCATTGTTTTAGCGAGAAATGAATGCGTTTCTACCTATTTTGGTCCTTCTCAGGATACCGTACGCTTCGCAATAATTTCTGGTATAGATACGAAGTGCTGGTATACTTGCGTGTATGAGTATTCCGTAATCCAAAAAATTCTTAATTACTCACACTGTGAGATATTCCAGAAATTCGACAATTTCTTAACGATATACACACATGTCAATTTAGTTTCACTTTTGGGTGTGTGAAGTAAGCACCCTTTTTTCGAAAATCGGACATCTGACGGTTGTTATAGGTTTGTTCTAAATTGTTCCAAACTATTAAAAAAAAAATTGGTCGAGAAATTGAAAAAAACCACTTTTTCACCCAGACCCCCTTTTTTCGAAAATTAAAATTCTGAAGGTTATCCAGGTTGTTCTAGTTGTTCTGAACATTGTTCCAAATAATCTCGAAGAATTGGCCGAGATAGTCCCCCTTTTTTGAAAATCGTAATTCTGATGATTGTTTTAGATTGCGCTAGGTTGTTTTAAATTGTTCCAAGTATTTAAAAAAATAAATCATAATCGGCAGCGTAAAAGGCAAAAAACAATTTTTCGCCAGCGCCCCTTTTTTCAAAAATCGAAATTCTGATAATTGTTCTAGGTTTGTTTTAAATTATTCCAAAGTATTTCAAATAAAAAATCATAATTGGCCGAGTTAATAGGAAAAAACGATTTTACAAAGCTTCCGCCACTAGTAAAATCTTGCACTTTTCGAACATTACAGTGTTGAAGAAAGTTTTTGTATGATGCAGTTCTATAACCATACTCTATTGTGTTTTATAATAAACATCTAATACCTATAAGCAGTGAATATATATTTTCCCAAGTAACATAATGTTCATTTATTACAAAACGATATTGTTACCAAATGCTGATGAACTATCCAAACAAAAAATCAAAACCGGCTGAGATAATAGGGAAAAAACAATATTTTTCTAGTCCGCTTTACTTAAAAATCGAAATTATGGCTGTTCGAAAGTAATGTCATAATCACTGGATGTAACGCAAATTAAACAAAATCCTAAAGTCTGATATCAGGCTCCCTTGGTTATTTTATTTTGTGAATAAGACTTAACACTTTTTCCTGTTTTTCTTTTTTCCATAAATACAAACACATGTTGACATTTTTACCGTGTACGTGGCAAAAATCTAAATAAATATATCGGGATTAGGTTCTATCGCATCTTTCGTTTTCTACACATCCGCTTCGTAAGAGATTTGTCTATACGTCATAGGAAGCTGCACTATTTAGAAGAAAATGCGCTCTCTCTACGCAAAGTTCGTACGAGCGTAGAGATCATCCATAATCAAGAACATCAAAACAAGAAAAGCCCCGGTCCAGATCTCATCTCAAATCAAATGATCAAAAACATGCCCTTCAAAGCCATAATATTCCTTTTGACCATAATCAATTCAATTTTTAAAATACAAACTTATCCCAAAATTTGGAAACACGCATCAGTAATTATGATCCCCAAGCCAGGGAAAAACCATAAATCACCAACTAACTATAGACCTATTAGTCTCCTCTCATCCGTAAGTAAAATAGCCGACAAAGCGATACTGAACAAAATAGCCGACTTCTCAGATCAGAATAATATCATTCCGGAAGAGCAGCATGGCTTCCGTAAGAATTATTCGACTACCACACAGTTAGCCAGGGTTACAGAAAGCATCCACGACTCATTTTGCAAATACAACACCACGGCAGCAGTCTTCCTGGACATATCCAAAGCTTTCGACCGAGTGTGGCACCAAGCACTCATCTACAAGATGTACGCAAAAGATTACCCCACCTACCTCATCCATATAGTACACTCCTACCTCCAACGAAGATCATTTTCCATCAAAATCAAAAATTCCTACTCAACCACCAGAATCCTCACCGCCGGGGTACCACAAGGCTCCGCATTATCCCCTCACCTCTACGCAATATTCACAGCTGACATCCCCAAAACCACAAACTCACTACTAGCAACATATGCAGACGACACCGCCATCCTATCTTCCTCCATCAACCCTACCACAGCTATTCACAACCTACAAATAGCAATAAACAATATCATCACTTGGTGCCACACTTGGCGAATTGCAATAAATGGCGAAAAATCACAAGCTATTATATTCCGAAGAACAGTCAAACCAATCACAGGAAACATATATATAAATAATACTGAGATACCATGGCTCCCCTGCGTCAAATAATTGGGCGTTTCCCTCGACAGAAGATTGACTTACGCACATCACATCAGGCAGACCTGCTCCAAAGCCAGAAAGGCACGAGGAATACTATGGCCATTACTGGGTGCCTCAAGCACATTATTCTCCACAATGAAACTAAGAATTTATACACAAGTACTCAGGCCGATGATAACTTACGCCGCCCCGATATGGTTATACGCCGCCCCAACCAACATTAAACTACTTCAAACCTATCAAAACATCTCCCTCAGAATGGCATTCCGAGCTCCATGGTATGTGAGAAACTCACAAACACACAACGACGCTAACATAGATGACATAGAAACCTATATAAAAAATCTCACCAGAGATTTTTACCAGAAAGCGGATACACACGAAAACGCCTCCCTCACCACAGTGCTACATTACGACCCGCAGAACTACCTGGCGACAAAAAGACCTAGGCTCGCTACATTGTAAAGGATTCCTCTGTAAGAGTACATACCCCCAAATCTAACTGCCAGTTCAACCTCATTCAGATTAAAAAGTAAAAGGCCCAAGGCCTAACCGGAAAAATATCAATAAGAGATGCCATTAAATTACAAAGTGAGTGAAAGAGTGTTCGTGAATGTGAGAAGTAGAATTTTCAGTTTGTAAACTCCACATATTATGAAAATATTTTACATGGAAATGCATACTTGCGCCACTGTAGAAGTTAACATATCAGATTAAAGTATGTAAAACACGCTTTTCCGCATATCAGTCCAAAATCAAATTTACTGCGGGATGGATTAGAGAATGTAAACATTTCCGCTGAAAAGTTTGTTCATTAGAAAAAGATTGTCACGGTATAATATATGTATATGTTGACGGTGTCGTCATGACCTACTTAAAATAAGATCAAATAATATATAAGTTGCATGTGAATTCCGAATTCATTAGGAGTAGGAAGAACTATTTATTATAACTATGGATACACTGGCAAAAGCATGCAATAGTTTGCAGTTGTAGTATGTTAACGATTAGATCTTCAGATATGCATAAAACGCCCCACGTTCCATATATTATATAAGGAATGTAGTCACATACGAACATATGTTAGGAAAACAAGTATCTATTAATACAAACTGGTATATAATAGGATATATTCCTGTTCGTAGGAAAGGTTACATTCAAAAGAATTATATAAAATTTATTGAATATTAGGGAGATTTATGAACTAGATTTTATGAACTTGATATGTTGTAGGTATAAAGAACGTAAACGTTTTGGACAGATTTTATGTTGATTTTATGTTTTTTTCATGATTTCGATACATTTATAGGTGTTTTGAAGAGGTAAAAGCAATAATATCAGCTTTAAACATATGGGAATGCTTTTCTTTATTTATTTTGCTATTTTTTTTTTGTATTTAAAGGCAGATGAAGTAAATTATTATACCAGATTTGATCAGGAAATCCTCGTTACGTTTTTGTACTCTTGGTATACTCGTGCTTAGAGTAGCTTAATATTCGTAGCTATATTGGAGGCTTTTCATGTTGTTCACTGTTGAATAATTTGTACTTGGTTATGATATGCTTCGTGATTTGTTCTTTGCGTTGGGAATAAAATAAATGCAACAACTTATTTAAAACGTTCAATGTAGCGTCTTCTAATACATAACAGTAATAAACGTGCAATGCATACTAATAATGGTGAATTCTAAGTCTATGCTTACAGCTTACACTAGGACACAAGACAAACACTTTAGATACAAGTACTATACACAGTCAAACTCAATTTGATTCAAAAAACATTATTGTATCAACTATCAGTCAATTTGCAAGTATTAAATAACAATAACAATTTGTTCTCGGTGTAGGTAATGCGAATGCTGGGTCGAATTGTGATGAATGAGGGGGAACGTGAAAGTTTAACTTTAGTAACAAGTCATCACTAACATTAATAAATCAATTTACCAGCTTCCACATGAATATTATTTGATAAACTTTCCTGTGTTGAAGTATCGAGTCCAACTTAAGGCGTTCCAATTGGTGGCATTTATAATATAGACCAGATGATGGAGATATAACTAAGTACTCCACAACCAAAACAACTAAAGTATTTTTATTAGATTGGAGTTACTAAAATGTCTGGAATCGCTTATAATATATCGCTGTCGTGTAAATGTCGTTGAGAATAGATGTTCCATATGATTTTTAAAGCTTAAATGCAGACTAAATAATTTAGTGTATCCATCTTGGAGAGAGTATGTATATTAACGTAATACAAGGGAGTGTTTTTATGTTCGCGGAATGGGAAAAATGAAGAAAAGATAAAATACAGAATTATTTTTGTTCTGGTGAAAATAAAATACGATAATTTTAAGTTTGAAAATATATTTTATAGTAATTCCACTACAATATTGTTTCGTCACACAGTGACTTCATCAGGTGGATGAATGATTGATATTTTTACAAATGTACAAGATATACCGTATGTGTCAATTTTCATTAGGTATAGGATTCAATCTTTACGTGCGATTTATACGTATACAAATAATACATGGCAACGTGTGTCACCTCTACCGTCCGTCACCAATCCCGGCAACAATCGACATTACATCGAGTTCCTCCGATCTCCCCACCAGATTTTACATTCAATCTTTAGCTGCGAACACGTTGCGATCTAGTCTGCAATAAAACCCGTCTTATTACTGGAACGGGAAACATCAAATGGCCGCCGCGATCTCCGGATCTAGTAGTTTATTATTATTTTCAGAATCCTTTTTTATTTACCTTATTTTTAATTTTATTAGAATTACGCTTTTGTTTGTGTCATGCAGCGTGAGCGCAGCTTAATAATTCTCTGCATTTACTGAAAGGAAAAAGAAAAAGAAAACCTTGCAACGCGTATTTCTCAACGCATTACAAACATCCAAGTCAGTGGTCCAACAGTTACTGCTATAACTTGAGCTTGAATCGGTCGCGCTCGCATTGGAGAGGAAAGTAGGGGATGCCATGTTGTCACGTATTGCATGAATTAATCGCCTATGGCTAATGAAAATTGACACATGCTGTATATACTGAGCCTAAGATTACAAATTTAAAGAAAGTAAGGGGGAGTTACATATATCTGTATGGTCATTTAATGCTAATCCTAATTTATTGTACTTAGAAATTTCTAGAAACTCAAGTAAATCTAGTTTTTTACTTTTTTCTTGTATATGCAAGATTTTATAATTATTATTAAAATTATGATTATTTTCTATACAATGATTAGCAAATGTAGAATCTGATTTCCTATCTCTATAACTTCTTTGATGTTCAGATATCCGTTGAGTAAAGGTTCGTCCTGTTTGGCCAATGTATGACATATTACACTTACATGTTAATTTATAGACACCTGAACCAAGTTTTTTGTCCGATTTGTCCTTATTGTTTTTTAAAAATCTTTCAACTGTATTTTTAGTTCTATATGCTATGGCAGTGTTAGAGGCTTTCTTGATTAGAGAACAAATTTTATCTGATGTTTTACCGATGTAAGTTACGGAAGAATAATGTAATGGATCTTTTATTACTTGTTTAGGATATATTAATGAGCGTGTAATTATTTTTTGTTTGTGAAGGAGGATGCTGTTGATAGTATTATAAGAATATCCATTATTTCTAGCAATAGTGTGAATTCTGTCTAATTCTATATCAAAATTAGTTTTATTAAGGGGGGTGTTTAAAAGTCTGTGTATCATAGATTTATACGCAGCTTATTTGTGTTTTATAGGATGAAAAGATGTGGCATGTATTGTTGTGTCTGTATGTGTGGGCTTGTGGTAAATGTCAAAATCATGTTTATTAGCGTTATGTGATATCGTAAGATCTAGGAAATTAATCGAACCATTATTTTCTAATTCTAGAGTAAATTTAATATTAGGATGAACAGTATTTAAATAATCAAAAAACATTTTTAATTGTCTATCCGTACCATTAAAGCAAACGAGTATCTCGTCAACATATCTAAACCAGTAAATGCATTTCTTAAAAAGGGGGTGAGAGCTAATAGTTTCTTCGAAGCGATTCATGAAGAACTCTGTTAATAAGGGACTTAATGGGTTTCCCATGGCTAATCCTGTCGTTTGTGTATAATATTCATGGTTAAATTGAAAATAGTTTTGTTCAATACAAATGTTAAGTAGATCTAAGATTTCTTCGAATATAACGGGATTAGTGTGGTGTTGATGTAGTTTTAATTTGATGATGTCAATTACTTCAATAGTTGGGATGTTAGTGAATAGATTACAGACATCAAATGATACAAATTTAGCATTTTTAGGAATATCTAGGTTAGAAATTTTATTCATGAGATCGAAAGAATTTTTTACGGAAAAGTAAGATTTAAATTTTGTATGTTCTAATAGAATATTAATTAGCTTTTTGCATAAGTTTCTGCGAAAGCCTCTAACACTGCCATAGCATATAGAACTAATAATAGAGTTGAAAGATTTTTAAAAAACAATAAGGACAAATCGGACAAAAAACTTGGTTCAGGTGTCTATAAATTAACATGTGAGTGTAATATGTCATACATTGGCCAAACAGGACGAACCTTTACTCAACGGATATCTGAACATCAAAGAAGTTATAGAGATAGGAAATCAGATTCTACATTTGCTAATCATTGTATAGAAAATAATCATAATTTTAATAATAATTATAAAATCTTGCATGTACAAGAAAAAAGTAAAATACTAGATTTACTTGAGTCTCTAGAAATTTCTAGGTACAATAAATTAGGATTAGCATTAAATGACCATACAGATATATGTAACTCCCCCTTACTTTCTTTAAATTTGTAATCTTAGGCTTAGTATA
This sequence comes from Amphimallon solstitiale, assembly GCA_963170755.1. Lineage (NCBI taxonomy): Eukaryota > Metazoa > Arthropoda > Insecta > Coleoptera > Scarabaeidae > Amphimallon > Amphimallon solstitiale. The sequence goes on from OY720679.1 coordinate 117,605,532, forward strand.
TACCGATAGGTCCAGCTCGGAACGGGCCATACATAGGCAACAATATACGTATGGACGTAATGCTATGTGTGCTGACTACGGCCCGTTCCGAGCTGGACCTATCGGTATATCTTGTACATTTGGAAAAATATCAGTCATTCATCCACCTGATGAAGTCACTGTGTGACGAAACAATATTGTAGTGGAATTACTATTAAATTTATTTTGAAACTTAAAATTATCGTATTTTATTTTCACCAGTGTTATGGAGTTTCAACAAGTGTCTCCCTTATCAATTAATTATTTATTTTTGTTCTTCAATATATACGGCCCCAACACCAATACATTTTTCATATCTTTCAATAAGCTTGTGTAAGTTTTCATAAGAAAATGTTTTATGTTTGTCTAAAAATACGCCCAAATTGCATCCTTTAATTTCATCGCTCGTAAATTTCTTCCCACGCATCTCTCTCTTCATTTCAGGGAGCAGGTAAAAATCGCGAGGAACCAGGCCACAATTGCAGGACAGCCAGCGCAACAAGTGTGGACGGCAGCATTGTCGTACAGGAGCACCTTTCATCAATTTTTGCATTCTTTATTTATTGATGACTTCTTTTAACCGCTTCAGGATTCAACTTTATCAATTAAAAGGATTTCTTCTAAGTCCCAAAAAACAGTAACCACTTGTTTTACGGCCGACTGTGACACATTAAACTTCTTGAGGGAAAGTGTGCCTTGTTTATGTGTCTACATGGAGTCTTGACTGGACTGAGGTTGATAATCCAAGTTTCATCTCCAGTAACAACTCGACTAAATACACCATTTGAAAGATTCAAAAAACCACGACGAGGTGTTGTTTTTGAAGAGGCGTAAGCATTCTCGTTACACATCTTACCCTGACCATAGTTATGCCAAGATGATCATGAAGAATTTTAAAAACGGCTGTATCAGATAGTCCAGTCATTCTACTACTACATGGAGTCTTGGCTAGACTGAGGTTGAAAATCCAAGTTTCATCTCCAGTAACAATTCGACTAAATACACCATTACAAAGATTCATTAAAACCACGACGAGGTGTTGTTTTTGAAGAGGCGTAAGCATTCTCGTTACACATCTTACCCTGACCATAGTTATGCCAAGATGATCATGAAGAATTTTAAAAACGGCTGTATCAGATAGTCCAGTCATTCTACTACTACATAGAGTCTTGGCTGGACTAAGGTTGATAATCCAAGTTTCACCTCCAGTACCAATTCGACTAAATACACCATTACAAAGATTTAAAAAACCACGACGAGGTGTTGTTTTTGAAGAGGCGTAAGCATTCTCGTCGCACATCTTAACCTGACCTTAGTTATGACAAGATGATCATGAAGAATTTTAAAAACGGCTGTATCAGATAGTCCAGTCATTCTACTACTACATAGAGTCTTGGCTGGACTAAGGTTGATAATCCAAGTTTCACCTCCAGTAACAATTCGACTAAATACACCATTACAAAGATTTAAAAAACCACGACGAGGTGTTGTTTTTGAAGAGGCGTAAGCATTCTCGTCGCACATCTTAACCTGACCTTAGTTATGACAAGATGATCATGAAGAATTTTAAAAACGGCTATTATCAGATAGTCCAGTCATTCTACTACTACATGGAGTCTTGGCTGGACTGAGGTTGATAATCCAAGTTTCATCTCCAGTAACAATTCGACTAAATACACCATTACAAAATTTCAAAAAACCGCGACGAGGTGTTGTTTTTGAAGAGGCGTAAGCATTGTCGTCACACATTTTGGCCTGACCTTAGTTATGCCAAGATGATCATGAAGAATTTTAAAAACGGCTGTATCAGATAGTCCAGTCATTCCTGTGAGTTATGTTTTCTTTAGCTGAGTATCTTCCATTATTAATTTTTTAAAGTTCTGGAATGGTTACTTCGAAAGGCGGCCCCGGCCGTGGGTCATCTTCAAGTAATTCTCTGCCTAGTTTAAGGTTAAAAAACATAGTTTTTCCAAGCAAGAATCGCCGGATACCGATGACATCTCTTCCATTATGGTATGAGAACAGACATTCTTGGTTATGTAAGAAACTTGATAACGGCGTGATACTTGATTTTTTGCATATTTCACACTTTCTTCCCGATTGCTTGGTCGACAATAGTCTAAAGACTACTAACGCGATTGTGTTAAAACTTTATATTTGTGCTAATAATGAGTCACTAAATACGTTACGACATGAAGAGGTAGAAGCGCTCTTAACCATCCAACCCCTCCATTTGTCTACCTCAAAAACGCTCCTTCGTGTGTTGGTGTATTTTTGCTGATGTACAAAAAACATGACATTTGTTAATGTTCAACTTTCATCTGTTGCTTCCGCACCATTCTTTAAAACATTGATGCTTTTTTCTAAAAGTTAAAAATCATTATTATCTTGCTGGTTCCCATATCATTACTACGTTTATCACATCTTCTCGGTGTGTTCTCCACAGATGTTCTAGCCATCTCAATCTTTCTTCTTGAATTATTCTTATAATTTTCTCCCCTTTGAACGCTTGCTCTATTCTCAAATTGGTTCCTATACATATTCTGTTCATACATGTTCTGTTCTATACGACTCCTAGATGTCTGAATTAAACCACCTCTTCGAATTCGTTTTTCCATACTTTTTATTGTTTTGTTTCTAAGTTTCTTTCCTATTCTCATTATAGTTAGCTTTCTTTTTTTATGATCAGTTCAAATATCTTCACACATTTGTACACTTTTCTCGCTTGTACGTATGTGACGTCAAAATAAAGATCCTAACAAACAAGACAGAAAGACGAAAATTTGTTGAACTAAATAGTTCAACTTCAAAACAAAATGAAAATATTTAAGATCATTTAAAAGATCTTATGCACTGCATTGAGGAAATGTTTTTTATTGAAGATTAAAGTGATGAACAGTCTGTTTCAGGTAATCGGATTAGAAGCAGTACACATAATTTCAACACAGAAACTGAGAATATATCCACGACAGCTGAGGAAGCTTGCCACTTAGATTTGATATTAATTAAATAAATTCAATAAATCTAATTATTATGTGAAAATGTTACAATTTAAAACGTTTATGATTCTCTAAAAGCACGCACAGTGACGCATTTTGGCTTTTAAAATCAATCAATCTGTGTTTAGCGCTCGTCTGAAAAGGTAGACGCCATTAGTAAGAGAAGCGAATAAAAGACAAGACGGAAGAAACAAATCATTCAGTTTGACCAGAGATTACGCGTAACATACATAATATAAATAATGCTGTTTATTAAGTGTTAATAATATTTTAGGATAAAACGTTTTTTCGTTACGTCAAATTACAAGGTTTAATCTGTGTGATGGAAAATCGTCGATAATTTAAAATATCTCTAATGCGTTTAAAATTATGAGAACAATAAAACACATATGAACTCTCAAACGCATTATGATAATGACTGCATATTACCACAGCTAGTCTTTCCTAATTCTAATTTATCTATCGAGCAAGTCACCTTGCAATTAAACAGGTTCTATTGTGCATAATAATATTGTCATGTTTAAAATAACTGCATTGATTTTATGCATAGCTGTTGTAAATAAAGATGTAACTAGTAATGAATTTTATTCAGGTAAACGTAACAAGTTACAACTGCGATAGGTTTGCGTGCATAACGTATAGTGGATTAATAAAGAGACCTGCGTGAGCAGAAGCGGTCCTGTTCCAGTATCATTCAGTCGAAATATGAAAGGTCCTTCCCCGAAACATTCTTCGAACATCGTCAATTGTAGGAGTCAAATTCCGTTAGTTGATGCCAACAGTTACGGTTTACTATCTGGAACAATAAAAAAGAAATGAAAAAATGACAAAAACAAATGACGTTACTTCATTTAATAAATCATCTATTTGACTTCATAATTTTGTTCGATCACGCGATTTTAACTTATCAATGGTTTAAATATGAAATGTATAGTCGTTCATATGTTATTTAATTTAATACAACAAACATTTACATATATTTAAATGTAGAATAGTAACATATTTATAATTCTCAACCTACATAATTCTAACCTATGTAATCTCGATGTAAAATATAATTTACGCTTCTACAATATATGACAAACAAATTGCTCTAAGAAACTTGCGGTATCATAAATGTAAGAAGTTGGCCTTAATAGAAATTTGATATTAGAAGTATTATATCATGCTGCTTATTAATTTATATTGTCCACATTTTAAATAAAACGTACTTTAAATTTTTGTGAAAATAGAATTAAATGAATATAGAAAATCCGAAATTTTGTGAAAAATGAATATAATGTTTCTTTAATAAATGTCAGTAAGTTCTATAATAGTTCTTTTAGTACCGTCGAAGTATGCTGTCAGTTACAGCTTGTTTAGTCTTATAAATACAAACATAGAAACCCATGAAATGGTTATTACATTTAATATGATATTAAGTATAGATCATGCAGTTTCGTGAAACAAAACATTCTTTCTCAGTGAGAAAATATAACTGAAAATAAATAATAATTTTCAATGTGACAAAGAATTTCTATGTTTCTCTTAATATAATTAAGCATTTTGCATTAAAATTTTGTTTGATAATCTAAATCCCGTTATTCTGAGTAACTTGAACCCTTTACCTACAAAATAATAATTAGTGAGAAGAAGTTTTTTTTAGATATCCCTCAAGTTTTCAACTCTTTATTGTAAGCAGTTGGAATAAAAGTCTATTGTGTAATTACTGAAATAATTGCCATAACTGGTGATTTTTTGGGCGAGCTGATTTGATAAGTATATATTGTGGTTTCAAAAATACAAGAAGTCAATTTTGGATTTAGTCTTTTCACCAGGATGGTTTTAAAATTTCAATTAAATGCTTTATACCATATGTAGATTTTGTTTGAATCTAGGAGTGATGTATTGAAATGTTTCTGTAAAAATGACGTTTCGTTTTAAAAAATATTCGCATTGAGGTTAGTTATATATTTGTAATTTTCAAAAATAAATAATAGTTTATTGTCATATTTATTAATACATGTGTCAAAGCCGCTTTAACCATACTCCACCTAGTTAAGGCAAACTTCACGGGAAATAAGTGAAACAGGGTTTCATAGGGTATTGGAATGTCACTTTAACTATAATAATATATAACGTAATATTTCTTTATTGGTTGCCACGTATTATGGTTTAGTTTTCCAAACAGTCCCATGGTTGACAACTTTGTCACCAAAGCTTGCGTTTGTTTTCTCGCATTTGATAGTGCGAGTTTTTTGTTAAATATATTCCTTAAAATTTGTGATCAGAAAAAGAAAGGAAAAAGAAGACTAGATGAGCTAATTTTTGCAAGAAGAATCAATTTTTGTACCAACAAAACCTCCAATTGTAACAAGCATAATACCAGTGGCATAAAATCGTAATGCTAGTTAGCGTTCGCAGTGTTATGCATCCTTCTCTTAAATATATCACAAGATCAGTACAAGATGCGCATTTTTCCGTCGGTGTAGTGCTAAAATGCAATAAACAACCGTAAAATGTCGAAGATTGTCATTTAGAATTAAAAACATATACAAGTATATGATTTATAAATTCCATATTTGACAAGCAAATTGTCAACATAACAGAATTTTACAGATATAAAGCAGTATGGAGTCGTTTGTCGGCCCCAGAAATATTGTAAGTTATACACAATCAATAATATTTGGATAGATAAATACAAGTTGAAAGATTTGTGGGTGTAGTTCTGTACATATTTTACATTATTGTAATATTCAGCAAAGGACTTAAAGCATTTTCATTTAAAAGCGACAGTGGTGGAATTCAACGACTACTAAACTTTCAATGTGCCTTCTAACACTGTTTAATAGCTTATTTGAATTAACCCTAGTAGCACACAATATCGGGCCAACGTTGGCTGTCGGTCGTTTAATTATTGGCCTGACATCGGCGTCTGATATCAATCCGGTGTACAAGTGTTAACATTTTACAACGTTGGAAAATATCACTGCATGATATTGGCCCAATATTTTGCACAGACATTTTTCCGATTTGAGCATTTACCTTATATTTCATAAGACAAATAAAGTACAGAGAATTTACTTGATTTGAACTACAAAATGAACAAACAAAAATGTGTTTTGTATTTGATAAATCACAACCCACTTGTTAGTCAATTATGTTAATAAAATAAAAAACTCTTTAAAAATACAAAATTTCAATAATGCGCCCGTGGGCGATGAGTCATGGGCCTCTCGTGTCCGGTCTCTAAAATTATTTATAAAAGTGTGCGTAGTACTTTTAACGTTAATTTGGTGAGAACTATTATTACAAATGCTTAATTAACTTTGAGGATCTATATATTTTATTTCACACATCAACAATTATTCATGGTACAGTGTGTAATATATTCTGTGATAAATTAATATAGCCTATAACAATATTGTCTTGCAAAGTTAATACGATGTTGGCGTTTAATCGCAGAATAACAAATTGTGACGTCATCCCCTTTAATCTAAATTTATATCGAACACTGACCTACAACCAACATCACAGTGACTTTGTGAACTTGATATTATGTAAACATTTTTCTTTAATGTTAATAGTATGTAGATTTTTGTTGTCAATAAAATATCAGTATCAGATATTTAACCAATATATTACCAATGTAGACAACGTTGGTCTAATATTAACCCAACGACATAAATTGACATTTACTTGATATAGGAATTTTATATTCGTACGACATTGGAGTGACTTTGGCCCGCTTTGAGGCCAACGAACTTGGCTACTAGGGAACCTTCATCATCCATTGCGTCACATTTTAAATACATCTCTAGAATCCGGTATTTTTCTCGATTATTTGAAGCAAGCAGTAGTTACACCGGTTTGTAATAAAGGCGATATCAATGACTTAAGTAACTACAGACCGGTTAGTTACTAAGAGGTGTTTCTAAACTTTTTGAAAGGGTAGTTTACGCTAGGTTGTAAAATTTTTGTATGAAACATAAACTGATTAATGAGCATCAACATGGTTTTCTCAAAAGTAAAAGCACCGAAACTGCATTATTTGACTGTCAGCAATATTATCTGTTCTCTGGAAGAAAAAGAAGTACCATTTTGTATTTTGTTGGATCTGAGCATTGAGTGGTTTGCGTCTTACCTATGCTATTTCAAACAAACAACTCGTCTATGATACCAAAACTCACACGTAAATTCAAAACAACATTACCTACAACAAGGTGTGTCCCAGGGGAGTATATTGGGTCACCTGCTTTTTATTATATACTTCAATGTATATACTTCAATACACTGTTGAGATGCCTTCTCTAACCAGTACATTAAGTACAGTCAATTACGTGGACGATACGTCTGTTTTAGTATGCGGAGATTCCCTTGATTCGGTCATAGGAAATTGCACTACATATATGAAAAATATTGTGCAATGGCTAAGTTCGAATAATCTATCAATTAATCACAAGAAAATCAATAATATAATTTTTTTTACGGAACTACCCATAAAGTGTGGATATTAACAACACAAATTATCCACTCAACCAAAACGCTAGACTACATATATATTCTCTTACATATATATTCTATATGTAAGAGAATAAGTACACGTACGAGTACTGGTTAGTAGACATGTTCTCTGGATAACATGCTATGGGTGCTGTTATTCCATTATGAAGTATGGCATTGTTGTATGGGGAGGCAGTAGTGAGTTGCAACAAGTGTTTGTACTTCAGAAGAGGGTGTACGTATAATATATCTTGACAATTGCAGCAATTTATATATTTGAATGCTTAATATTTTTATTTATAAACATCTCTTTAGTAATAATCTACCTAACCATTCTTACCACAATAAATAGGGTGTATTACTGCTATCCTAAGTATCGCTGAACACTGACAGAAAATAATATTTTTTATTTATGTGTGAAATTTTTTAATGCTTTACCGTCATAAGCAAAATCTATGTCTCTATATTTTCAAAAATGCTACATTTAAGTTTCTATGTAATCTGGAGTCCTATAATGTAACAGAATACTTTGAGAATATATCCGAACTGTAATTTGGTACACTAATATTAATTTCCTTTTTTCTTGACGTTTGCTAATTGTAAATTTGGATTTATACAAATTACGCCTCAATAAATTTTACTTTGCTTTCTTTCATGTGGTGTCCCTTTCATTCCATTCACTTGTATTCTTCTGGGTGATTTTCTGCGTTGCTATATTCACAGATTCCAATTGTGTTTAAAAACATAGTCGTGCAAACTTGGATCCTTCCGTGTGTCGCAGTAAATTGAATTCAGTCACGTTCATTACTATCTATCTGCAGTATTTCGTATATAATAGAATTTATGTGATAATAAATTGTCTACGCTAGTACATATTTTTTAAATTGAATTTTACAGAAATAATGAAATGCTAGTACTCGTGGTTTAGTATTTTCTGCAACATTTTTTATCTTTGTTCTCATTGGCCTTAGTTTAAAATTGTAAAGTGTTTTAAATTATTTGATATCTAAGAAAATGAAAAACCTCCATATTTATTGCACCCGCACTTGCTTTACTTGTTACTCCGTAATAGGCTACAATGCAGTTAATGTTATGAAATACATTTGTATTGTTAATTATTTGCCTTAAATTGAAAGCTAACTACTAAGTAACACGCTTCTTATGAACAACTCTCATTTTACCGTCTCATACGTAGTATAAGGAAGTATTACGATGAAAATAATATATATAATCTTCCTCTCTATATCTAATTAGATTTTCAGTAAAATCAGTAGACCGGAAGTGGTAGTTTACTTCAGGAAAAAAAATAGGATTTACTGATATCTTGCCAGCAACTGAATTTAAACTTTTTTTAGGTTTTATAAAGAAGGTTTTTCGAAATTCCTAACGGAAATTGGTCTTTTTGTCTTATCGAAAAGAGGTTTTTGCAAATTATGCATTCTATACAGATTTATTATAAGTGCCAACATATTTAGAGCTAAATTGCAAACAAATTTTGTATAGAAGAAATTTTAAAATTCGGATCAGAAGTAACTTTTACTCTTATCGAAAAATAGTGTTTTTCAAATATTTCTCAATTTCTACATTCTACAGAGATTTATTAAGAAATTAGACTACTTTGAACTGGATTTGGGATAATTTCAGTTTCAAAATTTCTACAGAAAGGACCACCTTTACCCTGAGCTTTGTTTTGTTAAGAAGATACAGAATTTAGAACTTACTTTCGAACAACTTTTATATACACATTTTGGAGCGCATATACGTATAAAAAAGTCGTGTGGTGGCCACACCTATTTTTTTTTAGCAAAAATTACACATTTTTCAACGTTGCTTTATGGATATTTTTACACAATTTTCTCACTAAGCAGGGCAAACATGTTTTTGTTATCACAAGCAATTTGTGAGATATATTGAAAAGTTGAAACAACACGTAAAGCTCAAATTATAATTCATAATAGGCATTATATTAATGGATGTCTATGTTTATGATTCTATAATTACGTCACATAAAGTAAAACATAAACTAAATGACAAATATTGCTTTTATGTTTCTTTTCAGAAGCACCTAGCTATAAAAGCCAGAAAATTATCACTGATTATTATAGACCTTCCAATTCCACCGCTAAAATCATATAAAGTCCCAAAATTTAATTCCATTATAATCGATGCGTGGCAACATTGAATAGCGCATTAAATTATTATCATTTTTGTATGCCTGAAAATATTTTTAAATATATATTATTTATTGATATAATAAGTTAATTAAAAGTGTTCAAGCAAGATATTCAATAGAGTTCAATTAATACAATGTGTTTTGATAGAATGCGTTTGCACTTTTATTATAAAAAGCTTTTCAGGATAGTTTTCCTTAATATGACAATTCATCTTACACGCCCTTTGCCTATAGATGTCAACCTGCCATTAACTTTTTTATTACATATTTATGATTTATTTATTTTGTAGAATTCTAAAAGTACTTATTTGAATATTATTCTGGGGTTAATGTACAGCATACAAATGCCTTACAAAAGTTTTACGGAGGAATCCAAGTACACTGTTAAAAATCCCTGAAATATTTCATTATATATTCGTTAATGTATACCTAATTTGTACTGGGATTAAAGAAAAGCACATAATGCGATATGCAAATACATAGTAAATAACAAGTACTAATTGTTTATTATGAATTTTATAACGAAATGTTATTTAAAATATAGTAAAGTACGTAACATGTTATGCCTCTTTTAAGTTAGAGCATGCGCACCAAGATTAGTTGCTATTAATCCTGTTTCCTACTTAACTGTGGTGACAAAGAAATAGTGTCTATGTGTTTTATTGTTGTAGCAGTTGAAATAGGTAGGTTTCTATTAAAGATATTTTAGAAGCAATATGTTCAGAGGACTTTAGTCCTAGAGATTTACAGAGGCAAAATGGCTAATCTGCCAACTGCACCATGTATAATACAAAAAGGTACATTTGTAAATATGATTGTACATTTTATGCAGGACAAGAAAATATCCCGTCTATATACTTTATTTATACGGATCATCAACTAATAAACTTAGATGTTTACGAAAATTTCGAAGATACCTTCATGGTTTGTTTGTCGTTATATTTTATACGAGGGTTGGGGCAAAAGTCATGGCAACTATTTTTTTTTTGAAGATGCCAGTCCGCTTGGAAAATGTGACATATACAGACGAAAGGACAAGGTCTTAACTACATCTGTAGACAATGAATAGCACTGAAATATCATAACACACTAATTTATTAAGGTAGTATACTGGGCAATATGGCCTTCACCGTGCAAAATAATGATAACACAGTACACATAAAGTTGACATGACAAACCTGGGCCTAAAAACCCTCAATGTAGTCTCCTGCTACTGTCACCACACGCTGCCAACGATGTGGTAGGCGCTGAATACCATCAGCCTCAGCATTTGCCGCACCATATGTGAATCGGGTCATCTGTTGGCGCACAGCATTAGCAATGTCCTCTCGTGTTGCAAATCGCTGATGGTATTCAGCGCCTCCCACATCGTTGATAGCGTGTGTTGACAGTAGCAGAGGACTACATTGAGGGTCTTTAGGCCCAGGTTTGTCATGTCAACTGTATGTGTACGTTATCATTCTTTTGCACGGTGAAGGCCATATTGTCCAGTATACTACCGTAATAAATTAGTGTGTTACGATATTTCAGTGCTATTCATTGTCTGGTATCTTCAAGAAAAAAAAAAACGAGGTGTGGCCACCACACGACTTTCTTATACGTATGAAAGTGTTACTTCCGGTCCGAATTTTGAAATTTCATTTATACAAAAAATATTCCATATCTAACTCTAAATACTTTTTTACTCTAGATAAATATATATAGAATGCATAACTTACGACATATTTGCAAAAAATCGCTATTCGATAAGAGTAAAAGTGGTACTTCCGGTCTGAATTTTGAAATTTTTTTTATATAAAAGATATTGAAAATGATGTTTTAAATACTTTTATATTCGTAACGTATTTGTCTTAAAAGCATGACTTGCGAGATATTCGCAAAAAACTGATTTTCGATAAGAGTAAAAGACCTACTTCCGGTTGGAATTTCGAAAAACTTTTTTAAGACAATTTGTTTCAAACTTAATTCTAAGTACATATGAATTCTTTATAAATTTGTTTAAACTTAGTAATTGACGAAATATTTGCAAATTTCGATTTTTTCACTGAAGTAAACTACTACTTCCGGTCTGCCGATTTTGCTCAAAATCTAATCAGTTCTCAAGAGGCAGATTATACACGTAAATACGAAATTTGGAATTGATATCTACAGCGGTTTGACCGCTATCGTGGTCACACACACACAGACAGACAGACACACACACACACAGACACAGACACACAGACATTTTTTAAAAACCACTTCTTTGGTATCAGGGGACCTCAAAACGTGGACATCTGCAAAAATCTCGAGGTCGAAAATTTTCATCATCAGAATACTTCCTTATACTACGTATAAGAAAGTAATAGTTGCCATGACTTTTGCCCCAACCCTCGTATATATAATAAACAATTTCCAAATCATGTAGTACAACCCTAGCACTAATTCAAAGACTGGTACTGAAAATACATCCAGACAGTAGATCAAAATGAAAATAAGTTAATCCTACTAGAAAGAAGATTTATAATTTTACTAGAATACATATTTTTAACTTTAATAGTTATTTACGAACCAAGTGCGTGAAATCAAATTTCGCGAATGAGTGACCAGTTTAAAGCGCGAGCCGAAAGGCGAGCGTTTTATGGACACGAATTCGCGAAATGTTTCACGCACGAAGTTTGTACAATATTTTTTGTACGAGAACTATAATAATAATACATATTGTTAAATACGTTATCGTTTATGACACACTACTAATCTCTTGATATTAATTAAAAAAAATTGAGTTGGCAGTATTGATTATTTGAAGTGACATTTAATTTAAAATTATCAAATTCAAAAAATTCCATACAAAATAAAAACCTCACCAACAACATGAATTCTGATAATGAAATGCAATGTACACCGCCTGAAATTCGCGAAGCTGCCAATATTGCAGTGGATAATTTATTACCCATAAAATCAAAAAACGTATACAAAAACACTTATACTAAATTCGTAACTTGGGCTAGATCTAAAAATATACAAAAATACTCCGAAAATTGTTTGTTAGTTTATTTTCAAAATTTACAATCAAATAAATCATTATGGTCCACTTATTCTATGTTAAAATCATGCTTAATAATATATGATAATACGGATATATCTAAATATGCAAAACTCATAGCGTATTTAAAACAGACAACCAAGCAACATCAGCCTAAAAAATCAGCAGTATTAACCGAAGAACAAATTACTAAATTTATTGTTGAAGCACCAAATTCTTTGTTCCTACTAATGAAGGTAAAGTCATTTCCGTATATTTAAATTCCATACAACACTATATATATGTATTTATAGGCTGTATTAATATTGGGTATTTCTGGAGCGTGTCGACGTGAAGAACTTTGCAAAATGTCATTGCGAGACATAGAATTTAAATCGAATTTAATTATCGTAACAATTCCAGAAACTAAAACAGGTAACAGCCGTACATTTGCTATCATTAAGCCCGAATGGATTACATTAATTCGGCAATATGCAAATTTAAGACCGGACAACCAGCATCGATTCTTTTTAACATATCGCAATGGCAAGTGTGTTTGTTCACCTGTTGGTCTTAATACAATTGGCAAAATTCCAATGCGAATAGCTGAGTACCTTCAGCTTGATAGCGCAAGTAACTTCACAGGTCACTGTTTCCGAAGGAGTTCAGCGACATTGTTGGCAAATCAAGGAGGTGACTTGCTTACAATTAAAAGGCATGGTGGATGGAAATCATCTACGGTTGCAGAAGGATATATCGAAAATTCTCTGCATAGTAGAATTCAATTAGCTAAAACAATGACCCCGTTAGAGATATCGACTCCGCCTGCAACTTGTTCGACATCTGAAATACAAGATATATGTAATAATACAATCAACGTTACTCTACCTTCGCAATCAAGATCAATTCAAACAAACCAGTTAATCCCTGGGGTATCAATCTCTGGTTGTCAAAATTGCCCAATCAAAATTTTTAATAATTGTTCCGTTTCAATTTCTGAAAAGAATGAATAATGGTAATTTATATAATATTTGTTACTGTTCTGACATTGAATTACATACCTTCCAAATATAACAATTTCTATTTCATTTCCTTTTATTTTCATAGAAAAACAACGAACTGGGTAGCATATTATTAAGGTTAGGGATTTATGATTTTAAAATGTGACTAAATTAATTAAGTTCTGGGTAGTACCAACTTTACTTTTACGCACTCGTGTTTAAAGTGACTTTTTACGCACGCAAATCGAATCGTGAAATGACAGGTTTTGATAAGCGAGTACAAAAAATTATTTTAGGTTGTAGTATATGTATTGTACTTATTGTAGTTCAATGTTAACCAAAATTAAAAATAAAATATATTTATACTTTATTATTTATTTATATACATTTTACTCTGCAAAAAATCTTATTCCCCTTAGGAATCTTTATTGTGTGAATGTGCATATGTAATTACGTAATTTCACAAAGAAGTTTATCGTCACTAATTATAAAATTTACAATGTAAATTTCAGTAAGCAATTATTGAAAGCAATTCCATAATATATCAAGTAATTTTAAAAATTCCATAACATAACGTTGGTCATAAAATTGCCAACGTTATGTTATGTAATATTTTCTTACAGTGTAGTGTCCCGCTTGCCTACTATAATTCGGAGTCTGAAAATATACATATCCTCCCAGCCTCCAATGTTGATAATTCCTCTTCTCGCTAAGTACTGTAATGTCTTTATGTCGTTAAATGACGATTACTTATAAAGCGGACCCAAAATGTAAACGTACGCAGTCCACTACAAATTTGCCGATACCTATTGTGCAATATTTACACAATCCATCCGGGCCATTTTCGAACTCCGTTTATTACCGTGGCTATCTTAGTATATAGCTAATTCTTTCCATAAAAGTTAAGATTATCAATTCCAAATTTAATTTGTCCAGATGCAATACTTTCCAGGATACGAGGATCCAATATTACTCTCTGAATGACTTCCAATTAAGCCAGAGCTTTGAAATGTTACAAATAGATAGTGTCTTGGGTGTCGGTTATAAGAATAATCGAAATTTAGTAAATTCAATTAGTGTTATAATTATCCTTCTCCTTATTGCCTACTGCGCGGCAATAATGCGGCACGCAACGTACGAGAAAGCAGCGGCGAAACGTATAGCGGTAGAGGAGATCAAAATCTAAAGAATAATGAACAAAAATTTATTAAATTCCACTAAAAACATACGCGTCAAAAAAGAAGACGACGTTCTCGCAGGCACGCGTGAAATATTATTTTAAAATAATGACTAATATATAGAAACTACTACAAGTATTTTCTTGTAGTAGTTTCTTATCAGGACAATGAAAGTAACGTATAGCCAAGTTTGCCTATACTTTACTTGCATTGTCCTGATATGCACAGAAAATTCTGTATAAATTGATAAATCTCCAGATCAACACTTGGCATGCTTGCATTAGATATGAATATTATTGAAACCTCTGAAAACTTGCCAAGTTTCATCTGGAGGTTCATCAATTTCTCGTACATAGAATTTATCAATTAAAAACAATTTGTATGGTACAGATAGGACGTACATACTTAGGAAAACAAAATTCACAAAAGCAATAACAAAACGATACTGATCTTATTTTACTATATTTGATAATATTTTGATTTATGTATGGGAGATAGGAATGATTTTTGATCAATCGCAGAAGTGTTTTGTGACAAGTGTTATGTTAGCAAAATATACAATTAAAAAACAGGCCAAGTTCTCGAAGGCATGTATGCCTTCTGTGTAAGCTTATCAGCTTACACAGAAAATTCTGTGTAAGCTGATAAGCCTCCAAATAAAATTTGACAAGTTTTCGGAGGTTTCAATAATATTTATAACTTTAATGAAAACTTGTCAAGTTTAATCTCGAGGTTTATCAATATGCAAACAATTGTGTGTGCTGATCAGGACAATTCAAGAAACGTGCACGCAAGTAACTTGGCATAGTCTCTATATTTCAAGTAATTTTAAGATAACACGCATACCTGCCACAACTTGGTCCGCTTTTTTGGTGGAATAATACTTGTCACAAAACTTTCATAGGACTGATCAGAAATCATTCCTCCTCCCTTACATAAATCAAAATATCAACTCAAGTAAAATTAGTTCAGTGTCGTGTTGTTGTTGCTTTTGTGAACTTTGTTTTCCTAAGTATGTATGTATCATGAGTATTCATGAGTGTTATAAAATTTGTTTCGAGTGGTGTGCCGTTGAACATTACCAGCGTTAATGTTCAACGGCCTCAAAAGGAAGATGCAATTTATAGGTCGAAAATTTTTGGAACGCTACTGGTACTGGACAATTTTTACGGTATTGGAAACAATGTTAGCTTTAATTACTTTACTTGATAAGTAGTTCCAATTCAAGCAAAAAAAAAAAAAACTGTCAAAAACATTAATATTACCACAAAAGAATATGTTTGCATCAAATTTGTTGTAATACTGCTCCTACTTTACAGTTTTTTTACGACGTTGTTACTCTAAAACCGGCGCTATTTTCGTGATTTAAGAGCTGCATACGATTGTATTTGAAATTGATGGTTTGTTTTACTTAATGTTAAAATAATTAAATTTATGGAAGATATGCTCTCAAATCGTCAATTTAGAGTTTTCATTGGTGAAAAGAAGTCTTAAACATACATTGATGTACGTATCTAAGAGGCATGGATTGTCTGAAGTAGTTTTTAATACATGTACAAGTTAGTGATCTACCAGTTACAACTGCTAGAAACGTCATTAATGCTAATGACAATGCTATTACTTAATAAAAGATAACTTCGTTAAGGCAGCAATTTCTTTCGATAAGGATTTGACTAAGGTAAGGTATTTTTGTCAGAAGTAGATTATGTCCAAATCCAGTCACTTGTTTCCATCTAGCAAATAATGAAGAATATAAGTAAATTAAAATGTCACATAACGGCTTTCTAATAAAACATAACACTTCTTGAACATATTTTCGAGTTACTCTAGATACGTCGGTAACATATAAAAATCGTATGGGAAAACGTAATTTCCTATAAAAATAAAAACATATTTTACAGAATATGACATCTTCAAGTTGGGGACCTTGTGCAGACACTTTAGGCAATTGATGTATTACAATTTAAAGTAATCTTGTAAAGTTTATATGAATAATATAGATCCTATACCAAAAATTATTACTGACATTGTCTTTCCGATTCCTTGGCTTAGCAGAAACTAATTTCCTTCTTAACTCACGCTTTAGAAAATGTTATTTGTAAAAATGTCGAAATTCTCCGAATAAATAATTAATTGCTCAAGAACATATCAAATTGCGTAAACCAATTTAGGAACAAGATTTTGTCAATTTACCTTTTTTGAGTGAAGATCTTTGGAAATTAAATTTGTTCGAATGTTACCTATGTTTACTTATAGTACCTGGGTGTAAGCATCCTTGAAAAATATGGTGCAAGTTAAATGGTTAAGGAATGTCAAATAATACTTTGTGGCATTGGAATCTAACTGATAGCTGAGCTTGTGATAGCTAAGCTAAATGTTAATTAGCAAAACATATTGTTGATAAGTATCGGATAAATAATTTTGGATTTTGTTGATAATAATAATAGTAACTCAACCCAGAGTTTGTATTCAGTTAATAAATGAACACAAAACATAGAAACTTTATCAAAAGGGTTATAAACACTGTGAAATTGATTACTGGGCATAAAGAACAAATACGAAGGAAAAATAATAGTAAAAAATATATAAATGCATTAAGTGTAGTTAATAAAATGGTGAACTATGGATTTCCAAAGATGCAAGAAAAAATCAAAAAAGCCAATTCGATTAATCATTGATAGTAAGAAAGTGCTGACAGAATGAAAAACCAATCTAACTATATCGATATATCAGATGTGATACAAGAAAGATACAGCAAATTACAGACTATTATTCTTGCTACAGCATAATATAGACAGTCTCATACAGAAAGATTCGATTTCTACATTGTTTAATTTAATTACTTAAAGGAGATCATATAAAGATTCAACCACCGAAAAGTTTAATACTAAAATTTCCCAGAAATAACTCAGCTAATTATAATTTCAAAAAACGCAACCTGTGGAAATTGTTGCAAACACCAAAATAATTGATGATCAAGACATTGACACAAAACTTCATGGGGAAGAAATTTCGAACGGTAGTCACCAATAAGAAGTGAAACAATAAAAAAAAAAGAACAGAATAATTGGGAACATTAACCAAGATATATGAGAAAGAGAGATCGAGATCCTTGGAAAGGATAAATAGACAGAATGGAAAGTAATAGAATATTGCCCTAATACGCTCGTAAAAAGAAGAAAATTATTATTCAGAATTAATCAGTAAAAGATTTTATAAAATTAATAAAAGGCATATTAGGCATTTATCTATTTATCAAAAGGTTATCATAATATAACAATATTTTGGAAAAACAAAGTATACCAGCCTCACGAAATAACTGAGTAATCACACCTTAAAAGCAGCTATGTAGGTAGGTAGTCCTTTTAAGAGACGGAGCGATGGAATGGCATAAAGTCTCTTGAACGGGACGAGGTGTAGAGACTGCACGACTTTCTTATACGTATGCGCAGACTAATTTATTATATAACAGTTGTTACTTCTTGCTCAAATGTTAAAAAATGTCACACATCGTTTGTTCCATATTCAGATCAAAATAATTCGACACTCTTTCTGTATTCTATAATAATGCCCAATTTGTAAGACATTTGCAAGAAACTGCTTTTCGAAGAGAACAAAAGACCTACATTCAGTCGAAATTTTAAAAAGCTTGTTTCGTAAAGTCGTGTTTAAAATTAATTTTTAAATACTTTTCTATCCTCCAAACACTATTGTAAACTTAGCACTTGAAGTGGTATTGGTAAAATTTGATTTATAACAGACAAATGCACAGACAGATAAACAAGTTTGCAAAAGGCACTTCTTGATAATGGACATCAAAAATATTTATCATCACAGTACTTCATTATTTTATAGTATAAGAAAGTAAAGAACATAAGAAGGAGTTGTCAAAGTAGTATACTCCAATGGTGAAAGAGTAAACGTATAAGACACTAAAATAAAAAACGTGACATGTGGACACCACACGACTTTCTTATACGCATCCGCTATCCCATATTTTTAAACAAATGTGGATCAAAATTAAGTTTTAAACTTGTATCTTTTTAATAAGATTGTGCACAATGCATTACTTGCAAAACTTTGCTCATCGATAAGAGTGCCAGTGTTACTTACATTCAACATTTTCAAATTATTTATAAAAGAATACTTTTATACTCTTAATAACCATGTATCTAATGCAAAATTTGCGAGATATTTGTCAAAAGTTGACTGATAGGAATTTCCAACACTAGAAATGTCTCTAAACTCTGTAGTTCACGAGATGTGGCGATCTGCCTATTTGACTGACAATCTAATCATATCACGAGAAGAAAATTATACTTTTAAATGAAAAGTTTAGTATTGAGAGTTTCAACCGTTTGGCCGTCATCGTAGTTAAAATCACATATGCATATATGCAAAAACAACTGAAAGTAGGTCTTTTACTCTTATCGAAAAACAGTTCATTGCAAATATCTCACAAGTCATGCTTTCTAGGAAAATGCATTATGAGTACAAAGCGGACGACCCAGGTTTAAACTACGATGGAGCAAAGAAATAATGTAAACAGCACGCAGGTACTGGATTGTACTATTCATATGGTAAAGTGCAACATCTGTTTACACCCGAGAATGAGAGCAAAAAATGTTCATTTAACTCGTAATTTTCATATCTTCGTGGGAGTAGATAGGAACGTGAGGGGATTTTAAAATTTATTATATTTACCTTATATTTATATATATATATATACCTATTCATACTTGCGTTAGTTTCGTTTTTTTTGTTTTGACTGTTAATTACGTACTTCGTAATTTATGTAATAGTTCCTGTGTAATCCCGTTTCATTAAATCCACTACTCCCAATTATCTAGACGTAAGTGTGCATTGGATTTCGTTAAGTTTCAATAACATACGCATACGTTTTTAGTTATCATTCATTTAGATCTAGAATAATGTTTATGTTACTTTTTCGGATATGATATGGAAGAACGTTGACAATGGCATCGTGAAACAATGGCGAATTGGATTAAGGGTTCTACTGATTGTATGTTCATTGTCAGTGATTCCGATATTTATTGCAAAGCGTGTATAATTTCGTTACAGAAAGCCCAGAAAGGGCACGTACAATGTCACTTAGCATCGCTAAAACATACACAGAAATTGGACCCGTTGAAAGCTGACAATTTTAACGAAGAAACTGAAGCTTTAATGGCGGCTAATATACCATTAAAGAAACTTGACAATCCCACTTTCAAAACATTTTTTCAAAAATATACCTTACGCAAATATTATGTTTACGCAAATATTATGTTTCTAAGTGCTTCGCGAAAACAGTAGGATGCATTAGAAGACATCTTTCAAGTCAGTACCTATGGACAAGTATCGACAAAACTGTCGATATATTAGGACGCTGTGTGATAAATGTTGTAGCTGGTGTACTAAATCCAACTATTACATATAACGCATATGTAATAGCATCTAAAGTTATAAATACAGTTGATGCGAAAACAGTTGCTAAAACCATTGACGAGAATTTGCACAAAATGCTTCATTCGGACGATAGGTACAGGGAAAACATGCTTGTTAGTGATAGTGCCGCATATACTGTGTGTCCAAAAAGTCTGGAAACACCCAAATAAAATCGAAACGGATGATTTTTGAGAAAAATGCAAAAACAGGTCAATTAGTATTTTCAAAAAACTAATGGCTGATGGTATCTGATGACCTTGAAAAAGTTATGATGTCATCAAAAAAAAATTTAAATGGCAATGTCGCATTTTTAATTTTATTTTTGATAGATCTTTTAATTGTCTAAACGACAGTCAAAAAATTTTTCATTCTACTTAAGAAAAATTTTGAAAAAAAAAATCATAGAAAACAAAGAAAATTTTAATCGCAGAAATCAGCAAAAGCACTTACAATAAATGTTCAAAATGTTGTCCTTGAGCATCTTGGCAATACCCTAAACGATAATAAAATTCATTTTGAACGTTTTTTATCATTTCAGGAGTGATCCTTCGTACTTCAATCTCAATCCGTTGACGCAAGTATTCCAAATTTTCAGGTTTAGTTGCGTATACATTATTTTTTTAGGTAACCCCACAAAAATAATCAATAGGCGTTAGATCTGGCGACCTAGCCGGCCACTCGATAGCCCCCTTCCTGCCAATCCATCTGTTTGGGAAGGTATTCTCGAGATAATGCCGAACATTTCCCGCATAGTGGGGTGGAGCCCCATCTTGTTGAAACCAAATTCTTTCGCTGGGCAAATTAGGATCTTCATGGTTCGGAAATATTTCTGCCAATGACGGAATTAAATAATTTTGTAAAAAATCCAAATACATTTCCGCCGTCAGGTTACCGTTGAAGAAAAAAGGCCCTATAATTCTGTTACCAATTAAACCAGCCCATACATTTAATTTCTGAGGATACTGAGTTCGTACCTCTCTCATCCAGCGTGGATTTTGGCGTTCCCAGTACCTGCAGTTTTGTCTTTAACAGTCCCATGTAATGTGAACATAGCTTCATCTGAGAATAAGATATTTCTGTTAAAAAACGGATCATTATCACACATAGGCATCAGTTGTTCGCAAAACTGTACACTTCTGTCGAAGTCGTCTTCAGACAGCTCATGAACCAAACAGATTTTGTAGGGATGATACTTAGTTTTTTTGAAAATATTACCAATTGTACTCTTCGACACGTTAAACTCCCGAGCAAGCTGCCGTGTACTAGAATTTGGAGTTTCCTCTACTGACAATAATACGTCGAGTTGCGTATCTTCTGCGATCTTTGGACGACCACTTCTAGTGCGATCTCGAACATGGCCTTCGTCTTGAAATTTTTTGTGAATCTTACTCACTGCAGAAATACTAATTGGGGCACGCTCCGGATGTTCTGTATTAAATAAGTCGCAAACTTCTCTAACTGAACGAGCGCTATCCCCAAAACCAATCATCATCAATATTTGAATACGTTCCCTCTCACTTAAAACCATTTTTAAACAGATTTTTTTAACTTACGCACAATTCGTATTTGACAGAATGTCACAAATAAAACAAAATGTGTTTGAAAAATAATCGACTCTTAAGCCAACTATGTTTTTTTTTAAAGACAAACTTTTCCATTTTCGAAGAAGTAATTAAATTTTTCTCGGTCATTTTCTTAAGTAAAATGAAAAATTTTTTTCCAGTCATTTAGACAATTAAAAGATCTATCAAAAATAAAATTAAAAATGCGACGTTACCATTTAAATTTTTTTTGATGACATCATAACTTTTTCAAGGTCATCAAAAATTCCAAACAGATACCATCAACCAGTAGTTTTTTGAAAATACTAATTGCCCTGTTTTTCCATTTTTCTCAAAAATCATCCGTTTCGATTTTATTTGGGTGTTTCCAGACTTTTTGGACACACAGTATGTTAAAAACAAGCAGACTACTAAAGGAAATATATCCTTATATGCTGCATATTACTTTTGTAGCACATGCTCTCCACAGAATCTGTGAATATGTCAGAGACAGGTATCCGGAAATTGATTGACTTGTATCCGTTTTAAGAAAAAGGTTTCATAAGAGCACCTTCGAAAGTAGCTCTTTACAGGGAAAAACTTCCCTTTGTGTCACTGCCTCCCTTGCCAGTAATAACTAGATGGGGAACATGGTTGGAAGCAACTAGTTTTTATGCAGAGGATTTCCATAGTTTACAAAACGTCGTTACTTGGTTAAATGCAATGCTCGAAGTATTTCTGAGCGCAAGGAACTAACACAAATCCCAAATTTAAAAAATCAGTTGTTATTCCTTCAGGAACACTTTGGAAATTTGCCTAAACTTATCAGATATTTTGAAAATCGAAATCTCAAATTAAAAGATGGATTAACCACATTAGATGTGGCTATTAATAATTTCGTAAGTATTCCAAGTGATTTCGGATGTGGCCTTCGGCAAAAGTTAGACGCAGTTTTTAATAGAAATCCAGATTTAATAATATTGCGGCAATTGTGTATGGGGACAATGACACAAAATTTAACTGCTAATTACGCCAAAATAAAAGAATATTTCCAGTACGCACCTATAACCAGTTGCGATGTAGAAAGGACGTTTTCTATCTTCATTCAAAGAGAACAAATCTTACAGAAGACAACCTTGAGAAAGTATTGCTAGTAAATATTAATACTCCTTTACTCGACTTGAACTACAAAATGAACAAATAATAACGTATTGTGTATTTTATAGACCATCTCCTACTTGTTATCCAATTATACAAATAAAATTAAAACCTCTTTAAAAATACAACATTTCAATAGTGCGCCCATTGGCGATGAGTGCATAAAAAAAAATTCGGATAAGAAGAAACATTTTTACTCTTATCGAATTATTGTTTTTTTCAAATATCTCGAAAATTATGCATTCTGTAGAGCTTTATTGAGTATAGAAGTACAACAAGCTGTATTTGGAATCTTTCTTATATAAAACAAATTCCAAAATTCGGACCGGAATTAACACTTTTACTTTTACAGAATAACAGCTTTTAGCAATTATCACGGAAATTATGCATTTATAGATATTTATTAAAAATATGGAAGTAGTTACAACAGGATTTTGAATAATTTTTATATAAAAAATATTTCAAAACTTAATGTGTCACATCGTTTGTATAGTGTGAAACGCATACGTACAAAAGAAAGTATGGATACTATTTCAATGAAACATTTTAAAGAAGGTTAACAATATAGTTTGATGATAGATATTTATAAATAATTTTTATGACAAATTTAGATGGGCAGAGAGTGGCTCTTTCACCAGCTGTAAACATATACGTATATATTAAGTGCATTCATTATTAAAAGTAATACAATATTCTTCAAAGTCTTAAAGAAAAGAAATCTGTGATATATGTGAACTTGTGTAGAGTCAAGATTCAAATAAGAAAATAGAAAGAGTACCAGAATTTAGAAAAACAAGTTTTCAAACACGTGAAATATTTATTGATATATTTGTATACATACGTACCATATACAAAGCAATAAAGCAATGTGGAACAAGATCGAAAAACGATTAGCGTTCAAATCCCATAAAGAAAATTAAAATTTGAATTGATCTCCATTAATGCACCTACCGTCGAGTTGTGCTGTCGTCACCGTAATATATCAACGTTTTCAGATCGACCACGTGCTGACTGCGTCGACAAAGATACACTAACGTCACGGTGCTCTGTCCGCGCTCTACCAGACGCAGCCTTGTGACACGGATACATCCCTCCATTCATTCCAATTTGCCATTTACTACCTTTAACCCTCTTCTCCCTTTCAGATTCATTTCTCATGCTATGCAGTGGGACAGAATCGGTTGGCACGAGAACCGCAAAATCCTCGAAACAACATAACGTGATCCTTATCTGCAAAAAGAACAACATGAGCAAGAATGTCTATGCTGGATGCAATTTGTTTAAAGTGAATTCGCTCGCTTTGTTCGTGCTTGGAATTGAATGCAGTTCGCTTCCTTGAATTGATTTTATTTTCTTAGAAGTTTTAACATACACTAATTACGTTTTCTTACATTTGATCACATCTTGGACTTGCCAATTGACGTACTATATTCGAAAATACTATTCGGAATAAGAAATATTTACACAATCCTTCTAAACGAACTGATCCCATTTCCAGAAATCTTATGCTGGACACCCAAATTATTTTCTTTTGGGTGGAAAAGGAAAATAAAATAAGATTAAAAGGTTGATTATTAACAAAATGACATAAGAAACTCCAGAAAATTTATTTTTGATTTATGGCGCACGAATACTGAAAGGATCGAAGCAACTGTAGAATATTTCGACAGAAACTGGGTCTATCTCAGTTAGAACATAATGTCTTATAAAAAGAATTATGGTGAGAGTTAGAAGTTTTTGCTAGAAAATTTAGCGGCGCACGGCGCAGAACAACATAAGTATCGACAGAAGTTTGCTGGAATCAAATGTACAGGCAAAAGTTTATTTAGCATCCCCATGTTACCACTACAGATTTATAGTGAGGGCGATTCTGCGAATATTATCTGGCAAAATCCCGCACCTTCAGCTGTTAGATACTGCCGCCCAATAAATTTAATTTTTTCCAAAGAGACCTATGAGACGATTACTTCGGAAGTCAAGCAAATGGACGAACAAATATTAACTCTGTTTCCTACGCAAATATAAATAAGCAATATGAATTTAGTGATCGAACTTTTGATGCTTTAATGTATGGTGGATGGCAAAGTTTGTAATGCCCAATTGTCTTGTATGTCAACGCAAAGATGTAAACTATGTTGAGCAAAACCCTGTGAAATAAACAATCCAGATGTTATTTCATATATATAGTAGTTGATCAAAATTCTCTGTCATTTGCATTGTCGCCTTTGCATTCGTGGATACGTTTTTTCGTGTGTCTACTCCATATTTCCTATAGGCATGAGGTCAAGTTATGGCACGTGCGAGAGGTAGAGAATAAAACAAAAGTAGATGAAAGGGAGAAATTCATATACAAAGTAAGCGGAAGGCCGAACATGTTTTATTAGTGGACATGGCAGCACCAATGACGGCAATACTGCTTGTGCATTCTTTAGAAATGTAGAAAAGATGGCCGAAATAACCGGTCTTAATTTGGAAATAATAAAACTCTTTCCTATTATGTTGGAATGTTTAAATTCTGGATTTCCAATAAATGAAAAATATGATATGTACGCTGAACAACTCGACAACTATACTTCAAAGAATGTTCATGGTCTCAATGCCTGTGAGCGTACTTTGGCATGGAAAAGGTATATGTACTTTGCATATTGGCCAGTTATCCGAAGAAGCACAAGAAGCCAGGAACAAGAATAATAGGCAATATAGGGAACTCTATACCAGATTGATTGGTTCATTATCAGTGATATATTCCCAGATGCCGAGCATATCACCGATAATAAACGAATCAGTCTTGTCTATGTAATTGCTTCACCAAAACGTACTCAACAGCCGCTACTGGTGCTCCGCCAAGAACTAAACATGGAATACAGAATTGTGTAATGTAGTGGTAAGAAATAAAGGAACAGCAAAAAAATCATCATATTACTTGAGAAGTACTTTGACCTGCGTGTCATCTGAACCCATGAAATATAATATAAGACAACATTTTCATGGCGGATCATAGAATAGTAGAAGTAAGAAAGTGTATGTGTAATTCCGTTGAACGTTCAACTGCGGACACGTGTGCCAGACTCATTGATTACCGTGAGTTTAGCGTAACCAAGGAGTACTTACTCTTTGGTTACACTATACTGCCGGAAACTAAGGAATGAGGTATAACATTGAAGTCAAAAGCAACACTCACAGACTGGAGATGGACCACCAATTGAGGCTTCAGCCGGAATGCCCTCTGAATCTAGAATATATCTAAACGTCGATAGGCTTTGACCACCTGCATGTTATCTGAACCCATAGAATATAAAATAAAGGAAACATTTCTCATGCGTATCAAAGAATAAGACAGGCAAAAAGTTCATGGGTAATTCCGCCGAAAATGCAAATGCAAACACGTGTTTCAAACTCATTGGTCTTTGTCAGTACAGTGTAGCTAAGGAATGTGGCGTCATAAATTTGGAGATGAAAGCAACATTCAGAGACTATATAGAAGACAGACACCAATTGATGCTTTAGGCAGAATGTGCTCTGTATTGAGGATACGTCTGAACCTCGTCTTTTCTTCTGCTATGGGTTCAACGACACGCAGGTATACAATATCTATCTTGAGGCGACGTATAGAGTATCATTAATTATACATCATAGATTCACAGAATTTTTGACTGTTACATATTGCAGTGATCTTGAGTTGGGTGGTAAATTATAAATAGGTATAATCAAGATCACTTCGAGATTTAATTAAATTATATATTATTTTATTTATTTCATCATGATGTGTATATAGATATTTATTAAGTTAATATGTTGCCAAAATTTAATTTTTATTTACGTAAAATAATATAAGAATGTTATTATAATTTTTATAAAAACTATAATATTAGAATAAGCATAAAATATTACGTGAATTATAACAAGAAAGTGTTTCCCGCACGAAGAATACTGTGACTGGGAGAGATCGACCGTGTGTCCCGGCGAAAACAATATCCTTCGCTAGATTCATTAGATGAGTCATGAATATGTAAACAAGTTGATATTTACATGTTTGTTTACCTCTTTGAAAGATTAGTAATGCGCTGTTTTCCTGGGTGGTGCAGCACTGCAGCTATGTATTTCTGGAGGTGGAATCGTATCGTACCGAAGACAACCGGGCGTTTTTGTGAAGAAAAATATCCATATAAGTCCGGACAAGATCAGAAAACGGCACTTCCCAGCTGGTGAAAACCGCTAACCGGAAGAGTCTGAAGTAGGTGGAAACCTCTTCTTCCTTTTAAATGTTATATTAACTTAGAAGTTTATTCATGAATTTGAACTTAGAATAATTTTCAAAGAGATTTTACGACACTTATAAATTTATTGAAATCTCAGAGTGAGGTAAAGTTTTATTTTATTATATTTTTTTTTATATGTATATCAAGTATATTTTATAGTGTTTGTGTATTTGATATTAACTTGTTGGGTAATAGATCAGGGATCTGTGCGATGAATTAAGTAGTTGTTTAATTCATAGCATGGGGTCCTGGTGAATCCTTAAAACACGAATTAGTCTTGGTGGTACTGTTTTGGGAGCGAGAAAAGGCGCCAGGCAGAACTAATCAGGGCTGAGTTAATTAATTAAATGCACAAAGACATTTTTTTTTTATTATTAAGTTTAAATTTATATATATACCTTAAGGGGTGAGCACATAGTAGTGTATGTTCGGGTTGTGTCCGACGAGTTGAAAAGCATACTCGTAGGGTGGAATTTTGGGGTACCTACCAGTGTGAATTTGCTTTCTGATGGTACTGTCTTGGGAGCGAGCAAAGACGCCAGGCAGGACTAATTAGGGCAAAACCATTTCCTTAATGTTTATATTCTTGTAAATAATAAATCGCGTAATTTTTGTTATTCATATTCCAGTACAATTCACAATATGCAATAAATGTTATTATATTAAAGATGTTGATTGTTTACATGTATCTTTGACGAATATAAATCATGATAATCACGTTTATTTTAAAATATAAATTTGTACTTGATGTTATTCTTTCATTAATGATAATTTGTTATTGTTTTGACTATTTGATCATGACATGTATGATTTTATATGATGTTTTGAAATATTTAAATTTTTGTGAATATATTTGTGTAATTTAAAATTTTTCTTTATTTAATACTTTCTTTTAATAAACTAGATGTTTTTTGCATTTTATTTTCTTTACCTGACCTGGTGATAATTAAAGAGCATTCAAATTGATTGGAGAGTTTATTTATATTTTATGCCCCTGAGAGAACATTTTCTTTAGTCATTCTAAACTGAGCTAGTTAAATGTAAAATTGCCTAACCTACTATTTTGCAGAAAATTTATTGAATCTTAGTCTAGCATAAGGCCTAGCACTAAGATGTATGCTTGATTCTGCTTTTATTTACAGATTGAATAATTTAAATTATTTTATATAAACCTCAAATTGCAAGAGTCACAGCAATATATATTTACCCTGGGTTTCGATAGACTTAATTTAAATCAGTTTTATTTTTATCATATTCTTCTGATATATTCAAAAAGAAATATTATTTTATTGCAATTTATTTTAATTGCACTAAAAACTTTTAATTCTGTTTAAGACACATAAAGCAGTACTCACAATTTTCTGTCTCAAAAATTAATAATCCATAATTTCTTATAACAACAATAAATTGTTTTCTTACAAAGTAGTCTATTATGTAGTATGTAATACTGCAATTTCCAATGACCAACCAGACCATTAAAAAATAAAAACATACTTAAGAAACACCATATCGCAAGAAGAGATGGAAATGCTTTACCTATTTTATGAATAGAAAAATTTTGATTTGAAATATTAAAATTATAGGCAATTATGTGAGTTACAAAAATAGCGACATGGACTTAAAATTAAGCTAAGATTTTCTCCATACTGTTAGAGTTACTTTTTCTGCAGCCCTTGTACATAAAACTTGTGAGTCGCATCTGTAGCGCATTTCTTCTACAAGGGTATACTTTGTACATATGGTTAGAATTATCATCGAGGGGAATAAAATTATATTATCGAATTACATCACGAGAACCCAATTAAATCAATAATCTGTATAGGTAAACTGTAATAGTATCCAATTCATCAAATATATTTGTAAAATGAGTAGTAGCATCTGACTAACGTCAGGTAATAAAGTCAAGGATAAATGATGTGACATGGATATACAGTGTGAGCATAAAGTAACGAATAAATGTTGATTCTACATAAAAATCTTTAGACAGATAAATTTTTAGTTCTTATTTTCCATTTTAATATACATTAGTTGATACACACATCTCAAAGTTGATAAATTTAAACAAAATCCTACAATATGGTAAGTCAGCAGCTCAATATTTCATTATCATATAATCCAAGTTATTTTAATTTTTATAAAACCGTCAATAAACAACGAATTGTTTAAATTTGTTTATGACATATTGCCGTGATCTCTTGCATATTAAAAATAATAATAATAGCATTAAGATTTAATTTAAGTATAAAAAAATAAAACAAACAGTAAAGAATCAGATTTTATTGTATTTAAAGATTTCAACATAAGGGTATAATAAGTTGCATACATTTAGGTATAGAAAACATAGACATAAAGATAAATTTATTTGTTACAATAAATTAAAAGGTTAGATAAGTATTTACAATTTAAATATTAGATAGGTACAAAATAAAAGACTAGATAAATCTAAGCTATATATATATATTTCTTGTATAGAAAAGATAAAGAGGATGTATGGTTTGTATACAAATAAAAACAACCTAACCTTTATCAAGGTGTAAGGAATAATGCATTTAAAGCATAAATGTAATAAAACTTTATAAAAGGGATTTATATAAATCATACTTAAAGAATAAAATTTACCTTCACTTATAATTATAGACAAAAAAAAAAGTATATAAATATATCTTGACACAGAACGATCAGCAATAATGTTTTTATATAAAGACACCTGAACAAACAAAATAAAACATCCATGAATTTGTGTGTGTAGCACTATATTTCATAAACTGTAAAAGGACTCGTGTGGTTTGATGACCTACAAAAAGAAAATATGGTATAAACTTTGTGTGTAGTTTTTTACAGCATTTTCATCACCATTGGAAAAGACCTGGATCGAAAGCAGCGACGAAATGGCAGGCCGGACGGATCGTGACAGTGCGAGTGGTGTTGGAAGAAGAATACCTGTTATTTATAATATATTTCCAATTTTACCGAATACTGAAATAAATAAAACAAAAGTAAGGATAGTGTTAATTAATGGAAAAAGAAAATATGTGACAAATGATGAAAAAGGCAACAAGTTCATAAACAAATACAAGGAAGAATTGTATTAATAAAAAAAATATACCTACCTTTGAAGATACTTAATAGTTTGGGGAATAAGACTTTCAAATAAGAAAACAATTTGCAGTGTGTTGACATTTTACGTAAATGAACTGTCAAAGACAATAAGTGCGTGTGTGTTGGTGTCACGATGGCAACTTGGGAGCAGAGATTTTAAGAATGACGCAGGGTGACAACCTAAATTTTAGTTCGGTGGTGGCGTAGCAGGCGTTATATGTTTTTTTTCCCGAGTATATAAATTCAAAGACAGGAATGAACAAGATTAGACGAATACTGACTGCGACTTCGAAAGACAAAGACTTTAAAATAGAAAATCGTAGTGTCAGATACACCACGATTAAATGTAAACTCATTCATTTTGTATTAGCATACTAATTTTACCTTATCTAATTTTCATTCATTATAATAAGTTTTCTTTGTTAATATTTCTTTTGTATTTAAAAAATGGAGATGCCTATGGCACAATTTGAAGAGATGTTTAACGATACAAAGTAAGTTTTAAATACAAGGATTTATCAATGCTGCTATGCGTGTATGGAATACAATGTGCAAATGTTTATTCAATATAACGTTGGGCAGCAGGGATAATAGATATTGTCCTGTAGTAATATGAATTCCTTAGTTTTTTTTTTATACACAAATAGGATTATTAATGATGTTGGGTGTTAGGAGGATATAACGTGCGAATGTATATTTTCTGACACTTTATTAAGCATCATTAATTCTCACAATTTATTTTTTTTGATTTCAAATTTAAAAAAATTAAAATAGATATTTAGAAAAGGGAAGTGTTTCTGGGTGGCGGATTTTGAGACACTGATCGCAATGCGTGCGAATGATTGTTGCCAGTGATCAAATTCAAGCTTTTTCTCCGAACATTGACCATTGCGAAATTCTAAGATTATCAGAGCATTACGTGCGAATATAATGTTTCTGATAGAAAAGAATTAGCATAACATTAATAGAATACTGATATTCAATTGAATTTTTCTTTGTTTTAAAACAGGATAATATTTTATTTTTGATTAAGCATTATCGATATATTTGTTCTACAAAACATTACAACCGAGAACACGGTATAAATGTTTTCTTTCAATTATATTTTCTTTTATAATTCTTAGGTGAACATAGTATAGCGATGCTATATATTCTTAAAAATGTTGAATAAAATATACAATTATGTTTTATATAGATTCTGATTTTTCTTTAATATAAGGTATAACATTATCCCTATAAAAGAAAAACAAGAGATTTACCAGGAGAAAAGAAGGTTGAATACACTGATAGAACTCACGTATACTTATAAAGTATGTGCTGTTAAGAAAATAAATGAATATATTAAAGATAATAAAAATTATCATCATTTTTATAAATTATGTTGCTGGAACAGCACACAGCATAATCTATTTGGCAATGCCTAACGTATGGCAATACTACATTTATTTTATACCAAATAATCATGTTGCCACAGCAATATGTTATTGATTTTAATCTGTTCTTTGATTACATTTTGCAAGAGCTTTATCTTTGGGCGGATGTAATCTCACCACCAAATGACAAGAGCGTTTTAATACCATTGGTATTCTCACCACTCGATTTCATAAGAGATGTAAATACAACAACACAGCGAATCCCCACATTCTATGCTACAGACACAAAATATTTTAATGAACTGTTTCCAGCGAAGTGGCTAGCGCGTGAAGGTCCTATTGGCTAGCCTGCTTGGTATCCAGACATCACAAAATTGGTTTTTTTTATAGGGGTCTGTAAAAGAGCAAATATACAGTATACCTGTTACCATAAAAGAAGTTATGAGGGAACATATTCGACAAATATAAGGACTCAGCGCCTTATTAATGTCGATTTATCGTTGCGGAAGCATGTTCAAAAACCTTTAAAAGTGAATTTGAACACTTTTAATTTTTATCAGTTTTAATGTACAAATTATTGCTATTTTATAATGTTCGTTCCAGTAATTAATTTGTTTGGTTTTAAAATTTGTTTATACCACGCGATCATTTAAATTCTAAATTATATCAGGCGGGATTTTTTTTATTAGGTTGTCCAGAATGTCAATTATTGATTAATTAACATTTTGAAACGTCACTTTGACAATTCAAATTGTAAATTAGTACTTATATACCAACTTAATTTAAATTTCACAGCCTGCTCTAATTTAGAATTTAAATGATCGCGCGGTATTATATTCTACATATTCTTTGATTTATATTGCTGTATTGTAAATAAGATATTATTATATCTATTTTTTTGTTATTACCCCAATACATACAAAAATCATATCTCTAAGCTCATTTTTAGAAAAATTTATTATACAGGGTGTCTCTAAAAGGTGCGGAAAAAACGCTACCACACATTTCTGAGGGCGATCTAACCCAACTTACCTCAGTCCAAAAGTGGATGCACCATTGCATTGAATTGCCACAAGAATAACACCCAAATTACAGAAGCATATGTGTCCATATACGGAATGAATTTTTTATATCCAGATTACTCATAAACGGCTGCTTCAATCAACTCCTACCAATTATACCTTTTCTAGGTAGAAAACATTGGAGAATAAGAATTTTTATTTAAAAGTTAAATACAGTGTGTCTCAAAAAAGTTATTACGTTTTAAATGGATACAATATGCCGCAGGTGGCGCCCTCTACATTTTGGAATGAAAATGAGAGCAGATTTAAATTTTTTACCCCACGAAACCCCCCCTACCCAAATATTGTGACAATATACCAATTATTACAGAAATTATTTATAAGAAACTAAACCAAATTGAACTTTTGACACTCTGTATCTCCGAAAGCATCCACTTTTGGACTGAGGTAAGTTGGGTTAGATCGTCATATTTTGCCCTCAGAAATGTGTGGTAGCGTTTTTTCCGCACCTTTTAGAGACACCCCAGTATAATCAGGCTTGACAACTTATTAAATGTCATGCATTCAGTTGTCAAATTTGCGGCAAATATACCGTATTCAAATAAAAAACATAAAGGCAAAGTTAAACCACAATAGCTCAGTAATGGTCGTTTTAAAAATAATAACGTCTTACGTATATTTGGTGCGAAATTTAGTACACAATTCAAAAACGAACAGATATACACACTGTTCCATTTGCAAAACTATCCCTTTTTGACAAAAATATGTCGTGTAACTTTAATCCAGTTTTCTGCAAATTAATTTAAACATTGTAAAAAAATAAAACATGTTTGTATTAGGGAAATTTATTATGAACAGCGCTACCAAAAATTGTATCTATCTAATTAGTCGTTTTCAAAAAATATAATTTTATAAGACATTCAATTTTTCAGAAAAATTGTAATAAGCCGAAAATCTTGAGTTTTAGGCCTATACTATCTTATAAGTTTTGACGGGGAATACAAAAATGTAATAATATATTCGGTGTTCCATATAAAAAAGTATAACTGTGGTCAGCCACCGAGTTATGGAACACTCTGTATAATACAAAATAATTTTAAAACATGCTCCTAATGAGTGGCTACCATAGGGAAAAAAACTGCTTTGAAATATCTTTACCCATAAAGTCAGAATCTGCCTTCCCCGCGGAGTTGACTCACCCTATATATAAAAAATATTGGAAAAAACCGAACTTCAGAAGTGACAAGTTGGCCTCCGTCCTAGATTTGTTCTACATTGTTCAGAGTGTTAAAAAAATCATAATGGGCCAAGGTAATAGGCAAAAACGAATTTTTCACAGCCCCCCACTTTTCGAAAATTGAATTTCTGGAGTATCTCCTCTTATACCGTAAGCGTCAAATTTTAATTTCGGTTTGCACTTCTATCATATGCAGAAGATGATCTTATACATATGCAGCGATGCCTGCTTGCTAACAGTGGAGGGAGAGCAACGGAGTGGCGGGGGACCCCCACGCCTTACAAATGTCCAGTGTGGCAGCCTCGCTTATGTCTATCTTTAGTTTAATTCGTCGCGCTCTTTTCCACTTACTACTTTCCTATCAGAAATTAAAATATGACGACCTCGGTATATAAAGGCGTGTAACAAAAAAAGAAATTTGAAAGAGTGAAGTTCCCCCCCCCCCTTTCAAAATTCCAACAGTTGTTCCAGGGTGATTTAGGATTGTTCTAAATTGTTCGAAAGAGCAAATTATAATCCGTCAGTCGCCGTTTTTCTAAAATTGAAATACTGACGACTGTTTCAGGTTGTTTTAGATTTATTCTAAATTGGTCCAAAGTATTTCAAAGAATATATATTTTCGCAAAAAATATATTATTCATTTATCTCGAAAAAATTCTTACTAAATATGTATAATATTAGGAGAAAATTAATTTTGGTTACATTATTAATGAAGATTAAGGCTCCCTCATTGAGTATGAATATAATTTGCTCATAAAAAGATTTTTTAAGACTAAGATGGTGTTTTTTTAAGTTTGATTATTTTTATTACCTACAATAAATGTATTTCTTATATAAAATTTGTTTATTGATATTAAATAACAGACTTTCTGTCAATTTGGTATTGTTATAACGGCCTTTCTTAAACGTAGCTGCTGTTTGACGCTTATACTATATGGTACGACTGACTTCATTTTGGTTATTCCTAGAACGAACGATATTTTTCGGAATGTGGAATTTTCAAAAATACTGTATGTAACTCTATAAATAGTGTTAGCAATACAAACGTAACCTTGGTGTCAGTTCCTTATTTATATAATCATTTTTATAATAATAATAAATGTATTTTTGACTATAATATGCATAACACATGTCGTAATTTTGGTAGTCTAAGTGTTAATTTGTTGGAAATTAATGTGGGACTGAGTGATTGCGATAAACATCCAGCTGGGTTTCATTTGACATACAGGGGAAGACAAAAGTTGTTTAAACTTTTGTCACAATTAGTCAAGTATTCTAACAATATTAATTTTAATATGTCTGTCAATTGTTCCAATAATATTTTTCTAGTCGTAATGTGTCCTCATCTTTCCGTTAATGCCAGCATCGAATCCCACGCCATGGACTTAAATACATTTGATGGTGGTATAGTAAATGCAAAGTTTTACATGAGAATATTAGATGTTTAAATAATAAAATTGACAAAATATAAGTTATATTGTCCTCCTATATATAATGTGAACATACTATTATTGTAGTAATATCGGCAGTCTATTGATCAAATATATGACATTTTTCGGCAGGATTTGTTCTGAGGGCATACTATTGCCGCCCAACCTAGAAACATGGCGACATAGCAATATAGGTACTGCAAGAAAAATATTAATTGTAAGAGTCGTCAAGACATAGATAGTTTCTCGGTTTGTGGTGTTACGGAGTGTTGTGTAGTTGAGTTAGTATATAGAGAGAGTCTGCTTGTGACCACAACAACGACCAAACGATTAAAGCGATCGATACCAAACATTATATCTAAGAGTGTTACTTTTGTACCAATATGTGACAAGATTTTGAGTAAAATCGGTAGACTTCATTGATAAAATCATACTATGTTTAGAACATTTCAAAACAATACCAAAGTACTTAAATGTGAACAGGAGAACAATCTTTTTATATTCCTACCGGAAATAGGCAATATTTCACATTATTATTATTATATTATTATACATTTAATGTAAATTTACCATTACTATGCACATATATAGAACTTAATTTATCATAACTTTTACAGCAGAAAATTTTCAAAATTCGAACCGGAAGTAACACTTTTACTCGGAAAACAGTTTCTTTTTTGCAAATTTCTCGTAAGTTTATATCTTCTATTTGGATTCATTAAGAGGATGAAAGTATTTAAAACTTAATGTGGAACTAGGTTTTTCACTAAGTGTTCTTATACAAAAATTAAGAACGCACATGAAAATTCTGTAATGCCTGGAAGACGCTCAATCACACAGAAACCCAAGAAGAAGAATAAAGGAATTCGTAATCAAGATGGCAAATCTATTTTACGGAGTTTCCATCAAAAACTGCGAAGAATAGCATATGAATTTGCGACGAGAAATGATATTAAGCACAACTTTAATCAGCAAGAAAAGATAACTAAAAGAATTACTTCATAATTTTCTAAGACGAGTCAAAAACATTAGCATTCGCAAACCAGAACCATAGAATTCAACTCTTCAAAGAACAAGAAGTTGAATTATTTTACAATAATCTGACGAATTTAATGGAGAAACATAATTTTTCACCGGCAGGAATCTGCAATGTGGATGAAAAGGCTCCAGTACTGTTCATAAATCTGACAAAATGTATGCAAAGAAGGGCAAAAAACAAGTTAACACAATGACAAACCTATTTTTATTTTTGCCAGACAAAAACTACCTGACACGCTAAAGAAAAACGGACCATTGGATGTATTATATAGGTGTTCAAAGGCGGGATGGATGACTGAGGAATTATTCTTAGAGTGGTTACAACATTTTACTAAATTTGCTGCACCATCTATTGAGACTCCATATTTGTTAATATTGGATAACCACCATACACACATTTCATTACAATCTTATAAGTTTTGTTGAATAAAATGGAATCGTGGCGTTATCACTACCGCCACACGCCTCTCAACTTTGCATCCCCTAGATGTTGCCTTCTATTCCTCATTAAAGATTACTTATTAACAGAAATGTGAAATATACTTAAAAACACATTTGTATGAGAAATATCTGTTTATGGACTGGATAAATTGTTTAATAAGGCCTATACTAGAAAAGCAACCACGAAAAAGGTAGTAAACGGGTTCAAATACACGGGAATATTTCCTGTATATCTAAACGTATTTTCAGAACAAAATATTTACTCTTCCACCGACATGGTTCAAGAAAACATAGGCATCCATGAAAATACAATAAGAAAAGCTGAAAAAACTAATAACGAAAAAGCCAGGATCGATGAAGACAATGTGATTATTACTACCCCATCAACCTCTCGTATTAAAGTTACATTACATGAAATTTGTCCGTTGCTCAATACTTCTAGATCCAAAAAGATCAAATAGAAAACAGCATTCAACCGTCTTAACAGCAACGCATCTAAAGAAGGTGTTGGAAGAAAAAGACTTAAAACAACGGCAAAAGGAAGTAAACGTTGGGCCTCCAGTGAAAATAGCTGCAAAGAGAAAGACTAGTAAAACTAAATTAATGAAGAAAAATTATTCGAAAGTTCATCTGATGAATCCTCTTCCAATGAGATTCCTTTAGAAATGGAAATGGAAGGCAACGAAAATTGCATATGTCTATATTGTCAAGAATTTGGCAAGGTAAAGAAGTCTGGGTCTGCTGTATGTCAAAAAGTAGGTCCATTTTGCGTGCACAAG
Source organism: Amphimallon solstitiale (assembly GCA_963170755.1). NCBI lineage: Eukaryota > Metazoa > Arthropoda > Insecta > Coleoptera > Scarabaeidae > Amphimallon > Amphimallon solstitiale. Next base: position 117,643,212 of record OY720679.1, read on the forward strand.
ATGGAAAACGTGAAGAAGATGTGTATATGCGATTTTTGCAAAAGGTAATATTTTTTTTGATTACAGTCACCGATTGCCATTACCCGATATGTGGTTGCCAATGGCGATCAAGTATGCTTTTGGTTTTACTTTTTTTTATGAATATAGTTTTTGTTTCATTTTAATAATAATATCAGTTAAAACTTTCTTAAGGGTGTTATAGTATTAATGGTGGACTAATAAATTTAATTTTTTCAATATATTATTTCTGTCCTGCAGTCCTAACTATTTTTTTAAATTTAGGTGATTGCAATTCCCCATCTTCCCCATACATTATAAAGCTATAAAGAAAGATAAGTCTAAAAGCAACTAAAAGCACTTGAAATAATGGGAAATAATAGAATTTCTTCACACATTTACGAAATTTAAGTATTGTAAACTGATCATTATTTTTTAGATTGTATTATTGGCTTACACACATTTATGAAATGTGTTATTAATAATAATAATAATAATAATAATAATAATAATAATTTTTTTTGTATTAAGTTTCGGCCTATATAGTTGTAACAATTAATAGATAGTTTAAATGCATTTTATTTGTTTATTTATAATTTGACGAGAGTAAAATGCTTATTTACATTTTATTGGTGAGAATATTATTTTGTTTCACAATAAGTAAAAATATATATGTATAAATATACAGACTGTTCTATAAAAGCACATGGTTTTGCGAAATCAGATGTTCAATATTTTTTTCAGTTTTTACCATCTTAAAACAAAAAATACCGCTAATTTGCTAATTTAATTAACGTTATAATTTCAATAATAAATATGTTAGCAACAGTGAACACATTGAACATGGTGTATACATATGAGTATGGTTATTTTATGCATGTGCCATAATTGTGTTTACTTTATAAACATTATGAATTCGTCTGAGAACAAGGGAAGTCTTAAATTTAGATTGAAATGAAATTCAGGATGTAAATAGAGCCTGTCGAAAGTTGAATATCCGGTGTGAAGGAAAATATTTAAATTCAATCTTAGGTGGCATAGATGAACAACTTTTCAGACTTTTTCCATATTATTATAATTAACCTTGCCATACGAGACCCTTGTTTATTAATACTATAGTTATACAACCTAACCTATCTATGTAGTAAAGTGTCGTCCTCTGATGTCTTTCAAACGAATTAATATCCATGAATGAAAACTGGTAAACCAATAAAATTATTCGAAAGATTCTCATCCCCACTCTCACAATTTAATGCGGAAATTTATAAAAAATGTAAATTTGTTTTTTATAAAATTTTACATAAAAGTATATTTTGTTTGATTTTCTTTTCACATCGTTTGCCCTTGAATTACATAACCTATATAGCTATTACTATGATAAAGTAGCTTACAGTAATTTTTTATTGGGGAATCGTAGGATTACTAACTTTTTTCCTTATTATACTAACAATTACCCTTTTATAACATAATAAAGAAAATAAATAACATTATACGAAAGAAATATAATCTAAACAAGGAAATGGTATTAAAAAGCAAGCATTTTTATTAAATACCTACATGAAATGTCAGTCTGTTTCGGGTTCAGGGTTTGGGTTATTCTCATTTTCTTCTATGTGTTCAACAGGTATGTCTAAAACAGTTTTCTATGTATTTTGTATGACTAAATATGTTATGTAAAACAAGAAAAATGTGAGACAATTTATTTTACTAGTAAACGTAGATCAAACATATATTCTACAAATAGAAAATTCCTTGATATTAGACTAGACACAAGATTGAAGTGGAAGCTGCATATAGAAGAATTAATCAAACATTTGTCTTCTGCTACTTATGCAATTGAACATATCAGATTTATAACTAATAGTCTACTGGAATAACGACACGCTATGGACTATTAAATCACATATCAACTATGTTTATCCAATATGGGGTAAGTAGGCCTACACAGAAAAGGTGTTTATTCTGCAGAAGAAGACTGTTCGAGCAATTGTCTGTGTTTCACAAACTAACCACTGCAAAACCTCTCTTCAGAGACCTTATGATAATTCCATTAGCCTTGACACATATTCTGCAAAAACTAAGGAGGGCTTTGAAAAAGCTGCCACACCCGACCACTAAGGGTGAGATTACATCATAACCACTTGTTGCACATCCCACAGTTCATAGGTCAAAAGCCAGTTTAGTACAACATCATCACTGGTAATTATTTAACAAAATCATTATGTGGAGACATTTTAATACTTTCGTATCTAAAGAGAAAATAAAGGACATTCTCCTTCAAGAAGCATTTTACAATGTCAATGACATAAATTGGTCCTTTGATTACCTGTGTTGACGTTATCGTCACATTTTTGCTTGAATGTGCTATTGTGTAAATAGTATGTAAGTCTTATTATTGATCCAATAAATTTATTATTATAATAGAAACACTATCCTTCTTACTGCAGAAGTGTTATAATTAATCTTCCTTTTACACCCACAATACCTCATCTCATCAGGGAAGTCGCAGCAACTTTTAATATACATTTACATTCTTGTTAATTATCCATATACATATAGTAAGTACTGCCTACACGTGGCCTATAAATGGACGTGTGTTCAATTTGTATTTACCTGCGATTTTAAAAATTGCTTTTAATAATAGTAATTTCTAATAGTTGAAGTTACGTTGGGGTTATCAAACAAAACTAGTTTACTTGTATTTCTACTACTTAATATTTCATTTACCCACGTGTAATTGCAATTGTTTGAAATCTTTTTGGATGTGTGTTCTACATGTAGAATTTTAGCTTTCATACTCATTGAAGTAAGGTATAAAGTAATTATATTCTTCATTTCGTAAAAGGTAATTATAGGTACACACTTAAATGTACTCAGTTTTGAAATTACATATTTTATTATGGTTCTAGTTATTTTTGTATTATCCCGGCCTGAATCGTAGCAACAACGGCTATGGTGCAAGCTTGGATGAATAATCAACAATTATTGTTGACGATAGTACATATCCAACAAGTTATACAAACTAATTCCCAACCAAGCAAAGATTTTATTAAAGGTTAGTACTTTGAACCTTTTTCAGCTTGTACAGCAATATCATTGTTAATTATAAGACAAAATATATAGGAAAAATGACATTTCTTCGTTGCATCTTGCAATATGTATTTCAGAATAACATTTAACAACCACAATCACATCATTACTTATTGTTGGAATTTAAAACATTAAAGTCAGTAGACTTATCATATCCGTCAATTGAAAATATTTTAAGATATTTAAATCTAAAGAAAAACGCCTATAAAATTGTGAGTAACACGATTGGTGTAATTGGATTATTGCGTCACTTTCTTTAAGATCCGATTGGATTCTTTTTATTACTACAAGAAAACTGCTTTTACTATAACAAATTTAGCGAAAGAAATTCAGGAATGGGCACATCCTACTGCCGAACCCCTCTGTTGGCTACTGTGCCGGACTAACCTTCAGTTGTATATCTATAGTATATATAATCAAAGATAATACTACTTCCATCAATATTCTATACCAACCGCATTAGAGAAAATTATAGGTATGTACTATGTACTTACATGAGATTTTCGATAGCGATGATAGATGGCGCAACACTCACTGAACATTCATGGTTTTGTTGAATCATTTGTGAACTTCAGGGACGAGACTCTAGTTAGAAAGTGTTTAAGAGACTACTGCTCTATCTATCTACCGCTTTTATAAATTAATTTTCCACCGAAAAATTCTAGATTTAGGTAAAGTTGTAATCAAGAAAACTGTTGTCTATCATTATGTCCTTCCTAACGTTTGGTAGGCAACTAGATCTGCCTTTCATAGACAAAGAAAACTGTTTCCCGGTTACAAAAGAAGTTTCATTCAAACTGCATTCGATGGCGCTATTACTTTCGGATTAAATAAAATCTGGTATTACTCTCTTTATGTATTACCCTAGTACAGATTATTACTTGTTACTATAGACCGGACGTATGAGGCCGAAATTACGACAAAATAATATATAACATCACGCAGTTACTGAATAGCACTATTCATATGGTGAATTGCAACATCTGTTTTCGTCGAGAAAACGGACATCAAAAAAGTTGATTTTACTGTTAAATTCCTTTCTTCATGGGCGTAGGTAGAAACGTTAGGGGTTTTTAAAATTTATTTTATTTACCTTATATTTCGTAAGATAAATAAAGTACGGAGAGTTAGTTTCGTTTTTTCATTGTTTTGACTATTAATTACATACTTCGTAATTTTTTTAATAGTTTCTGTTTAATACCGATTCATTGAATCTACTTCTCCCAATTATCTTGACGTAAGAGTGCATTGGCTTTTGTTAAGTTTCAATAACGTACGCATACATTTTTAGTTATCATTTATTTAGATCTGGAACATTGTTATTACTTTTTCAGATATGATATGGAAGTACGTCCATTGTCAGTGATTCCGAAATTTATTGCATAGTTTGTAAAATATCATTATAGAATGCCTAAAAATCGCACGTTCAATGTCACTTAGCACAGCTAAAACATAGGTACTATGGTGGACTCCCCAAGGTGGACACCTTGTATGATATAGTTGTTAAGTTGGTAGCAATAGCGACGCACAGATATACATGTGCAACCATGTAACTAGAAAGTTGTATTGTGTATTGACACGACATTAAAGAATATAAAGAACGCTTGTAGTTTTCTTATTTTATGCAAGCCTACTAGAAGGCACTAGATTGCTGTGCAACCGAATATAATACACACCTAATGTACCCTGTGTAACAAGTACTTAGTACATTACATTGGTATAAGTCAAAGTGACACAACTGACTGAAACGCCACTAATTGAAACCATATTTACAATACATAAAAATAAAAAAAATACTATAGCAACTAAAAGGTGTCCACTTTAAAAAGTCCACCGTTATACATGGAAATTGAGCCCCTTGGAAGCTGACAATTTTCACGAAGAACTCTGTGAGACTTTAATAATATCCCATTAAATAAACTTGACAATCCCACTTTCAAAATATTTCTCCAAATATATACTGGTCGAAACGTTCCTGATGAATCCACCTTACATAAATATCATGTTCGTAAGTGCTTCACGAAAACAGTAGAATGCATTATAAGACATCTTTCAAATCAGTATCTATGCATAAGTGCCAACGAAACTGTCGATATATTGGGACGATGTGTGGTAAATGTAGCTAGTGTACTACATACAACTATTCCATATAAAGCATATGTAATAGCAACAGAGCGGACACGAAAGGTTGATGACTCATCGCCCACAGGCGCACTACTGAAATTTTGTATTTTTGAAAAGTGTTTAATTTTATTTATATAATTAATAATTAATATTAATTGTTTATTTTGTAGTTCAAATCGAGTAAACTTTCCGTACTTTATTTATCTTACGAAGTATAATAAATTTTAAAAAACCCTCACGCTCCTAAATTGACTTTTTTGCTCTCATTCTCGGGCGTAAACAGATGTTGCAGTTCACCATATTAATAGTGTTATTCAGTAACTGCGAGCTGTTTACATTGTTTCTTTGCTCCGTCGTAGTTTAAACCTGGGACATCCGCTCTGTAACAATAGCATCTAAAGTTATAAATACGGTTGATACGGAACAGTTGCTAAAACCATTTGCACAAAATGCTTCATTCAGACGACAGGTATGAGGAAAAAATGTTTTTATTTGTTAGTGAGAGTGCCCCATATATGCTAAAAACGGGCAGACTATAGGCGTTTTCAGAAAATGTATAGTTAGTAATATAAACATAGCCTATATTCGTAGCTTAGATTCTGTACCAGCAGAATGAAATAAGAAAGGAATACCACAGTGAATACTCCAACTCCAGATATTCGTAAAATAGCTTTATTTGCAAGTTTGTTTTGTACTTGAGTCTGACGATGATACTATAATCTGTATAAAACTCAACGCAGAGGGGAATAAGAAGACAGCTTGCATTAAAACTATAAAGTAGTTGTCGCAAAATACAGTTTATCATGACTTTTTCCAAATTTGTTTTGTTACTTATGTAGCACATGCTCTCCACAGAATCTGTGAATATATCAGAGACACCTATTCGAAAGTTGATAGACTTGTATCCGCGAAGAACTTCCGTCTCTGTCACTGCCTCCCTCGCCAGTAATAACTAGATGGCGAACATAGTTGGAAGCTACTTATTTTTATGCAGGGAATTTCGATAGTTTACAAAATTTCGTTACATGTTTAAATGACGATGCTTTGAGTGCATGGAACTAACACAAATCCCATAATTAAAAAATCAGTTGCACTTCCTTCAGAAACACTTCGGAAATTTGCCTAAACTAATCACATATTTTGAAAATCGAAATCTCAAATTAAAAGATGGTTTAACCACATTAGATGTGGCTATTAATAATTTCAAAAGTATTCCCAGTGACGGATGTGGCCTTCGGCAAAAGTTAGACTCAGTTTTTAATAGAAATCCAGATTTAATAACATCCCGGCAATTGTGTATGGGGACAATGACACAAAATCTAACTGCTAAATACGCTGAAATAAAAGAATATTTCCAGTATGCACCTATAACCTGTTACGTTGTAGTAAGGACGTTTTCTATCTACGAGGATGTACTTCATTCAAAGAGTACAAATCTTACAGAAGAGAACCTTGAGCATGTATTGCTAGTAAATATTAATACTTCTTTACTCGACTTGAACTACAAAATAATCTAATAATAACATATATATAATACCCACTTGTTATCCAATTATATAAATAAAAGTAAAAAATATTTAAGAATACAAAATTTCAATAGTGCGCCCGTGGGCGATGAGTCTACGGCCGCTCTTGTCGGGTCTTTAATTATTACATATACATCAGTGACGTAATAATATATACTCTCTACTGCCAAACTTTGATATACACTTCGTAGATATATGATAAATATCCGACAAGTTGTACGTCGCACATTGGTCCACACGCATATATTTGCGACAATAATTCTCTGCGCGTCACGTACAATGAATTGCAGTAAGTTATAGGTATATCCATGCAGAGACGTATATTACAAACTTCTTCACATGTAATTTTCTCAGAAACGAGCAAAAAGGACGAGCTGAAATTTGTAGGGTTAATAACAGATATTATAAGGATCATATATGGAAAATATAAACTTATAACTACTTTCTGATGGATACTAAAAGCAAAAAGTACAATGCAATATTCTTCAAAGCGTATTATAATTGTTTTCCAAAAAATACTATATTTTTATAAAATTTGATTATATAGTTAAGTATTTATGGCAAATACTTAACTAAATTTACTTTTTCTCAAAATCGACTTTTTGCCGGTCTCGAAGTACTGTGCGTCGCGCCGAATAAAACCAGTAAAATCTAAATGTCTCCTTGTCTCGACGAGACATAAAAAACCACAACTTCCGCAGATAAATTAGTACTCTATTATTTGTACATATCTGTAGTAGAAAAGTTGATTATAGATCGACACATGTGAGTTTAATTAGATTTTTTTTCAAATTACGCAATAAGTATAGTATACCAACGCTTTTATATTAAGTGTTGAGTTTTTTCTTTTCTTTTTGATGTGCTCTTTCCGTTTCAGCTTCACATCTAGGTTTATTCCTAGTTACTTAGCTGCTGTGTTTTCGTATAATATCTGAGTTCCATTATTTTTTCCGTTAGTAAAAATAATATTTACTAACTTCATTTCGTTCAACTTGCAAGAAAATGTAATAGAAAAGAGAAACTACTACTATAATATAACATATTAAAATATCAATTTCCTGTGTCAGCTCTTTCTAGAAAATCCATGCTTGGTTTTCCTTCATAAATTACCTATGTGAACGCGTGTCATTGTCTTTGAACTGATTTTGTCATAAATATTTAACAAAGACCTATATTTAGCGATCATATACTTTTAATAAGCAATCTTGAGTATCAAGCATGTATTTGACGTTTACATTATCTGTGTTGTACATAATCTATAAAATCAATGTTCGTAGTATATACAAGCCAAGATGTAAAGTGAAATATTAGAAGAAGATTAAATACACAGGCGTCTAAGTGGTATCTCGTAGGCGGTAAGATATAGAAATTTGATTAAATGAGCAGCCTAGTTCTTTAAGCCAAGGAAGCATAAAAGAACGTGTACTATAGGGAAAGAATTTTGAACCTATAGTTTAAATCATTTCATATATGACTTATAGAAATAGGACTTCCACAATATAACAGTTTGTTCTTTTTGCGCAAATTAGAGTATGACATTTTCCAGAAAGATTAAGAATTTCTGATTTTAATTTTACATTTTTGTGTGGGGTTTTTTATACATAATATTAAAAAATTTGAAGAGGTTCATATGCTTTATGTATTGCCTGCTGTAAAGAGTTTAGTACGTCCTACTTGTCTCTTGACCAGCACAGCTTTGTGGGGGGGAAGATCTAAGATGTCTAACTCGACTTGTTTCTTCTGAATGTTTGGATTCCGAGGGGCAGGTTAATCTGTTGCACACTGACTTTTCAAAGACTTTCGACCGCTTGGACCACTATATTGTCTCATCCAAGCTGAGGGCATTTAGCTTTAGAGTTGATCGAATTTGCTTGTTTTTTTACCTGTTCCAGCCACAACAGTATGCCATTTTTAACGGTCAATCCTTTACATGTTATTTGACACCATTGGGGTCCCGCAACGTTCAGTCTTGGGCCCTTTTATATTCGATATCTTTATTAAAGACATTACGGACATTATAACTACCGATAAATTTTTATTTGCCGATGATCTCAAATTGTTTGGTAAAATATTCTCTCTTGATGATTGTCAAGGTGAAACCGGAAGTGCACAAAACTTTTTTTTTTTAAATGACTTACCCAAACGAAACAATCCACTTTTGTAATAAAAATCCATGACGTAATAGTTTAGTACATCTATATGAGCATTGTGATCGACGAATAAAATTTACAATTTGTGATTTTTAGTACAAAGTAACGCTGTAAATCTACTGTCAAAAATTGTTCACTAGCGAAGTGTAAACGAAGTATCATGTACGCCAATATCCGATGATAATATTTCTAGTAAAACTGGTTGAAATAACGCCCACACTATTACTTTTAATTAATATTAATCATTAAAACTATCTGTGTAAATATTATTTTATAGTCGAATCGCTCTCGAAACCGACATGCACCACTAAATTAAAATGGCGTCGAATTTGAAATGTTGCGAAATTTTACCTGTCAAGTAATATAACCTACAAAAGCCATTTCTGGACTGTCATAAGTAATAATATTCATACACCTATTGACGTTTGTCATAATTATCTTGTGACGTTTGTTATAATAGTCATCTCAATATTTTAAATTTGTCAACAATGCCTGCCTCCTAAACAGTATAGCCAAATGTTATATAAAATATACGTTCAGAAAAAATAATATTTAATAGCCTTATTTCTAATATTTTATTTGTAACTAGCTTTCAAGTATTAGTATTTTATTATGGGAAGGTATACAGGGTGTTATAAATTAAGTCGGCACTATTGGTAACTTTGTTATTAATGAAGCTACAGTATCGGTTAAATTAGCAAAGTAGTAGTATTTTTATCGTGAACAATGATGGCAGAACCGAAGAGACAGTTGAACATCTAATTTTTGCGCTATTTACAAAAGTTATTTTTTTTTAAATGGAACACCCAGTATATTTTTGCATATATTGAAAAAAGGAATTATTTTAAAAAAGAAAGCTTTCATACATTATTGACAAAAAATGAAAGTTGCGGCAGTTATCCACTATTTTAAACAGCAATTCATATCAATAAAATCAAGGTGGCTATGATAAAAGAAACAGCAAATATTAAACAAGCATTGTGTATTATGTACGAGGTATGTCTCATAAGTAATGAGAATGAATTGTTTACGCTAAATATGACAACGACAGCAGCCGACTGGAGTCGACTACATGTGAGTGGAATGTCTAAGAACGCAACCAGAACAGGCGCAGGCTACTAAGTCTAGTGTTAGTGGCATGAGCGCCACGTATTTACCGTTAGGTTCCAATACCACGTTACATGTAAAATGCAGGCAAATACCGAACAGCAATATGCAATTAAATTTTGCGTTAAAAAAGGGAACTGCTTCAGAGCACTACAAATGGTAAGAACAACATATGGAGATGTTACGTTGTTGTCAGCACAAGTTTTCAGATGGTACAAGACTTTCAAAGATTGCCGCGAAACCTTCGACGATGACCATTGCTCCGGACTGCCGTCCACGTCAAAAACCGATGAAAGCGTGGCGAGTGTGTGTTCTGCGTTAGCAGACGGTTGACACTCAGGTTGATGGCACATGAGGTCGGCATGAGTAAGGACACTGTTTATCGAATTATGACAAAGGAACTAGACATGCGGAAAGTTTGTGCAAAGCTGGTGCCCAAGAACTTGTCTGATGAACAAGAGGAAAATCGCTTCTCCAACAATTGCGGGATCGCTTAACAACCCAACCCAACTTCATGCACAGAGTGATAACAGGTGATAAGTCATGGGTATTTGAATATGATCCAGAAACAAAACGGCAAATCGCTGAGTGGCACACACCTGCATCACCGCGGCCGAAGAAAGCTCGCATGAGCAACTCCGGAATCAAGTCGATGCTTATCATCAATTTTGATTCGCGTGGAATTGTCACATTTAGGTATATTTTTGGATAACCTGGAATTGGCTACTCGGCAACATATACATTTTCAACAAGATGGAGCACCAGCGCATAATCATCGCGAAGTATAAAAGTTTTTGAGCGAAATGATTTAGAATAAGTGCATAGGTACGAATGTACCAATTCAATGGCAATCACGGAGCATTGTGCATTTGTTTATTATAATAGATGCTCGAAGACATCACCGTTTTGTCCAATACACTTCGAATTCGTTTATGTACATTGCGAGCTACTTTTAAAATCAATCTTGCGTCTATGCGATTATACAGGGTACATAACGACAAGATTTCGTTAGAACAATATAGAAAACTAGTAAGAGTTGAGTTTTGAAATTTCGCAAATATTAGTTTGGCGTTACGCTCTTTTGATCTAAAACAGGATTTTCGCTTCTTCCGGTTACACCGGAAATGGATATCGACTTCCTTATTTTAAATGGAATACCCCATTTTTTTATGATTGATTCGTATTTCCGACTTAATTCTTAACACTTAAACCGGACATGATGTATTGAACCTACAACATGGTTATGGTGGTAAAACGTACACCTCTCTAGTGTGGTGGCCGAAGACACATCAAAGAAAGACTACTACAACTAGGCAAGGATGCAAATGCTTGCTTATTTGGGTTTAATGCGAACCACTCCAACTAGAGCTATAGAGATCTTCTTGGGCTTCTGCCTCTTCACTTTTTGAAAGAGGGAGAGGCTAGGATGAGTGCTTTTACACTGCAGCTAACAGTTGCCAATATAAAAAGAAGGGGTGGAAGACATGAAAAGTGCAGACCTTGTAGGTGGAGACGTTTATAGATGAAGACCATTTGGTAAAGCGGTGTATCCTCAATAAACCCTTTGAAGTAAGTTTTCCAGAAAGATTCAAATGTGAAAATGGTATGCAGGCATTAGATGGCGGGACCAGAACTGATAGACAGACGGGTCAAAAACCGCAGCTGGCACTGAGAGAGTAACTACTCTGCTAGTCAGAGCAAATACTATACACTGGGAAAGTATGCCCCTGTGTATACCCCAATGTGTTATAGAAAACAATAGGAGTTATTCGACACTCAAGCGACACTGAGAGCAATGTTGAGCCAAGGTAAAACTAATCTGCTCATGAAACTTGCTAGGAAAGGAACAGAAACAAAACTCATAAACTCAGTATCGGATCTGGGGATACCAAAAAGTTCGGCCCGAAGCCACATCAAAAACTGAGTATATGAAAAACAAGCATTACAGGGCAATAACTCCCAGGCAAACTGATGATAAGGAATTTGTTGATCAACCATGCAACAAAAGGATGGTAGAGCTATTGCATATGAATAGGAAGCGGTTGTGACTCATAACTGGTTTCGTGAACCGTCAGAGTTCATTTCAAAAAGATAAGCCTGTATATCGGAGACCTTAACTCTAGACTCTGCAATAAGGAATCAAAACGTCAAGCATGTCTTACTAAACTAAACTAAACTGTTATGCAATGCATCATAGGAGGCAATGCATTTTTGGCCAACTGAATATAGATGCAGAGATGCTCATGAAACACCCAGCAAACGGACCTGTACAGCATTGTACAGGACGCAAAAGTAAAGGAGTCATAATCATAAGCTGCACAGGTTCTGCACAATAAGCCTTATTGGCTGCGGTCAAATTGTGGACGCACGTAGGACAAGCCTGTGAAAAAATTACATAGATGCAGTAAAGTTATGTTATTATTTCAAGTATTATATTTTTTATTTTTCTAAGTTCTAACAAATCAAAAGTTTGATAGTTTGAAAACTATAAGTCAAAATTTAATTTAGAGAAAGACCTGAAAATTATTATTATTCAATGACGTATCAGTATCTTAGGAATTCCAGTTAATTTTCTGCTAGGAAAAAAATGTTTATTTGGATTTGGTGAATGATTATTAATGCGTGATAACTTAACTCGATAAAATAATCGTTCGACATGAAAATAGAATAAAACATTCGCAGTCAATGAAGCCGATATGAAACATACTTGTCATATGTTTTAATACACGTGTTTTTTATAGGCGAAAGTACGCGTTCAAGTTCCTCAATATTATCGCAAAATAGACGACAAAAAATATTTACGACATAAATTTACACAAAAATTATCGGAATACACTGTCAGGCAAAAGCGACATTATTCTATTTTTTATACTTAGCATGAAGTTAAATAAGAAAGTAGGATTGTGTATGAAATATAAGCTGTTATAAATATCGTGCTTTCATATAAATGGCAACAAAGTCGCACAGAAGAATTGCAGATTGTATTAAATGAAGGTGAGAGCGAATGAATAAGTGTTGCACCACTTTTCCTTCAATAGGTCTAAAATTATGTTCAAGCTATCCACAAGCTTGATTAAGAGAAAAGAACTGCGTTGCCAATCATTTTTGGATAACTTAAAAATTGATCATGATCTCGACTAATGCTTTTTATTGATGATGCTTAATTCAGGATTTAAAAAAAAACAAAATATGAAAGTGTTCTTTATAAAAAATTATTAGTAGTTTATACAGAAATCACCAAAAATATAACTAGCAACATCCTAATGGCGGAAATAATTTAAAGTATATTTTTTACCACAGCAAAATATGCTGAAATATGCTAAATTAGGTACATAGTAATAGAGCACAAATAAAGATTAGAAAAGAATAGGATTTACACAATAGCTTTAAATAATAGTTTTTCGATATATGTACCTGCTGGTAAATTAACAAAACAACTAAAGTTCAAAACACTTTCTATAATGCATCCTGCAACAAAAAACAAAAATATTCTAATAGCGAATCAATTTCGTTGAAAACTAACAACTCCATACCGAAAACCTTTAAGAATGACGAAGATAAAGCGAACGAAAAATTAAACTCATGTGTTTGCAAGTTAACTTGTAAGGAATGTAAAAAAAAGTCTACATAAGACATGTAATGAGCACTTTTGAAGTCAGAGGTATCATGACATAAGTTACACGCATCAAAAATCTCTACATTTGCCAACCACTGTTTAAAATTTAAACATAAATTTAATAACTATACTGTATGACAAAAAAAACGAATCACCATGCAAACGTGATTATTTTTTAATTAAACTTTGTACAGCCGTTTATGGTGTTGAAAGTAATAAATGATATAAAGAACAATAAAAACAATAAAATTTATGACGTTTTTTGTCGATCTTCAACAAAAAAATCCGATTTTGTTCTGCTTATTATTAATCGGTTTAATTGTGTTTTCTTATTTGTGAGAGTCTATACCTGTCATTTAGTGTATTGAAATGCTAAGAGTTCGACGACAACTGAATTATCGCCAGCTAAGCGATTTTGAAAGCGGTCGCATCATTGGACTACATGAGGCAGGTATTGAATTTCGTAAAATCGCCAGGCGGATGCAAAGAAATGTTGCAATAGTTATTCGTTGTCGGTGAGATTGGTCTGAAGAAGGGAGGCAACATCGTAGAAGAGGTTCTGGACAACCTAGAGGAACCACAGAACGAGAAGATAGGAGGCTAAGATTGTTAGCCGTTAGAGATCGGTGTAGTACTTCAAGATCTATAGGAAATGTTTTTTCGGCAGAAATAAACCACATAATAACAATGCGTACAATATATCGACGTATTCGTTCGTTTCGATTGATTTCCTATCGTCCATGATTAATACTGCCTCTCACTAATCAACATCGTACCCTTAGATTAGAATGGTGTAATTTACGGGCACATTGGGACGAAGAGAAGAACAGTATCGTCTTTTCTGACGAATCTCGCTTTTGTTTGTGGGCCCATGATGGTCGTAGACGAGTTAGGCGTAGAAGAGGTGAAAGACAGTTTTTGAATTTTGCTGTGGAACGTGAGACAGCTCTTACTAGAGGATTAATGGGCTGGAATTAGCATAGGAAGTAGGACTAGGATTAGTATTCCTTCGAGGTCTCTTAAATGCTCAAATGTACATTAATGAAGTTCTGGAACCAATGGCTTTATCAAATATCCGAGGGCTAAATAATGCCACATTCCAGCAAGACAATGCCCGTCCTCATGTAGCAGCAGTTACGTTACGATTCCTACAAGACGCCAACATCAATATTCTTCATTGGCCAGCACGATCGCCAGATCTGTCGTCCATAGAAAATGTCTGGGATATGATGCGTCGCAGGATTGGTATGCTACCTAACCCTCCTATGAACATACAACCGCTACACGATGCCCTACAATTTGCTTGTAATGAGCTTCCACAGGAATTCATAGATCAACTAATTCGAAGCATACCTACGCGAATAGCAGAATGTATTCGGTTACGTGGAGCATCAATTTATTATTGAATTTTCGTTATAACAAGTGCGATTTCTGCAATGAAACTTTAATCTTTTGTTACTCTCAACACCCTAAATATCTGTACAAAATTTGGCTAAGAAATAAAAGCGTTTACAGGGTGATTCGTTTTTTTTGTCATACAGTATATTTAGAAATTTCACATATAGGTACATATAAAAAAAAATATTGCAAAGTTTTGAAATTAATAAATTTAATAAAACAAATGTATGATTGGCTTTAAATAGCTTTCTTTTCTTCTTCTTCTTCAGATAAAAACGATGCTGCTCACTTCTACGTTTACGACGAAACTGGGAGCAAAAGAACTCCAAATGAGACCATTAGCTTTTTACAGCACTATTAAGAAAATGTTTTTAATGAAAAGTGCACACCTTATACTTCTTCCCCGATAACTGTAGTGCCCAAAATAAAAACATCACAAATAGTGCAATTTCTGTTTACATAGTACAGTCTGGTTGCTTTAAGAATCTCGTTTACAGATTTCCAGAACCGGGACACAATCTCCTTCTCTGTGATCGCTGTTTTTCTGTTCTTGAAAAATCGATTAGAAAAGTTGAAGGAGTGTACCTACTTCAGAAATATTTAGAATATATATATATTTTCCGATTATCAGTGGTGAACAAAATCAAATCAAAAATATTGTTGAACTACTTCAACCTTATTTCAATCGACAAACTATTGACACTAACAGAAAACGATTCAGCATTAGCCAGTTCAAGGTCTTCGTCTACAGTTCTCACCTTCGCGGCATACATTGCAGTAAGTCTTCTAATATGATAACACTATCATGTTTTTTAACCTAAAATCTGCTTATATTGTCTATTTTGTTCGAAGTCCTTTCAGCTTATGGTGCAAAATTTCTTGCCAAGAAAGCAAAATATGATAACGTAGTGAAATTAGACAACGAATATCTCCTAACGATAAATGGAACTGGACGCAGATTTGAACCAGAATGAAGAAACCATAAATAGTCATCATAAATAGTGAAATGTTTGTTTGCTAGATTAAATTAGTAACTATCAGTGTTCCTCTTGATAAAGAATATAATATTTATAACTTTTGTACAAAAACTCTAAAATTTCTGTATATGTAATATATAATTTTTGTAAGTAAAAGTTATTTTATTAATATCTCAGCGTCTATATGATACCATAATACTCCAGGAAAAAAGAGAAAGTTTATCGACAAAACTAAAACATTTAATAGTTTTTAATTTACTCGAAAACCGTTTCAATGGAGTTATCCTGTTCTTACAGCATGGTTTTCATTTATACTTTCATATTCGAGGAAATATAGACTTACAGTACATATTATTAAAAAATTACATAAATTAAATATTTTAAGAATATAATATAAATTAATACTAATACTAAACAATTAGGGGGAACATTTCATAATATCGAATGAGAATATACATTTGTTTTATATTTTAAATAATTTATTTACACTGTTTTGCCACATTCAGTAAACTATTTTTACAATATTTTTTATTGGTCGCATTCAGCAGAAGCAACTGTTGTGAAAATGTTGAGGAAAAGTCTACATACTGGATGCTTACGCTACATTAAATTATATCACGATTGTTTTACAGAACGAACTATCATCTTTTGTAGCGACCGATGGATCAGAGCTCGCGTTCTTCTTCTAAATGCTACCATTGTTATTTAAATTTTGTAGTATAAGCTCGGTATTTGAGATTTTCTTAACTTCGTACTTTATTTTTAATTTTGAAAAAGATATTTTTATCAAACCCACTTTTATTCTCTAACCTGAAACACGTATTCTAATTCTGTAGTAAATGTTAGTGTAATTTATTTCAACATGATCTACATTCTATGATCTTGTTTATTTTGTAATCGCTTATAATTTGTTTCAAGAAGGGCTTTGATTTCACAATCGAAGTAGAGTTCCGCATATGACTCTGAGACACCCCAAGAAAGAGTTAAGGTTATTGAACATTAGGTAGAGTCTGGAAAATTCTCTTTCATATATTTTTCTGTTTTTCATCGCTTACCTCGTTTACGCAATAGTGATTAGATCAATAGGTCAAAATATATATCCAAAGATAAAATATCATAAATTGCTTCCTCAATGTCTTTATATTTTATCGATAAAGTATAGTGATTTCAGTGGTTGTGCTATAAATGAGTTTTCTATGTAAATGCATATAATTAGGGCTAACGTTCATTTGTTGGTTATTAGAAACGTTATAAATTATTTATATTACAAGAAGTTTAATATACTATATACATATAATATTACATTATAGATTAAAAAGTAACACAATTGTATTCCTAATATAATCTCTGTACTCTGTACAACTGTTCATACGATACAGTTAAAGATGTTCTTTCATTATTTGATATTTATTTGCATTTCATTGTTAAATAACATATAACAATATCAAAAAGTATGACCAAAATGTTAGAATAATTCATATTTTGATAAATTTTTGCTTGTAAAATTGGACGGCTTCTTTAAACTAAGAATTTTTGTCTTAATTTTGCGACGAACTGTACGATTAATATGTTTATATTATGCTAATTTGTTTGATGATACAAAACGCTAATTACGATAATGCGTATGATATTTCATTCTAAGAAAACGTCAGTATAAAAAAAATATTCTTAATTTTATTGCATGTTGCTGTAATTGGGGAAAATGAAAATAAAAGACCTGTTTTGGAATGTGTCATATTGTTTATACATTGGTTTTCTGTTTTTATAATACATATAATACGCAAAATGTCTTATCAGTCACGTTTTAGAAAATATGATCTTAGTTCAATTGCATGCGTAAATCTAGTTATTATTGATTGTATTGTATTTATCCAGGCTATTATTTGCCCCGTAACTTGTTTTATATACTTACATATTCATTCTCTAATACTTCTCATTCTTTGTATTTACTAGTTCTTGAATTCCAATCTTATAATGTATCTTATAAAAGTTATTTTTTCAGATAAAAAATAGTAGTTGCCATATATGATGAGAAGAGAATTGTGTACATTATATCGTGTAGTTTCCATTTCATCAATAGTGACATGATAACAGTCCAAGTAAATTTGGTTCTCTTATTTTTCATAGACGTAAATTTTTACAAATCTTCATTTATAGATTACTATTATTTGCAGTACCTACTTCTTTCAACACTTCAACTAACTACTACAAACTAGTCTTTGCTCTCATACACAAAGTGACTTACTGTGATAGTATAAAGTATATAGCAAATACATTCTAAAAAATGACAAATATTGATTTTTAAAAGAAAAAGTGAATTTTTATAAACTCTTTTCTTTTTCAGTTAGTATTTATTGCCGTCTTAAACTACATATAAAGCAGTGTTGGAATTACGCATCTTTTCAACCTTGAAATTTTTGCAAATGTCCACGTTTTGAAATACCCTGACATCATATTTGGTTTTTGGAAAATGTCTGTCCCTCCCTCCTTCCGTCTCTCTCGCACACACTTTTTTCCTTACTCCCTCCTTTTCTCTTTCTTACTTTTTCCTCTCCCCCGGTGAACACGATACCGGTCAAAAGGCTAAAGCTATCAATACAAAACTTTATACTTACGAGTGTAATCTCCTTCTTGAGATCTGACTAGATTTTCTGTAAAAACTGGTAGAACGGAAGTAGTATACTTTACTTCATTGAGAATAATGATAAATGTCTGTCCCTCCCTCCTTCCGTCTCTCTCGCAGACACTTTTTTCCTTACTCCCTCCTTTTCTCTTTCTTACTTTTTCCTCTCCCCCGATGAACACGATACCGGTCAAAAGGCTAAAGCTATCAATACAAAACTTTATACTTACGAGTGTAATCTCCTTCTTGAGATCTGACTAGATTTTCTGTAAAAACTGGTAGAACGGAAGTAGTATACTTTACTTCATTGAGAATGCAAATGCACTCAAAAGTGAATTCAAGAAAAATTTTATAAAAAGTTCGAAATTCTTACCGGAAATAAGCCTTTTGCCCTTATCATTTTTTTTCGCAAATATCTCACAAATGATGCTTTCTAAACAAATATATTAAGAGTATGAAAGTATAAGAAAGTCGTGTGGTGCCCAGACATCAATTTTTGAAATTGTAATGATTAATTTATCTTAATAGCAACACCTACTAGTTAGTTGATAATATTGTCATATCTTATTTAAATGTCACGATTCACCACATCATTTGATAAATTTTTTGATAAAAATAATATTGTATACTGAAAATCAAATTTTCATCAAATGCGTTTTAAGAAAAAGATAATGCGAAAAGTAAAAATGTATCATATTCTAGATATTAAATGCTCTAAATATTTATCTTAAGCAAGTTCCACCTATTATGGATTTTGTATAATTTTACTTGTAGCGCATCGTATTATCGGCATATTTTCTAGAAATAACCATTTTGTTAATCTATATAAATAAAAAAAATGAGGTGTGGGCACCACACGACTTTCTTATATGTATTATGTGCATTTCAAATTATGCAAAGTTGTTATAAATTAAGCTTTAAATACTTATATTCTCTTAATAAAATAAATCTGTGAGTAAGTGTGTTACTTCAGGATCGAATTTTGAAAATTCTTTTATACAAAAATTATTCAAAATCCTATTCTAAGTACTTCTATTCTATTAATAAATCTCTACAGAATGCAGAATTGCAAACAAATGCTACTCGCTAAGAGTAAAAGTATTACTTCCGGTCCGAATTTTGAAATTTTCTTTATACAAAAAATATTGCAAACGCAGCTCTAAATACTTTTATACTCTTGATGAATATATATAGAACGCATAATTTACGACATATTTGCAAAAAATCGCTATGCGGTGAGAGTAAAAGTATTAGTTCCGGTCCGAATTTTGAAAATTCTTTTATATAACAGGTAGTGAAAATTAAGTTCTAAATACTTTTATACTCGTAACATTCCTGTCTAAAACGCATAACTTGCAAAATATTCGCAAAAAACTGATTTTCGATAAGAGTAAGAAACCTACTTCCGGTAGAAATTTTGAAAAACTTTGTTAATAAAATTCTTCTCAAATTTAATTTTGAGTACATATGAATTCTCTATACATTTGTAAAAACTTAGTAGTTGACGGATAATGGGCAAAATTAAATTTTTTCACTGAAGTAAACTATTACTTCCGGTCTGCCGATTTTACTGAAAATCTAATCAGATCTCAAGAGAGAGTTGTATTCGTGAATACAAAGTTTATGAGTGATATCTATAGCGGTTTGACCGCTATCGTGGCCGCACACACACACTGACATACACACGCATAGAGAGAGAGAAAGAGATACATTTTTTAATAACCACTTTTTTGGAATCAGGGGACTTCGAAACATTGACATCTGCAAAAATCTCGAGGTCGAACATTTTCATCGTAATAGCTCGAATATGGTTCCTGCGGAAAGAAAAATTGGAAAAGTTACCCGGAAACTTTGGAAAGGAAAAACTGTGTGTACATTTTTCTATTGGACTTTTGTATGAACTCAACACCATAATTCACGAATAAAACGATGGATATGTGTGTTTTTTTCTTTTGTTTGTTATGGTCCTGCAAAAGTTTTCAGGAAAAAAAAATGCGAGACAATTAGAAAGGAAAGTCGTAAAATTCGGACAAAAAACAAAAATCATAGTTTTTGTATGCACTCTCGATTATAACTGACGATAAGAACGACATATTTGGTTTATTCTCTTTTTTTTTGGTTTTGTTCGTTATACTACCGGAATGGAAATAACTCATTGAAATTTTTCAATTGAAAAAAAAACAGCTGGAGAAAAATCTGGATAAACGCATTCAAATTAAATTTGAATAATATTACATTTGTTTTTCCTTTCCTGATGTTTCGCGATCTGTCCAACAAGTGTATTTATTTTGTTTCTATCTATCTATCAATTTTTCGTCACTATTTGGGTAACCAATTGGTTTGATTCACAATTTGACAATCCATTTGCCATTTTTTTCCATTCTTCTATTGTAAATCATTTAGTTGACATGAAATTTATACTTAATTCACTCGGAACATAACCGCATGGTTCCAAGTCTATCACATTCCAGGCACATCACACATTTCCACCATTTCAGCGGTGTATTGCCGATAGAATTCATCTCGCAAGTAAAATTTCCCAATAGGCGTACTTCTGAATGTACTCCTTCTCATATTGAATATACATGGCCAGAATCATTAATAGATACAATATAATCACTCAGAAATACGTTTTTCCCATTTTTACTTTGTTTACACTTTTCCAATAACCTTACATAAATTCACAAAACGATTACAAACAAATTTATTAAAATGTAGACAGGACAAGATCTGTCAGGTCAGCTAACTAATAAAAGAAAACCGTTTCAAATGAATTTTTTTATGGTTTAGGATATTGCCAAACTGAGAACAATATTCTCAACATTTAGCAGTTTTTGTTTTTTAGCTTTCTAATAAATTCTGTTCGTTTCCACCGTTAGTTAGATAGGTAATTAAAATACCTATTAAAAATAGTAGTAAAATGCAAGGTTGTCATTTAAACAAATTTGATGAAATCATAACACTTTCAAAGTTATCAAAAAAAGCAAACAGATGCTATCACCAGCAAGCTGAAAACATTAATTAACGAGTTTTAATTTTTTTTCAAAAATGAAAGGGCACGTTTATATCTGGGAGACTGGGTGGTTCCAGAATTTTTGGACATACTGTACATGCGCTGACTTTTTGAAGTTGATGCACGTTGTCTAAATAAAAGAAATATATTTAAGGACTACGTATAGAATAAGTATGTAAAATAATATCAGCCATGTCTATTATATTATAAAAGTACCTTCTTTAATACTCATTTTTAAACATAATTAGGATATACGAACTATGTTCCTCCATATTTTTGAGGTTATCATTGCTGGGTGTTTCTATTAATTTGTTGTGTACATATGTAGAATTTATATTTTACATAAGCTCATTGCTCTTGTAGTTTAACGTGTTCTAGACTAAGTATCGAATGTCATAAGCAAAACTAACTAAATTAGTATTGTTTTTATTTTATTGGCTTCATTGGGGTTAGTTAATTTTATTCATAACTTATAACTTTATTGAAACATGTATGTATATGTAGTTTCCGTATTTTATTATATTTTTTGTACAATCATAAATCGCTGTTTAAAATATGTCATAACATAGTTTTTATTTGGCCATATAAAATATTTTATTTTATCATCAATATAATAGTAGTTATTATTAGATGAAATGACCCCAATTCTTTTATCGTAGATATAAAAGGATTCATTTTTTTTCTTTTATTAGTGCCGATTTGTACGTGTGCCATTTTTAGTATGACTTGTTTGAAATGCCACCTAAATGGACTATTTCTTCAAGGTGAGTAAAATGCACTAATGATGTTGAAGTAGAGAAAGTCCAACTAATTGCTGTTTTTAAGTTTTTAATTTTTAATTTACTAGTAACTATAATATAACTAAATGAAGTGTGTGAAAGTGGTGTTATATAAAATTATTTCTTTGTTATGCTATCGAAAGCATTGTATGTTGAAACTTTAGTTTAAGAAAGATTACGATATCGAACTTGTCAAATTATAATAAATTATACTATCTAACAAAAAAAAAATAAACGTTTTTGGTTTTTAACCCAATTTTGAACAACTTTTCTTGGGTTGACAATAATAAATAACAAAAAATGTAGAAAGAAGACGATACATCTTGAATTCTAACAAAAATATTCGTTTTCCTTTTCCTTATTTGGCAACAGGTTTATCGATTGTAATGGTTGATAATAGTGAATTGCAACTCCGTAAAATCGGTAGGAGGATTGAAAAGAAATATTGCTATATGTAGTTATTAGTTGTTAAAGTGATTAATTTCTAGAAGGTAGGCCACATCGAGGAAGCGGTTCTTGACCTGACGATTCACAAAACAACAAAAACGCAGGGTGTGTTGTTACTATCCGGATATTCGAGTATCCGGGTTACTCATTATAACTCGAAATCCGGATCAAGATCCGGATCAAGATCCGGATCCGGGTATCCGGATATCCGGATACTTGTTTAACTTAGATTCAAGTATCCGGATATCCGGTTTCGGTTCTTTTATTATGACGCCTCAAATATAAAGCTGTCCTTATTTGTATTCTGATTAGCCCTTGTGTCTATGAACATTAAATTACATATATAAAATGTCTATTACACAACTCAAACAAATATTTTAAAAATTTAAAAAAACTCCATAAATTATTTTTGGCAGATGCTAAATATGTATGTAATACAAGCATAATGTATGCAGCAACATGTTCCAATGCAACTGCAACCGCTATTTCTGCATACAAATTAAAGAACTAACCAAAATCGCAATAAGTCAATCACCAAAAGTCAATTTAATTGTGTCCTTTTACGCGCCACGAAATTGTAAAAAAATTCAAAAATCTTTCTAAGTCCATTAATTTACTATAGCGGATGCTAAATACGCAATACAAACATAATATATGCAGCAACATGTTTCAATGCAACTGCAACGCTATTTCTGCATTCAAATTAAAGAACTAACCAAAATCGCAATAAGTCAATCACCAAAAGTCAATTTAAATTTAATTGTGTCCTCTTACGTGCCACGAAATTTAAAAAAAACGAATACTGATGGGAAGCTTCATTGAATGAGCACTAATGATTTCGACCGCGAGATATCTACGCCAGTACGTGCAAAAGCCGGTATGCGAGTAGCACTTTTTTTCGAATATCTTGCAAAGTATGTATTCTATAATGATTTATTATGAGAATAAAAGTACTCAAAATAGGATTTTGAATAATTTTTCTATACGCTCATACGTATAAAAAAGTCGCATGGTAGCCACACCTCATTATTTTTTAATTTCTGGTGTATTTTAAAAACTTTTTTGTTTTTGTTTTTTCTTATTCTTATTCGGATAATTATTGCCTTCATATTATACGCGTGCCAGTTTAATTGAGCCGCGTTTAGCTCTCCGACATTTTTTGACAAACTTCGATTACGATTACTTAGAAAATCGTAATTCAAAAATTTTTGAAATTACGATTACTGTAATCGTTAATCGAACGAACTTAGATTACGATTTCAGTATTCCTAATTTAAAAACAAGTATCCGGGTATCCGGGTATCCGGATATCCGGAAACTTGAATCTAAGATTCGAGTGCCTGAATATTGACGACTCGGATATCCGGATATCCGCGCAAAAGTAAGAGCCCTAGATTGTAAGGGTCTGTAGAATTTTTTTTTTATCGTAGGAAAAGAATGTGATTAACATACTAAAAACTTAATAATCACATTAATAATTACTTGAAAAAAGTTTGTGTATAGAAACAATTTCGTCCCAGAATATCAGCCAGCTTGCTGATCGGGTCATAGCTACAAATCAACATTACTACCCCTTGATATAATATAGTGAAAACAAGTAATGTAGGTCATGCGCAGCACTGGTTTTGCTAGATTTCAACATCGCTTTCAATATTGTTGATCATAGATTAATCTTTTCTATGTTTTATTAAATTGGCATATCGTCCACTGCTATTAAACAATTATACTCTCCCGCATACTTGTTTACCCTCACCCCAGATTCTAATGCTAACCGTAAGATAGTAACGATGTGTAATTGATTTTTTTTATATTTACTTATTCTAATGTGTTCTACCAAGGACGAATATTATCACGCTCCACTACAGTTGATCTGTGAATTCCATTACTCTATTATTCATCTACTGGAGCACGGTCACTTTATTACCCTCACCAATCTCTTCAGTCATTCTAGAGGGAAAATGTTCTGAAATTTATTCAAAAATATTAAGTTTAGCATCTATTGTTTATTTATTGGTATTATTAATATTTTTCTTGCATCATAAATAAAATGGGGCCAGGTAAAGCGTTAACAAAAATAGAGAGTGGAAAATTAATCGAGATCCCTCCAGTGAGAGCAACAACAGAGAGGTAATGGAGATCAATATTATTTTACGTGAACCATCAAATTCTGCATCTCCGACGATAAAAACTGAAGAGAATATTGTATTTACCTCAGTATCATAGATATGCTCGGCCAGCGTTTTTCCGTGCTTATTTGAATTGGAAGTAGGTAATCTGAGGAAGTCCTGTAGTCATGTTGCCGTCAGTTTAGTCATGATATTAGTAGGAATTTCGTTTTATAGTGTGATAGATTTAGTTGTCTTGGTAGAATTCAGCCAATTATATTGACATTTAAGAAATCTAGAAAAGCAATTTTGATGAACTTTGAGGGTGACTGACACGGAAAGCTTATTCCGAAGGAAGACATTTTGAAAGTAGGAGAGGCCTTATTACAGCAATTAAAGCTGCTTTTGAATCAATAATAAGTTATTTAAAAAAAATTATATAATTCTTTATGTTTGATGTAATTCGAAATAAATAAATTTATAGGGGATATAGGATAATAATAAAACGGATCGGTACCGTTTTATTATTTATTTCTGTGTATGAAGGTAAACTTATAGTGTCCCTGTTAAAATAGGCAACATATAGAGAAGAAAGAAGAATAATTAATATATTCTATTTGCGAATTTTTATTTCAGACTTGGAACTTCAAACAACGATTATAGAAATTATTTCAATATTACATTTTACATATTGCTCAAATTATAGTTATAGTACTAATACTGATGTTTTTGAGCAAAAATAATTCAGAAGGTTCTGAACTCATGTATGACGTATATACCGTGTGTTTCAGTTTACATGAACCACCTAAATAAATTGTTTATTAATAACGCAATTAATATAAAATGTGAATTGGCAAATCATCAATGGTATCCATTAATTCTGTATTTAAAACATTTAGAAATAGTTGCGTGTTTAACCCTAGGACTACCGAGCGGGTCGGATGGACCCGAAACGATTTCTAACCATTGTTTTATCGACTTATGGTATTAATAGACTTTTTAAGTACGAGTTATAACTTTAAAATTTTGACAAAAAAATTATTTTAGAAGGAATGGTTTTGGCAGTATAAAAATACTTTCGCGATTTACCAACGGGGTCCGTTGGACCCATATGTCGTTTAATGATTAAATGTGAACAAAGCGAGTATCTTTGTAGAAAGATAGTGGTTCGCTTATAAATTCCGGACTTCCCCACTGCTGATAAACCTTCCTTGGTATTATCCGATGTATATAGAAAGGAGATATGACTCTTTATTATGTAGATTTTGGGGACTTTACGTGTTTCAGCATATTTATAAGCCGTGTGGAGACAGTCCGCTTTTGGTCATCGAAGAGAACAGATCGTTATAATAAATGTTAGTAGCATTCGTTCCGAATGATTCCAATCAAGGCGATGGTAGACGAAATAAGTGATGTTGAATACAATAGCGGATATGAATCTTCTGACGACGATGGAGAGGTAGATGCAGTCGAAGGCCTCATCGATGGAGGTGACACAAGCACAGCAGAAGAATCAGATAGCGAAGAATCTGCTGAGAGCAGCGATGATGATCACAATAGAAATCCGGCTGGAGCTAATTCTTTTACCTCAAAGAACAAACAAGTTGTTTGGCACCAAGATCCTATTTTACCTCATCGCAGAAGACAACCACGACACAATCTTTTACGAGAACGTTCAGGCCTAACACGTTTTGGAAAAGGCAAGATCCATACACCTGCTTCTTCTTTTTTGATTTATTTTCGTAAACCTCTTCTTGAAATTATCCTAAAGTGGACGAACGAAGAAGGAAAAATTGTTTTCGGCCAAAATTGGAAACAAATGGATGTCCAAGAATTGAAGAAATTTATTGGAGTTTTGATACTAATAGGTATATACAAATCTTACAACGAGGACGTAACACAACTTTGGAGCAAAAACGATGGTAGAAACATCTTTGGTACTATAATCAGTCGAAGTCGATTTCAAACTATACTTCGAGTACTTAGATTCGACGATGCAGCGGAAAGACGAAGAAAAAGGAGTAGCGACAAAATAGCACCAATACGGGAATGCTTCGAGTTATGGAATACTTATTTGCGAGATGCGTATGTACCAGATTGGTGTATAACGGTTGATGAACAGCTTGTAACTTTCAGAGGAAGATGTCCCTTTCGGCAATATATTCCATCAAAACCTGGACGATATGGAATAAAATTTTGGGCCATTTGTGATAGTGTAACAACCTATGCATGGAAACTGGAAATTTATCTTGGAAAGCAAGGAGAGGAAAGAGATAAGAATCAAGGGGAAGGGGTTGTAAAACGTTTAGTAGAAGAAATTGAAAACTCTGGAAGGAATGTCACTTGCGACAATTTCTTCACTTCGTACAATCTTGCGAAGTACTTGTTATCAAAAAACCTAACATTAGTTGGTACGATCCGTAAAAATAAACCCGAATTGCCACCTTCATTTGTCGATCCAAAAAATCGTCAAGTGTTTTCCACGAAGTTTGGTTTTACAGACGATGCGATGATTATTTCGTATTGCCCAAAGAAACGCAAGCTTGTAACGTTGCTTAGTACTCTGCACAGTGAGAAAAATGTTGACAATGGCCTAAAAAAGAAACCTCAGGTAATCCTGGACTACAATAAAACAAACGGTGGCGTAGACAACATGGACAAAATGACACGATCATGCACCGTGAAAAGGATGACGAGGAGATGGCCTCTTGTTGTTTTTTATAATATGATAGACATCAGCGCCATGAACGCATACATACTATGGAAGCTCTTGAAAACTAATTCAGTCATTTGAAAAAGAGAAGACACTTTCTAATTGAGCTAGGAAAGGAGCTGGCATACTACAAAGACCCCGAAAAATCAGAAGCAGAAGAAGAAGAAGCTCAAGCATCTACTAGTTCTGAGATTCCAAAAAAGAAAAAAAGATGTAATATTTGTCCATCTTCGAAAGACAGAAAAACAAGAACAATTTGTGCACGTTGTAAAACCAATGTGTGCGGTGAACACTCGGTAGTTATATGTAAGAAATGTGTTTAACCTACTTTTACCTTTATGTAAGTCATTTATATATTTTATTTTACAATATTTATGCCCTGTTATTATTACTGCTTCGGTTGAATAAAATAAGAGTCAAATATAATAATGCTTATACCATATTTAATTGAAAATGATCGCCGAATATTAGCTCAAACCCAGCATATTATAGTAATACGGGTCCAATGGACCCGCGCGGTAAGTAGCAATAGGCCGTTTTCTTGGTAGTCCTAGGGTTAAAGTATCAAAACAAGATAACCATTCTTGTATTTAAAATTCCACACCACACATTAACTTTTTGTGAATATTTAGTTTTGCAATTAATTATAAAACTTGGGTTCTCTGGTGTCCAGTATCTGCAGTTCTGCGTTGAAACTACACCATTAATGGTGAATGTAGCTTCATCAGGAAACATAATTCTTTTCAAAAATTCTCTGTCTTGACTCTATAGGCAATACTCCATTTCCATATGTAAATCTCCTTTTTCAAGAGTTTGCATGAATTTTGGCATCTAGGGTTTTATTTCATGCTAACAAAGACATCACCAAATTTTACTGCAAGAGATATTTAAATATCTCGTAAATTTGCATGAGGCTTATTATTATATGCTGCTAATATTACTGCATCATCAGGATGCCTTCGATTATTTAATGGTCGCGGTCTCGACTTACTGACATTTCCAGTAGAGTTGAACAGACAATTCAGGTGTTAAACTACCCCATGAAGGATATACGGACGTTCACAATGTCTCGCATTAAATTCTAAAGCAGCCAGGAACGTACATTATCACTAACAAGTCGAATGATTTCTATTTTTTCGGGAATACTTAGTTGTTGTTCAACCATCAATAATCAAACAACTACATGTCATGTTACTTAAGCAAATTATTTTCATAGCTGACGTTTCAAATAATTTTCAATCGTTTCTATTCTGCGTTGCGAATTTTTTTTAACACACAAAAATTTTTTTTCAACGAAACTTCGTATATGCTTGATTTTATTGATAGTAATTATTATTAGTGATTATTCAAATACTTGTTTACTCTATTTTCTTTCCTACTATGATTTTATTTGAAACACTATTTTTATTTTAATCATAGTTGGCTGAATTTAGATACAGAAAAATCATTCCTACAAAAAATGTTAATCGTAACCGTTTCTATCAATAACAAAACTTTTATACTAATTGCATTTTTAATAAACAATTTATTTAGGTGTATTCAAGTAAAGTGAAACACACGGTATACCTATATAACAAAATAAATAAGACGTATATCATGTCTTTAATAATTGTGGTTGGTGGAAGATGCAAAATCATTACCCTTTTACTTTCTTATACGTAGTATAAGAAAGTATTGATATGATGAAAATTTTCGAGATTTTTGCAGATGTCCACGTTTTGAGGTCCCCTGATACCAAAAAAGTGGTTTTTAAAAAATGTCTGTCTGTCTGTCTGTCTGTCTGTCTGTCTGTCAGTCTGTCTGTCTGTGTGTGTGTCTGTCTGTCTGTCTGTCTGCCTATGACCACGATAGCGGTGAAACCGCTACAGATATCAATTCCAAATTTTGTATTTACGAATATAATCTCCCTCTTGAGAAGTGATTAGATTTTGAGCAAAATTGGCAGACCGGAAGTAGTAGTTTACTTCAGTGAAAAAATCGAAATTTGCAAATATTTCGCCAATTACTAAGTTTAAACAAATTTATAAAGCATTCAAATGTACTCAAAATTAAATTTGAGAAAAATTGTGTTAATAAAGGTTTACCGGAAGTAGGTCTTTTACTCTTATCGAAAATCAGTTTTTTGCGAATATCTCGTACTTTTAAATATCTTTTGTAAAAAAAAAAATTTCAAAATTCGGACCGGAAGTAACACTTTTACTCTTACCGAATAACGATTTTTTGGAAATATGTCGTAAATTATGTATTCTATATATATTTATGAAGAGTACAAAAGTATTTAGAGTTGGATATGAAATATTTTTTGTATAAATGAAATTGACCGGAAGTAACACTTTCATACGTATAAGAAAGTCGTGTGGTGGCCACACCTCATTTTTTAAAAACATTTATGTGTATGTTATAGCCTCTGTGCTATATTACATGAGCATAGCATAGGAATTTTCCTTTTAAAATTCAATTTCGTGTGTATTGTATATAATGTAAAAATACCGACAAATTGGGTACATAAAAGTTGTCGGTATTTTTCGCAAAACGGCAAGTTTCAGGTAGGGCAGAAATTCCACGAATTTTTCCTGTAAATTGCATTACCTGTTTATTTATGTACCTGGAACAAATTTGATAATTACGGTGTACTAATAGCTTTTTAAATCTTTCTCTGAAAGCGGATATCATATATTTTATCATTAAAGCTACTAGTATTTCTGTAGAAAACGCTTTCACTTTTCTTTTTTTTTTGTTTAATAAAGATATATAGCTTATCTTTAATTAACAAATAAATATGCATAACTGTCTTTTGCTCTAAAAGATAATTACATTTATATCACACTTACATTTTAATATAACATACGAGGGTCAACTTGTAAGTAATATTCATCTTGATTTTTTAAAACATTTAACTTACTACAATAAGAAGGTTTGTCAATGCAAACGTTCGAACATATATACATATAGTGTAAAAATACGAATAAATCTGTATACTATGATGATGTTTGCTTGGCAAACGAAATGTACATTTAGTTTACGAAATAAATCATATATATTTTTGTGAAACGAGTTTTTCTTTCTAATTAAATAAGTAATATTCATTTGAGCATATAGTGTTTAAACTGCTAAATATTTATTTTTCAATACTATTGTCACTACTAACTTCTTTTTACTTTATATTTATGTTTATATTATTGCCCCACATACACATTCATAAACAAATAGTTCTGCATATAATACCTGTGAGTATGGTTTTGTGTGCGAGGTATTCGGTAATTCAAAAAATCTTTAATTATTTACACATATGTTAACATTGCTTCACTTTTGTAGTAGTAGAGTAATTGATAAATAAACTTTTTTAAAGTTTAGGTTGTTGGCGTATTCTTTTTTTAGTTTTACTGAATATTATTTATTTGCACTTTTGTATTAACTAAACATGTAAAGTATAGCCTAACTCTAAAATAGAAACTCAGGATTTTATCAAATACTTTTGCACATTATTTGCAGTTCTTCTAGTTATAAAACTCGCTCCTCAACATTTCTCCATATCTGTGCCATTTTATTGTAACTTACTGGCAACTTCAAAGAACAAAGTCGAATAATTGCCAATATTGAAATCGATCAAGTGAAAGTTTTTTGGTGGTAAATATGTCTTTTTCAGGTCCTAGTAGCAAAAATTTATTGAAGTTGCCATTTAAAAACAAATTTGCTTCATTATTCATACTGTTGAGCTAAGAAATATGTACATAACAGAAAACGATTAATTATATCGTTTTCGCATAGTGCTCGTATGATATTATTGTACAAGAACGTAATTTCAGTTTGTATAGTATTTTATGAGCGGGCACTTGATTATGTCAAATCTTTAGGT
This sequence comes from Amphimallon solstitiale, assembly GCA_963170755.1. Classification (NCBI taxonomy): domain Eukaryota; kingdom Metazoa; phylum Arthropoda; class Insecta; order Coleoptera; family Scarabaeidae; genus Amphimallon; species Amphimallon solstitiale. The sequence goes on from OY720679.1 coordinate 117,674,733, forward strand.
TGTGTATATCGATGAAAAGAGCGTGATGGATTTCCAGCAATAGTCTGTCTCATCAGTTTGTTTTCGGTCGCTTTTCATCATACACACATCCACTTAGACGCCACTTTTCAATCCATTTTTAATTATAAAAGTCAAGGACCGTTTCAAACAATAAATAATCGTTGAAACCCGCTTGAAACTTCATCAAATGACTCAATTACCTGTCAAAATTAATTACATGAAATTTATATTCTTGCCTATGAAATATAAATATTATTATTTAAAACGTTTTTGAATCGAATTTTGCAAGCGCGAAAATAAATATGATGAACAGATGCATATCACCATGCAAAATATGACTGTATACATATTAGTAATACCAGTCATATGTGTTTGCTATTTATCAAAACACAGAAACAATTCATCATCAAAACGTTTTTGTACTAAATGTTTTTCTGTATCTCAAAATTGCTTATACTCGTATTAAATAAAAATCAGTTTTTTGTTACGTACCATTATGGCGCGGGTATTTGAATTTTGCAAAATTTATATTTTCCGCCTAGGTTTGTTGACCAACTTGTTTGGTGAACATTTAGTTTAGGATCAATCTTTTATCGTTGCAAATGATGAAAATTACTATACAGCTTATGAATCGATTATGAGTTTGAAATTCTTGTCGAAAGAGTTTGTAGGGGGACAGAACCAGAACCGCTACCACATACACATCTTCTCCCGCTATTGCTCAGATTGCTTGTTTCTGCTGTAAAAAAGTCTTCGTGCTGCTGCTGATCGACCACATACGAGAATTCCATAAGTGGCCTTATGGAAACTCGCGCAGTATACTTGTCGTGCGGCGTCTTTTCTAGCTATTTCTCACGAATTTGGTCGATACTTTTTGGTTATTATGTGTAGAAAAAACTATAGTTTTGGTATTTTGGACATTGATACATTGGACATTGTAGCCTGCGTCATACTTATATCTTTGGCCTCGGTATGAATCCTTGCGGTACTCTGTTTACTGTCTCCACTTCTGTCAGTTGTTCATTCCAGCATACCGGTTGTACCTTGTGTCTCAAGTAGCTTTTCATAAACTATCAAGGAATACCACGCATTCGCAACATTCCATATTCCACAAAATTGAATGCTTTCGACAAATTACAGCAACTTAGTTTGATGTTTTCTTTTTCATCGAAGACATCTGAAACTGCATTTACAAGTTCAATGATTGCTGTGACTGCAGATCGTTGCTTTCTAAAACCGTATTGTTCTTCATAAAATAAATGTTTTTTTTCTTTGGATACTTAACGAAACGAGTTGTAATTGCTTGTTCAAATATGATTGAAAGCATTGGAAGTATAGAAATTAGCCTGCAGTTAAGAATTTTCTGTTGACCACTTTTATGGTTTGGGACAATTTTACTCTTTTCAGTTCCTTAGGAAATGTACCATGAACGAGCATAGAATTTATTAAGCGAGCGAGAAGACCACTCACAAAATGTACAATTTATTTCATTAAAGTTTTGTTAAGTCGTCGATATCCCTCGTCAGTTTCTTCGTTATTGATTACTTTTTGAGATAGATATAGTGATGTAGGTGTTTGAATTTTTTAGTCGTTGGTCATAACCATGGTGCTGATATATTCTTTCCGAGTTTTTCATCCATTTTTGCAAAGAATTTGTTAAAATCTTTAGGGGAATGTATGTTATCTTCAAGTTTCTGCTGCTTTTTCCTTCTGTCGGTCTTAATCTTCATAACGTTCCAGATAACTCTATTCTTATTTGGCTCTTCCGCGTTTTCTATATAATAGAAATAAACATAAACAAATAATAATGTTGGGTCTAAAGCATATATCTGATATTCTAATCGTTAATCTGTAATTCCAAATAGTGTCAAAAGCTACCTCGAGAAAAGGCAAGGTTATGCAAAAACTACAGCATTTTTTTTACCAAACTTCAATATTCATGTATTGAAGTTTGGTAAAAAAAAATGCGATCACAAGAGAAGAATAGCATAACTTAAAATTGTAATACAGAAGTTTTTAAAATATTGATAAACACGTAGAAATATTCCCTAAGTATACAGGACACAACCTGTCAAAGAACTTTTTTAGACAAAAGGTATATTAAGGCCAATTGGTAGGATGGATCAGAAAACTACTAAATGATGAAATAAATTTAAAGTCAGTTGTTTTAAGCAGGTCAAATGTATTTTTTGCGGCACACACATTTTTCGTATGGAAGAGATACGCTATAGGATGAAAAGCATACGGGAAGACCAATTTCATTTAAGGGACATGAGATTACTGAAAAGCGCGTGATTTTTTGGCAATCAACAATCGCTGTGCTGGAAATTATGGAAAAGTCTATATTTCACACAACAAAGAAATGATTCGAACCATTCTGCATAATAATATGATGAATTTCGTGGGCAAAATTTTTGAAATCGATTGTTACATATGGTGAAGCATAGTGTTTTCTATATGGTTCTAATAGATAGCTACAAAGTGCCAGTTGTAAATCAAAAACCTTACAAGTTAAAAAACAATAAAAAGAGTGCCATCCAAAATCGAGACAATTAATTATACTCCCATCTGGACAAACAATTTTTGGAATGTTAGTTATAAATGCTTTAAAACGTTTTATGGATTTGTCGCATTTCTCTAGAATATCACGATGAAATCAGTTGGTATTTATTTAGAGATGATGTACCCCAGTCACAATCTACTTATTGCTGATAAATTGTTGCCAAAATATAACCGCTGGGTCTGAAATCATCCATCGTATTTTCAAAATTTAAAATTAATATTAGTTGTGAACTGGAAGAGGCATTCAAATTATTATCAAATCTCAGTAAGAAAATGTATTGTAGATTATTTTGAATAAAGAAACAAAAGATATAATAATTTCTAGTTTGCATTTCATCTTCAACGGTCAATATATATTTGTTAGTGAAACAGTTATAAGGAATCACTTGAAATGTGTTTTTTTAGTTTATAGTAGTAATTTTGATTCTTTTGATTTTTCGTTCGCATTTACATATTTTTTATATTCTCGAAAAAACAAGTGTATTTCTAATTATAATTACTATAAATATTTGAAAATCAATTGTTTCCGGATCATTACTACCTATTTCTTATTCAAATTATTATCATTAGTCCTCTTAATTATGTATAATGAACATTCAGATAATTATTGTAACGTTCTCTAAGTGTGCAACGTATAGACAGAGTTAATTAACATTTCTTATGAAAGACTTTTAAAAACAATATCTTGGAAGCTTACTTTGGTAGAAAATATAAGTGGTTCGTCGTGACAGTTAAATATATACATTAAAATGAAAAAAATAAGTGACTCATTATACACTACTTATTTCCTAACCCTCGTACTTACCAAGAAACATTTTAGTTCCATACACAATTCGGACGTTTACATTAGTCCAGTGGTAGTTGTTATCAGCGGAATGACCCCGGAACATTTATCATAGATATAAAAGCATTTGAAAAATCTTTTTTGATAGTCTAGATTTCGACGTGTGTTTTTTCTAATATATTGTGGCAAAAATGACATCCAAATGGACCAATTTTTCAAAGTGAGTAAAAATAGATATTTTAACAAATTACTTTATTTGAATTATTATGGGTAGTAAATTATTTTAAATTTTGAATTTATTATTATTATCATTCCTATAACATTACCTTTGGAGTGGTGGATGTTAAATATCGGAAGTTTATAATGATTTTTGCTAAATTTGTTTTTGTTAGATATGTTAACAATAAAAAAAAACTAATCAAGTTTCATCTGTGTAAAATAACTTCTTGTTATTATCTGTCAGGTGTAAATACATTATGTGAAATGCATATATATGTTAGCATATATATAGTACGAATACTTTATTTTATGCTAAATTACCTTGTTCCACATTTGAATGATATTCTAATTTTATCATCTTCGTTTTACTTTTGTACTCTAATACAATTTACCTGTAATTAAATGTAAAGTCGTTGCTAGTACATAAATATATAGATAAAAATTAAAGTGGAGAATTTAATTTATATGAAGGAATTTCATAGACATGTAGAATTATATACATAACACCTCATTCTTCGCTTTCATCCAAGTTGCGCTAATTATTTAGGGCTTTTGATAGTTAAACATTACATTGCCGCAATATTTTTTTATAAATTACGTTTTATGTTTGATCTTACCAACAAGTACTTTTCAGTTTGAAATCTTCGAATTATAAGCTGCTTTTAAATAATGAAGAAACTACATAAATTGACGCTTTTTGAATGTACATATTAAATTGTATTACAGCAAAAATGTTTATAATATTAGCACAGTATAGAGCTGTATAGACACAGTAGTTTCAGTCGCCGTCGGCACCTTTGATGTTTGTGTCCCAAAATAGTACTGCGCATTCACGCACGCGCAACCAGAGGCGTAGTCAATTCTTCTATTCAGGAATAAACCAGTGGCGTCAGAACCAAATCGTTTATGACAAAATTATGTTAATATATTTTTAAAATTACGAAAAAGCTATATCAATAATACAAAAAAAGAGGATAACACTTTCTTTTTATTAAGTACATATTACACACGCATGTAAAATGTAATACATTATACGTACAACACAAAATAATCCCGCCACGACTCAACAGCTGATAGCTGACTACTGCGCACTCAGTGGCAGTCACGCACGCGTCGGTTTTACGGAGGACAATTATTTCCCTCTACTGAAACTACTGTTTCTATTACATAGCTATATACTGTGATATTAGTTTAGATTTAAACGATCACATTTTGAAGGTCCATGCTTCTGATAAGGTGGATAGCTACAGATTGACGAATTCTAGAAAATTATTTGCGTAGTGTCTCAAAAAAGACTATTGCAACACCCATTTGCTGTAATGTTCTAATTATTTAAATTTTCTATTTGCAACTTTTTTAGGTAATCTACATATTACAGACATAAACGGCTGTTGTCACATTATGTAACCATAGCTGTCATTAGCTGGTTTTTATAATAGCAATTGTTTTCTTATGGACTATATTTACTGTAGAATAATGCGTTTTCTTATTGAAAGAAAATGATAAAGATTATTCACGAGTTGTTTTAAATTTTAAAATGGAGTGTGATAATGGTAACTTATACTTCTTAATATTGAGAAAACTTTTGACAGATTTTCACCGTTGCCTGAGACTGAGTTTTGGGCCACTCTATATAGTACATATATTGTCGCAATCGTTGTCCATAATTATTCCTGTCTAGTAGTTGAGATGAAATCGCCTTATAACAATTGTTTTGTTGAGTACCTAGCTTTTCTGGCACTTGCTATGATTAATTTCAAAATTTCATGTTACCTGTAACATCTAGCATAGTTTTTCTGAACATGTTTAGTATGCACCATTAGCTTGCGGACATCAATGTTACTATAGCATATTAAATTACCTTGTTTATAAATACTTAGTTGAGCATGGGCTGAGATGATTCTTGTAACATTTATCTTGTAAAATATCCCTACTCCCGGTTATATTAAAATAGACGTCATCTTATCGCTTACAATTATTCTGGGTATATTTCATATTAAATACTGACTCTCTTGTAAAAAATCTTTCGTAAAGATCAGTTAGAATTGCGCTGCTTATTATCATATATCTCTATATTATATGTCCAATGATTGCCTTCAAGAGTAAAAGTTGGTTTCCAAGAAATGCTCATAAATATGAATCTTAAACTAGCAACTTTTAATTATTGTCGATGTTTGACCACAAAGCTAGAGAAGATCCCTATTTTGTGTAGATATCATATGGTATAACTGCTATCATATATGAAAAACTCTGATTTACAATTAATTTTTAAAATTAAATTTAACAAAGGTGTTAGCATCCTGTAACGAAGTATTTAACAAAATAATAATCTGTCTCTTTGAAGCATTACATCAAGTATCAAATGCGATAGATAGACAAGTGCAAGTTGTTCATAATCAATACCGAAAATTCCCCTAAATAATAACAATTTAGTTTTAATAAGTTTTTAATGGAAATTTAAAAGACTTAAATTTCGTATTCTAAATATAGTTTTGTGTTTTAGAGGTAGTAAACGTATTGACAGTTATAGAATAGTGATGGTAGACATTAGAATTTAAATTACAACAAAGATCACACATTTTTTGACATAAGACTAATGAAAAGGCTGTCGAATTGCTGCTACCTTCGTAGAAATGTTTACTCATTGAAATCTTGCTGTAAATACTTTCTATTCTAATGGTAGTATTCAAAAACAAAGCAGCAGTTTTCTCACGGTTATTATCTATTTACTTTATTGCATAACAAGATTTTATTCCATAAAATCATACCAAGTAGATTGTAAAAGCTTTCATGTATCATGGCAACGTTTTACATGGAGTCGAGTAATACAAAGGCACCTGATCAATTTTATCAATTTCAGATGTACAGCATATGTCAATTTTCATTAGCCATAGGCGATTAATCCATACAGTACGTGGCAACATAGTACCCCTTCTTTCCTTTCCAATGCCAGCACGACCGATGCATGCTCGTAAATACAAGTTAGCGTGGTTAGCAGTAACTATTCGACCACCGGCTTGGGTGTTTGTAATGCGTTCAGAAATAATATTTACGAGCTGCAAGGATTTGTTTTTCTTTTTCCTTTCAGTAAATGCAGAGAGTTATTAAGCTGCGTTCACGCTGCATGACACAAACAAAAGCGTAATTCTAATAAAATTAAAAATAAGGAAAATAATAATAAACTACTAGATCAGGAGATCGCGGCGGCCATTTGATGTTTCCCGTTGCAGTAATAAGACTCGGTTTTTATTGCAGACTAGATCGCAACGTGTTCGCAGTTAAACATTGAATGTAAAATCTAGTCGGGAGAAGTGGGAAGATCGGAGAAAATCGTTGTGAGGTCGATTGTTGCCGGGATTGGTGACGGACAGTAGGGGTGCCACGTTGCCACATATTACTTTTATACGTATAAATCGCACGCAAACATTGAATCCCTATACCTAATGAAAATTGACACATACGGTATATTTATTGTAGTTAACTACGTCTTTGATCAAAACTTCGCAATTACCTGTCCACTTTAATACACAAACAGGTCGCTCCCGTCGGAAAGTAAGTCTACCTCTATGTAGTTTCTTCATAATGTGTGTTCTATTTTGGTATAGTAACTTTGCTAATTTAACGCTACAATAATATTTAACCAAATACATTAAATGTTTTGTAGAAAATCTTTAGCTGATTAAGTTATTACAACATGAAAATGTCCAAATTCGTTGATTGTAATGCTATTTCCTGTATAAATGAATGTGAAATGGAGTACTCATAGAACTTTATCCCGTATTTTTGACGTATTCACACCATTAAAAAAATACCTCATTTTATTACAAAACCAGAAAGCATGTGACACATATATGTAACACAGTTAACTATTCATGAAAATAACTAATTGATAGTATACACTTCCTGTGCCACATATTTGTGTTATCAGTTTTTATTTAGGAATTTAATGTCACAAATGTGTGACATGAAGTCGTGAACGTATTATGCTAAACTAATAAAAATAGTATAATAGAACTTACCATAACTAACACAAACAACAGGAAATATTTGACCCAAATGGCCAAATACTGCTTAAGCTGATCAGCGAAATGTGCAGGAGTCCCATCGTGCTGATTATCCGTTTGTGTTATAATATTTGAAAGAAAATGAAGGAATTAATAATTACGATATTTCAATATTCAAGATAACAGCAAATGTTTGGCATTTTGTAATACTTCTAATCGTACATATTAGAAATAAACTTTAAGCTACTCTTTTCAAAATATACATTAACATTGACATAATGACGCATTTATTAAAAAATAATCTATGTTAACCTCATTTATTACATAAATGATACAAGCAAAATAATGCATATACGGAATGTTGTTATGACTCTCGTACTTAGAGCGAATAAAAATCGCTTATAGGATTTTTTAAATAATCGTTACATTGAGTTGAGGCGTTCTGCCCGAATCACCCTGTAGATTTAGATTATTGACATATTATACTGCGTACTGATTTTTGTCATTTTTTACTTAAATATTCTTTACGTATATGTTATTGATCAAGTTATGGCTGGAAATATTACAATTCATAATAAATAATAATTGAAATAAATATTAAAAATATATACCATTACTAGTATATTAGGTCTGCAGAAATATTTATTACATTTACTAACGATGATTGAATAATAGATAACTTATGTCACACATAATAACTTAAGAACGCCAAATATACCAGTAAATTAATTTCTTAACGTATTAAGTCTATACAAGTACCAAGTAGGTAATATAAACACGAGAAAAAGACACTGAAATAAAATTAAAATAGAAAAAATTCAACTCAACGTTTTACGTTTTGACTATTTCCAGAGTAAATGGAAAGACCAATTCGACTAAAGAAGAGCACTTTCCTCAAGGCACATTCGATTACGTGAATCGCGAGAAATATCAATTTGGTGAATACGGATATGGCAAGAACAGCGTGAAACTACTTTACGTGGAAAGGAACGGCATAAAACACACGATTAGGGAATATGAGGTAGATGTTCACTTAAAATTGTGTAATCAGATAGATTATTTAGAGGGAAATAATAAAGACATAATTGCTACGGACTCACAAAAAAATACTGTTTATATTCTCGCCAAGAAAAATGGAATCAAAACGCCGGAAGAATTCGGTATGCTACTATGTTCGCATTTCCTTTATACGTACAAACATGTGGAGGAAGTAGAAGTGAAAATAGATGAGTATCCGTGGGAAAGATTTAAAGCCGATGACAAGGAGCACAATCACGCTTTCTTATATTCCCCGACAGCAATCAGATTTGCGATTGTGTCACAGAAACGTCATGGTAAGTATAAAAAATAAATCACTTTTACCACATATTTCATTTGTTAATCTAAAGACGTACTTTATATAGTATACAATAAATACATCTTTACATATGCAACTTTTATTATTAAAAAGTGATCAATTTACATCATAAAGCTTCAATAAAAGAGCGAATTCTAGTTTCTTTTACTACCTGTAAGTAAGTTGTAACTGTAGGATACCTCAATAATTTAATTGACGACATTCTCTCATTTTTGTTTCACCAGTAATCCAACTCAGAGGGCTAAAAATAATGTCGGGAAATAATGTCATATAATATTTGTTAATTCTTTGGCAGTCGGTAAAAACATTAATATTTCAAATGTTGACGTTTAAATTAATAAACTGGTTATATATAACCAGTTTATTATATCTCTATAGAGACGCACAAGTAAATAAATAAATTGTATCGTGAAATATGGACTAATCTATCCTGTAAGCAAAAAATCTAAACAGTCCTGCAGGAGGGGTAATCCCTTCGAATTTGCTGTGTATATAGAACTTTGTTAATTATCTACATTTTTCTTCTTTTGAATAAAGACTAGAGAATTATTTTCAGTAGTATTCTGAATTAAAACACATCGACTAGTTAATATTATGTAGGTATGCTTATTTTACAAATGCAGTTCTATGTTACTTGTTTAATTATTCTCCAAAATATGTGTGCACAAAATTACCAAAAAAGGAAAATATATAATCTCCAACTTTGAATCGAGATTTTAATAAGACTTTACTTTTTCTTTGGTTATATTGATTAAGTTTTAAAAGTAATTTAGATATAAAAAGCTAATTACTAATATATTTGAGGTTTGTTGTTCACAAATTATGAATGTAAAACCATTAATTTTGGATAAGCATGTAGGTACTATACTTAATTTGAATATTTGATGCTATTAAAGTTAGTACCTGAAAAAGGATAAAAGATGTGTCTGAAAAGCATACAATATAGAGCATTTACTTACTCATCTATATCTGTATAAGTTATTTAGTTCCTTTTGTCAAATATTGATACCTATGTGTACTTGCTTCATTCGACTTGCTTGTTTTTATAAAATCTCTTATGTACAATTGCGGCCAATAAGTACTGGACACTTATATGATATTTAATGACTTTTTCATGAAATTCGGTAAATCAGGCTTTTGACTACAAAAACGTCAAATTAATTAATACGTAATAATAAAGCTAATCAATATAACTGCTATTATTGTTTAGAACGTGAATATTATATATATATATATATATATATATTAGATCAAATTAAAAAATGGTAATAACGCGGATACATGAAATAACAAGAAAGAGAATAATAACGGGTAAATTCCGCTGTAGAGCAACCATAGACACGTGTTTCTTACTCATTGGTCGTCGTCAGTACGGTATAGCCAAGGAATAAGGTGGGATAACCTTGGAGATGTAAGCTACACGGAAGACCATCAGGTGACAGACTCCCATTTGTAGCTTCAGCTAGAAAATCCTCAAATCTGAAGACAACAACTAACGTCGCTAGGAAGACTACTCTACAGCGGAATTTACCCGTTATTATTCTCTTTCTTGTTATTTCATGTATCCGCGTTATTTCCATTTTTTGATTTATCTTTCCTGGGTCTCGGATGGCACGCAGGTTGACATTAGTCTTCCTCGTGGCGACGTTAGTTGTTGTCTTCAGATTTGAAAATCTTGTAGCTGAAGCTACAAACGGGAGTCTGTCACCTGATGGTCTTCCGTGTAGCTTACATCTCCAAGGTCCCACCTTATTCCTTGGCTACACCGTACTGACGACGACCAATGAGTAAGAAACACGTGTCTACGGTTGCTCTACAGCGGAATTTACCCGTTATTATTCTCTTTCTTATTAGATCAAAAATATATATTTCTTTTTAAAGTGTGGGTAGGTATTTTTTGAAATTAATTCCTTTGTAAATGCTCAATTTTTGTGGATAACATCGTTCAGTCTTCTAGGCATTGTGTTTATTAGAGTTCTAGTAATAGACAGATGAGGTCAGTTCATTTAATGTTTCTTGTATTCTAGCCCATTATTCGTCCACACTTTCTGGCCGAAAATTGTTTGCTCCTTAGTTTTTTTTAACTATTAAGCCCCAAACATTTTCAATGGGATTTAAGTTTGGGCTTCTTGACGGCCAAGGTATTTCGCTTTTGCATCCAGTCGGCAACAATTCTCGCGGAATAAAGAGGACAACAGAAAAAGGGGGAAATAACTTGGGTTATACAACGAAATTATTTTGAACTGTCCTTGGTTGCCAACAAAAAAGTCACAGTATTATCAAAAACAAGGAAATATTTATTTCAATTGTCCATACTAAATTTACATGTTAAATGTCAAAACCATAATATATTGAAGTATTTTGTACCTTCGTATTTGAACTGTCCTTGGTTGGCAACAAAAAAAGTCACAGTATTATCAAAAACAAGGAAATATTTATTTCAATTGTCCATACTAAATTTACATGTTAAATGTCAAAACCATAATATATTGAAGTATTTTGTACCTTCGTATTTGAACTGTCCTTGGTTGGCAACAAAAAAAGTCACAGTATTATCAAAAACAAGGAAATATTTATTTCAATTGTCCATACTAAATTTACATGTTAAATGTTAAAACCATAATATATTATGGGTTATTAAATACCTTCGTATTTTCATTGTTTTATTGCCGCTTTTCTCTCTATTTTAAGACAATATACCTGGTATTCCCATAACTTTTACGATACAACAGGATACGTTTATTGTAGTGTCACACTTTGGCAGTGGAACACTGCAAGAGGATAGATCATGGAAATATTCATTGGGATCGTGTTTTGAGCAATTTCTAACGGAATATGCAAATCTGTAAATAAATTTATTCACTCGTCATCGCATTAGGGTGACTGAAAGGTTTAAGGAAACGGGGAGTGTTTGTAAACGTAAACCTAAAAAATCACCAACAGTTTTAACCGAAGATGTCGTAGATTTTAGGCAGCGAATGTACGTTAGTCCCACAAAACCTGTACGAAAGCTATCTGCTCCAACACCGGTAAAAAGATCTAATTAACTTAAACGTAATTTGTTATGCAGCATTATGTATTTAAATTGTAGGTATTTCCTAGGGAAATGCTCATAAGGCACTGAGAACAAACTTACATATATTACGGGACAATTACTTTGAGCAGAGATTGAAGTATTGCAACTGGTTTAATGAAATATTACATGAAGAAGACTTGAGTCGCACTTTCTTTTCGGGTGAAGCTCGGATTCATTTGTCGGGGTAAATCAACTCTCAAAATTGCTGTACCTGTTTAACAGAGAACATGTTTTTGTTGAAAATACTCTCCATCCTATCAAAGTCGGTGTTTGGGTTGCAATGTTGAAAAGACGGATTATTGGACCAATTTTTTTCTATGATACAATTAACGCAATACGATATCGAAAACAAACCCTTCATTAACAGCCTTTACGAAGCTGAATTAACACTGAGGTACCTCTAACAATATGGGGCAACTTCACATACTCCGCAACAAACTATTAATTATTTGTAAGAATATTCTGATTTAACTTCACTAGACTTTTTTCTCTTTGGCCATCTAAAAACTAAAGTGTTTCGGAACAGACTGCATAATCTCGATGAACTTAAAGAGGCAATTACAATAGAATTGCAAAATATCACACCAGAAACACTCCACAATGTGTTCAATAATATGAAAAGACGTGTCAATCTATGCATTTTGAATAACGGTGGGCGTTCAACATATTCTCGGTATCAGTGTGAAAAGCAATACAAATAATGTTAAAATCATTCTTATTTTTTTAACATATTTATTACATCTTGGAATTAATTTATCATTACCCTGTAAAAAATAAATTCCTTCCTTATCTGAAAAATGAGCACATATATTGCCCCCGTGAGCTCTTCATGATCGGAAAATTGTTTCCGACGGTTTTTTTTTTTAAATTAGGGAACATACGCCTTGTTGAAACTGAATTCTGATGCAGATGCTGCAATTATGATTTCACCTTTTTTTTTATGTACTCGATAAACAAAGTTCCTTTAAGGTCCTAAAACACTGTGGCCATGACTTTATCGGCAGTTGGAGTGACTTTAAATTTCTTCTGAACCCTTTTTATGTCATTGCATAAACCCCTGCTTATTTTCAGGGTTATAGTAATGAACCCATGTTTCAAGTCTTGTAATAATGCGGTCGAAAATACTGGTAGAATCCTTTCCACAGAGTTCCAAAATCTACAGCACTCGACTCATTTGTTTCTGAGGTGCCGTGAGCATTCGCTGAACCCATCTTGCACTGACATTTGAGAGGTTGAGATGGCCATGAAGAATAGTGTGTGCATTACCGGGTTATGTATTTTAACCTTTATTCGGTCATCTTCCAGTACATCTTTCTCTACTTTCTTCACATTTGCTTTTGTAGCGGCAGTAACCGAGTCCCACGAGCGAGGGTCATCTTCAATGCTCTCCCCGCCCCTTTTGAACTTACTTGTACACTTTTGAACTGTATATATATATATATATATATAGTAATAATAAAAATATCGACCGTACTTAATAACAATAATTAATTATCAGGGTTATCGGTCCGTGTATTCTGGTTAAATTAAATTTGCCAGTGCTAACTCATTGATCACTCTCCCGATGAAGATAATAAACATTATCGAAATATAGAGAGAAGAATGAACAAATTGAGTTTTATTTAACCAGAATACACGGACCGATAACCCTGATAATTAATTATTGTTATATATATATATATATATATATATATATATATATATATATATATATATATTTAATACGGATTTAATATTACCTGCTTACTTAGTTTATTTGCCCAATATCGAAAATACATTAAGCGATTACAGTCTGTATAAATCTCAAACGACCTTGAAATGCACCTCAATAAGAAAATACATGGCATTTTCGCCTTGTGTCCGCATAGTCTAATCACTACGTATATTAATTGTCTTTCTTTTTGCGCACATACTATACAGCACAAGATGCACATTATTTAAGTTATATTCTCTTTGTAAGCTATTAATAAATAAGAAATTAAACTATATCATATCTCTTGCGCATTACTAAAATAATTATTTGTACATGCCTATTACTTATCTAAATAATATTTGTTGCTATTTGATTACAGGAGCGTCAGTAATCGAAGCAGGGTTACGTGATTTGCGAGTTCTAAAAACTACACAATCTGCCTTCAAGGATTTCATCCAGGATGGATATAGAACATTACCGGATTGTAACGACAGATTATTCAGCACTATTGTGAGCGCTACATGGCAATATTCCACCGCAAAGGGTGTCGATTTTGATAAGGCATGGCTCACTGTAAAAGATTGCATAATAGACAAATTCGCAGGTGATCCTGAAACGGGAGTATTTTCTCCGTCAGTGCAAAATACCTTGTACTTGGCCGAGAAAATGATTTTAGATAAAGTTTCTCAGGTAATCAATATACATTTTAGAATATATTTAATTTATAATTTTATATAATAATTGTAAGTGGTACATAATGTAATATTAAAATATCAAATTAACGTACATATAATATCTAAATAATAGATTCTTCTCTTTCTGTCCGCGAATATGGTATATCTTTACAAGACTAATTAGTATACTCCTTATAGAAATGATATTGAATTGATGGGCGATCCAGATTTTTATAAGGCTTCTTGTGACCATACGTAATTAGCTGCGTAACCGTGCAGTTTAATTGATTCCATATAGGACAGCAATGTCAAAAAATCTTTTTTAAATGACCCTCTGGCTTTCAACACATTTGATCATTTCATCAACTATATTTGGTAAATCTTCACCTTGTATGGAATTAAAATATCAAGATATAACACCTTTAAGTCCCTACTATGTGTCGTTGTTTTTTAAAATGAACATACCATCTGTTTTCTGTACCATTAGCTACAAGTTATTCATCTTCCTCATAAGATTAAGGTTTTAAGGTTTTGCATTATACTATAGCCCATGTTGGATTTTCTTATTATGGGAAACCTGGGTTTGCTCACCCGATCTAATTTTACGTTGACCTGCATTGACGAATTTGAATTTTGTTAACAAATGTTTTGTAATGTTTAATTTTGCTGAGAGACAGCAGTCACAAAAACCAATTTGGTGATGAAATGGTTGCTTTTGTTACTTTAGCTCGTTCTTCTTCTTCTAGGATTATTTAGTAGAAATGTTTGTTTTTTGCTTTTATGGATATAATTATATAAATCTGCAAAACATCTATTCAGTCCCACTTTTGATAAGGAAAACCTCAATTTATCCATTCTGTCCAATCTGTTAGCAAATACATAATATTGGAAGATATCTTTAAAAGTAGAATATATACCCTTTTGCACATATGCACGTGTTGAGATACACAACATACATTTAGGTGTCATTACCAACAGCGAACGCACAGACACGTGTTTCGGCCTTTGAGGCCTCTTCAGTGGACGTGGTGCTGTTGGCAATGATCCACAACTAAAATCGTGTCTTATGTCCGTTGAACCGCAAAGTGTCGGTGAGAATATCTCAGCGACATCTGCCATCCAAGCGCGACACCGAACACGACAGTTTCATCTTTGCACACTGTGCATAAGACAAAAACTGTATGCTAAATGTGTATCTCCGCATATAAGGCCAATAGGTGGCACCACCATATCACAAATAAATAGGATTTGAAATACTTGAATGTGTAACGTACATTAACGGATAAATAACTATCAAAGGTTTGATAGTTATTTATCCGTTAATGTACGTTACACATTCAATTATTTCATATCCTATTTATTTATATACGCTTTTGTTTATTTTTTCACTTAAAAATGTGGAAAAGTGAAAACTTCTTAATTTTATTTAAGTATTTGGATCCAATTTTTACGTTTCCGTCGACATTTGATTATCTGAAAAATTTCGAATTTTAGAAAAAGTCAAATGTGTAAATCCAAACTCAGCTACAATTTTATTGATAGCGACATGCTTCGTCTTCTTCAAAATTATTTGCAATGTATTACTAAGCTGCTCAGTACTTAATTGCTTAAACACAGAACTCCCTTTCACTTTCACTTCACTTTTCACACTTCATTATTAGATTTTTTTCCATTTTGTAAATAAGGCGAATATAAAACTATTTCTTATTTTTCAACAAATATAGCTTCAACTTTGTTGATGGTTTTGATACTGACCAAATACCAACCATCTATGTATTAACAGTTTAACTAGTGTTTGTGTTTATAAATAAAGGACAGTTGATTAAAACTTTTTAGTTGTGTCTCATTAATATTTCAAAGTGTTTCAATTGTATTCTATATTTTTCGGGCGAAGGCAGTAACTTTGTACCTCCTTCCCCCAACCCCAGTGAAGTGACGAAGACCTATATCTCATAATGTAGATAACAAAAAATGTCTAATAAAAAGATTGTACATAATCATGTATCCCGTGTTCCAGCGAAGCGGTAAAGTCCATTATTGGTACTTAATAAAGTAGATAATGAACAGTTTTTAATACAAAAAATGTAGCTAATCATCATTTGCACATTTGAAAACTATTGTCACTTATACAGTGTTGGACATCGACAAATCAAACAAAGTTATGTTTTTTTTAAATGGAATGTTAGCATTTATTTTAAGAGCTTATTAAATTTACATTAATGTGTGTTAGCCTGTTAAGGGTTGTGAATTTAATATCTATTTCGATATTTCAAAACATGTTCTTAAGAATTACATACGATTCGCTAAAGTCAAAAATTCTGAAAAAATATATGAATACATATATACTGCTGAAAAGTACTAAAAAATACTATTTAAAAATACTTACGTTCTTGAGTCTGTGTGGGTTTTTTGCAAAAGTTATAGAATATTATATCTCAATAAATCCGATTAGGACTTATTAATTTCAAAATATGTGTTGTAAAAAATGTATAATATTCCATTTCTAAAAACATAAGTTGGTGTTGGTTCGTCGTTGACAAACACTTTATATAAATGTAAATAATTTTAAATTGTTGAGCTCATAACTATTTACAATTTTTGTATTAACATTTTATTTTTCTTAGACACTAATAATGAATTTTGCCGCTTCGCTAAGATGCCAGTATAAGCCGGAAACAGTTTCATTTTTTCTGAACGAATGCTTTATGATATTTTATGATAGAGCTTTATAAGTTTATTCAATTAACATGACATTATATTAGCTTATTTACTACTACTACTGCTGTTCCTTAGATATAATGATTTTTTGGTTAAAATTGTCAAAAAATTCTTATGTACATGCGAGTAACGATAAAAGAATTATTATGAACTCATTTAGTAGAGAATATCATTCAACTAGATGAATTTAGTGTTTGTTTCGACATTTCAACGCAGTTCTTTATAATTACACACAAATCGCTAAAGTAGAAGATTCTAAAAAAAAATAAAAGGCATACCTATATATTTAATTGTATATTTAGTGGTAAGTGCTGAAAATTTACTATTTAAAAATATCAAAAATACGCCCGTCTTCTTTTTTATATATTTAGTGTCGAGTTTCACATGATCTATAAACATTTGCTACAATATTTTAATCAATTGTAGAAACTGTACATCCCGCTAAATCCTGCGTAGTAAATAATCAAATATAATATATTTATCAACTCCAATTTTAAATATGTTCTTGTACTCAATTGTACGCAATTAAAGTTATAAGTGTAAATTTGAAGTTTAACCAATTTCTGACGTACAGCAAACGCGACATGTTTAAAATATCGGTGTTTTTTCCTGGATAAAAGTCCCTACATAATACTCTGCATTTTAGAAGTGGTGTGGTTTACTGAGATATTGTATTCTATAACTTTTATAATATTGCCCACATAAGAAGGAAAGTTGGTATTTTTAAATAGTACATTTTTAGTACATTTCATTCTCGTGTAAATATACAGGGTTTGCTATCTAATTTTTTTTAGAATTTTTATATTCAGCAATTGGTTGGTAATTATGATGAACATGTGTTGTTGAAATTTCGAAACAAGTGTTGTACAATTTCTGAAAGAGAAGTACCATATTTCAGAAACAGTTGAAAAACGATACATACAAATTGCTTCTAATTTAGTCAACTGTTAAAGGGTCTATCATAATATGTAATAAAAAGCACAGCATACTATTTAAAAATATATATAAAATCGTGTTGGTTTGTCGTTCCCGAATACTTTGTAAAATAAACACTTTTAAATTATACAGCTCATAATTATCTATGTTTTTCGTATTACAAATTTTTTGCTGTTTATTATTAAGTACGAATATCGGGTTTTACAGCTTCGCTGGGACGTCCGCTATATTTACTGAATAGATATTTTAACAATCAAATTGTTATCATAAAATCATATATTCCAAGTATTTGTAATTTTAGAGTTTTTAATCCCTAAGCAATATCGACATTCGTGTCTGAACCTTAAAAGACAACCAACATTACTTATTCCATATTAATTAAAATTCAATTCAAAACTAATCTAAAACTTCAAACAAGCTTTCTCCTTACGTTCCTCTGTCTTTATAGATTATGATTCGTATCACGTAGCTTGTTACTAATTTTCCGATAATAATATCCAGCTGTTATCAAATCTGTTCGGTAGGCTCTGTGGGAACTTTTTTTTCCAGTGGACCTTTTGTTTTTGCATATTCGTGCCAACTTGTTTTTATTGTAGATATAATTTCACATCATATCTTGTACTTTGCTTTTCCTGCTTACTTCCCCATTTCTTTATCTGTCTTATATCAGAGGGTATGTTTACTATATTCTAACTTAATCAGTTACGTATTTCGAAAAATTCAATAAATTGGTGTGGCCACCAAATTTTTAAAAACAAATTTGTGCAAAGGTATGTTATTAAATAAATAAACAGTGGCGGATGCTGCAGGGAGGCCAACGAAGCACTGCCCTCCCGTGACAAATTTCTTTTAAGAGATAAATTAATTATAAATACCTAATTTGTATCTAATTTTTCTGATTTGTTTTATAACAAATAATATGTTTTCGGAAGTAACAGTCCGTATCCTCAGCGCTGAGTTAAAAATGGCAGTGTGACATACGCTCCAGGGCATCTCGCTCTGTATTAGGGATCGAGCAATGAAAGTGGCGGGGGTAGACAGCGGGTATATGTCAGCGAGAGGGCACTTCTCTGCGGTGCCGATGACGCAAGTCCAGTATGTAATATACAGCGCTGAGTATATGTTGTAATTTCTATCGGTGCAATAACAACTATGAATTGCATTAGTAACATAATCGCAATGATAGAAAATAACACACTGAGATCACAATTCGAAAACTAATAAAACCGTGACGAGAAAATTCAACAGAAGCTCTTACAGTTTATCAGACTGGTTGTGTGGATGTAATGTGCAAAATGCTTAATTAGGAATTCTCCACAAAGTGACCCGGCCTGGATTTCTAAAGGTATTAGGGATTTAAACACTTTGGTAAAAAACTAAAAAGACATAAAGTAGGTGAAAAACATCTTAGTAATATGATAGAATATTCAGTTTTGGGGAAGGTAAATATAATATGCCAGCTGAACACTGCATATAAATTAAATATAATTCTGCACAATGAAAACGTCAGTAAAAACAGACATATTTTTGGAAAATTAATAGATTGCATTAAGTTTTGTGGCATGTTTGAAATCGCTTTAACACAAGACAGTGAGAATCCGGGGATTTTTCGTGAATTAGTTAATTTATTGGCAGGAATTGACAGTACAGTCAAAAACCATTCAAAATGAATTGCTGGACAGTATCTACGAAGTTTCTCGCGCTTTGATTCTAGACGAAATTAACAAATCCCATTATATCGCTATACAAGCAGACGAGACGACAGATTCGGCTACATTTTCCCAGTTATCTTTTATAACTCGATACGAGTTGAACGGAAATATACAAGAACGATTTCTGTGTTTTCTGCAACCAGAGAATCATAATACTGATGGCACTAACAAATGTTTATTGGAGGAACTTAGGAAAATTAAATTGGACCAAACGCTTGCAAAATTAATATCCCAAAGCTACAATGGCGCCTCAATAATGAGTGGTAAAAACAACGGTGTTCAGGCAAAAATTAAAGATATTTACAAAAATGCAAATTATATTCATTGTTACGCGCACCGGTTAAATCTGATAGTTGAACGGGTTGCCTCACATAACAAAAAAGTTAAAGTTTTCTTTTGCAATTTTGATGGTTTTCCTACTTTTTTTTTACAAGATCCCCAAAGCGTACTGCTATACTGGATGAGGTTGTGAAAAGTCGACTTCCGCGGGCTGCACCAACCAGATGGAACTTTAAATCAAGATGTGTTGTGAGTGTCTCCAGATATAAAAAAGATCTTATCACTTGTCTGACGCGGATCATAGATGATAAATCTAGTGACCAGTCGACAATAAGGAAAGCTGTAGGATTGAAAAACATTTTAAATGATTATGATTTCAATTACTGGTTATAGTTTTTTAATAAAATCATGCCGCATTGCGAAATTCTCTACAACCAATTATAACATTGTCAAATTGGCAGTATTAAAATACAGTCTAGTGTGTCATCATTTAAATCGTGAAAACTCAGCATGTGAGGAACTCAACTGATTACGATTATTACAATGAAAATAGTGATAACGATGAAAAAGAAGAGGAACATTCTCGACAACGGAACAGAGGACTCAGTTATGAAAACAAACACAAAATGGTTGCTAAAGAAGTGTGCGACATCATTATTAACAATATTGATGACCGTTTTTTGTTCAGTGATCACCTATCTACAGCTCTTCTTTTTCAACATATCAATTTTTTTCCCCCGAAACTGAATTCCAGATAGCCGTCAAGACTTTTAACTTGGAATCAATTGCTTTTAAACATGAATTGGTAGTTTGGTATAATAGACCAGATTTTGGAACTGCTTCATCTGCTCTAACATTACTGTAATGTTTCTATGAAAATAATGTAACAACTACATTGCCGAATCTGTGAAGCTATTGAAAATAATTTGCACCATACCGATGACAACAGCTGAAAGTGAACGGTGTTTTTCTACTTTGAAGAGAATAAAAACATTTTCTAGAAATACCATGCAGAAAAGCAGGCTATGTGCCTTAGCAATGTGTTCCATTGAAAAACTATTACTGACAGGAATGAATTAGTTTTTAATCATTTTGCTGATCGTAAGGAACGGCAAATGGATTTTATTTTCGAACAAGTTAATTAAATAACATATTGAGTTTATTTTTTTGTCTGTACTTAATTTTTGATATTAAACACTCAGGCCCCCCGGTGCCCTCCCGTCCCAAAAAATCACGGGCCGCTACTGCTTTAGAATAAATTTTTAGTTTTCATAAATTTACCTATATACTGCACAATTTAAAATATAAATAAAGACCTGTTTCTTGATAGTATTATAAGTTACACTTCCGGACCGAATTCAATTTTTTTTTGTATACAGAGGTTGTGCCAAATTAAGTGCTGTGTTCCAAACAAATCTGAGTGAATAGTCTAAATGGTAATATTTACAAAAAAAAAATGTTTTGAGTAAGATTCCAAAGCAAATTTATGGTCGATATTTCCAGAAAGGTTTTTACAAAAGTTGTTGTAGTTTTTACAAATTTCATGAAAGAAATTATTTACCAAATATTTACAAAATCGTTTTCGGGCTTAGGTTCCTTTAGCTTTGTTTGTTGGAAATCTCTAATTCTGAAAATATTTTGGTCAATTTTCTATTGCTTCATTGACTTTTTGGTTCATTCTCTGATATTTTGCTTAATTACATAATATATCATGTGAACATTCATTTCATATGTTGATTTTAAGAAATGGCATGTTTTGCAGAATACGTCAAGTTTAAACATACAAATGTGAGAGTGCGGGCGGTGATTGTTCCATTAGGAGTGTGTTGGTGAGACAATCGCTGTGAGTTTTTCGCGTGAGGAACCCCAGGGACATATTCTGGCACTCGGTGCTGTTAGATGTCCTGGATTAAGATGGGGTGTGAGGAGGCACTATTTTTCAAAAAAAAAAAAAGTGCAAAAGAATAGTTGTTCCAAATTATATTTTGATTATTTGTTTACTTCATAAAAAATATAAAAAACCTAGAGTTGACTAGGTTTGATAACAACCAGAATCACAATAATTCATACATTTAATTAGGCACAGATATGGATAAAATTACGTTAGTGATGATTAAGTTTTCATGTTATATTTCATTTTAATATATTTCTGAAACGAATGAAGGAATGGATAAATGCAAACAATACGTATATCCTCCAACAGGAATCACTCTAATGCATTATACTCAAACCAAATAAAAGAAATATTTTGGTAAATCAATATATTTTTGGTTAAATATGTGTCTCTCGTCATACATTTTTGTTTCTTTTTTATATCACACGCTTTTACTTTCTCGATAACCCTCGTACCTATATATCTTCTTTATCATAACCCTGCTCTACATTTAATACATTTTGGAACATTATTTTTTGGGTGACATTTCTCTATTGCTTATTATTTATTTTTACTTTTCAGATTAGCCGAATCGATATGCAGATGCCGAACAAACATTACTTTGAAGTCGATATGACGAAATTTGCACCGCATGTCCTAGAAAATTGTGACAACAAAGAAGTGTATTTACCAGTTGATAAGCCATCTGGCATAATATATGCCGAATTGATAAGAAAAAATACAAACTCCAAACTATAAATTATAAATATTATTGTTACGTTAGGATAATACATACTATTTTTAAATTGCTTTTGATGTTATTAGTTTAGTCGTATAAACATTTAGCGTTTTTAGGAAAAACGCATACATTGAAACTTTTTTAATAAATCACTTGAAGAATTGAAATTCTTCTTTTTCATTTGTACTTATTACTTATTCAAGGGTTTTAATAATTTTGAATTGTATAAATCCAATTCATTTAATCTCTAAGCACTGCAGGCAAAAATGAAATATAAATTCTGTTTTTAATTTATTGAAATCAAATGAAATAGAAATTGAATTGATCGCAATTTTACACATAATCTCGTGATTTAAAATAACATTTCTTTGCAGACATACAGACCAACACATATAACGTTTGGAGTTGCGGCAAAAAGTTGTAGCTGCATAGAAGGCTAAATTAAATGTAAAATGGAATTCTAAATTTATTGAAATAATATAAATGACAATGGATTTTATCTTTCGTTTTTACATAATGACGTTGTTAATTAAACAGTCTTTTCTGTCAACGAATAGGAAACTAATATGCGGTTCACAAACAAGCTGTCATCAGTATTTTTGTAATTTTCTGATCTTGTGAATTTAATCACATTCAAGAATAATACACGGAGCGACTTCAATAGTGATTATGGTGTAGTAAAGTAATAATTTTTAAGAAATGAAAATGGCATATAATAAATTTTAAATTTTAATGTGTTGCTATATTTAGAGCGTAACGTTGTTCTTTATTTTTTGAGTCTCGTTTATGTTAATTCATTGCGTTTTAAAATAAAAACGTATCGGTTCCCCACTATTATTTGGCTAAGTTCTAATTATAAGTAGAATACATTTATTTGGTTTGAAAGTTATTAAATTAACTTATAATTGTATAGAAATATTTACAGTCTTTTGAAATCTTTTCTTAAAAGGAAAATCTAAAGATTCAAATATTATCGAAAATATTTCAAAGTCTTTTCAAATTATGTTTTGATAAATCTTATAAATTGAATATTGTTAAAAAAATTTAAACTCTCCTTAAATATTTACAAGTTCCAAAGTTTCGTGTGGGTTTTCTTCTGCCCATGTGTGATTATTATGAAAATTAATAATAGCATACCCGGAGAAATTAGCCTCGTCAGCGTAGAAAACTTCATTGAGGATTTAGAGTGATTTTCTATTGTCTCCATTGACAAAAAGCCAATCTCTGCGGGAAATCTACCAGCAAATGTGCATGTACCCATTGTATTTGATACGGATACAACAGTTATATGATCAATATCCTCCAAACTGTGGACTGACTTATATTTAAGACAGAGGCAATTTTTCTGGTGCTGGTAGTAAGATGTTCCTCAATTTCATTTAGTGCCACTTCTTCCATCCATTTGTGGAGTTCTAACTGTACGTGGATGCCCGCTCTCTGCCGTATTTTTTTAAAAATGTTCCATTTCACTAAGACTTCAGTGAAGACGGGCAAATATCGAATGATGTGGGATAACACGGTTCGAGTATCGTTCTTTATAAAGCCGTCTAGCTGCACGTGAATTACCATTGGCACGACCGCAAACAAAGTGTATATCGCACATCCCAGCATTGTGTAAACAGGTGTGATATTAAAGCTTGTTAGTTATACAATAACAAAATTTAAATGTACTATTAAACATCCTATAGCTTTAAAACTTTGCCGTTTAAAACATATGAACTTTTATGACCATAATAACTCTAGGAATCAACAAGAAAATTTGTCGCATATATTTAGAATGACCCTATATATATACAAATTGAACCTAAGAGAAGTTTGTTAAGAGATTCGTTGAACATCTCTGCCGTTTGGCATCTTGTATCAATTTTATGCACGAAAGCTTTTGTGCATTTTTTGGGTATTACCTAAAACAAATGTATCAGTACTGGCTTTAAAAACAGGTTATTGATTAAATAAGGTGAAATAAATCAATGGAAAAATAGCACGTCATGCAGTGATAGAGTGCCAAAGAGTTAGGGTGTTTTATAATGTTATTTTTTGATATGACAGACGAACATGCAAGAACATCTTCAACTAGGTAAAGTTTTGTCCCAAAGTTTTCGGAAAATGTTTAGATGATTTGTAGTTGCACTAAATGACGTTTGGATAAGTTGTCGCTGAAAGTCATATATCACAATTAACTTTTTTAATTATGACAGTTTAGTATTTGTGATTTGGTCCAGCAGAATGTCTTATACGCTTGATATTCCTAAAAGAATTTACAATCTAGTTGAGTGAATGCGCAAGAGTGATATTATTGCCATTTATGGTGAAGAAGACATTTCTTTATCAATAATTTATCAAACGATAAGAGGATGGGAAGACGAAATGCCATGCTTTAATTTGCCCAAATGTGAATTTTGAGATAAGTGAGTAAGCGAAGAATTCTTGAAGGACTTAAGGACAGAGTTGGAGTCTCACAGCGAAAAATAGGTTAAAGATTCGGCGTTTAAAAGACCAATATTTTTCGATCAATTTTCCGAAATAACGTGGTGTTTCGAAAACGATGGATTGCACCAAAATATGCCGCTGCCCAGTTAGAAAGAATAATCAGGTGTTGTCGTTCGCTGAGGCGCATCCATTTTGTCAATGGCAATGATGGTATCATGTTTTGGCCTGATCTAGGTTCATGTCATTACCCTAGACTTAAAACTATAGACTGCTATAACCCAAAGAACATAAACTTTGTTCCTAAATTAGACAATTCTCTCAATGTACCTCAGGCTCGGCCAGCAGATTAATTTTGGTAAATATTGACCAGAAAAGTATATGAAAATGGACGAGAAGCTGCAAATAAAGATCAATGACGACGTTGAATTTTTCAAAAAATGCGAGGAATTGATCCTGTTCTTGTCCAAAGAATGATGGTACAAGTCAGAAGAAAACTCTGACGGCCAAAGATAATGGCACACTATCAATAACTTAAAGATTAAGTATTTATTGTTGTATTTATTTTATTGTTAATTGTTGAAATATATAGTTTATAAAGTAAAGCAGCTTTGAGAAAATTATCAACATCTAAATTTTTTCCGAAAACTTTGTGACCATATGTTATGGACATTAGAAAGTAGAACAAAACGGATGGTTGTAAGAACTTCCATAAAGCATTGATTCCTTGTTAACAGTTCGTATATGCATATGTATGTATTTACAATGACGCTTTACTTTCTCTCAGTAATGCATACATCATAAACATGTAAACATGTATATATTAACGATTTTATAAACTACAATGTATTATCGCCTCAAATTTGTTTGACAAGTGTAATCATTTCATGAATTGCAAACAATAATAATCAATTTACATATTTTCTTGCCATTACAATCCATAATATCAACGACACACATAAATTATATTGTTAAGATTATGGACGACAGAAAAACAAGAAATTTCACATGTCAATGAAACTGATATATAGGTCATATGTTTTATGTATGTTTGTACGTGTATGAAAAATCTTAAATAATATTCTTGAAAGAATGGCATGAAGCCGTTGTTAGTACGTGACTTGCATTTTATACGAATAAAAACGTATATATGTACTAACATAGATACGTAGGAAAAAGGAAATATTTAGAAATCATATATTCATCACCTGATGAAGCCCTAGTAGGGTGAAACAATTGTTGTGAATTAAATAAAACTGTTTTGAACTCAATTTGAATTTATTTCAATTTTTACTTGTGAATCATATATTTGCTTAAATTTTTTATCATTTCCATATCAAAATCGATTAAAATGAAATAACTGCAGTTAGAAATATTAAGAAAGGAAATGGTGTTAATCCTAAAATAAATAACAATAATAATTTATTTTCCCAAGTGACACTACAATATTTACTAAAAGATAAGCTACTAGAAAAATCTAATAGAAAAAATTCGCATATATAATCAATTTAAATAAATAATATCTATGACAGCAAACACTCTATCAAGCGATCCCATTAAACAACAAATAATATCATATATATAGGGCCCAGCAACGAAGTTTGAATCGTTTGAAAGTTAATCAAATATTGATTTGTTCAGTCTGCTCAGTAAACATAATATAGCAAACAGTTTTCTATTAGTATGGTACGATATTTCTATTGAGTAATGAAAAGAAAGTATTTTCATAAGCTACTTTAAATTTTAAGAATTGTATAGTATTAAAAGTTGAGCAAAAAACATATAAATTATATAAAGCTGCAAATAAAACTTTCATTGGAGAAATACGTAATTTTCCCTCGGTAGTGACTGCAAACATTAAATTTTATATTTTTAATAGATTTTCAACAGCTTTATTACTGACCAAGTACCTAATCTTATGCCATTTTGAGCTAGTGAACTCTATCTTAGAATGGAAGAGATGTCACTATGTTCTTCTGGTAGTTAGGTGTGTCAGGTGCATTAAACAGAAACAGATATAATGTGTAGTATCTATCGTTATCGCAGTGTAAATTGTTCTTCCATTGTGTTCCTAACTTGTGTATTTTGCACGTGATCGATGGAGCAATTTGCGTTTATTTAGGAAGTCTGTTGTAATATTAGGAACACTTGTCATACCAAAACTCATCCAGAACAAATGATCACAACACGAGTTGTACTTGAATTTTGATATCTTTAAAATTATGCTTCGAAGAACGTGTTGGGATTTTATTCAAACAAGTAATGTAGAGTTGGCGTTTGATGCATTCTTGGCTTAATATAGTCATAACTTCAATTTATGTGTCCGATGATTAAACGTAAACAAAAATGTAATCAACCATCATGGATTAATCAAGAATTTAAAAGAAAACTCTAGTGAAAATCTTTGGTTTACGCATCAAGTATTGCGGGAAACAGGTATTCAAGCAATAGAGAACAATATACAGGGTGTCCGGAAAAATGTGGGAAATCTTTTGGATGCAGATAGAACATCCAAATACAGGCCCCTCCTACGGAGATATGCGTCCCTGAAGGGCGCCGCTGGAAATGGGTTTTTATTGAAGTTCTTTTAAAGAAATTAATATAATTTAATAAAAATTTAATGCAATGGACACTAGTACGGACCTCTGAAAATAGTGTTCTTGAAACATATTTAGCTTTTGTAGTTTACCAGGGGCGGGCTAATCTTTACAACTTAGTGCTTAAATTTTTAACACTCTCTATGACAAAGACTTTAAAAATATTAAATTGGATAGCTTTTTTTTTTTTTATTGGAAAACTAGTTAATATACAATATTAAAACTATCAATTTGAGTTTGACATATCTTAACCTAAAAAAATTAATCTAAAATTCACCCAAAGGAGTTCTTTTAGTTACTTCTATTTTGTAGGAGATACACTGTACTCTGCTATTCACTAAGCACTGCAAAACTACACACTAAACTGCACCAGATCGTGTGGCTTAACCCTGTTCAGCCTTCTGACGAGATTTTGGACATCAAGAAGACTGTTTGCTTCGATATTATCGTGTTCAAGCAGTCTTGCCTCGTGTTTGACGGCAGATCTTCTTACTTCACTGACTACATCCCTGATTCCGAGATCTCTATGTAAATCACTGTTTCTAACGTACCAAGGTGCATCGACCATATTGCGTAAGACTTTATTTTGAAATCTTTGTATTTGTTTAAGATGGCACAATCCCAAAGTTGTATGCCATATACCCAGACTGGCTTCAGAATTTGGTTATAGATCAAAATTTTACTGTGTAGTGGGAGTTGCGAGTTACGTCCCAACAGCCAATAAAGTCCTCTGTACTTAAGATCCAGCTCAGTTTTTTTCTTCTTGACATGCTCCTTCCATCTCAGTTTAACGTCAAGCCTCATACCTAGATATTTGGCTGAGTTTTGGTAAGGGACAGTGTTACCATTTACAATAATAGGTCTTATATCTGTTATGTTTCTGTTGGTAAAGTTTATATGTGTTGACTTCAGCTCATTTAATTTTATTTTCCAGTCGTTGGTCCACTTCGAAATCCTATCACATGCTCATTGCAACTTATTTCTTGCCATTTGCATATTATTATCTACTGCTAAGATTGCCGTATCATCAGTAAATGTCGCCACAGTTGCGTTCCCCAGTTCCGGCAAGTCAGACGTATAAAGCAAGTAGAGGACCGGTCCTAGGACACTTCCCTGTGGAACACCAGCCTCAATCCTCTTCAACCCGGAGTACTCTTCCTCTATTTTTATTCTGAAAAATCTGTCAGAAATGTATGGCTTGAACCATAGATTTTAAAAAAGGTACTCTTGCTTATTGTCGTTAAAATGAACCGTTTACGAGAAAAAGTTTGCAAAAAATGTGCATTTTAGTTTTGTTTAGTTTAGTGGCAAACGTTGCTATGGTACGAAATAAATAAAATATCTGGCATTTTAGAACTTGTCATCACATCGTTGACACTTTGAATTTATTCGAAGTATGTAATACACGTTTATTGAGTATGCAAATATGCATCTGATGTATGGTATTGCGTCTTGCAATGCTTTAGGAGCCAGAAGATTATATCACGAAAGATTTCCTAATCGTGCTCTACCAAATCATAAGACAATTCAACGTGTTGACCAAACGTCTAAGAGAGAATGGTGGGCGATTCCAGTTATTAAGGTAATACATATCTTCATAATTTTAAGAAAGTTTAGAAAAAGTAGTACTGATGCTGGTGTGAGAAAAACTGTACGTATGCCGCGATTAGAGGAACGTATTTTAAATGCTGTAGATAACAATCCATCAACGAGCACTCGACAATTATCAGCACAGTTTAATACATCGAAAACAATAGTACATGAAGTTCTTCAAGAATTGCTGTTATATCCATATCATTTGCAAAAAATACATGAACTGATTCCTGAAGATTTTCCTCGTAAAATGCAGTTTGCAAACTGGGTATTGGATTAGCAACGTAATAATGTTAACTTCATGAGCATTATTCCTTTCATGGATGAAGCAAGGTTTACCAAAAATGGTATCACCAATTAACACAACACGCATGTATGGACTGATGAAAATCCTCATGCCACTATTGCTTCACATTATCAACATCAGTTCCAATCACTTAATATTTGGGCAGGAATCATTGACAATTTTTTGATTGGACCATTCGTTTTACCAGTACGATTGAATGGATAACTTTATTTGGAGTTCCTTCAGAACGCTTTTCGAGATTTAATAGAGCACTTACCACTTGAAACCCGCCGAAACATGTACTTCATGCACGATGGGGCACCACCTCATTTCAGCGTTCGTGTGCGGGAGCACCTAAGTAGCGTCTATCCAAACCGTTGGATAGGTAGATTGCCTAGCCTTCTAGATCTCCTGACTTAACGCCGTTGGATTTTTACCTATGGCGACACTTCTAAAAAATGGTGTATTCCACTCCGGTCGACACTAGGGGGACCTTCTACAGAGAATCACCTTCCATTGTGATGTCATAAGGAACACGGCTGGGTTATTGTTGCGGGTACAACAGTCCTTAATTCGTCGTGCCCGCGAGTGTATCAGACTTCACGGAGCCTATGTTGAACCCTCTTATGAAGTTTTTAATAATTCCGTTAAGGTGCCTCCGGAGACACCACTGCGTTTATATTTATATTAACTACTTTAAAATAAATTCAATAAAAGCCGATTTCCAGCGGCGTCCTTCAGGGACACATATCCCCGTAGGAACGGCGTGTAGGAAAACCTTTTATAGGAACTTGTCATCTTATTTGTTCATGTGCTATCTGCATCCAAGAGATTTCCCACATTTCCTGGACACCCTGTATAAATGAACAACTGTTAGTGCGAAATTTGTGAGCAGCAAAGTTTTTGCACTTGGCATTCGTAGTTGTATAAATGGATTGATAACCTCATTTATGGAGCAGATATACAGTACAGTATATACGTAAATGTAAACGAGGAATACTCTGTGCGAAAGTTTCTGAGCTTTGAAGTCCAGCAAAAAAAATTATCTTTGGGTTCTCTAATATTTCTCTTATATATAAATGATCTACATCACTTCATGAAAGCTAATTTTATGGTTAAGTGTGCAGACGACACTTCGATTTTGGTGTCTTCTGAAACGAAGCGTACTATGTTGATGAAAGACACAGCTATAAGTGAAATGAAGAAATGATATGATCTCAGCAACCTAATGCTGAATATGAACAAAACAAAAATTATACATTTCCTGGTCGGCAAAGAATTGATGAAGGGAATACTACTAAATTTCTGGGGATATTTCTGGAACCTGATCTGACGTGAGGAAGGCATGTGGAACACGTGGTTGTTAAGCTCAATAGTGCATTCTACGCCAAACTTATGGAAGTATTATGGATTCTTATCAGTTGTTATTATTTTCTGCCATCGGCGGATTCGTGTCGTCTACTATTTATATTACACAAAATAACATTTCCATTTGTGTTTGTGTAAATGTTAGTGCACGATCTTTGCTTTCCAACATAAAGTCAAATTTAAAACAAACAGTGTCTTTGATTATTATCCAACAAGAAAAAAACATATGTTTCGTGCACCGGTACATAAAACGGCGGCCTTTTACATTTCTCATGTATTGTTATTCATCTGCCTAGAAAGGTCTTCCACAACAAATGAGTGCAGTAATATAAGAATATTTTAAAAAAGATGAAAAGTTTATTGACAGATGTTTATATGACTACAGCAAACTTCTTTAATGTGTGTTTATTTTGTATTATTTATTGTTTTCACAGTATGTGCTAAATTGTATATGACGCAACAGATGTGGCATAGTAACTTAAACAATGTTCTAGATCTAAATAAATGATAACTAAAAATGTATGCGCATGTTATTGAAATTTATTGAAATCCGGTGCACACGTACGTCAAGATAATTGGGAGTAGATTCAATAAAACGGAATTAAACTGGAACTATTACAAAAGTTACGAAGTATGTAATTAAGTATGAATAGGTATATACATATATAACCTTATTTATCTTACGAAATAAAAGGTAAATATAATAAACTTGAAAAACCCATCACCCTTCTATACCTACGCCAATGATGAAAGAAATTTAGGAGTAAAAATTGTCTTTTTTGTTGCCGTTTTCGCGTCAACAACAGATGTTGCAGTTCACCATATGAATAGTGCTATTCAATAACTGCCTGTTGTTTACATTATTTCTTTGCTACGTCGTAATTCAAACTTGGCACGTCCGGTGTATACTAATAAAATATAATAGTCATCACAGCAAAAATAACATCATTAATATTAATAAAAACACTTCTGTATTCGTGTGATCAGGAGCCCCGCCTGCCCAACAACGTCAAACTGTCACAACATCCAGGTAGACTAGGCCGTCTGTATCTTCTATAAATATTCCTTCATTTCTAGAGCATGCCAGGCTGCTTCTGTAAGTCCTAATAGTTGAAAATAGCAGCTTAAGTTTTGGGGAGAGCCAAAGATCTTATCACAACTAGTTTCTCCGTGAGTCTGTTTTAAATAATGTGCCCGAACACCTTAGGGAACACGGGGTCCTTATTTGGTTTCTTCTCCGCGTCATGACCCAAACGTGTCCACGCTCTAATTGAAATGTACATTTATCACCATTCAAAATATTGATACTACACTGAAAAATTAATTGCCATTGCTAATTAGCGAAACGTGGACGAGTTTCGATTTCCTTGAATCTCATCAGTACGTTTTTCGCAATGACAATTTCATATCTTATTGTATATACACGAAGTGGTGCTAATGTTTGTGTGTACGAGATATTCAGTAAATTCGAAAAATCCTTTATTACAAACATGTCGGATCTATTTTTACTCCTCTTCTACAGACATGTACAACTCACAAAATACTAAGTTAGCAGCACATATAGTGATTTTTTCGACTTCCGACTACTGCCGTTAAATTAATTTGAACAATTAATTGGCAAGACGTGGATGCGTTTCGATTTTCTCGAATCTTATCAGTTTTTCTAAATGGCAATTTTATATCTTATCGTATATATACGAAGTGGTGGTATGTTTGTGTGTATGAGCTATTCCCTAAATTTGAAAAATCCTTAATTACACACATGTCAATCTAGTTTCACTTCTTCTCCACAGACATGAACAAATCATGTACTAATTTATATGCAGATAAAGTGGTTTTTTCGACTAACGGCTACTGCGGCTAAATTGAATTAAATAAATCGCTGTTGCTAATTAGCAAACCGTGGATGCGTTTCGATTTTCCGCTGTACGCGTGCGGATGACATTTAAGAAAATTGAAATGCATCCACATCTCGCTAATTAGAAATGGCAATTAATTTTTCAAATTAATTCAGCAGATAAATTAGTAGTTTTTTGTACATGTCTGTAGAAGATAAGTGAAAATAGATCGACATGTGTGTAATCTACGATTTTTCGAATTTACGGAATATCTCATATACAATAGCATGCCATTGTTATTAGATTCTTAGATGATTGCACTTGATATTGTTGTTCGATGTTTTGCTTTTTGAGGAACGTATTTTACTCTTGTGACAAGAACTGAAAGCTAAGTACAATGTAGATTTTTTGCAACACTAATCCTTTGCATTTGATGTGAAATTCAAATGGTTGATATTTTGGATATCACATCTGGTAAATTAAAATTAAATAAAGGACAGACGAAACGCATGTATAATTGAAACTAATTTTATAAAGTAAACAATATATACTTCAATTATCTTTTTTTTTTAATAATATAATCACTAACAGAATCATGATTAAAGGCATCTTATTTGGAAATCTTTTCGTGCAAGTGGTCGTACGTTCGTTTTCAATTTATTCCTTAAAAAAATTTCTTGTTTATATTTACGTTTACTTCATTATCGAAATACTCCAGCGATTCTTAAAATACATATAAGCATGTTTACTATTTACCCATGTTTTTGAGTCGAGTGTTCATTAGGTTGTGAACTTGGCGTTCGAATAAATGAGGGTGTTTGTTCTTTCGTATAAAATATAGAATATAACATACTTAATTCAGAGCTTAGCACTTACATATTTGTAAATAAACCGTACTTGACACTGGATTATTAGATATTTATGAACGTGTACAAAATAAACAAGAAACAAGCTTTAATATTAAGGAATGGTATTGTAGTCCAGAATATTTCAATGCCAGGCTCAGCATTTACGAAGATTCATTCCCTTATTTTCGATGTTATTTTGTGGTTAAGTAGATATTTAGTTTATCCAGAAAGAAAATTGTTTTGCATTATGTGCCTCCTTTAGAGAAAATAGGCGTTAAGAAAAGCTAGTTTGAAGGCATTGCTAAGTGTTTAACAATCCATTATTATATAAATTCATTCATATGAGAAGCATGCATAGGCAATACCAGATTTTATCACGTGAAGAGCCAAGTGATTATTAAGTTTTCTCTGTAAGGGGTGGAAATTCTCCATAAAAAATTAGTCAAGTATTTTTAACAAAGTAAATATTTGTATAAAATATGTTTATATACTGTTATCAGGTGGTTCGTGTTTCTTGTCAAATAGTACATATCAGTTAGATTTTTAGTAAAATAATCCTTCAAAGTTGCATAAAAAATAAAAAGATATCTGATGAATATTGCAAATATTTATATTAAAATATCGAATGTTTGGATATATTATTTGAGTAGGACAAACATATACATAATCAAGTTTGTAGATGTAGAAAGCAGTTCCTTTTTCTTTTTTATAATCCATCAAGTAGTAGTTTGTTGATAAGAAGTATAATGACGTTAATGTCAATTAAATATATGTATTAATGTCGATAAATGTATCATAGTTTCGCGTTTATATCAAGAGTTCTGATAATATGTTATATTAAGTACAATTAGCGATTATTTATTTTTAAGTAATATTATGTATGTTTACATACAAAAATAGAAATAGCTGTTTAGCGTCTATAACTTTTGTTTCTAAATATATTATTATTCTATTTATGTAGAATGAGTCAATTGCAATGGCATTTTATTTTCTTATAATATAAAGAAAGGTTTTTTACTTTGATAACTTCCATATCCCCCCTTCCCCCTCTCTCTCACTCTCCCTTCTCTCTTTTTTCTTTCTCTACGACATCTACCACAGTTTTCAGTTCAAATCATCAGTATCAAACTTTATATCTAAGAGTATATAGTCATCCTTTCGAAAGCTGATTAGATTTTCATTGAAATATGTATACCGAAAGTAGTAGTTTAGTTTATTGAAAAAATTAAATTTTACTAATATCCCGTCAACTACTAAGTAGAGATAAATATTGAAAATATAAGGAAGTGTTCCACAAGTGTTTTGAAATTTTCTACAGGCAGTAGATCTTTGACTTTTATCAAAAAACAATTTTATATAAATATCTCACAAATTGTGTACTTAATATTAGTTTATTAAGGGTATGAACATATGCAGAACTTACTACAGTCGAACCAGAAGCAACAATTTTACTTTTAATGAAAACAAGTTTTATTCTAGTGGATATTGTAAAATATGTGTTCTATCAAAATTTATTGAGAATATGAATGTGTTTAGAGCAAATTTAGAACACTTTTTATATAATGAAAATCAAAATTCGGATCTGAAGTAACACTTATACTCGTATCGATAAGCAGTTTTTTTTGCCAATATCTAGCAATTTATATGGCTTTATAACTGTAAGAGTATATAGGCCTTAATTTGGAAGTGTGTATACACAAGTGTTCAAAATTTGAGATAGGCGGCTGAACTATTAAAAAAAAGTATTTGATATAATGGGCTACAAAAAAATCTTGATTTAAATAATATTCCAAAATTTAAACACCCCTAGCCGCTGTAAATACCAAGATTATTATTACATATTAGACAAACATGCCCCAGGTAAAAAAGTCTTAGAATGCAGTTATAGTAGTATAATCAAGAATTTTGAATTAAGTTATAATGAAAAACCCATAATTTTTTTGTATCTATTTTAAAATAAATAGAATGTATATTACAGAAAAAAATCAATGAAAGATACATACTCGAAAATACTCTATAAAACCAAGATCTTAATGAAGCATTCATTCTCATCCTTGAAAAATAAAATAAATTCCGAAAGCCCCAAACATTTGTAGAACAGCAAAAAGATTTATTTGTAATGCTGACACATGAATGTTATCGTGCAATAAATCATAAATGAAGAATATTGAAATATATTTACTTCTATATGCCACATGTATTTTCTTTTACGAAGCAGTGAAATATATTTACTCAAACTTAGGTATTATAAAAATTGAATATAATCCCTCTTTATTTCGTGTTAGAATTTATTAGAGTGGACCAGATAT
Source organism: Amphimallon solstitiale (assembly GCA_963170755.1). Taxonomy (NCBI): domain Eukaryota; kingdom Metazoa; phylum Arthropoda; class Insecta; order Coleoptera; family Scarabaeidae; genus Amphimallon; species Amphimallon solstitiale. The sequence continues at coordinate 117,710,625 of OY720679.1, forward strand.
ATCTTCCATATAGCTGGTCTTACGACCCGACAAAGCTTTTTGCCGCGAGTATACATTCCATGCAGATTTAGTAAGAGAATAAAAATATTTAAAACAAAACTTGGGGCAATACATACATAGGTATAAAAAAACCGATTGGTGCAAATATTCATAATAGGTTAATTTAAAACAAATAACAGATCATAACAACTAACAAACAAATTAGACTATCATTGGTGCTATTTGATAACAGATTACATTGTCAATATGTTTTCGTCTAGTTGCAGACGTTGATTTAAAACATTTTTATGGCCAAATATTTAGGATCTCAGATATACATACAAGGCAGTGTCGTTTGTTTACAAAATCAATCTGGTTATATGAAAGCTTATACTTTTACACAGCTTCTTGATTACTTGTAAAAATATGCACAGTATGCAGTAGATAATAAAATACTTTTAATACATTCAAAGCATAAAACCCTTGAAGCTATAAAATACACCAGAAGATATGGCATAATACTGCTTCCATTGCTGCTACTTTATTCGCACTATATGCAACCAGTGCAGTTTTCTCTCTTTATGACTTACTACAATGAGAAAATAAATTTGTGGCTTAAAGAAAGCCCAGGAAAACTTGCGCCTCTCTATAACATGGATGCTTTGTTTTGCAAAGACTTATAGCAGTACTATAAGGCTTAATAATGGCCTGATCGGTTTCAAAAAGACCGGAATTTTCCTCATGAATCCAAATATTTTCCACCACTGAATGTAGTATGCCAACCAGTTTTCACAATTGCTTCGAACATGAAAAAGCACCACCACCTGAAATAAAAAAAAATGTTGCTCTAGCAAAAAACCATTAAGAGACCCAGTTATACCTAACAATCAAAATCAAGATGAGCAGCCAACAGTAAGACCGTCAAGTGTTAAGTGAAGTCGGTGTTTACTTACTCCAATGTCCAATTAGACTATTACTAAAGAAAAGGGTAATAATGCTCGTTCACAAGCTTCAGAAGACTAAGAAAGCAATAAAAGAGAATTTCCAACAGTGACGATCATGCATCTTGCATTTTTGTCTTAGAACTCTTTAGCCAGATTATTCTTAAGGAGCAATAGATTTAATGGTATTCGTGCAAGAAATGGCTATATAGTGTAGTAGTTACTCTGAAACAAATAATGAAATGTGGCCACCCCACGACTTTCTTATATGTATGAGCGTTTCAAATTATACAATATTGTTCTAATTTTTTTTAAATACTTAAAAATAAACTTGTAAGTGTTTTACTTCAAGTCCAAATTTTATATTATTATTATATAAAAATTATTCAAAATTCTATGATACTTCTATTCTCTTAATAAATGGAATGCATCCTTTGCGAGATATTCGAAAGAAAGTGCTACTCGCTAAGGACAAAAGTATTATATCCGGTCTGAATTTTGAAAATTCTTTTATACAAAAGGTATTCAAAATTAAGGTTTAAATACTTATACCCGTAATGTACCTGTCTAAAAGCCATGACTTGCGAAATATTCGTATAAAACTGATTTTCGATAAAAGGAAAAGACCTACTTCCGGTAGGAATTTCGAAAAACTTTTCTAATAAAATTCCTCTCAATACGTCTTCTTTTCTCATAAAGTCACAATCTGCCTTTCCCCTGGAGATGACTCACCATGTATATACATATACAGCGTTAGTAAAAAGTCCCGGAACGGTCGAATAACTTTGTTATTTGAAAATTATGATTTCTGAAATTTGGTATGGGGGGTATAGTTAATATAAATGCATTTTATGCAATACAGTTAATATTTTTTTCGCTTCCGGTTTAATCGGCAATACGTCCAACTTTTTTTTTTAAATGGAACGCCCAGATTTTTTTAACACTTTTGAATGCAAAATAAAAAACTACGCTCAGGAAGTATTAAGATGTTTATTTTTATTCACAAGAAAACAGTTAAAAAATTAAAAAAGTGTCCTAATACAGAAAAATCAAGGTACCTTTGAAAAAAGTTGTTGTTTAGTGTTTGCATTCTTTTTGCCGTCACATTTGACAATTTTAAAAGCGTTTTAACTTTTGCATCGCTATAAATTTACTTATTTTAGACATTGACACATTTTAAAATGGCAGTAAAACTTACTGAATCAGAACGAATTGAGATATTAATGATGCGTGGGTACGGTGATCGTCAACGTTCTTTTGAAGAGGTTCGTATTTTATTTAATACTGTTTATTCGGATCGTCACATTAGTAAAAGTACGGTATGCCGAACAATTCAAAAGTTTGAAGTCTTTCGTCAGGTGAAGGATTTACCTAGAAGGGGACGTCCATTAACAGCAACAGATGAAGAAACTAGTTTGAATGAATACAGTGGAAGAAAATCATCACATGTCCACAACATAATTAGGTCAAATTCATGAGATCTCTCAAAAATCTGCTCATAATATTCTTAAATCAGCAAGAATGAAAGCCTATAAAATGTATCCCGTCCATGAGTTAACTGAAGATGATCCAGATCGTAGACTACAATTTTGCGAAACAATGACGGAATTGATCGAGCAGCAGCCTAATGTTTTAGATCACATAATTTTTTCAGATGAGGCAACGTTTTGTCTCAACGGCACTGTGAACAGACATAATTGTCGCTACTGGTCAATTGAAAATCCGCATTGGATTGAAGAAGTCCATACACAGCGTCCTCAAAAGGTGAATGTCTGGGCTCGTCTTGTTGGAAACAACATCATAGGACCATTTTTTATAAGAGGAAATTTAACTGGCAACGTCTACTTAAATTTATTGCGAAATGAGGTTGTTCCAGCACTTGCGGCCCTTTTTCCAAATGCAAACATAGGTGATCACCCTAATGCACATTTTTGGTTTCAACTAGATGGAGCTCCCCCCCATTTTGCGCATAATGTCCGCGATTATTTGAATGAAAATTTTCCGGGACGTTGGAGCGGACGTAGAGGAGCAATCGAATGGCCAGCACGTTCGCCAGATCTCTCGCCATTAGTTTTTTCTTTTGGGGTCACTTGAAATGTCAAGTGTACAAAAATCGTCCCCATAATCTTGAACAATTGGAAGAGAGAATAGTTCAAGAAGCCAATCGCATCACTCCAGAACAAATACAAAATTCAATAAGAAATTTTACTGACCGTTCACATTTTTGTCAAATTGTAAATGGAGCGCATTTTAAACAATTATTGTAATCGCAACCTGAATAGACAGGTATCTTGATTTTTCTGTATTAGGACACTTTTTTAATTTTTTAACTGTTTTATTGTGAATAAAAATAAACATCTTAATACTTCCTGAACGTAGTTTTTTATTTTGCATTCAAAAGTGTTAAAAAAATCTGGGCGTTCCATTTAAAAAAAAAGTTGGACGTATTGCCGATTAAACCGGTAGTGAAAAAAATATTAACTGTATTGCATAAAATGCATTTATATTAACTATACCCCCATACCAAATTTCAGAAATCATAATTTTCAAATAACAAAGTTATTCGACCGTTCCGGGACTTTTTACTAACCCTGTATATATATGCTGTTATTTGTACTATCTATTGCTAAACTTAGTACGTATACCCGTTCTTTTTATTATAAATATTATTATATTTCAGTTTTTGATAGAGTAAATATTGAGTGAATATTACAGATAAATAACATACACATTTCTTTGCTTGCTGAACTATTAATAGTTTTGAAAGTCATCTTTGGAAATAATATTAATTTTTATTTTAATTATGTATTAAAAGATTACGAGTTATACATGGTCACTAGGAAATATTTATTTTCAGGAAGATCTATTATTTATTTTTATCTAAAGTATAATTATTAGAGAAGCAACCTTAATATAAAAAGAAGTTAAAAAAATAATATAGGAAATTTTATTACATATGAACACTTCACTGTGTGCAACCCGACAAGATTGCAACACTCTTGCCTTCCCCGTACCTCACTAGGCTTCATTTTATCTATCAATAAACTGACATTATACCTTCTCTATACAGGTGTCCTAGAAATAAAAGGACGGAGTAGCAGAAATCGGAAGCTGTGTTGTGTAAAAACGTACCCTCAAAATATCAAGTCTTTATTCGTTCGCAGACGGCAGAAAAATAATAATAAAGAATTCAATTGCCCTTACGCCGACCTTGGACTAAATATCCACCTGCTTCACTTTCACAATCTGTCCTTTTCAGGACCACAATATTACTTGTGTTAAAAAAAAGGAGAAGAAATAGATACTTCATAATAAATATCAAACCATTAATTACTTTAATTTTACACCGGCTAGAAAAAAATAATTACATTCTTGATATTTACTACGATTTATTGAATATTCTAAAATAATAATAATCAGCTATTTCCGACTACAAACACATTAAAGAGCAACAACCTTCCTATTTTAAAAATAAAAATAATCTTTTATTGTCTGCAATGAAGTGCGTCGCCCATCTGGGTCAACAACCGACTACATAGCTGCGTTATCTAAACACATCGGGCAAAAAATATGTTTTATATGAATGAGTACCATTTAACGTTTTTTCCCGTTTTATACAAATAAAAGCGTATTTTTCTATGAATGCGTGTTCGTTTCTATTTACAAATGAGCATTCTTACGTGTATTTAATTCTGCGCCAGGTCCGTAATGTAATTTTTTTTATCTAAAATACAGCATAGAAAATAAATTTTTAATTTCTTCGTTATTGTGGTATATTTGGGCCTGTTTCTGTTCGGACTTTACATACCTGCCTGCTACTCCGTCTTTTTATTTCTGGGACACCTGTATATCTTACACACTCTAAGAGTATGACGCGTATTACATGTTTTGCATGTTGTAGATGATCTTCGGTAATTCCTTTTCCAATTACCTGGTACTGCTGCCGATAATATCAAACAAAAATTTGAAGCCCTTCTAAATAAGAATCCACGAATTCGTACGGTATCGTTGACTTTATTTACTGGTAACAAAGTAAATTTTTCGGAACCGGGGATCAATATGCCAAATGTAGATGTTGAACGATCGTTTTCAATGTATAAATGCATTTACGATCAAGGGACAATTTATACACACCTGAACATGTGGAACTAATGGCGATTTACTATTATTTGAATTCTTAATGTGAACAATGAACAGTCAGGATGTGTGATATGTTTTCTGTGCTGTTACTTGTTAAGTACTTGTTTCTCTATACATATATTGATTAGCTTGTAAAAATTTTAAATCAGGATTAATGATGTCCTCGATGCGTCCCTGGAATTGACGGCATGTAAACCTGACTTCTGATCTCTACAGGTAAGTAATGGGAATTTTATGACAAAATTCAAATAATGATACAAGTACGTGTTCTTAGTGTATCCCACAAACTAGTCAACTCTCATAGTTATGTATTTAAGATTGTTTTCTTAAACTCACCATTTCTTTAAAGTTACCTGTGTTTTTCAATAAGAAGTTTCTTATATTTACATAAACAACAATCTGGAAAAATAAATGTCATTCTATTATTCTTTTCAAACAATTCCACGTATCAGTTCATATTTATAATACAAATAACATCTATATTTAAATACTTGTGGTTTTAAAATACAATACCATTAATCTTCCGGCACGTACTACAATAAAGCCGGTACAGTCATCGGTTTAAAGTTGATTCATAAATTTCATCGAAGAAAGTGGTTTACCCATTATGAATACCCATTTCATAATCGGCAATTATTCTAGGTCATGGGTGTATAATCTTTAAACTTCCTCAGCACATTAAAGCCGCTTAACCCTTGTTTACATAAGGTAAATACTGACGCAGTTCAGATAGTATTGAAATGATCGCATGGTTAAGATAGATTCTATTTAGTTTTCCGTCGACTTTGCGTATGTGCTAAACAATATGCGTGTTTTATTAACAGTGTTGAGTTTGTGTTTTTGGTGTCATATTTCGGCTGCTGGCCGGGATTGCGGTGGTGTATTTGAAGAAAATGAATTCACGATAGAATCGCCAAATTATCAAAATAGTTTTTTTGGTAATGTTAGTTGCGAATTTATATTTAGAGGTGTTGACTGTCCTACAAATTTCGTCTTTAATTTCTTGGATTTTTATCTGCAAAATGATTATAATTGCAGTACGTCTGGTTTAATTATAGACGGTAAAGAAACTATTTGTGGTATTCAAGATGGCACTAGAGAGTACAGTAGCCAAAATGGATTACTTAAAGTTAATTTTTATTCAAACAATCTTGACGAGAATTCTAAATTTAGAATTTTCGTACAGAAATCGTCCTGCTATTACGGGCCTGCGAATCGGTATGTAAAAAGATCAATTTTTCACGATGATTGTAAATCTTATGAAACTTCTTCTTCGTACGATTCATCAATATCGCAGCAAAAATTCTCTTCTGTCCACTATCAGAATCCTCACCACTGGAAACATCAACACAATATGAATGAAAACGTTTGCTGTGCCGACATGTATAGTGACAAGAGTTTCATAATAACTAGCCCAAATTTTCCTCAAATAAAGAATACCCCTGTAGATTGCGCCTATCATATTTACAGAGCCAACGAAAATATCTGTAGGCTTCGTTTGAATTTTGTTTTTTATTGGAATGGTTATCAATCTAATTATGGATGTCAAAACGGTCATTTAGAAATTGATGGCCAGTCGATATGTGGTTGTAGGGTGGGCCTAAAACTTATATCTGTCTTTGGGACTGGTCCTAAAATAATTCGCTACAAAAGTAATGGTCAGCCATCTACAAGTTTCCATGGATTTGCTATTGAAGTTATACAAGACGAATGTACAACGAAGTATTCGCCAGATCAGTTCCAAATTTTAAACAAGAAGCCATTATTTCCTCTGCAAAGATATCGTAGATGGACATATCAGAATAATATCAAAAATAGCTGGCCTGTTCAATATAATTATCCCACCGGAGATGGCGTGTACAAGAATTCTCATACAAATCAAGCACCGATTTACTTAAACGATGTTGGAAGTGATGATGAGGAAGCAACATATACCGATATATCTCACTTTAACCCGTTCCTTCCTAATGGAGCTGACGATCACAAATGCAAAGTGTGGGGAGTAGTGCAATGGGGTGTTCTCACAAAAAAGGCGCTTTGGAAGAAAATACCGAAATGTACAACTACAAATACAAAATGTATAGAAATAAACAATGCACATGGATGTCTAAAATCTCCAGGATATCCGTTTTATTACCCGAACAATCTGAATAGATGCTACAGGTAAATTAATGATTTTATTTATATAATATACACATGCTATACGCATTCATATAAATCTAATATTATTCCAACTATATAATGTTAATTAATGTTGCTAATATAAGTTGTTCCAAATCATATGATACACATTTTAAACTTGCATTGGGTTAAGCATAATGTTGGAATTTTTATGAGCTGCACCTAGAATTAGTATTTATTCTAAATATAATATTCTGTGTTTTATTACATTTCCGAGTTTGTTCACAATTTATTTAAATTAATTTATTAAATAAAAAGTAAATCATCCTGCGATCTTTATTAAGACATTTTAGTTTTTCTTAATAAATTCACGTTTAAAAGTGTTTAATGAATTTATATTAAAACATATTACAAATTCTTCATTTTCTTTCGATTTCATTCTACAACGTTATCCAAGATATTCAATAATTCAATAGTTAAGTATATTAAGACGCAAAAACATTTTAATCTAAACTTTAAATATTGATATGACTAACTCAAAACTATTATTTAAAAGTATTTCTATATTGCTTTCACTTTCGGTTATACCTTAAATCACTAACAGTCCTTAGCTTAATTAAAATAGTATTTTTTTGTAAATAATAATAATAATAACTCGACTCTATATGGCTTATGAGGGTGACTTTATTAAAACATATTTCGTTTAAAATTAAATATTTTCATGGTATTTTATATTTGAGTTTCAATTTGAAACAACATGAAAGATATTTTTATTATTGATGTTAGATGTTAATAAACTAATTGTACAAATTGTATCAAAAGTGTATAGTTAGTTGTATCTGCTCTAAATTTGCCGGCCGTTTACTTCTTTTGAACAATTATTTATGTTTGTTAATTATACCCTGGCACAGAATAAGAAGGAGTGCTCCAAATATCCGGTTCAAACTTGAAACACATAGCTTAAAAATGCATTATACAACGTGATGAGATGTATACAGTTGAGAATGTACTAAAATGATTCTATAAATATGACTTTCTGGATTAATATAGAAAATCTACCAAAAATCTACCAGGAATTAGGAATGCGATATTTGAAATAACCTATTTTGATAGTCAAATATGTATATAAATATTTCATGAAATTTTGTTTTCAATATCACGGCAATGTGTGCACACTACGTAAATTATTGTTATTTAATATCAGGTGTGATTGCAAAATTTAAAGTAAAATGTAAAATACCTATAAAATGAATTATGAAAATATCTCTCTAAATTTGCAAAAATTAGTTATAGAAAATAGTGATTCACTGGAGCTTCTTTAACTATTACTATTTCCAACACAAATACAAATGCTTCTACAATTTCGTACATTAATCCATCTGATATCCTTTTTTCAAAGCAGGTAGCCCTTTCACTCTACGGGAATTCTCCATGATTATTACAGCATTATTTGGAAATTTACATAATCTATAAATACTTTTCCAGGAATGAACACACGAAATATCCATTTCATCAACTGTATTTATATCGTCGAAAAGGTTCTTCTTTATAAAAGAAACTCCCGTATAGTTTTTCAATTATGCCGTATAGTATTTTTCAATTATGTATCAAATTCTCTTTCTTTAAGAGGTCTTAGTTCGCTTGTTCCTTTATATTCTTTAATCATGCCCTATAAAAAAATGAGGTGTGGCCACCACACGACTTTCTACGTATAAGAAAGTGTTACTTACGGTCCGAATTTTGAAATTTCATTTATACAAAAAATATTCCAAATCCAACTCTAAATACTTTTGTACTCTTCATAAATATACAGAGTGTCCCACCGAAAACGAAACAGATTGAATATCTCGAAGGAGAAAACTTTTTTGAAAAAACGCAAAAACCGGTCAATTTATGATCCAAGGGGGTCACCCTTCCATCATATCTTCAACTGTGATACGTCATTCCCCTCCCCTCCATCACTATAACCATTACAATTTAAATAGGGAAAGTACTAAATACGATACATTTCTGAAAAGGTAATTGTACGGAGAATTCAGAAAAGTAATATTGGGTGCGCTATTATTGATTTTAGCGCCCTCTAGCGGGAAAAAACGGTAACGTATTCCACAATGTGACACATCTATTCAAAGCTAATTTTATTAGCAATTTAATGCACAATTGAAAAAAAATTAAATAATTAAAAAACCTTACAGAGCTCTAACATCAGAAACTACGAACTTATTACTTTACAAAAGACCCTGATCGTCTGTACTTGACAATGATGACAAATAAATGTCAAAAATATTACGTATTTAGTTGCTAATTAAATTAGCTTTGAAATGATGTGTCACATTGTGAATACGTTACCGTTTCTTTTTCCCGCTAGAGGGAGCTAAAATCAAAAATAGCGCGACCAAAAATCACTTTGCTGAATTCTCCGTACAATTACCTTTTCAATGATGTATCGTATTTAGTACTTTCCCTATTTAAATTGTAATGGTTAGAGTGATGGAGAGGAGGGGAATGACGTATCACAGTTGAAGATATGATGGAAGGATGTCCTCCTTGGATCAAAAATCGACGTGTTTTTGCGTTTTTTCAAAAAAGTTTTCTCCTTCGAGATATTCAATCTGTTTCGTTTTCGGTGGGGCAGCCTGTATATGAGTGGTTGGATTTTCATTGTACACTCAATATTTTCATTGAGAGTATAATATTTAAAAAAAACAAAATATGTCTGATACTATTATTTGCCCTCTTTCTAATCCTGTGAAATAGGATAATGTCGTTTGGAAAACAAAAGATAATCTAATTGTTTTTTTTAAATTGAACACCTTGTATATTATTGGATATTTTTTTTTCGCTGGGCAATGAATAACCCCATAATAACAAAAAATAAAAAAACACATTATGTATTGGTTAAAAAAAAACAATGGAAAAAAATAACACAAAAAAGCAAATATCCTATTGAAGAAATTGTTCAAAATGGCCACCATTTTGGTTGATACATATCTGAGCTCGGTGCAATAAATTATTTTTGGATTTTCTTAACATATCCGGGGTAATTTCCTGTGCTGCCAATTGTATTTTATTTTTCAGTTCTTCTAGGGTATTCGACAGAGTGCAATATACTTACCTTATTTTTTATAAATCCCCAGACAAAAAAATCTATTATTGAGAGGTCAAGTGATCTCGGAGGCCATAAATGTGGCCCTTTATTCCCAATCCAGCTATTTTCAAATTCTAATTGTAGAAAATTCGTCACTGATTGTGCATTATGCGGTGGTGCGCCGTCATGTTGAAACCACATTTGTGTCCGGATAGCTGAAGGCAGATTGTCTAAATATTCTTGAAATTCAGTTTCAAGAAAGTTTAAATATCGATTTTGAGTAAATGTGTCGCTATAAAAATAGGGTCCTAATGACTGATCCTCTATCACACCTATCCAGACATTTGTAGAAAAACGTATTTGGCATCGAGTTTGCTGAATCCTACGAGGATTCACGTGATCCCAAAAATGACAATTGTGTTTATTAAACACACCATTCCTATGGAAATTTGCCTCGTCCGTCCATAAAATGTGTGACAAGTACTGCCTTCCAGCATTTAATACCAAATTACAAAAATTCATCCGTTTTTGCAGTTCAAGCGGTTGTAAATTTTGCAATAAACGAATTTTATAGGGTTTCATTTTGTTTTTTTTAAGGACGTTCATGATTTTATATCTGTTGATGCCAAGCTCTTGTACAGCAATTCTAGTTGAAGAAGTGGGGTATGCTCTAAAATACGCCAAAATATTTACTTCATCATCTCCTTCTGCATCGTTTTGATTTATATTTTTATTTCTTACATTTCTTATTTTTTTTAAACTTCCGTACCTCACTAATGAAGTGTCTAAATTTAGAAATGTATTCCAATGCGGTTGCCTTCGATCAGGGTATTGATTAACATACATGCTTCCAGCTTGACGGCAGTTATCATTTGATAAATAAAAGCATCGTAACATATCTGCTTTCTCTGCATTAGTAAATTCCATTTTTAATAAATAATCTAGAGAAACTATCCCTAATGATTCACTAATCACTAAACTGTGTCACCTCATTAACTGGTATGCGAACTGACATTAAAAAAAAATTTGGTTTTTTACCCGGCCATATTTTCAAAGCATACTTTTTCTTTTTTATTTTTTGTTATTATGGCGTTATTCATTGCCCAACGAAAAAAAATAAATGATATTATATTCAGAATTGAATAAGCTATCAAAATATCCAATAACATACAGAGTGTTCAGTTTAAAAAAAAAATACATTATCTTTTGTTTTTCAAACGACATTATCCTATTTCACAGGATTAGATAGAGGGTAAAAAATAGTATCAGACACGTTTTGATTTTTTTTTTGAATATGATACTCTCAATGAAAATATTGAGTGTACAATGAAAATCCAACCACTCTGTATTGAATGCATAATTTACGACATATTTGCAAAATAACGTTATTCGGTAAGAGTAAAAGTGTTAGTTCCGGTCCGAATTTTGATTTTTTTTATACATTGAAAATTAAGTTCTAAATACTTGGGGTCCCTTTTGCATTTAATACTGATAATGTATTAACGGATCACGCAAGATTCAAAAATTATTTTGATTACTTTGTTGCGCAAATCGAATCTAACTTTCCTCCTCTGGGCTTCTGTTGAAACCAGTAGTTACTGAACATATTGCTGTAAATCGTTCAATTCCGATTTGAATGAAAGTTTGTATGCTCCCCATTTCGACGTTTTTAAATTCGTTAAAATATTAAAGGAATTTCAAATAAAATTAGAATTAATATTATGCATTTATCAATTAAAATAACAAATTAAACAGATACAGATAGAATTAAACTCATAGCTGAAAAAATAAATTTGTTTAAACAAGGGAAAATTGAACAGTGCGATTTTGTATAGATTACATTCTACCATTATAATAAATTTTGTACATAATTTGTGTTACAAATATGTAGCTTGAAGTTATAATTATCAGTAAGTTCTTTTTTATATAATTTATCAGCTATGTAAGTTTGTATGTTAATGATAATGCATTTTGCTAATGGCTATTTTTAATAGTATTTTAGTTAAATAACAACACCTGTCTTCCTTAAAGAAAACACGTAATAAAATCATTCCAAATTTCTTAGTATCGTACAATTTATATTCTCAAATGCGTCACCAATAGAGAGTATCGGCGCAATGAGGTCTTGATGATGTTAGGGACTGGACTGATACACAGGCGCAGTCGGGCTATCTGATCTGTAATATCAATTACTTTCCTATACGTAGTATAAGAAAGTATTATGATGAAGAAAAGTTTGGTCATAGAGATTTTTGCAGATGTTCACGTTTCCAAGTTGTCGGATACCGAAAAAAGTGTTTTTTACAAACATCTCTCTCTCTCTCTCTCACCACGATAGCGGCTAAACAACTAAAGCCGTCAACACCAAACTTTATATTTACGTGTATAATCTACCTCTTAAACTCTGGATAGATTTTCATTCTAATCGTTAAACCGGATTTAAAATAACTGATGAAGACAATTTCATAGAATACATTTTTATACGATGACTTTTATTATTATCATATCTTAACTAGTTGTTAAGTCATGTGTTAACTGAAACAGACCACTAAACCAAGAATTTCCTTTGTTAAATCCCAATATATACAGGGCCAAGAAGGAAGTTATAATTTAATATTCTTTTTTACATACAATTTTTTATTAGGCTTGTTCTGTAATGTCTATATATGAATAAATATCTGTTCAGAAAGCATGATTTGCTAGATATTTCCACAACAGGACTAATTTCCGATAGGAATTTCGAAAAAAATTTTTATAGAATATTTGTTCAAAAGACTAAAACACTACTTCCTGTAGGAATTCCGAAAATCTCTTCATAGGATATTTTTTCAAATTATCTTTTGGGTTTGAGTATTATGACAAGGAATAAGAGAGAGGGAGACTCAGAGAGAGTGAGAGAGAGAGAGGGGTATTTCCCAAAAACTTTTTAGACATCATTATGAAATTTTTACTTTCTTATATGTAGTATAAGAGGCATACATAAGTTTTTACAGTATATGTAAAATATTCAGCTTTAAATTGAATTTATTTGAATTATTTTACCAATAAATCCAAATTTTTACAGCTGCGATATTATATACAGGGTGGGTCATTAGTAGCCGCTTCTTCGATTGCTCTTTTGTGTTTTAAATAAAAGAAAAAGCAATTAGTGGAGGATCCATGGTTGCTTGTGGCGCATATTGTAAAAATACCTTAAGCTCTGGCGCACTTCCGGTTTCACCGGAAATGCACGGAACTTAACTTTTTTAAATGACTCACCTTATATATTTTTGGATTTTCTTGTACTACTTTAAATTGCCTGTTCAACTGTTCTTTCTTTTTCAAAATTGAGCCAATAGCTTTTGAGTTATTAATTTTTTTTGAAAATATTTGACCAAAACACGTGTTCAGAAAAAAATCATTTTCACATTGTTTTTAAAAGTAAAAACATTGACTTTGGTGGTGCTTGTAGCCAAGAAAATTCTGCATCATTTGGTAAAGTTGCACTCGACAATACCTCAAGAAACTTTGTTTTTTCAAAACCTACTTCCTGAAATTTTCACATACCAAAAACTTATTTTTTTTAAATGGAACACCCAGCATTTTATTGAGTCATTTTGTTCCTCTTACTATTCTCTTTCATTTTTGTTAACAATGTCCTATACCTATATATCTTTTCTAATTTTTGAGATAATCACTATACGAGCAATTAGCGGTCAATTAAAGAACTACGGGCGCTGTTCTCTGCGCCCAAATATTGGTCCAATAAAGGCTGGAATGCGGCTGACTGTCTGAGTTAACTGTTAAAGAAAGTCGGTATACATTTATGTCAAACTTATAAAAGCACCGCTACTAGTTATCATCCAAATGAATTATTCTTAACAAGAGTTAATAGATATGATTGACATTTTGGGTGAATCTGAAAGAAACTCTTTGCTAGCGTCCAGACACAGCGATCCCTGGTAGAAGTCAACCGATGCCATAAACCTTCGAAAATATAAAGTGGACGGTTTGAGTGAACAGAAAGCATTGAATATGAAAGAAAGAGCGGAAAAAGCAATAACTGGTGAGGATAAGACGTTTATGGTACTTACGAGTGTAGTTGAACACCCCCATACTAGTACTACGAAAATTAGTCGGCAGTTAGATGTAAGGCAAATTTGAGAATCCAGAATAATTAGGAAACACGAAATTCACCCGTAGCATGTTCATACACAGGGTTAGATGAAAGAAATTTTCAGAATCACTTACATTTTTGTCAATTGGCAGCAGGTAAATTATCCTGGCTTTCTCAATTTTTTGTTGTTTACTAACGAAACCTTCTATTCAAGTGAATACGTTCATCGTCACAATTCCGTTATTATAACACATAAAATCCCCCACTTTATCACACCTGTAAACTTTCCAAATCGTTGGTCATTAAAACTGTGGGGAGGAATAGTGGGTAGTTACATAATTGGACCTTATTTTTTTGATGAAAATGTTAATGGAGGAGAGTATCTTCGCTATCTACGAACGGATTTTCAAAACTTTTTGAAGACATTTTCAAATATGTCAGTAAACATAACCTTTATTTTATTTCGATGTTAACCAACAGTGTTAAAAATGAAATACTGCAACTGGACATTGCCGGAACTAAAAAATTGAAATGCGATGCTCTTCATTCTATAAAATTATTACTTTTGGGATAGTTGGATATAACATTTACTTTGTTTGACAGTTGACTAAGGAAGTCGGGCGGCATCCCTGCCTTCCATTGGTTCAACGAATATTTTGGTGCATAGAACAACAGCGCTGGTATTTCTTTAATTGACCGCTAATTGCTCCTATAGTGATTATCTCAGAAATTACAAAAGATAGGTATAGGACATTATTAACAAAAATGAAAGAGAATAAAAAAGGAACAAAATGCCTCAATAAAATACTGGGTGTTCTATTTAAAAAAAATAAGTTTTTGGTATGTGAAAATTTCAGTAAGTAGGCTTTGAAAAAACAAAGTTTATTGAGGTATTGTCGAGTGCAACTTTACCAAATGATGCAGAATTTTCTTGGCTATAAGCATCATCAATGTTAATGTTTTTGCATTTAAAAATAATGTGTAAATGATTTTTCTCTGAACACGTGCATTATTCAAATATTTTCAGAAAAAATTAATAACTCAAAAACTATTGGCTCCATTTTGAAAAAGAAGAAACATTCAAACAGACAATTAAAAGCAGTACAAGAAAATCCAAAAATATATAGGGTGAGTCATTTAAAAAAAAAAGTTGCGTGCATTTCCGGTGAAACCGGAAGTGCGCCAGAGCTTAAAGTATTTTTACAATATGCGCCACAAGCAACCATGGATCATCTACTAATTATTTTTTCTTTTATTTAAAACACAAAAGAGCAATCGAAGAAGCGGCTACTAATGACTCACCCTGTACAATTAAAATATGTAATGAAAAAAATTTGAAGTACATCCCCAATCTTTATTCATTATTAACGAGAGAACAAGTAGTGAATATTTTAAAAAGCGGGATAGGTATTTTTGTTTTTACGATAGTGCCTATTAAATTTGTCTTTGTATGGTATACGAAGGCTTCTTTGAAGTATTTATCTTTCATAAGCCGCGTTTTTGAAACTCTACTTATATTTAATATACAAAATGGTAAGCTGTCTTATTTCTCTTTTTAGATTTTTATATTGGTACTTAACAAATAATGTTCAGTTGCGTAACTATACACATTTTGAAGGCACCTTTTCAAATTTCTCTATGGAACGCTACCCTTAACAACTCAAAAACTATATATAAGTTAGATGATTCTTTATTAGTAAGAAGTTATAAATAAATAATTTGTGAAATTAATTTAACATTTTTGAAAAACAATGTTTTTACGTAGAAGAAAATATATACGCTGCTGTTCTATTAAATGGCAAATTATAATTTCGTTGTGGTTTAATATATTAATTCTATGCTAGCATTTTTTATCAATTAAATATATGTCGTGTCGTTTTAATTTATTCTATAATATA
This sequence comes from Amphimallon solstitiale, assembly GCA_963170755.1. Lineage (NCBI taxonomy): Eukaryota > Metazoa > Arthropoda > Insecta > Coleoptera > Scarabaeidae > Amphimallon > Amphimallon solstitiale. The sequence goes on from OY720679.1 coordinate 117,726,888, forward strand.
CTTACTGTTACAGATACAGTCCGCTCATCAAAAATCGGACAGTGATTTTACAAAAAGTACAAATATATTTGTTTCTTATATTTTTGTATGGAAGTATGATATATTGGAGGCGTTTGAATAGTACTAGATGGATTCGCCATTGTTATCTATGATCGCCTTACGACTTTTGGACATATTTTCCTTAATTTTTTTGGATAATTTATCTTTAACATCATTTTTACCTTACCGGAATGTAAAGAGTTAACTGTGATTTTCCGTCGTTAATCCTCTTGTAATGCCCAATTTTTGTTATTGAATCCAAATATATCCTTGGTTGATGTAAGAAAACAACTTCCGTGTATAGGACTTCAAATAACCGAAACCACACATTGATTTAATAGGGTATTTGACAGTTCGCTGGATAAAAGTTTTGCAGAACACAGACCATGCCCAGACATTCGCCTTATTAAGAGAAGTAACGTTGGAACAGTCGCAAATAATATTTTTGGTCGCCCATTCCAAGCATTTTTGAACGTGAATTTCGGAAAGTATTTGGAGCTCATGGATCTATAAAGCACTTTGGTTTCATTCAACTACCTTACTATTCTTTGATATTCTACATTTTCTGTGTTCCCTAATACTCGTTTTTCACCGGCTCTCTTCCTAATGATATTCTGTATCGTTCTTTCCTCCTTTGAAACGCTCCCTTACTTTTTCTTGTTTGTTTAATCACTAGTATTTCTATTCTACCTTGAAATGTTTCCATTTTCATTGAAATAATGTTTCTTGTTATCTTTGTTACTACTTCCGGTTTTATATCAAGATAGTATGTGATGTTTTCTGTAATTTTTTTGATAATCCGTATATTTTCTGTGTCCTAATAAAACTAATTTGTTCTTCCTCGAGTTTCTTTCTAATTTTGCAACCTTGTTTAATAAATCAAAATGACTTACCTTTATACTGTTTGCTTTGTCTTCCAAACACTTTGCTATTCGATTTTAGAGCTTCTGTATCACTACTATGTTCCTTCAATTCAATCTCTAACGCGCTAATTGAATTCTTTATTTCTTTCAGTTTTTCGTTCCTTTCCATTTGCACCTATTAGTTCATTAAAAATACTTCGCAATTCCTCCATTTCCTCCGTATTTACAATGTTCTTTGTCGGAATTCCGGTTTCTATTGCGCTACTCTTGAAAACTGAAGGGCAATCCTGACGTTTTCTACCTTTTCCTACGATGAACTTGCATTATAAAATAACAAGCATAAAATATTTGCAACATATTATTTCTTTTGCAGGTTCATGAAATTACCAGGTTACTGCTCGCTGAAGCTGACAATGTCAGACTTTATGCTACAGGATAGTTACCAATGTAGTAAGGACTTCGTACTGCTAGCGAACACTAACAAATTTTGTGGTGCTCGATTATACAATACGTATTGTAAGTATTACTACATTCAATTACTTTGTAAATAGATATGTAAGTGTCGGTTTTAGAAGCTAGTAAATTACTGCGAAAGAAATAAAACATTATTTTTCTTAAGCATATGTGATAATCGGTGAATCAAAATAAAACAGATTTTTTTTCTCTCCTTTACTAACTTTCATTACGAAATTGCAGCACATTTAACTTTTTCCAATGGAAAATTTGAGGATATGCTATTTGTAACGGACAGCTCCTTTTCATGTCGGGGATTTAAAGTGTGGTTCGAGCAAATACCTTGCCAATCTACAACTTATCCTACAACCTTCACAACTTCAACTACAACCACTAGTCCGACTACAACCTCTACAACTTCAACAACAACCACTAGTCCGACTACAACCTCCACAACTTCAACTACAACGACAACAACATCTACCACTACAAGGCCTACAACAACATCGCCTATTACGACAACAGAATTAACAACAACTTCTACCACCACTGCAGTTCCTGAAGTTTGTTATAAAGAATATAGACAACGGGGTTTCGTTATTGAACATTTTGGTTTTGAAAATAATGTCTGCACTTTTACTATAGTTAAGAGTAGCCCAGTAAGTTAATGCAAATATTTTAATAGCTGATACTAACTTATGAACTTTTAGGATGTTTGTTTACTTCATTTGCAATTTATAGTATTTGACCTCCCTTGCGAAGAGGAATATTTATTGATAAATGGAAATCGGTATTGTGGACAATTCAATTCATCAGGTAAGATTTGTATTTTTTTCATGGATGACAAAATAATAACTTTTAGACTTTTTATTGCAACCAGTTACTAGTCAGGCAAAATTTTTTGAAATTGAATAAATAAGCAAAAAAAAAAATTCTGGTACAAGTGTAGACAGGTACATAATATTAATTACGTTATCATGCGTTAATGTAAAAATGAAACTTGTTATATTCTATTGATCTTGATGTCCAATTAAAGGCATGTAATGTGTTACTATCATTTGATATGCTATTCCATAAGATACATTCAGCTATCGGATTCAACTATAATCCAGCCAATACAGAACATATAATGTCTTTTGTTAGCTCAACATGAGCTGGAAATAAAACTTTGAATTCTGGTAATAACAGAGCTGGTCCAGTTACTCATTTACTTTTTCGACTACTCCATCTTCGTCCTACTAAAGTACTTAAATTGTAAATTTTGTCGACTCTGCACCAAAATTATTTTCATTGTCTCATGGATTTTACTTTTTATACGTAAAATGAAGTATTGTGATGACGGAAGTCTTCGACCTCGAGATTTTTGCTAATGTCTACGTTTTGAAGTCTCCTGATATCGAAAACGTGGTTTTTGAAATCCCTCTCTCTCTCTTTCTGATCATGATAGTACCAAACTTCATATTTAAGAATATAATCTGTTTCTCGAGAGCTGATTAGTATCGGTAGACCAGAAGTAATTATTTATATTAGTGAAAATATAAAATTTCACCTATATTTAGTGAAACACTAAGTTTAAACGAATTACTAAAGAACAAAAATGTACTAAAAAATAAATCTGAAAAACATTCGATCAAGGAGGATTTTTAAAATTCCTATCGAAAGCAGGTCTTTTATCGAAAAGTAGATTTTTACGAATATCACAAACGTAACGCTGTTTATACAAATATATTAAGAGTATAAAAGTATTTAAAGCTTGGTTTTGAATATTTCTCGTATAAAAAGATTTCAAAATTCTGACCGAAAGTAGCACTTTCACTCTTGTCTAATAACATATCTCGCAAAATATCCTTTCTATGAGATTTATCAGTACAAGAATTTAGAGCTCGATTTGGAACAATTCTTGTCTAAAAGAAATTACAAAATTAGGAGCGGCTGTAACACTTTTACTGAGAGTTTCATTCACTTAAAAGATAAAAGTATTTAAAACTTAATTTGGAACAACTTTTGCCAAACCTCGGAAGGCACACACCTATAAGAAAGTCGTGTGTTGCCCACACATAAATTTGTTCTTGTGTTAAAAGTATTTAGAGTAGAATTTTGAGAAATTTTTATATTAGAACAATTTGAAAATTGGAACGGGAGGAAACACTGTTACTCCACTTTTACTCATAGGTTTAGTAAGAAGATAAAGCTATTTGAAACTTAATTTGGAAAAACCTCTATATAAAATATATAGTATAAGATAGTAATGTGGTGCCTTCACCTTCTTTTTGTCTACGTTTTTCTGCCTAGACATTGGTAAATCTAGTGTTAGGCTTGTCTACTACTTGATAAATGTGAAATAGCGTTCTGCGTGCAAAATTGTCTTGTGCAATACTGCCAGCAAAGCCTATTGCGTGTAAATGTTATTCAATTTCAATAAAGCAGCACATAATAATAAATAAAACAGCAATAATCCTTCAATCTACCCAAAACCAATTTTACTCAAATTATTCCCAAGAGCATTCTTTAAAATGTGATAAGTAAAGGTGGAAAGTTTTTCCTCTTGCCTAAGGGTACTAGTGCAAAAATTACTTGATGATTCATAGTAATCCCAATCCTGCTGTGCACTAGCCTTATACCTGAAAGTGAACAATAACCTCATATTGTCAGTTATCCAAGGAGTATATGATTTGGCAAAACATCGCGTGACAAGTAGTGCATGTCTATCGAAAAGATCTAAAACATCATAATTAAAAAAAATGACGGAAAAATTTTCCTTATTTATTGTACTTGAACGTTATCCAAACAATTACTTAACATAATTAACATTTGCTTATTTGAGGCGTTGCTGTCCTCAACACTATAATACTATGAATTTTGTCAATTATTATAGTGACCACATTAGCACGTCCTGATTATTTGGCATCCTATGTGATTGTATGACCACAACGAAAATCAGAATACTTTTAATTGATGCTGAGAGACAATTTATCATAATTTTGCTACAATGTTTTGGTAATCCAATTTTTATAGCAATCTCTCAAGTGGTTCTCAATGGTTCATTCCCATGTAATGTTTCACATGTGGGTTTTCAGAAGAATTCAATATTTTAGTCTGTTAGAGATTGCTTTTAAAAATACTGACATTGACAACGAATTAATTCAACACATTTGCAGCTTTGCTAAATACAGATGTAAACATGAGTGAGTATTTAGAAAAGTATCGACAGTTTCTCTTATAATAAAACATTTTTACTACCAGACAAAGTTATTTTATTCCATATTTGTAAATTTTTCTGGCTTTAAATGATTTGCTTGAAAATATAAATGTTTCCTACTGACAGATGGCATTGAAGAAACTCATTTTGAAATTTGTAATTGTAAACACCATGTGTTGTATTTAGATTCCGTCTTTGATTTTGTACTTGATCGAGGGTCATTGACCTGATTCCCCGCCACGTCCACCGTATTGATGGGAACTATTTTGATACTGTTAAACCAAGGTTATATAAATTCTATGTGAATATATTGAAATGACAAAAATTGGTAAAGACGGGTTATGTGACACAAAGAAAAGCCAAAACAGTGGCATGTCAGGAAGACTCTAGGTCACCAAAGAAGTTTAGAGTTAGGTTTTCTCCATGGAAAATAACGACAACAATTTTCGGGGCTACCAGCAAATTTTGTTAATTGACTATACAAAGAGTAATGCAGTAACACAAGAGTATTAAGCAGACTTAGTATTTTGTCTCACAAATTTAATGTAAGCGAAAAGTCGTGAAAAATTGACTAAATGTGTTTTGTTGCTCAAGAAACTTACATGAAAAATTGTTATCGATTGTTACTTTCGTAGAAATTGAACTTTTCTATTAGGTAATTCAGATATGGCATTCTATAACTACTCTTTTTACCGAATTTTATAATGTTCACGTAGGTAAAATTTGCAGGCAATGATGAACTAGTTATGGACAATTTTCCTGATAAAACCTGCAGTATGAAAGTGATTTCTGGTACTTTAAATATATATTATTAACAATACACATATGCCATAAAACTAATCGATATGGCGTTGGTTCATCCTGTCATTGTATGAATAAAACATAAATTACAACAATAAAAATTCTTATATTTTGCAGAAATTGAGTTCTACGATGAAACCATTACGATTGTGTATTATAGAGAACCATCATACAATCCCTTGAATTTAAGATTACAAATTATTGGTTCCCAGGAAGTTGAATGTATTCCAGGTAATGAACCCATATGCTATTAATAGAATTAACAGAATTATTAGATATACGTATAGGTACATTTGTTTTATAGCTAACACTTAAAATCTTTGCAGATCCTGAAGCGACTCCGGAAAAACTGGTAGATCAAGAAAAACAATTTGAGGCTGAAGTTATCGAGAACGAAATTGAAGGCTACAATATTACAATAAAGAACTTAAATAAAAGTATGTATTCCTTTGTAGGCTCTTCACTGCGCTTATCACGCGAATATTTTTCGTTTATTCGTGATTTTTTAGAAATAATTGATGTTTTTGGCTATGTATTATACATCAATTTAAAGCTTTTTAATGTCTAGACATGTTGGAGTGTTTGACTGATTCGTATATGGCTTTTGTAAAATAAAAAAATATACAAATTATAAACTTTAATTACAGATTTCGGTATTTAATATTTAGTAGAATACTATGAAACTTCATAGGATAACTAGAACTAGAATTTATAAGACTGCAGAGTTTTAACATTTATAATCGGATATAACTTTTACTTTCTTATACGTAGTATAAGGAAGTATTGTGATGATGAAAATTTTCGATCTCGAGATTTTTGCAGATGTCCACGTTTTGAAGTCCCCTGATACCAAAAAAGTGATTTTTAAAAAATGTGTGTGTGTGTGTGTGTGTCTGTCTGTGTTTGTGTGACCACGATAGCGGCCAAACCGCTGTAGATATCAATTCCAAATTTTGTATAATCTGCCTCTTGAGATCTCATTAGTTTTTCAGTAAAATCGGTAGACCGGAAGTAGTACTTTACTTCAGTGAAAAATTCGAATTTTGCAAATATTTCGTCAATTACTAAGTTTAAACAAATTTATAAAGAATTAAAATATACTCAAAATTAAATTTGAGACAAATTATCTTAAAAAAGTTTTTCGAAATTCCAACTGGAAGTAGGTCTTTTACTCTTATCGAAAATCAGTTTTTTGCGAATATCTCGCAAGTCATGCTTTCTAGGCAGGTATACTACGAGTATAAAAGTATTTAAATTATAATTTTAAATATCTTTTGTATAAAAGAAACATCAAAATTCGGACAGGAAGTACCACTTTTACTCTTACCGAATAGCAATTTTTTGCAGATATGTCGTAAATTATGCATTCTATATATATTTATTAAGAGTACAAAAGTATTTAGAGTTGAATTTGCAATATTTTTTGTATACATGAAATTTAAAAATTCGGACCGAAAGTGGCACTTTTACTCTTAGCGAGTCGCACTTTTTTTCGAATATCTTGCAAAGTATGCATTCTATAGCGATTTATTAAGAGAATGAAAGTACTTAGAATAGGATTCTGAATAAGTTTTGTATAAAAAAAATCTTAAAATTGTATAGTTTGAAACGCTCATACGTATAAGAAAGTCGTGTGGTGGCCACACCTCATTTTTTTACTTTCTTATACGTAGTATAAGGAAGTATTGTGTTAACGAAAATTTACGACTTCGAGATTTTTGCACATGTCCACGTTTTGAAGTCCCCTGATACCAAAAACGTAGTTTTTAAAAAAATGTTTGTCTCTCTCTCTCTCTCTCTCTCTCTCTCTCTCTGTGTGTGTATGTGTGACCACGATAGCGGTCAAACCGCTGTAGATATCATTTCCAAATTTTGTATTTCCGTGTATAATCTCTTTCCTGAGACCTGATTAGTTTACTTCAGTGAAAAAATTGAATTTTGCCAATATTTCATCAATTACTACGGTTAAACAAATTTTATAAACAATTCAAATGTACTCAAAATTAAATTTGAGAAAAATTATATTAAGAAAGTTTTTCGAAATTCCTACCGGAAGTAGGTCTTTTACTCTCACTGAAAATCAGTTTTTTTTACAAATATCTCACAAGTCATGCTTTTTAGGCAGGTACATTATCAGTATAAAAGTATTTAACACATAATTTTAAATAGCTTTTGCATAAAAAAAATTTCAAAATTCGGACCGAAAGTAACACTTTTACATTTATCAAATAGCGATTTTTTGCAAATATATGTAAATTATGCATTCTATAGGGTTTATTAAAAGAATCGATGCATTTATAATTGGATTTTGAATAATTTTTGTATACAAATATTCTATAATTTGAAACGCTCATACGTATAAGAAAGTCGTGTGGTGGCCACGCCTCATTTTTAATATATTTAAGTGTTTGTTTCATGTAAAAATCACGAATTGGTAAGTTTCGACTTTTTCTGGGGTCTATCAATTCTGGTAGTAGAGCCCCTATATAAAATGTTAACTTCATTTTCATACTTTCACAAAATACTTTATCTTTCCTAATGATTTCTATATTCATTCCCTTTTTGATATAACAAAATAACTGTCATTATGATTTTTTTTAATCTTACTTTCCCCTGAATAAGAGTGAATGTAATTTTTTTTTGTGTGACCGCTTCCTCTGGTGTGAGGTCCTTTGTCTTTGCAAAGCATTTTATTTCAACTATGGAAAATTATCATTTATTAGTCGATCAGGACTCGCACCAAGATAAGGTATATCTTTAAAGATAATTCAACAAGATTTTTTGGTCTGAAATTGAGTTTGTTCTTCAAAAATGTCGACAGTAGTTGATTAATTTTTTTGGCCATATTTTGTATATGAATTACCTATAAATCTACTGTATAGTAAACTTTCTATCAATTTTTTCGTTTATGTAGTTTTTTGTTTGTCAATTTCGCTCTTTTACCCACAAATCTGATGAAGCCTGACATCTAGTACTGTCTTCAATCTCTGTCATATTTTCCGATACTCCCAGTAAAAAAACCTTTCTTCTGTTTTCGTATTGGTCTTTGTCCATGTCGGGAACGTTGTTAATTGTTGCCCCATAACTTATATTCAATCCACATGACGCTTGAACATGTTTGTAGTTTGGTTTCCATTTAAATAAATTAAACCTCACCTGAAACGACCAACTAGAAATTAATAATTCACCATTATTAAATTTAAACATTTAAAAAACAATTTCACCATCTTAAGGTTATTAGCTGTATTCATATTTATATTATACATTTATAACTTGTTTAATTGCCCCGTAAGGGAATAATTTTAAGATGTACCATAGTCAGTAGAATCATTTTTTACTGTTGTTAATATTCTTATTAGTATCATATTGTTATATATTAAATTTATAAGTTATTCAATTTTCCCCCTTTTATATTAAAGTCGTTAACTCCCTCCCTCTTCATTTAGTTAAGATATATAATTGTTAACGCTTGATAAGGCTCTAGTAGGGCAAAACGATCGTAATGATTAAATATAACTCGTTTTGAATCCATTATGAATTTTATTTTATTTTTTACTTGTAAATTGCGGGCTTTCAACACGCATCTCCGTCGTCAGTCAATTATATAAAATTAATAACACATAAAACCAACGACAAAAAACAAGAAAACAAAACCAGAATGAACAAGAGGCGAAATAAGAGATCAAATGAGGATCACTTATTTAAATAGCAACAACCCACCATTCTAATCCGAGCGGGAAAATGAATAGATGCTTGTAAAATTTAAATTTATGAGAGTACCATAGAATGTCAATCATTAAGAACGATGGGATCTTTTTGTGGAGGTATAGTTGGTTGCATAGCTAACTTTAGTAAACGCATTCGTCTGCAAATATTTTTGCTCAGATGGTCCCTCATGTTGATTATTGATATAAAATTGGCAACTCTGGCATTGTTGAGGGTTCATATTATTTCTATTCATATCTTTACACAAACAATACTAGATTTATCCAAGGAAATCTATCTATTACAACCCTTTGGTGTGCTGAAGATCTAAAGTTAATATTATAGGATTTTTTTGGAGTCTCAATTTTACTCTTTCTCCTGAAGTTCTATAAATCGTTGCGTGCCAATCGACAATTCTCGAGATATTTAGGCAAGCGTATATGCCATATAATTGGCTGATCGCCGTTACGAATGCAGCACAAAGACTTTCGATCTCTGCAGTTTGAAAATAAACAAAATGACTACAGAAAAATGTCACGTTTTTCTTATTGCATGTCGATTTGCAATATTATTAGTTAATAAAGTAATTTCTCTCTTCTTCTTTTGCTTATTTTTAATTAAAAATAGTCGTAAATGTTTATTATTTATCAGGACTTTCTCTCTTCCAGAAATGTGCGGCTTAATTATAAAAGCGTATATATACGATGATACTATGGACAAAGACATGTGCAGTATGTTAAAAAATATAGAAGATAGAAGCAGTTGTATACTTTTGACAGACCACAGTATTTGTAAGTGCACAAATATTATAATTATTTGTAATTCTGTTAACACATATAATCAATGTATTTTTTTTCAGATGCACCCTACGTTGACGGAAAAATAATATTTGTTGTTGCTACCATGGAGATCTACGATAACATGCAATTGAAGGAAATCAAATGCGGCGATGATGAAATTTTATAAATTGCAACCAGTGATATATAATAATGATGTTGAAAATATTCATCTGTATTAAGAATTGTTTTATACTTACTAAATATAATTCCTATAGTGGTTTTAAATTTACTGAAATATTTTCTTTATTTATTTACTTTTAACTTTAAAAGAGCCGGAGAAGCCAATAGCCTGTTATACAGGCTGTCTCTAAAAGGTGCGGAAAAAACGCTACCACACATTTCTGAGGGCGATCTAACCCAACTTACCTCAGTCCAAAAGTGGATGCACCATTGCATTGAATTGCCACAAGAATAACACCCAAATTACAGAAGCATATGTGTCCATATACGGAATGAATTTTTTATATCCAGATTACTCATAAACGGCTGCTCCAATCAACTCCTACCAGGTATACCTTTTCTAGGTAAAAAACATTGGAGAATAAGAATTTTTATTTAAAAGTTAAATACAGTGTGTCTCAAAAAAGTTATTACGTTTTAAATGGATACAATATGCCGCAGGTGGCGCCCTCTACATTTTGCAATGAAAATGAGAGCAGATTTAAATTTTTTACCCCACGAAACCCCCCCTACCCAAATATTGTGACAATATACCAATTATTACAGAAATTATTTATAAAAAACTAAAACCAAATTGAACCTTTGACGCTCTGTATCTCCGAAAGCATCCACTTTTGGACCGAGGTAAGTTGGGTTAGATCGTCATATTTTGCCCTCAGAAATGTGTGGTAGCGTTTTTTCCGCACCTTTTAGAGACATCCCAGTATATACTTGATTTTACCAAAACAACGATATATTGTAATGGTTCTTGAATACATTTAAGGTAAATAAGTAATACTAGAAATAAAAATAATATTTAATAATTATTATGTAATTCTGATAACGCATAATTTTGCATTAGATTGTAAATTATGAATTAAAATGAATTTTGTTAGACCAATTTCTGTTAAAGAAATAATTGGCGTAAAGTTAGATGAAGTTAAGTATATTTCGACAAGCTGCCGTGTGTTTATACAAAAATATAAAAGATTATATTGCTTTATTACAATTTTTATATTACTTGTTTTTAAGAATTAAAGCATATTTTAAAAACATCGCATGAACAAGGAAACTTTGCTTTTCTTAAATGAGAAATTCATTTTTTGTTGTTGAAAATGGCAGTATTTCAATATTAATTTAACTTTCCAGCTACCTACGACCAAACGCTTTACACAAACATTAAGTTTTATATATCTCATTTATATCTTTAGATACCTATTTAATGTTTTGATTTATTTCACAGCTCTTTTCTCTTATTGGTCAAGATTCTAACCGTTTACTTCTCTTGTCCTTTATATTTAACTTTTACTATTTTATTATTACTTGGTACACTACCATCTCACTACCCCATGTTGTTCAGTGATCCTCTTTGAGATTTTTTTTTTATCTAGTGCTCGCTACTGCTTATTCGAGACATGTTACATTTAATGAATGTCGCTTACTTATGAAACGACTTGTAATTAATCCCTGTTTATTTACAGTCCCCTAATATAACAATTACTTGCCTTAAGTTATTATTGCTTTTCCTTTGAATGTTTTTTTTCTCTTCTATTCGTTACTAATTTCGTTAAATAAAAGCTTTAAAGACCACCTTGTTTGTTTTGATTGATACTTTTTCTGACAACACTAAATATCCAGGAACACTGATGAGTAGCCACGCCAACATTACGTAACTAATGTTTCTTCTAAAACAATTATTGTTCACAACCAACCTAAAAACGGATTTTTGATAATTTGACTCCCAACGCGATTTGTCACACTATTGTTGATATAGCAGCAATGGTGAAAAATATAAACCTGTTGACAGAGGGGTGTGGTACTTGGACGCTATACTAGATGACTCTGTATAGTACTATGTTTTAAAATCTGTTTTTTACTAAAAGGCGTTTTCGAAAAATATATAGCATTTCACTTACCCGGTTAGAAAGTACCTGACAATTTCACAAATTTTACCCGGATTATTGATACTTTTCCAAATGTAATTTGCGGTGATGTATAATAATGTAGACATTTACACAAACTATATTCACAGTTTGGACTTGTACCGACGGAATGATAATGTAAGAAATTGATACCACAGTGAATACTCCAACTCCAGGTACTCGTGAAATAGTTTTATTAGCAAGTTTATTGGTTTGTTTGTACTTGAAACTGACAATTATATAGTCTGTATGAAACTTAACGCAAAGAGAAATATAAGAAAGTAAAAGGAAAGAGTTTTGTATTAAAAACAATGAAGCAATTTATCGAATTTTATCTTTAATTTGTTTTTCATGAAGAAAATGTAACAGTTTTGTGAATTGACACTAAATGCTTTGTAAGGTTATGTCTAGATAGGGAGGAAAGTAACCCACACTACCCTAATCACCTTCCAGGGTAATTAAACTCGAAACAGGTTGTTGAACCCGAATCGGTTTTCCGATTTTGCGATTTTGCGAACACGAATGTTTTTACTCGCATGAATTAACGAACGTATTTGTGATAATCGTGCTGTCACCCTTAAGCCCGGGTTCAGTTTCCGAAAACGCCTTAATTTAGCTCTCAACAACTCACTGCATTTGTCTGTTGTTTGATTAATTAATGTAGTTAATTTAATTTAGTCGGTTTCCAGGGGCGGATGGTGAGTAGGTTTTGGTGGTGCAAGTACATAGACAAGACATGATATTATCGGTGATGTACATACTCTCAGATGCCTAGCATATCACCGATAATAAACGTATGTACGTCCACCGCCAAAACGTACCCACCAGCCGCCACTGTCGGTTTCCCATAACTTTTCAGTTATTTAATATTTTTTTTTGTATTAAACGAAGCTCATATTTTACTTTATTTAACTGTTTTTAATAATTAGTGTTCCGTTTCATTCCTTTAGTCAATGTTACTTTCATTTGAATTTTAATAGTGTAATTTTTAGATAAGAGTCAAATAAATGAAGTTATGCTATAGGTATACTATTCTGCACTATACAGAGTTATTCTAAATATATGCAACAAATTTTATGGGCTTATTCCTAGGGTTATTATGATGATAAAAGTCATATGAATGTATGTCTTAAACGGCATAGTTTTAAGGTTATAAGATGTTTAATAGTAAATTTTTAATGTTGTTATTGTATAACTAACAAGATTTAATGTCACACCTGTTTTTACGAAAAAATTCGATTTGAAAGCTCATTTCAATATTATTGTGTCAAAATTTTGTCAAGGTTTTTAATATGAATTACACAAATGCTGAGTTGTCCGATATGCACTTTGTATACGGTCTTGCTAATGGTAATTAAGACATACATTTATATGAACTTTTATGATCATGATAAACCTAGGAATTAGCCCATAAAATTTGTCGGATATATTAAGAATGATCCTGTATATAAATAACTATTTAATTTTCTTATACACTTTTTAAAGTTCTGTTTTTTCGTTTTTCTGCCTTTATTGTTGAGAAGAATTTTTTTTGCTATGAGATTGCATTTGATTCACCAATATTTTTAGTTAATAATTAAATAATTAGCAGAAATGTCTTTTAGTGTGGGCTGCAGAAGTAAAAGTCCATGCTTATACCACCAATTAGAACAAACTTAGGATATCTTATCATGTCACAAATAATTTTGTCACACGTTAATTTCCTCCCATATCAAAAAAAGAAAAAATGTTATTTTTGCAGCCGAGACTCTGCCAGTTAGAAAGAAGATTACTCTCAGTATTAAAAAAATTAGAGATTTCTCTACTATTGTTAATATTTTCCGCAACTATTGTTTTAATAGCTACTACATATTTGTTGAAACATTGTGCTCTAAATGTTTCAATTATTTGGTTGATGTTACTACTTTTTATTAATAGCACAATATTTCCTTCAGCTTAAAACATCTATAGTTGTTCTATTGTTTAAGAGAAACGGTCAGTCTTTGGTAGAAACTTATAGACTCATTGCTTTGTTTAGCGTTTTTTCTTTTTTTTTTTCTGTTGCTCAAAAAATTTATAACTTTCTTAACAAATGTAATGTATCAACATCTTGTGATTATACATTTGGAAAATGTTTTTTGCTGAAACCAAAACTGTGGAATATGAACAATATATTTATGATAAAATAGATTCCGCTGATTATGTAGTTCTACTTTTGTTTGATCTTAGCTGAGCCTTTGACTTGCTTAATATATCATTGATATCGGACAATATCACAAATCTTGCAATTATACATATACATGGTGAATGGGTAGTTTCGTTTTGTGTCGCATTCCCTTATCTTTCCCAACACTAGTAAAGACATTAAAATTGGCATTGTCGAATACATATTGTCAGAGTGTTACCAATTAATCAGGATCTTCAAAATAGTAAGTAGTTGATAGCCCCAGCTGTTGAGCTGCGTGACAAGTTGCACCGAGCGATAACACGCGATGTTCTAGAAAAATCCAGATGAGTAAGTTAGTCTACTGCGGGGTATTGGTTCTCCGAATAAATAGATTTCTATTTCATCTGGCTGTAGTGCAATTTGAACATACGATAGAGAATAAGGACATTTTTTCAGTATGTTACCATGTATAAGGAGTACACTCCGGCTGTAATTCGTTCATTCTATTAATTTGAATAACACTTTACATTTATACATCTAAATTGCTACAATCGCACCACTGAATTGTTTAAATTCTTTGTAGATAGATCCAGCAATAAATAATACTTTAAGATAAAATTTGGATACAAATTTGCAGAATTGTTTTCATGTTATTTTCTGTAGATATATATATTTGAGTTTAAATTCGTAAAGTTAAGATTTCAGCACAACATCAGTATTAGTTATTTGTGAGGAAATGCTATTCAGTATTTCGCTAAAATTTGGTAATATGAAATAATTTTCAAAAGCTTTTCATAAAAGCAATAGCTTTTAAAATTGTCTTTTTCAAGAAGCAACTGGACCTATGAGGATTCAATCTACTCGCCCTTATGTACATATGTCATAAATAACGATAATATGAAATTCAAATATGCTCCAAATTTATTACATTTGAGAATTAATTACATTGTCTCTCAGAACAGCCCGAAGCACAAAGTAATTTAATCCAATACCAAGCATAAATGGTTTTTCAGTAGATTGATTCGGTACAGAAATATTACTAGTTTGTTTCAGGATGCCATACGGTTTTTATTTAATGTACTAGCTGTCCATCAATCTCTTCGAGCTTGAATCGCTTTTCGCGTCCGCTTACAGTTTTATTATAGTTCGCTGTAAAACGCAAAAGAAATCATTTTTGATTTTCTAAACTTTTGGCACACCTTGTATAGACGTATATTTTTGTCCACGAAGTACTGTCACGGTGACAGGTGGAACGACAATTTAAAGCATCTTAACGTCAGTCTGACTTTTTGTTGTTGGAGTTTGAAATTTAGATGCTATTTAGCGTAATACTAAGACTTGACACTAAAAGATTCATAGTTTTATTAGTTTTACACAATGAAAGGACTAAATCATTATTGAAAATGTAATATCAGATTTATTTTAATTTTGCATAATTTAACCTGCCAATTATCATAGCCCGCAAACATACTTTTGACATACCTTTTGTTATAATGCAAATTTGTGAACAATGCATGCCCATTACACAGAAGAATCAAGTTTTAAATAAAATGTTGGTATAGAATAAGTATGACTTATTACTTTTATTTATAATAGTGAATTTATAACTGGCTTCCATATTAATAATTAGTTTCATTTGTCTGCTCTGAAATTGTTCCTGTCAAAGTGAGTTTGCAGTGGCATTGAGTCGTCGCCTGTAGATCGTGCTCTGGCTATGTCGGTTGCTGAGACGATCCTATTATAATTTAAATATTTAGTAGTGACGCTGGTAGTTGAACTAAAAACAATAACCAAAAATAATACTGACCGACGTTGGAATATCTGTGTAAACATTTTGCTTACACACACTGTAAAAAGAATATAATTTGTAATTGTTGGATCATTTTGTGATTTTTATTAAGTATTTAAGGAAAAATAACACAAAAAGGTAGTTCATGATTACAACCAATCCATCGAAATAAGAGCCACCAGCCTGGGACACGATCATCATCAACCATCATCAGAATGTTTGATTAACAATGTGATTTAATGGTGTATTTTCAAACATATCGCATTAAATGATTGAACGCTGCCCATACTTCAAACTTTCTACTGACAATCAAACTATTTAGTAGAAGTAATTGTTGAATTAGACTGGAATATTTACTTTAGTAAATTGAATAGTTACAAAACAATTGTCATTACATTGGAATTTGATTCGTCTGTCACCTAGTAATAATAATATAAATCATATTTTAAGGTAATTGTCTAATACCGTGCCGTCAAATACTTTTCGCATTAGAGTAGGCTGTTTTTGAAGTTTTTAATCAATGTTGGTGTACATGCTAATTTTTTGAAAACTTCAAATTCTGACAGTTGTCATACTTAAATTCAAATTATAGACGCCTATTATTATTTATATGACATAACCAAACTATTAAAATTATGCACTGTCACCAACCATTAAAAAAAAAGCATGGCCGTCTCTAATGCGGAAAGTAGGTATTTGAAGGCACGGTATATAGGCAAAACTAAAATGGATCTGATAGCACTTTTCTCATTAATATTTTAGTCATTTCGCTGTATAAAATTTGTAATTTCATATCTTTTTGTGTCAAGGTCTAAAATAAATATCGATGAAGCTTAAAAACATGAACCATGAAATATCAGACAGATGTCAGGGTGTTTAACCTTTTTTTTTTGAAATAATTCAAATAAATCATGAAAGCAGTTCAGATTTCATCACGAACTGAAATCGATTGATCGTTTTGACGTTTTATAACCTGCAATTAAATTTTTGTGAAATTGCCAACATTAATCAAAAGTCAGATGGACTTTTTCTGACAATTCTGACGTTTCCTGTAACATTTAAGCCACCTAACGTGAATGTTGAGCTGACCAACATTTCGCGTATGCTCTAGTTAAATATATCGGTGTTAAAATAATAATAGATGAGTAAAGATGGCTACACCCTTTAACTGTTACTTAATTTTAGTTTAATAATATACTATGTTCACCAATTTTGATCAGCATGATGTATTCGTTTCTTTGAATTACAATTAACGTAGGGCTTCCGGGACAATAGTCAATAGAAATAAATTTATATGACGTTGGTTGCAAATAATCAAGCTCATCAGTGCTCCATAATGTTTGTCATAAAATGTCGATATAAGTCATCAAGTGCTGATTATTCAATTTACTCTTTCCACCTTTTTTTTATTTAGGACACATTAATTTAATAGAATACTTGCTCTTTTTGTTATTCCATGAAACTCTTCGAGTTTGAATTGCTTCTTTGGAACGTGACTACTGCCAGTCGCAGAGGCACTTGAATTTTAACGGTTATAAAATTTCTTTTAATTAGTTTATGAATGAAGATGCAAATTAAATGAAATATCTCTAGAAATTAATTATACATTATTGTGGCATCTATAATTATAGACAAATGGATTTATTAACTAAAAAAATTCCCATAAAATGTTTAACATTTCTATAGAATTTACTGAAAGCTGATTACTTGGAACATTTCGTTGACATTCAAGTTTGATATAATGCGTGTGCACCTAGTCTAAGTTGAATGTAAGTAGGCCGAACAGGTAAACCTAAGATGGTTGTATGATCAAGATTTGTTGTATCATATATAAATTTCTTTGTTTTTTAAATTTGGTAGTACTCTAACTTTATTTGTCTCAAGTTTTATGATAAACGTTGCCCATACGTTAAATTATCTTGCAAACTGTCATGGTGGTGACAGTTCGATCTATTGCGAGAATGAATTGTCAAATTGAATGTCACTGTAGACATACCGTGCCTTCAATTAATTTTTTTTGGAATAACCTACGATTTCAATATTAATTTGAAAACACTGTGGAACTTTTCAATAAATTGACTTAACTATGACAGTAGTCAAAATGAAAAACATTACTATAGCACAGTATTCCCAAATTAATATTGATATCATAAGCTACTCTAAATTTAAATTAAAGACGCAGTATGTATATTTGTATGTAGAAAGATGACAGAGATGTGTCCAAGACATTAAAGATACGATAAATGACCGATACAATAGTAATAATAATAATAATTGATGATAATTGATGAGCAAGTGCTCTTTTAAGATTTTGATTTGAGTGGTTTTCCATCTGGTTATAGAAACTGAGCGCTCTTTCCTTGATGTAGTCAATAATGGTTGGGGTATTTGTTTCATTCATTATTTGATTATTTCTCATATACCATGGAGCATTTAGTATCATTCTAAGACTGGTGTTTTTTGATGTTGGTCTTGCACATATGCACCCATGCATATGTGAATATTGGACCTAATACTTGTTTGTAAAGTAGAATTTTGTTGTTCGTGTTCAGCTGGCTTTTTCTGCCTATAAGAGGCCATAGTTGACATCTTGTTTGTTTGGTTTTGGTTATCGTTTTTGCTATGTGTGTGTTATAATTGAGCTTTATATCCAGGTATATTCCCAGGTATTTAATTTCTCTACTCCATGGTATAGTGTTGTTGTTGATGGTTATTTCGTTGCCTGTTGTTTTCAGATTCCTTTGAAAGATTATTGCTTGGGATTTGTCTTCGTTTATTGTTGTCCTCCATTGTTTGAACCATTTTATCGTGTTGTCTAGGTGCGTTTGGAGTTCCTGTACCGCGTTCGTCGGACATCTTGATGTTGAGAGCAGTGCCGAATCATCTGCAAAGGTGGCCGTATTTAAGTATCTTGTAGGATTTGATACTGGTATGTCTGCTGTAAATATTGTATATAGGTGAGGTGACAGCCCTGGGGGACTCCCGCTGTTGGATGTTTTATTGAGGAAAGTGTGTTCTGGATGCTAACTTGAAAGCAGCGTCCTTGGAGAAAACTGTTCGTGATTTTTATGACGTGTGTTGGATAATTGTGTATTATCATTTTATATATGAGTCCCTGCCTCCAGACTTTATCAAATGCCTTTGCTATGTCGAGAAATACAGCTGCTGTCACTTGATTTTTGTTGAATCCGTCTTGGATAATCTCAGTGACTCTTGAAAGTTGTGTTATCGTTGAATGTTCTTCTCTAAAAACCCATGTTGATCTTCTGGTATTATGTCTTGATTGTCAGAGTGGTACTTTATCTTCTGTAGGATTATTTTTTCTATCACTTTGCTAATGGATGGTAACAGGCTTATGGGCCTGTAGCTGCTTGGTATTGTTTTTGGGTTTCCTGGTTTAGGTATAACTATTACTTTGGCATGTTTCCATATCTTTGGGAATGTTTGGAGTCTGATAACGGAGTTTGCTATTGCTAGAATTGACATTATTGCTTTTGGGGGGAGGTTTTGTAGTGATCTGTTGGTGATGTTGTCTATACCAGGAGCTTTTTTGGGATTTCATGCTTTAAGGATTGCTTTTAGGTTCTCGGCTGTGACTGGGTCGTTGCTAGGGGAGTGGGGTTCACGTATTTCTCTGCTTACTACTTTGTGAATCTGCATTACGTGTTGCATGTCTACTTCATCCAAGTTCGGAGTGAATTGCTCTTCTAGTGATTCCGCTAGAGCTTCTGCTTTTTCTTCTGCTGTGACTTGTGTGGAGTTATTGAATTGAAGTGGTGGGATTTGTATTTGTTCTCTTTTGATTGCCTTGATTATTTTCCATGTCTTAGAGGGCTCTGCACCTATTTCTTCGAGTGTTCTTTGCCATTCTACATTTTTCGGTTCCAGTAATTCCTTATGTACTTGATGTTGAAGGTTGTTTAGTATAGTTTTGTCTTCTCCTAGCTCTGTTCTTTTCCTTTATTAGTTCTTTAATATGATGTGGTAGACTACCTGATTTATATATCCTTTCTATTTTGATGGTGTTATTTTCAACAGCGTTTGTTATTTTATCTTGTAGTGATTTTATGTTCTGTTCTAATTCTGCAGTGTTTTGTATTTTAGGAACTGCAGTGATGGTTTGTTCTAGTTCTGTTTTGTAGCCGGCCCAGTCTGTCTTGAAGGTGTGATATGCTCTTTCGGTTATGTCTTCGTTCCAAGTTATTATAATTGGAATGTGATCAGAGCTCATGACACTTTCAGTTTCTATCTTTATGGTTTTGTTAATGTTTTTACTGATTGCTAAGTCTAATTGTCTAATTGTGTGCATCTAGCCCAAGGTGAACGTCGACAGACCAAAAAAAAAAAAGCCAAGACGGTTCGGCAATGAAATGTTGTTTCATGTTATTCGTTCTATAAAATTTGTAGTACCATGCCTTGTGTCATGTTTACGATAAAAATAGTGTATACTTCAAATTTTTTGACAGACTGTCATCGTGACACTTATACGACAATAAAAAGTTGATGTTTAACCAAATTGTCGTTCCACCTGTCATCGTGACAATACTTCGTTGTTGTGTATTCGTTCACACATAAACTTGTGAGAACGAAATGTCAGACTGAGAGTGCTTAACAACATTGTCTTTCCAATTGTCAAATGAAATTAACAACATAACATGATGAACTTTAACAAAACATGTTTTAAACTTACAGGTCATTGAGAGAATTAATTAATTTTCATATTACGCTTTAATAGTTGTATATATATGTACTTTGTAAAACCCAATCAAAAATCTTGCTGGCTCCTAATACCATTTAACCGAAAATGTACTTCTGATTAGTTTGTGCCAATCCGCATGGTCGCATACTTTAAATGCTTGCTTTTATAACTGAATTGATAAACGAAATTACATAAATGCTTATGGGAATTTTACATATTTGATGTATTTATGTTATTTCGAAGTGTTTCGGACACATCTGACAAATAAAGAAAACTCAGATGATTCTTTATTTAGGCTTGCTTCGGTACTTCTTTCGCGAGAAGTGACGACATTTCGATGACATATATAATTTGTATTTAATATATCTTAATAAAATATAGAAAGATCGTTATATTTGTCACTGTACTTACGTGCGATTATACACTTTAAGTTTATTTTATCATATCCGTCGGCATTGTTCATATATTCATAAATAGAAAAGAAATAGTAACAATTGATAATAATAACACTAATACGTATCTGAAAGGTACCACATTTCCTTCATAATCCCTTTATTTGTCGGCCTTCTGACATTTAAACTTGACAACCGATCGATAAACGTGAATAGATAGTCATTATATGTGTGTATTGCACGACTGGTGCTTTCCGCCAATTTTGACGTTTCCCGGCAAATGCCATATCGCGAACTCAAACTGATTTGACGGTTTTGATAATTTATAACCTGAAATTGAATTTTTCGTGCGTTTAACTTAACCTTATCCGAAGTTTGATGTGTCACGGTCATCTGTATCGATCCACCGCCATTTTAAAATCGAACCTAGTCCATATTTTTTATTTTACACGTAGGCCTTATGGCAAAATACTATGATTCATACTCTTTTTCTGCACGTTCTAAAATTTTCAAAAACTCCTTTCGGGCCCTCGTTCTCTCTTCGGAGACGTGAAAAATGGCCTAAGGCACGTGGGACCGTGGTCCCCGTCGCGTGACACTTTCGTTCCCACCGTAGATGCGCCAGGTTCTCAGAAAACTGTCTCCCCAATTCGTCAATTTTGGGGTATAGCTTTGCCGTTTTAATCGTTCGTGTTAAAAAGAGCGAGACAATTGGCTTTTAGTATATATAACTAGCTCTAACGTCCGCTTACAGCGGGTCCTCCGCTTACAACGGGTCCTCCGCTTACAGCGGGTCCTCCGCTTACAGCGGGTCCGTCAATCTCTTTTAGTTGGAATCGCTTTTTTCGCGTCCGCTTACAGCTTTTTCATTGTTTCCTGTAAAAAGCAATCACTGTCATGACGCCTTTAAGAATGTCCGATTTTATTAACTTTTGACGCACCCCTGTATATACATTTATTTCGTGAAGGCAATAGTATATTTTCTTTAAAATTCTTCTCGAACGGTTTTTTACACAAACCGGAACACACTCAAGAGCGAGAAATGTAAATTTATGTTAAACATAAGTATGTTAATGTATCCAAAGAAACAATGAGCTCAAAGAGCACAACATTTTCATCGAGACAGTTTACAATACTATTTTGATGTGATAGTGGAAAAGCATTGTCAACCTTTTCGAGGTCTACTGTCGTTAAGAAAAAAGCACAAAATAATAATAAAAGTAAGAAGCCCAAGTTTTAAATTTAAGCCCTATTGAAGCGCCTTTCCTGTAAAAAACGCTTTTTAGAATGTCCACTTTTATAAACTTTTGAAGCACCCCTGTGTATACATATATTTTGTTAAGCCAATAGGATATTTTATTTAAAATTCTTCTCGAACTGTTTTTGCCATAAATTGGTACACACTCAAGAGCGAGAAAGGTAATTTAATGTTAAGCATAAGTCATCTTAAAGTATCCAAAGAAACAATGAGATCAAAAAGCGCAACATTTTTATTAAGACGTGTACAATATTATTTTGATGTAAAAGTGTAAAAGCCTGTCAACTTTCTTGAAATCCACTATCGTTAATAAAGGAGCACAAAATAATAATAAAAGTAAAAAGCCCAAGTTTTAAATTAAAGCGCCTTTCCAGTAAAAAGCGATCACTGGCATGACGCTTTTTAGAATGTCCAGTTTTATACACATTTGAAGCACCCCTGTATATACATATATTTTGTGAAGACAATTGTATATTTTATTTAAAATTCTTCTCGAACTGTTTTTAACACAAACCGGTACACACTCAAGAGCGAGAAAAGTAATTTGATTTTAAACATAAGTCATATTAAGGTATCCAAAAGCACAATGAGATCAAAAAGCCCAACATGTTCATTAAGACATTTTACAATACTATCTTGATGTGAAAGTGTAAAGCCTGTCAACCTTTTCAAAATCCTAATAAAGGAGCACGAAATAATAAAAAAAATAAAAAGCCCCAAGATTTAAATTTAAGCCCTATAGAAGCGCCTTTCCTGTAAAAAAACGCTTTTTAGAATGTCCACTTTTATAAACTTTTGAAACACCCCTGTGTATTCATATATTTTGTTAAGCCAATAGGATATTTTATTTAAAATTCTTCTCGAACTGTTTTTGCCATAAATTGGTAGACACTCAAGAGCGAGAAAGGTAATTTAATGTTAAAGATAAGTCATCTTAAAGTATCCAAAGACACAATGAGATCAAAAAGCGCAACATTTTTATTAAGACAGTGTACAATACTATTTTGATGTGAAAGTGTAAAAGCCTGTCAACTTTTTTGAAATCCACTATCGTTAATAAAGGAACACAAAATAATAATAAAAGTAAAAAGCCCAAGTTTTAAATTGAAGTGCCTTTCCAGTAAAAAGCGATCACTGGCATGACGCTTTTTAGAAGTCCAGTTTTATACACCTTTGAAGCACCCCTGTATATACATATATTTTGTGAAGCCAATTGTATATTTTATTTGAAATTCTTCTCGAACTGTTTTTAACACAAACGGTACACACTCAAGAGCGAGAAAAGCAATTTAATTTTAAACATAAGTCATATTATGGTATCCAAAAGCACAATGAGATCAAAAAGCCCATCATGTTCATTACGACAGTTTACAATACTATCTTGATGTGAAAGTGTAAAGCCTGTCAACCTTTTCAAAATCCACTATCGTTAATAAAGGAGCACGAAATAATAATAAAAGTAAAAAGCCCAAGTTTTAAATTGAAGCGCCTTTCCAGTAAAAAGCGATCATTGGCATGACGCTTTTTAGAATGTCCAGTTTTATACACCTTTGAAGCACCCCTGTATATACATATATTTTGTGAAGCCAATTGTATATTTTATTTAAAATTCTTCTCGAACTGTTTTTAACACAAGCCGGTACACACTCAAGAGCGAGAAAGGTAATTCAATGTTAAACATAAGTCATCTTAAAGTATCCAAAGACACAATGAGATCAAAAAGCGCAACATTTTATTAAGACATTGTACAATACTATTTTGATGTGGAAGTGTAAAAGCCTGTCAACCTTTTCAAAATCCACTATCGTTAATAAAGAAGCACAAACTAATAATGAAAGTATAAAGCCCAAGTTTTAAATGTAAGCCCTATTGAAGCGCCTTTCCTGTAAAAAGAGGCTTTTTAGAATGTCTACTTTTATAAACTTTCGAAGCACCCCTATATATACATATATTTTGTTAAGCCAATAGGATATTTTATTTAAAATTCTTCTCGAACTGTTTTTGACATAAACCGGTACACACTCAAGAGCGAGAAAGGTAATTTAATGTTAAACATAAGTCATGTTAAAGTATCCAAAGACACAATGAGATCAAAAAGCGTAACATTTTTATTAAGACAGTGTACAATACTATTTTGATGTGATAGTCTAAAAGCCTGTCAATCTGTTTAAAATCCACTATCGTTAATAATGGAGCATAAAATAATAATAAAAGTAAAAAGCTTAAGTATTAAATTGAAGTGCCTGTCCTGTAAAAAGCGATCACTGGCATAACGCTTGTTAGAATGCCCACTTTTATACACCTTTGAAGTACCCCTGTATATTCATATATTTTGTTAAGCCAATAGGACGTTTTATTGAAAATTCTTCTCGAACTGTTTTTAACACAAACCGGTACACACTCAAGAGCGAGAAAAGTAATTTAATTTTGAACATGTCATGTTAAGGTATCCAAAGACATAATGAGATCAAAAAGCCAAACATGTTCATTAAGACAGTTTACTATACTATTTTGATGTGAAAGTATAAAAGCCTGTCAACATTTTCAAAATCCACTATCGTTAATAAAGAAGCACAAAATAATAATGAAAGTATAAAGCCCAAGTTTTAAATGTAAGCCCTATTGAAGCGCCTTTCCTGTAAAAGGCGATCACTGGCATGACGCTTTTTAGAATGTCCACTTCTATAAACTTTTGAAACACCTCTGTATACACATATATTTTGTTAAGACAATAGGATATTTTACTTAAAATTCTTCTCGAACTGTTTTTGACACAAACCGGTACACACTCAAGAGCGAGAAAGGTAATTTTATGTTAAAGTATCCAAAGACACAATGAGCACAAAAAGCGCAACATTTTCATCAAGACAGTTTACAATACTATTTTTATGCGAAAGTGTAAAAGTCTGTCAACCTTTTCGAAATCCACTATCGTTAATAAAAGAGCACAAAATAATAATAAAAGTAAAAAGCATGGCGGCCCGTGATTTTTTGGGACGGGAGGGCACCGGGGGTCTGAGTGTTTAATATCAAAAATTAAGTATAGACAAAAAATAAACTCAATATGCTATTTAATTAACTTGTTTGAAAATAAAATCCATCCGCCGTTCCTTACGATCAGCAAAATGATTAATAACTCATTCTTTGAAATTTGGTGTTGATATCAGTAATTGTTTTTCAATGGAACACATTGCTAAGGCACATAGTCTGCTTTCCCGCATGGTATTTCTAGAAAACGTTTTTATTGCACGCCCCCAGAGATTCGCAAAATAGCAGAAGACAATTTACAAAATCTTTCGCCAACATAGTCTCGACATATTATCAAAAACAAACTTTTATAACAGTTGTACTATTCAACCTTGGAAGTAAATTACAATAGTATCATCAGAAAACTTATCATCCAACTCTGCTTAACAATTTATATTGTTAATTAGTAAATAAAATGTTAGCATGTGTGCTTTTTATTCTTTGTACAACTTCTATTGCACATGTTTGTTACATTAAAGGCTTACATTTTGACATTTAAATATAATTTGATTCCATTTCTTTTTTGTTACCAACGTCAAAACAACAAAATTAGCGTGCGATAAAGAAATACTTTTGCAACCAAAACGGATGTCGTAAAGTGAACTTTATAGCACCGAATTAGAAAAAAGCATTTTGCACATTACACCCACACAACCAGTCTGATAAACTGTAAGAGCTTCTCTTGATTTCAAATCGTGATCTTCTAGTTTAATCAATAAATCTGGTCTAGGGAGACCTAGATTTTTTAATTCTGTCTTAATGTTACTAACGCAATTCATAGTTGCATTTGCACCGATAGAAATTACAACATACACTCACCGTTGTAAATTACATACTGGACCGCCACCCGGACCCGGCACCATAGCGTAGTGCCCCGCCGCCTATATATTATACGCGCGCTACCTGCGCCAGTTTCATCTCTCGATTTCTAATACAGACGGGGCAGTCGCGCGAGATGCCCCGGAGCCTACGCCAGACTGCGATTTTTAAACGCGCTGAAATGACGGACTGTTACTTTCAAAATCATATTTTTTGTCATCAAATAAATCAGAAAAATTACATACAAATTAGGTATTTATAATTAATTTATCTGTTAAAAGAAATTTGTCACGGGGGGGGGGGGCAGAACCCCGTTGCCCTCCCTGCAGCAGCCGCCACTGGTAAAAAGCCAAAGTTTTAAATGTAAACCCTATTGAAGCGCCTTGGCTGTAAAAAGCGATCACTCTCATGACGCTTTTTAGAATGTCCAATTTTTATAAACTTCTCTGTACATACATAAATTTTGTAAAGCCAATAGGATATTCTATTTAAAATTCTTCTCGAACTGTTTTTGACACAAACCGGTACACACTCAAGAGCGAGAGAGGTAATTTAATGTCAAAGTATCCAAAGACACAATAAGATCAAAAAGGTCAACATTTTTATTAAGACAGTTTAAAATACTATTTTGATCCGAAAGTGTAAAATCCTGTCAACCTTTTCGAAATCCAGTATCGTTAATAAAAGAGCACAAAACAATAATAAAAGTAGAAAGCCCAAGTTTTAAATGTAAGCCCTATTAAAGCGCCTTTTCTGTAAAAAGCGATCAATCTCATGACACTTTTTAGAATGTCCAGTTTTATTAACTTTTGAAGCACCCCTGTACATACATAAATTTTGTGAAGCCAATTGTATATTTTATTTAAAATTCTTCTCGAATTGTTTTTTATACAAACCGGTAGACACTCAAGAGCGAGGAAGGTAATAAATATTTTCTAAATTATTGGTATCGCCTAACTCCAAAATTTGAAAATGTCAACCTGAAGAAATTCAAACCAGGACGTGTAAACGGCAAAAGTTACTTTGTGTCTCATAACATTGCATTTATATACGTTCCTTATATTTTCTATTATTACATATGACCTGTAAAAAAAGTTATTTATTATACAAGGGAAAGAAGTATGAGATTTTAGCTCGAGATAATGACAAAATACCGAGAGCTGAAATCTAATGTTTTTTCCCGTGTATAATAATACACTATTTTTTCTGTGACAGGAAAAACGACGATTTTATAATGATAAAAAAGGCTCAGAAAATCAATCGATGTGACATTTGAAGTTTTAAATTGGTAGGCTGTTGTACTTATAGCAGCATTACACCTGCGTTGCTAAGGAAACCTGTAAAGTATTCAAATATTTGTCAATTTAATTTTGTGTTTGGTTTTAAAAATTTGCGAACATAGGTTGATTTTTAGTTATTTTGATTGGAAGGTGAAAAAGAAATGCAGTTCTTTCTCGGAGACGGTGCTATTGGCATACATAAGTAAATGCAACTTTTTGTATAATAAAATATATTAAAATTAAATGTCCGTGTTCTTACAAATCCGAAAAAAAAGTACTAATTTTTTTCCTGGGGAAAAAATGAGTACTTTTTTTCTCGGCTTATAAAGTGACATTTTGTTACCTGTTAAGAAAGATAAAATGTCAAACTTTTCCAGTCACAGAAAAAAAGTTATAAAAATACAGTCGAGTCGTCTGAAAGCCAGTTACAAATTAAATATTATAAATAAAGGTATTAAATATTACTTCCCTACACCTATATTTTACATAACATTTGGCTGTACTGTTTCAAAATGTTTAGATAACAAACGTCAACAAATAATTACAACAAATATCAAAAGGTGTACAAATATTATTATTTATGAGTCCTGAAATGTATTTTGTAGGTTATATTACATGACAGGTAAAATTTTGCAACATCTAATATTTGACGTCATTTTAATTTAGTAGCGCATGTCAGTTGAGAGAGCGACTGAACTATAGGAACAGTTTGTTGAAAAAGAAAAGACTTGCATCTGCGGTCATAAACTGTATTATCAATTATATTCTAACAGTATAAGATATTGCAATTTCAACTGCCATATTTCAGACAATTTAACTTGCACCAAATTTCTGTAGGATGAATAAGGCCAGAAACTTTGATTGAAAGATCATATCCCAACTGTTTACTAAAAACTATACGTTTTAACAGGTTCTTTGTCTAAATTTCCTAAATCAAAGAGGGTAGATTGAGAAAACCGTGTTTCCATAATTTTGACTTACAAAATGTTATGTTCTGGAGGAATCGGTGCGATCTTTGTAGTGCCAATTATAATTATTATTTTAAAATTTAACTACACGTTAACGAACACACTATTCATCCGAACCCATTTAAATCGAGAGTACTTTATACAGTGTCTGCATGAGCACCTACCAGCTTCTGTAGAATTTCTTCAATGTTTTCAATTTCACATGTAACTTGTAAATGTAGATTTAATATGTTAATGGCATATCAGAGTGAGTCTGAAATATATTCATCTAAAATTATAAATTTTTACAAATACTTAGAATTTTTAGCAACTGAGATAAAGTCCCGGAAATGTAACAGAATTAAAAAGCTTCCAAAACACAAATATTTCCGTAGTGAGCTAAAAGTTACACATATTCAATATTATGTTTTTATTTTAAGTATACTGTTAATTTCATGTATAGAAGAAGCAATACAATTACTAAATCACTAATAAAAATAATTATTATTTACAAATGCACAAGAAAACATAATCGCAGTCAATACTAATAAAAATCCAAATCTCCTAGGTTATGCGCACGTGTAAGTAATCCCAATTACTGTTTAATATTTTATCAGGTTTGGTAAAACACCGGTTAAAATATCTTCATGTAATAACGTTCTTAATCAATGATTAGCGCCAACTGGTTTTTGCAGAAACGTACTATCCCGTATTTTATTTATTGAGTACGCTGATCGGCATTTTAATCGGAATTGGGAAAACCGGCCCTTAATTGAACTTAATCAACTAATACAGTGCAATATATTTAAATTGTTATTAATATTAAAAATACGTATAAATTTGCCGTTTTAGTTGTTAGGGCGTTTTAATGTTGAAGGTTACATTCAAATATTATGTCAACTTTAATGAAATATTGCAAAATTTTACCTGTCAAGTATTCTACCTATACATGCCATTTCGAGACTTATAAACACACCTTTTGACATTAATCATAATAACCTTTTGAAGTTTGTCATCCAGGCAATACAAATTTGTTTGCAATTACCGTTTTCCGTAGAACGCGATCACTGTCATGACGCTTTTTAGAAAATCCGATTTTATAAACTTTTGAACCACTCCTGTATATACATAAATTTTCTGATGCCAATCGTATATCTTATTTAGAACTTTTCTTTACTCATTTACACAAACCGTTACACTGAACACTGAAGAGCGAGAAGGATAATTTAATGTTAAACATAAAACATGTTAAAGTTAGCAAGGAAGAATGTGCTCAGATCCAAGCACTTTTCGACGAACCTTTCCGCCATATTACATTCGCCATTTTGTTTTTTTTGACATTTTGACTTTGGATTCGTGATCGGCGACCTAAAACACCCCCGTATCTAAAATTTCACATTCCTACGTCAATTTTCAAAAAAAACTTCCGCCATTTTGTTTTTTTTGACATTTTGACTTTGGATTCGTAATCGGCGACCTGACGCACCCCCGTATCTAAAATTTCACATTCATACGTCAATTTTCAAAAAAACTTCCGCCATTTTGTTTTTTTTGACATTTTGACTTTGGATTCGTGATCGGCGACCTGAGACACTCCCGTATCTAAAATTTCACATTCATACGTCAATTTTCAAAAAAACTTCCGCCATTTTGTTTTTTTTGACATTTTGACTTTGGATTTGTGATCGGCGTCCGCACACACCCCCATATCTATAATTTCACATTCATACGTCAATTTTCAAAAAACCCGTCCGCCATTTTGTTTTTTTTTTGACATTTTGACTTTGGATTCGTGATAGGTGACCTAAGACACCCCCGTATCTAAAATTTCACATCCATACGTCAATTTTCAAAAAACTCGCCCGCCATTTTGTTTTTTTTTGACATTTTGACTTTGGATTCGTGATCGGCGACCCCCAAAACTCCCGTAGTTAAAATTTCACTTTCATACGTCAATTTTCAAAAAAATCTTCCGCCATTTTGTTTTTTTTGACATTTTGACTTTGGAATCGTGATCGGCGACCCCCAAAACCCAAGTATATAAAATTTCACATTCATACGTCAATTTTCAAAAAATCTTCCGCCATTTTGTTTTTTTTGACATTTTGACTATGGATTGGTGATCGGCGTCCGCACACACCCCCGTATCTAAAATTTTGCATTCATACGTCAATTTTCAAAAAACCTCTTCGTCCATTTTATTTTTTTTGACAGTTTGACTTTGGATTAGTGATCGGCGACATAAGACACCCCCGTATCTAAAATTTCACATTCCTACGTCAATTTTCAAAAAATCCATCGGCCATTTTGTTTTTTTCGACATTTGAATTAGTGACGGGCGACCGTAAAATCTCCCGAGTGCCTAATTTTACTTTTAATCAGAAGAGAGAGAAATTGATTTCAGCCAACTCCGCCCACCGTGCACGTTTGCGTAATCGTTAACATAAAATTATTTTGTAGGGGCACATAAATGTCGAAAGCAATCCTCTTCTTTTTACGCGTTCTGAAATTATCGTATTTTAATTCAAATCATTATTAAAATATTAATCGACAACACCTGTATAGATGAAAATATTAAATCAAGCGGGACCGTTACGTATTATGTGGACATGCCGAACGTTCGCCGGACCGTAATGTATTGACTGGCAGTGCACATCATAATCTGATTATATTTTTCGCCCGTCCGGAATGCATTGGTATCAGTGCAGATTGAATCGGCCATTTTTCTGACCAAATACCTCTGCAAACGGACTTGGAATTACTCGTACCTTCGTCTAGGTACCTCTGTAAACTGGGAGTACGCAAGTGAACGTTTCCGAAATGTCACTTCTTTACGTTTCTGAATCTTGTTGTGTCCTCGAAACTTTCAAAATTTGGAATTTCAAGCTTAAAAGTGAAAATGTGAATGCGTATGAGACCGGCTGTCAGTTTGACGTTTGCCGGGATTTTTCATCCATTTCGCTAAATTGTATCCGTCTGCAGACGGACTTTAAAGTGTTTGTGCCTTTGTATCTGTACCACTATAAACTCGGGAGAAGCAAGTAGAGGATCCAGAAAAGTCTGTACTTTTTGTCTCGGAGTTTACTTGTGCTCTCGAAACCTTCAAAATTTGGAATTTCGGGCCTAAAAGTGAAAGTTTGGATACATTTCGAATCTCCTGTCACTTTGACGTTTGTCGAGATTATCAGTATAAAAGGCTCCAGAGTAATTTTTGTTTCCCACGTCCTCCTTATGGGGAAAATGTCGCGATGCAGCGTGATTTTCTGCACGTGCCAAAAATTTTCAAAAATTCCTTTCGGGCCTTTGCTCTCTCATCGGAGACGTGAAAAATAGTCCAAGGCACGTGGGACTGTCGTCCCCGCAGCGTGACACTTTTGTTCCCACCGCGGACGGGCCACGTTCTCAGATCATTCGCTCCCCAATTTGCCATTTTAACCCCGATCTTGCCTCCTCTACTAAATCCGTGAGAGCGGTAAAGGGTCCTGCTCGCTTTTATAGAGTATAATAGCTCTAACGTCCGCTTACAGCGGGTCCTCCGCTTCCAGCGGGTCCTCCGCTTCCAGCAGGTCCGTCAATCTCTTTTAGTTTGAATCGCTTTAATCGCGTCCGCTTACAGCTTTTTCATAGTTTCTTGTAAAAAGCAATCACTGTCATGACGCCTTTTAGAATGTCCGATTATATTACCATTTGACGCACCCCTGTATATACATATATTTCGTGAAGCCAATAGTATATTTTATTTAAAATTCTTCTCGAACGGTTTTTTACACAAACCGGTACACACTCAAGAGGGAGAAAGGTAAATTAATGTTAAACATAAGTCATGTTAAAGTATTCAAAGAAATAATGAGCTTAAAGAGCACAACATTTTCATCGAAACAATTTAACAATACTATTTTGATGTGATAGTGGAAAAGCATGTAAACCTTTTCGAAGTCTACTCTCGCTTAAAAAAAAACCACAAAATAATAATAAAAGTAAAAAACTCAAGTTTTAATTTTTAGCCCTATTGAAGCGCCTTTCCTATAAAAATCGCTTTTTAGAATGTCCACTTTTATAAACTTTTGAAGCACCACCGTATATACATATATTTTGTTAAACCAATAGGATATTTTATTTAAAAAAATTTTCGAACTGTTTTTGACATAAACGGGTACACACTCAAGAGCGAGAAAGGTAATTTAATGTTAAACATAAGTCATGTTAAAGTATCCAATTATTATTATTTTAATATTATTATTTTGTTAAGCCAATACGATATTTTATTTAAAATTCTTCTCGAACTGTTTTTTACACAAACTGGTACACACTCAAGAGCGAGAAAGGTAATTTAATGTTAAACATAAGTCATGTTAAAGTATCGAAACAAACAATGAGCTCAAAGAGCGCAATATTTTCATTGAGACAGTGTACAATACTATTCTGATGTTTTCGAATCTACTATCGTTAAGAAAAAATGAACTATTAAATTTAAGCCCTGTTCAATCACGTTTCGAAGAATCGCCAAATTGAAGACGTAATAAGCGACCACAAACACCCCCGTATCCAAAACATTCATCAATCTTCAAAAAACTCTTCCGCCATTTATAGACTTTTGAAGCACCCCTGTATATACATATATTTTGTTAAGCCAATTGGATATTTTATTTAAAATTCTTCTCGAACTGTTTTTAACACAAACTGGTACACACTCAAGAGCGAGAAAAGAAATTTAGTTTAAAACATGTCATGTTAAAGTATCGAAAGATGCAATGAGCTCAAAGAGTCCGTTCTCGTTGTAATTTTTAATCATTAACAGGATTATTAAGAACTGTGTTTAATGAACGGACAGATTCTATGCTCCTTCCATAAATGTATTTTAGTCGTCTGCATCGAATATTTTGAAAAATCACATCTGGAAAGGAAATCTTCTCCAAACAGTATCATGTATAACCTAAAATAATTGTATTATAACCTAAAAGGAATCGTCTGTTAATTTGCGATAAAATAACTTAGAAACTGTGTGAAATGCAGCCAAATGAGAAGTGTCAATCTGACTTTCTTTCGGCGTTACCAACCTTTGAGTTTGTAATATCTCTCAAGTACATGAAAAATTTGCCTAGATTAGTTGAAATTTCTCTATATATAATGCCTTGTTTATTAATAATAAATAAATAACAAATAATCTACGTAGTAACTTTAAGGAATATGATTTTAATACAATATCACACAAACTTAAATGAAATGGAATAAATATTGACTGTTCTTTTTGCAATGTATGTATGTATGCAAAAAATGTTGAGAGCTGCTCTCACGTAATTCGGAAATACGTTAATAAATGTTTTGAAAATTGACTTATTTTGAACATTTTGTTGAAATTCAGTGTGCATGCATTTAACTTAATTTGACAGGCCAAAAAAGAATACTTGACAGGAAGGTGATGTTATCATACTTACACCACACCCACAGTACCAACCCTAAATATAATGAAGCGAAATGAAAGCATTGTCTTTGAATAAAAAAAGTTTATTGGAAATTGCTTACGGTAGGAAAATGAGTATATATCCCTTAAGAAGATTGGATTGAATACTAAGAGTGGGATGCAATATAGCTGTGTTTGATTTATCTTTTTAACTGTAATTTCGAATTGAACCAATGACAGAACAATTATATTAAATTCTAATTTGTTTGTTATCACATTGAAGTAAGAAGCAGACTACAAATGTGGATGTAAATCGTGATTATATGTACGTTTAATTTTCACTGAATAAAGAGTATTAAGTATATAGTAATTGGCGTAGTTTATTATGTACGGACTGCTTTTTCCAACCTCGACTAACTCCAATCGTTGATTGAAGGAATACATAAAGATGCGCCACTACCCAGCACTGAGCGTACCCAAACTGGATCCGAGATCTATAGCGACTGCATCAGTCGTTTGGATCTCAGATTCGAAACAGTCCGAGACAGCGGTGACACTCTATTTTACTACAGCGTTGCGCATCTTTATATATTCCTTCAATCAACGCTCCATTATTATAATAGTTTTAACACATTTATTTCTATACAATAATACATTTAATGAGCTTATTTTACTGTTTTGACTTTCAAAAATGGCGACCGATCCGTCCATAAATAACATGTTCAGCGTAAATCATCTGATCCGATCACTGAACAGTTGGGCAACTGTTGCGTCTGTTGAATGCGACCATTTATAATTTTGCGTACAGACCTCTAACAATTTTTTTGTGATATTAACTTGTTTTTATAACGTAAGCAATACATTCAATAATTGAAAATATCTTTATTAAAAGTAATTTGATACAAAGATCGGTATTAAATATAACATGTAATGTTTTATGTAATGCATGTTCAAAATTTTTGGAGAATTGATAACATGTTGAATCATTTCTTGTTACACTGTTAACAACCTTTGTAGTAGCACAGAAATAGCCACTTGTAGTTCTATTAAGATATGTAGTGGAGTTCTAAAGATAGTAGGGTTGAGCGATAAACATCGATGTTCATTGAATATCGATATTTTAGGATCGATGTTCGATGTTTTTGCATCGATGTTTGCAATTTAGAATTATCGATAAACTATCGATGTTAGAAGAAATATAGTGAACATTAAACTTTTAATCTTGACAAAATGTATTAGCACTGATCACAAAATAAAACAGCGTCCTCTGTTGACAAATATAAAATGTGTCCAAATTAACACCTCACATACAGGCTAAGACGATGTAAAATTGCTTTCATCCATCAGACGGATCGGGAACCGATCCCGCTCCAACCGTTCACTTCACAACAGTTGAGTGTTCGCTGGACAGGACCGCTCACCTTTATGTCATCGTCTGTCATCTGGTACTTTTCATTGCTGCCATATGTTAAAATTATAGAGATTAAACCGAATAAACAATTCAAAACAGTAAGTTTTGGCGTAGTTTTGAGTGGAAGGGCTGGTTTTTCCAACCCCGAATGAAATACTGGGTGAACGCCAATATTTTAATACATTTATTTCTGCACAATACCTTTAATTTGCTGTATCCTACTTTTCTAGTAACTTTCTTCAAAATTATGTATTAGGTTGGTCTTGGAATGCATCAATGGCGCATGCGTACAGAATACTCTCACTAAGTGAGCGTAGAATTTTTCCGTTCACAAAAATGGCGGCCGCACCTGAACATGTTCAGAGTGAGGGCTCGTTTACTGGACATGATCACTGAACAGTTGCGCAACTGTTGTGTCTGCTGAATGAAAGCATTGTCTACGAATAAAAGAAGTATTTAAATTTCACAGTGGTATATCATATAAATTTTAATATTTCATTTTAGGCTCTTTTAAATATTATTCAGTATAAATATTTAAATAATAAATAATTAAATACATAAATTTATAGTACTTTTAATGAGCAGAATAAGAATTAAATTATGTATGCACGCCGAATGAGTGAAGGAGGTAAACGTATTTTCATAGAAAAAGAAGGGAGATAGACATTACCGATGTTTACTTCTTCGGGGAATTCCCCAGTGCGTACAATCATACACGTATAGATGCAAGATGACACATCAGAAATATAAAACCATATCCATATGTATCTCGGCATTTGCCAGCGTAGTCAAAAAAAATGCAAGACTATAAAATCCCAAATAGAAATCGTTCTCTTAAAAGTTTTGATACACGTAAATGTATATATTTTTTAAGTATCAGACGATTGAAGTCATGTGGTTCTTTCATGCGTAATAATTGCACATTGTTTTTTTATATACCTAGTTTTTTTTGAGTAGTTTCTAACGTTAACTACATATTATAAATGTATACAGAGAGATCGTAAATGGTTGACCGTGCCGTTTCCTAGTTACGGTGTAATTGCCGCATATATTAGAGATGAGAGCAGATATTGGTCACAGTGATTTTTCACAGTGATTTCGTAATCACTGTTTTCACCGTTTGCAAATTCATGGAATCACAGTGATTAATTTCGTATTAATATGTCGTATGAAACATATTTATGTCATTGAATATATTATTTAAATTGGAGTAAATCTTAGAATCGGAGACAGAAATATTTCTTTACGTGAAAAAGATATTCATTTGCCTCCATTGAAAAGAACCCTTTTCATCATAATAAATACGAAGCTGTACCGAAGCAATTATGATATTATTTTCAATGTTAGTTACCGGATAGGCGAAGTCGATTACGTTCTAACAAAGTTACTAAATTTATATTTTCATAATAATTAATAATCATTAATAATGTACTTTAAAATTATATAAAAAAAATATTAATAATTAAAGTTATATTTATTATCCATACACATTTTGTACATGTTTATGTGCATAGGTGATAATCTATATAGTTAAAAACATTTCATCATGTTACTTCGTATATATTAATTTAAATAATTTTCAAGTCCTTTTGCAAGTTCACATGCTTTATATAAAACATAAAATAAATGCAAAATACCTACTGATATACCTAATATGCGTATATTAATATTTTATAACCGAACGGCGAAACATGGGCGAACCGTTTATTTTCACCGAGGTCGGAGAACGGTGATTGAAAGAGCTGTTTCAAATAAAGCGAACGGCGAAAGCAGGAGCCGTTTGTTTTCACCGTTCATAGCAAACAGCTCGGAGAGCGGTGATTGAAAGAGCTGTTTCAAATAAAGCGAACGGCGAAAATAAACGGTGCAAATAAACGGCTCCTGCTTTCGCTGTGATTAAAAGAGCTGTTTAAAATCACCGTTAAGACCATCTCAGACAGAATATTGAAGTGACAGCCACTTTAACGAAGTTAGATGCAAACTAAATAATCATACTACACAAATGACCGTGTGGCAAACTCGTGCTAAAGTTGATATATCGATGAAGCGGCACGGTCAAGCATTTATGATTATGTATATGAGCCGCGTTTATTTTATTAATTTTTTTGAATAATGATATCTTTTATATCATTTTGGTAAGCACGTACATTGATTAAAATTTTTGTTAAACTGTCAAAAAATAAATCTATAAATAAAATTATCGATGTTTAAAAACATCGATATTTGATATTTGTGTTTACCCAGCGATGTTCAATCCCTAAAAGATAGTGCTATTTAAATGAGAATAAATGAAACCAACAGTGTCAAGAAAGTATAGATATGTAATTTTAAAAAACAACTATCCTAAAAGATATATATTTATTTACAGTGATCTCGTGTCGTACAAAACATACATTTACAAAATATATAATTTTTTAAGCATTGTTCTAAAGTTTTTGTACATTTTTGTACCAAACTGTGTGGATTAAATTTTACTGTATTTATACAAGTTTCCTCAAATTGTTTTAAATAAACTATAAAATCACACCAAGTGATACCAGCAATAAGCATTTGTTATTGAATTTAATAAAAATTCGTTTAATGTAGATAAATTGTTTTCATCACATTTTTAAAAAAAACTTTTTCTAATGTTGAGGCTTTGTTTATGTTTGAATAATTTTTGCTGCTACCTCAGTTCACCATAATCTTCCTGTTCATCGTACACAATACCATCTGGAGTGGTCCCAAACAATGGCTTCTTCGGATGAATTATTAATTCTGGATTGTACATCTGATATTTTTATACAATCCTATACTTTTGGATTGCAACTTCCACTCATCTTCAATTCCATTTCTCACATAAGGCAAATGTAAAGTATTATTTGGTGTTAATATTTTTTTTTCTAACATCATTTATCAAGATACGTTTACATGGTTTTCCCAAATCTTAATGTCTTACTTTTTTTTCCTCTTTAGTCAACCGAATGTCGGAAAATGCTTGTCCCCTGGTCGCTTTCTCTATGCCAAAACATTCCTATAATGTCATTATTTTGAACTGTGTAAATGGGTGCAGTCTTCCTAAAATATTTTCTTACTGTCATTATTTTCTAACTGAGGAAGTTTCATATCAGAATTTGTTGTCGTTATTGATGGTACAGATCATTCACATATCAAAATGTTTCCAACAAAAGAAAGTGTGCAGCGACTGACTGGAATTAAAAAAATTTTAGAGCAAAGAAATTTAATGCCAGTTCGGGTGGCTTTCTTAGTTGTGACGTAAGTTGGCAATGCCAGTTGCTTTTATCCACATTAACATAATAAATAAGTCACAGGAACGTTCGGGTTCACACCACCAATCTGGTTCTTTTGCATCAATATCTCCTTAAAACTTGTGTAAAATGCATTCCTTAGTCGATTCCTCAATGTCGACTATACTGGAGGCCCTTCTCGAGCTACATTAGATGGTTTGTAAAAATGGAAAGTAAACATTTTTCCCTGTGTTACATTCCACTTCTGAGGTTGTGAAGTGTTAGGTTAATTGGCATTCATGTTTTAACAGACTCTACGATAGCATTTTACAAAGACAAATAAGTTAGTTATTGCAAACGAAACTAACAAGCTTTCGATCTAATAATGGAACCTTCTTCTATCATCAATTAACCTAAAATAATAAACAATTTTTGTTGGTTAGATGCCACTATTATCTGATGGAAACAAGTTTTGGGACGTGTGAAATTTTTTTTTTATTCTAAATATAAATCGTGGAAGAAAGTGAATATTTTAATTAAACATAATGAAAACGAACAAATAGCATAATAGAATGTATCTACCTACCTTATCTATGTCATATCGACTTATTCATCCCCCATTATTTATATAGATATTTAATTGTAAATACATGTATTTAGGTATCTATATTCGGATATACATGTTGCCATGGTACATATTGATATCGAGTCATTTATGGCTCACTTCTATCGGTGCTATTTAATATTAATATTAATTAACGGTATAAGTACTTTAAAGGTTGGTGGGTATTAACATTCAGAACAAATATACATTTTGACAGAGGCAAATGCATCTCTCGATAGTAGCTATTCAACGAACGAAACCTGAAAACGTTTGAGACTCTAATTCTTTCTAAATGTTATGCACCATCATCATAATATGTAATTAAGGAGACGTTGGCGCTTTAATTTTTTCGACCCCGACCCCATAACGCCCGTATCTAAAATTTCACATTCATACGTCAATTTTCAAAAAAAACTTCCGCCAATTTGTTTTTTTTTGACATTTTGACTTTGGATTCGTGATCGGCGACCTGAGACACACCCGTATCTAAAATTTCACATTCATACGTTAATTTTCAAAACAACTTCCGCCATTTTTTTTTTGACATTTTGAGTTTGGATTCATAATCGGCGACCTGAGGCACCCCCGTATCTAAAATTTCACATTCATACGTCAATTTTCAAAAAAACTTCCGCCATTTTGTTTTTTTTTGACATTTTGACTTTGGATTCGTGATCGGCGACCTGAGACACCCCCGTATCTAAAATTTCACATTCATACGTCAATTTTCAAAAAAACTTCCGCCATTTTGTTTTTTTTGACATTTTGACATTGGATTCGTGATCGGCGACCTGAGACACCCCCGCATCTAAAATTTCACATTCATACGTTAATTTTCAAAAAAACTTCCGCCATTTTGTTTTTTTTTGACATTTTGACTTTGGATTCGTAATCGGCGACCTGAGGCACCCCCGTATCTAAAATTTCACATTCATACCTCAATTTTCAAAAAAACTTCCGCCATTTTGTTTTTTTTGACATTTTGACTTTGGATTCGTGATCGGCGACCTGAGACACCCCCGTATCTAAAATTTCACATTCATACGTCAATTTTCAAAAAAACTTCCGCCATTTTGTTTTTTTTTTGACATTGGATGCGTGATCGGCGACCTGAGACATCCCCGTATCTAAAATTTCATATTCATACGTCAATTTTCAAAAAAACCTCCGCCATTTTGTTTTTTTTTGACATTTTGACTTGGGATTCGTGATCGGCGACCTAACACACCCACGTATCTAAAATTTCACATTCATACGTCAATTTTCAAAAAAATTTCCGCCATTTTGTTTTTTTTTGACATTTTGACTTTGGATTCGTAATCGGCGACCTGAGGCACCCCCGTATCTAAAATTTCACATTCATACGTCAATTTTCAAAAAACCTTCCGCCATTTTTTTTTTTTTGACATTTTGACTTTGGATTCGTGATCGGCGTCCGCACACACCCCCGTATCTAAAATTTCACATTCATACGCCAATTTTCAAAAAATTCATCCGCCATTTTGTTTTTTTTTGACATTTTGACTTTGGATTTGTGATCGGCGTCCGCACACACCCTCGTATCTAAAATTTCACATTCATACGTCAATTTTCAAAAAACTTCCGCCATTTTGTTTTTTTTTGACATTTTGACTTTGGATTCGTGATCGGCTACCTAAGACACCCCCGTATCTAAAATTTCACATCCATACGTCAATTTTCAAGAAACTCGTCCACCATTTTTTTTTTTTTTTGACATTTTGACTATGGATTGGTGATCGGCGTCCGCACACACCCCCGTATCTAAAATTTTGCATTCATACGTCAATTTTCAAAAAAACTCTTCGTCCATTTTATTTTTTTTTGACATTTTGACTTTGGATTAGTGATCAGCGACATAAGACACCCCCGTATCTAAAATTTGACATTCCTACGTCAATTTTCAAAAAATCCTTCGGCCATTTTGTTTTTTCGACATTTGAATTAGTGACGGGCGACCGTAAAAACTCCCGAGTGCCCAATTTTGCTCTTAATGAGAATAGAGAGAAATTGATTTCATCCAACTTCGCCCACCGTGCACGTTTGCGTAATCGTTTAAATAAAATTATTTCGTAGTAGGAGCACATAAATATCGAAAGCAATCCTCCTCCTTTTCCCCTTTGAGGAAATACGCGTTCCGAAATTATCGTATTTTAATTCAAATCATTATTAAAATATTAATCGACAACCCCTGTCTAGATGAAAATATTAAATCAAGCGGGACCGTTACGTATTATGTGGACATGCCGAATATTCGCCGGACCGTAATGTATTGACCGACAGTGCACATGATAATCTGATTATATTTTTCGCCCGTCCGGAATGCATTGATATCAGTGCAAATTGAATCGGCCATTTTTCTGACCAAATACCTCTGCAAACGGACTTGGAATTACTCGTACCTTCGTCTAGGTACCTCTGTAAACTGGAAATGCGCAAGTGAACGTTTCCGAAATGTCACTTGTTTACGTTTCTGAATCTTGTTGTGTCCTCGAAACTTTCAAAATTTGGAATTTCAAGCTTAAAAGTGAAAATGTGAATGCGTATGAGACCGCCTGTCAGTTTGACGTTTGCCGGGATATTTCATCCATTTCGCTAAATTGTATTAGTCTGCAGACGGACTTTAAAGTGTTTGTGCCTTTGTATCTGTACCACTATAAACTCGGGAGAAGCAAGTAGAGGATCCAGAAAAGTCTGTACTTTTTGTCTCGGAGTTTACTTGTGCTCTCGAAACATTCAGAATTTGGAATTTCAGGCCTAAAAGTGAAAGTTTGGATACATTTCGAATCTCCTGTCACTTTGACGTTTGTCGGGATTTTCAGTATAAAAGGCTCCAGAGAAATTTTTGTTTCCCACGTCCTCCTTATGGGGAAAATGTCGCGATGCAGCGTGATTTTCTGCACGTGCCAAAAATTTTCAAAAATTCCTTTCGGGCCTTTGCTCTCTCATCGGAGACGTGAAAAATAGCCTTAGGGACGGCGGACAGTCGTCCCCGCAGCCTGACACCTTTGTTCCCACCGCGGACGGGCCACGTTCTCAGAAAAGTGTCTCCCCAATTTGCCATTTTAACCCCGATCTTGCCTCCTCTACTAAATCCGTGAGAGCGGTAAAGGGTCCTGCTCGCTTTTATAGAGTATAATT
Organism: Amphimallon solstitiale; assembly: GCA_963170755.1. Classification (NCBI taxonomy): domain Eukaryota; kingdom Metazoa; phylum Arthropoda; class Insecta; order Coleoptera; family Scarabaeidae; genus Amphimallon; species Amphimallon solstitiale. The sequence continues at coordinate 117,769,027 of OY720679.1, forward strand.
TTGTTATTAACTTGAATTGTTTTTTCTTGTTATTCCACATAAATCCACACAACCAGAAGTGTTCTTTATGATAAAGTAAATATTTTGTTTTGAATGTGAAATTTTAATATAAGAAAAATTTAGGAATCAATACCTATATGTACCAGTGGCGGCTCGTGAGTTCAATAATAGGTAAAGCAATGTCGGCAAAACCCATCTCCCCTTCTCTTCTTAGAAAAATTAATGTGTACGCAGTCAAGATTAAAGGAGAAATAAATAGTGATTAAGGTTAAAACTTATCATTGGTGACCAATGATGTCATCATAAAAAGTTTTGGTATCCAACAATTCAGTCAGCAGTTCTTTTTCAATTGAAATTTTCGACAAATTTGTAAGTCTATCCTCTGCAGTGGTACTGCGCAAGTATGTCTTTATTTTTTTAAGCACGAATTGCTACGCTGTATGTCTCTTTAAAAACATCACTATCTCCACAGATACTGTGTTCTTGAATTTATACTCGAAAAAAAAATATGTAACGCTTGTTACGCCATCCACTGAACTAAAATTTAGGTTGTCACCCTGCATCATCTGTGAAATCTCTACCCTCCATTTTCTTCAAGTTGTCGTTGCTATACTAACCCATGCGCACATATTGTCTTTTTGGCAGTTCATTCACTTAAACGTCAACACCTTAAACCATTTGCTTATTTAAAAGTCTTTTCCCTAAACTATTCGGTATCTTCAAGGTAGGTATATTCTTCTTAATACAATGCCTCCTTGTATTTGTTTATAAACTCGTTGCCTTTTTCATCATTTGTTAGATACTTCCTTCTCCCATTCGCTAACATAATCCTTAATTTTTTCTTTTTAGAAGAGACTGGACTCGGTAAAATGGGAAATACATTGCAGATAACAGGAATTCTTCTTCTCATTTTACTTGCATTACAACGGTCAGTCGTATCCACTACGTTGTCTTTCATTTCTACCCAAGACTTTTCACATGGTGATATATTTATCTGCAAAAAACTATAAACAAATTTTGTACTATATTTCTTTTTGTAGGTCTCCAAACCATACAAGTCTTTACAGTCTATGAAGCTTCTGTGTTACACATACAAGTTCATGAATGTATATATTTTATGTGCTCAGCTGTCTTTTATATAAAAACATTTGCTGATCGTATCGTGTCAGAATGTATACTTATATCCTTTTCTGTCTATAGTTATAAGTTTGAGGTAACTTTTACAATTTTTATTTTTATTTATTATTTATAAAAATCCCTCTTATAAAATTTATTACATTATGTATGCTCTAAATGCATTATTTATTCTATAATATTTTCTTCCCTCGAATAACGTATTTGATCCTGTTCGTACAGTTTGATGGCGTTTAAATGACTCACTCTCTTCACTGTTCCATCTTTCAACATCACTCTCTCTCTATTGCTTGCTTTAAGTACCTTTTTATCTATGAACAAAGGTCTATTATTTAGAATATTTAATGCAATTTTTATGCCTCGAGAAAAGTTAGGTTGCGTTTTATTGTACACAAACCATATTTCTTGTTTATCTTTTCTACAAAAGAAATATATTACTTAGACTTATTTTGTCTTTATTTTGCACCTATATAATACTTAATTTTTATATACTTATTTAACCTATAATTAGAACAATAAATTCATTTGATATCAGAATTTTCTAAACTTGAATATATGCAACCAATCATACACTTGTGTTATTTGTATTGCAAACATATTGAAATCTTTAGTTTGTAATAAAAATTGTTGATATTACTATTTCTTTTATTTTTTAATACTTTAACTAGTTCTTAATACTATTCTTATTTTTAAATATGCAAGAGACCACGGCAATATGTGAATTAAGAATAACAGAAAGTTAGTGGTTTCCATAAAACGCTAACTTCATATTGTAACGAAACCAGCAGACATTCGAGCGACAATAAAAAGAGGTTGGAAATCATCTCGACGCGACTGGTAAACATCATAAAGCAATAAATCACATGTACTGAGAAGACAGAATGTCTATGGAATCTTCTACAAACATCGAGTGGGAGATGGAGTTTACGCGAATGCTCCAGATGTTTGGTATGTGTACATAAGGCGGCTGGGTCACCGATGGATGAGTAATTCGGGATTAAGAAGTTCCTTAGGTAGTCGACGCGCCTAGAAATAAATATAAGAAAGAAATAAATAGTTCTTAAGCGGTAGTGCAATAAAGACATAAATAATACCGTGTAATATAAATAGTAGTAGTAAAATAAATACAAGTGTTAATTTAAATCGTAGTAGTTTAAGTGTGATACATTAATTTTACATTTTTATATTGTAATTAATTTTAAGTGTATAAATATACGGACTGTTTTAAATAAATAAATTGCACGAGTTGTTTATTGCGAACCCGAAAACGCAACAATATTAAAAAGTGGAAGTCAATTCGGCGGAAAATGGAATACGATCATGTCAATCAATTTCGATCGCGTAACTTTCAGTTAATATGTACATATTGTAATAACATTTTGTTGAAATATGTAAGATGTTTAATATTTCCTATACTAGTATTTGTAACAATTTATGTTTTAAGTACAACATTACTACATAACAATTAAGTAGTAAATTCATTGAATATCCTGCGATATTACTTAAAGTAATGTGTTTATAAAAAGGATTTACATCGCTTAATCAATCCCTTCGGAGTATTTAAATTTAACAACAGAATACACCTTCCAGGGTACATCAATATATATGGAAATGAAGTTGTCGATTAAAATAGATTGACGACCAAGTGCTAAACAATTGAGGAGTTCAAGTCGGAATTACCTGATTGAAATACATTGACTTATCAAGGAATTAACTTCTACCTACGCAAAAAGTAAAACGTAGACATAATATCTTGAATAATCTCATGGTATTAATTACTAAATGTGAAATGTAAATTTTTATACTTTATTATCAATTATTATTCATACTTAAAGCTAAAATTATACATTCTTATATATTTCCGCCTTCTAAAATTTTATTTAAAATTATAATTATTAAAGCAAATTTGTGAATACACTTTTAAATGGATGGAAATTTAATAAAATATATACATCAGGGCAGTTTGTATTTAAAAGCACTTTTTAAACGGTCTTGTTTACTAAGGAAAATTTGGAGATGAATTTAATTAATCCCCCGTGATATTTCATAAATTACAAGAGCAAAGACCCCTATCGCTAATTCAATTTTTAGAATGTTCAAAATTTTCTACTTTTAACACGCAATTATATGCTTAAATTAATTTTATAATAAAGTACACTTCATCGAGGGAATATTATCACGCTGTATTGTCAGATTTAATTCATATATCGATTGTTAATTTTCATTTTAGCGAAAGCACAATATACAGTAGAGTCTCGATATAGTGAACACACCATATAGTGAACTATCCACTGCAGTGAACAGTGAAATATTAGTATTGGCCTCGAAATAGTGAACAAATTGTACCTCGCTAGAGTGAGTTGCACAAGCACATACACAGGGACTTCCCCGGAAAGCGTAAAGGCGTACGTATGTGTAATGCGTTTATTCCGCAGTTCAGATTTAGCAGTTACTCGGGGAGTTTCGGTGTATTGCAGTGAATATTTTTGTAATACAAGTTAACAATTACGAAGATGTACTGTGAAGTGTACATTGTGTTTGCGTTTTCCAAATGTCTCACGCAAAAAGGAAGCATCTAACATTGGAAGAAAAGGCAGAAATCTTAGAATCATTGCAACAGGGTGTTGCAACTATTATCCAGGAAATATGGAGTTGCTAAATCGACAATAACTTCGATAAGAAACAAAAGGCGTATGATTTTGAAAACGATTGATAGTACGTTTAGTGGGCCCGGAAAAAGAAAAACGTTAAAACTATCGGTTTATCAAAAAATGGAAAAAGCTCTTTACAAGTGGTTTTTGAAACAAAGAGAACGACACACGATTATAACCGGAGAGATACTTAAAGAGAAGGCAAAGGTGCTTCATGCAAAATTTTACACAGGTTCCTTTCATGCAAGCAACGGTTGGCTGCAGAAATTTAAAAAACGCTTCGGCATAAGGTTTTTAAAACTTGCTGGGGAAAAACTGTCATCCTAGCCAGAACTAATCGCTCCATTTAAAGAAAAATTATCCGAAAAAATAACAGAACTTCATCTTAATTTAGAACAAATATATAATGCGGATGAGTCAGGTTTATACTGGAAACTCTTACCTGATAAAACTTATGTCTCGTCGTTAGAAAAAACAGCTCCTGGAAGAAAAGCAGAAAAACAAAGAGTAACATTCTTAGCTTGTACGAATGCCTCTGGAAAACACAAAGTCAAGTTGCTAGTCATAGGAAAAGCTAAGAATCCTCGAACACTCAAAAACTTCAATCGTCCTGTTAATTATGACCATTCCAAAACAGCGTGGATGACAGCAGAGATTTTTAAACGTTGGTTTAAAAACAAATTTATTCCTGAGGTAAGTTTGCAGATGTTTTTATGCAGCGTCTTCACATGCAGTTTTAGGTAAAAGAGTTTTTAGAAAGTCAAGGTTTGCCAATAAGAGCATTATTATTGTTAGACAACGCTCCAAGCCATCCACCAGTAGAAGAACTTAATAACATTGATGAATGCATTACGGTAATGTATATGCCACCGAACGTCACCCCATTGATCCAACCTATGGATGAAAATGTGATACGTTTGGTAAAACTATTTTATCGTAAAAAATTGTTATCTGACGTGGTTACCAAAAATGACATTGGAACAGCGTTAAAAGCCGTAACTCTAAGAGATGCTCTTATAAACTTGAATTTGGCCTGGGAAAAATTAAACCCAACAGTAATTAGAAAATGTTGGCATAACATATTACCAGAAACAAACGATTATGATGATGAAGAAGAAAACATTCCGTTAAGTGTTTTAAAGTTACGATTGAATGATGAAGATCCAGAATATGCACAGTCTGAAGTTATGAATATCTTAAACCTCATAAACTCTGAAGTAAAAAAATTAAATGCATATCTACTTGCATAGGTTCTTAAAATTATGTAATTTACAGGTTTATGATCGACATGATGTTCAAGTTTGGAATGAGGACCGTCAGTTAGAAAATGAGAAAGATGAAGTCACAACTGAAATTGAAAATGAAGACAGCGTTGGTGATGACGATGAAACTGTGACTGACAAGTTGATTTCCACTGATGAAGCACTGAAATCTTTGAATACGGTTTTTCAGTGGGCTGAAGAAAACCCAAATGAAATAGAATATTCTCGTGTAATTGCCCTTCAACATTTGAGAACTAAGTTGGTTCAAAAAATGTACAATAAGCCAACAAAGCAAACAAAAGTAACAGATTTCTTTCAATCCACTGACTAACTTAATTTTGCATATGTATTTTTTTTTCTACTGTATTACATAGTTATTAAGCACTATGTACCTACTCAAATTAAAAGTGTTTAAACGTGAACAATAGAGAGAGTGTACACATTTATAAATAAACTTTACTTTACGAATTGAAAGACACTAAATTCTTTGCATATAGAAATCTGAAATCCTGTACTCTGTTTCATAATAAGAAGAAGTGATCGAAATAATCGGCCAAAACATGGAACACAGCTTAAAACGAACTAAACAATTTGATATTACATCTACAGTTTAGAATGTAGTAATTTGTCAAAAATTCTAAATTTTATTATTCTTTATAACAAGTGTAAAGAAATTATATTAATCTTCCGGGTACCAGAGTTATTTTTTTCCTTGTTTTTGTGGATTAGGGTAGTAATTTCGGCTAATCCAACTGAGCTATCTTTATTTGTATTGTGTACCAACATTATCTGCGCATTACGTCGTAATTTCATGCTCTGTGTTCCAAAAAATTGAATAAAATTATGCATGGGGAACTCTACTCCCTCCAGCATCAAATGGAATTTTGGTAAGAATGCTCAATTTGACAAAAATACTTTGTATCACATGTTCTTTTTCAAGGGAACTAGTAATATCGATATTGATTTAGTCTCTGCGCGTTGATTTGATATCATGTCTCAATAGTACGTCACATTCCCCATTGAGATAGCTTTTCTACAATATGTGAATGATTTGATACATCGTTCATGACTTGATCAAATATAACTAACAAAAATGTTCAAAATTGTTGCCTTCTTGATTGCTACATAACGTATATCGTTATTAGTTCTCTCCCGTATTAAAAATATGTTTTACAGACAAATGAAGACAAACTGAGTATGGTTTTAATTTATGGAAAATGCCGTAGAAATGCATCTGAAGCAGTGCGATTATATGCTTGACGCTTTCCAAACAGGCCTTTACCAGATTACTAAACATTTATAAGTCTGTGTGCAAATTTCAGACATTACGGTAGCTTCAAAAAACATAAACAATTAAGGCAGAAAAAAGCAAGAGATAATGAAATTACATCAGCGGTACTACAAACAGTTAATTAAAAACACAGCATAATCTCAATGTAACCTTTTGCCGTAGGATTTTAAAAGAAAATAAATACTTTTCGTTTAAAGATCATTTAGTGCACCACATAACAATAGGATATAATCAAGGCATTTTGTAAACACTGTCATAGTTAACTAATGAAAAAAGAACTATTGCAAACAGTATATATTGTAGAAGATAAAAACACCAACTTGCCAATATTTCGAAAACTACCAATTTTTATAATAGACATATTTATACAGAGTGATCCTTATTTTTAATGCAGAATAAGATAAAATTATAAAAGTTCCCGCTTCCCATTTAAAAAAATTGTCTTTTGGCAATTTTTTCAAATTCGTTGTCAGGCGTATAATTCGCACACTCTCTATTAATAATTGTAACAATTTTATACAAATAGTATTTAATTAGACCAACTATTTGAGAGAATTTACTTCAAATTCAACAATAAATTCATCTTTATATGGAAAAAGTGCTATTGATTTTCTGCCTGCAAACGTCAAATTTAACATAAGAATTTCAATAAGTCAAAAAGGGTTACACTTAGATATATGACATTATTCATGAAATATATTTAGAATTTCACTTAAATCTAAAAACCTGACAATATACAGGGTATTCCATTTAAAATTAGGAAGTTGGTGCCTACTTCCGGCACAGCCCGACGTGCCGCCATCTTGAAAATATTTTAGGCCAATGGCCCCCATCGACTTTAGTATAGTGTCAAAATTAAAAAATATATTGCACTTCGATGTGTAACGCTTGACAATTTTTCCAGACTGCTCGTGCTTATCTGATATTATAAGAATCCACTGCGCATCTTGTGGGAAGGGCATCTCACGAGTCAGTTCTCAATCTGCCAGCTGTACATGCATGTAAAGTTGACGTACAGTTAATTTCTGCACTAATAATTATTACAGAAAGCTCAGTTCAATTCCTCCAGAACATAACATTATTTAAATTAAAATAATGTAGACCAATTTGAAAACAAAACCTTCTTTGATTAAAGGAACTTAGAAATAAAGTTAGTTAAAATGTATTGTTTTTGTTAAACTGTTATACATTCTACCGAAATTTGGTGCAAGATAAATCGTCTCAGATATGGAAATGGCAAGTACATTATGAATACCTTTCTTTAACAAACTATGCCAACGTTTATGGTTTTATAACATGTCATATATTTTATACATTTTTAGGTAACTGTTAATTTTATATGAATATGTATATGGTATGGGTTTTTTCAATTTTCACAATACCTGAAGTTTGCACTCTGCTATTTATTTCTTTAAAAGCAGATGCTATCTTAACAAAATAATTATAGTTCATTTATTAAAATGAAATTCCCAGTTATAAAGAATATAATCTTTAAAAAACTAAAATCAGGCTTAAAAGAACAAATACAAAGGTGGAAATTTTGCTCTAGTGTTGTTAGAATAAAAGATAAAAATTTATATCAAACGCACTACCAAATATGTTGCCAAATTTGTACAATAAATCCTTTAACACTGTTAGGTAACAGGCATATTTCTTCTTATTGAGTTGGAATAATCGGCCTTAAGTTGTAAAAGAATAATAATATTGTTACAGTTGTTTTGCTGTATTTTATCTCTTAATTGATAATTTTAGTTTTATCGATTGAATACTTAAATTATCTTGGTTGAATAGATCATCCTTCTGACTCCTTCTGCCATCTAGGGAAGGATTTCATAAGAGTCCTACCGCCGTACGTTTTACATTATCTCATGTGTGTAATGTATATGTGTTGACGGGTAGATGGCGCACTTGTTTTATTTAGTGGTTTCAGCAGTTTTAATTAGTTTCTAATTAGTTTTGGGACTTTCTTTTGGGTCAGAGTTATGTGACATTTTAATGATAATTATTTTCCACTTTTGTATTGTCATTTGAATCTACATTTATGTCGTATGTTAAAATATCAGGTTAGGTCGTTCTGTTATTAGTTCAAATGTTCGTTGTTACGCTTTAGATCGGTGATTGACAAGTTAGAGCCTTTCTCTTTTGATCTTCGACTGTCATAGAAGAAGCACTTAAAACATCGCAAGAGCAGATGCATTTTCTTTAGTCACTACTTGAGGGATTAGTAGAATGTTTGAATTATATCGTATGTAATCGCTAGCAAAAGGCGGATGTTATGGTATTTCTCAAGTGTTAATGTGAATATGGCGTTATGGTTGTAATCTTGCCGAGGATATTGTTTTGTCGTGGCTTAAGAATTGTTTAACTGCTGTATGTATAATTTTCACGTGTCTGACCGATCTTAATTGTGCTGTTTCTATATTCAATTATAGCTGCTAGTGCATGGCAGAAATTTCATTAGAGCACTTTTCGTTGGTAAAGTTTAAGAACCACGTGCCTGATATATTTTATAATTCCAAGGGGATAGATTGTGTACCTTGCGGTGAAGACATAATTTAAGGTGCAGATAGATGTAATGCTATAGCCTTCCTACACTGTTCTCCCGAAGATGTCGTTAACCGAGGGTATCTGGAGCAGTTTCCCTTTGTAACGAGTGTGATTTGTAGAAGGTATCGTGTATTGTAGCTGTGGATGTGGAATTTCAAAGGTACTGTGTCTGTGTTTGATTATCAGTTATTTACCAATCAGTTTTGGTAACTTCAAGTCAATTCCGAGTACTATCGAACTGTTAATTGTAAATTTCTCGGTTTAACTAATCGTTCAAGTCATCGTAATTTCATTATTTAACTGCATAGTGGCCTGAGTGCCTTATAATTTGAATTTATTCAATTAACGTAGTTTTATTAATAACAGTGACTCCAGTTGGGGGTTACTTTGTCAATTTTGGAGACGTTACGTAGCTTTTTTTTTTTGGATTTAGAATTTTGAACAAATTTTGGATGTGTATTGGCGTTGCAGCCTCACATCTGTATGGTGTAAATCTATTGCTTGTTATTTAATACAATTAATCACCTTTCAAATTTATTATTGTGGAATCTTGTAAGGAATTATTGAATTTAATGTTGATCACGTACTCTTATGTAAAGCACAGTTAATTAGCGCTAATATTTTTAGTATTAGATACCTTATAACTTAGAGTCTGCACTCTTCTGTCGAACAGATTGTCGGTTGCCTCTGTTATACAGAGTGTTTCATTTGGAGTGTTGATGTGTTGCAATTTACGGTCAAACTGTTCGACTTTGGAAAGACTTTCGGCAAGTTGCCTCATAATTTTATGCTTTTGTAAGAATATTGTCAGGTAATTAATTTAACTTTAAGGTTGTCTCATGTGTTTCCTTTTTTTTTAATTTCTTTAATTTTGTAATTATATGTCATTGGTAATTTGAAGTTGTGGATCACCTTGGGTGGCCATTTCAGACTTTTATTCATTCCTTCAGAAATTTAAATACTTGCAACTGGGTTGCGCTTATGTAATTCATATTTCAATGTTTTTTTTTGTTTCCTTTTAAATATTTTATTGAACTCAATTTATAACGAGCTACGTACAACGTTTGACTTAGGATATTAGTTAGCAATAGCTGTTTTGTTCTGATTATTTGGGTCTTGAAACATTTTGGGTGTTTTAAATTTAGAATAAACCTGTTGTTGAATTTTGAATGAGTGTGTTGGTTTTACCTATCATTCTACCTGGGGTTCAAAAATAAACTAGTTCCGGGTTTATGGTGGTCAGCTTGGTGTATGGCATAGATACAATATCGGAACTGGCGCTCTATAACACCTTCGATTTACTTGAATTCGAACCATGCCCATTTTCTCGGCGAGCTAGAGGCGGTGCTGTACATCAGATTTTACAACAACCTTTGGGAAGTGTGAAGGTAAGACCATAATTGGGTTATAAGGTGGTGTATTTTATTTGAACAGGCGTTTCTCACAATTTTAATTGGACTGTTAAATTGGCTTATAAGTTAGAAGGTTAGTTATCGTGGTGGCGCCATACTTACTACTTACTTGTATATTCGGGTTTTGAGTGGGCTATGGCCATTTAGAGCATATCGTTAAATTTTATATACAAGGGGTAGCAATATACAATTTTTTGCAGTTACCTTATATTTTTCAGATACATTACATGCACTATATTACATAGACAAGGAAAAGGAACGAGTAAAAGCTTGCAATGCGTGGAATCAGTAATCGCAGAGAAGCAAATAAATGAAAGAATGGGAGAATCGGACAAATTATATCATGACGACTATATTACTACGGAAGAAACAAATACTGGAAAGAATAAAAGCAGAGGAATTTAAAAATTAATACTTTCCTTAATACAATATAGCAAAGAAACATGGAATGTATAAGAGCACAGAAACACATTAAGAATGCGGATTCTAAGAAAAATAGGAAACAGGAAAACATGAATAGGAAGTAAAATATTTAGACCAGTATGTACAAATAGAGTCAACAAATGAAACAATAGCAGCTCACCTAAGATGGTTCGGCTATGTATGGCGTGTACCTAATAAAAAAATCATCACAAAAATGTATTAACTGAGCATTCCCGAGGAAACAGCAAGCGTGGGACGGAATCACATAACTCATAAATTATATAGGAACACAATTAGACAAACGTATACAATAAGAAGATAAACGTAAATTCATTCGACTGACACCTAAAAATATAATAAAAGCATAGGATTAATTAAGTAAGCGTGTAAGTAAATAAACTTTATATATTGTTTTTATCCAGAGGCAATCGCGCACCTTTTCTGCATCTTGGAAATGCACAATATGAATATTTTAAAGTAATTTATATTGACATTTTTTATGTGTTATATAGTCTACACTTCTCAATGTTTTACAGAAACCGTTGATAAATTTTACAATAAATATTTGACACATTGAGAATATAAAAAGCTGCCTAGTTTAAAACGCGTCTGATAATATAAATCTCCTAAAAGCAGTTTTACTTCTAAAAGTGGTTGTTACTATTAATATAAAACTGAGCCACTTTAACATCCTCTACTAGATACTTACATAATGGGGAAATCAATCCTCCATAGTTTTCTGTACTTCCTCCTTATTTTCCAATTTTTCGTTCCGGCTCTATGTAAATCTTGTTCACCTTCTTCTAGCTATATAGGTCTTGCATGTCAGCGCTGCTTTTTAATTGACAAATTCTATTCTAGATTATTCCTCTTTAAATCTTCATACTGTAGGTTTTGGTTAGAAATGTTGTAGTTTCTATTTACGTGGAAAGCCTTGTTTGTTGTAATTAATCACCTTCGGATTTCTGTATATCGTTTCACATTATTAGGTACAATAACTGTTTGTGAGCATTGACTCATTTATAAATTAGCTGACCATTTTTTTACGTTTTTGAATTTACAAATATCCCTGAGTTATTTGTATTTAATAAAAGTCTATGTTTCATACAATGATTATTTGCTTGTTCCCGATCTGATTTCATTACTTTTTGTACTTGCATTTGTTTGAAATAGATTGTAAATTGAGTTAATTTTAATTAAATTGTTGTATAAAAAAGAGAAATCTTGCTATTTTCCTAGTTATTTTTATGTTTTAATCTACGTTTCTTTAATTTTATTTGATTTTGGTCGATGGTAATCATCTTCACGATGGTTCAAAACGGAGAATATAATGTTGTCCATAATAACCATCACTTGGAAGACCATACAAAATCCCCAAGATCCTTACGGTCACATGGCAGGTATAATTTTTCCATTTTCAATTAATATTATGTTTCTTTTAGGAATATTGGTCCAGTTGTTAAGATTTATCAACTTAATATCGAAGGTATATCCAAAGACAAATGTAGTTACTTAGCGAGATTGACGAAGGAACTGAAATTTGATGTTATTGTACTTTAGGAAATTCATGTAGCATCAGTGGATCAAGTGATTTCAGGAAGAGAAATTTCTGATTCTACTTTGGTTGACTACATCCTTAGTCCTGTCTATGGATCGGCAACTTATGTAAATTCAGACATATCAAATATCCAGACAATTGAAAGCAATACTATAAGTGACACTTATATTATTACTATTAAAGTAATCGGAATATTTAAATAAATATTTATAAACCACCAAATATTCGATAGTCAACAAATCTTAAAGTTAATTACCAACATCCTTCTGTTTTTGTTGCAGATTTCAATTGTCATCATGAAATGTTGGGATATACTGATAGCGATATGGATGGAATTTCTTGAATGACTTGGTGTGAGGCGAATAACTTACATCTGGTTTTTGATGCAAAAGATTAGAAGAGTTTTCACTCGGCTAGATGGAAAAAAGACTATAATTCCCATCATTGTTTTGTTATATCTGATGATAAAAATAATTTATTGCCTACAATACGGTCAGTTTTAAACGACTTTCCGCGAAGTCAGCATCGTCCGTTTTAATTAATGTTGGAATACAAATTCCATTAGTTAAATCTACAGACGGGTATTTGAGCATTCTACGCGGCCAAAAGTGAATTTCACCAAATTGGAAAAACCATCTTAAATCAACTACCTGAGTCGAGGGACATTCCAGTGAATAATATGCAGCATCTCCCACCCTTTTCCCGTGGACGCTGTGCTGACAGCGTCATTAGAAACTTGGGCATCAAACCTAGCATACGTGACTGTTCTCGGCGATTTTTTGAAAACCTTAATGTTCAAAGTGAATAATTATTTTCTACGTAAATTTTGTGCGGAAAAGTGATGGATTCTGATTCTACAGGTAATTTTCTATTGTACTGCAATATTCCTTTTTCTATTTTATTCTATAAATGTACTCTTTTGATGACGTAAAAGTAACATGTATAATAAGCATGATTTTTCAGAGAAGTTTATGTTCATCAACGTATTACTTACAGTATCGAGATAGATTCGGTGTCCTTTCTTATTAATATTAGAACTTTAGAGTATTGAGTAGTAGATAATCAAAAAGTTTGCCGCGGAAAAGCGCCGATAAGCAAAATCTCAGTAACTTAATTTTTTTCCCACGAAAATGTCTGAGTATGTGAATGATGTTGCATGTATTACAAAGCAACATTTTGCTTATTTCAGGAGCAGTGGGTACTTCGGGAGTACGGATAGTGACCCGCAAATACTTATTCGACCTCATGAAAACTTATAGCAAGTCAAATTTCAAACAAAAACTAAATTACTTAGAAGACCAACTTTTGTCGCGTGAAGAATTCACTGAAGACCAATACAAAAAATTTGAACGCAGTTTCGCACATTTCAAATCCGAAGTGAAATCAAGATGGACCAAAACACATAAAAAGGTAGACCTTTTTCTCAAAAACAATCATCTGTGGTTAGAAGGAACATTTGAAATTCCGGTGGCTACGCAATATCGGCCAGGTCGATCTCGAAAATCGTTTGGAGGATCCAGTGAAACTAGTAAAAGAAGGAAAAAAGGAGATCCGTTTTACTGTAGAAGATGGTATTATTGTTCACGCAGCACAAGTTGAGTTAAGTAAATCTGGAAAAAAAGATGCTTCCAATGTACTAAAAGATATTACTTACACCCCAACACGAGCAACAAAATACAAAAGAGCAAATGCCACTTCCAAAACTGAAAACGCTTTGCGTGTGACACCGTTCCAAACATTGAAAATGTTTATAGATGCTGATTTAACACGAGGATAATATGATATAATTCGAAATACTAATAAAAAGTTCTTCCCGTGTTATAGTTTAATACAGCAAGCAAAAAAAGTGTTATTCGCCCCGAGAAGCATGCACAGTGACGAGTACCAACGCCGAAAGCCTATTGCATTCTTTAATCGATATTACCGTTAAACGCTTATCTGATTTCCTTGAGAGGTGTTATCAACAATACTAGAGCAAGAAAGGGATAGATTAAAAATTATATGTAAATGGGGATGCGATGGGTCGCAGCAATCACAGTTCAAGCAAAAATTTGATGAGGAAGGTGATATAGATGCCAATATTTTTCAGAGCTGCTTTGTACCTGTGCGATTAGTTTGTGGCAAAGACTGTGAAAGAGTATTGGGGGAAAATCCCACACCTTCTTCTCCACCGTTCTGCCCCCCAATTAGATCCCATTTTGTGAAAGAGAATACTGATATCACAAATGAAAAGATGAAGTACGTTCAAAATTCCATAAACTCTTAAATAGCAACTGAGGTTGATATTGATGGAATAAAGTTTTTCGTCAAACATCTGTTCATAATGAGAATGGTTGACGGAAAAGTCTGCAACGCAGTTACTGGCACAAGATCTACGAATCGTTGCTACATCTGTGGTGCGACTTCCAAAGACTTCAACCAACTGGATAATAAAAAACAAATATCTTTTGAAGCTATTGAATTTGGGCTGTCGATTTTACATGCGAGGGTAAGATTATTCGTCAGCATTCTCCATTTGGCATACAAATTGCCCGTAAAGAAATACAGAAAAAGAAAAACAAAAGAGGAAAAACAAATGGAAAAAGAGAGGAAAAGAGAAATACAAGACAAATTTTGCAAAGAAACTGGTATGTTAGTGAATATGTCAAAAACAAATTTCGGTAATACGAATGATGGCAACACGAGTAGAAGATTTTTTTAAGGATCCGAAATTAGCTTAAGAGATTAGAGGCATCAGTTACGACTTAATTTATAGGTTGAAAGTCATACTGGAAACCATTTAATGCGAATTCTTGATAGATGTAGAAAAATACGACAAATATGCACTGGAAACTGTTCGTTTATATGTCGAATTGTACCCTTGGCATCCAATGACACCAACAATGCACAGGATACTAATTCACGGAGTAGTCATAATAAAAAATGCATTGCTACCTATTGGTCAATTATCTGAGGAGGCAGCAGAAGCTCGTAACAAGCATTTTATGACATATTGCCAAGACTTTTCAAGGAAATTTTCTAGAGAGTCCTGTAATAAAGATACATCCAACCGAGTCCTCTTGAGATCAGATCCCTTGCTCAGTAGTATAAACACTTTAAAAAAAAAGAAAATTTACTTCGTTTCTTTCTGAAACCATCAATACCAGCACAGTCAAACCCAATGGTTCTTCCATCTGAAAACGACTAAAGGGAATTTATTTCTGAAGAAGTTTAATTTGTAATTTTTTCCTTCCTAAACCACATTTTTCATAAAATAAATGTATATATATACTTACAAACACTATTGTTGTATCCTTTATACCGTTTAGAAGCAATCTAAGCATAAAAAATGTTGGCCGCGTAGAATGCTCAAATACCCGTATGTGCGTCGGTGGAATTTTCAAAATGCCGACCGGAATGAATTTAGGAGACAAGTTGATTCGAATCTTCGATGGATACCACCTTTGCCTAAAAATTATTTTACGTTTTTGGGTGTCATTAAGAGATCTATTCCAGGAGGTTTTCGTAAGGAATACATTCCAAGCTGGTCTGAAAGAACAAATGAATTACATAGAAATTTCAATGAAAATCCTAGTCCAGAAATTGCTGATGAATTATTAACTTTATTAAATCAAGAAAGAAAGAACAAATGGTCGCATCGATTAAGAAAACTAGGAGCGGCAACCTAAACGAGTATTGTAGAATCAAAAATCAGCGCTAATACCATAGCTTCAAGATTAGTGGACGTCTCAAATAGAATAAAGTAAAGTAAAGTAGAAATCAAAAATATAAATAAATTATTGTGTAAGAAAAGAAAATCTATTAATACAAAAAATGATGATCTTACAAAAGCCTTTCTTATGGGCGAATTGGATATAGTGATAAAATTATTAAAGATTCGTATGGCTGCTGGCTTTGATGGAATTTACCCTGAATTTATTAAACATCTAGGTCCTTTAGGACGTAATTGGCTTTTATGTTTCTATAATAATATTTTAAATAATGGTATTGTTCCTATTGAATTTAAAAAATCAAAAGTTGTAGATATTTTGAGGCCAGAAAAACCAGCAGATGTTGCTTCTAGTTATAGACCAATTTCATTATTATCAGTAGGTTACAAGATGTTAGAAAAATTATTATATCACAGAATTTCTCCAATTATGGAAAATATCTTTCGCATAGAGCATGATTATTTTAGACCAAATCGTAATTGCTGTGATCAAGTATTACCTTTAACAAATTATACTCACCTACAAAAATAATTTCAAATATTACTACGGAAATTTTCAGATACGTAGAAGTACCAAATATGCACCTCATCGTGGGATATACAAGGGTTTTGGATGGTTAAATAACATTGATATAATGCAGAGGTAAATAAACAGTGATTGGAGGGAAGAAGTAATTTCAATTAGAGTGAATGAGAGTAAGCTAGCCCTAATGTTACCGTTGCCTCTTTACCGCCTTACAATCATATAACGACGTTGTTCGACATGTTCTCCAGGTCAAGTGCGATTGGATTTTAAAATACGGTTGTCAATGAATGTTTGTTTATGAGTTACGTCAGATACTGAGAAGTGGGTTGTCAATTTGACATTTTTGTCGAATTTTGAATGTCTGTATTATTTCTGGTTTTGATTAGTAAAAAAGTAATATAAATTATGTTTGATTATTTATAAATTGTTATCGAGAGTTAAGCCGTGGCCCACCTACTGTGAATAAAGCTATCGGTAACAATAGTGGCGCTCAACTAAGTGGCAGTGAATAAAGTGAAGTATTCAAGATCCCACCCCCAAGGAAATTCCGAAAAAGAAGGACTCCGAGTTAATAACACCATGAGGACCCCCAAGACCAGCCACACCTGGGTCAACTCCTATCTGAATGTGGACCATCACCACTGAACAGGATGCCGTCCCCTATGCTGCATGCTGCTGCTCGCAAACGAGATGCCACCTCCGGATCCGCTAATGTCAACTTTTGCAGTGTCTACTACCAGGAACCACTACAACCCTACAGTGGACATCCTGACGAAGACGCCTTTGAATTCATAGAAACATTGGAAGAATACCTCCAACAGTTTAACCTAGAAACACCGGAGGACATCGACCACGCGGTACGCCCATACTTAATAGGGGCAGCCGTTACATGGCACTACCGCTTTCGGGGCACCTTCTGGCATGTGGAAGGTTTTGGTGGACGATTCCCGATGGAATTCTTCAGCGACAGAGACTATGCAGCCTTCATGGAGAAATCGCCCCAAGGGGGCAATATTCAAACCACGTTTTCTGACACCACCGCTTCAAACGACGCACCAGTCGAATATGGATACCTGATGGAGGAACACCAGAAGCCACTACAGTCAACAGAAGACTACTTCAGCATGGAGCCCATCCAGCCACCACAACCCCTACAGTGGACACCCTAGCGAAGACCCCCTAGTCTTCGTGGAATTGCTGGAGGACTACCTACAGCAATTTCCTCAGGATGTTGCAAGAGATGTCGACCGTGCAGTCACCCGTTACCTAACGGGAGAAGCTGACAGGTGGCATCGACATTTTTGGGGCACCTTTCGGTCGATGGCAGTGTTTGGCAGACGTTTCCGGACTGAGTTTTTCAACGACCAGGACTATGCAGCTTTTATGAAAGAAACTCAGAACGCGTCTGCCACCATCAGTTCTTCTGACATTGAATACACAGATTACGTGTGTATCACTATGGATAACAAGACAACGTCGCAGTCCTCCGCAGATGGACTCATTATGTCAACGGATGTGCCAAACCTGAACGATGTCCCAATCCTGGTGAGCTACACCAAACCTCCATATGCCAAGCACGTGGATCATGTGGAAACTACTACAGATAATGGGACAATGTCGCAGTCCTCTGCAGAAGGATTGACCATGGCAACGGATGTGCCGAACCAGGACGATGTACCAATCTTAGTGACCTACACCAAACCTCCATATGCCAAGCACGTGGATCATGTGGAAACTACTACAGATAATGGGACAATGTCGCAGTCCTCTGCAGAAGGATTGACCATGGCAACGGATGTGCCAAACCAGGACGATGTACCAATCTTAGTGACCTACACCAACCCTCCAGATGCCGAGCATGTGGATCATGTGGAAACCAATGTGGATAATAAGAAGACGTCGCAATCCTCCGTAGACAGACTTACTATGGCATCAGATATGCCAACTCAGTACGACGAGCATGTTCCAATAACTACCAAAGCAACCGCACTGAATAGTCAGCAGCGTCGATCCTACAAGAAAATGAATCGAGCTCGCTGGAAGACACCGGATCATAGGCCATTTGATCCGGGCATCCGCCTGCCAAGAACCACGCCGACCAGGTCCGTCTAGAGAAATGGACCAACCACGAACACTCCATTAGATCCTACGAGCAGCCCTACAATTATCGCAGAAGCCCCAGCCCGGGACCAGTCAACGGACCTGGAGAAATAATCGAAACAACGTCTTTCAAAGGGGGGGGCGTATGTTACCGTTGCCTCTTTACCGCCTTACAATCATACAACGACGTTGTTCGACATGTTCTCCAGGTCAAGTGCGATTGGATTTTAAAATACGGTTGTCAATGAATGTTTGTTTATGAGTTACGTCAGATACTGCGAAGTGGGTTGTCAATTTGACATTTTTGTCGAATTTTGAATGTCTGTATTATTTCTGGTTTTGATTAGTAAAAAAGTAATATAAATTATGTTTGATTATTTATAAATTGTTATCGAGAGTTAAGCCGTGGCCCACCTACTGTGAATAAAGCTATCACTAACAATAAACTAGACGTGGCGGTAAGTACATCTCGCATGTATAGTATAAGTTTAGATGCTTCCTGGCTGGTGGAGGAGCCGGGTATTGATCCCAGTACTTCTGGTGTGCAGAGCGATTTTTCAAAATTAAATGTAAAGCAGATTAAGCTCAGCCGACGTTGTAATATAGAATGTTATACTTTTATGATATTTTAAATTTATAGAAATGATTGACTGCTTAATACAGTGCGTTCATGATGAAAGGAACAAATTTGTTTAAAACTCAGGTAATTATTTTGCAGAAAAACGCTCGGACAGGTTGATTAGTATTCTTAGTTGTGAATTTTTGATATAAGAAAATTATATACAGGCTGTCTAAAGAAGAACATATGCAGCTGTTATTGTTCTTTTTTAAATGGAACAGCCCTGTATATTGTGCCATTTTTGAATTGTATTGTAAATTCTCAAGACTTTTTGTGTAACATACCATATCCCCAAAATCAGAGGTTTTCGAAATAATAACGTTTGAAATGTGATAAATTAAAATACACACAAGTAATAAAATAAATTGAATAACCTTGAATATTTTTTTAAAAGCCAACAAAAACAACCTGGTATTGCAAATTTTATCTTCAACAAAAAACTCTTTTTCAAGTTAATCGATTTTCATTCCTTGACCACTAGACCATTTTCTTGTGTTTTTTTTTTGTGGCAGTAAAAATCAAACCATCACCGGCTTTTAGTTTGTCAGTGTCATTTTGTTATAGTCTATTTTTTAATTCGGAGGAGTAAAATAGAAAGGCGCGTTTACACAATGAAATTTTGGAAAATTCCTTTTTGGCGGCAGTTTAAAAACTAGCGACGATTTTATATAAATTGTGGTCAAGTAGTTGATTAAAAATTCATTATATAATTAGATAATTTTAATTTGAAATAAAAAGGAATCATCATCGTAAGTGAAATGCTTAAATCAAAAGTTTTAAAGGTGATTTGTATATTTTTAAATTTAAAAAGAAAACACAGATGGTTCTTATTCTTATATGATTATTTACAAGCAAACAAAAATTTAGATAAATATTAATTATAGCATATACATATAAAACAACTATACAATTATTCACTATTTTTTATTATTATATACAAGTGAACAACAATTTAGACAAATGTTAATTAGATATAATAGATATTTGCGATCAAGAAGTGCTTGCTACTTCCTCCATATCCAAGAAAAACGCTATTAAAATGTTTTACACGGAGAGTATATCAGTCGATTCAGTTCTTAAGGGTGGGCTTTCCTTAAGAAAAATTCCCGAACGGCGTATGTCGGGTTGCCTGAAATAAATTGAATATATTTACCGAGTGTAAACTGCCTGCATCTTGTACACGATGCAGATACCGGCTAGCAATATGAAGGGATATGCCTGGTCAACTGGAAAGCAAATAAATTTGGGATATTTGCCTCCTGCATTTATTGCATGAAAATATTGGTGCGGCTATATAACTTTATTATTATTGTTTATGATTAGCAATTATTTAAGTTGTACTTCTTATTATTTCTCACCATGATTTGTATTTACTTTACATGTTGAGGCTTTGTAATAATATGAGTAATGTTTTAGAGAAAACTAAAATCTGCTAAAAAAACAGTGCCGGTGTTTCTTACAAAATGTAAAAATTTATATTCTGTAAATAGCACATGTTTTAAATTATTAAAAATTATATTCTTCACAGTCGACACTGGTATTGTTATGATTATTTATATCTTCAATAAAATATGCATTTGCCTCCGGCCCATAGTCGCGATCGTCCGTAGTTCCTGAATGTATTTTTTGTTTCCTATAAAAAAATTTTCTTCTCATACCGTTTTTTTCACACACTGTCGTATACATCCATATTTGGTCTGAAGCTTTGAGTGATATTTGCCCTTACAATTAAATCAAACTACTGCCGCTTTGCAACGTGCACTGTAAGAATTACGTTGAATATAATACAATCTTTTTACCTCCTACAAATTTTGCAATGATTGAATTAAAAGATTCTACAATGTTGGCATCTACGTTTCCTATTAAAGATCTACTATTAGGCTGAGCCGACTTAAAGCGTTAATAAAGTTATGATACATATTAAAATTCTGAAATTTTTCAAACATATTGATCTCACCTTCATTAGATCCTTGACAAAAGTAAGAAGCACAATCCGAGTGTTCACCAAAAATATGTCTTGATCCATTTATAATGTGACGTTGCAGTTTCACAATCTGGTTTGTTATTGTTAAGTTCGAACTTTTGTAATGTTCAATTGCTTTTGTCAAGGCCGCTCTGAATCTAAGTAATTTTTTTGTTATTAATTGTCCTATGTCCGAATTGAATTTAGGTTTTTTCAAACAGTCGCTAATTTTATTTATTACGTAATATATGATTTCGGCACTCAATTTTTTCAATAATTTTTTGGGGACCGTAAGGAGCCATCTCACGTAGTTTTCTAAGAACGCTGCTATCACAGTCCCCTATTAATCTACCATAAATTACACCGTGCATTTCACCAGAATGTCGAAAACCTTCCGGAATAATTGGCGACTCCATGGCTGTTGACGACGAAGACCAATTTTTGTAGCAAAGGTGATTCTTAGATTCACCATATTTTCCACAAATTATACAAAATTTGTTTTTTACGCCTACATATAACATTTTTTTCGGTGGCCATTAAACAATTGCTGTCACTCCTGATAAACTGCTGTAATTAGGCTTATGCGCTCGTTTGGCCCATGCTCTTTTACTTATTCACATATACAAAAAAAAATCTAAAAACTGTCCTGTGGTCAAAATACAAAGTACAAATAAAACAATAACATGAAGGCACAACAAACTCAGATATTTAAATAAATGCTTTTACCATCTAGAAAACTGAAATTTGTGTAACTTGCTGTCTAAAACCAATGCATCTTAGTTTGAAGAGTCCGGAAAATCTCTAAATCTTGTATCTTACAATGACATAAAGTTGTTTTTGTCAGATTTTAGTTTTCTACAAACATTGTTCATATTATTAAAAAGCTTCAACATGTAAGGTTAAAAATAACAATAAGTCGTGCAACTTCATAATTAATAATAATAATGTATATTTATTGCCGAAGAAAACTGCATTTCTGAAATTCCATGAAGCCGAAACCTTGTCCTTGAAAAATAAAATACATTTTGAAAGCGAGAAGAATATCAAGGAACAGAAAAAGAGTCTAATAAAATAGACACATCAATGTTATCACGTAATCAATCATAAATGAACACCGACAAATATCTGAAATATATTAAAATTTGCTTGTATATATCAACCGCACGTATTTTCTTTTACAAATATGTTTAATGTATACTCAAACTTATGTATGAAATAATGAATACAACTTTATTTGGTGATAAAATTTAGTTCGAATCTTCCCTGTGACAAAATGTTTTATAATTTAATTTTGCTAATCAACTCCATCAATGCCGATTGGGAAGAATATAATATTCAACAATCCAAAACATCTGATTATTATAAAATATATATATTTACATTTTATTAAAAAACAAAACAGGCACTGTTACTGTTACTGTTACAGCACAGAATTGTTTTTGTAATATTTTAGTTGACTACAACATTGCTCATATTATTAAGATTAAAAACCTTCAACATCTAAAACAAAATATCAGCGCCAGAAATTAAGTAACAAGTTAAATTTCATAATAATAACAACATATATTTATTCCAGACGAAGAATTCTAATACATTCTCCCAAATATCATTAAAATAATTAGAAAATAAAGCCGATATCTGAATGAAGCATTCGTTTACCTAAGGTAATAAAAAAAGGTGAAGATCTCTCTGTTTATATGATGTTCGGCTTAATACAGTCGACCAGGTATACCTTCCATATAGCTGGTCTTAGACATTACGAAAGTGTGAGTAAGAGGTTGAATTATGTGTTGCCTATTTGCCATTTATTAGTGCGGACTTTGTGATCATTCTCATTGGTTTCAAAGTAATTTTTTGGAGACCAGGGTTATTTTGAAAGTAAAGTAAATACATTGTCGAGTTCAGAATAAAAATATCTAGGTACTCACGATTCAAAAAAGCACTTTTTAAACAGCGTAAGCTTTATATCGCTATAAAACGAAAAAAATTCAAAGTGCTGTATTTTAACTATTTTTTAATATAATTGCAAATTTGAATCGTCAGTCGCTAGAACAAATATTCATTATTTCGTTCACGTAGCGGCAACTTTTTCAAGTGCCTTGATTTTTGCTATTTTTTGCGTTGAATTTGACCATTTTGTGGCATACGCCGATCAAGTAAAACCCCCCTTAAAAGAACTATTTTACTATTATAACGCAAATTTAACGTAAAAAATTGAACAGAAACGCATTGACAAAATTAACGATGTATACAACAACAGCTGTTGTAACAGTATGGCGGCCGTAACCATGTAAAATTTCCATACTGTAATTCTTCCCGAAAACTGACAAATAGCAAGCCTCCTTTTTGGCGCTTCAATTTAAAAACACTCCTCCTAATTAAAAAATAGACTATAGTTTTACGTTTCATTTTAAAAATGCATTTATCTTAGAAAGAACATATTGAAGTAGGTACTTATTATGATTGGTTTTGGAGATAGAGTGCGTTCTAAAAAAGAAGTGTGTATTTTATTTTATGCAATTCATCCTAATCGACCTCCAATTACTAGATCTACTGTCAGCAAAATTGAATTAAAATTTGCTGAGCCCGGCCACGTTAGACATTTACATAAAGGAAGACTAGCAAAAATATCAGAAAATTCTCAATTTGACGTTTTAGTAGAAACGGTAAATAATCCCCATCTAACTGTTAGGACAATCTCCGGAAATTGTAGTATGTCAACGGGATCTGTGTCACAAATACTGCGAAAAAATAAATATCATCCTTATAAGGTTCAATTAATAGATGAATTAGTAGAAGGCGATTTCGATCAAAGAACGCAGTTTTGTTAGCAGATAATTGAAATTAATATTTTTAGTTTTTAATTAATTTTTCATGAAATCTAAGTGTTGATTATAATCAAAAATTAAATTTCATGAAAAAGATTATTTTTTCTGAAGCATGAAGCAAAAGATTTTTTTTTTTGAAACAATCCGTAGACTACAAAAATGTATTGAAGTAAAGGGACAACATATTGAACATTTATAATGCAAATGTTATTATTTATTTTGTGTGTTTTATTATTTAGAGTTCATGTATTTTTTTTAATTTATCACATTTCAAACATCATTATTCCGAAAATCGCTGATTTCGGGGATATGATATGTTATACAAAAGGTTTTCAGATTTTACCATACAATTCAAAAATGGCATAATATACAGGGTATTCCATTAAAAAAAACAATGATTGCTGCATATGTTCGTCTTTAGACACCTGTATATAATCTTCTTATGTCAAAATATTTACCTGAATTTTAAACGAATTTGTTCCTTTCATCATAAACGCACTGTATATAAGAAATATAAGTCAACATAAAAGTAATCAATAAGTGCGCATTTTATCGTTGTACGCACGGGATCTTAATCAGCGACCTTGCCGGTCATTGAAGTTACTCAGACAGTAAAGACGCTGATGAGGAGAAATGAGGTAACGGTGAGATATTGAGAAAGGTATAATTAGTATTCTTTAGGCTAATAAATAAACTTCGAACAATTCTAATAGTTACATAATCCGTTCGACCCCCCCCCCCGCCCAAATAGCATTAAAATGGTGTAAAATTATCCAGCAAATCAATTTGTCCAAGTGTCATTATTAGATACGAAGTTTTTAATTTAAAGCATACGTTAAACTCACCGTTTCCACAAAATTATCAATCAAATGTTTCTTTATTATTTTGCTGTGTGTTATAATAAAATCCAATCGTCACAAATTAATACGTTTAAAGCTTTCTTCTAACATATAAATTATCTAGATGAGCTTTCCAACTTGAACTTGCCAGCTTCTGCAATAGCAATTCATTGCTTTCCTTTTCATAGGAAGGGTAAATACTAGAGAAACCACACTGGTAACTTATGCTAATAAAAATGTCCGACGCTAATTTTCTTCTTATATCCTCAAATCTTGAAATGAAATTTTGCTTGCGACAATTAATTATTCCACATTTCATATTAATTTAACGTTTTACTCCTGTCATTTTCCAATGTATGTATTTAATATATTGTTGATTTAGATTGAAAGAATATGTTTTAATTCACATTGAAATAATATATTAAACGTTTGTATTGAATAATCTTGTATCTAAATTGTAATAAAATCTATAAAATATGTGTTAATTATAATTATACTTTAAGTTAAACACCAATTTAGTGATATATTAAGATGAAAATACAAATCACAATTTTAAAAGCTATATTAGAAATCAACCAGTATGTTAATTATATAATTATTGTTATACAACTGTAATACACAATAAATTTATCATATATAAAATGTATATGATGTAATTTTTAAGGTAACGACATGAATACGTTTTTCTGATTTATATACATATACTTTAAAAGTTATTTTTACAAAGTAATTGATTTTCTTTAATTTTGATACTTTTTGCTATAGCGATTCTCTTTGAATTCGGATAAAATAACGTTTATTTGTTTCGTTGTTTTCTTAAGTATTATTTAACATAGCAATCAAATATTTACTTACCTGCATATTCTATCAAAACTGTAGAAATTACTGTTTTACACTGTTTATTTTAAAACTATAACTAATATGGAATACATATTTATTTTACATTTGCCAGATGTGTTTGTTTTGTTAAATACTAATTCAAATAAAACATTATTCTAGAAATGATGAATCTTCTCTAAAATACTAAAACCATATTGCACCATTAAAATTTATGTCCACTTCAAGTAATTTCTATTAATTTAAGAATCAAAAGATAAAGGAAATCGTAATTTTTTGACAATTTTTATTTCAGTGTTCAATTTAAATAATGTTAATAAAATGCAGAGTATGATCAAAAATCGGCACGGAAACGTCTTTTCTAGAAAATCTCATTCTAAAAGGAGTTTAGAAATATGCGTGGTGAATGTGATCATGCTTATAAATATAACCTAGTACAGTACTTACCTATAGAAATCCTAAATTTAATTTTGAATCAAGTCAAGCGCTAAACGATATTATTACATTCCAGGATTTCATGCAAAATTATATTCTATATAAGTAAGAAATACGAAATACGTAAATTTACATTTATTGAAATTGTATATTATATGTACACATTTAAAAGTATGCAAGTGAATGTAGGTATCTAAAATATTTAATATTAAAATGCGAAAGTTTGATTAAATTCAATTTAATTTACTACATTAACTATCTCTGCTTTTATTAATAAAATCTGCTCTTTACCAGGGTTGGTGTCACAAAGTATCATATATACATACAGAGAAATGTAGGATGTATAGATATATATGTATCTATATAGATTATATTACTTGATAGGAAGCAACAGGTACAATATAATACAACATCTTCTTTACTAGTCGCCTTTAATATTATTAAATTTACTTCATTTTTGTATATAATATGTATGTATATACTCGTATAATTGAAAAATACTGATTTCTTTTTATTACTGGCAAGTTTTATTTATTATTTATTAATTCTTCTAAACATTCTTTTTAATATTTCGTCGTTATTAGAGCGCCGTTATTAACTTAGTCAGTCATAAATTCAATTGAGAAACAGAAAAAACACCTATTATTTTCTTTTGCCGAGGAAACGGATGTTGGTGAAGATGGCGGATGCAGGTCTCTTCCTGTTGCAGAAGTGTATTGTGTGTCCTCTGTCTCCTTGTCGAGCAGCGTGTAGAGCGACAAGTAGACGAAATACGTCGTCTTTGCTAGGCTGGCAGAGATAGCGGTTCTCGGGTTCGTATCTGCAAAATAGATAATAGAAATATTATTGTTGAAATAGTAACAACTTTGGAATTACAATTGAATGAAAACTGGTATCGATTATGTTTCTAAATAGGCCCTGGGGTAAAATGTAAGCAACTCGCTTCTGAAGAGACATTAAACGTTCTTTTCACTAGGACGAAATATACAAAATGCATTTTAATAATATTATTTTAAGAAAATAATCTTTCTACTTGCATATATTATAAACATATTTCGGAAATATAAAAAAGCCAAGATGGTTAAATTAGACAGAAGTTTTATGCAAGTACTCATATGTTATTATTTAATTATGTATTTAGAGATAAAGAGAAATTACAGAGGCAAATGATAACATATGTGAATTTGTAGATTGAGTATATGTATTTTAATCTATGTTTTAGCTTTAATTAAATGAACGAAACGTTGCCCATGTAATTGACAGTTGTTTTACATTGTTAGGAGCACCTAAAAAATAAATTCCGCTTCTACTGCAAACAGGTAAGAACTCTTTTATTTTAAATGAATTATCTTGGGTTGTGGCATTCTTGCACATTGTGCTTGATTTAATTAGTGCACTCATTACCTTTGTTTTATCTACCACTTAATGTTTCCATCACCATATTTTGAACTGAGCGTTTATTTATTCAAATTATTTTTATTTTGCAACGTCAACATACTTGGTGGAGATGTTATCGTTGATAGCATGGCGATTGTCTTCGGTATTTTTCGATCAGCCACCGTCATTGTAAACATGTGAGATTTTCTGCATTCTAAATCTAAGCTATGCAAATCAGTTATTGTTTTGGAAAATTGGCTCGTAAAGCGAGGATGTAAACGTACTGCCTGATATGGTTTGTATATTGACGAAAGAATTGGTTGGTTTCTGATTTTCGATCGGTCAATGATAGCAGACTACAAGTGTGTGTTTGGCAGATAATAACTTCTCTGTGAGTCTTGGTGTAGTATCTCGTTTGTGGCGAACAATTGATTTTCTCTTATTAATTTGTATTTTTTTTACGTATAATTACAGTGTACAGTCAAGATAAACCCCTTCCTTGTACGTGCACGATTGTCGTGTTCAGAAAACACGCTGCGGAAAACTGAGTTTTTCGTGCAGTTTCGTATAGCAGTTTTCATGCTGTTTCGCTACAGTCCTATATGCAGCATCTGTACCGCGCCTGATCATCTACGAGAGCGTTGTTTCATATGTACGTACACACGTGTAGTGTTTTAAAGTAGAAGTGTTTTGATGTTTATATATGTCAATTTTCTAAGAGCGTAAGTAACAAAATTTACATAAATAAATCGTAAATTTAGATAACATATTATTATTCACGTTATTTTTGAAGTGTAAACTTCTTTGGGCGCGTTGCGCTGATTGTAGGCACTGAACAAGACTGACCCGTCACGCTCGGATATGTAACGCTCGTTCGGGTAATGTCGGCTCGAGTCGACTAAGGGAACAATATGATAAATATATCCTATAGAGGTATCTAATTTCAATTAAATTGAAATTTAAATGAATTCATTGTCCCAGAGCAGATGTGAACCGGAGCCGCCTGGGTGAGAGGCCGGCACTTAACCATTAGACCAAGCGCGGGGATCATAAGCGAGTATTCATATTGTATATTTATATATATACATACGTTCAACCGACCGTTACATGGAAGAGCATGACGCATCAGTCGTTACTGAATATTATACGCGTGTGTACATGTGTAAATGTAATAAATGTGCGAATACGTTTTATTTAATACGTTACTGAATATTATACGGGTGTATTTCGTATTATTAACCTCGTCTTGATGAAGTTTACACTTCTGCTGTGTGGTTTTAAGCACACCCATTTTCTTGTTTTTTGAAATTTGAATAACAGAATCTTCATGCGAATTTTTGGTTTTGTTGAGTAATGATCCGTAAATCAAATGTCAGTATAGCCTTCACTATACCAAGTGTTAGTTTAATTGTACCTTGTAACTTCTTTCTTTAGTTTCAAAATGTACTTATTAGTAGTTTGTAGTTGTGTCTACCTTCCAGGGCTATTGGCAGTTAATAGTTACTGGTTAAATATTAGTTGATTACTTTTTCACACGATTTATGCTTATATTGGATGAATTACACCGCGCATGTATGACTCAATTAAATAATTCTGTAAATCCTATATTCGACTTATGAAATTTCTTTTATATTCATGACGCTTTGTCAAGAGTCATGTTGTTCTATAACTATAACAATTACTAGTTTTTCTGATTGTTGATATGCCAATCCTGTCCTTCCATCCTTTTGATTTGTAATATTAATTAATATACAGAGCTTATTACATTTAAAACTTTTATTGTTACCTTCCATTGGTTTGGAAAATGAGTCTTAATATGATATTAAAGATATTTTGTACAGCATTATGTCCCGTTAGCTGATACCTTTACAATAATTTTGCAGTCATTAGGTTGTGTTTTGGAGCATCTTTAAATGTATTTTGTTCTGAACCATATTTTTGATTTTGAAAATAGCAATCTTTTATTCCATGTCCATGTCCATGCTTAGTGATAAGTCAATGCAATGGTTAATTGGCTGCCGACAAGTATTTACTAAATCTTGCAGCGTTTTAGGCTTTTACGGTAACATTTTTATTTCTTATTGGAGCGGAGGATTGTTGAACTGGGTTTTTTGTATGTCTAGTTGCCTTTTACAACGACCAGTTTGTATTTTCTACTTATGACAATGATAACACTTTCTTTCTTCTTAGCAAAACTGGTTGTATGTTTTGGATAATTATCAAAAAATTATATTGCATATCGCAATCTATCGAAATTTACCTACTATTGTTACTTTATAATAATATTTCCGCAATTATACCTATCATCGTCGTCAAGTAAGAAAAATATATTTTTGTAATGCATTAGGACATTGCATGATGATGAATGATTTCTTAAAGCGTGAAATACTCTAATATTTTGAAATCGATATATGTATATCAAGAAGTGGGATAAGATGATCTCATATTGCGACACATGTATAATTTATATAGGCTCAGCCCTATATATGTTTAACCGCATATCGATTACTGATTTTGCAAGCTTTTAATAATCTAACTTATATAGGGACTTGTACGTATATGTGTCACTCTAATAGTAAATGCATGAGTTCGCCTACTGTACTGCCTACGGTTATATTTGTCCCAAAATTCTAAGAGAGTAGAAGAAAGGGAGAGCTAAAGTCAATTTCTAGGCATTATTGAAGGCACTTGGGTACAAGGGATGATAAGAATATTATGTATGCATTGCACGAAGTATGAACACATAATATGTACATATACATATAACGTGTTAAATTATATAATATAGAAATCCAAACTTTATTTTTCTTAATGTTTTAAAAAAATATTTGAATTTTAATATGTAAAATGTGCTGTGTAATATAATTGATTATATGATTAATTAGTTATTACTAAAATAAAATTTAATGTGCACGTTTTATCTTTTACAGCCAGATCCACGAGGCAATGTA
The DNA here is from genome assembly GCA_963170755.1 of Amphimallon solstitiale. Lineage (NCBI taxonomy): Eukaryota > Metazoa > Arthropoda > Insecta > Coleoptera > Scarabaeidae > Amphimallon > Amphimallon solstitiale. The sequence continues at coordinate 117,799,489 of OY720679.1, forward strand.
TACCACATAGCTAGCTTCTGGAATGCTGAAGGCGCTCCTCAGGTGAATAATGAATACCGATGTCTCTGTGCCAAGAGTTTCACAAAAAAACATAAACGGCAGGATTGCTATGAGTTGAAAAGTTTGGGTAAAATTCCAGAAAAGTATTATATTCCACTAATGTGTTTGTTAGCATACAAATTGTACGTTTTGAGCTGTTTAAATATTTATGCAGCAAAGTATACTAGGACCCCATTTTATTAGCAAATAGAAGAATTATTTTGATTCATACATTTTATCAATTTTTCCATTTTTTAAGAAAAAAAGCTTACCATACACACCAGATTATCATCAAAGTCAATCAAATTCATTAATTTAGATTAGTTTAGTTTATTTGCCGTAAATTTCACAAAAATATTAAATACTATTAAAATATAAAAAAAATTATATTTGAAATATCTGTGCATATAAATTACATCATAAATTAATTAAAAAGACGTTTTTCTAAATGAAAATAAAAGGCAAAATTTAAATCAGCTTTAAATGAAAAAAATTTCCTCAAAGTCCGAAAAATTATTTTGTCTAACATTAGTTTAAATATTTCTAAGTGAAAGAGATACATTTTCATTTAATTTAATAATCATGGGCTTGCTAGGAATAGATCTTTTCGAAACATTTTTGGACGGAATATATTACGTGATTCCACCTGATCTTTTATTCTTCGTCATTATATCTGTTACCGTAAATATCAGAAATACGGTTTTACGCATACTTACTTGCGCCCTTTAACTAAGAATGCGAAGTAACTACGAGCATCTGTAATGTCGCGTTCTTACCAGGAAAGACACGAATAAAAATTTTAATTTGGCTATTTTCTGCAGCTTTCAGTTAGAACCCGTTCCAACTACACGCATAACAGTAACTACTGAGCAAGAACGGGTCGATGAATGATCTATTCACTGACTGGTTACTTCACGTCACTTACTATATAGTAAAGATGCCAAATTGTCTAAATAGGTACATTAATTAATAAAGAGGTATATGAAGACTGACTTCAGAAATAAAACAAGCTGAACTGGTATCGAAGAAAACTTCATCACTGTATCGACGGGTGAACCATCCTGATATAATAGATATTGGCGGCGTTCAGCGAATAATATTAAAGTCCAAGGGTGATAAAATATTATATTACCTATCAGTTGAAAACAGTTTTGATATAATCGAAGCAACTCACATAGCAATTGAACATGGAGGTCGCGATAGACTTCGAGTAGAAACAAGTAGAAAATATGCCAACATTACCATTAAAATGATTATTTCTTCCTGTCAATGTGTAAAGTCTGCAATAGTCAAAAATCTAAGAAGAAAAAATAATTTCTAAACCAGTTTTGCACAATGAGCCAAGTAGATCTTATTGATATGCAAAGTCAGTCAGATGAGGAATATAAAATCATCATGGTTTATCAAGATCATCTAACCAAGTTTATTTTACTAAGAGCTTTAACATCTAAAGGACCAGAAGAAATAGCTTATAAAATAAACGAAATATTTTTGACGTTCGAAGTACCTGTTATATTACATAGTGATAAGGGTCGAGAATTTGCCAACTGTTTTATAAACGGATTTAAGTCTTTTTGGCCAGAACTTGAAAATTATACACGGTAAGACACGCCACAGTCAGAGTCAATACTTAGGTGAACGAGCCAGTCAAGATGTTGAAAATATGATTGCCGCGTGGATGTCCCATAACACCGTTAAATGGTCAGAAGGTCTACCATTTGTACAGTTTATGAAAAACCGTCCGTTTCTTTCAGGCATAAAGCAAACTCCATATACGGCTATGTTTGGCATCAAACCTAGGGTTGGGTTATCTATATCGTCTTCCTATTAAGATTTGGAAACATTACTGGTGACGTCCAAATTAGCATGGCGGAAATTCAGGAAGAAGATTCGAACATAGACTTTAAAATGAAGAAAAAGAACCAGATGTAATATAATCTAGATTATGCTTTAAAAGTAGTGCTCTCTTAGATACTAACTTTGACGAGATTATTGCTTGAACTGTACAAGTGAGGATAATATTATTGCAATCCGATCCTAAGCAAGTTAGTCCCTAGTTTAACAGGCTAAAAAGATGAAATTTTTCAGTGATAAAACGTATCCTCCTGCTAATGTCGGCAATAACGTCGCAGTACCTATATTATATAATAATATTATAGCTCTTGTTTTATAAAAGACCGATGACAATATGTACCAGTTAGGTACGAGGGCGACCTGAAATGTTTCCGGAATCGGCAAGAGAGGGCGCACGAAGGTTGAAGTGGATTTATTAGTCGGCAAGGGCAACCCATTTTATAAAAACTGTCAAAATTTAGGACTTCTACTGTCAATAGTTGTTATTTAAGAGTGTGTTTTGTGTTAGCCGATCGCCGATTGAAGCTGAAAGAGATAGCAGAGACAACAGGCATCTCAGAAGAACGCGTTAGCCATATCCTACACGAAATTTTGGGAATTAAAAAGCTTTCGGCCCGATGGGTACCGCGTTTGCTCACACCAGAGCAAAAATGAAGCCGGGTGACCGTTTCGGAGGAGTGTCTGGTCAGGATTCAACGCAATCCAAGAGATTTCTTCATGCGTTTCGTAACCGTGGATGAGACTTGGATCCACCACTACATGCCGGAGACCAAGGAACAATCGAAGCAGTGGACTTTTCCGGGCGAATCGGCTCCGAAGAAAGCAAAGACCGTTCCATCGACAGAGAAAGGTCATGGCGACCATTTTTTGGGATTCCCAAGGTGTGATGCTCATCGACTATCTGCAGAACGGAAAAACGATCACGGGGCAATACTACAGCGATTTATTGACCCGATTCGATGCAGTATTGAAGAAGAAACGGCCTCGTTTGAAGAGTTTTCACCACAACAATGCACCAGCTCATTCATCCCTCATCGGCTTGTCCAAATTGAACGAGTTGCGCTACGAATTAGTTTCTGATCCTCCATATTCACCGGACCTAGCCCACAACGAGTTTTTCCTATTCCCAAACTTGAAAAAATCTCTGGCAGGAAGGATATTTGCCTCAAATGAGGAGGTCATCGCTGCTACAGATGGCTTTTATGAAGACCTCGAAACATCCTACGTATCCGACGGCTTAAAGAGCCTGGAGCACCGTTTGAAAAAGTGTAGTCTCCTCTTCGAGGAGACTACATCGAAAAATAAAAATAAAAAACCCACCAATACCGTCTTTACCTTGTTGATTTCGGAGACATTTCAGGTGGCTCTCGTACTAAGGATGGTGTTATACATCATCTGTACACCAGATCAGAATTATATATTTGTAAGCGAAAATTTATTGCCATTGATGTAGTAAAGAAGAATAAGCAAATATCTATACGACATGCGGCTTCGTCTGTATCAGGATCCAGCTAAGGATTTTCCATGTACAAGTGCACAAAGAAGTGTCTCACTAATTTGTGTAAGTAAAAAAAGTGTTATGCAGTTCAAAACGTAGCTCATGTGTTATGCACTTCAAAACGTAGTTTACGTAATAAGTCAGTTTATTTCTCAACGCATTAAATAATCTTGAAAGCAATCGTGTTTTATTGTAAGGAGGAAAACTTAATGAAAGATGGTATTTGGTGTAACTTTATGAGTATGTTGAGTATGTCCGCTTGTTAAGAGATATTATCATTTGCCGTCGAAAAACTATCCATTAAAAAGATATGTGAGCGAAGGAAGTATACCCGCTCTTAGGAGATGTGTATTTCGGCTATTCACTATTAGAACTGTGTTCTAACGAAATGCCGTAGTAAATAGCCGAATTAAATATTTAATTCGTGTCTTTCCTATACAGTGAGCTCAAAAAGATTGGAATAAATTCATTTAAAATTCAACCTTTAATTTTTTTAAAAAACACTGGGACCCGTCAATTTTTATTTTTAGATTGGCATTTTTTAAACTAATTTTTGTTTATACAGGGTGACTCAAAAAAAAGATTTCATTTGACACTTCAATTTTTTTTAATTGAAACACCCATTTTTTATTTTATTTTCGAAATATACGTAAAATTTCAATTACATTTCATGTATTATAACCTAAGTCTAAGTTAAGTTCTTTTCTAAAATAATCAATGTAATTTTAAAAAAAATTTATTTAACTCTAAATAATAAATGTCTCAATGATTCGTAATTAAATTGTGAAATATTAATTTAATAAATGTTGAAATTGGCCACCACCAACATCCTGGCAATATCCGAGGCGATCTTCGAATTCTTGCAAAACATTGTGCACTATTTGAGGTTCTATCAGTCTCATTCCTTGTCTTATTCGGGATTTAAGTTCGTCAATATTGTTCGGTCTGTTGATGTACACTTTAGATTTTAGGTAGCCCCACAGATAATAGTCTAACGGGGTCAAATCAGGGGATCTGGCCGGCCATTCTATTGGGCCCCGTCGACCAATCCACCTTCCAGGAAAAACACTATCTAAATATTCACGCACCGGGCGAGTAAAATGGGCTGGTGCTCCATCCTGTTGATACCATAAGCTATCATTGGGAATGTCAGGATCTTCTGGATTTGGATACACTACAGCAAGCGCAGGTATCAAATCGAATTCTAGAAATTCTAGATATCTTTCTCCAGTCAAAGTGCCGTCAAAGAAGAAGGGACCCAAAATTCTGTTTCCAATAATCCCAGTCCAAACATTTACTTTTTGAGGGTATTGTGTGTGACACTCCATAATCCAATGCGGGTTTTCTGTAGCCCAATAACGGAAATTTTGCCTATTCACGGTTCCGTTTAGGCAAAACGTTGCTTCATCCGAGAACACAATTCTTCGTGAAAATTGAGGATCATCAATACATCTCTCCATCATTATTTCACAAAATTGCATTCTTCTATCTGGATCGTCCTCATTTAGTTCATGAACTAACTGAACTTTATAAGGATGCCATTTATTTTTATGTAAATAGTTTAATACAGATCCTTGACTAATTTTGTTCTCGTCAGCAATAGCGCGACTAACTTTATGGTTGTTCTCTTCAACGGATAATAGCACATTCAACTGCACATCTTCTGAGATAGTGGGCCGGCCTTTTACATAATTATCTCTCACATGCCCCAAATCTCTATATTTTTTTTCAATTTTACTAGTAGTTGATTGAGATATAGGCGCTCTGTTTGGGTATTTATTGTTGAACAGTTCGGAAACTTCCAGTTGGGTACGCATCCTATCTCCATAGCCAATCATCATTAGTATTTCTATGCGCTCCCTTTCATTTACTCGTGCCATTTTACAGTTAAAAAAAACTATTTTTATTAGAACTTTTATACAAATGTTTAAATACTTTTGACAGGGAATGAACGTCAATGTTAAATAACCTAGGTAACAGATAAAAATGGTATTAATGTTTAAATGTTTACAGTTTCAGTAAATTTGATTATGTTTAACTCCTAATATGTACAGTTTAAATGAAAAGAAATAAGCTAACTTAACTTAGACTTAGGTTATAATACATGCAATGTAATTGAAATTTTACGTATATTTCGAAAATAAAATAAAAAAATGGGTGTTTCAATTAAAAAAAATTGAAGTGTCAAATGAAATCTTTTTTTTGAGTCACCCTGTATAAACAAAAATTAGTTTAAAAAATGCCCATCTCAAAATAAAAATTGACGGGTCCCAGTGTTTTTTAAAAAAAATTAAAGTTGAATTTTAAATGAATTTATTCCAACCTTTTTGAGCTCACTGTATAGTAAGAACGTGAAATTTCAAATACTCGTAGTTACTTAGCATTCTTACTAGTCAGTACGCGTAAAAACGGATTTTGGCTATTTACGGTAACATATACAATAAATTATCAAACAGGCATACGCTAAAGAGAAACTAATTTATTTCTGAATATGCATATTTACCATGATAAGTAGAGACATTTGTGGGGAAAGTGATATTAATTTATTGAATATTTTTTTTATATACTCTATTTGAGAAAAGATTTTATTGCTATCATACCTTTGGGAAATACTTTTGAAAAGCTTTCTGATTTTATTTATTTCTGTTGTGTTTATATTGACGGCTATTTTTTGTTGTTGCAAATTTCTTATATAAAGTAATCGCTCCATTTTGTGGATTCACTTTAGTGCGGCGGATTGTTTCGAGTAAATTTATTTTAGCAAATTATATATAACGTATTTCAAAAACATAACGGATCGTATACAATGTAAGCGTATGTAAATAAGGAAAAAACAAAGCTTTAGTCAACACAGTTTGCAATTTTTTACTGAGAGAGAATATGAATGGATATATTGTTGTATGTATACTTCGCAAATCATAAAATCAATGCATTGACGATACATAAAAGGGTTATCAAGTATTAATCGAATATCTACCCTCGACGGTAATTGGAAAGCGGTACAATTAAATTTAATATAGAGGCTGATACTTCGTATATTAATTCAATGACTAAGTTTAAAAAAAATGATTCTATCCACTTTTCCCGATTTCCTAACAGTTCTTGAAATATCGGATTTTGAAGTTGGCAGGTCGTAATAATAATAATAACTATTGAATTCAGTTTACATATATAAGTTTGAATACGTCAGAAGAGTAGAAACAGTATTAAAAGCAATAAAGTCATGGCACAAACTCGCATTTATGTATAAAAAAATCTTGTAATCTGTAAAAAGCACAGTTAATTAGAATTGTGTTAAGTTTTTCTTAAAGATATTCCTAGGTAACTTTTTAAATCATATTGTAAGTGATAAACATTGCAGGTCGCCCTCGTATTCCGTTGCATTTCAAAAGATTAATTGTACATTAAGTAATTGTAAAAAAAAATTAAATAGAAATATATTCTATATATGTATCCTTAAATGTTAAACTGTATTGTTTATTTCCTTACAATATTAGTCCTATTTTTTCTTATTTATTTATAGAACTTTGTGAACATTAATTAAACAGTAGTCAGAGTGTTAAAAGTCATAATTACTATATTCTTGGATACATGATTTATTTTGTAAATTTATCAAATTATGCAGAAAAGTAACTTACGTTTCTCTCGAATTTTGTCTCTTCCAAGGATACTTCCTGTAGTACCTTGACCTCTTATAATTATTTTGTTTCATAAGTTGATTATCTGTGTCAAAAGTGTCACCAATTTCCGGTATTCCAGCTTCCTGTTCCTTGTATTCTTCCATTTCTCCGGGATATTCTTCTACGTACAATAAAGGCAGGCCGGTTGTTGGCCAAGGACGCAGCAGAATGTATGTCAGATAATTACTTAACAACTGGAATTTCCCGTCCTCTTCTGGTTCTGTTGGATTCAATTTGTTCTCCGACGCTAAAAAGAAACAGGAATATGTGAATATGTATAACTCATATAAGTGTAATCTATTAGTACCTAAGTGATTTATCAATATTATTGGCGACGACAACTGGTTATATAATATTAATTAACTGATATGCTGTCATTTATTTTACATAACGTTGAACATTGTACGAGCAATGTCACTGTTTGTAATTGACTGCTAAACGGATATACATACATATGTACATAATGTATATTTGGTAGTCATCTCGTTATTATTCGATGATTTTTTCGTTATGACGTATTGTCTATGAAAGAGAACTGGCTTTAATTGTGTTTATTTTATACGCTAAATATAAACAAAACAAGTATCAGCTTGAAGTATGTCATAATGAAAGGATAATTAAAACAATAATTTGATAAGATACTATTTATTCTGTCACTAGAAATACCAAGTAAATATTGTTGTAACTTCGGTTTATTGTGCTTCGGTTTAATATTAAAGACGATAGTAAAATTTTTTATACACTTGGTTAATTCAGCATAATGTTTACATGTATTAGAATGAAGAAGAAAGAATCATCTTAGGAAATTAGAGACTGTGGCTTGACACTAATGAAAATACAAACTATGATTTTAATAGCTTAGGTCTAGGTCCACATCAACCACTTCTGTGAATTTCAAATCATTATTGTTCTGTCTACTGATAATGACAACATACTTGTCGAAATTTGTCTTAAGCTTTTTGTATGATGTGTGGTAATGGTATTTTAGTGTCTTTTGTTTAAGATTATCTTAAAATTGATTTTCTTTTAAAGTATATTTAAAAGTCATTGATCATATGTCATGTGTGTAATTAATGTATTGTAATTTATATTTGTGTACACATTTGAAAAGTAATTCTAAAATGTAGGAAATATACAACATTAAAAAATAATTTTGCAATATTTGTTAGGAATATCTATGAGCTTCAGATTACATGCCCAGTGGATAATAATTTCTAACCGAACCCTCATATAGAAAATATTATCCATATTGTAACGAAACCAGTAGACATCCGGACTGGTAAACATCATAAAGCAATAAATCATCCATTTGCGTTGTACTGCAAAGAGACAGAATGTCTATCGAATGTTCTACAAACATCGAGAGGAAGATGGAGTTTACGCGAATGCTTCCAGATGTTTCGTATGTGTATATAAGGCGGCTGGATCACCGATGAATGAGTAGTTCCGGAATAAGAAAGTCCTTAAGTAGTCTCGTGCGGAACAGTAAGATAAATATAAGAAATAAATAAGAAGTTCCTTATGTGGTAGTCGAAGAGTAGACATAAATATTACCGTGTTATATAAATAGAAGAGATATAAATACGGTGCAGTGTTTATTTATAGTGCAATAAAGATATAAATATTACAGACATATAAATAGTACTGGTAAATAAATACATGTGTTAATTTAAATCGTAGTTGTTTAAGTGTGATACATTAGTTTTACATTTTTATATTGTAATTAATTTTACGTGTATGAATATACAGACTGTTTTAAATAAATAAATTGCACGAGTTGTTTATTGCGAACCCGAAAACGTTACAATGTCTTTGCTCCACCTGACCCACTCACAATAAAAAAAAAATGGCAAATATCTTACTTTTATATTTTAACACAGTCCCCATTAAGGTTAACACATTTTTTCCAACGATGTTCTAGCAGTTCTAATGCTTCTCGAAAGAAAGATTGTTCAACCACTGCAAACCACTGATTTACCGCACATATCGCATCATAATTTGATGGAAATCGTTTACCAGGCATGAGTTCTTTAAGTTTTGGAAACAGTCGGTAAGGGTTTGGGGCCAAATCTGGCGAATATGGCGGATGTTCAACTAATTCGAAGCCCGCTTAAAGTTATTGGAGTGGCGAACCTGTGACTGGGTGCGATATCCTCATGCAAGATAACAGTTTTGAGAAACTTCCTCGTCGTTTTTCTTCTATCAAGTCACGTAATTTGGGAATTGAATGGGCATAGTAAGCTCCTGCAACTGTGGTCCCCTTATGCAGGAAATCTACTAAAAGTACGCTTTCAGTATCCCAAAATACGAATAGCATGACCTTCCCTGCTGCAGGTTGCATCTTGAATTTTTTCGGCGGTGCTGAATATCGATGTGTCCAGTCCCAACTCTGTATTTTGTTTTGTACATCATAAAAATAGATTTAGGACTCATCCATTTTTACTAATCTTGCAAGAACATTTTCTTTGTCGTGTCTATGCCGCGTTAAAAAACGACCTCAAAATGTCTTTTCGAGTTTGCTTGTGTGCATCTGTTAACATTCATGGTTTAATTCGGCAGTAATTATATTATATACCATATGGTATGAGAGACCAGTATCTTCAACTATATGTCTAATAGTCACACGTCGATCTTGCAGCACGAGATCATGGACCTTTTTAATAGTTTTTTAAGTAGTGACAGTTGTGGGCGCCTCACCTGTATGTTCGTCTGTACACAACACATTTAAACTCACGACACCACATTTTAAATAGGTCATGTGATACTTGAGATTCCCATAATGTATCCACCAAATCACGATGAATTTGAGTTGAGATGCATTTTGATACTGATATGTGATTCTTTCAACCGCGGGCTTCCACTGTAAGCACAATTTAACAGGTTTAGACTTGCAAGTTTTGCGAAAGTGGAAAATCCAATTTCATTTGCGTTATATTGTAACACCTATAACTGAAGTTGAAGAACCCAAATCTAAACCCCAGCAATTAAAGTACATATATACAAAAGAATTAAAAGTGATCACGGAAGCTATGTTTATGTGACACGCTCCGATAGATAATATCACATGCCATAAAAGACAACAGATTTTCATCACAGAAAGCTTTTAGTCTGTCATCGAATATATTTAAGTTGATATCAAGTATAACAAGTTTTAAAAGGGGTTTATTAATATGCCAATTCCAACTTTAGTTGCAATATTAAGAACAAAAACCAGAACTTTAGAAGAGGAAACCGTATCTGAAGAGAAGTAAAAGCAATTGGTTTTGACCTGTTTAATACCAAATATACTGTTTGACATTTATTTGTCAATTTAATTAAGAAGACGTTGGTTAAGTTTAGGGATTTATTTATCGGAGAATGAATTATCTAACAAAATTACTACCAGATTAGTTTATGTGAAATTTATTTTTTTGAATTATGGCTAAATAATTAAAGATATACCATGATATCCTACTTAAATTTCTCCTGGAACCAACGACGTACAAAATATTATAGGATCAATTTGTATACCATCTTCTACTTTACTAAAGTAAATTAGATACGATTACTTTATTTATCACTGTATTAAAGCGGGTATGACTTACAAAGCACTAAATCTGAATCAAAATGCCGTTTTTTTTTTAAATTATTCTGCAGTTTGATTCTAAGCTTAATGTTTTCAGTTTTTCTTTGTTGTACCACTCTTTAAAAATAACGAAAGTTTTTCAACAATCTCAGCAGTCTTCAATGAAACTGTTGCCATCTTATGTAAACGTGCAACAGAATAAGCAAATGTGTTTAATGTATGCCTTAAAATAGCGATTGCTGAACCTGGAAAAATTTTGGAAAATTAAGGTGCTTGACAAAGGCAAGAGCAAGGTCACATCACAGAAATACCACAGAGCAATACTCGATACCTATCGTAATTGCACGTAAATAACGGAATCTTCAAAAACGTTTTGCAGCGAATTTACTACTGCCACTGTACGGCTACTGTATAATTGGTTGTATGTCCAAAGTGGTTTTTATTTTTGTTGGTGCAGAGCATGCAAAACGAATATAGATTCTCCTTTCAACAAAATAGTAGACTTATTTAGATTGAACTTGAAATATGCAATAACTCACAATTTGTCCCGGAAAGTTCTCAAAATGAAGAATGTTTTGTACTGGAAGGCGACGCATGAAGCTTGATTTGGTAAAAAATGGAGTTTTCGCTTCTTAGACATATGTAGAAGCAGTAGTGGTTCACTTATACGGCCAATAATACTCGTTGAGAAAATGTCATAGATCACTGGACTAATGAAGTCGGTATAGAAAAAAATAATTCCACATATGGGAATCTAGTAAAACATGCTTGGGATATTGTGGAAAGAAGTATTGCTCTGACATCAAGATGTCGAACATATAGATATTCGTGGAATCATGATCTTCGCAGTATATTCAGAAGTAAAGATGTTTTGATGCAAGGTGGATGCTAGGCATGTGCGAGCAATGTTCAATGTATTCTTCTTATCGGGGTAATAAACTAATTAAGTGGGTAATATTATAACTAACTATATTAAATAATTACATTATTTAAAGTTATAAATATAAAATTTCACATAATTATGATCATTAGTTCTACAAAAGACGATCGCAATAACTAAGGCGACAGCGTTGAAGAAGACACCGCGCTATGATAAATTTCTTACCAAACAAGGAAAGAGTCAACAAATCATTCACGAAATAATCAGTATTTACAGTTCAAAAGCACTCAGGTGAATTCAAAAGGGGCGGAGAAAGCAACAAAGATGACCCCAGTTCGCGCGGCACCGTTACTGCTGTTACAGAAAGAAATTGGAAAAAAATTGAGAAACTTGCACTGAAGAATGCCCGAATAAAGGTTAAAATATTATCAGAAATTACTAACCTATCCGTTGGTACTACACACACTATTCTTCATGATATTGCTCAAAAGCTCTAAAGTCCGTGCAAGATGGGTGCCTCAAATGCTCGCGGTACCTTAGGAACAAGTGCGAGTCGAAAGAGAGATTGTAGATCGCATTGTTACTGGGGATAAAGTATAGGTTAATCGCTATGACCCTGAAAGTAAGCAGCAGACCATCCTAAGAATTTTAAAGTCACGCTATCTGGCGGGAAAGTCATGGCCACAGTGTTTTGAGACTCTATAGGAATTTTGCTGATCAAGTTAATGAAGAAAGTTAAACCATAAACGCAGCATCTTATGTAACCACCTCTGTAATTTAGGTGAAGAAATTAAAGAAAAAAGGTGGCAAAAACTGAATGAGCCACCCACCCTATAGCTCCGACCTGGCTCCTAGTGATTATTTATTGTTCTCCAATTTAAAAAAGATATTTTATTTATAGTTATTTTATGGTTGTAGATGGTACTAAGATATGGTCCCAATATTTACGATAAACATATTAGAATTTATAATCAAAAAAAAGAGCAAAGATGGAGTGTTTTTAACAACCGTTATAATAGAATTGATGATATAAAATAATTGTGTAGATGTAAAATTATAATAAACTTAGAGGATTAATAGTGACAGTACATACATTAAATAATTATTGTGTTATGTATGTCTTACATTTTCGAAAGCATACCTATTTCAATGAAATTTGTAATATCTATACCAAGAGCAAGGGAAGTTCTTCTAGAAGGCATTATTTTATATTTTTATTAGTAAGTAACAAATTTATAAATCTGTAAAAGTATTTTTATTTCGAAAAACATTACATTGAATACACATCAAAAAGCTTGAATAGAAAAATAAATGTATATCTGGTTATTATATAGTTATATCAAACAAAACTCTAAATTTAATTTTGGCACAATTCCACACCATTTTATTTGCATAAACACACTAATACATTGGTGCCGAACATTGTAGTTATATTCGATATGAAAATTTGAATCTATATTGTACTAAAGTGGATAAACTTTCTATTTTAGATATCCCACAAATTAGTAAATCAATATAAAATTGTTATATTGTAAAATGATATGATCTATAATTCAATCTCAGGGTAAAATTTTATTATTAAGTTATATTATGATGATTTTAAGTTGCCTCGTGCTAATTCAGAATTTTTTATAATCTCTACTGTATATATTATTAATCAAATAGAACATGAGACTCAATATTTAAATTATTTGAATATACTACCTGTTCATACTCTTAAACCGGTCCTGTATACCTCAGTAGATATCTCCTAGTCATACAGTTACCTTAGTATTTTAATATTTAATTAATTGGAATTACAAGTTCAACTGTAGAAACGATCTAAATAAATCATTTACTTTCCATAAACTTTACGTATATTATTTTTTAAAATTTGCTAAGTTTTCATGTATTAACAATTTAAATACACCTTTAATATTTCAATAAGTGAGTATATCGCCATCTATTTAGCATATATCTAAATTAATTATGTTATTTAATATTTTTCCATTAAAGAATGTGTCCATTCAAAAATGTACATAACCTCGACGATTATAAGAAGAAAATCCAAATACTTCAAATCTTATATTGAATTCTTTAAGAAAAACATATACATATTTCCGAGAAGATATTGAAAATCATTACAAAATCTCTATAAACTTGTTCAATTATAAATTAATGATTATTGAAGATGAGTTTTCTACAAGAATAATAACGTGAGTATTCAAAAATGACAGCGATGGTTATCCTGCTATATAAAATACTGGTTTTATAAAATGAGTTAATTTTTTTACTATTAAGGTATTTTATAATTTTGTATGATGTAATAATAAATTTTTATAGTTACTTGGTGTCAATTCAGATTAAATTAAGGTTTTAAATTTATTTCTTCTTAAACTCCCATAAATAATTAACGTTAAAAAATATATACGACCTTTTCCAACTTGAATTATTATTCTTCTTGATGTATACTGATACTTTGTAGTTATCCTGGACTCACACGAAAGATCTATCGATGTTCTGGAAAGACACTTTTCTACAAAAGAACTTCAACTGGCTTGAATATTTCCCGATGATCTTGAGATAGACCTTCAAAATTAGATGTCTCGTCACGGATTTATTTGTGTAGTCCTTCTGGTGCTCCGATTGGAATAATACGTCAAAAACTACTGGTATTCTGCAAGATATTTTCGTCAACTGCTCCTAGTGATTGGAAAATGTAAACGTCAAGTGCTCCTAATGTTTTCTAAAGCCCTTGGAAATTCCTAATGTCCCTGGTATTTAGGAAAATGTATATGTCCAATACTTCTAATGGTTCAAAGAAAACGTCTAATGCCCCTGGAATTGGCTAATTTCCGTCTACAGCTCCTGGAATTGTCTAATTTCTGTCCACTGCTCCTGGAGATCTACAGGTTCTAATCTTCTAGTTCTCCTTCCAATTTGAGTTGGCAATTTAATATTTTCATATAAGATAATTAATTTGGGTAAGTATTATATTCTTTACTCCTCGTATATACTTTATATAAATTTCTATATTCTGTAAACACTGTTTAACTTCTGCTTAGTTAGAATAACATGTATTCTATAATAATTTACTCCAATATTGCTTCTAGTTAATACACTTTTGCTGAAAATAAACTTTAGCACGAAAAATTGCGACTATCTTTCGCAAAACTCGAAATAATTCTCCTTTTTTTATTTAAAATTACCTTAGTGATCATTCCCATTCTATTTCGACCAATAAATTAATCACACATTTAAAACCAAGCTCAATATAAATTATAGAAGTGTAATAAATTTTTAAATACCTTTCATAAGTCAATATTTCACTCATAATAAATTATTCTTTGAATTTAGTAAAGTTATCATGCTTCAAATTACCAATATTAAGCTTTACTTCTTTATAGTAACCATTATCTGTCACCTTGACAATTACTGACACATCCGATATACAATTTACAGCGGTATTTTTTTATCAATTCTTTGTTGATTATTTTCGTATTCTAAAAATCTTTTATCCTTTCCTCATCATTAATAACACTTGAACAAGTTTTTCACAATGCTAAATTACATTTCAAATTTACAATACTTATACAAAATCTTTCTTTACAGATTTTTGGTACATATGCATGGAAGAACAACTCCAATTGTAATAAATACTATTTCACCAAGTAATTATAAAATTCTCCTTTAACTCAATAAACAATATTTTTTCAAGATTACAACCAGTTCATTAATATTCGCAAATTTAACTATCTCTGTCATAATTAAAGAAAAACCGAATCTTGTATAAAACTCATCCTTAATAATTTAAAATAGGCAACTCCTATTACCTCAGTGTATAACCTGAATAATTCTAAAATAAGCAACTCTACCTATATCAATATAAATATTCCTTAATTTTAGTATTTAATTATTTGAAATGTGGATAAAATAAAACATAAATCAAGGAAAAGTTCTTTTTAGGGAATGTCCCAGTGGCGGCTGGCGCATAAGCGCTGCAGTGCTGCAGAGCTCCCAAAAAATTGGGCGGGCGAACCTGTATTAGTTATAACTAGTTTTCTTTTACATAATTTTTCCGACATTTCTGATGTTTATAAAAGCGTAACATATTGTTGTGAAAATTCTCCCCCTGTATATCAAAAAATTTGCATATTTTTCTACATCATCCTGTAGAGGACATCAAACCCTACAATTTGACATCTGAATCATCAAAATCCGATCAGTAGAAGCCGAGATATTCGCTTCGGAAATTCCAACATAAAATGTACAAATAATATTCAATAGGCGACCAGTGGAATAACCAATCTAATTCGCGCGATCGCTCACTTGTTCCTTATCTGGTCCACACGAACGGGCGCTCAGAGCCCATACAGACACCCGCGCGCCACCCCGCTACCACCGCGGCTGTCTAAAACTAATGCCTGATTTTACCAGACAAATTCGCTGCACTCAATGCAGCGAACAGAGAACGGCCACATGATTCGGTTTATTTAATTTTTTCGCGACAAAAGTCGGTGCGGCGTGTTTAACATAAAAACAAATATTAGAGTGCGCGTGCTTCTGTTTTTGTGTATTGTTGACAATTTATATAAACTCTGTGTATTATGGAGGTGGTCTTTAATTTAATTAATGTGAAGAGATTCTTTAAATATTCATACGAAGAAAAGTTAGAATTAAAAGCAAGAGGCAGGCCATTAGTAGATATCACTATTGAAAAAACTGGTGTAAGTAGAGGGAAAAATTATACACGTAAATTTAGTAGCGATATTTATTCAAAAAACGAATGGATTTGTGGATGCAACAAAAAAAATGCTTTATATTGTTTTCCCTGTTTACTTTTTGGTGGTGATAAAGCTTGGACTGAAATAGGGGTCACGGATCTAGAGCACTTGAGTTTGAAAATAAAAAGACATGAGAATTCTAAAAGCCATCTTCATAATTCTATGGAATTTGCGTTACTAGGGTCAACTAATATTATGGCTCAACTAGATTCTGCTTATTGGGTAAATATACAGAGACATAATGAAAATGTGTCAAAGAATCGGTATATTTTATCAAAAATTATTAATTGTATAAAATTTTGTGGAGCTTTTGAATTGGCCCTTCGGGGACATGATGAGAGCGATACTTCCGAGAATCCGGGGATATTTCGTGGACTTATTAATTTTTCAGCTGAATTAGATGCAACTCTAAGTGAGCACCTAAAAAATTGTTCGGTATTTAAAGGCACTTCCAAAGAAATACAGAATGATCTGTTACAGTGCATACTTGAAGTCTGTCAAGAACAAATAATTGAGGAAATTAATAATTCTCCGTTTTTGGCGATCATGGCGGACGAAACAACGGATGTTGCTGCAAAAACTCAAATGGTAGTTATTTTTAGATATGTTCGTGATGGTGAGCCAATTGAACGTTTTTGGAACTACGTCATTCCTGAAAAATGTGATGCAGAAACACTTAGCAAAACAATTTTAAGTGTTATAGATCCTTTAATTCAAAATTCACCTAACAAACTGATTGCACAGAGTTACGATGGAGCAGCGGTGATGAGCGGACAACACGCAGGCGTTCAAGCATTGATTAAAAAAAAGTACCCTTTTGCGCACTATGTACATTGCTATGCCCATCAATTAAATTTAATTATGTCTAAAGCTGCTTCTGCAAATTCGCAAGTACGTGTATTTTTTGGAAATCTACAAGACATTCCCGGCTTTTTTAATAATTCACCCCAACGAGTAGAAGTGTTAAACAAGATTGTAAACAGAAGGATCCCCCACGGCGCTACAACCCGTTGGAATTTTAATATCAGGACCATTAATGTTGTGTACGAAAATAGGGCCTCTCTCATTGAGTGTATGGAAGAAATAGAAGAACAATTCTCCAACAACACAGTCTGTAGTGCAGCCGCCTCTATTCGCCGTACATTAAATGATCCGATCTTCAATTTTTGGCTGACTTTTTACCATCATGTAATGCCCCATGTAGATATCCTGTTTAATCAATTGCAGCAAAGAAAAATTGAACCCACTCTAGTAAAAGACGCTATCGAAAATTTTGAACGCGGTATAGGCCAAGTTCGAAATAATATTGACAACATCATAAGTGAAGCATCAGATTTAATAAGCGATGAGCCACCACCAGAAAAACGCAAACGTCCAAATAACAGCAGATTTAATCATCGAATTTCGGCTTTAGAGGTGTGTGATGTTATTCTAAATTGTGCAAAAGATCGATTTCATTTTAAAGAGCATCTAGTAGTGGCATCACTTTTTTTTTCGGAATGCTTTGGAGAGTATTGCAGTAAATTTCCTGAGGACAAACTCACTTCCGCATGCTCCTATTATCCCACCCTTGATAAAGAAAGATTACGAACTGAATTGTCTGTTATTTACTCAAGAACTGATTGTAGATCTTTAAAAGGCGCACTACCTCTTCTAAAATTTTTAATAAAAAACAATCTGGGAGATACGTTGAAAGAGACTAGAAAATTATTAGAAATTGTAATAACAACTCCCATGACAACATCAGAGGCCGAACGATGCTTTTCAACACTAAATCGAATTAAGACGTTTCTCAGAAATTCAATGACCGAAGATCGTTTAACATCTCTTTCCATGCTATCTATCGAAAAAAAGTTTATCTCCGAAATAGACAATTTTAATGACAAAGTGATAACAAAATTTGCAAATCGAAAAGAACGTAGAATAGATTTAATTTATAAGAAATAATTTGTTAGTAAAGTAGTGCTTAGTGACTCTTATTTTTTTCTGTGACAATTGACAATCGTTCCAGAAATCCATTACTTCAGTGCGGAAGGCGAAGAAAGCACGATAAGATCGATGGGAGACAACCTCTTACTGCCCGTGCAAGGTAATTTTTTTTGTAAAACTTGCAGAACACCTTAAAATTTTTAGCACGAGCCGCCACTGGAATGTCCATAGAGCATATATTGGAGAAAAAAAGATACGTCGATATTTTCGAGGCCATAAACGTCAGTATGTCCAACTTCCAGAATGTTTGTTGAACTTCTAACAAGCGATACTTTGTTTTGTTATCAAACATTTCAGTTTATTTGTTCGCAATGTTGTCTTACTTTTATTTGAATGGTAACTCGCTTGTTTTTATAAGCAGTGAATGAATTATGCTTACACAGAAGACTAATTTTCAGTAGAGGTAAAAACAAGTTTTATTTTTCGAAAAGCGTCATATTATTTTATTGTTTTTTCCCCACGTATATTCATAAGCTGCAATAAATAAGTAAACATCCATACATAATAGTAATATATTATGAGCTACCAAAAATAATTCCTCTTCCATTAGATTGTAATGTATGTGGAACAAAATATATTACACAAATAGTAGAAGGGCGTCAAACAAGGTCTTATTAGAAAGACAAGGCTACATACATATACATAAGCAAACAAAGTTCTTGTTGTATACATAACAATCCTTCACTTGAAATAGGTTAAGGTAGGATAAGTAATATAAGAAGGGAAACCTTTAGGGAATAGTACGTCATTATTATTATTATTATTAGTATTAGTATTACAGTAGTAACATGCATTAGTATTATGTACATAGCTGTTATTAGTTTAAATTGTTATAAAATGTCCTCAGAGCAGAACCACATAAATCCATCTCAACTTATTTTCGGGAAGAAAACTTTTAGCTGTGGCGCCAATGGCATTGACATTTAACACGATCAAATTGTGTCATAGTTTAACTATTAGAGTGGAAAAGTCATACAGATAAAATGATACAGAAATAAAGATCAACTTTCGAGAAATTCAAGAAATTAAAATGGATATATTTGGTTTTGGTCGGAACAAGTGGATTTATATGCTTTTGGTCTAAAACAAAGTGGATTTATCCAAACTGTTCATCAGTAGTTTGACACTTCGTTTTTTCTTTTGTGGAATAGCATTTTTAAGGTCGACTTCAGGAAGTTGTAACTCCTTTTTTAATAAGAAATTCAAAAGTGTACTGATATACAGGTTGTTCCATTTAAAAAAATTGACTTTTATACAAAAACGTGTCATGTAATTTGAAGCCAGTTTTCTGCACAAGCAGTTAGTAATTGTAAAAAAATAAAACATGGTTCTATTAGGACCTCTTATTGTAAACAGTACTGCTAAAAATGTTGTCCATCTAATACGTCGCTTTCGAGAAATATAATTTTATACAAACATTGAATTTCTCAGAAAAATGGAAATAAGTCAAAAACTTTAGATTTTAGGCCTATACTATCTTATTACTTTTTGACTAAAAATTATAAGGGGAATACAAAAATGCAATAATATATAGGGTGTTCCATTTAAAAAACTATAACTATGGTTAGCCACCAAATTATGGAACACTCTGTATAATACAAAATATTTTTAAAATGTGCTCCTAATGAGCAGCTATCACAGTTAATAATAATAATAGTAGTAGTAATATATGTTTTATTTTGAGTTCTTGCAACAATACTATAACATCCCATACATAGATATTAATGTAGAACTAAAAAATCACAGGTTAGGTATTAACCCGTGATCTATCACTATCACCCTGAAAGATTCTACAAAATGGTACGATCATAATAAGTCAAAAATTAATTGTGAGAAAATTGAAATATAACTTTTGAATAGATTAAGTATTGACCGAAACTGAATAGGATACATTTTATTAACAGAAGAGATAACTAAATATACTTTGCCATTTCCGAGCCTTAATTAAATAATTAAAAGTCTTATGGAATAATATTTAGTTTTTCCAATCAAATGATATTGTTTTCATGAGTTACAAGATTTTGTATGTACAAGTTTTATAATTGTTAATCTAATAATTTATTAAAGGACACACCCTCCAAATAGAAACAAATTTTCATTTGATTGATATTTTCTGCTAGACTTAATTCAATTTCAGGTTCATTTAATCCTTTTTCAGCTAAATTTTCGCAGCAGGTACATGGAATTACGTTCATTTACTCTTGAAAAGTTATATTTTTTATTGAATTAGACTCACGCATTTTTTATATGTTTCTCTGAAAGGTCGTATATCATCATCTGTATCACAGACGTATTTACGTATTGCTGTGACCTTAACGTTACAAGAATTGCATTAGTTTTTTTTTTTACGAATGCTGTGAATCCATTAAAAATTGTTATATTCTACCTACAAGCCTATTTCTTAACAGCATATCATTTATAATTTCTTGTGAGTTCTTGCAGTGATTTTTCTTCCTTTGTTCTGGTATGTCTCTTATTTAGTTTTTGTTTTGGGATAAGGTCAGTAATTAAATAAAAAGTTTAATTTCATATAAAAATAAATCATGTTTATATTTCACTTTAAATATCAGTAATGAAAAACATTGTTGTTTTACATCTATAAAAAAAATTCTTTTACAATATAATGTAAAGAAATACATAAAAAAGAAATTCTGGTTGAAAGAAATATTATCTTGCTATAATATATATAAATATAAAGATATTTATTGATCCCTAATAATAACTTTTCCCATACGAAGCTAATTCTATTTCAACAAAACCATACATTCTCATATAGTGCCTTTGATGATCTAAAACTTCGCAACGTGATTGTCTTGAAACTGACCTATACCAATCGCTAAATGCAAACATTCGCACGTAGTACATTTAACGCCTTGAGACCTGCCCACCAAGAACATCCCTGTCTATGCGTATTTATTTTATTTGAAATTTTGAATTAAAACTGACTAAATAATCGTTAATGATGCCTAATGATTTACTGAAAGCAAATATTCGCACATAGTACTCTCTAACGCCATTAACCATCTTCCCATTATTAAAAAAAAATGAATCACTCATTTAACAAGAAAATATTTATTTAATTAATGATGCTTAACGTTTTTCTAAAAGCAAATATTCTCACATAGTACTTTTAGAGTACGTCTCTCACCATTAATTATTTAGAATTGAATAGTTTATTTCAAAACTTACTTAAATTCAATAATGAAACTGTTGTAGTGTATTAAACCCCTACTCTCATTCTTTTTACTATATCAAGAGATCTCAAAATTTGTACGTCTTTCAAACTCAAAGGATCGGATTCATCTGCCTCCAGTTTATTCTCGCATCCCGTATATATATTTAAACAAAGGCTATCGAATATTCACAGCGCCACACCTGTTCAACTAACATTTACGTTGGCATTCATTTCTACTTATTTATTTTCTTTAAGTTTTCTTATTCACAACAACACACATACCATCTTTGACAGACAATACATACAAATGGCGTCACTTCAAAATTGTTTATTATCGAAAGTTTACACACACTTGTTATTCTTCGATTTTCGGTATGTATGTCCTTTTCTCTTCATAATACAATTCTTCATTATACTTGCATATGATCACATTATCTCTTTCATTGTTGGTTATGTATATTCTTTTCCCATTGACTAAGGTTATCCTTATTTCCTTTTTATAGATACCTTTATTAGGTAAAATTGGAAATACGTTATGTACAACTGGAATTTTCTTCATGGAACCTGCATCACAAAGACTATTTGTCTCCGTTACACTGTCTCCAAACTCTATCAAGTCCTTCTCTGCTGGTGGTATGTCGACTTGCAGATAACTACAAACAATACTAATGTTACATTCTTCTTTGTAGGTTTTGAAACCACACATGACCTGTTCTATTGTCTTAGAAGCCCTTGTGTTTATGCATACAAAAACTAATAAAAATGTACTTCGATTTATACATTTATTATTTACATAAAACGTAACATTGTCTTCTCTTAGAAAGAGTACTTTTCCATTTATATCTTTTTAGTGTTTTTAGATTTAAGTATATATACTATGTTCTTAATACGATTATAAAATCTATCTTATGAATTGGCATTATTATACATGTCTGAAATTAATTTCTATGCATTTAAATTGTGTTTTCATCTCGGGCATGCCTTATATGGCCTTGCTCATATAACTTAATGGCATTCAAATGATTCACTCTCTTTATTGTTCCATCTTTTAACATAACTCTTTCTCTGTTATTTACCTTTATCACATTTTTATTTTTTACAATGGTTTATTTCTTAAAATGTTCAAAGCTATTCTAACGCCTTGTGAGAAATTAGGCTCTCTTTCCTTGTATTCAAACCATACCTTATGCTTGTCTTTTCTACAAAAATATACAATGCATTGTTTCATTTTGTGTTTGTTATATACCTAATATTTAAACTTATTTTTACTTAAAATGTATATATATATATATATATATATATATATATATATATATATATATAGTTTAACACATACATTCTTCTAATGGCATTGCCCCTTAAAGGTTGGCAACCTATCTTCTTTTGCCGATCTACGTCCAATATGTATTTTGCCAGCGTTCTCAAAAATCATTGAAAAAGCTATGTCGGAGTAATTTGGAGTCTATTCGCTGTTAACAGTAGAGATGGTGTTAACGGTGATTTTTCATTCGCCGTTCTAAAGCAAACGGTGATTTCAAAATCGCGGTGATTTTAAGCAGCTCTTTTAATCACAGCGAAAGCAGGAGCAGTTTATTTTCACCGTTTGTTTTCACAGTTTGTTTTCACCGTTTATTTTTACCGTTTATTTTCACCGCGAATGGTAAAGGGTTCTTCCGAGCTGTTTACCGTGAGCGGTGAAAATAAACGGTGAAAATAAATGGCTCCTGCTTTATTACCCGTTCGTTTTATTTGAAACAGCTCTTTCAATCGCCGTTCTCCGAGCTGTTTACCAGAGTTCTGTGAAAATAAACCGTTCCTGCTTTCGCCCATGTTTTGCCGTTCGATTTTAAACAGCTCTTTGAGCTGTTTAACTATATGCGTAGTGAAAATATATTCGCGGTGAAAATGAATATCTTAACACAAGAAATTCCCGTTATACGTATAATATATAATGGAAACTATTGAAATGATGATAAACTACCTAGGTTATAAAATATTAATATACGCATATTAGGTATATCAGTATTTTGCATTTAATTTAGGTTTTATATAAAACACGTGAACTTGCAAAAAGTTTTGAAAAGGATTTAAATTAATATATACTAAGTAACTTGATGACATGTTTTTAATTATATAGATGATCATGTATGTACATAAATATATGTAAAATTGTATACGGATAAAAAAATTAATTTATAAAATAGAAAATAAGTAAAAAGAAACTCCAAGCAATGAAATATATTTTATTTCTTATTTGTTCAGTTTAATGTACCTATATGCAATAATTAAATACATTTCAGTTTCTCTTCTAATGTTATATTTATTAAATATAAAGTTTACTTAAGCACTTTTTAATTTTTAATATATTAAACTACATTATTATTGATTATTAACTATTATGAAAACACAAGTTTACTAACTTTGTTAGAACGTAATCGACTTCGTCTATCCGATAAGTAAAATTGAAAATAATATCATAATTGCTTCGTTACAGCTAGTATGAAACATATTTATGTCAAATTGAATATGTATATTATTTAAATTGAAGTAAATCTTAGAATCGCAGACAGAAATATTTCTTTACATGAAAAAGATATTTATTTGCCTCTATTGAAAAGAACCCTTTTCATCATAATAACCCTAGCAGCAAAATCATTATGCACACTTGTTCTACATTAACAAATATATATTTTCATCCTTCTCTAAAATTCTGATTTTGCTGCTTGGGAAATACGAAATTAATCACTGTGATTTCACGAATTTGCAAACGGTGAAAACAGTGATTACGAAATCATTCTGAAAAATCACTGTGACCAATATTTGCTCTCATCTCTAGTCAACAGACATTCTGTGTGCCAATCGGGATTTAGAAAAAACTATAGCACTTTAAGGGCATTTATAAAGATCACCAGCGATATGATTTCCGCTCTTGACGACGATTAAATCGCGGTGTTAATACTTCTAGACTACTCCAACGCTTCGACACAATGAATCACGAAATGGTGATCGCAAAATTAACATATTTCGGCTTTGACGTCGATACGTGCGACTAAGTTACGTCGTACCTGACGGGTAGACGCCAAAGGATTTTCATTAACAATTCATATTCCGGTGATAACGACATTGCCACTGGTGCACCGCAGGGCTCAGTACTCTCCCCACTGCTCTTTATTTTGTATACCCCGGATTTAACAGCAACCTAAATTATTGTGACCCACATACGTTTGCGGATGACACACAGATTTATTTCCACTTTAACATGGACCAGATACCAGTGTTTACTAATGGAGTAGATTATGACCTGGTATATTTTTCGGGGAATCGGCCAATCACTGCTTAAGCATGAATCACTACAAGTCCCAAACATTATTATTTTCAAAACGTGGCCGTGCAGGACTTAGGAATATGTATCGATGGTCACGCCTTTGGAGTCTCAGAAGTTGAAAAGAACTTGGGCTTGATAATTGATAATAAATCAAGGTATAAAACTCATATTCATAAACTTATTGACAAGTCTTTCTCGGTATTAAAATGCATTTACAGTAACCGAAGATCTATGAGTAGTAGGCGTAGAACAATGCTCTGCGATTCTTTTGTACTAACATGCTTCAATTATTGCAACTTCGTGTACGGCCCGTGATTGGATTCCGAATACACATAAAAAATTCAAAAAGTACGGAATGCATGTATACGTTTTATTTTCGGCCTACGGAGGAGAGATCACATGTCACACTTGGTAAGTGAGGTGAATTGGATGAACATGTCAAATTGAAGGTATCTGAAAATTTGCTGTTTCGTCCACATGGCATTGTCAGTGAAATCACCACAGTAAATAACGGATCTATTGGAGAGGCGAGATGCGGTTCAAAGCAGGCATCTTTGATTCGTAGATGATCTTGCGATGCCGCGGCGCCGCATTGCACTATTCGAAAGGTCTTTCTCGTACGTCGCTCCAGCATTCTATAATAACCTTCCAACCAAAACATAGGTTCTACACCAGCTCCCATACATTTAAAATGCATCTTAAATGCAAATTACTCGAAAATTAGAGGGCCTCCAGTGGCACATAATGCTATTTGTATGACGCTTTATTGTTAATATTATTATTATTATTATTTTCTTTTTTTTTACTTGTTCAATGGCGCACTTAGATGTATTTTCAATACAGTTCTTGTTATAGTTAGCTTGTGCCTTATTTGTATGAAATAATGTATGTACATGTATTTAGGAGCTGTATTATAATGTAGGTTTGAGTTGAACAGCTTTAGCTGGGAACTCCCCTAAACACAGACGATTTATTATTATTATTATATCAATTATCAATTGCCACAGCGATTCAATTAAGTACATATATATTGTATTAGTATGTGTTGCTCCAAGTTGGGCCAGCCAAAATGTATTGGTTATGTGTGTAGATATAATTTATTACACTCTGTATACCAATATTTAATAATTTAATATTCTGCTCAATATCAATTTCATACTACTATTTGTATTTAATATAAAACCTCGGCTAATACTCAAATTAAATAAATATTTTTATTTCTCCTTGTTTAATTTATTGAACTGGTAGGACTATATTATTTGAGACCTATGCCAATACATAATAAAAATGGAAGGGATATTTCACATTAAATGTCAAGAAAATATAACCTAACTTATGAATCGTTTATTATCGATTAATTTGCAACGTGTTCTTTATAAAATACTTTTTATTTATCATCAGGGGTGTTTATGAAGTTCGCTGTGACTGATTATTCGCTTGTAAATTGTAGAACTACGACTATACATGTAAGTATTCCTTATTTTGTTTGGTCTTTTTCAGGTTAAATTAATTTAATATTTTTATGATTTTAGTGTTACACAACTCTTGTAAATCAGTTGCTCTATTTAAGAAAATACATAGATAATGCTACAAATGAAAGAAAACAACAATCTCAGGCTAATAATGGTATAATAATGTGTTGATTAGATTCACAAATATAAATTAAGATTATTGAAAATTGTTTAATCACGATATACTTTCGTAGGTTAGAAAATATAAAAATAAACCATTAGGGACAATGATATAACTATAGCGAGTAGGTTTGTTGAACGACAACTGGTATATTTTCTACAACTGACAAATAATGTTTTTCAATTCTAGTTACAAACATTCAATTGTTGATGAGATTTCCACTGGATGAAAATTTGTAATACTTCTGCAAATAAGGTATTGCCTTTCTTATATTGTTCTCTAATTTGTATTTAAATTCAAATAGCTATAACTTTTTTAAATATTAATATAAAATATATGTTTTTTTTTAAATCGAATAGTACCAATATAATTTATATTACTTCAAATATTAATTTATATTTACTTGTAGGTGCTGCTGCTACTATAATATGACCTGGATTTGATATCTAGATGATATTCTCCGATGTCCTCCAATCTTCGACGTCCTTCTTGTACTCCTTT
Organism: Amphimallon solstitiale; assembly: GCA_963170755.1. Classification (NCBI taxonomy): domain Eukaryota; kingdom Metazoa; phylum Arthropoda; class Insecta; order Coleoptera; family Scarabaeidae; genus Amphimallon; species Amphimallon solstitiale. The sequence goes on from OY720679.1 coordinate 117,826,390, forward strand.
ATTTTGGACTCCTTTGGATATACACGTTCTGACTCAGAAAAATTCTCTTCGAAGTTCTCTGCACAATATAGTACTGCAACTCTAGAAGAAATGATTCCTACTTGTTCGGTCTCCTTTGGAAATACACGTTCGGACTCAGAAAAATTCTCTTCGTAAGCCTATCCACAATAAAATACTGCAACGCTAGAAGAAATGATTCCTACACGTTCGGTCTCCTTTGGAAATACTAGGAACTTCGTCAATGGTTAATCTTGAAACTTCTCCTGGAATTATGTCTTTGGATAATCTTGAAAATTCACTAGAATCCTCGTCTTTGGGTAATCTTGAAAATTTATTATGAACTTCGTCGATGGATAATCTTCGATATATGTAAGTACTTTTGTTAAATTATTATTAAACCTGTTTAAATAATCCTTTCTTTATCTATAAATTGTTTTGCTATGATTTATAGACATATAATAACTTATGTAAGAAGCACTTTTCACTTTAATCTGTAATAATCTCTATGACTTCGTTTAAATTAATCACTATTAATGCTTTTTAGCACAAAATTCAATAAATTTGAGACGTTATCGATGAATTTATTTAAATTCAGCGACAAATACGACCGCGTCGTGTGAAAATTATTTTTTCATTCTATCTATTATTTTTTTCAAAACAATTTCCTTGGCAACCTTTTAAAACTTTTTCAAATTCTCCAATCAGAAATCTACACCTACCTTTATAATTCAAAATATCTCTTTACTATTTACTTTCGAATATTTACATCCCTATAATTTATTAATACGTATATTTATTATTCTTCTTACATTTTAAAAAAACCTAATTGCAAAGCATTTCACACAATTGTCATTCAATTTAAAAATTCTCATTACAGGAACTGTCAAAATTATTCTTTCATTTACACCTGTTCAAATAATGGCGGGAAATTTAATTCAAATTAGTTTATACTCTAAATCAATTATTTACGTCTACAATACTCGTCATATCATCGTTAATTAAACAATTTTGTACATAAAACATAATACATCATATTTGACAACAATAATAATATTTTTGATTTCTCTTCAACAGATTCTAAAAATACAAACATAGAAGAAAGAAAACCTTATTTTTCCTCTACGACAACCAGAACAACAAGAAAATCTCATCATTTATAATTTTAAGAATTGAAAACAATTACAAACTAAAATAAAGCATGGTTATTTAAACCATGTCAATATATCTGTCATGTATAACTTACAAGTTACAACTTATTAACAAACTTTCGAATTATGGTAAAGATTTGAAAATCTTTTATTAGCTTAGCAATTTTGACTGAGTGATAAGAAATTAGGAAAATGTACTTATTTACACTACTATTACAGGTCTAATTTGATAATATATTTAAATATAAAGTTTGGTATTAGCTTTAATTGTGGCCACATACAATCTACTACTAAGTATACTAAGGAAGTATTGTGATGATGAGAATTTTCGACCTCGAGATTTTTGCAGATGTCCACGTTTTGAAGTCCCCTGATACCGAAAAAGTGGTTTTTAAAAAATGTCTCTCTCTCTGTGTGTGACAGTGTGTCTGTCTATCTGAGTGTGTGTGACCACGATAGCGGTCAAACCGCTATCAAATTTTGTATTTACGAGTATAATCTCCCTCTTGAGATCTGATTAGATTTCAGTAAAAATGACAGACCAGAAGTAGTAGTGTACTTCAGTGAAAAAATCGAATTTTGCCAATATTTCGTCAACTACTAAGTTTAAACAAATTTATAAAGAATTCATATGTACTTAAAATTACAATTGAGAACAATTTTATTTAAAACGTTTTTCGAAATTCCTACCGGAAGTAGGTCTTTTACTCCTATCAAAAATCAGATAGCATATTGTAGAAGTGTTATTTCAAGAAATCAAACATTTTAATCTGTGATAATGCATTATTTGAAAATTATCATTTTTCCAATTAACACTTAATAAAACCAGAAATTAAAAAAAAATGTTTTAGAATTTTATTAAATAATGTCAGTTTGGGAAGCTTATAATCCATCTCAATGTAACAAATATGTTTGAATACAAAGCAGATTAACAAATTGTATGACGTAATATTCATAAAATTCGCAATGCCAATCAGCAAATCATAGTAATACACGTTATGGGATCGTGTTCAGTCCTTATCGATAATATAACTTTCTCACCTACCTTGGTATGATAAGAATTCAAGGAAATTGTATGTGTTATCTTTAGATATGTAGATTGATAAGCTTTATATTCCAAGAAAAACAACTACTTAAAATTCAAATAATATAATAATAAAAAACAAGATGACTTGCAAACTGTATCTGTATCACAACTGAAATACAGATAAATAAGTATAGGATAAATCAAGTTCTATGGAATTTTTCTAAAAAACATGATCTTATCACCCATTGAATTGTAATAACTTTCTAGTCCACTTTCATGTAGATTTTACGGGTTCAAAGTAATATAACTGACCCGTGGAGCAGCTATACATAATTTTCTGAATAGAAAATTCTCATCTATTGATAAGCGGTAAACTATTCTTAATACATGAATTACTATTAAAATTTAATGAATACTACTTTCAAATATAAATGTTCTATTTTTGTATTACGCTGCAAACGTCTGTCCATGTAATGGATAATTAATATATAAATTATTTTTAATGTTTTCGTTTTGTATTTATTGATAATATAATGATTTAATATTAGAAGAATATATTATTGTAAATTAATTTCAAGTTAATTTATTCATTGATTTATATTTAAATAATTATAAGTCTTCCTTTGATGAAAATACACCAAATGAAAAGATAGCAAATCACAAATGTATACTGCCAGCTACGAATTGACACAGGGATGATATAGTGGTACAACACAGTTAAATTTATAAAGAATGATGTAAGAGGAGTGTTTTCAAGTGGTTGTGAATGTCTGACATATGTAAAAAAACCTATAGATCTGTCCAGTAATATATTTAGAGTATTGCACTGTTTTGCAAAACATCTGATATCTTGTAACTTACTGAAGGCCACGCATAATGCAACGAGACCTAGCCGATCTTCTGACGTACCTCAGCTTGCTGGTAAAAGGCGAGGACGTTGGAAATATTAGTAAGTAGGTGAAGCTTTATCGAACCGACCACTGGTCTGGTTGCAAAATTCTGATGTTTATCCTATCTTGCCTGAACACTAAGGCAATAAGGTAGCATCTCCTAGAGGTACACTATACACGTTATCTGGGTAAATGGATCCGATAGATGTATCAATGGGGGTAGGGCTTTGCCCCGGCGGCGTCCTCTTTAGGCTTACACGGGTCCACATTACCGACTCCTCGTGACGTGGTTGGCTTTATACTCCTGGGTAGTGGGCGAGTATGGAGTGAAAACTTGGGGAGTAGCTGTATGTGTTAAAGGTGACGAACTGAGCGGGGGAAGAGGTTTCCCTCCAACATGAGTACTTTCACACCGTATGAGTGCTTGCCGTCTTACTGGAAAACATTCAATGAAGTTGGTGGAGCCTACCCGGCACCGATTTCGCACATGTTGGGCCAACGGGCGACATTAACATCACTATACACAGCAAATAGGTCTGAAAAATCGACCAGTCGCTGTCAGTCGAGAGTAGGACCAGGAAACTAATCTGCATCTTACCGGACTCTAGGGAGATGCTGTAGCAAAGCAATGTACTCTATACTAGAGGTTGGATCTCGCCAGAATCTGGATGAAGATACGAGAAGTATATTAAATGACTGCCGCTGATCGTCTTTAGGCATATACGTATTTCGGTATGATTTACTCCATGGCCATGCTGTGGTTTTGTTAGTCTACCCAAACCCAGATACCCGTGCAACGAGCGACCACATAACTAGAAATAGAGTAGTGACTACGAAAGTGATCACGACCGATTACTCATCAAACGGTGGAGAAAAGATTTTCCAAACATAAGTATAGCTAGCGAGGGTTAATGCCCCTGGACACCGGTCCGATCACCCATTTTAGTGTTGGCTTTGCAGGGGCTTTGGTGAGCTAAAAATTGAGTGGAAATATGTGCGTGCCGTATTTAGACACGCCCGCAGTCCTCTCTTGTGATTGGACAATGGCATATATTGTCTTATAGGACAGGGCTGTTCGAGAACTTGTTGTTGCACATCCTTATGAAACAAGCGGGATGTACCTGATTGCATTATGCATCTCAGCGTGGATGTAAACAAGCGATGCCGCCCGAAGGCGCAAAGTAACACTGCTGTTAGTCCTGACGTAGAATTCTAATATTGGTCCATCTTCACCCTAAGGTAAGACAGTAGCTCTTGGCCTTACTTATACCAGTTTATTTTAAGAAATATATCATGATAGGTGTTATAGGGCAAGGTTTCGGCTAGGATACGCACTCTTTAGCCTTACACTGCTCCATGTTAAAGACTCGCTGGTGACGCAGTTGGCGTCTTAGATCATCCTCCCTCGGATATTTGCTTAACGGCCGTATATGGAGTTTAAATCGTGGGGAGTAGTGCTAGCATGTTAAAAGACCACGAACGAATATCCATCACACGGCGGAGAAAAAAAACCCAAACTTGCCGGCGAGCACCCGTGCCAACCACATTGTAGTGGGTTTGATTCTTTGAATCATCCATTCTGGTTTGGAATATTTTAGAGATACCTACTGACTTGTGTCGTTTAATTTTTTAAAAATGAATATATAAAATTTTAAAAATAAAGTAAAGAATTTCATGGGGTAACTCCGCTCAAAATGCAACTGCGGACACGTGTTTCGAACTACTTGGTTCTCGTCAGCGCAGTGTAGCCAAGGAATAGGATGGGGTAACCTTGGAGCTGAAAAACATCAATCAGAGACATACACAAGGGACAGCCTACCAATTGAGGCTTCAGCTAGAGTGTCCTCGATACTGAGAATGAATCTAACGTCGCCGCGAGGTAGACATTGTCCACCTGAGAGCGGAGTTACCCCATGAAATTCTTTACTTTATTATTCTATAATCCGCAATATTTCTTTTCTTTATTAAAATTTTAAATATATACATATAACATTTAGATAATCTTGATATGAATTATGTGTAGCACATTCATGTTTATTTAACAACAGTAATGACGGTATTATTTTTTCTTCAAATTATACAATTTAAAATAAACTACTCAAAAATGAATAGGGAATTAGATCTTTTTTTAACAGATCTAATTAATTCGATTAAATTTAACGTATTTTCTCAAACTATAGATAAATTAGAAGGCCCACAGTCGTTTGTGGACATTTTATTTGGTAAATGTCTTTTCCGTGTGATAAAATCTTGAATCTTGTATTTTAACCTTAAATTAATTTAGAATACGAAATTATAAAAATTCGCATTTTTTGACAAATATTATTCATTTTAAACGTCATTACACATGTTCACGATGCCAAGACGTCATTTAAATAAAGAAACTTTTGATGTAATTGCGTTATTGCATCAGCGAGGACAATTTTTAATGTGTCTCCAAGTGTTGTTAGTAGGGCTCTAACAAGATTCCAACAGATAGGATCTGCAAGGAGAAGACCCGGTAGTGGATCTGAGACGAAAACAAATCAGAGACAAGACCGCTACATACGAATTCAGACAAGGATGAATCCGTTTAGAAGTGCTGTATGGTTGCAAACACAGTTACGTGCCGCCACTGGAGTTAGAGTTTCGGATCAAACCATCAGAAACCGTCTGAGGGAAATGGATCTTCATAGCTGCAGGCCTGTGAGACGCCCAAAATTAACTAATGCCAACAAAATGGCTAGAAGAGCTTGGGTTAACAAACGACTAGCAGAAAATTTTCAATGGGAGCATTGTTTATACACCGATGAATCCAGATTCTGCTTATTTAGTGATAATCGTAGAGTAAGGGTCTGGAGAACTCGAGGAGATTGTAACAGACGCGGGTTTACAAAAGCTGTAGTGCCTTTTGGCGGTGGTGGTATCATGGTGTGGGCGGGCATTAGTTTGAATGGACGTACTGCTATGGTTTTTATATATCATGGATAAGTAAAATTAAATAAATTGATTTGTTTCAAATTTATTTTTCTGTGGGGCAAATGTTTTGGTACACACTGTATATTGGTTTCTGTTTAAGGATTTGGGAGGTATAGTAGTCTTTTGGTAATCTGTGTATATTAATATTTATTTTGTTATTTGAATTTAAAAGAAAAGATGCCTGAAGATTATTTACGCTTTTCAACTTGATATCTTAATATTGTATACATGTGCGGAATGTTATTGAGACGTGGTAGGGGATGTGTGACTTTCACTTGTCCTGCCGTGTGATATATGAAGGACATTAAATTTTGGTCTCCCGTTAAATGCAGTTCTTTTATTAGATATTTGATGTTTGAATAAAATTTGTTATAGTTCATTTATATTTTACGGAGCCAAGATTTAATCAAGTTCGTGAATTAGTTATTGCTGTTACACTAGTTAAGTATATATATTTTTAAGAAAGAGAATGCATTCTTTATAATAATAATAAGAGAAAATTTTAATATTGAAAAAGTAGACTCGTATCCGTCATTTTGTTTCCTGCACGTGTTTGAGAATATTTTATATTTATTTGAGAAGCTATTAAAGTAGATAATTTTCTTTATTGTATCAGTTTGCTACAATTTGATGTATTTTAATTATAGGTATTTAATTTATTTATTTTAAGTAATTATTATTTTGTATAAAATTTGTGATTTATTTTCAGTAATTAATTAGGTAAATTTTGTCGCGTTTGTCAGTACAAGTTTTTTTTATCCTATCTGGTCAATTAGTGGGTAGGATTTTTTCTTGAGAATTTGTTAATGAAAGTTTTTTTTTTTTTTGTTTTTTTTATAATAAATAATTATTTCTGATTTGTTTTTCACTTTTATTAAAGATTTTAGAAAAGATAATTAATTATTTATTTCATTTTTTTGACTTCAAGTAACTTGTTGTTTTTTTATACTGTTTCCTAAGATCACGATTCCTGACGTGAACATTGTACAGTTTCGCCGAGGGAACCTGAGAGAGAGAGAATTTTGTTTTATGAGCTAGATCGTGGCAACCCTATAATAATTGTACTAATATCATAGCACAATTAAATTGGCTGAACCAACGTGGGGCAGAAAAGCAATTATTTTGGCGGCAACCAAAGTGTGGCAGAAAAGCAATTATTTTGGCTGGAACAACGTGGTTTGAAAATGGAAGGAAGCAGAAATTTACAAGGCGCCCAACAAAATATGGATGTGTTAAACAAAATGGAGGGAGAAAAGAAAATGGAATGGAGACAACCAGCAGGGTATGAGAGTGATGAGTCGCAGGAGCAGAGCCAGGGTATGGAGTCTATCTTAAAGAAAAAAGAAGAAGGAGAAAATAAAATGTTGATGGAAATGATATTGAAAATGGGAGAAAGAATGGACAAGATGGAAGAAAGGATGCAAAGAAGTTTTGAGGTAATTATGGCAAAGTTTGGACAGGTGGATGGACAAATAAAGAAAATAGAAGAAAATAAACAAGATATTGAAGAATTTTTATTAAGAGTTGATGCTAGTGAATCTGCTATAAGTGGAGTTTTAATTCAGTTAGATGATGAGGGAAATGAAGAGCCTATTTGTTTCATTTCAAGGCTATTAAAAAAATATGAATTAAGATATACAGTGGGAGAAAAAGAGTTACTTGCTGTAGTGCATACTGTGAATAAATTACGTTTTTATTTGTTGGCTAAAAAATTTATTATAGAATCAGATCATGCGGCGTTGACGTCACTTTTGTCAACTAGATTTTCAAATAATCGAATATATAGATGGTCATTGTTGTTATCAGAATATTCATTTCAAATTAGACATATCAGAGGTGTTCTAAATGTTACCGCTGATGCTTTAACAAGAATGTACAATATAAAAAGTAACTTCAATCATGTAGAGTTAAATGCTTATAATAGATATGCAGCTGAGGGAATGTTTGACTATGTTGAGATCCATCAGGTCCAGCAGGATGAATGTTTTGATCATATTAAAGAGGAATTGAGAAATGTGGGGAATTATAAAGATTATATTTTTCATGATGGGCTTATTAAAAAACAGATTCGTGATCAGTATAATGTGGTTGTAAATGAAATGTATGCTCGTCAAGCAATGTCTATTATTCATAATGAACTGGGACATATTGGGACTAGGAAAGTTTGGTTAACTTTTAGAGAAGCTTTTTATGCTGTTAAGGATAGAAGTATTGCGAAAAGGGTGGTAAGGAATTGTAATGAATGTTATTTTGGAAAACATAAAAATCGCACATTGCAACATGATATAAAAAGTATAATAGTGAATAATAAATTGGATTTAGTAGCGATTGATTTCTTAGGAAATTTAATACCAGGAGATTATGGGTATAGAAATATATTTGTTATGGTGGATATTTTTACTAAATTTGTTAGGCTGTTTCCCACTACAAAATACAATTCTGAGATTGCACTTTTATGTATTAATAACTTCGTACAAAATCAAGGAAAAATGAGACGAATTTTGGCAGATAATGCTAGTTATTTTACTAATGATAGATTTATAAATGCTTTGAATGAACAAAATATTAATGTATGTTTTTCTTCGATACGCCATCCATGTGCCAATCCATGTGAGCGGTATATTCAAGAGGTAATCAAATTTTTGAGGATGAAAACCCATGAACACCATGTAGGCTGGGTCCAGTATGTCCAACAGATAGAAGATTCCATGAACAATTCGCCCAATACTCTTACTGAAGAGTGTCCAGCGACTTTGATGAATGGAATGACTCCTAGTCGGCCCTGGGATTTGCATGGAGAAGTTGTTCATAATCTAGAAGAGAGAAATAATTTGGTTCGAGGAAGACTACAAAGGCAAGGGGAGATGTATGTGCGCCGAGAAAATGAAAAAATCAAAGAAAGAACTAGGTTTAATATTGGTGATACAGTTATTGTTAGAAGATACAGGGTTGCCAGAAGAAATCAACAAAAGTGTGCTAAATTGGATCTTCCGTATTGTGGTCCGTATATTGTAACAAGAATATTTAATAACGTCACATATGAGCTTTATTCAATGGATGGACGCATTAAGAAGGGACGATATCACATTAGTATGCTTCATCCATATTTGAACAATCCTTAAGAAGATTGTGAGGTACTATACAATTATATTCTGTGTGCGGAGAAGGGTTTTAATTTTACATTATATTGTATTTGGAGAAAACATTAGAGATAGTAAGATGTTGTGTGCGGAAAATAAAAATTTCTGAAATCTTTGCTTTGCACAGATTTAATAAATTGTTATTTTGGAGATATGCTATGGTTTTTATATATCATGGATAAGTAAAATTAAATAAATTGATTTGTTTCAAATTTATTTTTCTGTGGGGCAAATGTTTTGGTACACACTGTATATTGGTTTCTGTTTAAGGATTTGGGAGGTATAGTAGTCTTTTGGTAATCTGTGTATATTAATATTTATTTTGTTATTTGAATTTAAAAGAAAAGATGCCTGAAGATTATTTACGCTTTTCAACTTGATATCTTAATATTGTATACATGTGCGGAATGTTATTGAGACGTGGTAGGGGATGTGTGACTTTCACTTGTCCTGCCGTGTGATATATGAAGGACATTAAATTTTGGTCTCCCGTTAAATGCAGTTCTTTTATTAGATATTTGATGTTTGAATAAAATTTGTTATAGTTCATTTATATTTTACGGAGCCAAGATTTAATCAAGTTCGTGAATTAGTTATTGCTGTTACACTAGTTAAGTATATATATTTTTAAGAAAGAGAATGCATTCTTTATAATAATAATAAGAGAAAATTTTAATATTGAAAAAGTAGACTCGTATCCGTCATTTTGTTTCCTGCACGTGTTTGAGAATATTTTATATTTATTTGAGAAGCTATTAAAGTAGATAATTTTCTTTATTGTATCAGTTTGCTACAATTTGATGTATTTTAATTATAGGTATTTAATTTATTTATTTTAAGTAATTATTATTTTGTATAAAATTTGTGATTTATTTTCAGTAATTAATTAGGTAAATTTTGTCGCGTTTGTCAGTACAAGTTTTTTTTATCCTATCTGGTCAATTAGTGGGTAGGATTTTTTCTTGAGAATTTGTTAATGAAAGTTTTTTTTTTTTTTGTTTTTTTAATAATAAATAATTATTTCTGATTTGTTTTTCACTTTTATTAAAGATTTTAGAAAAGATAATTAATTATTTATTTCATTTTTTTGACTTCAAGTAACTTGTTGTTTTTTTATACTGTTTCCTAAGATCACGATTCCTGACGTGAACATTGTACAGTTTCGCCGAGGGAACCTGAGAGAGAGAGAATTTTGTTTTATGAGCTAGATCGTGGCAACCCTATAATAATTGTACTAATATCATAGCAGTACGAACCTCCATCTCTTTGAAAACAATGTCAATGGACACATATACAGAGATGACATTATTCAGCAATATGTGGTCGACTTTCGTGAGGCTGTGGATGAAAAGATGGTTTTTATTGATGATAATGCACGAATTGTAATGCAAGAAATAAATGACCTCCATATTAACCATCTACCTTTACCACCAACGTCTCCCGACTTGAATCTAATTGAGCACATTTGGGACAGACTTCAAGAACAGCTCAATGAATATAATCCACCCCCAGTTAACGTGCAACACTTGCGGGAAATTTTACCGCTGTGTTGGAGAAGAGTGTCACAAGAACATATTAATAATTGCATTATGAGTATGCCCCGAAGATGTTGTACAGCTGTGAGAGATATCCGTGGCCATTATGCACGATATTAGAATTAATTGTTACAGAAAAATGTTTATTTAGCTATTGATAAAAATGTTGCTTATTTCATAATTGATCATTTCTTAGTAATCTAACGATTTTTCTGAATAAATATACTTGAAAAATTTAAATTGTTGTGTACAATAAAATTATGTATCTAATATAATACACTACAAATATTTACCCATATTTTCTAAAAAATACAAAAAAGTAAAAATTCCTTATACATTTTTGAGTAGTTTATAAGCTAACCTCAATGTGAGATAGTAAAATGTTAAACGTTTCTTTTCGACTTTCTATCCAATCCAATATCATTTGATTCAAAATTAATCCTTCATCTATATTAATCTTTATTATGTGTATTAAATGCCATCCAATATGGTATCTTTTCTTTGATTCCTAATTAATTCAGACTTTTGTTGTCTGTCAATCTTATTCCTAGCCTTCTATTTTCTTTTGCAAATTCTTTTACATATTATACAATAACTTTATTTATTTTATTTCGACATTACTGACCAATTTTAAAATTTTCTCGTCATCGACTTTTTATTTATTGACTTCACCTTATGTATCTATGATATTGTTACTATGGCTAATACCAACATTTAAGTGCAACGTTGCGTTTATTCAATTAACAAGTTTCTTCATAGCTAAAACATAGGTTAAAAATACATATAACTCAGTCTACAAATTCTCCCAAGTTATCATTTACCTTTGTAATTCTTTCCTTATTGCTAAATACATAATTCTATCAATAATTACATGGCATCGACAAACAATTATACTACTTACACGTGTGTGCGTCAACAATACAGTGTCTCATGTGTTAGACACACCTGTGTGCCTTATCCTTTTTCTTTTTTTTTGAGAAGAAACATCAAACACCAACAAATCCACAACGTTCTTGTTATAGTGATACATTACTGAATGTATACGTATATACCGGGTGTCTGTTTAAGCTCGGCCATCGGCCATATCTCCGCAACCGTTTATCGTACAACCTCGCGGAAAAAATCTTGATGGTAAGATGGATGACGGGAGTTACAACAAAAATATTTTTAAGTTTCCAAAATGATCGCAAGGGGGCGCAATTCTCAAGATGAATTAAAAATTTGATAATTTTTCATTAAATTCTAGATTAAGTAAGACAGATTAAGAAATTTACTAGCAAAATTTTTAGACGCATTTGAAACTTTTTGATCTAACTCCCATACGAAGGGGAGAGTGGAGGGGGGTATATCTGCGCACAAAAGTAGGTATAACTTTGGTTTGCCCCAACGGATTTTAACGTTTCTGGGCTCATTAGATAGAGAATTTTACAAAGATTTGATGATATGTAGCACGAAATTACGTGGTTGTCAAACAAAATAACAGGGGGCGCTGTTCTCAATGTATGTATATTTCTTGTTTTTTCTTTAAAATTTCAAAGGGAACGGTATATATTTAATATTGTAATATTGAAGCACATAAAAAACTAAAGAGAATGATAAAAACCGGAAGTTGCTACCTTTTTTGTTGACGAAGATATAGTCATACGAAGACAATCCAGAAAAATAAAACTCTTTAAATATAAATTTATTTATTTATTGGGAATAATAATTTTATTTTAATTTTAATAGGATCTCTAGACAGTGTATAGTACGTTTTCACTTGAAATTTCATCATACTCTTCGCTAAATGTATTTATTTCAATCTTTTTATGGATTTTTTAATTCATTGCATATGTTACGTTAGATTCTCCTTTTAAATGTTTTTAAATACTCTAGCTATTATTTTTTAAATATCATTTCTTATCCTTTCCAACATTGAAATAAAATAATAACAGTGAACAGTGTAGTTTGCTTTTTTTTTTAAATTTTCAACATACAACATGGCATGCACAGTGATACTAAATTACATTATGATGAGATTTCCAAGGTAGGCCATGAAAATCGAAATGCAAAGATATTAGTGTCACTTGTAGTTAAACTTTTTGTACGTATTTAGCAAATTAAGCCTTTTTGGACACCTGCACATAATTATTAAGTTTGTAAAATGTCGTACTCTAAGGTTGAAGCTTATGACATGATCAGAATGTATTTGCAATGCTTTGAAAATGCATTCTTGCATCGGGAAAATATTCCCTAAATTATCCCGAAAGAAGACATTATTAAGTTTTTATTCACCTTGCCAGATGTTCTTGATGTTTATTTATGGGGCAGAATAAAAGACATCACAAAAAGCCGAGTACAACAATTGCTGCCTCCGAAATGGAAGTAACTCTGCTTTCTACTAATCGACAAGTAAACGGGTATTGAAAATGAAGGTGAACACTTTGAACATTTGTTAAGTTGAAGTTTTTCTTGTTTTTTTTTTTTTGTACTTTCTGATTTAAATATATTTTCTTTTCCTTTATATTACTTGGTCAATATATTTTCTTATTTATGTTTAGGTATATAATAGGTTCTTTTATTTACTTGCATTTCAGGCGGGGATGATTTTGATATCAATTTGTGTACCCTTTCGTTACTAATGAGTAAATGATTTGATTATAACTAATGCATTATACTATATTGTTTTTTTTTCTCGTTATTGTCTACTTAGTTCATGAGTTATGGAAATTATTTTTGCTGTTTTCCTATAATTAGATCTACCTATATCAGTTGGGTGATAAAGATATATTATTATTATTATTTTATTTCAATGTCTAAAAAGGCAAGACATGAAATTTAAAAATAGCTAGAGAATTTGAACACATTTAAAAAGAGAATCTAATGTATCATATGCAAGAATTAAAAAATCGGTGAGAAGATTGAAATAAATACATTTATGGAAGACTATGATGAAAATTCAAGTGATAGCAAACTATACACTGTCTAGTGACACTTAAAATTAAAATACAGTTATTACTCACAACTAATAAAAAAAAATTGTTTATTTTTTTGAATTGTCTTCGCATGACTATATCTTCGTCAACAAAAAACATAGCAACTTCCGGTTTTCATCATTCTCTTCAGTTTTTTATGTGCTTCAATATTACTATATTAAAAATATGCCGTTCCATTTAAAATTTTAAAGAAAAAACAAGTAATATACATACATTGAGAACAGCGCTCCCTGTTATTTTGTTTGACAACCACGTAATTTCGTGCTATATGTCCTTCAATTCTTTGTAAGATTCTCAATCTAATGAACCCATAAACATTAAAATCCGTTTGTGCAAACCAAAATTATACCAACTTTTGTACGCAGACATACCCCCCTCCCCTCTTCCCTTCGTATGGGAGTTAGATCAAAAAGTTTCAAATGAAAGTTGTATAAAAACATCCAAAAATTTTGCTAGAAAAATTTTCAATCTATCGTAGAGTAATATCTAAAATTTAATAAAAACATATCGAATTTTTAATTTATCTTGAGAATTGCGCCCCCTTGCGATCATTTTGGAAACTTAAAAATATTTTAGTTGTAATTTCCGTCGTCCATTTTACTATCAAGATCTTTTCCGCGAGGTTGTACGATAAACGGTTGCCGACATATGGCCGGTGGCCGAGCTTAAAGTATATAGCGGCAGCCAAAACATGTAAAATGCAGAAGTTTATGTAGGATAAACAAAACAATACCTGTCCAGACGTGTACAAAATCATAAACAGGATTGTTTTGATATGAATGAAAATAAAAGAGAACAAACAGCTTTGTCAAGGCATCATTTTGAGTTTGGTCATGTGTTCGATTTTGCAAACCCCAGAATTTTAGATAGAGAAAATAATCTTACTAAGAGATTGTTTCTCGAAAAAATAAATATATAGAAGTCTGAAAATGCTCTTAATATCAAAGACGATTCAGCATTACAAATATTGAACGTATATGCAGGGATAATAAGATACTAATTGTATTCTTCCAGTCATTTTAAGTTTGTATTAGTTTTTTAATTTTTGTGCATTTTACATATTTTGGCTGCCGCTATACATATACGTATACATTCACTAATGTATCACTATAACAAGAATGTTGTGGATTTGTTGAAGTTTGATGTTTAAAAAAAAAGTATACACACACGTGTAAGTAGTATAATTGTTTGTCCATGCCATGTAATTGTTGATAGAATTATGTATTTAGCAATAAGGAAAGAATTACAGAGGTAAATGTTAACTTAGGTGAATTTGTAAACTGAGTTATATGTATTTTCAATCTACGTTTAAGCTATGAAGAAGTTTATTAATTGAATAAACGAAACGTTACACATGTAATTGTCAGTTTTTATTTTGTTACAATTATCCTAAGACCGACGACAGTGTAATATTAATAGAAAATTTGAAGGATATATATTATATTACGTTGGATTCCAAAATAATGTATATGTTTGCCAATTTAAATAATATATAATAATTATTAATATTCAGTAACTAAATAAAAGTATTCACAACATCTTTAGTAACAAATAAAACGCATAATGGAAGTGTAAATATAACACTACGCTTGCAAATATTTAGAATCCTAGGGAAACTACAGCCCTATACCAGAACATCCGAATTCTGGGAAATGGATTTTGAGAGATGTGTAAATTTTGTAGGTTTTCGGCGAAAATCAGACTGTTCGTCTCTAGGCAATTACTATCTGGCATGATATGCTCCATGGTTTTGTTGTGGTCTCGGTGGTCTACCCGATGCCGGCTATCCGGGTAAAGGGCGACGCCGTAACCGGCAATGAATAGGGATCGCCAAAATGGTCACGACCGGTTACTCATTAAACGATGCAGGAAGAATCTTTCTAACTTGTGACATGTGGCGGGGGGGGGTGAAAGCTTCTGAGTTTCAACACATTCACACTATTGGCGTTGGAATTGCAAGTTCTTTGCTTGGTTTGGACTAAGTAAATTTAACACAAACTGATATCATTGGGTGTTTGTTTTATTAGTGTAGTGTTATTACTCTTCCAACATTTGACGTATTGGAATCTGAAGTTAGCAAATTTGTTTAAAGGGGGGGGTTTTACTTGATGGGCGTATGCCACAAAACGGTCAATTTCAACGTAAAAAATCGCAAAAATTAAGGCACTTGAAAAAGTTGCCGCTACATGCACGAAATAACCAATATTTTTTCTAGTGACTCACGATTAAAATTTGCAATTATATTAAAAAATAGTTAAAATACAGCTCTTTGAATTTTTTTCGTTTTATAGCGATATAAAGCTTACTGTGCTTAAAAAGTACTTTTTCGAATCGTGAGTACCTAGATATTTTTATTCTAAACACGACAATGTATTTACTTTACTTTCAAAATAACCCTGGTCTCCAAATAATTACTTTGAAACCAATGAGAATGATCACAAAGTCCGCACTGATAAATGGCAAATAGGCCACACACAATTCAACCTCTTACTCACAGTTTTGTAATGTCTAAGACCAGCTATATGGAAGGTATACCTGGTCGATTGTATTAAGCCGAAGATCATATAAACAGAGAGATCTTCAACTTTTTTTATTACCTTAGGTAAACGAATGTTTCATTCATATATCGGCTTTATTTTGTAATTATTTTAAGGATATTTGCCAGAATGTACTAGATATTAATTTTTCGTCTGGAATAAATATATGTTATTATTATTATTATAATAATAAGTATACATTAAACATATTTGTAAAAGAAACTACATGCGGTTGGTATATAAAAGCAAATTGTAATATATTTCAGATATTTTTCGGTGTTCATTTATGATTGATTACGTGATAACATTGATGCATCTACTTTGTTAGACATTTTTTTCTGTTCGTTAATATTCTTCTCACTTTCAAAATGCATTTTATTTTTCAAGGACAAGGTTCCAGCTTTATGGCATTTCAGAAA
Organism: Amphimallon solstitiale; assembly: GCA_963170755.1. Taxonomy (NCBI): domain Eukaryota; kingdom Metazoa; phylum Arthropoda; class Insecta; order Coleoptera; family Scarabaeidae; genus Amphimallon; species Amphimallon solstitiale. The sequence continues at coordinate 117,843,019 of OY720679.1, forward strand.
TGCAGTTTTCTTCGGCAATAAATATACATTATTATTATTAATTATAAAGTAGCAGGAAGCTTTTTAATAATATGAACAATTTAATGTTTGTAGAGAACTAAAATCTGGAATCTAAGATACGAACTTAGAAGTTTGCCGGACTCTTTAAACTAAGTGGCAGGAAGTTACACAATTTTCAGTTTCTAGATGGTAAAAGCATTTATTTAAATATCTGAATTTGTTGTGCCTTCATGTTTTTATTTTATTTATACTTTGTATTTTGACTCCAGGACAGTTTTTTTAGATTTTTTTTTGTATATGTGAGTAAGTAAAAGAGCATGGGCCAAACGAGTTTATAAGTTTAATTGCAGCGGTTTATCAGGAGTGGCAGCAATTATTGGATGGCGAACAAAAAAAAATTGTATGTAGGCGTAAAAAACAAATTTTGTTTAATTTGTGCAAAATTTGGTAAATCTAAAGATCACATATGCTACAAAAATTACTCTTCGTCGTCAACAGTCATGGAGTCGACAATTATTGCGGAAGGTTTCTCGTGAAATGCACGGTGTATTTATGGTAGATTAATAGGGGGCGATGATAGCATCGTTCTTAGAAAACTAAGTGAAACGGCCCCTTACGGTCCCCAAAAAATTATTGAAAAAATCGAGTGCCGAAATCATATATTACGTAATTATATAAATAAAATTAGGGACTGTTTGAAAAAAACTTAAATTCAATTCGGCCGTGACAAAAGCAATTGAACATTACAAAAGTTCGAACTTAACAATAACAAAGTATAGATAGTGAAATTGCAGTGTGACATTATAAATGGACCAAGATATATTTTTTGTGAACACTCGGATTGTGCTTCTTACTTTTGTCAAGGATCTAAAGAAGGATACTTGGTATGAAACAATACACGTCATAGATGTAGAACTCTGACCAGAAATGGTAATTAAGTTAGAGTAATTTTATTTTCTCGCTTTATTATCTCAAATTATGGATCCTCGTATTTTGAGAAATCGAGAAATTAGAAACGTCAAATTGGAGAATTAGTATGTACCTACTGATTCTGACACGTTTAGACAAAACGCTACTTGGCCATACTTGTTTATTTTCTACACTGTCTATACTTTTGTAAAAAAAAATTGTTGTAGAAAACATGAATTAGGCCTACTGGAAATACCATGAGAGAAAAACACGCTTTGCATTCTACCTCTAAGGTGGTGCGGAAAGGATTGCGTTTGACGTTTTGTCTGCCACATAACGGTTATTTAAAAATTTTACCGAAGCTTTACTGAAAAAAAATTAAACAGCCAAGATATAAATAAAAAAAAAATGATAATATCAATAACATTCGATTTCAAGTTGTGATATTAACATTGTCTTCTAATCAATGATTAGTTCGGAGTCCGCACAGTTCGTATCGTACCCACGTACCCGTGAAATTTGTATAATTTAATTTCGCTAACTAACAATATCAGTGTCGATTGTGAAGAATATAAATATCTTTTACATTTTATATGAAACACCGGCACTGTTGTTACAATAGATTTTTTTTATCAGATTTTAGTTTTCTCTAAAACATTACTCATATTTCAAAGCCTCAACATGTAAATAAATACAAATCATAGTGAGAAATAATATGAAATACAACTTAAATAATTAATAATCATAAATAATAGTAATAAAACTATATACTTATTGCAGAATAAGATTTAATGTCTAATTAATTCAGGCAAATATCATTAAAATAATTACAAATTACATAAAACGGGAGTCTTAATAAAACTAAATAAATACAAGCCAAAAGAATATTCAGAAATAGCAAAAACAAATTTCGAACAAAGGAGATGCACCAATATTTTCATGCAATAAATGCACGACAAATATCCCAAATTTATTTGCTTTCCAGTTGACCAGGCATTGCTTCATGTTGCTGGTCATATACCTGCATCGTGTAAAAGGTACAGGCATATTAAACTCCGTAAAATTATTCAATATATTTCAGGCAACCCGACATACGCCGTTCGAGAATTTTTCTTAGGGAAAGCCCACCCTTAACGGATTATTTAGAATTTTTTGGTGAAATGATGTATGGATTATTACAAAGTAGCATAAAATATATCAATTAATTAAAATGAACACAGCGCTGATAAATATCTAGTCAAGACTACTAATAGAATAGTGTTAATTTTATGAGCAGGTAGGCTAAGATATTCGTCAGCACTGTGAATAGTTCTTCATTTCAATTTTAATTAATTGATTTATTTTATGCTACTTTGTAATAAGTGCATAATCACAGAGTATACAATTCATAAGTATTTAAGATTTATTACTCTAGTTGAGGAAGCAATATCATTCCTAATAACAGGGGGTTACGGCGCTAGGGCGCCGTAACCCCCTGATCGCACGGATCTTTAAAAGAGAAGTGTTCTAAGTATTTTTATTACCAGTATGCAAAATATTTCAAAAAAATAATAAGTTAAACGGAAGCTTACACGATACAATATACATTATAAATAGAATATGTTTTCGGTTATCTCAAGAGTACGTCATTCGATAACAGACATACTGATAAAAAGAAACTTATGAAGTGCAATAAATAGACGTGAGTAATATAATATTTCTCAGTTTCAAATGTGTTGGTATTTAAGCAGGGTGTCAATAGATTTACAAATATGATATATGTAACAGTGTTTCTTGGTGTAGTTACATCCTTAGTGTTCTTATTTTTGGTGCATTTAAAATGGGCACAAAAACACTGGGCTAGGAAGAATATTCCATTCATTAAACCTACTTCACTATTCGGTAATATGGAGAATCCCCTCCGTATAAAACGTGGTATGGCCACTATAATGAAGGAACATTATGACAAGTTGAAGAGGGATGGACACAAACATGGTGGAGTATATTTGATGAAAGACCCATTTTATCTACCAATTGACACTGAGCTGATAAAATGTATATTGTCCAAGGATTTCCAACATTTTGTTGACCGCGGACTTGCCGATTTTGATACGGAAAGGGATCCCCTAAGTGGGCATTTGTTCAATCTAGAAGGAGATAAATGGAGAAATATGCGCATTAAATTAACCCCAACATTCACTTCAGGTAAAATGAAAATGATGTTTCAAACTTTAGTGGATTGCGGTGTACCAATGTTGGAACACATAGACAACTTAAATAAAACTAGTGAATGTTTAGATATAAAAGAAATTCTAGCCTGTTACACAACCGACATAATTGGTTCTTGCGCTTTTGGTTTAGAATGTAATAGCTTCAAAGAGTCTGATGCGGAATTTAGAAAATACGGGCGTAGAATATTTAAGCCGACTGCTAGGGACATTATTATTCAATTTGCAATAGTAGCTGCACCTTCGATCCAAAAATACCTGCCAATCAAATTAGTACCTGTGGAAGTTGAAACATTTTTCTTGAAAACAATAAAAGATGTTTTAGATTATAGAAGAAAAAATAACATCAAACGTAATGATTTCATTCACCTGTTTATTGAGATGCAAGACAAGGCAAAGTCTGAAAACGTTAAAGGCATAACTCTTGAAGAAATTACTGCTCAAACTGTTATGTTCTTCATAGGTGGTTTTGACACTTCTTCCACTACCATGACCTTTTGCCTTCACGAATTGGCATTTAATCAAGATGTGCAGGACAAATTGAGGGAAGAGGTTAGAAATACTCTGAAGAAACATGACGGTATACTAACTTATGATTCTGTAATGGGTATGAAGTACATGGACCAGGTAGTAAACGAAACATTAAGAAAATATCCACCGTTACCGTTTTTAAACAGGCGATGTACCTTGGATTATAATATACCGCATACTGACGTTGTTCTTGAAAAGGGAACTAAAGTGCTTATCAGTACGTTAGGAATTCACAGGGATGAAGAATTCTATCCAGATCCCGATAAATTCGATCCCGAAAGATTTACTGAAGAAAACAAGGCAAAACGGCCACAATATAGTTTCCTACCATTCGGTGAAGGTCCTAGGATATGTATTGCGCTTCGTTTTGGTATGATGCAAACCAAAACAGGTTTATCGATGTTGTTGAACAACTACAAGTTTACACCAGCCAAAACCGAAGCGTATAATATTACCTTTGATCCCTTTTCATTCATTCTATCGAAGAAAGGACCTACAATGCTGAGTGCTGAAAGACTGTCTGATAGCGTTTAAGTGCGCATTTTACTTTTTTTTTATTTACTACTTTGCAAATGTCGGCACTTATTATTTCTTAATACTATATACTGTATTTGCTGAAGACAGTAAATGTAAATCATTTTGGCTATCATCAATATTATTACAATTTATTCATTCTGCAAATATTTTATGATATTCACTGTAGATAGGCGTGTATGTATCATTACATTGACATATAACTTACTTAAGTTAATTTTAAGAAAATCGTATATGTTTATTATTAGTTTTATTGTTTAATTTACTTATTTACTAGAATAAGAAAGTTAGCTATTACCATTTCTTTAATGCACTATGTTGTGACTGTATGAAGAAAGTTAACGTAAACCATGTTGGTCATTATCTATATTAACACAATTTGTTTATTTTAAAAATATCATACTTGAGTGTGTAACTTACTTACCTATTTACTAAAATAAGAAAGTAGGCACTCATTATTTCTTTAATACAAGATGTTGTATCTGTATGGAGACAAGTAACGTAAACCATTTTGGTCATTGTCTATATTAACACAATTTATTTTAAAAATATCATATTTTTACTTACTTATTTACTAAAATAGGAAGTCATTCAGTACTTCTATAATACAAAATTTTGTATTTGTATGAAGACAACTAATGGACACCGTTTTGGTTATTATCTATATTAACATTTATATATTAGTGTTTATTTTAAAAATGTCATATTTAGGTGCGTTACTTGCTTACTTATTTATCAAACTAAGAAAGTGGGCACCCATTACTTTTATAATACAAATTGTTATATTTGTATGAATATAACTAATGTTAGCCATTTTGGTCATTGTTGATATTAACAGAATTTATTTGTTTTAAAAATATCATATTTACTTTTTTACTAAAATAAGAAAGTAGGCACTTATTTCTTTTATAATACAAGATATATCCGTATGAAGTCAATTAACGTAAAATATTTTGGATACTATCTTCATTAAAACTATATGTTTTTTTATTTTAAGAATATCATATGAAATATAAGAATATTATTAATTTTAATATGTAACATAATTACTTATTGCTATATTAAAAATCTAAGTTTTAGTAATTTCTTTAATACATTTGGGTTAATGTAAGCTATATTTAATGTCACTATTAAGTATCCATTTATTTTAGAAGCGTATCTATGTGTATATTGTTAAAAAACTGTAAAAAGAAACTTGTTATAATATAAATTAAAGCAAAATAAACATCACATGTCTATTTTTTTACATCTTTTTTTTTAAAGAAAATCGAGAATGTTGAATTGCAAACTTATTTTTCTACAATTGTGGCTACTAAATCGTTTTAGAAAGGACTAAAGATGGCTAAATTGAATAGCAGTGGTAAGAGAAATAACTATCTGATGGTGCATTTCTTATATGAATTCCGATGTTCAACCCGGATTAGTATCTATATGAGCCGTTCTCCAGTTAAAACTGTAAATCAGTACTAATGTATACAGAAATTAAAAAAATAATTGGTAAGACATTGCAGATACTTTAAGATAATTTGTAGATCATAAAAGTATTGTATTGTATAGTGTTGACAAAAATGCTTACTTTGTATTAACAAAGGAGCATTAAAGGTATTAATTTCCCCTAAGTCAACTAGGATTTAGATGCACCATAAGAAGAGCCATAAGAGCTTAATTAAGAAATACTGTATAGGATATTTTGTAGCTTATGAGGGGTTTTAAAATATCGCTGTGGCCTTGATATACGCTGAAAATTCTCGTAAAAGTAATTAGATTGTTTCAGATAAACCCCATCTATTAATTAGAACATTTTGCTTAACTAATAAGAGAGATATATAATTAAAATGATATCAAAGATATTATCAAAAAACGCAATAATATATACATGATAGTATTTTAAGATATTACTGCAAAAGTATTTTTTTACACTTGTCAAAAGCTAAATAAGTATTGCTTAGATAATTAGCTACATTGCAAATTTAACTCACATTTAAAAGAAAACAATGCAACAATATCTGAGTTACAACAGTAAATGTTAAAACTTTGCTAGTAGCGGGGAGTTTCAGTTTTGCTAATTCTTATAAGTCTGTTCATTCGGAATATAGTCAAGTTTATCTGTCAATGGTATTAAATCAAAATCTTTTCACCATTATTGCCTTGAGTAATACAGTAGTGAAGTGGACTTATTCCTTATACAAAATTGGACCCATGACTATGACAAACTTGTTTAACAATCATTAGGACAAATAGCAAAGGAATAAAAAGTTGCAATACGGCTATGCAAAAATGTATTGCATGTCTAATCGAACTTTGCAATTAGTTGTTGGAATTTTATTTTTTATTTAATCCAAAAAAAAAACATGATGATGAAGATGATGGCGCTAACAGAGGAAGACGCTTGAAATGTGATGGATAACCTAAAAAGAGTAAATCACCTGAAAACCAGGTGCTCTAAATATATATAAGTAATACTAAAGTGTGTTTTATTAGCCTATCAGCAGTATTGCAATTCAGTACTCAATTATTGAATCATCTAGTTTATATAATCACATAATCATAGTGTTTATAGTTGTTGCTCAGCGTAGTTTCAATTGCTAGATATTATTTATTTTATTTTGTTTACAGTAACGTGTGTGTTTATTCCGCATTAAAAAAATGCCATTAATTAGTGAAGATAGCACTAAAACTATAGCATTAGTAAAAGACCGTCGTAACATTCTTTACACCAAAATTTACATAAATGTTAATCGGGCTATTTTTGGGTTCAAGAAACGCAAACTTACATAATATTACCAACATTCCAAATAGGTATGGGAAAGTATTGTTTTGCAGCCATGATTTTTTTCAACTTTATGAACATCTCTGTTACAGACACGTAGGAAAAATAATTTAAGAGGGCGATTGGTTAGAAGAGTCAACATTGAGTGGGTTGTTTAAGGCAACAATTATATTGAATATGGCAAGAAAGGGTGGATGTTCTGTTCTCGAATGAGTGATTTATTAAGAATATTGCTTCCGAAACAAATGTTCGCCGAATTCTCCATGACCATTTGGGTATGAATAAAATTAGTGCTAGATGGGTACCCCGACTTCTTTCTGCTCTTCAAAGTGAACGTCGAGTCGAATGTGCGCATCGTTTTTAAACATGTGTGGAGACGACCCAAAACCGATTTTGTAATCCGTTGTCACAGGGGATGAAACAATGGTTCTGTTTTACGATCCTCTATCGAAAAGGGAGTCCATGGAATGGCGGCGACCTGATGAACCTCGTCCCAGAAAGGCGAAAGTCGTTCAATCAACGGAAAAGGTGATGACCACAATATTCTGGGATTGTGAAGACATTTTGCTAATTGACATTAAAGAGCGCAATACAAGTGTGAACGGCACATATTGTGCGTCTTTATTGCATAAATTAAGGTACAGTATTTGTGCAAAAAGTCGTGGAAAATTGACAAAAGGTGTGCGATTATTGCACGACAATGTTCCCGTCCATACTGCCGCCATTTCACAAGCTGCCATCCGCGAATGCGGCTTTCAAGAATTGGAACATCCACCCTATAGTCCGGATATGGCTCCTTGTGATTTTTTTCTTCTAGTTTAAAAAAAAACTTGAGGGACGTACTTTTAAGGACAACAGTGAGTTGCAAGCAGCTGTTATAGAACATTTTGACCGAAAAACTTCAGATTATTTTTAGAAAGGTATCGAATTATTAATTAATCGTTGTAATAAATGTATAGAAGTTAGGAGATATTACATTGAAAAATAAAAATTCTTATATTGTTTCAAGTTTCTTGTTTGTATATCAGGACGAGAATTTATGGCGCCTACCTCGTAGTATAGATAGTTTTGGCAAACGCCGAAGCTACCTTATGATCAATTTCTTGAAAGGATAATCATCAATGACTCTTTTAAAATTTGTACAAATTCAATGTTTTAGTTAAAAGCTTTTAGTTAACAATTGCATTCATTTTATAAAATTATATTGAAATTCATCTCCTTTACTGCAAATTCTCGTAACAATCTCTTAGCGACACACTTAAAATAATCCGCTATTTTTTCATACATCATTTGCATTTTTTAAGTGCCCTTTTAATGGATTAAGAATTTAACGACTTGTGAAAGTGGAAAAAGAGTTTAGAGAATGTAGCTGGTGATATTTATAATTCAAACCAGGTCCTGCAAAACTTTGACGGGGGAAAATGCATGAATTAAATATAAGTGTAAAATGGCTCCGAAGTCAGAACATATAAACACGATTGTCCTTCAATGGTTTTTTTTCTGGTTTCACACTCACTCTGCAAACATTAATTAATTAAAACACCCCGTTTTTATACACCCACATTGTTTAACTTTAATTAAATCTGAGCGCATCTAACGTGATCTACACTTCTGTATGCTATTATCAGGACAAATACGACCCAAAGCTCGTTAAGCAATTATGTTTTCTGTGACCGCGTGATAACTGAACAATTGAATTTAGCCTTTATTTATGACTTGTGAATGGAATAGAATATTTAATATTCTCAATACATACATGAATTCACAATAGAACTTAATTTCTGAATATTTGTCATTAATACGCATGTATATTTAAATATATAATGTTCATAGATTACTGGTTTTTATTGTATGGCTATAAATTGACACGGAATGATTAATCGCAATACCTTTTGTTGATATAAATATCAAAGCAGGGCATATTTGTTTATTATATAATTTCGATTATCTAATGCACAGGATATTATAATAAAACTTTACTTCATTATAATAACTAATTCATTTTAGTCTTGTTGATTAAGTTTTAGAAATAAATCGTTTACAATGTTACCTAGCTATCAATAAATCCAACGTAGGTGTTTTCAAAAAGTAAATAGTAATTTACTTCCTTGTATATTTGTATATACACTTTCTACCGTCTTATATGGGTAACTGTCTTAGTACTGAAGACACAGGATCTATTAAATTGGTAATGTTGCACAGAAATTTGAGTATTCCATAGCATTTTCAAATTAGTTATTTATTCGCAGAATATACATATTTTAAAAAAATTGGAAATTGCAGATAGAACATAACTAGAAACCTGGTAGTGATTTTTATGTAGAATGTAATAATCATAATTAAAAACTGATGGTGGCATTATATTAAGATACATATAAACATAGATTTTTTAAATAACAATCACCATGACTACCTATATTAAAATGCCTACTTTTTTGATTTCATAGATATAAGGTTTGGTATCATTTATCTTTTTACTTTCTTATACGTAGTATCAGGAAGTATACATTGTAATGAAAATTTTCGACCTTGAGTTTTTTGCACAGAATACACATGTATTCAAAATTAAATTTGAGAAAAATTGTATTAAAAAAGTTTTTTGAAATTCCTATCTGAAGTAGGTTTCTTACTCTTATTGAAAATCGGTTTCTTGCGAATATCTCGCAAGTCATGCTTTCTAGGCAGGTACATTACGACTTTTGTATAAAAAAGGTTTCAAAATTCAGACCGGAAGTAACACTTTTTCTTTTATCGAATAGCGATTTTTTGCAAATATATGGTAAATTATGTATTCTATATATATTTGTCAAGAGTAAAAAGGTATTTAGAGCTGGATTTGCAATGTCTTTTGAATACATGCAATTTCAAAATTCGAACTGTAAGTAATACTTTTACTCCTATCGAGTAGCACTTTTTTTCGAATATTTTGCAAAGTCTATAGGATTTATTAAGAAAATAGAAGTACTTCGAATAGGATTTTGAATAATTTTTGTATAAAAAAAATCTATATTTGAAAAGCTCATAGGTATAAGAAAGTCGTGTGGTGGCCACACCTCATTTTATATCCAATGACAATTGACTGCTAGTTTCCGTGGTACCTCTACATCAAGTTTGGTTCTTTTGTTAGTACTGACTTTAATTTAGATTGTCAGATCATTGCCAGCATATTTAGAAATAATTTTCGTGATTATAACCTTGTCAACAATCTTCTTGCTTTATGAAAAGTTTGAAATTATTTTCCTAACATTTATGTTGACTTTTCTTAATAACAATCATAAATGTCAGCGCCTCCTAAACGGAAAAGTTGGAATAAGGAGCAAATGATTCTAGCCGTCAATGCTGTGAGGAAGAATTGGATATAAGAAGGCTTCAAAATAGTATCACGTATCCAAGGGAACATTGGAAAGATGCGTAAAAAATAACGATTACAATCCGGAAACTTTGGTTGACGTGAGACTAGCCAGAAGGCAGTTTTATGCGATAAAATTGAACAATGTTTGGTAGAGTACTGGTTAGAGATGGACAAAAGATTCTACGGATTAAGGCGTTTAGATGGTTGGGCAAAAACAGCTAACCGTGTATTTAACGAAGGTAAAAAAGAAGTAGGAGGTCTTACCTCAGCTCAAAGAGGAGCGTTCACTCTCGTTCCTTCTTTAATTGTGTGGCCGAGAAAAAAACATGAAGGTTGAGCTGATGAATGGGACACCTACAGGCAGTACAGCTGCATGTCATGTATCAGGTTGTGACACCGTATCTTGTGGGAAAATTATTTGGTAATGCTTACAATAAAGCTGCTACGATGTAGATTTTGATTAATAAATTCAAGAAAATTGGAGTATTTCCATGTAATAGACATATTTTTGAAGAATGTGAATTTGGAGTTCACAAATCACATCAATTAACTAATAAGGAAGAAGGAATTCGAATTAATAATTGTAAGTTAGTTTCACCAGAGGAAATCAGGCCACTGCCTCAATTTAATAAAAATTTGGATGACATCAAAAAGAGAAAAGGAGGCGGAGGCATGCATTATAAATGAATCACCATATAAATCTGAGTTGGGTAGAGTGTCAAAGAAATTGTCAGTAAAAAGCAGAAGGTAGCTATTAAAAACAACAGTGGAAAAGTGACAAAAACACTGTTTCTAACAGATATTTGTAGGTCGATCTAAGCCCAGAATGGATAAAGAATCTGATGATGACGAAAAAATGGACGAATCAGAAATATGTGACGATAGTTCTGACTTAGAATTGGGCAATGATGATGTCTTTATTCTGCTGATCAGAATGGAGAGCAATGGATTCAATGTACCAAGTGCTATAGATGGGCCCATGAATACTGTGGTGCAAACTGAAGTTAACTTTGTGTGCCCTTCATGCACAGAAACATTAAACAAAAAAGACATTTGCAGTAAAATTTTAATGTAAAATCTATTATAAAGACTATTTATAATAAAATTTTGATGTAATCTGTTGTTTTCTGTTGTTAGTTAAGTGATGTATTTGTCAAAATTTAGATAGAAAAATGCGTTAATGCATTTAAATAGGTTCAGTATTATTATGAATTAAAATATTAGGCATAAGAAAATAAAATAGTAAGGGTCTCACATGAGGATCATATTTTGCATGTACAATTTTTCGACTATTCACTTTAATTTTTTTTTGCAATTTTACATCTTCTTTTATTGAAAAATCTGATTGTTAAATATGAAAGGTAAATATATTTTATACAACTTCCTTTAATTAGAATTGAATTTTCTCTTACTGATTCAAAATTATGATTTCCGAACAAAATGGTGTCTCATATTAGAGACAGTTACTTATAGTGCGTTACTGACCACAGCCATTTATTTAAAAATAATCAATTTTTTTTTGTTCATATATACTTCTGTTTTGTATTATTATTTCGGCTATTTTCATTTATTGCCACAATATTTTAAAAAATTGGCAGTGAACGCCTAATATCAAAAACTTTGAAAGACATTATAACACGATACAAATATGACAAAATTATTAGTATTAGTTAATTGATCTGTTACTTAGGTTCAAAAGGAATACAAGCTGCTTCTGTAATACATTTTCCATTGTGGAAATTAAACATATCATAACTGGTTGTAAGTATCTCATCGTTTTTATTTCATTCAGGAAATTGTAGACTTACTACAGTTTTAGAAAATACAAATACTTTTAAGGCTTGTGCATGATTATGAAACAAGAACAAATCGTAAACGTATTGAAAATGGAGTGGTACAAACTAATTTTTATGTGCCTTTATGTAGGTACATAAATTTCTAATTTCAGTTGAAGCATTAATAACAATTAAATAGTCCTACACTGAAACAGTGTTGGAAGAATACTACCATACTTTTAATTTCTTGCATTTGAATGTAGACCATTCTAAAGATGCAGTCAATTGCTGCTCTGTTTTAAGCTGTTATGGAACATTAATTTATAGTTAATGGTAGCCGCGATCACAATGGATTTATTGTAAAAATTAATTAAGTTTTTAAGTATAAATAAGAATAAAGATACCTGTATAAATTTATAATAATGATTATTGTGTTACTAGATGAGGTATATGCATTAATAATTACTTGTACTAGTTGGCGCATAAAGTAACCCCCTATTTAAAGACGCTACAACTTTTACATTAGGCGGTTAATGTAACTGGTTCTTTTTACATTTGACAGATGACAGTCACGAAATTTATTGTGTTGCAAAATGGAGAGGTGTACGCTACCAGAACGCAGAGTAATTGTTTCAAAACATGGTATCAATTAATGTTATTACATGTTGTTATTATACAGCAAAAGCGCGCGAGGTATGATCACCCGATGGTATACGTAAACTCGCATCTAAACGTGGTCCGATAATACATATTAGAGTTACAGCACAACATACTAGCATTGCCTGCTCATATTCGAACTCATAGTGATCTGATTATTTTTTCGCAGATTGACAAAAAGAACAAATTAAATTTTCTCTTTAAGTGATGACGATTGCTTAGATAACTAAGTCGATAATAACGCGAAGATTGTAATACTTATAACGTAATTATGATTATCCTTATGAAATTAAATAATAATGTAGTTGTGTAAAAAGCGCAAGTTATAGCAGTATAACTGGGTTTTAGAATGAAATAAAAACAACCCGCCGAAATATAAATAAATAGAAATTTCATGGTAAAAAAAAACTATAAATAAGTATAACAGAAATACCATAAAATAACATAAAAACGACCCTTGAAATAGAAATTAAAATTAGAGATTCTCTCCAGTAAATATAACGAAATAACAACTCTGGAAAAATAAGTTGAATACATTTATAGCAGAATTATGCATTCAAAAATAAAATAATTGCTCTAGTTAATAAAAAAACTAAAACTAAATAAATGACTCTCATGGAGAAAAAGAAATAAAAGAAACTCCTAAATAAAAGAATAATTGATCCGTTAGTGAACTAGATCATTTTTCCGAATATACGTCCGAAGAATATCGAATGGCATCGGGTGATCATACCCCGCGCGCTCAAGCTGTTATATTTGTATTCATATGGATCTAGAGTAATATTAGTTACATCTCCAATATCAAAAGGTCATTCTGCAAGATGTGACCGAACATCTGAAAGTTTTCACCTATTTGGAGACTCAAAATTTCAGAAAGAAATATACAGGGTGTATTTGAATTAAGGGGATAGAGTATGATTAACGGAAAGATTTAATTTTATTAGACTCAAATCCAAAATATTTTGCGCAAATTCAAATTTTAAAAATTACAAAGATATTTTTAAAATATTCGTCGCGCCACTGCATTTTAATACGACTGTAGGGTATGCAAGACTGGGGTAGTAAGTAGGAGTGTGAAGGCGTCCGAGGTCAGTCTCGTTCGATTGTTACGTGTGGATGTTTCGACTATGGCTTACACAACGCACGAACTGAAATAAATTATGTTTTTTTTTAATTATTTGCGTCCAATTAAAATAAAAGTTTCTCATAAGTAGAGTTGGGCAAATTTTATAACACAAATTTGTTTTTGTGAGAAATAAGAAGTAAAAAGTCGTTGAATTTAATCATAATAACAGTAATAGTACTTACTATAATTTATTGCGGAAGAAAATGTAATATCTAAATAATCTCGGCATCTCAATAAAAAAAATTCTCGTTGTTGAAAACTAAGATATTTTAAAAGAAAGAAAAGAAATCGAATAAAGTACACGCATCAATTTTATCCCAAATCAGCTGATATTTCATATTAAGGTTGTTGAACTCTTAGCATGAACACCTGTTTAGAAATAGTAAACAATGCTATCATTGGCGTTTTTATAACGTTTACAACTGTTATTGCGGTGTGTGTATCTATGTATGTATATATTTATTTAGTTCCATAAAAATATTATTTATTACGACTCATGACGTCGGCTGTCTGGCCTAACTGCCGCGATACCTGCTAAATCCATAGGCGGCACATTAAACACTTTTCGGGGGTTTTTAATTTTGGCGTTCGTGTCGTAATTGACTCACAATTTTTGGGATTTATATTCTACATAATTGCGTCTTTCCTTTTATCATATTCTGTCCCCTTATTTCAAATACACCCTATATAGTTCTGGGGAAAGGTATCTAAATAAACATCCCTCGCTTTATTGTTTTAAATGAAGCCGTTTATATGTTTTTGCATTATCCTTTCTAAAATTTAATTCTCTTTTACACGTAGTAGATATATTTTATGTAGACATATCAAGCGATTCTTAAATCCAGCGATTAATTAGAGAGTGCAGTAACATATGATTGATTTTGAAATGCTTGTGTGTTTCGATTATAACTGAAAGTTCATCAACTTAAACATATTTGAAAATTGAAAGTTTTATAAAAACAATTTTGTTAATGCCGTACATGCTATGATATTTCTGATAGTACATATCAGGAAATGAATAATGTTTTAACGATGGAGTTTTTCCATTACTCTTTAGTTAAATATAATAAATTTAACAAATAAAAGATCGTATATTTTAAGTTTCCCCAGCTATTATTTCTGAAAACTTAAACTTGCTTTAGTAGAACATACACTGTAGTGTATTGTGGAAAAGTTCGCCATTCTAATTCTGGCCAATGAATGTGAAATAATTAGATCAATACGGATATGATCGATAAAAGAAGCCTGAGATTTTAAGTTAAATAAGTTTTCATTTTCCATTGGCCGTGGAAATAATAGGGGAATTATTAGGACTGATTTTAGAAATCAAATTATATTATTACTGGCAGATTATACTGCATAATGTGAGAACAGCTGTTTATACACTTTTAAAAGTATTTGGGATAAGATAAATTACACAGTACTTAACATCTTGTTGTTCATTATCCCAATTAGTTGATTAATTATTTCGTCTTACGCACTGTTTAATTGTGTAACTTAATTACGTTCCAATTAGGTTTAAGTTCTAAGTTTGGGGAAAATTTGAATTTGAATGGACTTAACCTTCCCCGAAGCAGCATTCTCATAATTAAGGAGAATTAGCAAAGAGTAATTTATTAATTTTTATGTATACTTTCAAATGGTACAACTATTCCCGTTGTAGACAAAATCAATAATCCAATTCAAATCCAATAACAATAAATAGTAAATGATTTTGATACTATTTTCTCGAAAGTATATCTTTTTTATGCATCAATAGATAAAATTACTTTTCATGTTGGACTCCTTTTCTTGGTCTGACTGTCTCTAAATATAGAACTTCTGAAAATATGTATGACATCTGTTTCATTATAAGAGAACATTGAGATAGTTTTCTGGATACCTCTTGCTTTTATATTTAATCTCTGCTTACTAACGCACTTTTCCCTTATTGAATGAAGAGCAGGAATTCTCTCTGAGTCACAAGAGTGCTTCCAATACGATGGATGGCACAAGAGAACCGCTTGTTTTTTATGACGTAGGTGTGTGCAACGCGAAATATACGAAATTGAATC
Organism: Amphimallon solstitiale; assembly: GCA_963170755.1. NCBI lineage: Eukaryota > Metazoa > Arthropoda > Insecta > Coleoptera > Scarabaeidae > Amphimallon > Amphimallon solstitiale. The sequence continues at coordinate 117,858,934 of OY720679.1, forward strand.
CAAGTTATAGCATACCTTGTACATTTGTACCTTGGTCGTCAGTATCTCCATGCCAGAGGAGACGGTACCAGTGTCAATTGCATGACAGTTTATTATCAAATTTTTAACGGTAGAAAACATAAAAGAAATTTTTAAAAGATTGACTAAACAGTTTAGTGAAAATATACTCTCAAAGACCCAAGTATATGACTGGCAAACAAGAATTCCTGTTGTCAGAAAACAGGAGAAAATGTAAGTCACTCCTCGCGCATCGTTCCAGTAGGATGCACTCAAACATTTTAGTCATTTGCGAGGTGATAGGTGCTTGAAAATGGCTGCAATCTCCTCGGAACTTGGAATATTGTTTAGGAGATACAAGAAATCATATCCGATGACTTACGAGTAAGTCTGCAAAAAGTGTCAACCTCGTTTACTGACTGACGCAGAAGGACAAACCCGTCTCGGATCGTGTGAAAGACAGTTAAGACTATTTCGAACCTAGAGCAACGAATTTTTTTAAAAAAACTTTTAATTTGTGACGAGGTATGGGCATATCATTACTGACTTTAGTCGAAGAGAGACGTTATGGAATAGAGGAAACCAGCAGAACGAGCCCATTTAAAAGCAAAAGGTATGCTCTCTCTCTTGGAAGGTTCTAGCGATCGCCTTCTGGAATAACAAAAACACATTACTTTTCGATTTTGTCCAAGTGCGATGTATCATCAACTACTACTGCCAACTCGTCGATCAAGTCAAACTTGCCTACAGGTAAAAACGGCGAGGCATGTCATGATAAAAAATGAGGTGTTGTCACCACACTTTCTTAGACGTGTATGCGTTTCAAATTATACAAAAGTTGTTCTAAACTAAGATTTAAATAATTTTATTTTCTGAAAAAATAAACGAAATCCTACTGTACTACTTCTATTCTCTTAATAAATCTCTATAGGATGCATACTTGGAGAGATATTCGAAAGAAAGTGGTACTTGCTAAGAGTAAAAGTGTTACTTCCTGTCTGAATTTTGAAATTTCTTTTATACAAAAAGTATTCCAAATGAAGCTCTAAGTACATTTGTACTCTTGATAAATATAAATAGAATGCATAATTTACGAGATATTTGCAAATATCGCTATTCGATAATAGTAAAAGTGTTACATCCGGTCCGAATTTTTATACTCGTAACGTACCTGTCAAAAAAACATGGCTTGCAAAATATTCGCAAACAACTGATTTTCGAAAAGAGTCAAAGACCTACTTTCGGTAGGAATTTCGAAAAACTGATTTAATAAAATTCTTGTCAAATTTACTTTCGAGTACATATGAATTTTTTATAACTTTGTTTAAACTAAGTAGTTGACGAAATATTGGCAAAATTCAATTTTTTCACTGCAGTAAACTACTACTTCCGGTTTACCGATTTTACTGAAAAACTAATCAAATCTCAAGAGGGAGATTATACATGTAAATACAAAATTTGGAATTGATATATACAGCGGTTTAACCGCTATCGTGGTCACACACACACAGACATTTCTTAAAAAAACACTATTTTTGGTATCAGTGGACTTCAAAACGTGAACATCTGCAAAAATCTCGTGATCGAAAATTTTCGTCATCAAAACTTCCTTATATTACGTATACGAGTAAGAAAGTAAAAACCTTACAAAAGCCTTGGACAAAAGTGGTAAAGGTTAAAAATTTGTCTTCAGGATTTAGTGTTAACTAAAAGAATGAATTTTGTGAAACCAAATTTAAGAAAGATTATGAAGGATTCAACGTTTGTCAACAAATTGCGTTTGTTAGTGTGCACAACTTATATCAAATCTTCTCACAGATTTTCAAACTATGTTTCACAAATTTACTGCATCTTCATTAGGATTTCTTTCCACCTATCCTAGGTGCAGTTAGTGATGAACATGGGGGGAGGTTTTACCAAGATATTATGATAGCTAAAAAAAAGGTATCAAGGAAGATAGACTCAAAACATGCTAGCAGACTATTGCTAGACATGTTTACGAGGTAATCCACGGTGCCAATATAAAAAAAAATGAGGTGTAGCCACCACACGACTTTCTTATACGTATAAGCGTTTCAAATTATAGAATTTTAAGATTTTTTTTTACAAAAATTATTCAAAATTATATTCTAAGTACTTCTATTCTCTTAATAAATCTCTATAGAATGCATACTTTGTAAGATATTATCAAAAAAGTGCTACTGGCTAAGAGTAAAAGCGCTACTTCCGGTCCGAATTTTGACATTTCATATATACAAAAAAAATTGCAAATCCAGTTTTAAATACTTTTATACTCTTGATAAATATATATAGAATGCATAACTTACGACATATTTGCAAAAAATCGCTATTCGATAAGAGTAAAAGTGGCACTTCCGGTCAGAATTTTGAAATTTTTTTTATACAAAAGATATTGAAAATTATGTTCTAAATACTTTTATACCCGTAACGTACTTGTCTAAAAAGCATGACTTGCGTAATATTCCCAAAAAACTGATTTTCGATAAGAGTAAAAGACCTACTTCCGGTAGGAATTTCGAAAAACTTTTTAAATAAAATTATTCTCAATTTTAATTTTAAGTACATGTGAATTCTTTATAAACTTAGTAGTTGACGAAATATTGGCAAAATTCGATTTTTTCGCTGAAGAAAAATGCTACTTCCGGTCTACCGATTTTACTGAAAAACTAATCAGATCTCAAGAGGGAGATTATACACGTAAATACAAAATGTGGAATTGAATCTACAGCGGTTTGACCGCTATCGTGGTCACACACACACACACAGATACACAGACATACACACAGAGAGAGAGACACACACACAGAGAGAGACACACAGACATTTTTAAAAACCACTTTTTCAGTATCAGGGGACTTCAAAACGTGGACATCTGCAAAAATCTCGAGGTCGAAAATTTTCATCATCACAATACTTCCTTATACTACGTATAAGAAAGTAAAACAAAAAAAAAATTGAGGTGTGGCCACCACACGACTTTCTTATACGTATGAGCGTTTCAAATAATAGAATTTTAAGAATTTTTTTATACAAAAATTATTCAAAATCCTATTCTAAGTACTTCTATTTTCTTAATAAATCTTTATAGAATGCATACTTTGCAAGATATTATCAAAAAAGTGCTACTCGCTAAGAGTAAAAGTGCTACTTCCGGTCCGAATTTTGAAATTTCATATATACAAAAAATATTGCAAATTCAGTTCTAAATACTTTTGTACTCTTGATAAATATATATAGAATGCATAACTTACGACATATTTGCAAAAAATCGTTATCCGATAAGAGTAAAAGTGGTACTTCCGGTCTGAATTTTGAAATTTCTTTTATACAAAAGATATTGAAAATTATGTTTTAAATACTTTTATACCCGTAATGTACTTGTCTAAAAAGCATGACTTGCGAAATATTCGCAAAAAACTGATTTTCGATAAGAGTAAAAGACCTATTTCCGGTAGGAATTTCGAAAAACTTTTTAAATAACATTATTTTCAATTTCAATTTTAAGTATATATGAATTCTTTATAAATTTCTTTAAACTTAATAGTTGACGAAATATTGTCAAAATTCGATTTTTTCGCTGAAGTAAACTGCTACTTCCGGTCTACCGATTTTACTGAAAAACTAATCAGATCTCAAGAGGGAGATTATACACGTAAATACAAAATTTGGAATTGATATCTACAGCGGTTTGACCGCTATCGTGGTCACACACACACACACAGACACACAGACACACAGACACGCACACACACACACACACACACAGAGAGAGAGACAGACACACAGACATTTTTTAAAAACCACTTTTTTAGTATCAGGGGACTTCAAAACGTGGACATCTGCAAAAATCTCGAGGTCGAAAATTTTCATCATCACAATACTTCCTTATACTACGTATAAGAAAGTAATGAAAAGAGCAAAACAATGTTTAAGAAAAGGTTGTGTGAATTTTTTTTTAAAAGCTGGACCTAACAGTATTTTTTGATTTTCAAATTTCGATTTTACAATATCGTATTTATATAAAAAAACATCATTTGTGTTTAGATTAAATAAAAACTAAAATTGTTGGTTAGTGTTTTCTATGAACATAATTTTTTCTATTTAAGTAATACGCATCATTTACTACCTTCATATCCCTAGATCTGATAAGCTGAACAAAATAGAGAACATTACTGATTGCGAGATATGCCGCATTTGTAATAATGTAGCTTTACTAAAGTTATTTAAACTTCAATATCCTCTAAAGTTCTCAAGAGCGTTTGTAAAGCACTGCGTAACTAAAGCGATTTCAAGTTTCACACTCGCGCAATAAACCTCGATTGATGGAAGTTTGACAAAACATAATACGTATTAATTCCTGCAGTGAGTTTCTGCGTGCGAGAATGAAGTCTTAATTAACTTACCGATATTGCTGTCAACATCTGAGTAGGCGGCGTTTTCTTCCAAGTAAGTATCTTGTACAGGCACGGAAGGATGTGGGGAACCAACCGATGAGGAAATGTATCGCAACGTTACCAGTATTATAACCCTCGACATCCAGCCCATATTTCCTTTCCTGGAAACCAGAAATGAAATGTAGACTGTATTACACTTTGTTGAAGTTTTATCTTCTAATTAAAATATTCTCTACTTTCGACTAGTTAGGTGATTGTGCTTTTATTACTTTAATGAAGTGGTGTAGTTTTTCGCGGTTTGTATTTCAGATTTTCCGCACTTGACGTACTTCCCCGGTTTCGCTCCTAATTAGATTTATGTAATAACAGTTTCATTTAAAAAATGAAGGTACTATTTCCGGAACGAACATTTTCCTTGAAATGAGAAACACGTATGCATTGTAATGGTATGTTAATGAATAATAAGTGTAAAAATGACGTCAGTTTTCTTTATTAAAGAGATGCGGTTATAATCTAGCAAATTTGTAGATGTTATATTTGAAATCCACTAGTTGAATTGATTGTTTAATTTTTGACGAAATTAGTATTTAATTTGTTAACAGAGGTAATTTTGCACTTTGGCGTTGTTGGAGTTTATTTATATTTTCTATCGCTTATTTAATACATATTACGACATCTCGTGTTAGAGAATAGTTACTGGTGTTTTCCTTCTAATCTTAATGGGTCGTATGATTTTCCTTTCGTTAAAACATTCATTAACGCGTGTTAATTTAAATAATTGATTTTAACAAAGTACTGTTTAAAGAATAAATTAACGAAAGGGTTATGATTTCTTCCGTTTTAGAGATTCATTAACTAATAACGTCGTTAAGTAAATATGTTTGACAGTGCTGCAACTTACATATTATTTAATTTAACATGAGCTGTCAGTTTATATTTGAATTTTGATTTTAAAAAGTTACGATAGCGTTCACAACTTTTTCTAGGAAAAAAAAAGAGAAAGACCAAAGATGAAGATATGCTTGCTGATTTGGTCAAAGAACATATTTTGGAATCAAAAAGTTCGTAACCAAGAAGTAACAAACGAAAAAAGAGTGGGAAAGGATAACCGATCATATGGGAAAGATTAGTGTTAGTCAAAGAGATGCCAACAATTTAAGGAATGCTTATTACAGATTGAAGCAACGAGCCATATCTCTAGTAGGCACTTTTAAGAGAATTTTTTTAAAAAACCGGAGGGGGGGGGGCGCTTCCCCATCTGCTTTCTATCCAGCAGAATAATCTGGGCAATTGTAGATATTTTCCCAGACGACTTCGAAGAAGACATCCCAATATTAGGTTGTGATGCTGATGACAATATTGGTTGCTTTTTATAAAATGTTTCAACAACATATTTCAAATCCATTTAAAATGTTATAACGAGAAATCCATCCAACAGAATCGTCTGGGCAATTGTAGATATCTGCCCAGATGACTTTGAAGAAGACATGCCAGTATTAGGTTGTGATGCTGATGGCAATATTGATTGCTTTTTATAAAATGTTTCAACAACGTATTTCAAATCCTTTTAAAATGTTATATCGAGAATACCATCCAACAGAATCGTCTGGGCAATTGTAGATATCTGCCCAGATGACTTTGAAGAAGACATGCCAGTATTAGGTTGTGATGCTGATGGCAATATTGATTGCTTTTTATAAAATGTTTCAACAACGTATTTCAAATCCTTTTAAAATGTCATAACGAGGAAGGCGATCCAACAACTTTTGATGGATTGGTAGGTCCAAATACTGAAATTATTGTCCCCAAGTAAGTGGGGATATGTTTAAAATTAATGACACTTTAAAACTTAATTAGATATTTTAGTATATTTGTTGACCTAATGGAGTGCCATCTGAACCTATAGTATATAAAATAAAAAAAATAATGCGAATTTATCTCGAAGGTTATCCCATCTTATTTCTTAGCTACACTGCACTGACGAGAACCAATGAGTTCGAAACACGTGTCTGCAGTTGCGTTTTCAGTGGAGTTACCCCATGAAACTCTTTACTTGTATTATTCTACGATCCGCATTACTTTTTCCTTATTTTATATACTGATGGCACGCAGGTGGACAATGCCTACCTAGCGGCGACGTTTAGATGCATCCTGTGTATCGAAGACATCCTGGCTAAAGCCTCACTTTGTAGTCTGTCTCCTGTATATGTCTATGATTGTTGCTTTTCATCTCCAAGGTTATCCCATCTTATTCCTTTGCTATACTGCACTGCCGAGAACCAATGAGTGCGAAACACATGCCTGCAGTTGCATTTTCAGCAGAGTTACCTCATGAAATTCTTTATTTGTCAATTAAACCTAATTTGTATCAGTAATTGGTACGAGTGCTTAATTCGAAATTAAGATTCTTTTCTAATAAGAGTTTTAATAATAACGGAATATAGTTTATTCTCGTATCTAAAGAGGTAATATTTTAAAGAATTTGAATATTATTCTAAAATACATTGCTCTAATCTGAATGTTTGTTGTAGTACTTTTAAAATAATGCTTTAGACAGATTTAATCTAGGATTATTGTGTGAATAAATTTCTTTTATTTTTCCTAAACTGTGCATAAATCTGAATATTTGTTTTAAAATAATGAGATATTCATCAGGCAGGCATCGTAACAGACTGACTTCAATGTGCCCATTGTAAAGAAAAGGTAGAAGAAAAGCATTAAAGATAAACAAATGACATACAAAAATTGTTCGAAATGAAATCCTTCAACTGCAATGCAAGCTTCTATCCTCTGATGCTTTGATTGGTAAATTTTACTGTAGAATTCACCTTTTTTGCTGCATATAAATCCATAAATAGGTAGCTCTTTTTATGGCATCCTAAGCTACATTTCCGTTCCTTTCCAGTGTTTGGTCAAATACAGATCTTCTACAAGTTATCATGGGATGCTGAAGGCTTGATGGGTTCTTCTTCTTCCACACTGTCTTCATTTTCTACTTCAAGCTCATAATTTTGGTGTGGAGTAGGAACTGTTAAGCTATCTGAATGTGGAACAGGTCTAATAGCAGATTAGGGTATTGAACTGTTCCTCTATTCCTCATTGACAATCCTGCCTTTATAAATGGAGTCAAGCAGAAATAGTAGTTATGTGTATGGTTTGTAGGTTTCCGTTCAACCATAGGCATAGCGATAGCTATTTTTATTATCAGCCTTTCGCGTAGTATAACTAAACTATAATTACAACATATGGGTTAATGGTGGGTAATATTACTCCACCATTAACTTAAATTCCAATTGTTTTAGACTTTGCTATTTTTTCATTAACTAACTGATTTATTTGAGAGTGTTTTTTATCTAAAAGCACATTGGATAACTGATATCTAGTCGGCAATCGTAAAAAAGGTTTAATTTTTTTATACAATTTTTGCCAATGAACATTTTCCGTAAAATTTAAAGGAGTATTACTAGCGAAGTATGCTGTTGCTAAGAGATCCCAAATTTCCTCTTCTTCTGATTTATTCAATACATCCACAAAAAAATAAATAAATATTTTTCCGTAAAACCCAATAAATCAATGAAAATTACTCACCTTTATTTATTGCTTTAATTTTCTTAACACTTAATGCTCTTGGTTTTGATTATATTTCATTCTTTATTTTACGAGGACAACGAATGCACTTATTTTGTACGCTGTGGCTAGGGGCACGCGAGCGTGCCGCTTAGTTTGAAATTATAGGCACATAGCTGACGTCACTGCTGTTATGACGATATCATTTAACGTGCGCTGAAATCTGAAATTAGAGGCACGTGTATAAGAAATGGGGAAAATATGCATGTTCTAGTTTGTGGTGCGGATTTCTGTTAGTGTTAGTGGATTATTGCAGTTTATAACGACATAAACTATTAAATATGGACGGTCTAATAGGTCAATACTGTATTTTAAAAATAGTTATATCACTAAACAAAGCGTGCTCAGATTTTGTATTATGCACACGTAATGCATAATACAAAATTAATCCTCGAGGAATTGGGGTTAGGAAATAATTTATCCTGACTAGATTTATGTCATAAACAGTACTTCATAAGGTATCTTATGTCTCATTTTTTTAAGATAACAATATGGCTACAGTTACGATAAATAATAGTAGTAATGACAGAAATGAGACTGTTAATGAAAAAAAAAAGAATTAACCCTTGGTCTCCAGTTTGGTTCCTATAATGAACTAAAGAAATATTCAGAAATCTATAAAGACCGCTGAAGTCCTCTCCAGAATTTTATAAACTTGAATATGCATGTATCCATGGTCAAGAAAGTCGTAAAAGAGGAAATGGATTACGACAGACCAGGTTACAATAGCTTTTAAATAACCGATAAAATTGTTTTGACTTCCGTAATAATTTTCAGCACACTAGGCTTAGGATGTAATGCGAATTTCAAACTACGTATTTGTCCAGGAGGCCAATATTTAAAAGTATATAGTTGTAATAGAAGATACAAAACATGAACTTTCGATTGTAAGCAAATATGTAGTTAATAATATGTTTAAACATAAAATTAAAGTTTTATTTTCTAGAAAATTTTTGATCATTTACCTCAAAATCGTATATTAACTGAAACAGGACTTGGAAATGTGCAAGATTATTTATGTTTGGACGCAAATAAGAAGAAGATACAGAATAAAATCCGTGGTAAAAAGACAAAATTAAAAGATCCTCACTACAAACTCAAGACTGGGAAAAATCATTTGGCAGAAACTGTGAACAAATGTGACAAATGGGAATTTAAATAATACAACAAATAACCATATGGAGTCAATTAACCATAAAATCAAACCAGTAGTACCTAAGAATTCAACTTTAACCGACTTTGTTAAATAATCTTTCATTTTTTTGGATAGCCATAATCAAGAACGCGACAATCGAGCAGCTAAACACATTTTGAAGCGACCACAGCATCGATTTCAAAATCATAAAAAAGATTTATTGCAGTATGTGAATATTTCAACAGGTTACAGTTTCAAGTATATCCAGAAACAGATAGATTTAATGACAAAAGTCAAAATATTAAAGGAACATAATGACGGTAAGTGTCAAATAAGAACATAAAATGGAAATATAATAAATGTCACAACAGAAAATTGCCAATGTCCTAATTTTTCTTCCATGATGTTGCCTGCCGAATTATCGTAGCCGTAAGAAAACATAAAAACATAACATTATTTGCCGACAACTACTTGTGTCACATACGATGGACAAAAAATTATTATTTATCAAAACATAGAATAGGAACAACCAAGTCAGATATTGTGGCAAAACTAAAACATGTAGTAATCGAAAAGCCTAAAGTGATGACGTTAACCGAAAAACGAAAATCAGCCACTTTAATTACCAATTCTTTAATCAACTTAATTAGCATTTCCAGCAATAGTGAATTCAACTACAGATTAGATTTATTGAAGAAAATGGAACACTGCTGGAGAACTGGAAACGAAGTGGCAATTATTAAGTGGGAATTATATTACAACAGGTGAGGCAAATTGTGATCTGATCGATACAGAAATAGATACTCAGGCATACGATAATAATCAAGAAACGATCTCACAAGAAAATAGTGTTAGAATAGTATTGTCTGATGGAGATATAAGTGAATTGACAGATAATAATTTAGCAAACATGGAACACATTACATTTGTTGATGAACCCTTTGGTGATAGTGAAGATAACATAATAACAATAATAATAATGAAAATATTGAAACTGATTTATTAAAATCAATAGTGTTGCCCTCAAAAATTAAGAAAAGGGGGATACCCAAGGGACATGATTCTACGACAGTAATCAACGCAATAAAAATAGTAAAAGCAAGACATTCTCACATTTATTTTAAACAATCAACTAGACGCTATAAGGAAAGCATCCTTTGATACAGAATGTTCTACTAAAACTTTCCAATAATATTTTATTTATCCTTAGTAAGAGTTTTGTTAATTTGATGTTTTTGTAATAAAAAGACTTATTTTGACTGTAATTGTTATTTATTCCTTAAAAAAAAAATGATGAAAACTATTATTAATTATTTGCATAACTTATACATTGGCGCAGAATAAACTAATGACTTGACGTACCCCTAATTTCAAATTTAGGTGCACGTTAAATGATAATGTCATAACAGCAGTGACGTCAGTCACGTGCCTATAATTCCCAATTAATCGGCACGCTCGCGTGCCCCTAGCCACAGCGTATTTTGTAAGTGACTGGACATTCTGGTTACATTTAAAACATAACTTTGCGAACAGAAGTTACACGAATATAATTTCGAATGTTCTGTGAATTTTTAAAATGCTGCTAAAATAACTTTTTTTATTTTATCTTTAGACCCCATCCCAGCGCACATTACTACGAGTAGTAATATTCATAAACTTTATATAGTTTAACTTATACACCAAAATCTTTTGAAAGACTACTTCACTTGTTATATAAACGGCTGATTCACAGGCTTTTACATCTGCTAGAAAGGGACTTCCCATATCACCGAGTGTGCAGTGTCATACATGTATATAAATGATGTTTTACTTTGTTGGTGATTTACGAAAATTTTATGTGGTAATTTACCGTAAATGACGGTAATTAATTCGGTAATTTCCGGGATAATTTACCGACTTACATCACTGAAGGAAATCCCTAAGATTGATATATTCGTCATGTGATGGGGTCAATGACATTAGCTCGCACTGTATAAGAAAAGTTCGGTTTAATAAATTAAGAGGATTTATAGTACAGGAAAAGCTATTAACCTTGAAAATATAAAATATCAGGTAATGACAGTAGTCTTCCCTTTTCAGAACGCCATAAATTTTATTACCGGATTCCAACAGCTTTTCTTAATTAATTTAAACTATGAAAAATTTGATTTAGCCATTAAACGTTTTATAAAGGTTGAAATCTATTAGGAAGTTACTGTTCCTTTTTTATAATGTTTACGCATAACATTAAGTGTGTTCCGGGTAGAGAGTAATGGTTATTTTTCAGGGTCTATTGTCTATAAAATAAATGATCGTCCTTGCGTAGTTAACACGTAGTCCTAAACTTTTATTATTATGAGATTGATACCCATTTATAGTTTTCTTACATGCTATGACTAACAGGGAAATATACTAGTTTTAAAAGGTATTATTAGAAATTAGTTTCATAAGAAAATTTCGTTGATTATAGATCAAATAGGTACTACTACATTAATACTAATTTAATATTTTCTGTAATAATTTAATTATTTGTAAATACACCATTGACATTGCCTTATTCCGGATCTCGAGTATCTATATTTTTCTGGGTGCAAGTAATAAAGAACTGAAATATTTTCCGTAACGCTTCTTTTTGTGATTACATTTATTGGCAACATTTATTTTTCGTGTTTTCACCTTTACAATGAGCTTCATTATTCTGCTGTGCTAAGTAATATAGGTTTTTTTCAGTGTTGAAAATTTACAATCATCTGCTTTGGCACTGATAATTATTTATTTAATTAGCTAAGTCTTATTTTAAAAATTCATCCACGGGTGAGAATCGAACTCGCGACCTCCAGATGTCTCGTCAGGTGCGTTTACCACCGCGCCACCGCGGTTGTATGAGTTCGCATCTTTTAAATCGTACTGAATAGTATAGATGAATGGATGTAATGTTTAAATTATTTGAAATTTAGTAGATACGTCGGACTGCCGACAATATATACGAGTCTATTCATCTGTTACGTGATATGATTCAGTACGATTTAAAAGACTCAAACTCATATGCCCGCGGTGACACGAAGGTACGCACCTGACGGGAGGATATGGGTTCGAATCTCACTCGTGGGTAAACTTTTAAAATTAAAATTTACATAATTAAATAAATAATTATCAGTACTAAAGCAGAAAATTATAATGAGAACCTACAACACTGAGAGAAACTGATTTTAAAATTATTTAAAATTTATTCCAAACGTCGGACTGCCGATAACAAACTAATAAGGGCACAATAGATATCCGAATTATGAAAAATAAAAGATACCAAAAGTACACATAAATCATTAAAGGTCTAATTCTAAAACCACATAACTAAACTATTTATTTCCATTATGGCACATTTGATGTAGTGGGCTCCTCAGCATGACTGTTGTTAGGCATGCATAAGTAAAAAACTTGATTTTTGAAGGAAAGCTGTGGCACGTTGAAATGAATCAATCCCAACAGATAGACATACTAACAGTTTAACGACTTGTATTCAATAGATTGAAATTATATTCATCTAATGATACTGTATAGTCCATTGTGAACTCCAGGAAATATAGATACAGGGTGAGTCATCTCCCTGGGGAAGGCAGATTCTGACTTTATGAGAAAAAATATTTTGAAGCGGTTTTTTTTATACGATACAAAGTTACTGTTTTTTAAATGGAACACCCTGCATATTATTGCATTTTTGGATTCCCCGTAAATTCCTAGTCAACAAATTATAAAATAGTTTATGTAAAATTTAAAGTTTTTGATTACTGCCATTTTTCTAAGAAAATTAATGTTTTTATAAAATTATACTTTTCAAGAACGACGTATTAGATGAAAACAATTTTTGATAGTGTTGTCCACAATAAAAGGTTCTAATTCAAGTTAATCTTATTTTTTTCAATTATTAATTTTTTAAGTGTACAGAAAACTGGATAATTTCTTGAATTTTTCAAATGAAACAGATTGTATATCGGTTCATTTCTAAATTGTTTACAAAATTTGGAACCAGCAATATGTAAGAGCTTACATGTTGATTTTCCTGATTCGTTTTCTGATATAATTTTGCCACCTTTATGTTATTTATTTGAATACGGTATAGTGAGCTACGACATTTGCCTCGAAATTAACAATTGAATGCTTGACATTCAATAAGTTGCTTCTCAGTTGACAAGCATGATTTTATAATGAATTTTTCTAAATATGACCTTAAGGGTGTGATTTTTATATTGTGAAAATGACAAAAAAATTGGATATATTATTTACAATACACTATATACCTGCAATATATCTCATAAAATATGAAGAATATGGCACAATAAACAAATTTTAATAGGTGTAGAAGTGGGAATTGCTACGTGAATGGATGAGTAATTAGTGGAACAAAAATTATAAAACAACAAATATGAACATTAAAATAGGTGCAAATAATTTCAGCAAGTGTTCAAATGAATATATTCATTCACTTTTAAACACTTTTGAACACACCACCGAAATGATAAATCGACATTAGTAAGTAGCTGAGTTGATATATTTGTCTTAGGTAAACCTAGACCTTCTAATTAACCCACATGAATGGTATACGACAGCAACTCCTAATTTTTACATTACTCTTTTCATTATACAATTCGCGACGATATTATTTGTGTAATGTCATTAAATGCAAGTCAATGATATATCAATTTAATAATACTGCATAGACAGGTGTATATATATAATTACAATAATTTATTCATATTATGAAATTTGAGTCTATATTTTTTGTTTGTGTCGAAAGTTTATGGTACTTATTTATTGTATCCGTTATTGCTATTAATACAAATTATAAGCTCTTAATTTTTCTTGCTCTTATATGCTCATGTATTTTAGTTGCTATGAATGTACTTCTAATTTTAATTTTAATTTCAATAAATTTGATTTTTTTCTTATAACTTTTATGAGCAAAAGTTACATGTTTCATATTTAAAAAATAATCTTACAGTAGCGCGTTCAATCCTCCTGATATTTACCCAATTTGCTAAACGAATATATTCTTGGTAAATAATGATAATATACTTTGTGTGTATCATATTTTGGATGAACCTCATCGATACAACAAAAGTATCTATTGCAATGCTGTTTGTTAGTATTAGATAATCCATAAAGCACTTCTAATAAAAAAAACACATTAACTGTGTTTACTATTACTACTGCTTTATGGATAAAAATACGCATCTCGTTCTAAATATTATGAGCTTATTATATAGTGATTATATTTCTCATGTTTATGATCAATGTAGTTTACTTTTAAAAATATTTTTCCTCTAAATGCAACATATAAAATTTGAAATATTGCATGTTTTAATTGATGGTGCTAATAAATGTATCTGTCAATCTATATTATTCTATGTATATTGTGTGGAATGTGTTTCTTTTAAATTTATTTGTTTTATTTAAGATTTTATTCTTCATATTGTAATTTTCTTGTTTAATAAAATTATTAGTTTGGTATAAATAAAAAAAATAAATCATCTGAAAAATATGACTGTGTGATTTCACAGATGAAATATCTAATTATACGAATACTGTATTCAATAAAATACATAATAAGTTCTCACAAGATTTTATATTTTCTCTGATGTATCGTTCCCTTCATTTGTTAATAGATATAAAAGCCGTTCTTATAAGGACACCGGTTATATCGTTGAAAGGATTTTGTAATATAAATGATTTAATAAAAAATATATTATATAATACTCGTATTCCATTTTCATCCTATCTACATAATATAAAGTATTGTGATGATAAAAATTTGATGCCTGGAGATTTTTCCAGATGTCCCCTGATACCGAAAAAGTAGTTTTTCATGTCTCTGTGTCTGTCTGTCTGTCTGTTATCTGTATGCGCGTGACCACGATAGCGGCCAAACGGCTACAGCTACCTATAAGCAATTAAAAAGTGATCTGATATACTGGCTGTTCCATTTGTAAAATTGACTTTTATACAAAAATGTGTCATGTAATTTTAATCCAGTTTTCTGCACATACAATTGACAACTGAAAAAAATAAAATATGCTTCTATTACGACCTCTTATTATATACAATACTACAAAAAAATGTGTTTATCTAATACGTCGTTTTTGATAAATATAATTTTACAATGGGAATAGACTTTAGGCCTAAACTATCTTATAACTTTTTGACTAAAAATTATACGGGGAACACAGAAATGTAATAATATATAGGATTTTCCATTTACAAAGCTATAACTATGGTCGGGCACCAAGTCATGAAACACTCTGTATAATACAAAATATTTTGAAAATGTGCTCCTAATAAGTATCTATCATAAGTAAAAAATGAGGTGTGGCCACCACACGACTTTCTTATACGTATGAGCGTTTCAAACTATACAATTTTAAGAATTTTTTTATACAAAAATTATTCAAAATCCTATTCTAAGTACTTTCATTCTCTTAATAAATCGCCATAGAATGCATACTTTGCAAGATATTCGAAAAAAAGTGCTGCTCGCTAAGAGTAAAAGTGCTACTTCCGGTCCGAATTTTGAAATTTCATGTATACAAAAAATATTGCAAATCCAACTCTAAATACTTTTGTACACTTAATAAATATATATAGAATGCATAATTTACGACATATTTGCAAAAATCGCTATTCGGTAAGAGTAAAAGTGGTACTTCCGGTCCGAATTTTGAAATTTTTTTTATACAAAAGATATTTAAAATTATCATTTAAATACTTTTAAACTGGTAATATACCTGCCTAGAAAGCATGACTTGCGAGATATTCGCAAAAAACTGATTTTCGATAAGAGTAAAAGACCTACTTCCGGTAGGAATTTCAAAAAACTTTTTTAAGAGAATTTGTCTTAAATTTAATTTTGAGTACATTTGAATTCTTTATAAATTTGTTTAAACTTAGTAATTGACGAAATATTTGCAAAGTTCGATTTTTTCACTGAAGTAAACTACTACTTCCGGTCTACCGATTTTACTGAAAAACTAATCAGATCTCAAGAGGGAGATTATATACGTAAATACAAAATTTGAAATAGATATTTACAGCGGTTTGACCGCTATCGTGGTCACACACAGACAGACAGACACACAGACACAGACACACACACAGAGACATTTTTTAAAAACCACTTTTTTGGTATCAGGGGACTTCAAAACGTGGACATCTGCAAAAATCTCGAGGTCGAAAATTTTCATCATCACAATACTTCCTTATACTACGTATAAGAAAGTAAAAACCGCTTCGAAATATCTTTACTCGTAAAAGTACAATCGGCCTTACCCGCGGGGATGACTCACTCTGTACATGTCTGCTGTTTCCAATCCTGCTAAATTTCTATTTTTCATAATTAGGTTTCCACCATGTACAGATTTCTGCCTAAAACTTTGTATTTTAAAATCGTTTAAATGACATCCCTGGATTTGTTCATAGGCTAAAAAATATGTAACAATTCTTGCACTAAATTATACGTAAGTTAGGCCACTAGACATGTACCATACAAAAAACAAGTGGCTGATGTAACATTTCATATACGTCGAGAAAGAAGCATTAGCTTTTCATCATATAGATACAGATCATAAATTTAATCTAGAAAAGGCAGAATTAGTCAAAAAATACAGTAATAGAAATTTAGACGTATGATCAGCCATATATTTAAAAAGAATATAAAAATAACCTTCGAAATAACAATGTTTCACCTCATAGCGATATTATTAATAATTCATGTATTCTATAAAGTATATTGATCTCGTAAACATGGTATTACTCTTATAATGTTATAATCTTTTTACCGTTGAAATTCCACATTGCAGAACAACCTTTTTCTCCCGTTTCATATGTGTTTCGTATTCCCTAAAGGTTTTTTGACAGAAATATGTAATAATATTAAGAAAAATTTATCCATTTATACTGTCAGGTTATTAGATGTAAATATTTAATAAAATGATATATATTTCATCCATACTTCTATCTAGTTGATGTATATGTTTTCTTGATACCTTGTTCACTTTATTCATATTGTATATGAACTTGTAAATAAGACGTGCAGTCAGTTACTAATGATGACGTATGAAGGGCAGACGAATTGTGTATCTAGTTGAATAAACTAGTTTTGTATAAAATAAGGAGTCTCACTCCAACAGAGCTAGTATATGTATTCACAAGCACCCTACATATCAGAGACTTGTACATCTCGATTGTTGGTTTGAAACCGCGTCAACTTTGTCGTAGATGTAGACGTTTCGTCCACTACTGCAAGGACATATTCAAGACCGTACGTAAATGTTCGCCCATTTGCAGTAGCTTGTTTGAACAAGAACGTTATACTAGACTGTTAAGTATATTAGTGATATGGCAACACAACCTCAACTCCGGCAATCAAATTCACTTCAAAGATGCCAAATTTCCGTCTCGGAAATCGCATTATTCCCTTAGAAAAATCCGTGAATCGATTGAAATCTACAAACATCCCCGTAATCATCTTAAGAGACAAGATTGATATATGTTACATCCAATGTGGCAAGCACATTTAAACTTTACATTGAATTTTCACACCCATCCGACACATGCGATTGGCTCAACTGTAACTGCAAACTACTGCAAATTGACGCACATATACGAACAGATCTGAAGATGTCCCTTGCAATAGTGGATGAAACGTCGGTATCTATGCCAAACTTGAAGCGGTTCCAAAGGAAGTTCCACTATTCAGGCTCTGGAAACAGTAGTGAGTACGCTAAATATATGTGATAAGCGGTGTTGTATTTTGGTAACCTTAAATATGAAAATGCATTTATCAATGCAAGTTATATTTCCATAATGAAAACACTTTGTGAGTAGAAGGTACATACGTATCCGAAAAACTATATATCAAGTTATCTGGAAAACCGAAGGATATTGTTAAGTAAGGATGAGATGATGGAAGTGACTGCGTAAGTACCAAAAGAATAAGTCTTGCGTCCAACATTGTATATGCTAAATGATGGTGTGCTTGGTGTTGAACTTACAAAAATGCCGACATCCATTGGATTTAAAGATGATTTGGCGCTCATAATAGCCGCAGATGATAAAATAGAAGAATGATCTGGATGGACAGACATAAATTGTAGTTGAAACCAAAGGAAATAGTTATCCTAAGAGGAAAGAAAAAAAGGGATCATATCGTGCTTGGGATGAGGGACGTGTAAGTGGTGTCCTCAAAAGCAGTCAAAGATTTGAGTGTAACTTTTGATGGAGAGGTTCATTAGAAAAATATGTTGAAAAATTTACTGCAAAGCCAGAAGAACGGGCATCAAGCCTCACTAAACTAATGCCCCATATCAGCAAACTAGGGAGTTCCAAGAGAAATATCCTGCGCTTGGCTGTTGACATTTTTTCCTGCATGGGGACCAAATATGGCACTGGGGATGCATCTTTAAAAAAATGTCAATACGCTAACGAAAGTTCAAAGAAAAATGATGCTGCGTCACCTGCTGCGCTACAAGCCCTAATGACACAGTGCATATAGAAATGTTAGCTCACTATACAGGGTGTTTAAAAAAGATGCGGCAATATTAATGGGGTTGATTGTCCAGGTCATTTTATACAAAAAAGTTTATAATAAACAAGGTCCGCAAACGCTTCGTTACCGATCTACAGCGTGTTGAAGTTTAATTAAAAGAAACAGTAAAAATTAGATTTCTCCAAGACCGCATTAAAGATCATAATGAAATTTTAGGCGTGTTATTTTTCAAGAAAAAGATAGGACCCCGCTGATTTCTCTAAAAATAAAAATATGTTTCTATTCTTTGTTTAATTGTGAAGAAAAAAGCTCTCTTAACTTTCTATCATACGACGTACCGTTTTTTAGTAAAAAAAAAAACACATTTTAGTGCATGTACATTTATTACAGAAATTTGTTTTTAAATAACAAGGGTTTTATTTAAGGGGAAAACAAATATTTTACCATACCAACAATTTTAGCAAGCAAAAATTACAATAACTGTGCAAAGTGACCACCTCGAGCTTGGATGCAAGAATCCAATCTTCTCCTCATCGACTGACGAACTCTCTCAAAAACAACAGGATCGGTTTCAATTGGGTTGCACCCAGCAATGATTCGATTTCTTAAGTCTTCTACGTTTTCCAATGGAGTAGCGTACACCAATGACTTCAAATGGCTCCACAGGAAAAAGTCCAGGGGATTTAAGTCCGGGGATCGTGCAGGCCATAAGTGTGGTCCATCTCGGCCAATCCAGCGATTTCCGTATGCTTGTGTTAAGAAATCACGAGTTACTTGACTAAAGTGGGCTGGTGCGCCATCGTGCATATACCACATTGCATCTCTAATTGCTAATGGTACGTCCTCCAGAAATCCAGGGAGCGTATTTTCCAAAAAGTTGCGATACACCTCTCCGGTTAGTCTCCTTGGTAAAAATACCGGTCCAATTAGGCAGTCACCCACAATCCCGAGCCAAACGTTCAAAGAAAACTGATGTTGAAAACGATATTCAAGAATTTCAAGTGGATTTTCGTCATACCAAACATTTCTTGAAAAATTCGCTTCATCGGTGAACAGAATCAACATCAGAAATTGAGGGATTTGAACCATTTTCTGCAAAAGCCATTGACAGAATGCAATGCGAGGAGGAAAATCAGCAGGAAGTAATGCTTGAACGCGTTGTATATGGAATGGGTACAACAAATTTTCCTTCAGAATGTGCCAAATAGTCCCATTACTTACATCCAAAGCGTCAGCAATTTTTCGAGTAGAAGTACCTCGATCTTCTTCAATCATGTCTAGCCCATCCTCTTCCAGCTCTACCGTTTTTGCTGTCCTTGGCCTTCCTGCTCCTCCATTTCGTCTTAATGTGCGTGTTTCATAAAGACGCCGATGAATACTTTCGAAAGTTTTTCTATCAGGAGCAATACGGCCAGGAAATCTTTCAGTATACAACCGCCTAGCTTCTAATGCATTTCCATCAGCAAGTCCATAAATGTAGTGCATGCCGGTCATCTCTGCATTTGTATAGCGATTCATGATAAGGAAATTCAACAAATTCGACACATACAAAATTATTAATCTTATGTCATTCAATATGTCAGTGAATAAAACAGGACTGTTTAAAAATATTTTTGTAAGCATGATAAATGTACATGCACTAAAATGTGTTTTTTTACTAAAAAACGTTACGTCGTACGATAAAAAGTTAAGAGAGCTTTTTTCTTCACAATTGAACAAAGAATAGAAACATATTTTTATTTTTAGAGAAATCAGCGGCGTCCTATTTTTTTCTTGAAAAATAACACGCCTAAAATTTCATTATGATCTTTAATGCCGTCTTGGAGAAATCTAATTTTTACTGTTTCTTTTAATTAAACTTCAACACGCTGTAGATCGGTAACGAAGCGTTTGCGGACCTTGTTTATTATAAACTTTTTTGTATAAAATGACCTGGACAATCAACCTCTTTAATATTGCCGCATCTTTTTTAAACACCCTATATATATGACTGCAGAGATGAAGAAGAAGAAATTGTAAAGAAACTCGAAAGGGAAATAATCATACACAATTGACAACAATAATTGTATGATAATACTGATGTTGCCTAAGTGGACTAAGAGACTCGAGCCACATATACAGGAATGAGCTATTTGCAAACATCGTGTCATGGATTAGTATCCCACACAGGCTTTCACGGGAGATGGCTTGTTTAGTACCTTTCTGAAACGGATAGGGAAGGGAGAAACAGCTGATTGTATATACTGCCATACAAATGCAGATACACCTGAGCATACACTCTCTGAGTGTGGAAGATGGAGTCAGGTACGCAAAGTAACATGAACTTTAAGTAGTCTCGAAACCATATTAATGGCGGATACAATAGCGATGGAAATGACGGAGAACAGGAAAAGGTGGAAGAAAATACTAGGCATGAACTGGACAATAATGCACCAATAAGAGGAGGACGGGATATAGCGAGCAGGTAACAGAGGGAACTAGATGGATTTGTAGCGCGGATACACCTGATGGATGTTACTAAATGACGATCCCGGGAATATCAGAACGGCTCGGGGCGACTTAATGGGTTAAACTTCTGCATTAGATTTGCATTTCCCATCGACAAAAAAAGTTCTAACTAAATTGAATAACTTATCAAAAATATTTTCTACCTCAATTTGTGTAGTTGGGTTTTGTTCATCATGCTGATAAGTTATGACTTAATATCTTGTGAATTACTTTCCAGACTGCTTCCTCTCGTGGAGCAACTGACGAGTAAAACCCTCACAAAAGTTTCTTTTTGGATTTTTGATGTATTCACAATGAACTTCCGATGGTACCCAACATCACATTTTTAAAATATTTTCTGTTGGAGTTTCTAAATATTGGGTCTACCTAGCACAGCATCCAAATAGAAAAGAAATGAAAAACTGGAAAAGTCAGCCTAAAACCAATATTATGTAAGTCTTTAACCCATTGAAAATTTATGAATTTGATAAATATTCCCATTTCCTTTCAGCTTTATTATTTCGCATGCGAAAAATATTTATTTTTTAGGTAAAAATGAGTATTTTTGGACTTATACTAGACATCATTTTGATAAAAATTTGGAATTATTTTGTCGTAAACAATTCTCAACAAATCTTGTTAGTAAAATGTTCTTCTCCTTCATCTTTAGTTCTTTCTTTCTCCTCATGGTAGGTAAGCTGTGACTGTTTTCAAGCTTCCTATGCCTCTTCGGACGTGGATGTTCAGGACTCTTTCGAGCATTATGATGGTCTTCCCTGATTCCTTTTTCCGAGAGGGTTATTTATCTGAGCCCTTTTCGCAAGTCTGTTGTCTTCTATTCTGTTTATGTGTTACATTCAATATTTTCATCTGTGTCTTGTCTACATTCTTGTATAATGTTTTGTTGTCTAAGGTTCTCGCTTCTAATTCTGTCATGTAGTATTTTTTCATGTATGCTTCTTATTATATTCATTTCGGACAGTTTACATCATTTGCTCTGTTCTGGATGTGTCTGGAGTTGTTTCAGCTGCGTATGTTATAATAGGTCTTACTGCAGCTTTGTATATTCTGGTTTTACTCTTTGCTTTTACATATTTGTTTCTTCATATTATGTCCCTCAAGCAACCCGAGATTCAAGATGCCTTCATTGTTTGTTCTCCATCTTCATTGTATAAGTTTCCGGAGCTTGTTATCCAGGCTCCCAAGTATTTAAACTGACTTACTTATTTGATACTCTTCTGGTCGACTTCTAATTTTCATCATACCGATTCTTTGGATGTTACCAGGTACTTGGTTTTGTCAATATTGATAGTACTATTTAGTTGCTTAGCTGTTTGATTAAATGAGTGAAGAAGTCTATGCAGATTATCTTCAGGATCAGCAATGAGCACCGTGTCATCCGCGTAGCAGATTATATTGAAATCGGTAGTGCTTATTTTACAGCCTGCTGTTTTAGGTAGTTTTCCAACTATTTTGTTCATTACCATGTTGAATATAAACGGGCTAAGCTAGTCGCCTTGTCTTATTCCTGTAGCAGCTGCATTTCTTCAGTTAGTTCGTTATTAATAGTAAAATTTTCTAATAATAGTAAAGCTTAATTTTGCTTTCTGGTTAATGCAGTTGATATTTTTATTGCATTTAAAGATAGTAGTGGGCAAAACGGTTCTTTTCATTGACCCGGCTCACTCGGTTCAGCTCCTCATAGTGAGCCGGCTCATTTGAACCGTGTGGATCCGTAATAGCATACCGTTCCAGGAACGTGTAGGACATGTAATACTCGGCGCCGTCGCGTCGGCTCAAACGAACCGGGATTATTTAGGCTGCGCGCACACCAATTATACAAAATGTTTGACAAACAATTTATTTTAGGCTATAATGCACACAAAGTTGACAAATTATCAGATTGTTGTATACAAATTAAGCAGCGACCCAAGTGAGCCGAGATCCGGTTTATTGAAATTTAGTGAACCGCCTCCCTCGGTTCCCTGCTAGGATTCGGTTCACTGAACCGGTTCGGACCCGAACTGCCCACCTCTAGTAGTGAATAGCTTTGTGACCATAGTAGCGTTTATTTTTGTGAATATTGTGTATCGAATCGGGAAGTAGGCCACGCTGTATATCGAATTTTGTCCAAAATATATTACAGAAGTAAGCAATTTGACCATTCTGTACGTATACTGAAACTTCTAGGACAACTTAATCATTTATTATTCAGCAATTTCTTGTAAATAAATTTTGACAAAAAATTTTGTTATGTTTTATTATAGTGCATTCGCTTGTCTATTAGATCGATATCTATGCTGCGAATATCTACAATATTTCAAAAGTGAATATTAAACAGACTACGAAACTTTATCAGAATAACATTAACGGGCGCCTTGAATTCCAAAATTAATTTAGTCGCATTCTTCGCTTCATATTTTCCGGTTTGTTCCACCCACACTCGAAGACGTATGTAAATTGGAAGTTTCCCTCGTCATTTGTAGAGATATGCAATGCATTATAAAACAGGCTGTAGCTTAGCGTAAAAGTGTTTCTGTCAGATAAAAACGAAAATGTCAAACATGGTTCTGTTGAACTTGACACGTAATTGCTTCAACTTTTACTCCAGTACTTTAAACGTATATATTTACATATGCCCATGGAGTCACATATTGAATACTAATAATACAAATATAGTAAAATGGACAAATGTACAGAAAAAAACTATTGGATGACATTAAATAAATATCTAACGTATTTATTTTAACTAAAACCTAGCCGGATGAAATGTTAATAGATATTTATGCTACTTAGTAATTAGGTTTTGCATAATATGTAATATCCAATACTGAATTACTGAATTAAAAATGAGGTATGGCCACCACACGACTTTCTTATAAGTATGAAAGTGTTACTTCCGGTCCGAATTTTGAAATTTTATTTATACAAAAAATATTCCAAATCCAACTCTAAATACTTTTGTACTCTTCATAAATATATATAGAATGCATAATTTACGACATATTTCCAAAAAATCGTTATTCGGTAAGAGTAAAAGTGTTGCTTCCGGTCAGAATTTTGAAATTTTTTTTATACAAAAGATATTTAAAAGTACGTTCTAAATACTTTTATACTCGTAATGTACCTGCCTAGAAAGCATGACTTGCGATATATTCGCAAAGAACTGATTTTTGATTAGAGTAAATGAACTACTTCTGGTAGGAATTTCGAAAAACTTTATTAATACTATTTTTCTCAAGTTTAATTTTGAGTACATTTGAATTCTTTATAAATTTGTTTAAACTTAGTAATTGACGAAATATTTGCAAAATTCGACTTTTTCACTGAAGTAAACTACTACTTCCGGTCTGCCGATTTTGCTCAAAAACGAGTCAATTCTCAAGAGGGAGATTATATTCGTAAATACAAAATTTGTAATCGATACTTGTAGCGGTTTGACCGCTATCGTGGTCACACACACAGAGAGACACACACACACAGAAAGACATTTTTTAAAAACCACTTTTTCGGTATCAGGGGGACTTCAAAACGTGGACATCTGTAAAAATCTCAATACACAATACACAATACTTCCTTATATTACGTATAAGAAAGTAAAAATCAGACTTTACAATCTGACACAAGTAGATATAAATACATTTATTGCTAATAAAATTAGTTCAGTAAAAAATACATTTCTGACTAACATTTTATGTTTAGACGTGAAGCATAACAACGCATTGATGTCGGTAGTGTAATTTTTATCAGTTTAATTTATTTTATAATAGAGTTTCGATTTCAGGTAACGTTTGATGTCATTGCTAAACCATACAGGATACCGAGATCCAGTATTGGCCGCCATGATCGGAACAGATGACTCAATAACTTTATACAATACATTATAAAACTATCAACAGCATTGTTCACATCTTTAAATTCTTCCGAGAAAGACCAGTCAATAAATAATAGATCAGAATACAACTTTTGAAAGTTAGATTTACGGAAATTAAATCTTTTATTAGAATTAGAAGGGAAATTCGAATGTACGGAAGAAACAAATAAAAAGATAACTGTAGGGGTTAATGGCGGATGATAGGAATTCATTGGCACAAAGGGAGAATCATCTAGTAAAATCTAGTTCAACACCAATATTGCACTCAATATTGGAAAGGACCAAATCCAGTTGACAATTATCACATTTCCTTATATTGTTATGTTGTTTAAATTAAAGAGAATTACATAAAAGAATAAATTTAAAATCTTTTAATTTTACAGAGGTTTTTATTTACTTAAATGAAACTTACAATCAATATTTTTGGGATAGTTGATTGTATATTTCTATTTCTTTGAGTGTCGACTAGTCAAGTTAGTGCAAGACATTAATTTGCGGTATTTTTAAAAGTATAGAATAACTAACAGTCCAATTCTTCTTGTAATGAAAGCAATTTAGCATAACCGATAAATCTTCTTTAACTTAAATTATATTAAATTTATAGCATTCAAGGAAACATTCAGAGAAATTGTCTTTTTAAATCGCCCTTTTAAAGAATTTCGAATGTGTTTTGCGAATGGGAAATATACTTTTATATTATTCAGGATGACCTTTCAACGACTGTCTTTTACTGTCACATAAAAGTATCTATGTTATTCGAAGATGCATGGAGAAAATAATAGAAAATTCTCAAGTTTTCCTTCGAAAGCGTTTACTTTTTAAAGTTCGTAAATTTAATGTAATTGAAAAATGTAAGTGTATATGTATGCTTTTAAAAGAAATTTACTTTGTCAGAAAATTCTTGAAAATGTCTTTTAAAAATGTGGCTCAGACCTCATGGTCTTCAAAGGTCTAAATGCATTGAAATTCATTTATTTTAAATATTTTGATGCTATTACAAAGCATAATAGAAATATAGGTCCCAAATCATCTTTATAAGAGTTGGGCCTAGAAAAATTTTCCGAAAAAAATTTCTTGAAGGAAAATTGTCCGAAAGGAAAATTGCCCAGAAGGAAAATTGCTCGAAAGGACCATTATTAATATTTCATTATTTATAATTTTCATTTTGGTATCGAATTTTTTTCATTGTTATGATGCAGATACTTTTTGAAACATATTCATTTAAATTAATATCAAAAATTTGGCTTAGTTATCCTTAAATTTGAAGTTTAGTGGAAAGCATCTATAATTTACAACCTGCCTGCATTGATCTACACAATAAAGTTTGGTTACTTATTGCCGTTGATTAACAAATATTCTTGTCGAAATGATCAAGATTTTTGGTGGAGATACCGGTTCCCCATCTACTAGTCCAGCAAACCATGCCTTAGGAGCCAAATTGACTTTTGCCCAACCCAAGTGTTACCGTCACCGATAAAATAACTCTTATAAAATGAAATTTAAATTATTTTGTCATCGGTAACTTTTTTCCGACCAGACTTTGGTGCATCTTTCGCAGACCATGTCTTCCTAAACATTCTTTCAATTCTGCTAACAGTGGATTT
Organism: Amphimallon solstitiale; assembly: GCA_963170755.1. NCBI lineage: Eukaryota > Metazoa > Arthropoda > Insecta > Coleoptera > Scarabaeidae > Amphimallon > Amphimallon solstitiale. The sequence continues at coordinate 117,885,587 of OY720679.1, forward strand.
TGTTATCGGAGGCCCTTTCCTTCAGGATTCTCTCTATTAAAAGAAGCACAAACACAAATTATTAATGTTGTTATACAATCAATACACATGTTGCGTGTTCAAAAAGAAAATTGAAATATCGTTTGTCATTTAAAAAAAAGATTAAACGCGGTTAGCCATGAAAATGAAATCGCAAGAATAAACATTTATGTCACATAATGGCTTTTTTTTACAAAATTGTTGTACCACTTGGAGGATTTTGCTATAACTCCTCTATGTTAGCCGTAAAAAAAATCTCATGACTGATCAGGATGGTGGAAATATTTGTCAAATTTCCTTACTTTGGGATTTTATTTTCATGGCCAACTGGGTTATTAATTTTTTTTTTAAATGACAAACAACAATTTTTATGCCATTTTGGGTAGATCAAAATATTTTATTTTCAACAACATATTATGTATGAGGTTTTATAAGATAATATATTGTTAAAATGGAAATCTTTTATGTTAACCAAATATGCCATGAAAATGGAAGCGCAAAATTAAATATTGTCACATAATGACTAACAAAATTGCTATACCCTCCGTAAATTCTCTATCTAAGCTACAAATGAATTTATGAGTTACTTTTGATTCGCGTTGTGTATTTGAAATGTGATGAATTTTATGATTTGTTTTATACTACATCCTTAATTTATAAGATTAGTAAGATATACTATAGGATACTATACGAAACTGGCCTACGCTTTAAACAAAACTACTTTTAGGAAAGAAATCGGTCACCTTACTGTTCAGGATGATGGTAATAATAAAGATAAATACAGAGGTTATCAGAATAGCAGAAATAACATACGTACATCGGATCAATGATTTTTGAAATATATATTTATATAAATGATTTATTATATTTATATATCATTATATGCTAATATGTGACAGATTTCAGTAGATGGCGACAGAAGAGGGTCTAAGCCATTTCTGAAACCTCCTCATTGACCTTGATGATGCCTTAGCGTAGATCAAAGTCAATGTGGCGCTGCCAGAATCGGCTTAGACAGAACGGTCAAGGTCAGGTAAGGTCATGTCAAGGTCAAGTTCAGGCAGACATAAATCGACCTATAATTTTAGAATTGATCTCAATAATGTCTATTACCCAAGCGGAACGTATCCATATTCACCTATGTCACGTTTCTAATTAAAGGTTTGCCATCTGGTTGCGAGTTACTGGATGCATAGAATCCCCACGGTTTTATCCTATAGCAACTTTGTTACCGCGATAGAATGACACTTAATTATGTTGGGCTTGGCTAACAAATGTCGTTGATGTCTCTCGTAGACATTTGGCATCGCTAAAAACACGTCGTATGGTAATGACGCCCATGAAAGCTAAAATACTTGTTGTGGAGGTTTATTCATACGTACATACGGATACGATTAATTTACCTTATATTGCGTATTGGTTGTAAATTTTGTTTTTACATAATTTAAGAGGCGGTCATGAACATCATTTAGAACGATTCTGTCAAAAATATGATTTTTACTGATAAAGCATTTTTAAATATGCGCCGATTAAATTTACTAAAAGCAGAATCCGTTTATATTCATTTACGTAATAAAACATTTTCTGAAATTTCCCAAAATATATTTATTAATAATTCTTTATACACTATGTTGCACGTGAGCTGTATATTTAATATATTAATAGATAAACTTTGCGATAACTAAGATATTGTTTCAATAAAAGCTTGAACAGTATAATGCACTTTAAGTTTAACGATTGTTCTACTATAATTAGATATCGGTGGAACATTCAGATTTTATTAATGATAAAAGTTATAAATACTAGTTATTATATATAACATTTAAACATAAAGGGCTCAGTTCCACTTGTTTTTGAACATTACCATACTGTCTTCTAGTTTACTCTATACATTGTTATCTCACGATGCAGATATTAGCTTAACTTCCTATATTAAGACCGATTAATAGTTCTCTATACGAATAACACAACATAAGAATATATGACAAAGTTCATATAACTTATTTGTACATACGAGTATAACTTACATTAAAATGGATACATTCAATGTTGACAGAGATGCACGATATGAACATACTAAATGAAATTCAATATCATGCTGTGAGAATGAAATTGCTAGAAGAGAAAAAGGAACGAATGGTGGATGAAGAGATTTTAAATTTTAGCTTATCGACTGTATTTTAAATAAAACATACTTATGATAATAGGTATTCTTAATTAAAATGTTTTATTATTAGCTAAACTAATGCTTAAAAATGCCAACATTTAAATCAAAAATCAATTTCATCGTTATCCTCATTATCAATTTAATGTTCATGACAAGATATTTTTTAATACAAATATGCCTCTGTTATCCAAATAATCATTTATAATAATATTCATAATGGATATTGCTACTCTCGATGCCCCAGTATCTGCTTTAAATATAAAAGCATGTGAATTTATTCTTCATAATTACAAATGCTTTTTCGATGAAATTTTTTGTTGATATATTGACACTATTTTATCTTAACACAGGATTTGTCGTTGCGGTTTGTAATGGTGTTAACAAATATCTTGAGCATACATATCCATTATCGCCAATCACCAATACCATCTATCTCCATTCTGAAATTATAATACCACCTAATATTGTATTATTTCAAATCTCCTTTTTAGCGAACATTTGTACCAAATTCTCATCACAAATCACTGCCTTAACATGGAATAGATAATTTTTAAAGCAAAATATAAGGATAAACTATATATATAATTTAATGTAACGTATTTTCACCCAATTTCTTTATATTTTCATTCTATATTTTGTATGGAATTATATATTTCCAGTAGATTAAACCTTTTTAAGTAAATTTTGGGTACCTTCTAATGTTGCAGATTTTTGATAATCTCAAATTGTAAATTCTAACCTTCTACTACTTAGTAGGATGTTAGTAGCTACTTGCTAGTAGCATACTAGCATCCTATTCGAGTAATGATTATCAATATGGCTGACTATGTTTCAAAGCAAATTCTAAAAAAACATATTGGGAATGCTGAAATCATTTACTATATAAGTAATAAAGAGTGAGTAATGAAGCACATAGAAAATATCTTCAAGACGCATAATCAGCTGAAAACAAAATAAACATCACACTCTTTCTTTAACACGAAAGTTAGAATGTAGAACACACTCTGACTTTTCTGGTAAAGAAATAGTATGATGGCAATCAAGCTTAAATTCGCTCGTATGTTGGCAGCATTATTCAAAAATTTAAAATAAAATAAGGTTTGTATGTAATTATTTCAGTGTATTTTTTGTAAATAGAGATATCTACAGTTTCATTTAAAAGAAAGTATTTATAAAGTATTCAAATATGAACCTACAACTCGTTTTTATTGGTTTGCTGTTAACTGTAACTTATTGTAATTCTATGAAAAATAATTTAACTTAAATTATGTATTTTGTATATTAGCATATATTAACATTTCATTCAAGTTATTTCAAACTATTAATTTTCAAAATTTACAAATGAATTCACGTGAATACTTAAAAGTTTGCGCGTAATTCTCAGAAATTTAGTATGTAGGTTGATTGGCAAGTACAGTAAAAGTTCCTTATTCGCGGGGGATACGTTGCGTAAATATGCCGTGAATACAGAAACCGCGAATGCGGAATAGCAATTTATATACGATTAAAGGGGATGCGTTCCAGAATTACAAAGTAATAACAAAATATGTACATATCTTAATTTTATGTATATATGTACAAGTACATAGTTAAATGAAAGAATTTTTAATAATACAGAGGTTTAAAGAATTTAGTAATTTTTTCTTGCTTTGACGCTTTTAAAAGTTGTTTTAATTCAGACTGGTATCCTGCTGTGGCATTAAGAATTTGTCTTTTAAAAATAAGGCTTCTCTCCATAGACGGATGAACATTTATGAAGAAATCGCAAAGCTCATTTGCCATCTTTAAACCTTCACGCAGAGTTTTCACGTTTAATGTGGTCTTCTCAGTGCTTGTTGATGCTTCCTCGTCTTCAATGGGATGGAGATTAAGCATCTCCTCCAAGTCGGTTTCAGTTAGATCTTCATCTTGTGATTCAAGCAACTCTTGAATGTCACCTGATTCTATTTGTTCAAAGCCATCTCGTCCTATGTTGTTCGCAACTTGAGCAATATCTTTAGCTAAAGTTTGGATGTGCACGGATTCTTCGTCATCACCTACAGTTAGATCAGGCCATAGTTTCTTCCAGCATGATTTCAATGTGCACGGTTTCAATTCTTGTAGCGACTCTTTTATGTTAACAATGCACATTGCTATGTCATATCTGGATCACATTTCATGGTATCCAGTATGATTTTAAAAGTTCTTCTAATGTAATAGAGCTTAAAGGCTTGGATTATATCTTGATCCATAGGTTGGAGCAAAGCCGTCGTGTTAGGAGGTAAAAATACTACCTTTATATTAGGGTGCATAGCTTCAAGCTCACAAGGATGACCTGGAGCATTGTCCAAAACTAAAACTGCCTTGAAGTCTAAATTATTCTTCTTTAAATAAGTTTGCACTTCAGGCACAAAACAGTTCTGGAACCAGTCACAGAAAATAACACTTGTATCCCACGCCTTCTTGTTTGAACGCCAAAATACTGGCAGGTTGTCCTTATTTTTATTTTTTAAAGCACAAGGATTTAATGATCTGTAAAGCATTAAGGGTTTAATTAAGCAATTTCCTGACGCATTAGAACAGAGAAGTAGTGTAACTCTATCTTTTGCTGCCTTAAAACCAGATGCGGACTTTTCATTTTTAGATATGTAAGTTTTGTTTGGCATTCTTTTCCAAAACAAGGCAGTTTCGTCAGCATTAAACACTTGCTCAGGTCTGTAACCACCATCAGTAATTAACTTTAAGAATTCTCCTGGATATCTTGCTGCTGCTGCAACGTCTGCCGATGCAGCTTCTCCAACAATTTTGATGTTATGTAATAATTGTCGCATCTTGAATTTATTGAACCAGCCTTCCGATGCTTGAAATTTTCCATCCGTAGGTTCATCACTAGGTTCTTTAAAATGAGCGTAAAGACGCTTTGCCTTCTCACGGATTAAAGGACCACTTAGGGGCACTCTTTTCTGATTACGGTCTTCGATCCATAATGATAATGCAACTTCCATTTTTTCAATTGCTTGGTCTCGAACAATTTTTGATGATAGTGAAGTTGAAGCTGCAGAATTCCGTATTTTTTCTTCAGATTTCTTGATAGATCGCACAGTTGATTCATTAACATTAAAAGACCGTGATATGGATGCAAAAGACTCGCCACCACGTAAACGGTCAAGCATTTCAATTTTTATTTTAAGCGGCATAACGACTTTTTTCCGCTTTGGAGTTAATTTTTGTTTGCTTTTACTTGACATTATGTATAACTTGCAAAGAAAGCAGAAGAGATGTGACTCTCGCAAGATATTTGTAACTAGTGAAGTTATGTAATAAAATAAAATTAGACATCGATTGCAACGAAAGCAATTTTATAAAAACTTATGTCGGCGCGTGTAAACCGTTGGTACGGCGATATTTTTCAAATACATACTTGAATTAATGCCAGGATGTTATTCTAAAAATACAATAAGATACATTTATGATAAACTGCTTATTTTATTTACGCTATCGAACTTTATTGCACTATAAAATAGTTTGTGTTTATATGTGTCATTAGTTTTAGAACCGCGAATAAAGGATTTTTTAGCCGCGAATACAAGAAGTGGTCTCAAATGTTTCATTCGCGAATAACGAAATCGCGAATAAAGGAACCGTGAATAAGGAGCTTTCACTGTACTGATTTGATTCGTACGTACATATCTTTTCAGAACTACTAGGAAAGAATAGAACAGGAGAGAGTAATTTTTGTCCAAAGTGGTAACTCAATATGTCCGCCGCAATGTGTAGGCGCGTATAGGGTATATGTACACTTCGTATGTTCTCGATAATCATTTAAAATAGGTTCTTGGTCCAATAATAATTAAAGAAATATCGTGAGTGTATGATTTTTCCAATATTTTCATTCTTTGTAATATAGTAACATTTATTCTAACTGTAGTAAAGAAAACATAAAAAAAAAACATGGCTTGGATATGTATGTTACGCCACTGAACACATAATCAAACATGTCAGATATATGACAAGTTATTCAAAATACCCATTTTTTAAATTATTATTGCCTATGTTGAATGCCAATTTGAAATTAACTTTACCGATGAAGATAAAAAGTGAGATTCTACGTTCTCGTAGTTTTAAAACGGCCACAAGCCACACAATTTACCATTACAAAATTACTGAAGCCGTCAATATTGACATAATTGACCTGCCTTAAAGTGGTAACTTCCGTCTAAATAATACCTATTCCCCCACCACTTTATTATCTCTCCTGTTATATTCTTTCCTCGTAGTTTCAGAATTGACATTATAGCGCCATCCAGTTATTACTAGTAGAACTTAGAAAACCGAAAGATCTATATTCATACCGAAAACGAAATTTTGATAAATTCAATTCATTCAGTATCATTGTCATTTGGGACGATTACGTTTATAAAATAATTTAGTTGTTCTATTTTTCGGTCATAACCCTGAAGTTGCAGCCAATATGAATTATGTGTATAACCGAATTATTCGCTTAAAATTTACTTATTTCCATGTAGTTCTGCAATCAAAAAGAGTTTTTATATTAAAGATGTCCAACTTTCTCTCATCCTGTACGTACATATGTATTTAATAGTGTTAGTCTTAATACAATTGTGTAGAAAATAGATCCTGAAGTGTGAAATGTCAATTTAATCTCCTTTTAACAGCGCATTACAACCAGTAGTCGTTACGATTAAGGTTTCTAGTTTTGTAATTAATGACTCGGATTTCATTTTACGCTTTCAATTATACCAAAGTTCATTAGTTTCCAAACACGGCAAACCATTCAAAGAGGATCGCATATAAAATATTTTAATCAACCGAACTACAGCTGTGTGCCTTTTGTTTCATAAACAATCAGCTTAATTAAATGATCTCTGTACATATTGTGACTCCTTTAATTGTCATCGAAATTGATTGATTAACTGTTAAGCTCGATAAATAATATAATTGAATAAACAGCAATGTCTGGAGATATAAATAAATTGAGACGTTATTTGTCTGTATAATAGAAGTCATAACATATCCGATAACACACTTCCAAGAAAATTATCAATGTCATTACAAATTTTATGATTTCTAGATTAAGTTAGCATACAATCAAATTATAGGTAATAACTAAATAATAAACCAACTAATTCTTGAAATTATAGCAAGTACATTTTTTTTTGGTTTATGTCAGTAAGGAAAAGTAAATTTTTGGAAGAGTGTTAATTTCACTTCGCGATTTATTGTTCATCTCGTTATTTAGAGTTTTAATAGTATTATAATTAAAGTTTTAAATTTTGACAATGTTTTTTTAAAACAGTTGAATTTTTGCAATACTTATGACCTTTAATTCTTTCTTCTAAATCTTGCATTGATTGTCAAATATATATTTTTTCACAATTATTACAAGGAATACTATAAACAGTCTGGCTTCTTTTAATAATAAATATTTAATAGATCTGCAATGAAAGAGGGTTTTAAAAATTTTAATAAAATAATTATAACTTTATATAGTCTCCTGTAAACTAATTACAGCAAAAATAATTCGGAAGTTTTATCATATAGAGTTTTATTGGTAGGGATGAGAGAAATCAGGTTTACATTCCAGGGTTGGACCAATATGAATAATGTAATTAGAAATTAGGCACAGTGATAGCGGTATTACAATAATACGTAACAAGCTGTACATTATGTATGTAATGTTCTAATGTATGTACCGAGTTTATCTAAGCACATTTTAAGTAGTATTATGAAGCTTTTTTGCAGTGTTATGTCATAAAACTGGTACGTCAGTACTTAAGGGTTAATTAGCATTACATTTAGTATAAACTACTAGTAGAATTGATTAATTACTTACTACTTAATATCAAATATAAAAGATAAGAAGTATTGATTATTTTTGCTAAATTTTCTTATACGTAGTAATTTTCGACTTCGAGACTTTTGCAGATGTCTATGTTTTGAAGTCTCCGGATATTAAAAAAGTGGTTTTTGCAAATATGTCTCTCTGTGTCTGTCTGTCTGTCTGTTTGTCTCTGTGAGTGTGACAACGATAGCTGCCAAACAGCTACAGTTACCAGTACCAAACTTTATGTTTATGAGTACATATTCCTCTTGGGATCTAATTAGATTTTCAGTAAAATAGGTAGACAAAAGTAGTAGTTTACTTCAGTAGAAAGATCAAAATTTACTCTTATCTCGTTTAGATAGGTTTCTAAAGAATACAAAAGTATAAGAAAGTAAATTTTAGAGAGGTTTTATAAAAACAGTTTTTCGTGATTTTTACTGGAAGTAGGTCTTTCTCTCTTATCGAAAAAACGATTTTTTTGCAAATATCTCGCAAATTATGCAATCTATACAGATTTATCTGAAACACAAAAGTATTTAGAGCTCGATTTGAAACAATTTTTATATATAAAAAATTTCAAAATTTGGACCGAAAGTAACAGTTTTACTCAGAGGCTTATTTTATTAAGAAATACAGAATTTAATGTTTAATTTCGAAAAAATCTTATGTACACATTTTGAACTTACGTATAAGAAAGTCGTGTGGTGCCCACACCTCTTTTGTCTTTCGTTCATTCCCTGTCTGACCCTCTTTCTGTGTATTTATCTCTGTGGGCACAATTGCGCCTACACGGTTAAAGTTATCGACGCTGAGTTATACCATTTTAATGTTAAGCTTATAGCCCTAGCCGCAAGAATTCATTAGTTTTCAAGTCAAGTAGCACTTTACTTAAGCGCAAATATTATATTTTGCGAATATCTGTCCTTATTACTTACTAGTGTTATTAAAACTCATGAGGAATAGAAAAATATGACGAAATTAGTTTAGGTCAACTTTCGCGTAAAACTTTCTTTCAGAATTCATTTCGAAAGTTATATTTTGAGTTTTTTTTTGTAAATATCTCTCATATTATGTAGTCTAGGTAAATATATGTATATAAACTAGTAATGAGTTCTAAATATTTTGGTTAAATATTTTATGTAAATCGTGTGGTGTCCACTCCACAAGGCGCGTTCTTCTCCTAAGTCTTGTAAATGTAGGTAAGTGAGAGGTTTAATTGAATTGAATTGAAAACTTTAGCGTCATGATATATAGATAAATACTGAGAGGTCGTTGGATATTCAGTATGGGGCGGAACTTTGCTTTTTATGTTTTTTGATTAAACTAGATACTAAAATGATAATATTTTGGTTATGGAAGCAGTGTTGGTGAGACTAAATTATCGAAATAAGTACTCAGGGACATACGATAACAGATTTCTTTCGCATTATTTGCATATCATGACACTAATGTGTTGGGATTTCACCCACTGATCCTTGTTTACTTCATTTTGCTTACGATTTGAACTCATACCTTTGTGCCAAGAATTTGAGTAGGATCAACCTCTAAATAATTAACAATTTGAATATATCTGATCTCTTCTGTCTTGGTTTTTAGTCGTGCAGCTGAATTATGAATTATTATGTTAAGTAAACTTATCAAGGTTAGTGGAGCTATCGCACGTAATTATTTTGTCAATTTAAGTAACTAACGTCGGTATCAAGTGACAAGAACTGTTGATTATGTTCTCAATAACTAGAAATAGCCATAAAGGTACGATCTCAAAACAAAGTTTATATGACATTCTAACATATAGATTTTATCTGCCAAGCCATGGATTGGCAGCTCCCACATCTGAAAAGCTCGAATATTTATTCAGTTTCAGTTTCTTCATTTTACCAGCAGTTTCATTAAATTAATTGGATATCAAAACAATACGTATACTATTTATACAACGGTAAGTCGATTATTAATGTAAGATAAGTATATATTAGTAATGCTTGACAAAAATCAATTACAATTTAGGTCAGTAACTAATATAAAAAGAAATTGTAGTCTATTTTTGACACATTTCATATTTATTTATAAAGAGAAAACTAGGGCTTCCATTCATTCGCCTTCTGAAATTATTGTTTAAATTATAACTCCTACTTAATTTGTCGTAAAATAACCGATACATTCCCCATAGCAGTGCTATTTTTTAATGAAAGGGTTTGCCTTTGTTTTCCTTTGCGAAAGTTATCACGCTAAGAAAAAAAAGGACAATTTTATTCGAAATGTTCATGCTTTAATACATTTGAAGTTTGATGACAGTTTAGTTGCATGGTTTATAAATACTTTTCCATTTCTGGGTAGTGGGAGCGCGAGCATGTCTTCACTTTTCATAGGCTAAAATATGTACATAGCATCCCATGGGCAAAAAGTAACACTTTACACCCGGGTTGATAAAGTGACATTTTATTACCAGTCAAGAAGGATAAAATGTCAACTTTTTTTCCCGTCACAGAATAGTATATTAAAATACAAGTTTCATAAGACACGATTTTTGCGCACGCGTTCAAGTTTAGAAAACGAGCCGCTAGGCGAGTTTTCTAAAGAACAAGTGTGCAAAATGTCTTATGAAACGTGGATTTTATACTATTTTTTCTATTTCGGTTATTAAAAGTTCAAAAAGTTTAAAATAAGAGACATGTTTTGTTCGAATATTTTAGAAATTTTGCTTTTTTGAAGTTGGTTACTCTGATTTTTAAGTAGAACGTTTTAAATATTTGAATATCGGTGGTGCTATATGTAATTGTGTTTAAAATTCAGACTGATTTATACAATAAATTATTTCAAATTATCAACAAAAAGGACGAAATAAATAACTGTACGCCCCCAGAAATTCGCAAAATAGCAGAAGACAATTTACAAAATCTTTCGTCCACAAAACCTCTACATATTTATCAAAACAAACCTTTATAACAATTGTACTATTCAACATGGTAAGTAAATGTCAATAGTAGCATCCGAAAACTTATCATCCAACTCTGCTTAACAATTTATATTGCTAATTAGTAAGTGAAATGTTAGCATGTGTGCTTTTTATTCTTTGTACAATTTTATTGCACATTTTTGTTACTTTAAAGGCTTATATTTTGACATTTAAATACGATTTGGTTCCATTTTTTTTGTTACCAACTTCAAAAAAATGAAATTAGCGTGCGATAAAGTAAAGCTTTATGCAACCAAAACGGGTGTCGTAAAGTGAACTTTATAGCACCGGAATAGAAAAAAAATAAATTCATGTCCCAGAACAGGTTCGATCCCGAGATCGCACGGTTATGAAGCGGATACGTTACCATTAGACCAAGAGCGGGACAGTAAGCAAGTATTTATATCGTGTATTTATACATATATATACATGCGTCCTAAAATCTCCTTAATAATGCTTGCGGCCGAGACAAGACAATCTCGAGTACGTTAAAGTTTTTTTGTACTCACCGCCTGTAAAGTGACATTTGGCGCATGTGTAGCTCGACTGGGAAATACGTTTTCCCGGTTGAGGCGACTGTAAAAATTGAAAAAAGCACTGGCACTTTGGGACATTTAAAAAAAATCTATCTTGGTAGTAATAAAATTTAGTCTATAAAATACTACTTCCCTCCACTATTCTTCACTAAAAGTTGGGGAAATAGGAGTAATAATTAAAAATTCTTCCAAAAAAATTGTGGAGCCATCTATTTGACGAAATTTTAAGCGACACCTTAAGCAAGATTCAAGCGGCATCTATTTGAACCACATCGACATTCATATTGGCGGTTCGGAATTGTTTGTATTTAAACCAAAAAACGCAATAAATGTACTATAAATTTATAAATATAAGAATAAATACCTCATGTTTGCCATGTGTAAGAATATAATAACTTAATTTTACGGAGAGGTGAGTAATAGTTACGTACATGAAATGCTAAAATTAATTAGGTAATCTTAGGTTAGGTATGATACCAATGACATTAATCAATAATATTTTTTTTATTGAAGTGTAAACTTCTTTAGGCGCGTTGCGCTGATTGTAGGCAGTGAACAAGACTGACCTGCAACGCTCGGATATGTAACGCTCGGATATGTAACCCTCGGATATGTAACGCTCGGATATGTAACGTTCTTCGGGTAAAGTCGGCTAAGGGGACAAGATAAATAAATATATCATATAGAGGTATTTAATTTCAATTAAATTGAAATTTAAATGAATAAATAAATTCATGTCCCAGAACAGATTCGATCCCGAGACCGCACGGTTATGAAGACGATACGTTACCATCAGATCAAGCGAGGGACCGTAAGCAAGTATTTATATCGTCTATTTATACATACACATACGTCCGAACCGACCAAACAAAACGTACGCTCGCGTAAATGTAATAAATGTGCGAATATGTTTTATTTAATATGTTACTGAATATTATATGCGTGTATTTCGTATTATCTACGGTATTATTAACCTCGCCTTGATGAAGTTTACACTTCCGCCGTGTGGTTTTAAGCACACTCATTCTTCTTTTTCTTATTACCCCTTAATTATTTGTAATCGCTCCACGTTGGTAAAGCCATGTCTTCGACAACAACGAACCAACACAAAATTATGTTTTTTAAAATGGAATGCTATGATTTTTTTTACATTTTATGATAGCCCTTAAAAGATTGATTAAACTGACATACTTGTATTTGTCGATTTTCAACTGATTCTGAGATATGGCGATTTTTCGTTAAAAATTGTGCAACATTTGGAAAGTTGCTATGAAATAATGACTGATGATGAAATACTTTTTATGAGCTCAATTAGTGGATATACCTTTTCAGTACGTGAAAGTAATGTTTTGATGAGCAAAAGTAATAACAATATGACAACTGGTTGTCATTTAAGATACATTGACAATTGTAGAATACATGCTGCTGTTTACCCGCCATTGTGCAAAACATCTTTGGTTCCGAGTCGCTAATTGTAGCTGCGTGACGTGCCTAGCAGTTTCAAATTTCATGTATAAATTGGGGTTTGTTTAAGAGAATTTTCTTGTATAAATTGGGGTTTAGTTAGGTTTATTTTGGAAATCATTAGTTCAAATGTCACTATAATTTTCATTATACCATATGTTACATTATTCGTAACTTGTATCTTACGTTTATGAAACGTATTCAGTCGTAAATTTTAATTTTGTTTTTTATTCGTGTTGTTGACAGAAAGATTTATTCTGTACTGTTTGAGTTTTGGAACTTAGTTTTGTGCTTTAATTTTAAATCTAATTTGTAATGATCGAGATACACCTTGTGTGTATTTCCAGTATGATTATATGCTTTTGAACGCGTTTAATAGTTGTTTTCGTCTAATTTTAACTGATTACTGCATATAATGAATTGTTAACAACGCACCAGCTATGCCTCATGATTTAGATAATTTTGTGTGATCTTTTTATGTGCGACTTAAGAGATCTCCCGCCTCTGACCACTCATTATCCCCATTTGTTAAGAGTAATTTGGTTTTAAAAATCATAACATTCACTTAGAATAGTTGTTAAGGAAACTTCCTATTTTGAAAGTACCATAAATAAAACTCAATTTCAGTTCAAATACATATTTATTTATTTTCGGTGTGCGCCGATTTTCGGGGCCGCTCTGCATCGAACATAAGATATACAGCATATATAGATGTGAATCGCTCGAGAAGCTATGGACCCCTATGTATGTGCAGATGCCAGACATTGTGTACGGTACGCATACATAGGAGGTCTTGCATCGCCTTCGGTGTACGGTCGTGTACTCGGGCCGGCAGACAATAAACTCGGCCGCTGAGACTGTATACGCCCGAAGGTCGCTCCGCATCAGTATGCTCACAATTTGTAAGTAAAAAATACATTAAGTGACAATATAATTAAAAGTTAAAATATGAAACCATACATTACAAAAAATATAATAACACATAAAAATAAAGAAAAACATTCATATATAAAGCAAGAAACAATAATATAAAATAAAATAAAACATGTTAAGTTCTTAACAATAGTTTCTTTTTGGTATGCCGTTACTGTTGATTAATTCTTATGTATTTTGAACCTTTAAATTGTCTAGTGACAGCGACTATTATTCTTTTAAATTACTTGCCCAGTGCAATGAACGAACCTCTGTAGGCTTCATTTTAATTACCTTGTTTATCATAATTAGCACCCAACTGGGGATAAGAATTCTAGATAATAACTTAAATATTCTTAATTGTTATTGTTTGCCCCAATTTACACTGTTAATGCACTTGTATGATTGTTCTTTCTAGTAAATTCTCCTGCTTATTACAGCCAGAATACTTCTCGATCAGGTGTCAAGAGAGGAGTCTGTCTTATTAATTAAAGGGGTGTGGCGTGGCGCCTTATTTAGTCCGACGTCTAACTTAAGCTGTATGAGCTACACCGTTCTACCCTGAACAATGCGACGACAGACTTTCCTGTATTATTGATCAAAGAATAGAATATAAGTTATTGATAGCATAATAAGTATTTTGTATTAAGTCAGGTATAGCGTAGTAAGCAAGGATTTGTCCAAAAGGAAGGGTTACCCTGAGTTTCGATTACGAAATTTTTCCAAAATATGTAAGTAGATATACATTAGCTGAGTCGCGCCATTTGTTCGTCTCCATTGATTAAAAAAGACGTAACAGTGAATTATATTACGACTCTATAAATACTATAATTAAAACATGATTTGAAATGCGACTCCATGTTTGTGTGCTGGTGTTAATTTTTAAGTATCCTCAACACATATAAAACTCTACAGACACGGAAATATTCCATTAAAAACTTTATTTGCGTGAATGAGCGATGCAACTGCAAAAATACACGACCACGTAAAAATTATAGCTGTGAATATTCATTTATAACAATATATTATAACAATCTACATTACAGTTATTTATATACGTAGTATATATTTATAAATATATTGAATTTTGTTATTGCAAATATATTAAAAATGATGAATAGAAACTCGTCATAATAATATATAGTACAAAATATATGTTTGCCAAAATCTAGATAGGTATAGGTTTATCCGACAACAATATTAATTCCTCGATTTTAAATAATAATAATAATTTCAATATGGCTACCTTTTAGGAATCCAATGAAATATGGATTTAGTGAGTTTTAAGAGCTACCGTAAATATAGACCAAATATTAAAATCATTGCACAATGATGCTCATTTTATAAGTGTGCATGTTAGGAAAAAATCCAGATAATATATCAATTATCAATATCAATTATTTTCTAGGTATTACTGGAACCAAACATTTGCAAATAATCCTCTTTCTTAATTAGGACAAATTGGTTACTTAAGGAAAGTTAAATATCTAATATTAATTGAATTGGATGATACTTGCAAGAAATCCATAATGTATATGGGCTTGAAGTAAAACACAATTTTTTCCAGTATATTCAAATGTAATATATCAATTACAATTCACACATTTAACTTGACATGTTTCGTTAGCATTGTAGCTACATCAGATGTAAACTTACTACTAAAAATATATTCTTCAATATACCGCAGTTGACATATTTTAATTTCTGATACGAAAGTAGAAAAAGGAAAAGCGCGCGACGAAATAAACTAAAGATAAACATAAGCGAGGCTGCCAAGACAGTACAC
This sequence comes from Amphimallon solstitiale, assembly GCA_963170755.1. NCBI lineage: Eukaryota > Metazoa > Arthropoda > Insecta > Coleoptera > Scarabaeidae > Amphimallon > Amphimallon solstitiale. The sequence goes on from OY720679.1 coordinate 117,901,247, forward strand.
TCGCGTGAGGATCCCCCGACATCGACTCTGCGTTGCTCTCCCACCACTGTTAGCAAGCAGGCATCGCTGCATATTATAAGGTCATATTCTGCATGCGATAGAAGTGTAAACCGAAATTAAAATTTGACGACTACTGTATATGAATTTGCATATACAATGTCCAAGTATTGTTGTATTTCTACAGAGCGGAAGTCCCAGGTTTAAACTACGACGGAGCAAAGAAATAATATAAACAGCACGCAGTTACTGAATAGCACTATTCATATGGTGAACTGCAACATCTGTTTACGCCCGAGAATGAGAGAAAAAGAAGTCAATTTAACTCGTAAATTTCCTATCTTCATCGGCGTAGATAGGAGCGTGAGGGGTTTTTAAAATTTATTATATTTCCTAAGATAAATAGAGTAAGGAAACTTTACTCGATTTGAACTACAAAATAAACAAATAATAACGTATTTTGTATTTTATAGATCATCACCCAATTGTTATCCAATTATATAAACAAAATTAAACACTTTTTAAAAATACAAAATTTCTGTAGTGCGCCCGTGGGCGATAAGTCATCAACCTTTCGTGTCCGCTCTGTAGTAATTACTGTGGTTTCCTTAACAACTATTTAATGTATTCTAACTCTACTCTTCACAATTTTGGGAACAGGTTATTATGCCTCTTTCTTCTTCTAAAATCTTTTATGTTGCATCATATATCAGATATTTACCAAATCTGTAGCTGTAACATATTTTTAACATCAATTTTAACGTATTCAACTTTCTTTTCGTTATATTCTTCTGGTATATTCACAAAGACAAATTGTTATTCCAAACTCATTTTATTTGTACCTAAATCTGCTAATTTTGGTTAATTCATATGCAGTACACAATTTTACATACTAAGAATTTTCTGCCACAAAAATCAATAATCTATCATAACAACAAAAAATATTTTTCACAAAGTGGTCATTATAGTAAATATGTCGAAGTACATCGTTTATTAGCTGAAGATTATTAAATGATTTTTCTATGTCTATAAAGCAAAAGTATCCAGTCTTCTTTAATTCCAATTCTTTTCAGTAATTTTTTATCGTATACATAGCATCGGTACGGTTTATTGCTATTTTAAAGATTTATGAATCTCAAGAGAGTAAGCATTTGTACAAAAGGTAGTAAAAAATGTGTAATTTACTGGGGGAATCTACATAATTATATTTAACGCTCTTCCGTTTTATGAATAAAATTACTTTTTTAACGCCACATCTCTACAGCTCGATTTTTAATGGACTTTAGATAAAAAACTTTCTATATTACCTTCAAAGTAACAAGCATAGCCCAAGGTTCACTAAATCTTTTAATTAATGCTCAGACAAAATCCGAATTAATTATTAAAAATATTCTTTTTTTCTAATTTCATTAGCATTTAATTTTAGCTTTGGAAGATAAAAAAATGTAATTTATAAACAGAACACTACAATATTTTACTTATTTTCTGCTAACTTACTGATAAATAATTAAACATATTTTGTTTTTACGTGAGAATGAATGAATCTGAAGAATACGAAGAAGCTAAAAGTTACATAAAGAAAAGAATCAGACAGATGAAAACAAATTATTGGTAAGCGTATACAAATCAGCAACAAAAACGAAAACATATAGACCAACATAATAAATATGGAGTGTGCTAGAAAGTCAGAGAAAGACAATTAAGCAATTGACAGAGACGACACGTAAAAATGGTGAATAATGCATTGACTACTTTGTTAAACTCTATTTAAGACAAAAATATCTAAAAATACTGCAAAAACAACAAGCAGAATAATTGTAGATTCACAACGGGGTGATATTGAATGAGCAATTAAAAGTCATAAGATTTTTAGGACACGAAAGAATCAATAAGAAACTGATAAAATACAGTGAGGAAGACTTGATTGAATATTATCATTTAATACATGAGATCACACATTTATCAACATTACGACACGATTGAAAAGAACGTATAGAGACTCCCATGTTTAAGAAAGGTGACGGGCATGCTCCTGAAAACTATACTACATTAAAAATGAGAAACTTAAAGAAATAATGGTATTTCGAGAAGAACAGCAACATATCGAGTATATACCGGTACTGTGTATCTGACAAATTACTGGAAAAAAAATTGAATTTAACAAGCCTGCATACTTTTGCTTTATAGACATAGAAAAAGCATTTGATAATCTTCAGCTAATGAATGAAAACAATGTTCCTCGACATATTTACTAATAAATTTCCCAAAATAAAATTATGTTCATGTGAATTAACAGAAGAAATAACAATGAACAAGATATTCGACAAGGTGACTGCTGGATCCCAATGTTTTCAATATCATAATGATGATTGCCCTCGTGTGGGAGAGCCTGCAATAATAAGGCGTTTTTGGAAAATGTATAGCATTTAACTGACTACGTCAGAAAATACATGATAAGTAGGGAGCGGAATCGAGCGAGCTAAACTACCACGGAGCCACAACCGTGAAAAGAAATAATGTAAACAACTGCGTGTTGTTTACATTATATCTGAATAGCACTAATTCATAGGGCGAACTGCAACATCTGTTTACGCTCGACAAGAGACCGAGGATCAGAAAAAAAAGGGCAATAAAATAAGGAATTTATGAGGTAAAATTCTTTATACACGGGCGTAGATAACGGCGTCAGGAGTGTTTAAAATTTATCATATTTACGTTATATTTCCAAAAGAAATAAAATTTTCATTTATACCTTACGTTAGTTTCCTTGTTTCATTGTTTTAACTGTTAATTACGTACTTCGTAATTTTTGTAATAGTTCCTGCCGGTTCATTGAATCTACTTCTTCCATTTATATCGACGTAAGTGTTAATTGGATTTTGTTAAGATTAAGATTAAAATTTTTAGTTATCGTTTATTTAGATCTAGAACATTGTTTATGTTACTTTTTCAGATATGATATGGAAGATAGTCGAGAAATACATCGTGAAACAATGGCGAGTTGGATTGAGGGTCATACTGATTGTATGCCATTGTCAGTGATTCCGATATTTATTGCAAAGTCTGTAAAATATCGTTACAGAATGCCAAAAAATCGAACGTACAACGTCACTTAGCATCGCTAAAACATACACAGAAATTGGACCCGTTAAAAGCTGACAATTCTAACGAAGAACTCTGTGAAGCTTTAATGGCGGCTAATATCCCATTAAAGAAACTTGACAATCCCACTTTCAAAACAATTCTCCAAAAATATACTGGTCGACATGTTCCTGATGAATCCACCTTACGCAAATGTTATGTTTCTAAGTGCTTCACGAAAACAGTAGAATGCATTAGAAGACATCTTTCAAATCAGTACCTATGGATAAGTGCCGACGAAACCGTCGATATATTAGGACGCTGTGTGGTAAATATTGCAGCTGGTGTACTACATCCAACTATTCCATATAACGCATATGTAATAGCATCTAAAGTTATAAATACAGTTGATGCGGAAACAGTTGCTAAAACCATTGACGAGAATTTGCACAAAATGCTTCATTCGGACGACAGGTACAGGGAAAAATACTTTTATTTGTTAGTGACAGTGCCGCATATATGTTAAAAACAGGCAGACTATTAAAGGAAACATATCCTTATATGCTGCATATTACTTGTGTAGCACATGCTCTCCACAGAATCTGTGAATATATCAGAGACAACTATCCGGAAGTTGATAGACTTCTATCGGCTTTTAAAAAAGTTTTCAGAAAAGCACCATCGAGAGTGGCCCTTTACAGGGAAAAACTTCCATCTTTGTCACTGCCACCCGCGCCAGTAATAACTAGATGGGGAACATGGCTGGAAGCTACTAGTTTTTATGCAGAGAATTTCGATAGTTTACAAAATTTCGTTACATGTTTAAATGACGATGCTCGAAGTATTTCTGAGTGCAAGGAACTAACACAAATCCCAAATTTAAAAAATCAGCTGTTTTTCCTTCAGGAACACTTTGGAAATTTGCCTAAACTAATCACATATTTTGAAAATCAAAATCTCAAACTAAAAGATGGATTAACCACATTATATGCGGCTATTAATAATTTCAAAAGTATTCCAAGTGACTTCGGATGTGGCCTTCGGCAAAAGTTAGACGCAGTTTTTAATAGAAATCCAGATTTAATAACATTGTGGCAATTGTGTATGGGGACAATGACACAAAATCAAACTGCTAAATACGCTGAAATAAAAGAATATTTCCAGTACGCACCTATAACCAGTTGCGATGTAGAAAGGACGTTTTCTATCTACAAGGATGTACTTCATTCAAAAAGAACAAATCTTACAGAAGAGAACCTTGAGAAAGTATTGCTGGTGAATATTAATACTCCTTTAGTCGACTTGAACAACAAAATCAACAAATAATAATGTATTTTGTATTTTATGAGTTGTTATTCAATTATATAAATAAAATTAAAACCTCTTTAAAAATACAACATTTCAATAGTGGGCCCATGAGCGATGATTCCGCTCCCTAATGATAAGTTTACAAAATTTATTCGGTTATTTGAAAATTTCCGTAAGCAATTTGAGGTTATGTATAGTAACGTAACGTAAACATAAACTATATTCATAGGTTTAGAATCTGTACAAACAGAACACAAGAAAAAATGGTACCATGCTCGATACCCCAACTCCGGATATTAGTAAAATGGTTTAATTAGGAAGTTTGCTTGTATTGTAATCTGAAAAAGACGACGATACTACACACTATATGCAACACAAAGAGAAAAAAGGGAAAACCTTGCATAAAAGACTATAAAGCAGTTTTCCAAAATTATAATTTATCAGTTTTTTCAAATTTGTTTTAAAAAAATTTAACAATTCTGTGTAATGACAAAAATCCTTTGTAAGGTTCGGGAAAGGAGTAAAACAACCTACACTAATCTACACACTTACCAAGGTTAGGAAAATCGAAATGTGATGTTGAACCCAGTTACTCATTTTTGCTACCCCGTGGCCGGGTTTAATTTCCAACAAAAAGGCGTTGTTGGAAATTAATTTATAACTATAAAGATAGTCATACAAGGTATATGAGAAAGTGGAAATTTATCTAACCAGCATTATACCAGAATCCTAGGTTTATTGGAATTTTTATTAGGCAACTTCGGTAGTATTTATATGAGCTGCGTAAATATTCTTCAAATAAAAATATATTGATATAGATATATTTTTCACAAGCTAATATTTATAGAAAATATATACAGATATATACAGTTCTCTCAACAAAAAGGTTACTAATCTGCACGAACAGAGCGCATTTAGGACGGACTTTTACTTGAACACATAAGCATCATATTCATTCATAAATTAATAACTCAAAAGATATTACGAAAGACACATGTAAGGCGCGTTACAAATGCACACAATTACCTTGTTGTTAAACTACAACAAATACATAAAGAACAAAGAATCCGTATGCTCCAATACAAAATAGAAATGTATAAAAAAAAATTACGATATACAATTTTGTTTGTTTATATCATTTTAATTCGTCCTGACATTCTGAGTTGCAGTAAACAAACTCATTTATCGAATTATAGTGGTATAAAAAAGTGCAAAAGATGTTTTATTTATTTGTAACAGGGAATATCACAGGGCTTCCAGTAGTAAGTTTTATATATGTATACAGGGTCAGTTTTCCCGATGTTTAGTACTGGAATCTCGGAAACTACAACAGAAAGAGTTCGGTAAAATGAGAAAAGAATTGCAGTTTTAATAGCTCTATTTAATTAGAGTTTTGTTTGTTGGAAAAAGTCCATGGTAGATATTTTGCAGAATTTTTTTTTTTTGCTATCTGGTTCGATTTAGAAGAAATGTGTAAAGGAAAAAGTTGTAGGAAACAAACGAAACAACTTCAATTTCATGTTACAGAGTTTTCAAGAGAGAAAACAATGAGAAATGTGTTTTGTGGGTCCTTATTATCGTCCGATCCCTATATTTAATCATTATCGCAATTTGTAGGTGCAGTTTTCAAACAAGAACTTAGTATTACGTTATATATTAGTGTCTTGATCATAAAAGAAAGAAAACTCTAAAATCATGAGAGTATTTCACTTATACTTACAATGCTAGTAAAAAGCTCACCTAAAATTGCAAAAACATACTAAATAAAATGTTTACATTAAGTGTATTATTATGAATGTACATCTGGCAGACCGAGAGCTGACCGGTAAGATGCCCCTCCCACAAGATGCGCAGTGGATTCTTATAATATTAGGATAAGCACGAGCAGTCTGGAAAAATTGTCAAGCGTTGCACATATATGTATCTCTTTTCAGTATATTACAATTTCTTATCTGTATTTACTCGTTCGTCCGGCTAATGTATGCGATGATGAACAAATGTTATCATTTCTTTTTTCCGAATACTTTCTCTGTGACATACTGGCCTATAAATTTGCGCGACTTATAGGTCGAGGCTCCTCCCATCGGTCAGGACTCGGTCTGTGTACTGTATATACCTATTCATCCATATATTTTACGTCGAAACTGTCGCTGGGAAGAATGACTATTTCATTCATAATAAAGTTATAGCTCGACCTATAAATATTAGACAGAATTTATACTTCAGATTGGCAAACTTATTGTTCAGAGAACTGTACATAATTAGACATCGAGTAAAATTGTACTTGGTATAATAAATACTAATGCATATAAAATAATTTAAATTAAGTCATAAAACAAAACGATATTAAGTTACATAATATAACGACATAATATGATTGAAATTGTGGGTTCACGGTGGTACATAAGCACACATCTCTAGAAAGCAAAAGGTCGCCATTCAAGGTAGAATTTTTACTCCTTGTCCAGCAATTTTCGATGATAAAATTAGGGAAATGCTAAGGGAAATATATGAAAATTATCAGTCAGTCAAGATTATGTTTTAATGTGTGCGGTTTATTTAGTCCAAATGTAATCTAATTTTGCTCTTTCAAGTTTAATAAATAATACATTTACTTAATGAAAAACTTTTTGCTTAAATATGCGGATTGTTAAAATTAGGGATTTATTAACAAGATTATGTAAAATAAGTTAGTGAAATTTAACTTTAATATTTAGGCGTCTTTCGTCAAAGTAAATAATGTAATTTTCAATTTTAATATCTTAAATTACTTTCCCGATTCTTACAAATATAATTAAAAGTTTTGAAGTAGACTAAAAATTATTATCTTATTATATTTAGATGTTAAAGCAAATTACAGATGAAAGCTAATAATAATAAGCGTTTTGGAATAATTAATGATTTAATTTTATCTTTTAGGGTGTCGGGGTTTGTATTTTTAACTGCTTATACTCAATTTGACATTTCTGTCTATACTGCGCTCTCTTTCTTGCTTCTCTCCATATCTTTCCTCTTTTCGACTAAATGTTTTCAATTACACGCCCGGGCCTGTCTCTAGTTCCTTTACCTTGGCCCCTTGCTCTCCATACAGTCTTTACTGAAACACTGTTTCTCATTCTTTGGAGGTTACCCCTACGACTCATTTGCTTTTGTTCAATAAATTCATGGATCAAATTAATTTCAAACTCTGCCTTGATTCCTTCATTTATTATTCTATCTCTCCTTTCCATTCTCTTGACTCTTTGAAGATACCTCATCTGGGTGGGCTGCAACTTACTATTCTGTCATCCTGATAGTACCCAGGATTCATATCCATATGTGAGTTAAGGCCCGAATGTAGTTTTGTACGCGTTCATTTTTGCTTGTTTTGTTATCTACTTTTTAATGATTAATTCTCTACTCATAGCGTAATACATTCTATTAGACTTTTGAATTCTTTGGTGTATCTCAACATCGTTTTTCCAATTGTCTTCCAGTCATGCGTCTAAATTCTCGAATGTGTTCACCTATTCCAATCTTATCCTATCTATATACAGGGTGAGTCATCTCCGCGGGTAAGCCCGATTGTGCTTTTACAAGTAAAGAACTACGAGCGCTGTTGTTCTATGCACCAAAATATTCGTTCAACCAATGGAAGGCAGGAATGGCGCCCGACTTCCTTAGTCAACTGTCAAACAAAGTAAATTAAATCCAACTATCCCAAAAGTAATAATTTTACAGAATGAAGAGCTTCGCATTTCAATTTTTTAATTCCGGCAATGTCCAGTTGCAGTATTCCATTTTTGACACTGTTGGTTAACATCGAAATAATAGTTATTTACGAACCAAGTGCGGGAAGACTATTTTCCCGCGTGAGCGCACATTGTAAGCACGAGCGACCGCAGGAAGCGAGTGCTTTTAATTGCGCGAATTCGTGGAAGATGTCTTCACGCAAGTGGTTTGTACAATATTTTTTGTACGAACATTAAATTAAAAAAATATTATTGATTAATGTCATTGGTCTCATACCTAACCTAAGATAGATTACCTAATTAATTTAAGCACTTCATGTACGTAACCATTACTCACCTTTCCCTAAAATTAAGTTATTATATTCTTACACATGGCAAACATGAGGTATTTATTCATATATTTATAAATTTATAGTACATTTATTGCGTTTTTTGTTTAAATACAAACAATTCCGAACTGCCAATATGAATGTCGATGTCGTTCAAATAGATGGCGCTTGAATCTTGCTTAAGATGTCGCTTCAAATGTCGTCAAATAGATGGCGCCACAATTTTTTTGGAAGAATTTTCAATTATTGCTCCTATTTCCCCAACTTTTAGTGAAAACTAGTGGAGGGAAGTAGTATTTTATAGACTAAATTTTATTACTACCAAGTTAGATTTTTTTTTAAATGTCCGAAAGTGCCAGTGTTTTTTTCAATTTTTACAGTCGCCTCAACCGGGAAAACGTATTTCCCAGTCGAGCTACACATGCGCCAAAAATCTCTTTACAGGCGGTGAGTAAAAAAAATAAATTTTATGTTTACTGACATATTTGAAGATAGCGAATATACTCTCCTTGATTAACATTTTTATCAAAGAAATAAGGTCCAATTATGTAACTACCCACTATTTCTCCGCACAGTTTTAATGACCAACGATTTTGAAAGTTTACTGGTGTGATAAAGTGGGGGTTTTGTGTGTTATAATAACGGAAATTGTGACGATGAACGTATTCACTTTAATAGAAGGTGGCTTCGTTGGTAAACAACAAAAAATTGAGAAAACAAGGATAATTTATCTGCTGCCAATTGACAAAAATGTAAGCCTACTGAGGTATTGCAGCTTTTGGACAATATCCACCTAGTAAGAAGACTTAAACGGACTAAATCGTTTCAACTAGTTTAGTGTGCAACGTGACAAGTGATAAAGTAGTGCAGAGTGATAGTGCACAACAAGTGAACAATAGTGTTTCATTTCAGAAACTGAGAGGGACCATTTGGCACATCTTGGTCTGTAAGTACCTAGTTTTAAGAATAATAACAATAAATTTAAACAAGGAGATGGAATAACAATGATAATATCAAGAAGAGAAGACACAAGTTAAATTAGTGGAAATGACAAAGGAGTAAGAGTGAATTTATGTAATTTATAGACAAATGAGGTACAATATTTACGAAGACCAGAATTATACTGCTATCAGTTATGTGTGTAAGGTGATAGGGTTACTAAGTTAAGATAAATTAAGAAATTATCATAGATAATTCAAACAACTATTTAATTTAAATTTTCAAAATTAAAATATAAATATTCACAGTAATTAATTTACAGTCCCATTTGTTCTTTTCATTGAGTATACATAAATTTCGCAAATTTAAGTTTGAAGACTGTTTAAATTCCTCCATTCTTTAACTTCCTTATTACGTATTAATATTGCAACCCTCCTCCACGTCACTTACAAGGTCTTCTAATCTTTGCAACTTTCGAATTAAAGATACCCTCACCCGACGAAGCTCGTGTAGTGCGAAGCAATTGTAATAATTAAATATCTAATGTATTCTGTTACTAGATTTTTATTTTATTATTTATCTAATTTAAAACTGAAGTATTTAAAAAATTAAAGAGAAACATAAGTTTTACACACTGTCGTGAAATATAATAATAAAATGTAGGTACTAAACGAGTATAAATAAATTTAATATGTATATTGATTAACAAGACATGTAAGTTTACTGAATACAAATTAAAATAAAGGGCTTCCATATTTTGAAGTGTAAACTTCTTTGGGCGCGTTGGGTTGATTGTGGGCACTGAACAAGACTGAGCCGTCACGCTCGGCTATGTAACGCTCGTTCGGGTAAAGTCGGCTCGAGTCGACTAAGGGAACGAGAGAAATATATCATATAGAGGTATTTAATTTCAACTAAATTGAAATTTAAATGAATAAATAAATTCAAATAAAACAAGATCTAGTACTAAATACGGGACAGCGAATTAAGTCTTGTGACGAGTACAAATACTTGGGGCTAAAAATAACAGCGGACGGAACACTAGACAGAGCTATAAAAGACCGAAATGTACAAGGAAGAAAAGCCATAACTTTAATAAATGGAATACTCTGGGACCAGAGTATATCGAAACAGAACAAAAAGCTCATATATAACACCATAGTAAAGAGTATTGTTACGTACAGTTCAGAGGTTTGGCCAATCAAGGACAGAACAGAGAAAATGCTGTCCGCTACGGAAATGGATTATTGGAAAAGAGCAGCGGGGAGATCAAGAAGAGAACGAGCTACAAATCAACGAATAAGAGAAATTATGACAGTGGGTGAACGCACGATAGTGGACGAGATAAGAACGAAACAACTGGTATCGTACGGGCATGTGCAGGAATGGAGAACGAAAGACTACCTAAACAAGTAATACAATGGAATCCAAATGGGCGAAGAAAACGAGGAAGACCACTGAGGAGCTGGAGAGAATGAATAGACAGCGAAATGAGGTTTAGAGGTCTGGATGACGAGTTGTGGGCGAATAGAAACGAGTGGAGATTGGAAATCGGAAGACGACGGACGTTGTAAAAAAAACAAAAAAAAACAAAATTCATGTCCCCGAGCAGATTCGATCCCGAGCCGCACGGGTGAGAAGCCGGCACGGTACCATCAGACCAGCACGGGACTCGTAAGCGAGTATTCATATTGTCTATATATACACGCGATTATATATCGCGGCCGCTGCCATAGCAACGGCCGCGAAATTGTATTTCGCGGACTGTGTTGCGTTCGCTAATTGGTGACTTCGCGGACGGTTAATCAAAAAATTTGTTGTGTGTGTATGAGACATTATCTCTATAATAATATAATATAATATTTCGCGCTCAGGTAACTTTTAGTATGTTTATTAAAATGATATGGATGACTCGGAAACTGATCAGTATATTCCGGGTGTTAAATAACGTCCACACGCATTTACTATAATTTGTATACCAATGCAAAACAAAAACGTTGAGAATAGAGCATTGTTTTAATTGCTCATTACATACGAATTTATAAGCATTTAATTCTTTTCTGTTGCACAGGATGGATGAAGAAAATCAAATCGATGACAAATTAAAACGAAAAAGGGAATTGTCTAATGCGCGCGTGAAGAAATATCGTCAAAAGAAGCACACTAAATCTCAGCAACTGAATTCGTCGATGCAGCATAACCCTAATGTAATATAGAACGAAAAAAAAAGTTGGATTTCGTATTTAAAATCAGTACACTTTCGACAACTATTTTTAATTAATTCATGGTAACGTGTAAAAGAATAATACTAAAAGAGAATCCGTATATTCATTATTATCGTTTGTATGCAATAATGTCAATGAAATAGTATATACAGCAATTTGTATTTGAACATAAAAGTATTATGAGGGACGATATAGTTTAAAGTGTAAGAAATTTAGTAGCGTATCAATTATTCATCAGCTTTAGAAATTTATTTTATGTTATATACAGGTATATCAAAGCAATTAATTCCACGCAATTCCACCGCGGCTTATTATGGTAAAATAAATTCGATATGAAAGATGTTATCCTTCATTTTAATTATTATTTATCTCAATGAATTCTGTATTCAAACACATTATTAATAATTAAATATACATACTAATACCAAACTTGTGTGTTTACGTTTGTAAATGGTTATATGTAGGTTTAATATAACAAATTTATAAATTTGAAATACCTACGAATGTATACAAGCTGTCCCGTATCAATATGTTCAAATTTTGGGAGTGCAAAGTAGACTTCATTTCAAGTAAAGAAAACACAAAACTTGTATATCCATTTTTATTTGAGGTCTATGAATGTGATGTAATCATACAGTCTATAAAAACTGATTTTATTTAAAAAAGTTATACGATTCAATAACAGACCTGTGATTGTTAACGTCGCATAATAAAAAGTTATCCTAAAATAAATAAACACGTGTCCTAGAACATAAAATAATTTGTTGTAGATCTACATAAAAAACGCTGGAGGTTGATTTAAATAACAAGGTTCTTACTTATTTCGTTTTAGTTCCTACAATAGCTTATTAGTGAGTGGGCATGTTTTCATGAAAGATTTAGTCTACGCTCAAGTTTCAAACACAAGAGAAGAATTATTGGATCGTATTCATCTGGCTGCCGAACAAATCCGACAAAACAAGCATGAAATTCGGATAAGTACTTCTTCTGTTGGCGTACAGGCACAAGCCTGCATTAAACAAGTCTTCTTCTTCTTCTTACTGGAATTTGATTAGTCAAGCTTATCGCTTTTTACTAAAAATCTAAATACGGATGATCTTGCCCTAGTAGCCAAGTTCGTTGGCCTCAAAGCGGGTCAATGTCACTCCAATATTCTAAGATCGGCAGAACATCAGTGACCCCCACCCAATGTCGTACGAATATAAAATTCCTATATCAAGTAAATGTCAATTTATGTCGTTGGGTTGATATCAGACCAACGTTGTCTACATTGGTAATATATTGGTTAAATATTTGATACTGATATTTTATTGACAACAAGAATCTACATACTATTAACATTAAAGAAAAATGTCTACATAATATCAAGTTCTCAAAGTTACTGTGATGTTGGTTGTAGCTCAGTGTTCGATATAAATTTAGATTAAAGGGGATGACGTCACAATTTGTTATTCTGCGATTAAACGCCAACATCGTATTGACTTTGCAAGACAATATTGATATAGTCTATATTAATTTATCACAGAATATATTACACACTGTACCATGAATAATTGTTGGTGTGTGAAATGAAATATATAGATCCTTAAAGTTAATTAAGCATTTGCAATAATGATTCTCACCAAATTAACATTAAAAGTACTACGCACAATTTTATAAATAATTTTAGAGACCGGACACAAGAGGCCCATGACTCATCGCCCACGGGCGCATTATTGAAATTTTGTACTTTTAAAGAGTTTTTTATTTTATTAACGTAATTGGCTAACAAGTGGGTTGTGATCTATCAAATACAAAACACATTTTTGTTTGTTCATTTTGTAGTTCAAATCAAGTAAATTTTCTGTACTTTATTTGTCTTATGAAATATAAGGTAAATGCTCAAATCGGAAAAATGTCGGGCCAATATCATGCAGTGATATTTATACAACGTTGTAAAATGTTAACACTTGTACATCGGATTGATATCGACGCTTATGTCAGGCCAATAAATAAACGACCGACAGCCAACGTTGGCCCGATATTGTGTGCTACTAGGGTGATTATGAGGGAGTTAACAAATGTTCTCTTTCAGAGGAATCTTCAAGTTGTAGCGAGCCTGGGTCTCTTAATTGGCAGGTAGTGCTGCGGGTCGTATAATAGAGCTGCGGAGAGGGAGGTGTTTTCGTGATCTACATTCTTCTCGTAGAAACCTTTGGTGAGCTTTTTGGTGAAAGTGGGTATATCTTCAAGGTTGGCTTCGTTGTGAAGTTGAGTGTTTCTTATATACCAAGGCGGGCGGAAGACCGTGCGTAGAGATGTGTTTTGGAAAATTTGAAGCTGGTTGATTACTGTTGGTGCTGCGTAAAGCCATATCTGACAAGACATTCAACAAGAAGGTGGACATTTTGAAAATATTTTTAATTGAACTTTTTTTTAAATAAATGATGATGATCTGACAATTACATTCATAGACCTGTAACATTGAATCCAATAAATATATATATATATATATATATATATATATATATATATATATATATATATATATATATATAAGTTTTGCGTTTTCTTTACTTGAAATGAAGTCTACTTTACAAACATTTGAACATAACGATACGGGACAGCTTGTATAATAAAAGAGCATGTAGTAAAGCATGGTTTTACTGTATGTTCTACACTTTTTAAATAAATATACCTCATAATTATTTTAAACTATCTAATGGAGAAAATGTCCCGAAGAGGGCAGAAAATAGGTGAATATAATTAAGCAAAAAGGCCCCGTGCATGTAAAAGAAGTGAACAATTATATTTCGCAGCCCTGCTTTTGCCTCTAACCATTTCCTGTTGTGTGTGATTTTGTAACCTTTAAGCAATGAACAAACCAGTCAAGGCAGACTGCGCTTTCATCATCCATCACATCTAGTGATGTTCAACAAATAAATAAAGTGTACCCACAAGTCAGGGGTGCCGGTATGAATTTATAATTACCAATCATTACTAACTTAACCAGAAGGAACAGAAGCAAGGTATGCATGCATCACCTAAGTGGATGATGGGTGAGTGTCCAATTTCAAGATTTTCCCTTATCTTGCTCGGCTGCCGAATATACATTGTTTGGTGAAAACATTTTCTCTAACTTATGAAACTATAGCACAATTCAGCAGTTATCCACTTCTTAATATACTGATAAAAATAATACTTGTACACCCTTACGTACTTGTATACTTCTTTTTCATGTTTGTACACTTATTCTTCATGCTTGTACGCTTCCTTTAATCTCGCGGGCTTTTTACTTATGCACATTCACCTTTTGTCTCTCCCTCTCGGGGCATTTTCTCCATTAGCTAGTACATACCTTTTCAGTGGCAATTAAAGCCTTAACTCAAATGACATCAATATTATGCAAACAATGTCTTACAATTGAAATGAATAATTTAAATGCAGTAATTAATATAAAAACAATTATTACACACATTAAATATTCAAATTATTAGTATTAAATTAGCGATATTAATATTAATAAGAATATACATAATCATCTATTGTGTTTATGATTGAAATCAATAAAAACGCTTTTGTACGTATAAAATAAATGATATTATAGCAGTAAAAATTTTAAAGAATTATTCAATATGGGTCGGATTAAATTCTCGATTTTTTTAAATAAAAAACGAAATAAATTACGCTAGTCGAATTTTATCCATTACAAATTGCATGAGGTTTGAAAAAACGCGAGTTTTTGGAAGCTTTCTCAACCTTAAAGTTTAAATAAAATCTGACCTAGACAAGATTTTTAAAACGCGGAAATTTACGATGCGTTATTGCATCAAAGGCGATTTTACACTACTGACGTTCCGAAAAAATTGAATTAAACCTCTTCTAAATCAGGTTTTTCTAAACGGAAAAACTGTAATTTGTTGACATGTTGTAATATAACTATGTAAAATTCCAGCATTCTACCGTAAAAATTAACGATTTGCAAATATGGAAATTTTGCAGTTTTTTGGCAATTTGGCAAGCCCCGCTTTAGTTTCGTGAACCCTAGACTCGCCCCAGTGGTCATTTAAAAAGAATCAAACAAATCGGCCCAGTAGTTCCTGAGAAACATATTGGTAGACACCTCTTATCCCTTCTAATGTTAAACGAGGGTGTCAAGTATATACAGGATGTCCCAGAAATAAAAAGACGGAGTAGAAAAAATCGGAAGCCAGATTGTGTAAAAACGTACCCTCAAAATATCAAGTCTTTATTCGTGCGCAGACGGCAGAAAAAAAATAATACAGAATTCAATTGGCCTTACGCTGACTCTGGTCGACTTGCGGTATAGAATTGCACACATGCATGCATTGGCGGCTGGTCGGTAATAAAATCGCGCGGCACACGACAAAAACGTATGTATTTTTGACAATGGATGTTCAAACAGCACAATGGATGTTATTTAAAAAAATACATAAGTTTTTGTTGTGTGGTCCGCGATTTTTTTACCGACCAGCAGCCAATGCATGCATGTGCAAGGGCGATAGATACATAGATGTTCAGTTTGTTATTAGCCGCCGATGTGAGTTGACACATAGTTATCGACATGGCTTTTACGACGCAAGAATTATGGGATATTGTGTATCTCTACGGTGAAGTAGGTGGAAATGGAAGAGCTGTTGAACGTTTATACGCCGAACGCGATCTGCAGCAAGACAAGTCGGAGTGTCCCGATCGACAATTCATCGACTCCTCCGCGAGAACTTGCTGTACCAATACCACCTGCAACGGGTTCAAGCTCTAGCACAACAGCACGTGTTAGATTCTGTACCTGGTTTCGACGAAAACAAGCTAGAGATGTGGACTTTTGTGCCAGCATACTATTCACGGATGAATGTTGTTTCACCCGAAATGGTGTGTTAAATTTTCATACAGCAGGGTCATTTCCAACACCGCTTCTCAATAAATGTTTGGGCAGGAATTGTCGGTGATAGTCTGCTTGGACCGCACATACAACCTGCACGACTGACCGGAGAGAGTTATTTAGAGTTTTTGCAGAATACGTTGCCGGAATATCTCGACGATGTGCCTCTGCAGCTTAGAAGACAACTCCGGTTCATGCACGATGGCGCGCCTCCACACATTTCATTGGCAGTGCGCAATTACCTCAATGTTTCATATCCTCTAAATATCCACCTGCTTCACTTACACAATCGGTTCTTTTCAGGACCACTATATTACTTGTATTAAAAAAAAGGAGGAGGAATAGATACTTCATAATAAATATCACACCGTTAATTACTTTTTACACCTGCTAGAAAAAAATAATTACATTTTGATATTTACTACGATTTATTGAATATTCTAAAATAATAATAATCAGCTGTTTCCGACTACAAACACATTAAAGGGCAACAACCTTCCCATTTTAAAAATAAATACAATCTTTTATTGTCTGCAATAAAGTGAGTCAGTCGCCCATCTGCGTCAACAATCGAATACATAGCTGCGTTATTTAGACGTATCCGGCGAAAAATGCTTTATTATGAATGAGTATGATTTAACATTTTTTTCCCGTTTTATACAAATAAAAGCGTATTTTTCTTTGAATGCGTGTTCGTTTCTATTTACAAATGAGCATTCTTACGTGTGCCAGGTCCGTAATGTAATTCTTTTATTTAAAAAAATAATATAGAAAATTAAATTTTTAATTTCTTCGTTATTGCGGCATATTTGGGCCTGTTTCTGTTCGGACTTTACATACCTGCTACTCCGTCTTTTTATTTCTGGGACAGCCTGTATATTCATCAATTTCATCGTTTATGTTAGTGTGAATTAAACAAAATAAATATTTGTATATAATAATGACTTCCATGTATTTATCTACATATATTATCTGTCATATTTATGTGTTATTTTCAACTGTTAACAATAATGTTGGTTGTGGTTCCTTTGATAGGACTTTTATTTTACCTACAATAGATATTATAATAGCTATTATTAAGACAAACATGAACTTAATAATAAGTTTGAGATATTATAAGTTACATCTGTTAGAGAGTTTAGAAATCAATAAGTTAAATAAAATAAACCTCATTTTGGAAGATCAATCAAATTTAGAGCTCCGTAATTCGCATTTAGTTTAGAAATAGATACACCAGTATATAAATATTACTAAAAAAATTAACACCAAAATTGACGAAACTTAATTACTTGTGAAGTATTGTAAGATACAAGTAATTCAGGCTACTTTTGTTGAAATAAAAATCCTGGAATATGAGGAATTGTAAATGTGACGCATTTACGAAAAATTGAAAAAATTAAAAAGTAAGCACTGAAAGCATATTATCTTAAAATTTATCTGTCTAATATTGGTAAAACAATTGAAATGAAAAGTGAAATATTTATAATAAAAAAATATAATGGAGACTTAAAAGCAGTAAACATTAAAATAAAAGAACATTTATCGAGAAATGTACTAAACTAGTAGTTATCTATAAGGACTTTCGACAAGATAATCAGAAAACAATACACAATTCAAGACATTAGTCAAGTAATTTTTAGAGTATTCCTTAGTTAAACTAGTCCTAAATAATTAATTAACGCGGGAAATACTGATTGAAACTTCATAGATACAAATATCAACACTGGGTTTGAGACTTTCAAAATTTTATTTATTGCAACCACTGCCGTATTGTTTTGCTACACTTTAGCTTTATCAGGTGGATGAAATACTATCTACAAATGTTTAGTATAAAATTATACAAAATTACATATTTAAAGAAAGGAGTGGAGAATGATATACATCTATTTGTTCTTTTAGAGTTAAGCCTAATTTATTGTATCTATTTATTTTTATTGCTTCCAAGAGATCAATTTCTTGTCTTTTGTTTGAGCGTGTAAAATGTCAAAGTTATTATTAAACTTGTGGTTTTCAACAGTGGTTAGCGAAAGTAGAACCGGAACCCTCTTTTTTATCAGTA
This sequence comes from Amphimallon solstitiale, assembly GCA_963170755.1. Lineage (NCBI taxonomy): Eukaryota > Metazoa > Arthropoda > Insecta > Coleoptera > Scarabaeidae > Amphimallon > Amphimallon solstitiale. The sequence continues at coordinate 117,919,798 of OY720679.1, forward strand.
TAGCTCTTCCTATGTTCGGCAATCCTCGTTGTAAATTTTCTTCCTGTTCGGCTTATGTATACTTTATTACATTCACAAGTGAGACTCTAGTCTCCTGAGTTCAATGTTTTAGCCGTCCTGTCCTTATTATTTTTAATATATATTTTTAAGGCGTTATATTTGTTTTATATGCAGTAACCCCATTATTCGCTTTATTAATAATCTTACCATTTTTACGGATGCTTTTCCTATATATGTAATACAGTTTTATTTACTAGGTTCATTGTGAGATACTTTGGGATATATTTGAGGAAACATAAATGTTTTTTGTTTTTTCAGAAGCTTATTATTTACTAGACTGGTCGGGTATCCATTATTTAACGCAATAGTTTTATCCTATTTAGATATATTTTTCAGGTATTTTTATTAATCTGTGTATGTGGTGTGAGGAGGCATGTAGGGTTGTATCAATATGAGTTGGTTTATGAAATATGGAAAATTAATGTTTGTTAGTTTTATAAGGTATATCTAAGACTAGAAAATTAATAGAACGGTTTATTTCCTTTTCGAATGTGATTTATATTCGGTTGAACTGTGTTTATATAAGACCTAAATCTTTAAACATTTTGAATTGAATTTTGAATATAAAATTAATTAATAATTACTGTGTCTTACATATATACCTTTATACGTAAAACGTTTATGTATATATGCATGTGTGTAGTTTTAACATTCATGTGTTCACACTTTTCATTTTCGTTTTAATTAATAATGTCTGTATTCAACATCATTTTTCTTTTTTTTTAAATATTGTCAAACTAAAAAGTAAAATATCACCAATAATTCTTTTATTTGCAGAAAATAAATGATTCTGCAATTATGTACATAATTTCTGAATGAATTGCACGTCAAGTTTCCTTTAAAAAATGTTATTAGTAACTTCCCGATTAAAATATTCACCAATAAATTACGTAAGTTTTTTTAAATATCGTCTATAATAGAAACCGTCACATTTAATGAGCTTCCGGAATATTCCAGGTATATACCGGAAAGTGCCAAAATTGTAATTTTTTTATCGTTTGTCACTGGAAAATTAATTTTTGAAAAGGTTATTGAATGATAGGAAATTAATCGCTTTTATTATAAATTTAATATGAAATTGAACACAAAGCCGTTTATATATTGCATGTGGAATATAATAACATAAAAATTAAATTATTGTGTAATTAAAGATATAGGACGGGAAAATATTTGTTTATAAAGTCTATAAAAACTTTTTTTCTAAACAATAAATTTATATTTTAAGTTGTTCTCTGGGATATTTCTATCGCATGTTGGACTGTGTATCTCCAACGTTTCGGCAGATACCCTTCTGTCGTCTTCAGGGTAGCACTAACCAATTGAGAAAAATATATATATATATAAATATATGTATATATATAATCGAAAAACCAAATTACCCGAAGGTGTAGGTTATTACTTTGTCTATTTTCTATTTTCATATATAAACTTTGCCCACTGTTTTTTATCACTTGTCAACTTCAGCGCTTCTTTCCATGTTTTGCCCCTTTTCTCTAATATTGCTGCTATCTCCCCGTTCCACGTTTTCTTAGGTCTGCCCCTGCTCCTCCTTCCGGTTATCCTCACTTCCCATACATTTTTCGCTTGTCTGCTGTTGCTCATCCTGTTTAGATGTCCAAACCATCTTAGTTGCTGGTTTTCAATCTTGCCCAATATTGGTTCTACTTCAAGTTCTTCTCTTATAATTTCATTCCTTATCCGATCTTTGCGTGTGACCCCTTTTACTTTCCTTAGGTATTTCATGTCCATTGCTTGTATTCTGCTCTTCACTCTGATTGTCGTCACCCAGCTCTCGCTGCCGTATGTTAATATTGGTCTGAACACTGCTCTATATATTGCCATCTTTGTTTTGCGACTGATCTCCTTGTTGCTCAGAAACCACCCAGAAAGTGAGAAGTACACTCCTGCCGCGCTGGATATTCTTTCATTTACTTCCTGTTCCATGTCACCATGCCTTTCTATTTGGACTCCCAAGTATTTGAATATATTCACTTGTTCTATTTTTTGTTCTTGAAATTCTATATTAATTTCTTCGTTATCCTGGCCGATGACTAGTACTTTTGTTTTATTTGCGTTTATTTTCATGTTCCTTTTGGATAACTCCTCATGTCATATTGTGATGTTCTTCTTGAGGTCTTTTCCGCTTGGTGCACATAGCATTATATCGTCGGCAAAAGCGCAATTCGAAATTGTAACTGGACTCAGTCGTTTGTATCCTACGGTTACTTTCTTAGTTTTGTCATTTGTGGCTTTAATTACGTCGTCCATCACTGTTATGAATAGCAGAGGGCTAAGGACACCACCCTGTCTCAAGCCATCTTGGATCTCGAACTCCTCGGACTCCATGTTATTCTTCCTGACGTACCTGGTGTTTTTATCATACAGGCTTTTTATTGCTGCTCTTAAATGCTCCTGGATGCCTCTTTCTTTTAAATTGTTCCAGACCATGTTTTTCGGTATTCGGTCGAAGGCCTTCTCAATATCTATGAATGCCATGTATATTGGTTCGTTTTTTTTCCCTAGCTTTCTCTATTAATTGTTTAATTGTGAAGATGTGATCTTGTACACTTCCGCCCTTCCTGAACCCACTCTGGGTTTCTTCCAGCTGCCTTTCTATTTCTGGTCTTAGTTTTTTTCTCCAGGGCACTTTCGTATATTTTAGAAAAATATATATACTTGCAAATATATTCACATATGAGTTTGGCAACAACCCTTCTCTGAGCTACCCTGAAGGCGACAGACTACCTGCCGAAACATCGGCGGTGTAAAATACAATAAAAAATAAATGATGAAAATAGTCTAAACACCAACTGCAATTACAATCCATAGTCAACAACCACATGTTTTGAGAAAAAAATTAGAAATATATAAATAATAATAATATGAGTTCGATTTCCACTGATTTATTCATAAGTTGGGAATTGTTTTGCCAACACATTGGCATTGTCAGATATGAGGTTACAATTAAAGATATACTGAAATATGTACAAATTTAAAGTAATAGTATTGTTTGTCAAAAAGTTATAGTAACAGTAACTAAATTTAACCAAGTAATGTATTTGTATCAATTCGATTGTTTCATAAATTTCATGAATTTCTGGAAAACCTAGAATATTTAATATCCAGTATTGTCAATATGTATAATATCAAAGTTTTTGTTATAATACTAAACAAATGAAATAAAATTTCGACATTCATTTCGAACATATATAATTAAAAAACAGTCAATAATGGGTATTCGATGGACACGATAAAAAGCACTTTAACAAAACAACTAGAGTCAAAAACACTCTCCTTAATTTACCCCAAAACAATAACCATACTTTCTAATTACAATTTTATCACATACTTGGGAAACATTTCAAATAAAATAGGGACTGTTATTAAGAAAGCGAATAATGAATCAATCTCTTTCAAAACGAATAACTCAATACTAAGGACTCTTAACAATAAGAGAGACAAAACAAACAAAAAATTGAACTCAGGACTTTATAAGTTAACATGTGAAGATTGTGATAAAGTTTATATCGGACAGACGGGGAGGACTTTTGAAGCCAGAATGAAAGAATATGAAAGAAGCTATAATGATAAGAAAACAGATTCGACCTTTACTAGCCACTGTCTGGAATTGAATCATAAATTTAATAAACAATTTGAAATTTTACATATTCAAGCAAAAATTAAAAAAATTAACTTACTGGAAAATCTAGAAATAAATAAATTTAGTAAAATAGGTATAATATTAAACGATCATTTGGACCTAAATAGCTCCCCCCTACTAAATTTAAAACTGTAATTGATTACCCCTACCTAACAACAATAATTCTGTCATCTATTATCTGTATTTATAAGTGCATTGTAACAGAAATTGAATTTGTATATTTTCATCACCTGATGAAGTCACAGTGTGGTGAAACATATTGCAGTGATCTTGAATAAATAATAATATGTAAATAAATAAGTATAATCAAGATCACTTCAAGATTTTATTTAAATTAATTTTTACTTTATTCATTTTTACCATAATGTGTATATAAATATTCACTATATCAATAATTTACGAAAACTTTATTTTTATTTAAGTAAAACAATAAAAGAATCTTAGTAAAATTTTTATAAAGTCATAATATTAAGTTACGCATTGAATGTTACGTTTCAATTATGAGAAGGTGTTTCTCGCCCGAAGAATACTGACACCGGCGAAGATCGACCGTGTGGCCGGTGAAAAACAACATTATTCGTCAGATGCACGTATGAGTCATAAAGGTATAGACGAATTTATATTCACATGTTTGTTTACCTTTTTCAAGGATTATTAATACGCTGTTTCCCCAAGTGACCGATAAGAGCAGCACCGTCGATATACAATTTTGGAGGTGGATTCGTGTATGCCGAAAGTTGCCGTATGTTTTTATAAAGAAAATTAGGCATAAAAGAGCGGACGGATAAAATTTCCAAAGATAGCTTGGTGCGAACCGCTATCTTCAAATAGTCCTAAAGTAGGTGACAAACCACTTCCTCCTCTTTTAAAAAGGATTACTCTTAAATCCGGACTTAGAATAATTTTTGAGATTTTCGACACTTATAAAATTTTTAACAAGATTCAACACTTGTAATATTTTTATTTTAACATGCAACGTGTATCACATTGAGATTTTTAGTTATACTTGAATAATTATTTATGTATGAGATAATTTTATTTATGAATTCGGATTTTGAATTTATTTAATTTCATTTATTTTTCTTTTTCCTAGAGTGTTTTGTTTTGCATGTAGGGGTACTATGCCATATATTATGACAAAACTTTTCTAGTAATTGTAATGATAACTTTGGATAGCATAATCATTTCATTTTTGTATAATTCACTTTTCTTTTAAATTTATTTATCCTTCAAAAGGGATTTGAAATTAATAATTTTCTTTTATGTGTATATAGGATTTATATAAGTGAACCAGTTTGAAATTTATTATGGATGAATTTGAAATCATGTACGAAGAGTTAAGGTGATTAGATAGTATTTGTTATAAATGTGTGTATAGTGGCGTACAAAATTCTTTGTTTGTAGTGGTGTTTTTGTATTGGAATTTCACGAGAAAGGTAAAGTTTATTTTTAATGTATATATTATTTCTTTTATATGTGTATCAAGTATATTTTTGTTGTATTTGGGTGTTCAATATTAACGTGTTGAATAATATATCAGGAATGTGTGAAATGAATTATGTCGTTATCTAATTCATAGCATGGAGTCCTGGTGAATTTGAAAGACACGAATTGGTCTTGGTGGTACTGCGTTTGGGAGCGAGAAAAGGCACCAGGCAGAACTAATCAGGGCTGAGTTAGTCTATTGAATATGCAAAAACATTATTTTATTTCTATAAATTTCATTTATATATATATTCCTTAAGGAGTGAGCACATTGTGATGTATGTTCGGGTTGCGTCCGACGAGTTGAAAAAGACATACTCGTAGGGTGGAACTTTGGGATACTCATCTGTGTGAATTTGCTATCTGGTGGTACTGTGTTGGGAGCGAGAAAAGGCGCCGGACAGGACTAATTAGGGCAAAGCCATATCCTTAATGTTTATATTTTGTTAGCAAATAGTAGATCGCGCAAAATTTTTGGTTATTTATATTCCAGTACAATTCATCATGTGTAATTTATTTTATTTTTGATTGTTTACATGTATCTATAACAAATATAATTCATAATGGTCACGTTCACATTTTTCTTTAGACATAGGTTTTTCACGACATTATGACTTCATTTATTTTTATTTCTTATAATATTTTATTGATTATGGTGTATCAATTTGAATAAAGATTGAATTATTGATTCTTTGTATGTAAATATTTGTATATTAAAATTTCTGAATTCGTTTAAATTTATTTTTAATAAATTAGATATTAAGATTTATTTGGCATTTTATTTTCTTTACCTGACCTGGAGATAATTAAAGAGCAGGAGAATCGTTTGGAGAATCTACTTATATTTTCTGCCCCTGAGAGAATTATTTATTTTAAACTGAGCTAGTTGTATGTAAAAGTTTTGCTTAACCTACTTTTCAGCAGAAAATTCATCGTATCTTAGTCTAGCATAAGGCCTAGCACTAAGATGCGTGCTCGACTCTCAATTACACATTGATTAAATAAATTAAATTTATTTCATTTATATATAAATTTGCAAGAGTCACAGCATATATATGGCACCCAACGTAGTGGAGCAAAACTTTGCATTTACATTTCAAATATATTTACAATTTATTAGCAATTTCACATTTCCATATTATTCATATGATGCCCAATGTTCATGGTGTAAAAATTTGCCGTTCCATATCATATATATGGCGACCAACGTAGTGGGGCAAGACTCTTACATTTTTATGCTGATTAGATAAAAACTTAATTGATTATTTAATATTCAAATAGCTGTGTAATTAGAGGGAGGTATTTTCACCTTTAAGTGCATTTGAATAATTAATAAGTATAATTCACAAGTAAATTTTGTCAAGTTTTGATTTATTTTTCTCCACAAATAAGTCTCTTTAAGTGCCAGGACAGATAAAGTAAATATGTCTGAGAATAAAGGTGAGGGTGAAAATCCTGAAAGTGGTACAGATACCAAATATTTATTTGAAACGTACAGGGAACCACAAGGTATTTCCTCTGTGACGGATTCAGAAAAGACTCTACCTCTTGATGAGGATGAGGGTATAACTGAAAATGTAAAAATTGAAACGAAAGAAATGCCAGGTGGAGACAGATTCGATTTCCTATTTGAAAAACTTTTCTGTAAGTTGGAATGTGACAAGATAGAGATAAATAAAAAGTTAGATGAGAATAAAATAGAAATGAAAATTGAAATGAATAAGAAGTTTGATGAAAAGTTTAAAGAAAATAAAGAAGAGATGTATAGAAATAAAATAGAGATACAAGCCGTAGTAAAGTCGATGAATGAGAAGATTGACGAAAGAATTAAAGCCTGTAGAATGGAGATGTCTGCAATGAATGAGAAATTAAAAGAAAATGTGAAACAAAGCACAACACAGATTAATGAAAGAATAGAAGCAGGCGAAAAGAAGTGTAAGAATAGCAGTGAATTCTTAATAGATGAAATGAACCAGAGAGCTAGGGTAACAAATGAAAATTTTAAACAGATGGAAGAAAAAATTGGGGACAAGTTGAAAAAATACAATTCTTGGAACTGAATTTAACAAGCAAGTTTGAGGACTGTAGAATCAAATATGGAACATGCACAGATTCACTTTTAAAATTACAGGATATGACATTAAATTGTCAAGATACGATTAAGAATTTAAAAACAAGAGTTGAACAAGGTACAATCACACCTGGTGTTGTACCGCAACAGATATCTATTGGTACAGAAAACATACCAAAATTTTCTGGGTACAATAAAGACAACCCAATGGCATTTCTTAAAACCATTAAGACATATATTCGTGGTATTAATGATGATATGTCAAAGTTACATTTCATGAGAGGGTGTCTTAGAGATTATGCATTACTATGGTACGATATGGTAATTGATGAGGTACAGACGTACGAAGAATTAGAGAATATGTTTATCAGACAGTACTGGGGACAAACTCAGCAAAGGCGCATCAGACATGACCTTACCTTTGGAAAATATCGTTCCATCACGTCTAGGGAGAATTATGTTATTCGGAAATATTCTTTCTTGAAGCACATACAACCTGTGATCCAGGAGTGTGACATTGTTACACAATTAGCTAATCATTTCGAGCATGAGGTAGTACAAGCAGTTGCTTTACAGGGTATAGACACCGTTGAGCAACTCTTGGAATTGGTAAAGCGTCTGGACGACGTGGAAGATAGGAGTGTGTCTCAAAATAGAAATGGGTATAAAGCAGGTAACAATGGTTACCAATATAATACTCAGCAAAGGTATAATGGTAATTACCATAATAACCAACAAAGATAAAATGGTAATCGGTTTCAGAATAATAGTTACCAGAGAGGAAAAGTGGAAAATGGTAACAATAAGAATATGAGTAATAATAGTAGTAGTAATGATAATAATAATAATTGGAGACAGGAGGGTCATGTAGGAAGGAAATATGGAAAAAATGTAACAGAAGATACCCGAGGATTTAATAACGTAATGATAGAAAGTAAAGAAGATAAAACAGAAGCCGTAACAAGAGATGCGTCAAGAGGAGCAATAAAGAAGGACCTGGATTTTTGGTAGGTCTAACCAAAGGGAAGAAAAAGAAGAAACAACGTAACAAGAAAAATTTTATAGATTTAAGTAATATAACCACTGAATTTCCACTGGTAGATGTTAAAGTAGGGGATGTATATGGTGTAGCTGTAATAGATAGTGAATTAGAATTGTCACTTTTAGATGGGGGATTATTTGATAAAAGGTTTGAAAAATTAGGTTTTTACAAGCAAGATAATGTATTTTGTATAAATATAGAGATGGGTGATGTAGAACTTGTAACACAATTTATTGTTACACCAAGATTAAAATATTGCTGCGTACTTGGGATGGATTTTTTGAGTCTATATACATCGAAATTGGAAAGGGAAAATAGAACCCTTCACAATAGTAAAGTAAACATGTCTTGGGACAAAGGCGCTCAAGATGATAAAATATTAGTTAATAATTCAATCATTGATAATTTTGATAGGGACCTCACTTTAAAAATAAATAATGATAGTTTGATTGACAAGGATAAAGGTTCACACCATGTGGATGATCTTCAAAGGGAAGAGTCCATGTTTGCCACGGGTGACATAAATAATAAATGTACACACCATGTGGAGGGTCTTCAAAAGAAAGACGCCACGAAATATATGGGTGACATAATAAATAAATGTTCACACCGGGAAATAAATATGGGTGACAAAAATTTGATTTGCAACAAACAGATTAATAATGATAATGTGAGTGATCCTTTGACAAAAGATGTTAAATTATTTAATGGTAATGTAGATTTAGCAGTAGACTATGATAATTGTTTTAAAACAGAAACGACTCATCCATCTTCCCATAAGCAGAAATTAAGTGTTCAATTTAAAATTAAAAGTTTGTTAAAAGATGAAATTATTGAAAATTTAGTATATAACTTAATGAACCCCATCACAGTAGTAATTAAGAAATATTTAGATTATTTAGAAAACACTAAGAATAATAAATTAAGTTTATGTTTATTTCAATCAATAAAACAACAGCTACAACTCCCCAAATTATTAGAAACATTATTGTCAATAAGTACCGATGCAAAGTGGTTTGTAAACGTTAATTCTCTTTGGTTGGTACAGCTATATAAATGTTTCATGAAATTATATCCAATAGTGGTAAATTTATTAGTGAATTTAAATAAAATTGTTCATAAGGAACAAAATATTTTACATTATGGGTATGTAAAGCCCGTACAGCACATATTGAACTCACATGATGAAAATGTGTCACATCATGTGAATGATAAAATGATTTTAGGAATGAGTGTGAAATCTAAATGGATTCATGAGAGAATAGAGGCTTTGGATGCAGTTGAAAAGTACCCACAGCCCAGATATTTAAAAATGTTAAGAAGTTTTCCCAAAATAGTGGACTACGATTGCCACTTCATTTTAAGGGAACTCAATAATCAAATTATAATATTTGTGATACCAATGAAAGGTGTAAAATTTAAAGAATTTAAGTACACTTTTGTATATATAGTAATAAGTAGTTTCATTATTTTAAGTGTTTTAAATGTTATTTGTTTAAACTTTCTCGTCATGAAAGGAGTAAAGTTTAAAATAAACTCCAAGAGTTTTGCATATTTATTCCTGATTTGTATATAAATATAGAATGAGCATATTATAGGGAACTTTCATGTCTCTATGCTTTATATCAATAATATTGTAAATAATGTATAAGTATATTAACTGGTATTTATGGGAAATCTTGAATTTATACCATTGGCATTAGCGATTCTCGCTTATAAATCGCAGATATTCCCATAGGGATATTTATGCAGTGATCTTGAATAAATAATAATATGTAAATAAATAAGTATAATCAAGATCACTTCAAGATTTTATTTAAATTAATTTTTACTTTATTCATTTTTACCATAATGTGTATATAAATATTCACTATATCAATAATTTACGAAAACTTTATTTTTATTTAAGTAAAACAATAAAAGAATCTTAGTAAAATTTTTATAAAGTCATAATATTAAGTTACGCATTGAATGTTACGTTTCAATTATGAGAAGGTGTTTCTCGCCCGAAGAATACTGACACCGGCGAAGATCGACCGTGTGGCCGGTGAAAAACAACATTATTCGTCAGATGCACGTATGAGTCATAAAGGTATAGACGAATTTATATTCACATGTTTGTTTACCTTTTTCAAGGATTATTAATACGCTGTTTCCCCAAGTGACCGATAAGAGCAGCACCGTCGATATACAATTTTGGAGGTGGATTCGTGTATGCCGAAAGTTGCCGTATGTTTTTATAAAGAAAATTAGGCATAAAAGAGCGGACGGATAAAATTTCCAAAGATAGCTTGGTGCGAACCGCTATCTTCAAATAGTCCTAAAGTAGGTGACAAACCACTTCCTCCTCTTTTAAAAAGGATTACTCTTAAATCCGGACTTAGAATAATTTTTGAGATTTTCGACACTTATAAAATTTTTAACAAGATTCAACACTTGTAATATTTTTATTTTAACATGCAACGTGTATCACATTGAGATTTTTAGTTATACTTGAATAATTATTTATGTATGAGATAATTTTATTTATGAATTCGGATTTTGAATTTATTTAATTTCATTTATTTTTCTTTTTCCTAGAGTGTTTTGTTTTGCATGTAGGGGTACTATGCCATATATTATGACAAAACTTTTCTAGTAATTGTAATGATAACTTTGGATAGCATAATCATTTCATTTTTGTATAATTCACTTTTCTTTTAAATTTATTTATCCTTCAAAAGGGATTTGAAATTAATAATTTTCTTTTATGTGTATATAGGATTTATATAAGTGAACCAGTTTGAAATTTATTATGGATGAATTTGAAATCATGTACGAAGAGTTAAGGTGATTAGATAGTATTTGTTATAAATGTGTGTATAGTGGCGTACAAAATTCTTTGTTTGTAGTGGTGTTTTTGTATTGGAATTTCACGAGAAAGGTAAAGTTTATTTTTAATGTATATATTATTTCTTTTATATGTGTATCAAGTATATTTTTGTTGTATTTGGGTGTTCAATATTAACGTGTTGAATAATATATCAGGAATGTGTGAAATGAATTATGTCGTTATCTAATTCATAGCATGGAGTCCTGGTGAATTTGAAAGACACGAATTGGTCTTGGTGGTACTGCGTTTGGGAGCGAGAAAAGGCACCAGGCAGAACTAATCAGGGCTGAGTTAGTCTATTGAATATGCAAAAACATTATTTTATTTCTATAAATTTCATTTATATATATATTCCTTAAGGAGTGAGCACATTGTGATGTATGTTCGGGTTGCGTCCGACGAGTTGAAAAAGACATACTCGTAGGGTGGAACTTTGGGATACTCATCTGTGTGAATTTGCTATCTGGTGGTACTGTGTTGGGAGCGAGAAAAGGCGCCGGACAGGACTAATTAGGGCAAAGCCATATCCTTAATGTTTATATTTTGTTAGCAAATAGTAGATCGCGCAAAATTTTTGGTTATTTATATTCCAGTACAATTCATCATGTGTAATTTATTTTATTTTTGATTGTTTACATGTATCTATAACAAATATAATTCATAATGGTCACGTTCACATTTTTCTTTAGACATAGGTTTTTCACGACATTATGACTTCATTTATTTTTATTTCTTATAATATTTTATTGATTATGGTGTATCAATTTGAATAAAGATTGAATTATTGATTCTTTGTATGTAAATATTTGTATATTAAAATTTCTGAATTCGTTTAAATTTATTTTTAATAAATTAGATATTAAGATTTATTTGGCATTTTATTTTCTTTACCTGACCTGGAGATAATTAAAGAGCAGGAGAATCGTTTGGAGAATCTACTTATATTTTCTGCCCCTGAGAGAATTATTTATTTTAAACTGAGCTAGTTGTATGTAAAAGTTTTGCTTAACCTACTTTTCAGCAGAAAATTCATCGTATCTTAGTCTAGCATAAGGCCTAGCACTAAGATGCGTGCTCGACTCTCAATTACACATTGATTAAATAAATTAAATTTATTTCATTTATATATAAATTTGCAAGAGTCACAGCAATATGTAGTGTCTACATTAAATATTTTTGAAACTAAAATTTGCGTTTTTTACTTATTAATTATTAATTAAATAACTACGATCGTTTCGCTCTTCTAGAACTCCATCAGGTGGTGAAATTATAATACAAAATTTATACAAGTACTAACATTTAAGTACCTTATAACTGTGTGTAGAGGAAAGTTTTACAACGTTAATAAGATGAAGTGAAATTAACTCCCTTACGGGGGATTTAATCAACTAAATTTTAACAATTTAATAAATAATACCACAATAACTAAATAAAATTTTTAAATGTAATAATGCGAATTACTGAGCTCTAAATTTGATTGATCTTCTAAAATGAGGTTTATTTTATTTAATTTATAGATTTCTAAACTCTCTAACAGATGTAACTTGTAATATGTCAAACTTATTATTAAGTTCATGTTTGTGTTGAAGACAGTGGTTTGTGTATGTGGAGTGTGTCTTTTGTAACATATAACTGCTTTAGTGTTTTTTATGCGTATAAAAAAATTAAGTGTGGGAAATGTGTTTACAAAATTGCTCCAAATTTGATCTTAAATACTTTTACCTTTAAAAAATAAACTTTTCAATAAATGTGTTACTTCAGGAACGAATTTTGAAAACTTTTTAAGTAGAGATTACTTCTATTCTTTTAATAAATCTCTATAGAATGCATACTTTGCAAGAGCTACCCGCTAAAGTAAAAGTGATACTTCCGGTTTCAATTGTTAAATTTCATGTATACAAAAAATATTATAAATTCAGCTCTAAATACATTTGTACTCTAAATAAATATATACAGAATGCATAATTTACGACATATTTGCAAAAGTGGCTATTCTATAAGAGTATAAGTGGTACTTTAGTCCAAATTTTGAAATTTTTTTTATACAGAAGGAATTGAAAATTATGTTTTAAATACTTTTTTACTCGTAATGTACCTGCCTAGAATGCATGATTTGCGAGATTTTCGAAAAAAAAACTGATTTTCGATAAAAGTAAACGACCTAATTTTTTCAAATTCGGTTTTGAGTAAATTTGAATTCTTTATAAATTTGTTTAAACTTAGTAGTTGACGAAATATTAGTAGAATTTGATTTTTTCACTGAAGTAAATTGAAAGTTGACATCTGCGTAAATCTCAATGTCGAAAATTTTCATAACAATACGTATATATGAGGTATAGGCACCACACGACTTTCTTATACGTAAAAATATGCGTTTTTACAAATAAAGTTTCAAATACTTTTATATACTTAAATACAAAAAATATTCCAAATTTAGCTTTAAATACTTTTGTAGATCCTTCTGAAAAATCTTTATAGATTGCGGAACTTACGAGATATTTACAAAAAAGTTCTAGTCGATAAGATTAAAGGTGTTACTTAGGTCCGAATTTTGAAAACGTTTCTATTTATAAAGAGTATTCAAAATACTTTTATTTTTATAATGTACCTAGCCTACATAGTATGACTTACGGTTGAAATTTCAAAAAACTTTTTTGTAATTTTTTCCTCAAAATCACTTCTGGGTACATACGAATTCTCTATGAACTTATTTAAGCTTAATAGTTGAAGAGAGATTGGTAAAATTTGATTTTTGCATTAAAGAACTCGTAAACTACTACTTCAAGTCTTCCAATTTTCCAGAAAATCTAATCATTTCTCAAGAGGAAGATTATATCCCTAAATATAATGTTTGGTATTGATAGCTTTAGCCATTTGACTGCTATCGTGGCCACAGACAGAGACATTTTTTTATAAAAAAACCCTTCTTTGGTATCAGGGGACTTCAGAACGTCGACATTTACAAAAAGGTCGTGATCGAAGATTTTCGTTCACAATACATCCTTATACTACGTATAAGAAAGTAAAAGGATCTACCCGTTTTTTAGAAGATTTTTTACAGGCGCAATTTAACTTATAATCACCAAACTGTAAGCTCTTGACTATTTTATCTTTATTGTTTTGGATATGAATCTGGAGACGCACTAAATGAAATTAGTGTATCCGTTGGTCTTTGCATTTTTTGATTTATAAGGAAGTTTTACTTATTAATTAAACTAATTTTGTTGATTAAATTTGCACAATAAGATAGAATAATAGGATAGATGGATGTGTTTTCTTTTTTCTAAAAAAGCGACTAAAATCTTTTGCGTAACCGTTATTCTAGGCTGTGGTGTAAATTCTATCTAATTCTTGATGATAATTATCCTTCTTCGTTCGCTTTCTCAACTTATATTGAAAATCACAAACGAAAAATACAAAAACGGCTGAATAATTTGTAACAAACAACACATTCCGAAATCATTATAAAAATAATAATGATAAAACAAAGAACAAGTCTGGTGTTTTAAAAGTTAAATTACGATTGTTTTAAAGTGGTAGATCTTTTTTTACACGCATAAAAGAACACAAAATAAGTTATAAATGTAAAAGAAACAGACTTCATATACGCAAACCACTGCCTTGAACACAAACATAATTTTAATAATAAATTTGACATATTACACATACAGGACAAGAACAGGAAATTATATTGTTAGAGAGTTTAAATCAATTAGTGGTCATAATTCGCGGTTATTAAATTTATAAATTTAAAATAATTTTTCACGTTTACTAATGTTATTATATTTATCTAGTATTATATAATAAATTCATAAATAATTTAAATTCAGGAATTTAAATTATTTTTGAATTTATTATAAAATAAATGTAATGGTAATGGAATTGTTTTTATTTCATTTTATCAAGGTTCTCAACCTCCTCTGTACACTTAGTTATGAGGTAGGTACATAAATGTTTGAGTAATTGTATCAATTTTGTATTATATTTTATCACCTGATGAATCTCCAGTGAAGCGAAGTAGTCGTAGGGTTTTAAATATATATTGTTGAAAGCATTGTGTAAATTTTATTTTTATTGGAAGCATATTTTTCTTCCAAAAGCTAGTTAGAATCAGCAGAACCAGTCGCCTGTGTTCTGAATGAAAATAACTGTTAGAAAATCATTTTCTCAAATATTTTTCCGGTTTGTCTGTTATAAATCTCAGTACAAGTAATGAAGATCAGAATTTAAATTTTTGGGAATGTTATCGTTATGCTATTAAAATATTTTGCTTAATTATTATTGGTTCTAGACGCGTTGTACATAATAGTTTTCTTTAAACTATTGTGGTAGAATTACACATATATGTGATGTTTTAGATTTGATATTATTATATTTCTTTCATTATCATTTTTTTAATTCAGTTTAAGTCTTCATCCAAGATAATAAGAAAGGATGTCGAAACACAAAAAAGTTTGATTCTGCTTACTATACTATTCAAAGAAAAGCATACTTTCAATAAAAATATGAATGTTATACATATTGAAAATACAGGAATAAAATTATATCTTATATAATCTTCAGAAATTAATAAAAATATAAATTTTCGAGATTTAGTAAATGATCAAATTGATAGAAATAGATCACCTTTGCTAAATTTATCTATCTAATGTTTTTTTCTAAAAAGCAACATTGTTATTTTAAATCTGTACATGTAAACGAAACCTGATATTATAACGTTATTTATATATATGTATTTAATATGGATTTTTATCAAGTAAAGGCTAAGTAGACACAGTACAAACATATTTAACGTTTTTATTGAAAAAAGAATTAAAATCAGATGAAGACTAATAAGCTACTTTAAAGCTTAGTTCTTGATTAAAATTGTTCAAATTAATCACATTAAGTTTTTTTAATATTAATATATAATAAAACATACAGCAAATAAATATTAGCACAAGATAAATAAAAAATTTTAAAGATTTAAGTCAACTGGCAGGGAGCTATTGGACAAGAAAACTAAAGAAGATTTTAAATACATATTTACAATTCAAGCCATTATTAAGCTATTTTTAAAATTATATAACATTATTATTATTAAATTTATTTAGTCCTAAATAATGTGTCATTTAGATCGGAATTTGCTTCTGATAATTTCGAAGATTGATGTCATTGTATATTACGATTTCGTATCTTAAATTGTATTGGTTTAATAAATTATTCATAGAAATATATACAAATAGTGTTTAGCTCATTTTAATAACCCCCATTAAAAACCTTATCAATTTTTTTAAGTCCCGAAACTTACAACTACGGCTATATTCAAGAAACATTCTAAATTACAATATTATTATTAGCTTATTCTTTGTGGAAATTATTTTGCATCATATTTAGTGATATAAATCAAGTACTTTCTTTATGATCTTACACTAACCAATAAAATAACATAACAGAAAACTTCCTCATGTAGAATAATATTTACACAAGTTCACCTTATGAATAACTCTGTTAGAATATCTATACCAAGCAACAAGTTGTTCGTAAAGTTTTCTAAACTTGCCGTAAGCCGTAGTAGTGAATCGCGTGGAAATTCGCGAAGGTATACAAATGAATGGGTTACAAAATCTTTCTCAAGTGAAACAAAGGGTACACATACAACATAAAAAGAGGATAAAAGTGTTATCTTACGTTGTTTATTTCACAACTAGAAAGAAGTAAGAGATTTCAGTTCTTCCAAAATCCACGAACTAATCAACTTGCCCGGATTTTCTCTCGGGATGTTGTATGCGGTCGTTCAGCGTATTATATACCGACGCGTTCCACAAGTGAACTTGTCGAGTTGCCGACGCCGGAATCGCTGTCGTCGTCCTCGATAAAATACGTCACTTTTAGGGTGAGAAGGCGTACCTTTAGGTCCGTCTCGGAAACGCGGTTGATATGATCATAGGAGCGATACGCTCGCCCTTTTATAGGGTAGTACGGTCTCTCTATGTACTTGATGCGCAGTATAACATCAATTGTTTGTGTACTGTACATACATGTGTACCTAAATGTGGGTGTCGAAATCAGTTCTTAATCGTATATGTTTTGCATGTGTATATAACACATATCGAGGTACCAACTATTCAGTCCATCTCGATTTGTATTCAAAAAGAGAGTCTTTAGTTACGTAGTGGCTATTACTTAATATTTAATTTAAATTCAATTATCTTAAATATAGTTGTCGTATGCAAGCACTAGTACGATTGTAGATTTTTTAGATATTTGTTGGCCTGTCTAATCCAATTATTTGAAAATAGATTCCTCCAGTGAATAGATAATGGTTACAGCAATAATCCATTCCTGAAATTTGTTATTTTGTCAAAGAATAATGAATTATCGCGGGTACATAAAATATTAGAAAAAGAAAAATATTAGCTATAATCCGCTGTAGGGTAACCGTAGACACGTGTTTCTGACTAATTGGTCATTATGAGTACGGTGTAGCCAAGTAATAAGGTGGGATAACCTTGGAGATGTAAGCTAAACGGAAGACCATCAGGTGACAGACCACCATTTGTTGCTTCAGCTAGAAGCTAGAAGATCCTCGGTTTTGAGGACAACAACTAACGTCGCCACGAGGAAGACAATGTCAACCTGCGTGCCATCCAAGACACCTGGAATGTCCTGGGTCTCGGATGGCACGCAGGTTGACATTGTCTTCCTAAATGGAGGACATAAATAAAATGGAATTTGACAAATTGTATGATGAATTTAAGTAAGTTTTTGAAATGAATACATATTCATATTTGAACAATTGATGGTGTAAGACGTACTCTAAAAGTAGTATGTGAGAATATTTGCTTTTGGAGAGGCGTTGAGCATCATTAATTTAAGTAAATATTGTCTTGTTAAATTGGATTAAATTTCTTTGTAATAATGGGAAATCTTCCCAATGGTTTTGAGGGCACTGAAAGTACTATGTGCAAATATTTGCTTCCAGTGAATCATTAGGCATCATTAATGATCATTTTGGTCAGTCTTAATCAAAATTTTCAAATAGATAAATACGAATAGATAGAGATGTTTCTTGATGGGCAAGCGGCAAGCTATTAAATGTACTATGTGAATATTTGCATTTAGCGATTGGTATAGGTCATTTTCAAGACATTCTCGTTGCGAAGTTCTAGATCATCAAAGGCACTATGTGTGAATGTATGTCTTTGTTGAAATAAAAATTAACTTCGTATGGGAAAGATTATTTTTTTTTGAATCAATAAATATTGTTAGATTAAAAATAAAAATAGCAAGATTATATTTTTTACACATATCAGTATAAAAAGAAAGTTATATTTTTTTTATGTTTTTGTATTGTGAAAGAAAAATACTTGATGTAACCACATGATAATAATGTTTTTGTTACCATCATGCAAAAAGAGAATTATAATATTTTATGAAATTTAAACCTTATTTTTTTATTATTGACCTTATCCAAATATAAACTAAATAAGAGACACACCAGAGTAAAAGAAGGAAGATCACTGCTAGAACTCATAAGAATAAATGAAATGCAGTTAAGGAGGAGACATATAGTAAAAGATATAATAAATTTTTAATGCATTCTCAGCATTCATTAAATAAAAAATATTTATGCAATCTTTGTAGCGTTAAGGTTACAGCAATATATCTTGTTCTGACTAAGCTGAGAGATGAAGTGAGTTCTACAATATATAGGATGTTATATTTCGCTTGTTTTCACTCAGTGATGGTATAAATAGCATAATAGCATAGCATGCGGTTTATCAACAGGTATAATTCCCGTATCCAGGATCCAAAAGAAAATACTGCGTGTTTTGTCGAAAGTACTTACAAGAACTAGTTGTAGAGTCTCATTCAGGGAGCATAATATTATGACTCTACAGTGAGTCTATATTTGGCAGCTGCTGTTGTATGCTACAAATTAGACAATTAATTTAAAAATACGCAGATGTGGAAATTATAAAACTTAAAAATAACTAAAATGCAAATAACGGAGACTTATATCAATTACAAACACATAAGAATAATAATTATACACATTAAAAAAATGAAACACAAAGACAATCATAACAATGTATCGTTTAAAAAATGATTACAGAGTAATAACGCCTTTGAATTAGAAATTCCTTAGTTGTGACTTTGAATTTATTGTACGATATTGTCTTGAGATTATTTGGCAATTTATTAAAGAATTCAATAGCTAGATACCTGGCATTTCTTTTACTAAAGCTTATAGTCTATGTTTAGTAGTGTCCATTATGTAGCATTATGAGTGCAATAAATATTTTTAGTTTGGCCATTTGTCAAAATTCTTTGTAGCATATAACAGCAGATGTCAAATATAGACGCATGATAAGGTCATAATATTATGCTCCCTGAATGAATCTCTACAACTAGTTCTTGCAAGTACTTTCGACAAAACAGGCAGTACTTTTATTTGAATACTACATACGCGAACTATATCTGGTGATTATCCGCATGTTATGCTATTATGCTATATATACCATCACTAAGTAAAAACAAGCAAAATATAACATCTTTAATATTGTAGAACGCACTTAATTTCTCAGCTTAGAGCAACACATATGTTACTAATTTCTTTGCACAAAATTTTTATATGCTATATTCAATTACATCCTGGATCAACATAGTTAAATCCAAAAACTTAGAGCTATCCACCTGAGCGATAGTTGCCAGATGCACCCTAAATAGATGAGATTGATTTTAATCGCGTGATACTGTCTTAACTTCAATAAATAGTCTTGTCATTATTTACTACAAAAACAAAACAGTATAACAAATAAATTAATATATAGGTAATATTGTTTTGCTTGTTACATAACAATTACTAACTACAAATAAATAATTATAGTATATTTAAATTACGCTAACAAATATAATATTTACTCTTCGGAATTAGAGATGTAGATATCTATAACAATATTTTGATAGAATCGTCAAATTTACGAGTGTATTACCATAAATTCTTATAACCACATAGATATTAATTCAGTTTTATATGGTTGAGAGCTACTATACCGAATTTCCTTAAAATGACCTGTTTACATGTTCATAAAAAGATATTGCACACATGCTGGTAGTTGTCGAAGAGTACAAATTATCTTGCGCATTCAAAAATATATACAGACAACTAAATTACTTATATATACCTGCAATTTATTGTAAATATCTGAAAAGGTGTACTTAATCTAAAGTATATTTAGTCAGAATATTAGCATATTTTAACCAAAATTTTGTTTTGGTTATGTTCAGTTATCTAGTCCTGAAAATTTACACCTAAACTCAAATCAGCGGTAAAATATCATGCGTTTTCTCACTAATTCAGTGTGTAGGTTAACTAGGGAATAGCGATTTTATTTGTACGTATAAAGTTCAAATTGGGAGTGCAAGCATCGACTGGACAATATAAAAGTTAATATGCATCTTCAAATACACACACATAAACATGTACCTATGTATAAGACCGGTGGTGTGGGGAGATAGTGGGGAGATCGAGAGCGGGGTGGGGACAACACATTCGTTCCGTAACTTTAGAGCGTGAACGTACATACATTGTATCTGAGCAAACTCGCAAATATTAATACCGCTGAAGGAAATAGAGCGATTGATTTGGATGGCTTAAGAGAACAAATTCTTAACGCCATACAAATGATTACTCCTGAAATGCTATCGAATGTACGAAATGGGTTTTATAATCGTTTAGGGTACTGCTTGATGCAAGAGGGACAATGTTAATACATTATACATCAGTTACCAAAATATTATACAAAAGCCGTAATTCCTTAAAGCAAACGTCTACATACTAGCTTTCAACGTTTTGCACTAAAGCCTGGGTACCCCGGTGTCCCGATATGAACTCATCTGTACTCCCCTACTATCGTACCCCTCCATTTCATCTTTGCATGCACATGTGTGCGTGTCTGTATTTCCCTATATCTACTTTTATTTCAGTCAAACGGTATACTAAATTAGGTTCAGTAAGGGAAAGCCAATGTTTAGGAAACCAGTAATCGAGTCCATTCCCCGTCCAAAAGCATGAGAGAAGAAATAATCCTTAAATTAGTATGGCCATTCAGGACGTTTCTGTTCTTAGAATGACATGTTAAGAACTTGTATATGTAAATCGCATAGATTGTTATAGTTTTTTATACTCCCCGCATCGAAGTGATATTTCTAGAATCTAAAAATGGCAAAAAACACTGGCTCTTTGTGGCATTAAAAAAATAGATCTTAATAGGAATAAAACTTAGTTTATAACATACCGTATCCCTGATTTTTTTTAAATAAAAGTTAGGGAAACAGGAGTAATTGCTAAAAATTCTTCCAACAAATATCTAAGCGCCATCTATTTCACGACGTCTTAAACGACATTGGGGCACAATCTTTCCGCACTTGGTCCGTAATAGTTATATACGAACTAATATGAGGGAAGACTATGTTTCCGCATAAACGATTTGTAAAGTATGAGCGACTAAAAGGAGCGAGTGCCTTTATTTGCGCAAATACGTGGAAGATATTTTCACAAGTGGTTTGTACAATATTTTTTGTATAGTGAATTCAATCATGGTCGTAGTTCCGTCGCCGACGAATTCCGTGAAGATCGTCCAAAATCGGTTGTTGTGCCACAAAACATCGATGCAGTGCGTGAACTGATAATGCAAGATCGTCATGTGACATATTGTGAGATAGAGGCATCCTTGCACATTAGTTCCACTTCAATACATTCGATTTTGCATAAACACTTAGTTGTAAAAGAAATTGTTCTCGTGGGATACCTCATAATTTATCAATCGCTCAAAAAAGGGCACGCGTAAAGTGGTGTAAGGAAATGATGAAGAAGTTCAACGGTGGTGCTTCAAAAGACGTATATAAAATCGTGACAGGTGACGAATCATGGATATATGCTTATGAGCCGGAAACAAAACAGCAATCGACCGTGTGGGTATTCCAAGACGAGCTAACTCCAACAAAAGTTGTTCGTGGAAGAAGCACAGCGAAGCAAATGGTCGCCTGTTTCTTCGGCCGAATGGGTCATGTGGCCAGTGTTCCGCTTGAGCAACGTAGAACTGTCAATTCCGAGTGGTACATGACCATTTGTTTACCGGAAGTTTTCGGAGAAATTCGTTAAACAGACCCCCGATGACGAATCACTCTACATCATGACAATGCGAGCTCTCACACATCTCGTCAAACAAGTGAATTTTTGAGCAGTCAAAACATCGAATTGATGACTCATCCTCCATACAGTCCTGACTTGGCACCCAATAAATTCTTCTTGTTCCCGAATATTAAAGGTAAACTGCGTGGTCAACGATTTACGAGCGTCGAAGAAGCATTTAAAGCGTTCAAAAACCATGTTTTAAAGGTGTCTCAAGACGAATGGAAAAACTGCTATGACAAATGGTTTGAACGAATGCAAAAGTGTGTTGATCATCAAGGGGAATATTTCGAAAAACAATAAAGCCATTTTCATTTAAAAATGTTTGTTATTATTTGCTATTCCCGAAATATAAATAGTAGCTCTCGTACGCATTTATTCTTCCATTTATAGTGAATTCATCGCGTTTTTGGTTTAATTAAAATTAACTGTCAATTCCGCTTAAGCGTTTGCCAAGTAGATGGTGCTCACAGATTTGTTGGAAGAATTTTTAGAAATTACTGTTTTCCTAACATTTTATACAGGAAAATCCAGAGAGGGGTGTATATACTTTAACTTTCAATGATACCCCAATAGACTCCCCTCAAGGCATAGTCAATAGATTTGCGGATATGTTTTCATCTATTTATCATCCTAGTACCCCATTTTGTGTGGAAGATTCGGAATCCAACCACTTACCGTTTACTTTGCATGGTACCTCTGAGGATGAATTGCTTAGAATTATGTCCGCATTACCAGATGATTTCAGTGCTGGTGATGACCAGATCCCTAGCAAATTGGTGCGTCAAGCAGGATCCTCCTTATCAAAGCCGCTGGCGCTTATTATAAACCTTTCCATCAAGACGTCGGAATTTCCTGGCCGTTGGCGAAGAACAAGAATCTCTCCCATCTTTCAAAAAGATGACAATACCAAAGGGGAGAATTACAGACCGATTTCGATCATTTGCAACTTTGCGAAAGTATTCGAAAGTGTACTTTATTCGTGCATATATTTTAATACTAAATCATTGATTTCTCAACACGAACATGGATTCGTGCGGGGGCGTTCGACAGTTACTAACTTGACTGCGCTAACACAATTTACCTGCCGAGAGTTGGACAATTCAGGCTAGGTGGATGTGATTTATACGGATTTCAGCAAAGCATTTGATACGATAGATCATGGATTCTTAATGAACAAACTATATGCACTGGAATTAACGCCGAATTTGCTCAAGCTTATCCATTCCTATCTCACTAGGAGACCTAATTACGTTTTTTATAATGGGTACAAGTCGCTGGAATTTTTTCCTTCATCTGGGGTGCCACAAGGCTCAAATCTCGGTCCTCTTTTATTCATATTGTACATAAACGACGTACTGATGCAATTAACGTGTCCGGTACTTGCTTATGCTGATGATTTGAAAATTTATAGTTCTATAAAATCCTGGAATGATGTGGTCCAACTCCAAAGTAATTTAAGTGTCTTGACTGACTGGTGTCGCAAATTCAATTTAAAGTTAAATATTGATAAATGTTGCTTCATATCTTACACACGTAAAGTAAACAATGTATCATCAGTATATATCCTAAACAGAAATAAATTGCCAAGAGTTAATGGTATTAAGGACCTTGGGGTTTACTTTGACACTCGGCTCAGCTTCTCTAACCATATAGACTCGATGTGTGCATCTGCGTCTAGAACGTTGGCTTTCATATTGCGTTGTTGCAAATTTTTTAATAATATTCAGTTGATGAAGACACTTTATTTCAGTCTAGTTGTGAGCAAATTGGAGTATGCATCTCAAGTATGGTCTCCTCAATATCTTTACTTACAATTTTCCGTTGAAAGAGTGCAGCGAAGATTCCTGAAATTTTGTCTTTTAAAAGTTCCGGTACTTATCCTCAGCGTGGCATAGATTATTCACAATTGTTAGACGCACATAATATGCAAGCCTTGAGTTACCGTCGTGAGATACATGGTGCACGATTTGTATGGAAACTATCCAGTGGACGAGTTGACTGCTCTTATTTGCTCTCATGTCTTGATTTCTTCATTCCTAGAATCTCCTCTCGTTTTACCCATACCTTCCTACTTCCCTTTTCTCGCACTAACCTTCTTAAAGGATCTCCGTTGGTGGTGATGTGCAGAGCCGCTAATCTTCACTATGGGGACATATTTTTTTGACATATTTTTTTTTCTTTTTTAATTTACTTAATTATATTGTTTTCATATTTATTATTACTCACAATTCTGTTGTATATTTGAGTTATTAGTATAAGTTATTGAGTAGTACGTTGTACATTATATGTATATTTAATACTGTCCTATAACTGGGTAAACCGTTGGACAAATAAAGCTATTATTATTATTATTATTATTATTATTATTATAAACTATACTTTATTACTACAAAGATCGATTTTTTCAAAATACCCCACAGAGCCAGTGTTTCTTGCAATCACTCGAGAAGCATTCGTTGCGAGTCGCCAGCTATGCATTTGCTGTCACTTTAAAAATGGTGAGTACAAAAATATATTTCCTTTTTTTATTGAGGTAACCCAGCGATGATTGTAATCTAAGCTATGCATAATTCTAAACAACCGTTTTTTGATAGTTAAATACATGGCACAGGTCAACAGTGTTACAAAAAAACTACATCCAAATATTAGGTTTCAACGTCCGCTCATTCATTCAGTCCCGCTTATATTTTGAACATTTTTCACTATATAGGACGTCAATATCTATTTCAGAGTAATTACATCCATTAATACCCATGTGATCAGGATAACAATGAGGACCTGAGAATATAGAAAGTGTTTTATTGTGATTAATTACTTAATTATCGGCACTTAATTAATTTTCAATTCCCTGCGACACTTCGGCGTACTCATGAGTGAGCCTGTAGTGAAGATTGTATCGTCAGCATAGTTCACAGTATGCGATGTTAACTGTTGATATTTATTTTAATAATATTACAAATATCATTACAATAAAATAAAGATAATAAGAAACCGAATTTCAACTAAAGGTAATGTTTGTAGTTTTAGAGCATAATATTTGTTTCCTATGTTTTAAATAGGACTGAAGTCAAGCGACAGCTGTTCGCCTAATTTCGTAACGTTTGAACTTTGTAATTAATCTTAAATATTTAATGCTATCAAAGGCTTTTTAGGTGTATAAAATACCACATGGAATCCTTTTGGTCTTGTATTTTAATTCCGTGGAGCACCTTTAAAATTACGCGCTAAAGATAAGTTATATAATTGGATTATACCGAATGAAGTTCACACATAATTTATTACTCAGGTATTGACACTTCACTGATTTTACGTTTATTTTGCGTACTTCAGGACGTGATTTTTGGTTTAATTTCGTCTAATATAAAAATATTCAACTAAAAATACTTCGATGTTTAGTACACTAAACCTTTTCATTTATTCTTTACCGATGGATCTCGGATCATTTAATTCTTACCAAAAAGCAAGTAATTTTCAACGCACTCTAGAAATAGGAAACGGATTATCCAATATGTAGTAATTAAGTAAGATGAATTGTTTCGGAAATACATAACTACAATTTTGCATTTTTAAGTTAAAATTGGAAAGATTTTTATATTTGTAGGTGACACTAAAAGAAATTTTGTAAATTTTAATGGAAGAATTGTGGAGGTCAAGAAGCAGCATTTTTGGCTAATATAACGATAAGTCTAATATTAGTTTAATACTACTCTAGAGAAGTTGCCAGAGGAAAAGTGGTTTCAATATATGTCAGAATTCTCAATTTGTTCGTTTAGCTAGACTTATATCAGTTGGAAGAATAAAAATATATTACTCTTACTAAAATGTTGTAATTATTATCTGTAAGGCACTTAGATAAAGCGGAAAGTCTAAGTAATTCCTCAATGTCTTAACTGGTAGGCTAGAGCAAACCTGTCTCCTTTTTTTCTTACCAGTTTCTTTCACTGGTAAGAAAAAAAGTAAATGAGGTAATGGTGCCAACAACTTGTTATTATATCCAATAGCCGATTTGATAGCAAACAATCTCTCTTCGCGCATTTGTTGTCTAGATCGCCGTAATGTGGTCATATCCTCATGCTTCTGCTACATCTGTAATATATGGACTCAGCAAGACTAACTTATTTTGCAAGTATCAAATGCAGCTACTATTTTGGGTGATGATGTTACGTGTTTCATAGAAACTTTATTTTTTTGGTTGTGCTGGGAGATGCTCTCCTCGAAAGACCTCTTCTTGGAATTCAACACTGTTTGTCGTTGCTACTGGATTCCACAATCCCACTTAATGGAGAATAGGAAAGTCTTTCCATTAATCCGGATTTTTCTTGAACACTAACTAACCTTCACCCGATCAGATAGTTTTTCAGCTCCCTCTATAATCTATTTATATAGAGAGGAAAAGTGGTAATCGACCCCCATGGATATAGCCATGTTATCATTTTGTTCCGTGGTTAACTAAAACCTCTGTTTCATCTATTTTATATCTATATCTATAAGACTCTACTTCTGATCTAATGATCAACCCTCGAATTTGTTCACTTTATTTTGAAAAAGAGCTTTTAACTGACTTTTGAAGTGCCATCCACTCTTCATGCAGATTCTCAAGTTCCTCGATACAATGGATATCTATCTCTACTTGTCGGAATGCGAAACTTGTTCCTGAGAATAACCAGTTGTTTAATAGCTGAATCGTTGATACGTTCAAAGTACGAACTAAAGACGACGACTTAATGCCACTACACATTTCAATAACAGCAACAATTTCACAAGAATCAAATTAAACTAATTAATTAATATTTCAGGATATATAGCTTCCTCTATTAAAATACAAATTAAGTGCCGACTGTGAATAAAATTTTAAGTATTACATCCCATATATCTATATTTTATTAATGTTTGGCTTTTTGTGGAATAGACAAACATTATTTACAAATTTATTTTGTTTGTATGACAATTATAACCAACGTTAAAGGTAATTATACCAAATGTTAAAAGGTGTATGAATATTATTATTTATGACAGTCCTGAAATGGATTTTATCGCCAACCCTCAGTAAAGTGATGCGTTACCATAGCGTTTTACGGAGGTAAAGAAACACTTTATCGTACTGTACAATAATAGTAGATTGTTTAACAAGTAAAGAAAAGTGATGGTTTTCTAGCGAGTGAAAACAGATTGATTAACGAGCGTAGCGAGTGAATCAAGTTTTCACCGAGCTAGAAAACTCACTTTTTTTACGCGTTGAACACGTAATTTTTTCGTGTACTTCACGAGAATTATAATTTTAAAAATAAAAATTGTCATTTTCCTATTATCAAAGTAATCCGTGTCAAGGATTTGTTTACTTGGTGACAAAACATCACAAGTAAACAACTAATGTGTTGCTAACAAGAAAACTGTTGCTAACAAGAAAAGTTCCACTTTTCTTAATTATTTTGGGTTAAACAATATTATCAATTTCTATCAAGTACACGAAAAAGTACTTTACCTGCCGCTAATATCTGTCAGCGTAGCCATGACTGATGACTTTAAAAATAAATCGTTTGTCACTGTCATAAACTGTCATAAGTTATTATATCTTTATTTCTTAAATTAACAATTTTCACGGTTGGCGATAAAATTTTGTATGCACCACGTCAGTAAAGTACCTTTACCGAACTCGTCTGTTACTCGCCGCGCTCGTTTCACTCGCTTGGCTCGTAAATCAGAGTCGTTCGATAAAGTATCACTTTACTGACTTGTTACATAAATAACTATTGTAGGTTACGTTATTTAACCGATAAAGTTTGGCAACATCTCAAAATTGACATCACTTTAATTTATTGGCTAATGTGGGTTGCCAAAGCCGTTCAACCATAGTTAACTAAGCTTTACTTCACGCATGTTGTAAAAAGTCACTAGTAATATATGGCTCTAATCAATGCTACCACAGTAAAGTACACTGGAAAAATAAAATAAAATTATCTTACATTTGGTTCCTTAATTAAACCATTCTTAGAAAGCTGGTAAACGAGTCTAGCTAATTATGATATTCTAGTATATTTTTGCTCTGCTTGTCTTAATTACTCGATTTTGTAAATTGTATAACCTGCATCCGATAATTATATAATTCATCTCAAATTTTACCACAACATGTAGCATAATATAATATTTCTGTGACTTGCATTGCAGGACTGGACTTAAATGAATAAAATATAATTCGAAATTGAACACAGTTATAGTGATACTGTGCCCAATCTCGAATTACATTTGTTTAGTCACTTAATTCCAGTCCTGCAATGTGCCCCTGACTGCCGATCCCTAGTCATTAGATAAACGTAAAATAATATATATTGCATTACTTATTTATCGATTGGTACATGTAAATTCACATTAATCACATCTGCAATATAAGCAGCCATCGAAGGTCATAGAAACATCAATTTCAAATGTAAATATGAAATATAGAGTGGGGAATATAAAAGTTAACCATAAAAATGTACAATATTAAATATGAAATATAAATATAATATGTATAATGCTCTACAGATGGTTCCCAGTACTTAAATCAGCTGGCTTAATGACTATTGATTAGTCCGTCAATTACGGATAATCAGCTCTCAATATAAACACATTTGAAATAAATTCGATGTTGGTATACAATAAGTTTTTGGGTGGTCCCCGTATATGCGCTATTACTATTATTTATGTAGGCTCATTGAAACCTGATAACACTTTGTTTCTAAGTTCTAATTGCCGAATTGCTCTCAGCAAAGGCTTCTAACATCTGTCTGAAGAAACTTATATAGATATTGTTTAATATAAAAAAGTTGAAGTAAAATTCAATTCTAGTCTTTTCGTCCCACAATGTAAACGCAAACGAAACCTACTACTCGCAGTACCAATCTCTATATATTGAATTCCCAGCTGTGACGTTTCAACTCGACAGCGTCATGGTTAAAATAATAAAATATTTACATACAAACAAATGCTCTACAGTGCTGAAAAACTAAGAGCATACTAATTGAATGATTAAATGCCGTAAGTAGATACAGTTATTAAAATCATTTATATACTATATTATATTACATACATTAGATTTAATAAATTAAATCATTGTCTTTTCGAAGACACATTTCCTATTATTAGTTCTTGTATTTCAATAAATAAAGTTTATTAATATAAAGTATTTCTGCTCAAACGCCTCTTCTAGAGAGAAAAGATAAGACATCTAGAAACACACACAATAATTAAAAAAAATTAATTGCGGAGTCAACAAACGTAATGGATTGATCCAAAGAAACAAAATAATATTAATTCTTTACAGGAGAGCACTTTAAACCAGAACTACTCTTCAGCAGACCTGTTAGTTGGTCTTGTTACACCCGTCAGTCTCGTACCTGCAGCAACATGATGAGTGACTTAAACAACGCTGCCATCAAGAAGCATGACCCCAACCTGAGTGCTAATAAGTGTATGGGTTCCTCTTATAATAGCAGTACAAGTAGATATCATGCGTAAAGCTTTTAAAATACAGGTCTGGTAACCCTGTTGTTGCGTTTTCTGATATGACATGTACTTACTCAATTATGATGTGTGGGATTTTATTTGTAAAATATTTGGTACTATCGCACAAAAAATAAATTATAAATAATAGTACATATATATGTATATAGAATGGTGGGTTCTTGGGGAATCCAGCAATCATAAACAGGTTATATGTTAGTTCTTTATTTTTTCAGAATATATTTCTTGAATTTGGGTGTGTACTTCCTCAGGGCATCAACTATGGGTTTACATTAACAATAAATATGTGTGCTGATATATTACACGTTTTTAAATGTACTTACAATGTGAACTATTTCTGTGGACAATCTCACAAGATTTGAATATACATGCTTCTCCACCACTTAACTTACTAACATTAGTAGTTTCAGTAATGACTGTAACAACAATGTTCGCTAATTATAAATTAAGACGGAACACAACAAAAAGAAAAAAAATTGAATGTTTTTTTGTTTTTGTTGTGTAAAATGTGATAGATTTAATTAAACAGTGTTATTCAACTGTAATTAACAATTAATGATGTATTTGTAATTTCATAATATTTTGCTATTGAAAGGTGTTTATATTATCACAAACTGTACTAAACCACGGCGTCATTTTCAAATATCAAGCAAATGCTAAATATTGGTAAATGTGTTGTTAGAAGTTTATCGGAAACACCCTCCTCCACAGATATTAAAGAATTTGCGCATTGAATTTGCGAATTAACCCACATAATCTTGTTTTCACGGATATTTCAAACCAATTTGTTTACGCCAAAATGACAGGTCGAGCGCGATATGTAGTTAGGTCGCCTGTGTGTGCTAAATGGAGAACCTTAGATTTCCCTGAATAACGAATTATATGTTTAAAGGGAAATTTCCGCTAAATTATTATTACGTTTGAAGCTTTATTACTTATTACATGAATAAAACATGAGCTAATTGATGTTTCCTGCAGTTTCACGTATATATGTATGGGTAAGACTGGAGTAACGGGAAACAGAAAGTTGACGCATTATATAATTATTTGAAAATCTGAATGCGCAACGTGTCATTTAGAATGTTTTCCTTATTTGCCAAAGTAGAATACCTGAGAATACTAATTTATTGTGACGTGTATAAAGGAAAATTGTAGTAGTTATAGTACTAAATGTATTGCACTAGTATCTGCACATCAAAATGATGCCAAGATTTTTTTTTTTTAATTAAATTGAAATATTATTTCTAAACTAACTTTTACCTCATAAACACATTTAGATATGACGATTCAATCAATGTCATAATAGGAAAGCTAAAGAATAAAAGGCCCAATAAAACATTTAGGTTCAATGTACACTACAGACTGTGTGGCATTGGTCGATAAGGAAGGCATAGAGTTTCTTATAATACTAACTGACGCTCATTTTTAAACAGACAAGAAGGTGATTCAGAGGATGATATTCCAATGGTGTGTAAGCAAGAAATTGTAGAAATTGAACAAAATTGAACAGAATAAATAACTGATATTACTACAAAACATGAAAACGGATATGTAGGTTGCCAAAATATTGTCAAACAAAAACTCGAAGATCTAAAACGCGTTGAAATCTTTCAAAAATTATTTAATGACGACATAGTCAAGTTCGTAACTGAAGAATCGTAGAGATACGATGCTTAGCAAATAATCGCTTATGTATTGTATAAGATAATATTTGTTAACATTAATTGCTGTCTGGATTTCATCGTTTACCAAGAGAAAAACTATGCAGACAAAAATCTAAATAAACCTCTAATCAGAGGTAGTATATCTTGTAATAGGTGTTAAAATCGAATACATTTCCTCTTAGCAGATAACGAAGTCGTTGATAAAAGTGACAAAATGTACAAATTACGCCCGTTTATGAAAAAGTCAAGTTAGAAATTCGTACAACGCGGCATACTCCATTATTCCATGATTAGCTATATATCGACCAGGCTATGGAGAAATATTTCTGAACCACACCTCATATAATTCGTTTGAGGAAAGTCAGTTAGTTTTGGCTACAAGAAGATACCTAATATGGTGAAAAACAAACTAACCAGAAAGAAACGCGAGAAAAACTGTCTCTAGCATCAAAATCACTACAATTACTTTATCAGCTACCATCTCTTGAAAATGCTTACAAGTTTAGGTTAACGAGCGAACAATAAGAGACAATCGTAAAAAAAAATTATTTTTTGAATCAAAAGAAAATTAACACAGATGTTCTCGGCTGTTTCAACTATAAATACAATAAAACTACTTCTATTTAGATGGAACGACAATATTATCGTGACTTGAATGACAAATTCTGACAGTGCTTATCTACATTCAAAAGTCTAAGTCGATGGTTTAAGGAGAAGATGGAAAAGATTTACGGGCCTGAACTTCATTTGTTTGCCAATTATAATTCAGGGTGGCGTTGACTCGTTAGACCAAGCCGTGAACAATTATAGAGGCACGAAATAATAGTGGACAATTTGAACCGATATGCTAGATGTTGATGTTGTCAACGCCACAACGTTACATTTATTGTTACATGTATTGGGATACACACATACATCTAGTGTCATTATGTGTGCATGCCAACACATGCATATATGCACATACGTTTTGCGTATAAATGTATGTATATATACCTAAATAGTATTTATTGCTTAAGATTAGTTCTAGCATGTAAGTATTTAACACTTTTCATCTTGTATTTTTATTGGTGGTGGCTCTATTATACGGAATACAATCCCAACATGCAGGTTTCTCTTTTGCAGCGAATGCAACTAGAAGCCATCGCCTTTGGGTGGCAGATGTCGCTGTGATATACTTACGGACACGAAAAGCGACATAAGTTATGGTTTTAGTTTTAAAATAATTACTACACTAACAAGGCCTTAAAGGCCGAAACACGGAGTCTGTTCGTTGAATGTCGGTAATGACACTAGATGTACGTGTGTATCCCAGCACATACATATTATATGCATATACGTTTTGCGTATAAATGTACATATGGAGCATAGTAATTCAACAGTGTGTCAAATAATTATCAGATGTATATAGATAGTCTAAAGTCTGAGCTTTTCTCATCGCAGCAAATTGGTCTTTTAACCTCCTTCTCTACTACAAGCACGTCTGATTTTAAAAATAGAAATTAAAAAAACCTAAAATATATGAGAATACATCTTTCTTTATATTTCTTGTGTTAATTTCAATTGTAATATATGTATATAGCGACTGTATATAAATCACTATTTAAGTTGATTCCATTCTTTGTATCATCATTTAAATATTTATAAACTTGTCATTTGTTAATAAAGACATTAAGATTATTATTATTATTATAAGGTTGAAGAAATTGTCGTGGGTAAGAAAACCATTTCACTGAAAGGAAGTCTAACTCCTTCCTATGTGTTAGGGGTAATAATCTCCACCGGCAATAAAAATTTATTTAGCTGGGTGTCGGTACTTAGCTGTTTGAAATGCAAACCAACTGTGCTTCCTTGTTAATATCGTGAGTCCAAGTAAGAAAGACTTTACACTCGTTATACATAATTTACTCTAGAAGGCTTCGAACGTTCTTGGCATGCTAACAAGCGTAAGAACTCATGGCCAAACAATACCACAGTAAAAAATTTGATAAATGATGTCGTGGAGCTCATCTCTTGAGATTTTCACAATATGTTTCAGATGCCCACACTGTTTTACAAATAACCGCGTTTTTCTTTCATAGCATACGTGTGAGAGAGGGGGGGGGAGAGAAGGCGAGAAATAATGCAAAATAAGAGGTTATATACGTATAATGAATTATGTAGCTGCAACCTCGTATGTGTGTGAGTACAGACAAATATTAAATTTTTCATAGTAGAAATACTTTACAAATATATTTGTGGCAAAGAATGCCATTTATTTAGTGTTTTTATACAATATGTTATTATATCTGAGTCCGTGGGACACACTAAATGAATTTAGTGCAACGAATTGTATAAGATAACGTGAGAGAGATACATTATTATAAATGTCAGCTTCCATTTAGCAGGAAGTAATCTATTTGTGTCCGTTCCACGACATATAAGAATAGGTATTACTAATATTAAATAGGCAGGGAAAAACAGATTGTAAATATTGTCGTGCCAAACCATGGACTATTAATCCGAATAGGCGAAAAAGTAAACGCTTGTGATACTAGCATAGAAAGAGGACATGAAATATATAATGACAAGACTTAGTTCTCGTATAGATATACACACAGCTTCAAGCATTGTAGAAATTATTTTATAATTAAACTTACTTAAGACGTTAAAGAAATGCTCAAACGGTGTGGGTCCAGATAAAACAAGCTAATATGCTGGTTTAGAGCGCCACCCCACTTTATTAAAATTAGCTCTTCTGAAAGTTTACATAAAAATGATCAAATTAGGACCATTTAAATGTAGCCAAGAACCAGTAAAACTAAAGGTTTTCCAAGCAATAAAGGTATTCTTGAAACCCTAACTTAATTGTGTTTCAAAATTACAAAGCAAAACAAAACGGTATCAGCCTTATCACATAATCAAAGATTTTGTAATTAAAAATCAAATTTAAAAAACCAAAGTCATACATGTGTTAATTAAAACTGTAATCCAAACTTGATCAAAATACGAATATTCAAAATTAAACAAAATTCTATATAAACAAAATTAATAATGAAATATATATTAATTATTAAACGATAAAACAATCTTCGTATCGTCGAAGATCTGTACAGAATTTATATTTTGCGAGATGTTTGAAAAAAACAGCTTTTCGATTAGAGTTATCTAGAATTACTCCGAATTATAGAGGTGTTACAAATTTTGATTTTTTTTTATATATAAAAATTGTTATAATTCCATCTCTAAATAGATTTATACTTTGTATAAATTTAAATGTAATGGGTATTTTGCTAGTATTTTGCTAAAGACTACTTTTCGAAAAGATTAATAATGTTATTTCCAGTTCGAATTAATAACAATTTTTTTTTTATATTGTTAATAAATTTGCCTAGAATAGGTAATGCATTCTAAACTGATATTCTAGACTCTTTTACTTTCTTATACGTAGTATAAGGAAGTATTATGATGATGAAAATTTTCGACCTCGAGATTTTTGCAGATGTCCACGTTTTGAGGTCCCCTGATACCAAAAAAGTGGTTTTTAAAAAAATGTGTGTGTGTCTGTCTGTCTGTCTGTCTGTCTGTCTGTCTGTGTGTCTGTCTGTCTGCCTGTGACCACGATAGCGGCCAAACCGCTGTAGATATCAATTCCAAATTTTGTATTTACGTGTATAATCTCCCTCTTGAGATCTGATTAGTTTTTCAGTAAAATCGGTAGACCGGAAGTAGCAGTTTACTTCAGCGAAAAAATCGAATTTTGCGAATATTTCGTCAACTACTAAGTTTAAACAAATTTATAAAGAATTCATATATACTTAAAATTAAAATTGAGAATAATTTTATTTAGAAAGTTTTTCGAAATTCCTACCGGAAGTAGGTCTTTTACTCTTATCGAAAATCAGTTTTTTGCGAATATTTCGCAAGTCATGCTTTTTAGACAAGTACGTTACGGGTATAAAAGTGTTTAAAACATAATTTTCAATATCTTTTGTATAAAAAAAATTTCAAAATTCAGACCGGAAGTACCACTTTTACTCTTATCGAATAGCGATTTTTTGCAAATATGTCGTAAGTTATGCATTCTATATATATTTATCAAGAGTACAAAAGTATTTAGAACTGGATTTGCAATATTTTTTGTATATATCAAATTTCAAAATTCGGACCGGAAGTAGCACTTTTACTCTTAGCGAGGAGCACTTTTTTGATAATATCTTGCAAAGTATGCATTCTATAGCAATTTATTAAGCGAATGAAAGTACCTAGAATAGGATTTTGAATAAGTTTTGTATAAAAAAGTTTTAAAATTGTATAGTTTGAAACGCTCATACGTATAAGAAAGTCGTGTGGTGGCCACACCTCATTTTTCTATTACAGTAAGTAGCTTAATTCCGGAAAAAATTTAGAAAAACTTTTGCTACATTTTTCTTAGATTCACTACTGAGTACTTTTCTATTCTTTATGCTTCAATTTATTTGTAGATAACAGTAACGTTTTCACTTTCTATATTTTTTATTATACTTACTTATAAATGTTTTTTCCTGTCCAATCCAAAATCTAACTTGGCAAATATGTAAACTTATGGGCATTATACTATAACAAAACCATATTTAGTGGAGTTGTTTAAGCTTCTGTCATATTGACATCAATATGGCTGCTTGTAGCCATGCTTCAGTATTTTATTTTGTTAATACATCTGTCTAGAATAAGTTATGTATTCTAGAGCGATATTCTTAAACTATTTTTCTATCACAATTTAGAAAAACTTCTTTTACAAAGTTTGTTTAAAGTTTACTGCTGAATACTTTTCTATTCTTTAGAAATTTATCTCAACTAAGTAGAATACGAGATTTTTGCGATATTTCAATTTTTTGGGTGAGTAAACAACTAGAGATTTTTGTTTTTAAAATTTTACACTTTGAGCGCTGTCTTTCTAAAAATTATTTTCTATAAGCGAGTAAAAGAAAAAGTTTGTCATAATGGGACTGATCTATATGCTAGAAGCTCTAACCTCTAACATAAAATCTATGGAAACAGTATAAAAGATATAAATATTTGTAATTCAAATCAACACATAGTTTATACAGGGTGAGTTTTTTTGAATGTTTAGCATTGGGATCTCAGAAACTACTGGAGATAGAAAAACGCTTAAATGGGGAAAGATGCGCAGTTTTACGAGTTTGATTTAAAACTGCTTTTGTTTCTCCGATAACTTTCATGGCTTATTTGATATTCAAAGAAAACTATATTTTACGATTTTCTTTAAACATGCTTAGCATCATTAATAGTAATTTTAGAGAAAAAGTGTTCAGACAAAAGTTTTAGATAATTTTACGCCAAATAAAACTATGTAGCTAATATTTTTTTTTCGTTCACCATTATCGAGTTATGACACAAACTTGTGTTTTTTTAAATGGAAACCATAGTTGGTTTTGACATCATTAAAAAGCTTATTTTTTGCTGATTACCATGATATAAGGTTTGATAGGGTTATTTTAAAAAATAAAGAGGATATAGACATTTTTATGGTTTTTATGGAAAACAATTGAATTTCGAACTGATAAAATACAAACCAAACGAAAACTTATTTTGAAATCTTATGTAGTAATAAAATGAAAACTATAAGAACTTTTATTAAGGGCACACAACATTATTAATGTTCAAAGATACCTCCATTATTATTAATACACAAATTGCATCTCTTCACAACAGAATTTGTAGCATTGCGTACTTTACTCCTATCGATGTTATTAAAAGCAACTAAGACACCTTCTCTTAAATCGTCGATTGTTTCATATGTTCTTTTGTATACTGTGTCATTTAGTACACCCCACTAGAAAAAATCCAAAACTGATAATCAGGGGATCTAGCCGGCCATTCAATGTGTGCATTTCGTCCTATCCATTGATAAGGAAGTTCAAATTTAAATAATTTCTAACATTCAGTTGATTGTGCGGAGGCGCTCCGTCATGTTGAAACCATTGCAGCATTGCTCGGGTTCTTAAATTTAAATTATCTAACACTTCCTCGAAATCTTGTTGTAACAAATTAAGATAACGATTGCCAGTTAGTGATCCATCAAAAATAAAAGGAGGAAGAACAGTTGATCCTATAACACCACACTAAAAATTAAACCCAAATTTAATTTGTGGTCTCCTATGTTCAACGTGAGGATTTGTTTGAGACCATATGTGCTCATTGTGCCTTTTAAACATTCCACAATTTGTGAAACGAGATTCATCAGTCCATAATATTTTCATTGAAAAGTGTGGATCGTTTTGACACTGATCTTTAAACCATCTACAAAAAGCTATTCGTCTGATGTTATCACCTTCATGTAAAGTTTGTGATACTGATAATTTGTAGGGACGAAATGTATGCTTCTTGAACACTCTGACAATAGTGCGTTGAGAGGAGCCCATTTCTGTTGAAATTTGTCGGGTCGATGTAGATGGATTCTGAGCGACACATGCTAATATGTTTATTTATAGAAACATTAATAATGTTGTGTGCCCTTAATAAAAGTTCTTATAGTTTTCATTTTATTACTACATAAGATTTCAAAATAAGTTTTCGTTTGGTTTGTATTTTATCAGTTCGAAATTCAATTGTTTTCCATAAAAACCATAAAAATGTCTATATCCTCTTTATTTTTTAAAATAACCCTATCAAACCTTATATCATTGTAATCAGCAAAAAATAAGCTTTTTAATGATGTCAAAACCAACTATGGTTTCCATTTAAAAAAACACAAGTTTGTGTCATAACTCGATAATGGTGAACGAAAAAAAAATATTAGCTACATAGTTTTATTTGGCGTAAAATTATCTAAAACTTTTGTCTGAACACTTTTTCTCTAAAATTACTATTAATGATGCTAAGCATGTTTAAAGAAAATCGTAAAATATAGTTTTCTTTGAATATCAAATAAGCCATGAAAGTTATCGGAGAAACAAAAGCAGTTTTAAATCAAACTCGTAAAACTGCGCATCTTTCCCCGTTTAAGCGTTTTTCTATCTCCAGTAGTTTCTGAGATCCCAATGCTAAACATTCAAAAAAACTCACCCTGTATAGTAGATGTTTCAATTTACTTGTAGATAATAGAAAAGTTTTCATCCCTCTATATTACTTTCTTATACGTAGTATAAGGAAGTATTGTGATGATGAAAATTTTCGACCTCGAGATTTTTGCAGATGTCCACGTTTTGAAGTCCCCTGATACCGAAAAAGTGGTTTTTAAAAAATGTCTGTGTGTCTGTGTGTCTGTCTGTCTGTCTGTGTCTGTGTGTGACCACGATAGCGGCCAAACCGCTGTAGATATCAATTCCAAATTTTGTATTTACGTGTATAATCTCCCTCTTGAGATCTGATTAGTTTTTTAGTAAAATCGGTAGAACGGAAGTAGCAGTTTACTTCAGTGAAAAAATCGAATTTTGTGAATATTTCGTCAACTACTAAGTTTAAACAAATTTATAAAGAATTCATATATACTTAAAATTAAAATTGAGAATAATTTTATTTAAAAAGTTTTTCGAAATTCCTACCGGAAGTAGGTCTTTTACTCTTATCGAAAATCAGTTTTTTGCGAATATTTCGCAAGTCATGCTTTTTAGACAAGTACGTTACGGGTATAAAAGTATTTAAAACATAATTTTCAATATCTTTTGTATAAAAAAATTTCAAAATTCAGACCGGAAGTACCACTTTTAGTCTTATCGAATAGCGATTTTTTGCAAATATGTCGTAAGTTATGCATCCTATATATATTTATCAAGAGTACAAAAGTATTTAGAACTGGATTTGCAATATTTTTTGTATATATGAAATTTCAAAATTCGGACCGGAAGTAGCACTTTTACTCTTAGCGAGGAGCATTTTTTTGATAATATCTTGCAAAGTATGCATTCTATAGCTATTTATTAAGCAAATGAAAGTACCTAGAATTGGATTTTGAATAAGTTTTGTATAAAAAAATTCTTAAAATTGTATAGTTTGAAACGCTCATACGTATAAGAAAGTCGTGTGGTGGCCACACCTCATTTTTTTTATTATATTTAAAATCGTTTTTTCCTTTCCAATCATATTGACACCAATGTGGCAGCTTGTAGCCATGCTTCAAACGTTCCTATACGCAAGTATACTCATTGAGCTACTTAATAATAATATTTATGTTCTACAGTACCTTGAATTCAAATGACTGTGATTTACATTGACGTCATAAATAAAGGTATTTTCAGTTATTCTGTTTTTTTTTATATGTGTTTCTTAGAAAAGGTCCTGCTGTATTGCGGAAAAT
Source organism: Amphimallon solstitiale (assembly GCA_963170755.1). Taxonomy (NCBI): domain Eukaryota; kingdom Metazoa; phylum Arthropoda; class Insecta; order Coleoptera; family Scarabaeidae; genus Amphimallon; species Amphimallon solstitiale. Next base: position 117,959,610 of record OY720679.1, read on the forward strand.
TGGAGAAGCCGTGGTAATGCCAAAGTTATTAAATTATTTAAAATACGTAGCTAAGCTATATTTTTCACCCAAAGTAAATCTATTTGATTAAAACTTTAAGAATAAGATCAGAAATAGATATAGAAAATAATTGTAACAATGTTCATGTATCATAACAGCATAAAAATACATCAACAATATAATTGGAACATCGTCATCTATGCAGGTGCAATGAGCGGAATTTATTGCGCTTTCCCAGTGTAGGACTGCAAACTGTTGCTAATGCTTCATCTGAAATTAGAGCGAAATGTGTATAGTTCATTCGGAAATATAGTCAAATAATAATATAAAAAATGATTGTAATTTAAACAGATAGGAAGTATTACATTGTTTTATTACTTGGATATCAAAACGGAAATAATAATTTATGTAGATATACACGTGTGTCACAAAAGCTATCATATATGTACAATTCAATGAAAAAAAGGGAAATATCAGTAATACAAACTGTCCAAGAAAAAACGCAGGAGTAGCTATAATGAATGAGGCAACTAATTTAACAAAATATTTCCAATTTATTAATTATTTAATACTTACAAAGTAGAGATTGTTACACATTACATGTGGCTATGCATTAATCTTCTCCGAGATCTTCAACACTTGTTTCATCACCATCACTTAAATTAATTATAAATTTCTGATCCATACATGTCGAATACAATTTCTTCAGTCTTCCTGAGTGATAATCCATCCAACTTCCCGAAGAAGGTTTAACAAACATTCGCTAAATTTGGGATTTATATTGTTACGACGAACATTCTTCTTAGTTGACTCCAGATTAATTATATAGGATTAGTATGCAATAGTACGGCGGTAATCGCAAAACTTATATAATACTTCGGCTTCCCAATTTGAAAATTTCCTTGAGGATCCTTTATCAAATTACATTTTCTTGTTTGAACACCATATTTAACAATTTTGTAAATTGTTCCACAAGGTACTTCTGTTAACGTTGATGTTCTTTTTATAATATCTGACTCAGGTGTAGATTCGTCATTTTCCGATTTTAAGTTATTGTAAACATTCAGAACTAATTGCTTAGCCTGAATTCCTAAACAACTCTTACTTTTCTGTCTTTCTGGAAATTTATATTTTCTGTCGATAAATCATGTTCTTCATACTCGTCTGTATCCACATCTTGAACAGTTTTTGAAACACAAAATAGTAAAGAATACCTTCCCCTACAAAATATTCTTCGCAATTGGACACATATATTGTTCACCTTATATATACATTGATACCATATATAAGGATGGGTGTTTTCATGTATTACGGTAATGACACGTCAGTAATATTATTCAGGTTAATATATTTCTGGATTTTCACAAATTACATTACTATATACAGCAGACCGATTTTCATGTGGCCGGTTAGAAGTACCGCCCTCGAGATGCGCACGAAATTCATAGGTAGGGGCATTCAGTGTTTTACATCGTTTTAAGCGATAAACACCCTTACTTGACGCACGTACAAATTCTCCCACCGGCCACATGAAAATCGGTCTGCTGTATGTGTTAGTATATTATTCATGATAATCCTTCAATAAGTCTTCGAACCGTTAAACTGATTATTATTTAATTGTAAGTATATATAAATAACAATAACCTCCAACATTTTCTGTTACGGTCCTTTTATTTAATAGACGATCGGCCGCCTAGTTCCTAATCCGTGTGTAAACAGACCGCAATAAAGTATTTATTGAAATCCTTAGGCGTTTCTTATATTTTGAAAAGAACGGTATATATAAAATTGTATGTACTTGCGTATAGGTACATAAAAAATATTTTATACCATTTCATTTTCAATAGGTTCACAATTCGTTCTTATATCATAATCATCCACATACCTTTATAAAATATTGTTTCTATTTTCTGAAACTTCTGTAAGTTTTTTGCATTTAATAGAAATAATGAAATACTACCAGTTATATTATATCATATCGAAGATCCTCAATTGAAATGTTTTACAGTAACAGCTTGCGTTACTTTTAAAACCCAAGTAAGCGGAATAACGTTTGCAACAATTGATATCAATAATTTTATTTTTATCTCGTTTTTCAATGTCATTATTTTGACATCCTAGGCTTTAAAAAACATATACTAATACAGACAATTGATGGTAGTGAACTAGATCAGAACAATAATTTGTATGTCTACATACTATAGGCGACCATATTTGCAAGTAGAAGTCACTTAATTTGAACAATTCTATAGACATTTAAATTAATGATGAACATTCGTAGTAGTGCTATCAGAAAATTATTTTTTACTATACCATAAAAACTAATTGATATACAGCAAATTTTATGCTTAAAAAGGTACGACGTCTTTTCTCGATAATTTATTGAAATTATCACTGACCCATCACTTGTGGCTGATTTACTGAATACTTATTTTAGTGGCTCAGCCACGGGGCTGTGTTCTGATGCTGGAGCGGGGCATGTGAGTATCGGGCCAAATGCTATCGGTTGCTTTCTTGAACCGACTGATGCATTGGAAGTTGGAAGGATTATTAGGGAAATGTCTGCTAAGAAGTCTAGCGGTGTGGATGATATTCCATACTGTTTATTATCTTTGGTCATTGACCATATAGTGGAACCTTTGGTTTATTTAATCAACCTATCACTAGTCAACGGAATATTTCCGAACAGATTGAAAATCGCTAAGGTGATACCGTGTTTGAAGAAGGGTAAATCTAGTGGCGATGTTGCTAGCTACAGGCCTATATCTCTATTGCCAGCATTCAGTAAGATCTTCGAGAAAGTAATTAACTTGCGTCTGCAATCATTTTTGATCAAATGTAAAATAATTAATTCGGCCCAGTTTGGGTTCATATCTGGAAAATCCACGAAAGACGCTATGTATAATGTATTAGACTCTTTATATTGTGCGGTCGATAGTGATTGTTATGCGGTGGGAATGTTTTTTGATTTGACTAAAGCATTCGATTTGTTGGATCATGATATCCTGTTGTATAAAATGGAACGCTATGGCGTTAGGGGGGCGGCGCTCGACTTATTCAGATCTTATCTCAGTGGTAGATCTCACGTTACCGCAATTGTTGGCAGGGTGGGCGACACAATTAAGAGCAATGTTTCCAAATTGGCGTCTGTGGGTAGGGGCATACCGCAGGGATCCATTCTCGGCCCTACTCTTTTTTTAATTTATGTCAGTGACTTACAGAATCACATGAGCTATTGTACTATTACACAGTACGCGGACGACACTTCATGTGTAATAACAGCTAAATGTAAAGAGGAGCTCGTTGTGTTGGCATCGCGTGTGATTGCTGATATGCAGTCCTGGTCATTAAAAAACCGTCTCATTCTTAATGCAGATAAGACAAATATTGTCACCTTCTCCAAAACTAAAAATTTGGATTACAGTTTGTGTTTGAGCTTGGGGGGGCAAATCATTGACGGAGAGTGAGTCGTCCGTCTTTCTGGGTTTGACGGTGGACAGGTGTCTGCGTTGGGGTGAGCATTGCGTGGGTCTATCTAAAAAATTGAATCCCATGTTGTATGCTATTGGTATGCTGAGTAGGGTTGTCTCTTTGGAGAGCCTGAGATTATTCTATTATGGTTGTATCGAGTCACGTTTAAGATATGCGATCATTTTCTGGGGATCATCTACATACTTTAACGATATTTTCATTATTCAGAAACGTATGTTAAGAGCCATGAGGGGTGTTTCCTCACGTAGTAGTTGCAGACCTCTGTTCCGGGAAATGAATATAATGACGGTTGCCTCGTTATATATTTATGAATTGATTATCTTCTTGCTCAAAAATACAGATAAATACAAGCGCAATAATCAGATCTACAACACTATGGTGACGCGTCATAATAATGACTTTTCTGTCCCGCTACATCACTCCAAATTTTATGAAAGATCTCCGAGGTACATGGCGGTAAAGGTTTATAATGCATTGCCGGCTAATTTAAAATCGCTAAGCGGTACAAATCTCAGTGCATTTAAGAAGCAATTAAAACTTTATCTGTTGGAAGGAGCCTTCTACAGCATTAACGATTTTATAGTTTGACAAGTGTTATATATTGTACCTGATCTGTGTATTTTTTTTTTTAATGACAATGTCAATGTTCTTTTGAATTTATGACAATAAAGATATTATTATTATTATTATTATTATTATTATACCATCTTCTCGCTTTCAAAGGTAAGAAGCTTGTAAACATGCCCTAGTTATTGCCATGCCGACATATAGCGTGTATACAAGTAGACCTAATTAGTATGTTTGTACATCCTTTGAGTAAATAGAACATTGAGACAGAACGAGTTTCATATTGTGACACAGGGAACTAGATATTTCATAAAATAATGGAAAATCAGTATTGTTATATGTGAATTTAATGAGGAAATTCACACTCCTATAGAAATTTTATTTTTCCTATGCACTGCACAATTAGCTGATACATGAATTCCTCCCAGATTTTCACCATGCGCAACATAATTTCTAGTTCCTTTGTATTTGACGAACATCAAAATACTTGCTCTATTTATTCCATATTATGCGAGTCGTTGCCTAAATAGCCTAGAGTTTAGATCGACATGTTAAAAATATCTAGTATTAAAAGCAAATATTTTTTAATTAAAATAGATATAGTTGTGTCAGTAAATGTATACGGTGGATTTCAAGACGAATTCAAATTTAAAAAAACAACAATAATATCCCAGTCAGTGACATAATTTTTGCAAATTTAGATGAAAACAAATTGTAGTAATTTTGAAAACGTTTTGCTTGCCCCAATATTAATTAATTTATTTATGACATTCATATATTATCTCTTTGATGTACGAACTTTTTAGAAGAAACTGTTTTACAAAAAAAGTTTATTCTTGTGAAATGTAGTAAAAATTTATATTAATTAATAAAGAAAATTACTTAAAATCGAAAAAATGTTTTATTAATATTATAATTTCGGGTCTTTAGATCTTCTATAGCAGATGACAGATGATTGTATATCTTAACAACTTGTGTTACAACACTCCTATTTACTAACGCTTCAGTCGATTGGGGGGGGGGGGGAGGCACTCACGCCACGTTTGCTATAGTGGTGTGTGAGATGTTGTCCACTAAAAAGTTTATAGTATGTACCCATGCGCACTAATAGAATTAAAAACATCCGACTTCCCGATATGGATCACTGTGGTACGCCTCTGTCCATTGTCCACCTTCCTGAGCGCGCCATAATTACAACCCTCCACTCTCTGAGAACACTGAAACAAATACGACTTTCAAGTCAAGCGCAATTCCACTAATTCTAACAAATTTCATTTTTTTCAAATGTATATTGTAGTTGATACTATCAAACGCCTTGTTAAGATTTCATGATCAAAGTTTCCCTTTGCACTCCAGGATTTTGACCGGTTACTATCTCATTCATTGCTTGGTAGATCGTTCTGTTCATATCTCTTCTCCGCACGAAGCCATTCTATATGCTATTAAATGTGTTCGTGTTTAAGAGGAAACTATATATTCTCTCGTACATTATTCTTCTAAAAATCTTTGATATAGCAGATAGAATTGCTATAGATCTGTAATTGTCTATGTTTGATTTATCGGCTTTTTTGTGGGTAAATACGATCGTTGATTTTTTAACGCATCCGGAAATATTTCGGATTTCATGCAATTGCTGATCAGGAACAACAATCATATATTCTTTCTAATTATAAACCAATTTCTTTTATTTTCAGCTTCAGAATGAATGCAAGAATCTGGACATGAATAATTTAGCTTCGTCATCATTTTCTCTTTCGTTTTTCTATAAAGATTTTAGTATAAATATTTTATGAATTTTGTTCGTTGAACATGTTGGATCTAAAGAGCAAAAACATATCCCGATACTTAATGAAATTAATCACGATTTAATTTGAATCTTACGGAATCACAAACCATTTTTGGGAAAGAGAAGTAGGTCATCTCGGCACACCTCACTTTTAACCAGCGCAGCGAGAACAAGATCCAGTTAGTCATGGTAGATCATCACTTACTGCATGCATTTGGATTCCTGTTTAGTGTTGTCGATAGCGTTGGTAGTCATTTGTTCGACCTGGATAATGACTTCAAAGGTGGATTAGTCCTCTTTCAGACGATCTATTAAGTTTATCAGACGTTTGAACAGTTTTAAAACCCGTTTTTCAAAAAGGTATAAGAAAAAAATTTGCAAAATATTTTATAAAAAACGTTTTTCTCAAAATTCTTACTGGAAGTAGGCTTTTACTCTTATCGAAAAAAAAGTGTTTTGCAAATATCTCGCAAATTATGCGTTTTAGAGAGTTTATGAAGAGTAGAAATTCGAACCATAAGAAACACTTTACTTCACAGGTTTGTTAAGAAGATAAGTATTTGAAATTTAATTTGAAACAACTTTTATTTATAAATTCTAAACGTACACTTATTTAGGAAAGTCGTGTGGTGCGCACATTCATTTTTTGTGTTATTCTAGTTTATTTGCTCTCTATTATATATTACATTGTATTTTTTTTTCGTAACGCTGACCTCAATTTTATTCTCTTAAGTAATTGCTTTAGATATAATTACGTTTTGATATATTATTATCAATAATCAAGGAATTGTGTAGCATGTTGGCTTGGTTTGAACGAACCTGAAATTTCTATTTTGGGGTAACCTACAAGGTCTGTTCATAAAGTTATGGGCACGGATATATTGCCTCGAGTCTTTTGAATTCAGAGTTTAGTTTGGGTTTCGATGATAGCCTGATAGTTTGGGTTTTGATGATAGTCCGAGTTCATTTTTGTTTCCATCTCCTTATTTTCAAACCACCACTGGTGTGTTTGTTAATTTTATTGTTCTACAAATGAATAATTGATATTTTATTTTCTAATGCTTTCTGTTTCTTTATTTTCTTGGTGTTGAACCATAACATGATTGTTATTAATGTGTCAAGGACATAAAACTACAAGTACTTGAACTAGAGAATATATTTTTGACATCTTATGAATGTACAAAAATGTATTTTGTTTACAAGTTAACATTTAATATAATTAATATTGTAACTATATCCTGTTCATCGACATAGTAGATATTTATAGTTTTCTTCTTATTTTTTTAAGAACATTTATCAATTTATATTGTTTACATTAATATCTATATTTTTATTTGAGATAATGTCGTTCTTTCTGGCATATCCAATTTTATTAGCTTCATATAGTCTACTCGTCTTACAGACCCATCCATCATCAGTATCCTCTGTCTATTTTTTTTTAAACTTCTTTATTTTCGAATAGTGGTTCATTGTTAATGTTTAGGGCCCTTTTCACTACCAGTTTGAAGTCTGATTCTTTATTTTTATATTCAAATGTTATTTCTGGTTTGTCGTTTTTAGAAATAAAAGTTTATTCATTTTCTTATCATGTGTATTTTACTTCAATGACCTTTGTGTTTCTATTATTACCCAGGTATCATATATGATACTATGGTTTTAAATTTTCTACAGCGAGCACTACGTCGGTTTAAAGCTTGTTCTCGGGCATATCATATATGATATACTACTTGCTTATCATAGAAAATCGGAACGGCGTCGTAAAAATAATCGTAACCTCACTTTTGTTCAAATGTCTTTAGTGGACTAAACCTAAAACCATACTATACGCTGATGATACTTAGGTAATTGTAAGAACTATAAAAGATGCAGCATGTAATAAAATACTAACTACTGTTGAGGATTGTGGTTCATGGTTTGATAGAAAGAGGTTGAAGCTGAATACTGAAAAACCAATGTGTTGAATTTGGGCTATTTTATAAAGAATCCAATAAAAATTATTTATGGAGATCAACAGCTAAATATGGAACATATGGCAATTAAGTTCTTGGGATTGTGGATTGATCTTCAATTGAACTGGAAGAAGCATATTTATTGGTCACTTGGCGGCAAAGATAGCATCACTTAGTTGTGCATTACGCATCATAGCAGGATCTGTTAATCAGTCGGCAAGTCTATCTGCATATTTGCTTAAGACTTAGTTACGGCATCAGTTGTGTGGAACATCGGTTCATGCATCCAGGGTGTTCATCCTCCAGAAGTCGTGCCTACGTAGTGTCTCTGGTGTGAGAAAGATTATTCCTGCAAATACATTTTTAAGGGAGAAAAATACTTGCTTTGATGGCCTTATGTGTTCTTGAGTGTGTGAAGTTTGTGAAAGAAAGTAATTTCTCAAAAAGCAAGTGTTACGACATCATTACGAGACCAGGGGTGTGGTATGTTCACATCCAAATGGGGCCTCGACAAACAAAAAAAGTATTGTGGAAAAGAGTTATATCGCCCCAATAATAAGAGTGTATAATCACTTACATTTACAAATAAAATATTGTTTGCGATATTTATCAAAGAAGCTTTCTATAGCATAGATTAGATAGCATAGACCTTTATTATAGATTTTGACGCATATGAATGTGAATCTGATTTATTGCGTTATTTGCGTGAATGTACTTTTAGACAAATTCAACACTATGTATGTATTACTGAATAAATAGCTTCTATTATTCGTTATTATTATCCTTTTTAGAATTAACTTCCTTGTCTACCATTGCCTTTTATTTCTTTTTCTTCCCAAATTTTGAGAAATTCTCTCTGCTATCACTCCATAAATAACTTGACATGATTCTGCCATCAAGTACTGCATATTCGCGACTGAAGCAAATACTTTCCGTGTTAACCCGAAAGAGACATTACCACAGCCGTGAAATTATAATTCACGAGAGTGGCTTCGTGATTCACAACCCCATGTCAACGCGGCTTAAAAACGCATGGCTGTTTCATGTACAGTAGGTAATCTAAGTTTAAGTATTAATTCCTAATTTTCATTAACATTATAATGTTTTCGCGATAGAGCAACGCTTGTACCTATTAACTTCAAGGTTATAGCAACTGCTAAGTTTAAATCAATTAAAGACAAATAATTTGGTATATTGGACATCTTTGTATTGTGTTTTCAATTAAATTTGACATTTCTACTTAAATCCACGCCGGTTATTAATATGCCTAGGTACTCGTTCAGTTACTATAATATAGAAGTTTGCGGTGAACTATTTTCCCTTATAAAAATCATCGTTATAATTCATAACGTAGATTTTATTAAAAAAACTTACGGTATAACTATTTCTGGTACGCTATTTCTGAAAATAAGGGAGCCAATCAGAATTTAGATCCGTATGATATTCGTCCCTGTCAACAGCTGATTTCAGAGTATGTATACCGGGTGTAGAATGGATTTTCGTACATAGGGATTTTACATGCAAAACTAATAATTTGCGAATATTTCCTCCTCTAATTTTTTTATAGGAAAATGTTAAACACAAAAGTTGTAGACAAAAAAAATGTATCTAAATTCTTTGATATTTATTTTCTAACACCTTCTGGTCCTGCTAGACTTGAAGAAAAAGTATTAGGAATGAACCGATTAGTACTAGCCATGAATCCTGTCAGCAATAAATGTCACGTTTTGACAACCAAATAAGTTTGCTGATTCTTAAAATGAATTGCTATAGCCAAGAAGAGAAAGTCAACTTTATTAAATGGTACTACTCTGGATTGTCTTTTAGGGACATACAAGCAACTTTTGCTGGATTCAACCCGGAGCGACCAATTCTAAATTTGAACACCCTGAATAGAATTGTCAGGCACTTTGAGACCAACGGCACTGTTAATAAGAAATGTAAGTGCCAGAATGTAACAGCTGGTGCAAGTAGAGAGAAGGTAGATGCCGTTCTCTTGAGCGTTGTAGAGAACAAAAATGTCTCCTTAAGACAAATAGGTAATAATTTCGGGATTCATTTTACTACTGCTCAGAAAATTTTAAAGAGTCAAGATCCGCGGTTTCGGTCTTATAAATACGAAAAGCACCAAAAAATATTCGAGGAGGATAAAGAAAAAAGAATGCAGTTTTGTGAAATAATGATGGAGATGGCCAATGATGACCGAAACTTTTTATCTAGGATTTTATTCAGCGATGAGTGTCGATTTCAGTTAACTGGTGAACCAAATCAACAAAATTATCGCTACTGGAGCACACAAAATGAACATTTAATGTTGCAGACTCATACGCAATACCGGGGTAGTGTCAATGTTTGGGCTGGCATACTAGGTCCTCACATAATTGGACCGTTCTTTATTGCAGACCGCTTAACTGGTGCTGCGTATTTAATTTTTTTGCAAGAAGAAGTCGGGCCAGCTATCGACGAATTGGGAATTAATTACGAATTTTGGTACCAACATGATGGATGTCCGGCGCATTACCAGCGCGATGTTTTAGAGTACTTAAATCATGTATTCCCAAATCGCTGATAGGTCGAGGTGGAGAAATTAATTGGCCTCCAAGATCTCCGGATCTTTCGCCAAATGATTTTTTTCTGTGGGGCACATTGCATGATCGGCTATACAATGGAAGGACGTATCAAAATGTCGACGCTTTAAGAGCTGCAATACTTGCAGAATGTCGTCAAATATCACACTATCAACTGGCCGCAACTAGAAGAAATTTTTACGACAGATTGGGGTGCTGCTCAGCTGTCAACGGAGATTTGTTTGAGCATTTAATTTAGTTATTACTACAACTACCTTTATTACCACGTTCAATAAAATTTTAAAATCTCTTCAGCACGTTTTTTATTTTCTGCAAACGACTTAAAACCTATACTTAAAACAGACTTAAACGCCCCTACTAAAATTGTCACATTGTTGTGTTAAATGAATGAATTTTGTTACTTTTGTTGTCACATGTCACGGCTGTTGCTATTTTGTATCATTTCTTCAATTCTTTTTCCTTTAATGACCCGGAGGGTGATAGTAAGCAAAGAAGGAAAAAAATGGGACCTATTTTTAAAGCTCTATAATTTTTGTGTTTAACATTTTCCTATAAAAAGATTAGGGGAGGGAATATTCGCAAATTATTAGTTTTGCATGTAAAATCCCTATGTACGAAAATCCATTCTACACCCGGTATATGTATGTCAAAAAATCTAAAACATGCAAAATTATTCAATTATTATTTGATCCGGAATCCAACCAAACGTATCAAGTCGGGCTTGATCTAGAAGATGCTGCGCGAGCTAAATCTGGTAATAAAACCATAGTTTAATTTATTGTTTCTTTACATGTATATGTTGTAGATGCAGTGTTTGCAGAGTCGCTGCTATTTCATGCAAATTGCACTGATAACATAGCGACTATAGAAAATGCGGGATATGTTATAACAACGAATGATGAGACTTCTCAGTGTGAGTTTAGGATGGAACCTCCCCCCCCTCCAAAAGCAAGAAAGGAAACGATTTAGATTTAACGGTATCGAAAGGATCAAATGTATTAAGGAACTGTTTGCGATTTTAGCTGAGGATAATATAGAAACAGAAGAAGAATATTGTCTAAATTGCACCAAAATTTAATGTATGATAATACTGATAGATTTGGTGTTTGCAGTTTACGATTACTAAAAGAAAATATGTTAGAACATGTAACCAGATACCGAAAATATGATTCGAATGAGGCAACTGAATCTGGGAAAGAAAGAATGCAAACAGACTGGGGAGAGAGTATGAAAGAACTAATGCTTCTGTGAGAAAATTATATCAAAGTATCGGTTAGCAAACAAAAGAATCCTGTGGGTCGACCGCGGAAAGTGTCAGTTTCACAGGAACAGCAGAATGTGGAATTGGCAAAACAGATAAGGGATGCTGCGATGCAGACTTTATGCAACATTGGTAGTCCCAGGGACAAAGAAAACGTAGAGAACAATGAAGGAATGGTGGAAGATTCTTCAGACATTTCTGGCAGCAGTGTTAGATCAAAAACACCAATTTTTAAAACCCAGCATGCAGCATGTAGTGCTAAAAAGAAAACTCCCAAAGAGTCATGTGTTTTCTCCTCTTTGGCAGAAAAAGCTAAAATGGACAATGATCTTAAAAAAAAAAATTGAGGTGTGGCCACCACACGACTTTCTTATACGTATGAGCGTTTCAAACTATACAACTTTAAGAATTTTTTTATACAAAACTTATTCAAAATCCTATTCTAGGTACTTTCATTCGCTTAATAAATCGCTATAGAATGCATACTTTGCAAGATATTATCAAAAAAGTGCTCCTCGCTAAGAGTAAAAGTGCTACTTCCGGTCCGAATTTTGAAATTTCATATATACAAAAAATATTTCAAATCTAGTTCTAAATACTTTTGTACTCTTGATAAATATATATAGAATGCATAACTTACGACATATTTGCAAAAAATCGCTATTCGATAAGAGTAAAAGTGGTACTTCCCGTCTGAATTTTGAAATTTTTTTTATACAAAAGATATTGAAAATTATGTTTTAAATACTTTTATATCCATAACGTACTTGTCTAAAAAGCATGACTTGCGAAATATTCGCAAAAAACTGATTTTCGATAAGAGTAAAAGACCTACTTCCGGTAGGAATTTCGAAAAACTTTTTAAATAAAATTATTCTCGATATTAATTTTAAGTATATATGAATTCTTTATAAATTTGTTTAAACTTAGTAGTTGACGAAATATTCGCAAAATTCGATTTTTTCGCTGAAGTAAACTGCTACTCCCGGTCTACCGATTTTACTGAAAAACTAATCAGATCTCAAGAGGGAGATTATACACGTAAATACAAAATTTGGAATTGATATCTACAGCGGTTTGGCCGCTATCGTGGTCACACACACAGAGAGAGACAGACACACAGACACACAGACATACAGACACACAGACACACAGACATTTTTTAAAAACCACTTTTTCGGTATCAGGGGACTTCAAAACGTGGACATCTGCAAAAATCTCGAGGTCGAAAATTTTCATCATCACAATACTTCCTTATACTACGTATAAGAAAGTAAAAGAAATACAGTTAAATGAAAAAAAGCATTTAGATAAGATAAGATTACAAGAAGAAACTCTTGTTTATAAAAAGCAGAAATTAGAATTTGAAAAAGAAAAATGGAATTTAGAAGCTGAAAGAAATAACTCACTTTTACGTTTATTAGAAACTGTGGTTAAAAAGAACCAGTAACTTGGCAGCTTTTAAAAAGATTTGTTAACTGTTTTTATGTTGACTTTAATTTTAATTTTAGTGTACATGAAGATACATAAATACGAAGTATTATTCGACTTTTTTTTAATTTTTAGTGAGAACAGATTGTAATGTAGGAAATACTATACCAGAATATGTAGAATTTGTACTTATATATAAACGTTGTAATCCTTTTTTAAATAATTTTATTTATTCTGAATTTCTTAGTTTACATGGAGTTTTGCTAGATAAATAAATAAATAAATAAATAAATAAATAAATAAATAAATAAATAAATAAATAAATAAATAAATATGAAGTATTCTAATGATACTTTATTTTTCCACGGGACAACAAATTGTTATTGAAAATATTCTGTTAATGTAGGAGATTCTATACCAAAGTAAGTAGATGTTGTATTTTCATATAGACAAGTATGTGCATTTGTTTAAAGAGTTGCAACAATGTAATATTTTCCTATAGGGTGCACATACAGTTTTTGGTTTTTTTTTTAATCCACAAAAGCAAACTGTTGCAAAATCTTCCCAAAGCTCCATTCGACACATTGTCTAAGCATTTTTCGATTAAATTGTTTTTGCTGCTCTGACAATGTAGTGCTAGAATATGGTCGAATAAGTTGCTGCTTCAAGGGATACCCTTCATCACCATAGATACAATGTGGCGTACAATACAAATACAATTGTTCCAGAATTAGAGTATCTTTTAACATAAATGCATCATGTTTTCGACCTGGATATGGCAGGCTCATATGTATAATGATTCCATTTGGTAACGTAATTGCTTGAAATTTCATACAATGAAACCTTTTGTGACCACTATATACTTCTTTCTGGTTTCTTATTGGTCTGCATATTGCTCTAGCAGTACCATCAATGAAACCAATACAGTTGGCAAATGGAGCACCTTTTGCTTGTACAATTCGAGCTAATTCCATTTGGACAGTTGGGGTGAACCATTTATTTTCTGCTAAGTTGAGAATCAATCTTCCCCATTTCATGTAAATAATATCTATTATTGCATTTAGTAATTTGCTAATAGAAGAGTAAAGTTTTCCAAATTGATCTTGCAGTCCTTTTAATCGATTGGGATAGGCAAATCGTCTAAGTATAAGACATAGACCCACAATTCCTAAAAAATAATTCTTAATTTTGTTTTTACATAAAACAAATTTCAAACCATCTATAATATGTTGGTCAGTACTTTCAAATCTGTTTGGCAATTGCAGGGCTTCATAAAGACTTATAATATCATGCTTTTCAAAACGAAACGAAAATTGAAACTTATCCAATGGCAGTGAATGTATATTAAATTTCACTGTTGAATAAAGTCTTTTCTTTTCGTCAAGGACATTCATCACAGCATTGAATACAAGAAAATCTTCTACACTTTTATCTGTGTTACCTATACAGAATCAAACTAAACAAAGGTTCTGTCATATCGGCAACAACTCTACCCATAATACATAAAATTGTCGGAGGATGTCATTCATAACGTTAATTTAATTTTTATGATACCGCAAAGGGTTTTTCTTTCTTGTTGGTTACGTTATATTATAAGGCAAAATGGCCGTTTAACGTAAGGGAAAATGTGCGACCGCAAACTCACTAATAATATGTTCCAAATAACTTATAATCTTTTCTGTATATACCTATGTAGTATATATGTTATCAGTATAATATCTTGATGGTAATATAGCATCCTATGTATTTAACTCTTTTCATTTTCTTATAAATTTGTTATATCTTGATTCGGAAATATTATCTTTTCTCAAAATCTTAAAATAGTATTGTACATTAGTTTTCTTGAATTTTTCCCGTCTAGCAAGTGAAAGGTCAATGAAAGTCAAGGGGTGTAGCCCACTCCTAGATAGAAGCTTGTATATAGAAATCTCATCTCATAATTATTTGCACTGCCATCTTTACTCTTGCAAGCCACGAAGAGAGATATTTGGCAACGTTGCACGTAGGCTTATCATATCGTCAACAAGCGGTAACGCGGTAACGATACAGCGTGTAATACCTCCGAATTTTATTTAAAATAAAGTGAAACTTATTATAAAGGTTGAAGAAATATTTGCCGGTATTTTCTAGTGTTAAACGCGTGGTAAATGTTTCAAATAAATAATCGTTTAACGAATAGTAGTTTGTGTGTCAGACTGTCGGTGCATCATAACCTCAAATTGTTGGATACTTCCAAGCTTTAAAAAATCGGACAAAAACCTCAATAATTGTAAGTAGAACAAATAAATAATAAAACATTATTTTACTGTTTATAAACTTCAGATGCCTCGAAAATGCTGTGTACCTGCTTGTAAATCAAATTACGAATCTGCATTGAAAGCAGGTGAATCTCTGCAGTCAACATTTGGCTTTCCCCCTGATGAAGGACTCAGGACTTAGAGCAGAATGGCTTAAGGCAATACCAAGGAAGAACTGGGTCCCTACCAAGAACTCTTCAGTGTGTGCCAAACATTCTAATGAGACTGATATTGTCAAATATAATAAATATCTTCGGCAGGATGGAAGTTATACTCAGCTTTTGTTGTCAAATCCCAAATTGGTCAAAGGGGCTGTGCCATGCATTTTCCCGAATTTACCAAATTATTTGTCAGTGCAAACCAAACCAACGAGAGCAGGTCCAGATGAACGTAGGGAAAGAATTATTAACAGACATTTAGAGTCCGTTGAAAAGTATTTGAATGAAGACATCATTAGAAATTTTAATACTCTAATAACAAACCTTAGAGAAAAAGTTAAACTTAGTGAGTGGCAAGTGAAAATAAAAGGCAGAAAAATCAACCAATTGTCGAAATAAAGTCGTAGATAATGACATGCAAGAAAAATCTCATAAAAAAAGGAAATTAAATACTTTTAAAAAATAGGTGGATTCCTTTTTTCTAGCTGTGACGTCAATAATAATCCAGTAATTTAAATGTATTTTTTGTCTATGTATATTTTATATGTATTTAAAAGCTATGTTTATGTGAAATTTTGTTTTATTAAACCTTCCACCCCGTAATTTATGTTTCTCAGTCTCGTTGCGTACAGCCTGGTATCGGACCAGCCGGCAAAAGTCGGCCTACGCTTGCTTCTCAACTCGCTGTTGCCAAATTTCTCAGCACGGCTTGTACAGTAAAGATGGTAGTGATTATTTGTTAGTGTACGTAGAACTTAGTATACTTGTTAAATACGAATAATTACCACTGAACAAAAAATATTGATATAAATAATGTAGTTCAGCTTATTTACAAAAGTAAATCTTAAATAATCGAATTTCAAAAGTTGTTTGTGACTCGGATTAAAAACATTAAAATTTACGATTAACGTAAACGAAATCATCATACCAAAACGTACGGAGGACTTATTAATTCTAAAAATATTTTTATACCAGAAATAAATCATATTTTTAAGTGGGCGTCAGAGTTTCCTGCAAGAAATATACTCTTATACAATTCCATTTAACTTAGCTTGCGAGCGAAAATATTTGAGCTTTTAAGTCATCTAATTTTGCTTTCATATTTTATTAAATTTCCATTTACTTGAAACGATAAAAATCCATAAAATTACAACGTGTCGAATGCAAGGATGTGACGGATAACGTCCATAATTATCTCGTTAAATTATATAATTTCCAAATGCTTCAGATCTCTTCTATACTTTAACTTCCATTATAGTCGTAATTGTTCCACTTAAAATGTTTCATCTGAATCGCTATCTTTACAGCATTTTCGTTAATGGTCTCGTAAATTTGATACATAAATGATTCTAAAAGTTAAAAATCAAATGAGTTTAGGTAAAGGACGAAAGCGTTTGTTAACTTCGGTAAATTTATAAATATTTTACCGGAAGAAAAGCTTATTAAACTTTTAATTTTATCTAAGGTTTCCTAATTTATGGAGGTAATGATTGTGCTTACGCTACTGCTATCTACATATAAATTAGAAAAGCCTGATTTTTCGAGTTTATCGCTGGCAATATACAATAAAGAGAGATTTACTCGTTTAAAATTCATATAATGTAATTTAAGACAGTGTACAGGATGATATAAACATGTAGCAGCTTTTTTTTTTGAAGATTCAATGAAATTATCTTCAAATTTTTAGATTTAATGAAACTAATTTTCACATCTATTGGATTGTACTGAAAATATTATACAAAAGTTGTTCCAAATTAAGTCAAAAATTCTTTTTGTTGTCTTAATAAAATGAGTAATGTTTTACCTTTGGGTCAAACTTTGATTTCTTTTTGTATAAAAACGATTGCAAATACAGCTCTAAATGCTCTTATACTTTAATAAATCTTTATTGAATACATAATTTACAAGATATTTGCAAACGATTGCTATTTCAGACTATTCTATTCAAAACAAACAATTTCTTACAAAAACACAATACATATAAAACAATAAATATAAAACAGATAATAAATTAAGCTCAGTGGTGTACAAGTTGACATGACAAGACTGTAAAAAAGTGTATGTAGGACAGACAGGAAGGACCTTTGATACTAGAATGAAAGAACACGAAAGATGTTATAAGTTTGAGAAGACAGACTCAATTTTTGCGAATCACTGCTTAGAACAGAATCATAAATTCAATACCAATTTTACAACTTTACATGTTTTTAAAAAAAGTAAAAAATTAATATGCTAGAAAGATTAGAAATTAATAAATTTAATAAATTAGGTATAATATTAATTGACCAACTAGACATAAAAACTCCTCCTACTGAATTTAAAATTCAAATCAGTCCGTTCCCTCTCAAAATAAGAGTATTTTTGTATTGATATATATAGGAGCTAATATGTATTTTGAAACTTTATTTTCACCCACCTGATGAAGCCACAGTGTGGCGAAACATATGTCGTGTGTGAACATTATAATTTTTTGGAATGAAACAATTGTGTTTTATTATGTATACCTATATATATATGAATATATGATTTTTAAAGTTTTTTCTTTGCCGTGTATTTTTATAATTTAATTTTGCTTCTTAGTATTTTTCGGCATTTTTGAAAATTAAAACACTTATTTCATTATAAAATGTTTTATTATATTTGATGTTTCGACTCTTTTTTTCGAGCCTTTTTCAAAAAATATATGATGTTTTTATAATTTATAGTGGACATCACCAACGTTTAGATTGTTATAAATACTTTTTGTTAAAAACATTTAAAAAAAAACAGCACTTTTTCTTTCCAAATTTCAAAATTTCATCTCACTTATATCTGTGGTAATTGTTATTTTCATTCTTAATCTATCAAAATGTATATTGTGTACAACCTCACTTGTGTGTATTTATTTCATCTTTCGTGAAATTCATCGTAAAAGTAAATACAATTATCAGCGTTATTTTGTAAATACAACGTAACTAATGACAGATATAAAATTCGGACAAAATATAAAGAACTTCGTAATTTTACTCTAAATATGGTTAGACTTGAAAAAAAGAAATATTTGGATACTGCTTACAATTCTTCTAATCCTAAAAGATTATGGACCACGCTTCGGTCTCTTAATGTCAAGTCCTCCTCTGAGACTCTACTGCCCAACCATTTGGCTGATGTTCACAAAATTAACGATTTATTTGCGCCTTTTGTTCAATCTGTTAATGATAATTCCAATGATTTGATTGCTTACTATAATTCCTCCCATCATGGTTCTGGAGTCTCTTTTGGGTTTGCATTGGCATCAGTTGAGGAAATCCATACAATTCTTAATGGTATTAAGACTAATGCATATGGGTGTGATGATATTTCGGCAACCATGCTCAAATACTGCAGTCCTTTCATTGATCCTTACGTTACTCACATTATAAATTGTTGTATTGAGCGGTCCTATTTTCCTGCAATGTGGAAATCGGCCTTGGGATGCCCTTGCCTAAAAAAAAAAATCCTACGACCTTCTCTGACATTAGAATAATAAGTATATTGCCAGTTCTTTCTAAAATATTGGAGAGGGTTCTTTATAATCAGATATTCAATTTCTTTACTGCCAATAATTTTCTTTCCCATTATCAGGCTGGTTTCCGGAAGGGCTTTAGTACGGCCACGGCGTTGGCTTATGTGTTGAATGGAATAATGACGTCTATTGATAATGGATTGACTTCTGTGCTTATTCTTTTGGACTACTCGAGGGCATTTGACACGATTTGTCATCCGCTGCTTATTTCTAAGCTCAAATATTATGGATTTTGTGATGATGCGCTTGTTCTACCTCGATCTTACTTATCTGGAAGAACGCAGCGAGTCATGTATCGTGGTGATGTTTCAAATACTTCCGCTATTTTATCCGGTGTTCCTCAGGGTTCAATCCTGGGCCCGCTGCTTTTTATTATTTACACTAATGACATTTTATCATCTGTGGATCACTGTAACGTCCAAGCCTATGCAGATGACACACAGCTATTTCATTCATTTCCTCTTCATGAATACCAAATGGAGGCTGATAATATTAATGCAGACTTGTCTAAGGTGAACAAATTATCTCTTGAACATAATTTAATACTTAATTCGCAGAAGACTAATGTGTTAATTTTTGGCTCTAAATGTCATATTGAATTTTTAAAATCTAATTTGCGGTTACGTATCTCGAGTAATCTCTTACCTTTTTCCGATGTTGCGAAAGATCTTGGGTTATTAGTTGATACTCGACTTCGTTTCAGTGAACATGTTTCTTATTTGTTGGGGAAGTCCTATGGAGTTTTGAGAGTTTTGTATGCGAATAGACATATTTTAAATTCTTCTTTGAAGCGACGACTATGTGAATCCCTAGTGTTGTCTCAGCTTAGCTATTGTGATTTCATTTATGGTCCATGTTTGGTTGCGCGGGATGGGTTGCGAATTCAAAAGCTTCAGAACTCATGTTGCAGACTTATTTGTAATCTTAGGAAGTACGATCACATTTCAACCAGTATGAAATCTGTTGGGTGGTTAAATATGGAAAACCGACGTAAACTTCATCTGGCAAATTTTGTCCATGCGCTGCTTCAATCGACGTCTCCGACCGTCCCTCTCAGTGGCTTCTTGATTCCACGGCATTTCATCCATGTTCTCAATACGCGTTTCAAACATTTGCTCACAGTTCCGCGTCATCATACATCTCTTTTTCAGCGATCGTTCAGTTATTCCGCCGTTACGCTTTATAATAGTATACCGGATGATATTAAAAGCCTCTCTAGTTGCGCGGGGTTCAGTCGTGCCTTTACATCTTACCTTTTTTCTTTGCAGTAGCACAGTTTCACATGCTCTGATGTCCGAGTTGTTTTTTTTTCTGTATTTTTTTTGTTTTTTCTGTGTTTGTGCCGTCTATTACTTTAATTATTATGTTATGTTTATTTTGTATTAGTTGATGGACTCTGGTTGAGTATGAGTAGCTTTAGCTAGACTTCGCCAGTTTTCATCAATGGTTTACTTTCTCAAATAAAGGCAGATTATTATTATTATTATTATATTATTTTAATTAAAAATTCACATGTAACTACGACTTTTTTCGTTTTCAATTTAGAATCTATTAATAATAAGAGTTAATAAGTTATAATAAAATACTAAGTGTGGATAGAGAAAACATGGTATTATTAAAAAGCTTATAAAAAATACTGTACCTTAGAAGAAAAATATACAGGGTGTTCTATTTAAAAAAAGCGTAATGTTAATTTTGCTTTTGTTATTCCTGCAAATTCATTTATTTAAAAATAAATAAATTGATTATAGATTATTAAACGTGACGAAAGCGGAAAACTTCTTGACTATACAGATCTCAAAAATTTTTTCAGATTTCGTCTCGGAGTCTCCACAAAGTTGGACATGTTGAGACACAAAATTGCGAATAAAGCTACAACGGTAAGAGATGCTCCTACACATGTCTATATCCATGTCCTTCTTCTTAATAGTAGAAGCTAAATATGCCAAAATATATGGGGTGCTCGATTTAAAAAAATACAAGTTTGTATCGTCACGCATTTACGCATCACTCTGTATAGTTGAAAATAATTTTAGAATGTGTATTTAGGAGTGGCTACAACTTTTGTCTAAAACACTTTTCTTTAACTTTAATAATAAAGCCATAATCTTCCGTCCTCGCATGGTCTGGACAGCCTGTATATTCAGGGTGAGTCATCGCCGCGGGTAAGGCCGATTATGCCTTTATGAGTAAAGATATTTCGACGCGGTTTTTGTCATGTGATAGCTGTTTATGAGGAGCACATTTTAAAAATATCTTGTATTATACAGAGTGTTTCATAACTTGGTGGATTACCATAGTTATAGTTTTTTTAATGGAATACCTTATATATTATTACATTTTTGTTTTCCCCGTATAATTTTTACAAAAAGTAATAAGATAATATAGGCCTAAAGTCTAAAGTTTTCAACTTATTCCCATTTTTCTGAAAAATTCAATGTTTGTATAACATTATATTCCTCGAAAACAACGTATTAGATGGACACAATTTTTTTCAGTATTTTTCACAATTAGAGGTCCTAATAGAAGCATATTTTACTCCTAGTTTTTTTCAGTTACTAACTGCATGTGCAAAAAAGTGGATTAAACTTACATGATACGCTTTTGCACACAAATCATTTTTTTCAAATGGAACAGCCTATATATCAGTTCATTTTTGAATTGCTTATTAAATTTCACATCAAAAACATGTAAGACGTTAATACTTTAAAAGTGACTATTACTGAACTATTGTCGAGAGTACAAAAGTATTTAGAGTTGGATGGGAATATTTTTCGTACGAGTTCGCGACCTCCTTTTGTTTGAAAACCTATTACGAAAATTTTTTTAAAAAATATATCCAAATTGGTCCAGCCGTTCTCAAGTGATGCGCTTACCAACGAACAGCATTACATCATTATATCATTTTAAGCCCATAATATTCAGTTTATAATATATATACATGCTTTCGCAACAATTTATATCTTCCAAGCCTACATAAATATATACACATTAATATTGTAACATCATACAAAACTTGAGCTATTACTGTTACTTTAGTACGAGTTCGCGACCTCCTTTTGTTTGAGACCGGGACTATGGAAATGGAGCCTTAATATTTCACATCAAGTAATTTGATTAAGATGTTTTCTCTACTACTCGTCTTATTTGCATTTCAAATTTCCATGACCGAAACCGTTGCATACTTAATTTTGTAATCCTCTTCACAATTATTGTACTGCTTTAATTAAACACGAAAGTCCTTTGTTAAATGAGTATGAACACGTACTGCAGTTTTTATGTATGTATTGACAAAGTACAAGACTCATATACAGCAACATAATGACAATCCTTTTGCGTCAATAGAATATAGACACAAAAAGAGAAATCACCGTATTTGATATTGTTCGAAATGCACATGTATTGAAGTTTGAAATTCATTTTGTGAAATGTGCACCAGAAAATAATATTGGATTGCATGGGCGAATGAAGAGAATATGAGTTTATTTTATTTAAATGATGTTTAAACACATTAAACTTACATTAAAGATAAATTGCAGAAAAACATATATGTAATTCAATACTATACCGGATCGGAAGCTCGTCTGCATAACTATTGTCGCCTAAATTTATTAATTCCAACTAGAAACTTTGTTAATCCCCTTAAAAGTGTATGTTTAAAAAATGAAATGCAAATAACTTGTTAATATAAATTGTATTGCTATTTTTAATCCTGGTATACGATTCAAAATATTATTAGGTATTTAATGGTCTATACGAATAGACAGGGATATTCGTATATGTCCACTTGAAATTTAAATTAAATTTTTATTAAAATAATCGTTAATGATATCTTCAATTCACTGAAAGTAAACATTCACATATTGTACTTCCAATGCCTCCAATACCATTAACTTTTTCCCACTACTACAAAAAAAATAATTCTATTTAACGAGATAATATTTGTTTATATTAATAATGCTTAGCGCCTTGTTGAGAGTAAATATTCACACATAGTACACTCAGAGTACGTCTTACACCATTAACTATTAGTTGAATATTTATTTCAGAAACTTACTTAAATTCATCTTACAAATGGTTAAATTCCATCTGGTACATGTCCTCAATTTTAAAAAAATAAATCTCTTGATACAATACAACAATATAATTGTGAAATGCAAAAATATTAAATAGCAATTATCGAACTAAAATTAAACTTGAATACTAAATAAAAATTTATACATTGTAAAGTAATAAATGTGTTGATCGTAAGTGTATTAAAACTCCTACGCTTATCAACAATTTTACGCGTCTACCAAATTCAAAGTACAAGATTCATCTCCCTTCTCATCGTTTTTCGCGGTCTTTTATAACTTTTCCTTCTGAAACAAAAGACAACTATCCACTCACAGCGCCACGACTCCCACACTAACATTTATGTTGGCATTGTCTAGTTCATATTTATTTTCTATAAGTTTTCCCCGTCACACACACCTACTCCACTTTTTGATGGTTAATGAATACACAAATGTCGCCACTCACAAATTGTTTATTAAAAGTTTACGCACACTTGCGATTCTTCGTCCTCGGTAGGTATATTCTTCTTTTCTTAATGCAATCCCTCATTATGCTTGTAAGTGAACCTATTACCTCTCTCACTATTAGTTATATACCTCCTTTTTCCATTAATTAAAATTAATCGTATTTTCTTCTTGTAGATATCTTTGTTGGATATGATTGGAAATACATTGTACACCACTGGAATCCTCTTCGTTAGAACTGCATTACAAGGTATACAGACTTCCACAGCACCACCTCCATGCTCTATCCAGTCCCTTTCGGCTTTCAGTATGTTGATTTGCAAACAACTGTCAACAATGTTAATGTTATTTCTTCTTTGTAGGTTGTAAAAACCACACAGGATTTATTCTGCTATCTTTGATGCCCTTACATTTATGCATATAACATTTCAAAGATATGCTTCTACCTATATATCTAGTATATACATAAACTTAATAATGCATTGTCTCGGATAAAAAACACTTCTTGTATATATGCTTTAAAATGTTTTTAAATTTAAGTGTCAGGTATTTATTCTATAGCTAAATATAATCATAAAACTCTCCCATGAATTGAGATTGTTGTTTATGTGAGAGATCTATTTATTTTATTCAAATTGATGTTTTTCTCTCGGGCATGCCGAATATGGGCTTGCTCTGTTTTCTTATATTCAAAACATACATTGTGCTTGTCTTTTCTATAATAAATATAGAATGTAAAGCTTTATTTTGTGTTTATTTCTATATCTAAATTCTTATATTTAAGCTTAATTTATACTATTCTCTTAATGACATTGCCTCTTAAAGGTTAGGCAACCCATTCTTACTTGTAAGACCTTTGACTTATGCTTACTATATTAGAATACACCTTTTAAACTAAGATTTGATAACTTTATTCTACAACTTAACTATTTAATAAAATTTATAATTCTTAAAATATTAAAGATCACGACAATATGTGTTTCGGTTATTATGCCTACTACAGAAATAATGAAAAAGCAACCAGAACACAAATTCAAAATTTTTCGGAGGACACATTAGTTATGCTAACAGAAGCACTGAAACCTCAAGACCTGCAAAGGATCTAATAAAATTACAGGAATTAAAAAGAAACATAAATATAAAATAATATATTAAATGTCTATTAAGCATATATTGTCAAGAAATTACTTTATGAAGGCATTTCAGAAACTGGTGTATAACTTACAAATATAAAATTACCTAATTGAAAATTTATGTCACCTTTGGCCAACTAATTTTAGACTTGCAAGATGTTTATAACAATTGTTTGCAAAAGATTTTCTTATGTTTGATCTATATCTTCAAATTTAATTTTATATTTGTAGGTTATACAGCAGTTTCTGTAATGGCATTTCTTCATTTGCGTAATTTATTAGTAATAGCTCCTGATGATGCTATAAATAAATAATAAAATATTGAGCTTTTAAAAAACCTGTTTCTATCAAAAACAGACGGAACACCCAATAATTTCTTATTTTGAAGATTTATTTGCTGGATGACGACAACATTTTACACTTGAAGAGATAATGTAGAAGATTCAGTTGGTTTAGTATTTGCTGCACAAGGAATTATTCCTTATATGCAACAAATACTTTAGAATTATATTTTAAGCAAAAGAAGCAAAAAAAAACCAACCTATGATCAAAGTATATTCAAATACAAGTGTCATAAAGTATAAATGACTAGCACACAAGGTTCCGTTAGCTAAATTTATTTTAGTTTAAATAATATATTACTTCTAATAATCATTAAAACGTCTCCTTCATCTTTCTTTTACTCTTTTTATTTATAATTTATTATTATATTGTTATTGCCAAATGTATATGTTTGACATTAAAAGTCAAATAGTCCCTTATTATACTTCATCAACTTTTAAAAAAATAAAAATTAGGTAATTTTAACTTTATACGTTGTATAACTAAAACAGATATCATAAAGTTACCTTTATTAAACAGAAATAGAAAAAAGATATTACGTATTGTTAATTATTGGCTTCGAATTACTACTTTAATTACATATTTTATTTAATTTGTTTATAGCGTCATTGCAATGGTCTCCTCGAGGTGAACTATCTTCAAGATATACCGGGGTCGACATATTTTAATTTCTGATAGGAAAGTCGAAAGAGGAAAAGAACGCGACGAAATAAACTAAAGATAAACATAAGCGAGGCTGCCAAGACAGTACACTCGCGTGAGAGTCCCCTGACATCGACACTATGTTGCTCTCCCACCTCTGTTAGCAAGCAGGCATCGCTGCATATTCTAATGTCACCTTCTGCATGGTATACAAGTGTAAACCGAAATTAAAATATGACGACTACGGTATAAAATATTTGTGATAGATATTTTTCGCTCTACACTCACAGAATCAACTCTGATCTCTTTATTCAAGACTGTTTTTATTATTATTAAAATATTTAATTCCAATATAATAGTAAACGAAATATTTTATGAATGCTAACATTTTGTTCATGTCAGTACATTTATAACAAAGCTTTGAACAACATTTATAACTCGGAAACTAAAGTGTGCGCATATTGTAGCTAATTCTACTCTTTCCTCCGCTTTCCCAATTCCTATCTATTCAACAAAAATGTGTGTTCTTTTCCTATGCAATTGCTCTCTAAAATATCTTCTTTCTCTGTCTTCCTCTTTTATTTAATGTTTGTTATGTCTATTATGCCATTAAGCTCTTGTGATGTAATCCACAACATTCATTCTATATTTTAAGTGGTTGCCTACCGTATTCGGTTTTTTATCCTCCTTTTACGCATCTACCGTAATTAGTCTTGTCCGCATGGTTTCGCTAATATATACCTTTCAGTCGTATTAATACAATGTTCAACATGTGGCATGTGTAACTCTAAGTATGCACTTCTTATATACTCTCTCTGACAGATTTCTACTTTGATTATTGACAATACTTTCGTCACTGTACTTTTCAATAAGCTTTTTGTTTTGGACTAGTCTGCTCAAGTCTCTGCTGTAACTACTAAATTCTCGTCTCGCTAGAGTTTTGTGAGCTTGAATTCCACTTTGTATATAAAAATGTCTGGCGTTCTATTTCTATTGCTCAAATATTCAGATATATTTGCAGCTTTGTTTGCTTGAATTATAACTACTTGGATCAATGTACTTACAAATACAGTTTAGAATTTGTAGAATGAGGACGTATTTCTAGCGGCTCTGAAAAAGTGCAGTGTCGAAAAGTAAAATATTGTACGTTGTTAAACATGAAATTGTGATGATGAAACTAGTTATAAATTTCATCGATGGACAAAATTAATGATTAAGCATTTCCGTAGGTTAACATATATAGAATAACAAAAAATATGTCATCCAATAAGTGTTATGTTTGCCAATTGGGATTCAGAAGGATGGAAAGAACGGTAAAGTGTTTCATATGTGAAACCGATATAATTACATATTGCTGTGATAATTGCCTTTAAATAAAATTTATATGATTTTTTTATTTATTTGTTAAATAAATACATAAAATTGAAGTTTGTGCTAGCTCTATAGGCAAAACAGCATAATTCATTATCTCTCGTGGGTTCTACTGTGATTTACTTCTTTCCTTACTTGTTTCACTTTCGTTATTATTTTGATGTTGTGTGGGATAGGGTTATAAATAATTATGACACCAGATTACTCATGTGAAAAATGTATTATATGCTTATTGATTACAATGGGTAAAATTTATTGTTGACTGTATATTATTTATTTTATTTGTTTATTTACAATTCTTACAAGTAACAGTTTTCACAATAATATCGTGTTCGTTCATTTTTATATGTATTCAATCAATACAGGGTTTCTCCGCTTTCACTCTTTTCTTACGAAGGCCTGTATATTCGGGCCAAATTATGTTGACTTGATAATGAAGGTACTGACTAATCGGCTTTATGCAAACATTCACACGTACTACATAAAGCTTGGATCAATCACCACCCCAGATACATTCCTAATGCATCACAAACTAATTGTCTAAACCTCTATTCTCACGGAGACTTTAGATTCTTAGTGCGAAGCGTTTAGGCGTTCCTGTTTATAAAAGTTTGAATATTGTTCAAAGCTGTACTTACTAATGTCTTTCTTAATGAACACTGGTCCGTTGTGCAAGTATTCACACACAGTACACTATTAAGACTAATGTTCTTAATTTTTAATTAAAATTGTGTCCCTATATTTACGTTCTATTATTTAAATACATAACTAAGTATTAAAAGAAATGGAGTGTTTAGAGAGAACCTGTATATTTTTGATTGAATTTAATAGTTATAACAATATTATTTACTACTCACTGCGTAGATTCATATAATTCCTCGAATTCTTGTTGAAATTGGTTTTCTATTTTTGTGGATTCTTCCCTCATTGGAATCTTCTATAAATTAAATGGTGACGCTCACTTTTTGCAAATATGGCGACCAGAAAACAATTGGAAATTATTCCTATAGAAGCGTGTATGCTTCTTGTTTGTTTGTGAATTGTTAGGTAATTTATTTATTTATTTATTCTGCGGTAATAATGGTAAGCGTGTAGCAACTCCACTTAACAATTACTCGCTCAACACGTAGATGTATTATTTACTTCAAGAGACGCTATTACTTTGTTGTGAATTAGAAGTTTTTAATGTCACAGGAACCAGCTAACAACTAACTAATTTTCTGTTTCGACGCGCTTTTTATAGTTGAAAATAAATGCCACTCGCTATTTGATTGTTTTGCGGACTTTTATTTTTGAATTGTTCGTTGTAGCGCCTTTAGCGGATATCTCGACATTTATGCCTTGTCTCTTCTTCCTCTTGTCGTATTTTAGGTTGGTATTTATTTTAGTATGTTCGTTCCTGACATTTGATATCTTCTGCATTCACCAACGACAGTATTTGTTGTTGTTCCATTTATTTATATCTAATGTGCAGTAAGTATATTGATATTTGTTTTGATGTTTTTCTTACGTTACTTTATTCGTTTATTGCTATCGTAAACATTCATTGTACTTATAAATGTATTCATTGCTACTTTTGTTGTTTCGTAGGTACATTCTTCGACCAAGCGCTAACCTTACTCGTATTTTTGTTCTGGTGCTTTTAATCGGAAAGAATGGAAAGAAATTGGATATTGTTTCGATCGCCAGTCCCTCTGTCTGTGGCTTCTCCGTCTGCTCCGTTCTCTCCTTGAACCATTTCACCGTCCGTGGAGAGTTTTGTATGTTTAATATGCTGTAATAAATCATTGCTTTTTTATATTAATGTTGCTTATTCCTTTGGTTACAGATGTTCGTTTGTATGTGCACTAAGTTTGGAACCATGAAGAGGATTGCTATTATTCGCATTACAATGAGAATTGATACTTTTGTTGTATATATTAAAAATGTTATACGATTCTGTGATGTTCTTTATGATATACTTTATCTTAATATCCTTTTCAACGCAAATGTATGTATTTTATTTTTAAGTTACTTGAGTGCATTAAGCCTCTTCATATACATTACGAGCATATCTTATTTTATTCTCTGAGTATAGTTTAATTGCTTTTAAATGATTGACTCTTATAATTGTTCCGTTAGTTAACATCACTCTTTCACGGTTGTTGGTCTTAAGAGTCTTTCCATTTTTAAATGTAGGTTCTTTGCATAATATACTCAGAGCTCTTTTTGTTCCTAACTTGTAGTCAGGTTCTTTATTTTCAAATTTAAATGTTATCTCGGGTTTTTCACTTCTGAAAATAAATATTCATTTGTGTCATTGACTGTTATTGTTTAGGTTTTTCCTCACTTATTTCTAAATGATGTGTGTATATATATAATCTTAATTAAAATACTTATATTCTAAGTGCATACCTGTGTTATCGTATGATCTAATAAATTTTTATTTTAAAATAAATATTTCTTAAACTTTGAGTGAGTTTTCTTATTGCTAATATTGATTTAAATACACGAGTATATCTTAGTGTCAACATTAATTATATCTCTTTCTAACATTTTATGATTATATACAATATTGTTTTAATTTCTAAAGTAAAGTTCACGGCAATATGTGTGCGATATTTGTCGTAAACTAAGTTGGCCAAAAAATGAATGAAATAGATAAAAAACTTAATGTTTGTCTTCAAACAATTTTAGATCAAAGTTTTTTTTTTCATGAAAGTTTAGTGTCTATTTCGATCACCGGAAATAAAACAAAAAATGAGATGTGGCCACCGCACGATTTTCTTATAAGTGTATGCATTTCAAATTATACAAAAATTATTCTAAACTAAGATATAAATAATTTTATCTTCTGAAAAATATACGAAATCCTACTATACTACTTCTATTCTCTATTCTAATATCTATAGGATGCAGACATAACGAGATATTTGCAAAAATCGTGTGTTACATCCGGTCCGAATTTTGAAATTTTTTTTATACAAAAGATATTGGAAATTAAGTTATAAATACCTTTATACTCGTAACGTAACTATCTGAAAAGCATGGCTTGCTAAATATTCGCAAAAAACTGATTTTCGATAAGCGTAAAAGACCTACTTCAGATAGGAATTTAGAAAAACTTTTTTAATAAACTTCTTCTAAAATTTAATTTTAAGTACATATGAATTCTTTATAAATTTGTTTAAACTTAGTAGTTGACGAAATATTGGCAAAATTCTATTTTTTTACCGAAGTAAAAGTCACTGCCATAGATGTTTCCAACTTTGTATAATAAATTCTTAAAAACTTTTTAAATAACAGCTGTATGTTTTCGTATTGAAAAACACCACTTTCGGTTAAACAGTGAATATTCTTAATTAATGATTAGTTAACAAAAAATTTTAATTGCCCAAGCCAAAAGAGCCAAGAAATATTCCATTCGTAGAACCTTCATTAAAAAAAACGGGCTGTGTATAAATTCTAAGAAGAAAGTCGTTGGAGTTTATCATATTAATAGGAATGCTCAAATGCTTAAGACCTATCCCACGCATTTCAACACGGAAGTCTTTGTTTATCAGACCAAAGGCTTTAAATTCTTATAGCTTTTAATTAAGTTGATCCGGAAATATATTAAGTAGTTTAAATCACGGAACTAAAATTAATAAGATTTCCTTACTGTGAAGCCTGAAGAATCACAACATTAAAGTAAGTGATGTGGCAAACATGTTAGTCAAACGGAGAAGGAATGTGCATATAAACATATTTTGTATTGACATTATCGAACGGAAAATAGGGAAAGTTCATGAATCCTTTACTAATCGGAGACGACTAACACCTCGAGTTCAGTAAACTTGAGCTGGGGGTATTCACTGTGTTTTTGTCGCCCTTTTGATATCACGTTTGCAAGACAGACAAAACTGAGTGCGACAGACATTTTTCCATTATTATTATGAAACAGAAAAATATTGATTTAGAAGCTCACTGCAAAAGCATTGAAATTAATTTAATATATGTCTATGTAATGATGGGAAAGTAAATAATATACTCGTTCGTAGAGACAACTAGAATAAATATATATGAGTAGAACTATAATAAAACTGTAGTATTCAGATTATGATCAAAATGATTAAAAGTAAAAGCAACAGTCGACATTTTCAAATCATGCAAACTTACAAGGAGTAAAGAATTACTTTTCTAATTTGTACAGAAGTAGAGTTTTATGAGAAAAGTTGTGGAGGGTTTTTTCGCGTATAGGCGTAGGCGTGTTTAATGTGTTAATTGTGTCTTGGTAGATATTTGGCGTTATTGTAATCTCATTTGGCATATACTCAATTAAAGCAATCTCCCCTGCGCCTCAGAAAGCTCTTAAGAATCCATTGCATGAACTCTTGTTTTGTGGGAGGACCCAAATGCTTTTGCCCCGAGATTGAGCACCTGGCAATTCTTTATGCCAATACTTTGCTCATTTCTAAATCTTCGTGTAGAATTTTAAAAACACTTTTTTCTGATATTCATATTTCTCTAGCAATAACTGAAACTTTAACTCGGCGGTCAGTCAATACCAAATATTCAAGTTTGTTGATGAATTCTTTAGTTCGTGCTTCTAGAAGTCTTCCACACTCTGGATCATTATGAATGGATTTTCTGCCCCAACTGTACTGCTTACACCAAATTTTGAGTTGGAAATAGGACGGGATATTTTCTCCATACAGTCTCACCATTCTCTCATGGATATTTTTTGGACTATTGTCTTCTTTTGAGAAAAATTTCATGACACTTCTGTGTTCAAGTTCCAATTCACTCATTTTCTTTTCTTTAAACGAATGCAAAAGTGATTCGAACCAAACATCTAGATGACACTATAAAATGTCATAGAAACGTTAAGAAGGAAACCTATCAAGATACCAAATTGTTTTCATAGCTAGGTAGCTAACGTAAAAAGTTACCTTGCTGTATAAAGAAAACTTGATACACAATATTGACTAGACAAGCGCGACATGCCTGAAAGATATAAATAATAGATATTATGACAACTACTAATAAAACTAATATATATTTGAAAAATATATTAGCGGCAAATATACAGTAGTGGAAAAATAACTTTGGTGTACCCTAGACAACCTAGCAATTAGTAAGTATAGCAAACCTAACATATTGTATATATGAAGAGATTTATACACGAACCAGCTAAACTCTAAGTATATATATTGTACTTGAATTAAATGTTCTATTTATTCACTACATTTACATAATATAAATGGCAAAACATATGCGTTTTGTAAATAATGTGAGCAATAAATAAATGATATAAATCCATTATGTATAATAAAAAAATTGAAAGCGGTAATTGATTATTCTGATTACGTATATTCATACAACTAAAAAGAATATAAGAAGAGGATTGAAATTTGCATACGTAAATTTCTCTGTAAACTTTTAAAAATTGATTGCCAACTGATCTTAAGCGAAGATTAACTAGAACTTAACGACTCTACAAATGTTGACCGTATGTATTTCCTCTTTTACTTTCATGGAAACTTAATCTTACCTATTTTAGTAGCTATAGTCATTTCAATTCTTTCAGGTTTACGAAAGAAAATCCTATATTAATTACGTAAGTCTTAAAATTTTAAATAAAAAATATATTATTTTAACGATTAAATTTACGTAATTTTTGTATATATTTATTTTTTGGGAAATTAAAAATAGTATCCGAGTGTTTAAATTATAAAAGAATTTAAAACGAGATGTGTTCTGTAGGGGTCCTTAACGACTTAAATAATTTAGGCAAAAGCAACTCTTATATTCTGATTTCTTAAGATAAGTAAAGCTTTTAACTAGATTAATCATATTTATTCTAAATCAAATAATGTTTCTTAAAAGAACTATAGAGGTTACAAATGACTAGCTTTTTAGTTATTTGTGAAATGAATATGTTTAATTTATTAGAAAAAGTCGAATCAACTAATACTACACGCTATAAGATATTACCAAAGGACGCACTTTTTATTTGTTTGATGAGTCAAATACAAATAAAACTTTAGGCCTGGTCAGGTATAAAACGAATAAAACATTAAAAGAGAAAACGTTTTTAAAAACATCATAGGTTCCGTAGAGAAATGGATGAACGCTGGACTTTTTGTAATCTTTGTAATAGTAATTAATAATAGTAGTATTAAATGGTAATACAGAAATATCATGACATCAAACAATTGTTGAAGTTTTTACTGGTACTTTCTCCAAAACATACGATAACGATTTTGCAAGTGTGACAACTCTTACCAATTATATGTCTTTAATTATAATAGAGACCCACATTTTTCCAGCAGTGAATTATGGCCGACTATGAGATGTATATTTTGGTGCTAGTATGCCAAAAGCTTGTTTTCTTCCGATTTTGAAATGTTAGTGATAAGTAATTCGATTCAAATATTTATATGTCAGAACAAGGCATGTCAATAAATAAACGTGAACCTATACACGTTTAATATTATTTAATATGTCTCGCAAAGCCCCTATAAGCTAAAATTTGTGATATCTGTCAAATCCAATTTTCAAGGAATGCTTGCAAAATTTGTAACAGAAATTTGTTTAAGACGAGCGTTTACCTATCGAAAACCATGGCCCTGCAAGGCATTGCCCTTTTTTCTGTTTTTTAAATTTATTTTGTATCTCAAATTTGGGCTAGCGATGCAAAAGGCATATATTTATAATGTCAAGGTAAGTTTTTGCATAAATTTATTTTCGTAAAAATGTTATGTATCTTACAAGTAACCACAAAAATGCATACATTTGATTAATGTCTACTAACTAAGGTTGGTACACAAAAGAAAAAAACAACTTCTACGTGCCAGCTGCACATTTGATGTACAATATAAAAAAATCTAATTTATGTAATTATTTTTGAAGATAAAAAACATTAAATAGAAACTTTGTCACACACATTTCACACGAGATTTTTCGAAGCTATCGCGTCGTCTATCCCCACTTTACGGTATCTCTACCGGTCCTAGCGAAGACGGAATCGGTCGGCTATTGCAGACTTAAATCCGAGTGATAGTTTGTAATTAAAAAGAAATGTCATATATACCTATAATATTCGAGTGTATAATAATATAAGTTATGGGCAAGCGAAAATTGGCTTATTATAAAACATCAACAAAACCAAGAAGCAATTTTATTTACACTATTTTGATATTTGTTAATTCCATTTAGTTTAACTAAGTCTTATATAATACGAATATGCGAGTAGATTTCAGAATCTAAATATTTGACGATTTATTTTAAGTATATATTAAAATTTTCAACCCATGACATACTGTGTGAATAAAACCGAAGCACTGTGATCGAAACGAATATCGTCTAGCTCCACCTACTCACATCCCTTTGCGTCTACCCGTCCCGCTTGTAATATAAGTTACATAAGTTTCTATTTGTTGGTGAACGCCCCTCTTAAACGCGGGACAAGGACGTTGCAGTACAGTTATTACATGAGTTTCAGGCGAGAAAGAAATAACAACTAAGTAAAATAGGTCAGTGCTAATACATTGTACCTATACAATGTATTAGCACAATCAAGTATGCTAATTAATTTAACATATATACTATTAATGCAAGCGAGTACATACTGAATTTATCATGTTTATTAACTATTCATGACTCAACGAAGAAAAAAAGAAAATCCGGCATCCAAAACTTACTGTTTTAACATCTTTAACGAGCTAGGCTACAAAACAAGAAGCTCTAGCATTGGCACCTATGAAACTTGTGATAAACTACACTTATTGATAATGAAGGAAAGAAGTACAAAAAGAAGAAACTCTTACTTTAGTAGAAAAGTTTAGAATCATAAAGAAATTGTTAATGAACGAGTTAGAAAATCTAGCAATATCGACCGTACAGAATTAATAATGAGTGATATGGAATTATCGGGTATTCGGTCCGTTGCAATCAAACTCAATTCTTCATTACTCAATATTTCGTTTTAATTAAAAACTTCATCAGGAGTATGAAACAGAGTTACTGCATCTGTGGGTACATTAAACTCACATCTATAGATGTGATAGATGTGAGTTTAATGTACCCACAGATGCAGTAACTCTGTTTCATACTCCTGATGAAGTTTTTAATTAAAACGAAATATTGAGTAATGAAGAATTGAGTTTGATTGCAACGGACCGAATACCCGATAATTCCATATCACTTATATATATATATATATATATATATATATATATATATATACATATATATTAATCTCGTTTTGAGAAATACTTTTATTAAATCTAACTATAGAATCAGGAGAGTCGTTGGTATAACATAAAATCATTACGATTCAGAAAAGAACTGGACTTTGTGAGCTTGAAGTAAAATATTCGTAGAATGAAAATGAATGTTTTAGTCTGTTCAATATAAAATAAAAAGAAGATCATGTTCCTGCATTGCATCCAGTGTATAATAGTACTAAACCAGTGAAGCGACCAAACAAGGTTAATTCTGACCTTACCTAACAAGAAACATTGATGCTATTTACTATATAGCAATTTTAACAGAGTTTAACCACCAGTAAACTTGCTGAACATGTGTTTGAAAATATAAATAATTTAATTTTTATAGTTTCTTCTGTACAATATTTACAATAATGAATATTGAACTTGACAATTGTTTCCTACGGAATCCGAAAAACTGTAAAAAAGCGTCATTTAGATTATATATTTCTAAAAATAATATTTGAATATCAGTTAAAAAGTAAGCCCACTAAACTTACCTATTTCTTTATTAAGTTACGTCTTGTATTTATAAGTCATTCTTATACATTATATATCGACTGAATTTATGGCAAATGTTATGTTACTGAAGATCACATATCTCATAAATCTGGAAAATTTAAACTTAGTTGATGCTATTCCTTAAACCATGTATTTTCATACGGTAATAAACGATTTAGAAAATGCTAGTAGCCATTTAGGACAACTATATTAACAAACATATATTTATCTATTATTTACTATCTACAAAAATTCAATACGCGTTGCTCTAAAATTGCCAAAAGTGACATGTCAGCTTTTGACTTAAGCCAGATATTTGTGAAGCGCTTGATGAGAGCGAACAGGCAGTTGCAATATGTAAGATTTCACACTTTTAACTCAATAAATCACAATCTGTTTGATAAATCTGAATAGATAGGGGTTTTCTCTTAACCTCAAAGTTTTTTGCTTTTGTAGCTGAGGAGTCAAAATATGTGTAAACGGTTTGGGATTATTTCCTCCAACGTCTGGTCTTATACAAGCATAGCACGTTGGTCAATTGCTGTTTAGGGTGTGCAAAAAGTCACTTTCAGAACCTTAGAATTGTTTTTACACGGGCAGGTTAACCGAAATGGTAACGATTCATTTTTTTGATGCGCATGTAATGCGCTTGAAGTTGGTAAATACATCGCAAGTTTTTTTTTTAATATATCCCTATGATTGAATTGGGATGCTGGAGGAATAGATTAAGGACGGATGGTGGCAAGATCGTCTGCATATTGGTGTCTCAACGTGAACTTATTATCTGGTTGATATAGTTTTCAATTCTACAGTATCATTGGAAATCACAGTTGATGCTGGCCTCATTTTTGAAAGTAACGTTGACTCCGTAAGTAAAAAATTAAACAAACCATACTACGCAGTACCACTATATTGACGGCATAGACATCTAAATAACAAGATCTAAATAACGAACATTAGTATTCTTGCGATATTCAGAAGTATAGGTATAAAGTACCTAGAAAACGTATCTCTGTAATCTAGAGATACATCTTCATTATTACACACTCCAAATGTAGCAACTTATTCGTTAAAAATGTAGCCAAGGTGAAATAAAATCTGGCACCTGTTAATGAGGTCTGATATGAAACATGAAACCGGGGACGCTCTGAATCCAAAGGATCTAAGCTGGGACGGAATTAGGTAGTGGTAAATGCTACCAAATGCTTTAGAAAAGTTAATATACAAGACGTTGACTAGCTTGCGTAAATTTATAGCTTCAAAAACAAGTGATAAAATAAAATGTCTTGCAGAAATACCTTGCTGATAAAGTGAAAAATATGTGATGTCAAATGGAGTAGTTACAGAATAAAGATATTGTTTTAAATTCTTGGAGAAGTTTGGCAGGTCCGCCTTTGGATGGTAACTAATTGTATGAGAACAATCTTGACCTAAGGATATAATAGAGCAGTATAAGTCTAACGATATTTGGTCGTAGTAAACTCTGTCATCGAATATGGCTATTAACCTAAAATGATATTTGCAAATTGTATACCATTTATACAACTATTGATTTCTGATTATAACAATAATCAGGAATATCGCCCAGAAATGTTTGAAATTCATTTACTGCCAACTGCGGCTTATCCAAAAGTCTCGTCATCAAGAACCATTCGTTCAGGAATTTGAGTTTTCTCCTTTCACAAGGGACCAGAACTTATTTGGATTGTAAGAGATGCTACTGATTCCGCAAACTATTTGTATATCTACAGAGTATTAACTTCATATAGCTTGATGACAATCTCATTATTTCAAAAATGATTACTGACGCAAACTAACATTATTAACGACCGCGACGTTATATTGTTGAAATGACGGTAGTAAAAAAGAAAAAAAATGACCAAGCGATAGGAAATCTTCTTTCTATTTATAAAAATGAATTTAGTCAAGAGTCTGGAACAAACAACATTCTGAAAGTTCAGTTTATATATTAAAAATTATTCTTATAAATGAAGCAAAACACAAAAATAATAATGATGGATCCTCTTTATTCTTTACAAAAAATTTTAATTTACTCTAAGGGACTAGTTTCGACATTATGTCATCATCAACCTAGAATCTAAACAAAAATTAGCCGTTACAAAATTTACCACGAATAAGTATGTATAAAAATATCAAATGCAAAATTACACGTGTATGATACTCACAGTCAATTTCAGGACTACTTGCGGATTTGTATTTGAACGATATAGAAACTACTAATATAATTAACTCTAATAACCCTTTTCACAATAAGATAATAAAATGGGTAAGGTATGTGGATGATGTTTTTTGCATGTGGTCAGGTACTATGGATGAACTCCACATTTTTCACAGTTACATAAACAATTTACATAATAATTTGAAATTTACACTTGAAATTGAAAAAGAAGAAAAATTAAATTTTCTTGATATCACCCTTACGAAGTGTAATAATAACATTACCATAGACATTTATAGGAAACCATAATCTATTACAACTGTAATTCCATACAACTCATATCATTGTATATCACAAAAAATGTCTGCTTTTCAATATTATATACACAGAGCGATAACATATCCATTAGACCATACCTCAAAAATTAAAGAAATTAATTATATTTATGAATTAGCTACAAATTTTAAATTCCCTATTCACACAATTAATAAACTGATAAAACATATCATTCTTAAACAAGACCCTCTTTATAATAAAAATAACAATATTTCACATAATATACAATATAAATCTCTACCATATAACTTTATCACTATTGGATTAAAAACAATATTTAACAAATTTGACATAAAACTTTCATTCAAAACAGATACTCAACTATATAACACTTTAAATAATATAAAACCCAAACAAAACATCCTAGAAGAAAGTGGTGTTTATTCTTTGAAATGTATTCAGTGTAACTCTATTTATATAGGTCAAACTGGACGACAATTGTGTAACAGATTGTATGAACACAAAAATCAATTAACTTCAAATCTTTTCAAGCATCGACTTGAAACTGGACATAATATTGACTATCAAAATATTTCAATTTTACATAGACAATCTAAAGGCTTAAAACTTAACTTGTTAGAAACTTTAGAGATTGAAAGACACAAACAGCGTTACAATTTATTAAATGATCAAGTATATACACATGACAAACCACTCTTTTCATTTTTAGAAACTATATAATAACACCAATATTTGTCCTGCATCTTTGGTTGTCTAGATTGCCGTCTTTTACATTTTTAAGCTGACTTATACGATTTCTAGTTTGTTGTTATTTGATAGTGACTTATTTATTATTATGTTTTATCAATAACTTGCATGACCTTGTATGGTATTTTATATGCTTCATGTTATATTGTGCATTGTATTTGTCCACCATGTCACGTGACTTGTGTTTTTAATATTTTTACGTGTAATTTTATCTAAAATTTTTTATCTATCATCATCTTAATTTAATATGAAAACCACCTATCAAATATTTTCGAAAGATCTTATTAAACCCATAGTTGTATCTGCATACATTAACTTATGATAAGAGATACTTTGAAAAACAATTGACTGTGAGTATCATACACGTGTAATTTTGCATTTGATATTTTTATACATACTTATTCGTGGTAAATTTTGTAACGGTTAATTTTTGTTTAGATTCTAGGTTGATGATGACATAATGTCGAAACTAGTCCCTTAGAGTAAATTAAAATTTTTTGTAAAGAATAAAGAGGATCCATCATTATTATTTTTGTGTTTTGCTTCATTTACAACTTTACAAATGGACATTTATTATTTAAAGAAAGATATATCCTTGTCTTCTGTCCTGGATTTTCAAAGAATCTACGCAAGGATTGATATTTACTATAACCATATTTACTTTGTTGATGTATGCATTAGAGAAAAGTTAACCCCAACTTTTGTCAAGATTAAATGTAATAAACTAACAACTAAACAGAGGGAACATATTCAACAGAAGCTACTCATTAAAGTAAAACGAAAACACCATTCCATCATTGCTAGGCTATATGATAGACTCACTTTGTTACACAGAAATCTTAGAGAGATGTTTCATTATTTGGAGATGGAAGAAATTATATTGGATGCCAAAGAACGTGCATTCTCAATCAAACAAGACGATCTTTCACGTAAGAACAACAAACTAATGTCACTAAGGAAAAACAAAAAATGTCAGAACACACACATGAATTCGAACTCCATTAACAGAACAGTCACAGGAGCCGATCCTTCTACCCTTACAGAAGGCATATCAATACCCTTACAGAAGGCATATCAATATTACGACATCATGGGGACAACAAGGAACAACCGATACAACAATTTGTAAACCTCACAAACATTGTTTTTGAAAGGGAATAGATCGATTTGCTTAACAATGGACACAAATATGCCCTGCACCCAACGAAAATATCTCATCCTTTAAATTCAATCGATATACAATGTGCGATTGAGAGGCATCCCGAGAAAAATAGGATACGAAATGAAGTCATTCCAACATTAAGAAATAAAGAAAAGCGAAATCACAGCATATCACTTAAATCCAGGGAGGAATGGAGAATTATTAAAAAGATCAAATCTAAGTTGGAGGTGCACGACGCAATTTATGTAAAGGCAGACAAAGGCGCTGGCACGGTTGTCATGTATCGTAAGTCATATATAGATAAAACTTTAGAATTCATTTCCAATAACAATTACACTCTTTTACAAAAGAATCCTTTAAAAATTGTAATTAGCAATACGAAGTCAATTATTAACCAGTGTAAAGGTACACTCCTAGAGTATTCACCACACTCCAATACATTTATACCAATGAACCCAAAAATTCCAACTTTATATGCCCTACATAAATTACACAAAATAGATATACCGATTAGACCAATCACTGCATATTATTCGTCACCTGCTATCCATTTATCAAAAATTATGTTAGAAGTCTTTAAAGAAATAAACTTTACATCAACCTGCTCTGTTAACAATACTCAACAATTCATAAATAACATTACAAATATACCTTTAGATACAGATTTTATAATGGTTTCTTTTGATATAGTAAATTTATATTCCAACGTCCCTATAAATCGTACATTAGAAATAGTTAAAAATATCTTTACCCAGAAATACACAGATATATCTAAAATAAATAATTTAACTTCAATCTTAGAACTTATAGTAAATCAAAACTATTGCAAATTTAATGATCAATTTTATAAAGTCAATGACGGATTACCAATGGGCATGCCACTTTCAGGACTACTTGCGGATTTGTATTTGAACGATATAGAAACTACTAATATAATTAACTCTAATAACCCTTTTCACAATAAGATAATAAAATGGGTAAGGTATGTGGATGATGTTTTTTGCATGTGGTCAGGTACTATGGATGAACTCCACATTTTTCACAGTTACATAAACAATTTACATAATAACTTGAAATTTACACTTGAAATTGAAAAAGAAGAAAAATTAAATTTTCTTGATATCACCCTTACGAAGTGTAATAATAACATTACCATAGACATTTATAGGAAACCATCATCGATTACAACTGTAATCCCATACAACTTATATCATTGTATATCACAAAAAATGTCTGCTTTTCAATATTATATACACAGAGCGATAACATATCCATTAGACCATACCTCAAAAATTAAAGAAATTAATTATATTTATGAATTAGCTACAAATTTTAAATTCCCTATTCACACAATTAATAAACTGATAAAACATATCATTCTTAAACAAGACCCTCTTTATAATAAAAATAACAATATTTCACATAATATACAATATAAATCTCTACCATATAACTTTATCACTATTGGATTAAAAACAATATTTAACAAATTTGACATAAAACTTTCATTCAAAACAGATACTCAACTATATAACATTTTAAATAATATAAAACCCAAACAAAACATCCTAGAAGAAAGTGGTGTTTATTCTTTGAAATGTATTCAGTGTAACTCTATTTATATAGGTCAAACTGGACGACAATTGTGTAACAGATTGTATGAACACAAAAATCAATTAACTTCAAATCTTTTCAAGCATCGACTTGAAACTGGACATAATATTGACTATCAAAATATTTCAATTTTACATAGACAATCTAAAGGCTTAAAACTTAACTTGTTAGAAACTTTAGAGATTGAAAGACACAAACAGCGTTACAATTTATTAAATGATCAAGTATATACACATGACAAACCACTCTTTTCATTTTTAGAAACTATATAATAACACCAATATTTGTCCTGCATCTTTGGTTGTCTAGATTGCCGTCTTTTACATTTTTAAGCTGACTTATACGATTTCTAGTTTGTTGTTATTTGATAGTGACTTATTTATTATTATGTTTTATCAATAACTTGCATGACCTTGTATGGTATTTTATATGCTTCATGTTATATTGTGCATTGTATTTGTCCACCATGTCACGTGACTTGTGTTTTTAATATTTTTACGTGTAATTTTATCTAAAAATTTTTATCTATCATCATCTTAATTTAATATGAAAACCACCTATCAAATATTTTCGAAAGATCTTATTAAACCCATAGTTGTATCTGCATACATTAACTTATGATAAGAGATACTTTGAAAAACAATTGACTGTGAGTATCATACACGTGTAATTTTGCATTTGATATTTTTATACATACTTATTCGTGGTAAATTTTGTAACGGTTAATTTTTGTTTAGATTCTAGGTTGATGATGACATAATGTCGAAACTAGTCCCTTAGAGTAAATTAAAATTTTTTGTAAAGAATAAAGAGGATCCATCATTATTATTTTTGTGTTTTGCTTCATTTACAACTTTACAAATGGACATTTATTATTTAAAGAAAGATATATCCTTGTCTTCTGTCCTGGATTTTCAAAGAATCTACGCAAGGATTGATATTTACTATAACCATATTTACTTTGTTGATGTATGCATTAGAGAAAAGTTAACCCCAACTTTTGTCAAGATTAAATGTAATAAACTAACAACTAAACAGAGGGAACATATTCAACAGAAGCTACTCATTAAAGTAAAACGACAACACCATTCCATCATTGCTAGGCTATATGATAGACTCACTTTGTTACACAGAAATCTTAGAGAGATGTTTCATTATTTGGAGATGGAAGAAATTATATTGGATGCCAAAGAACGTGCATTCTCAATCAAACAAGACGATCTTTCACGTAAGAACAACAAACTAATGTCACTAAGGAAAAACAAAAAATGTCAGAACACACACATGAATTCGAACTCCATTAACAGAACAGTCACAGGAGCCGATCCTTCTACCCTTACAGAAGGCATATCAATACCCTTACAGAAGGCATATCAATATTACGACATCATGGGGACAACAAGGAACAACCGATACAACAATTTGTAAACCTCACAAACATTGTTTTTGAAAGGGAATAGATCGATTTGCTTAACAATGGACACAAATATGCCCTGCACCCAACGAAAATATCTCATCCTTTAAATTCAATCGATATACAATGTGCGATTGAGAGGCATCCCGAGAAAAATAGGATACGAAATGAAGTCATTCCAACATTAAGAAATAAAGAAAAGCGAAATCACAGCATATCACTTAAATCCAGGGAGGAATGGAGAATTATTAAAAAGATCAAATCTAAGTTGGAGGTGCACGACGCAATTTATGTAAAGGCAGACAAAGGCGCTGGCACGGTTGTCATGTATCGTAAGTCATATATAGATAAAACTTTAGAATTCATTTCCAATAACAATTACACTCTTTTACAAAAGAATCCTTTAAAAATTGTAATTAGCAATACGAAGTCAATTATTAACCAGTGTAAAGGTACACTCCTAGAGTATTCACCACACTCCAATACATTTATACCAATGAACCCAAAAATTCCAACTTTATATGCCCTACATAAATTACACAAAATAGATATACCGATTAGACCAATCACTGCATATTATTCGTCACCTGCTATCCATTTATCAAAAATTATGTTAGAAGTCTTTAAAGAAATAAACTTTACATCAACCTGCTCTGTTAACAATACTCAACAATTCATAAATAACATTACAAATATACCTTTAGATACAGATTTTATAATGGTTTCTTTTGATATAGTAAATTTATATTCCAACGTCCCTATAAATCGTACATTAGAAATAGTTAAAAATATCTTTACCCAGAAATACACAGATATATCTAAAATAAATAATTTAACTTCAATCTTAGAACTTATAGTAAATCAAAACTATTGCAAATTTAATGATCAATTTTATAAAGTCAATGACGGATTACCAATGGGCATGCCACTTTCAGGACTACTTGCGGATTTGTATTTGAACGATATAGAAACTACTAATATAATTAACTCTAATAACCCTTTTCACAATAAGATAATAAAATGGGTAAGGTATGTGGATGATGTTTTTTGCATGTGGTCAGGTACTATGGATGAACTCCACATTTTTCACAGTTACATAAACAATTTA
The DNA here is from genome assembly GCA_963170755.1 of Amphimallon solstitiale. Lineage (NCBI taxonomy): Eukaryota > Metazoa > Arthropoda > Insecta > Coleoptera > Scarabaeidae > Amphimallon > Amphimallon solstitiale. Next base: position 118,003,944 of record OY720679.1, read on the forward strand.
CATAATAACTTGAAATTTACACTTGAAATTGAAAAAGAAGAAAAATTAAATTTTCTTGATATCACCCTTACGAAGTGTAATAATAACATTACCATAGACATTTATAGGAAACCATCATCTATTACAACTGTAATCCCATACAACTCATATCATTGTATATCACAAAAAATGTCTGCTTTTCAATATTATATACACAGAGCGATAACATATCCATTAGACCATACCTCAAAAATTAAAGAAATTAATTATATTTATGAATTAGCTACAAATTTTGAATTCCCTATTCACACAATTAATAAACTGATAAAACATATCATTCTTAAACAAGACCCTCTTTATAATAAAAATAACAATATTTCACATAATATACAATATAAATCTCTACCATATAACTTTATCACTATTGGATTAAAACCAATATTTAACAAATTTGACATAAAACTTTCATTCAAAACAGATACTCAACTATATAACATTTTAAATAATATAAAACCCAAACAAAACATCCTAGAAGAAAGTGGTGTTTATTCTTTGAAATGTATTCAGTGTAACTCTATTTATATAGGTCAAACTGGACGACAATTGTGTAACAGATTGTATGAACACAAAAATCAATTAACTTCAAATGTTTTCAAGCATCGACTTGAAACTGGACGTAATATTGACTTTCAAAATATTTCAATTTTACATAGACAATCTAAAGGCTTAAAACTTAACTTGTTAGAAACTTTAGAGATTGAAAGACACAAACAGCGTTACAATTTATTAAATGATCAAGTATATACACATGACAAACCACTCTTTTCATTTTTAGAAACTATATAATAACACCAATATTTGTCCTGCATCTTTGGTTGCCTAGATTGCCGTCTTTTACATTTTTAAGCTGACTTATACGATTTCTAGTTTGTTGTTATTTGATAGTGACTTATTTATTATTATGTTTTATCAATAACTTGCATGACCTTGTATGGTATTTTATATGCTTCATGTTATATTGTGCATTGTATTTGTCCACCATGTCACGTGACTTGTGCTTTTAATATTTTTACGTGTAATTTTATCTAAAAATTTTTATCTATCATCATCTTAATTTAATATGAAAACCACCTATCAAATATTTTCGAAAGATCTTATTAAACCCATAGTTGTATCTGCATACATTAACTTATGATAAGAGATACTTTAAAAACAATTGACTGTGAGTATCATACATGTGTAATTTTGCATTTGATATTTTTATACATACTTATTCGTGGTAAATTTTGTAACGGTTAATTTTTGTTTAGATTCTAGGTTGATGATGACATAATGTCGAAACTAGTCCCTTAGAGTAAATTAAATTTTTTTGTAAAGAATAAAGAGGATCCATCATTATTATTTTTGTGTTTTGCTTCATTTACAACTTTACAAATGGACATTTATTATTTATTCTTATAAAACCGAAAAAAGAAGCACGTTGGTACTTCTGTTTTTTTTTTGTCACTTATATTACAAGTATGTGTATTATTATTTAGTATTAATATTCTATAAAATACTATATCACTAGGTATATTATAATCTTGTTCGACATATTTAAAACTATATGTAGTATCTATCGTTCATCTCCATTTTTAACCATTTTAGGATTAAATAGAGCAAATATCAGTAAATAAATTAAAATTTACCACATGATAATTAAAGACCTTATGTCTACCAGAAATCGATAGGTATAATAGAGAGTAAATTAATTTATTGTCAAATATTTACACATTTGGTATATACACCAATTCGCCATTCAAAAACAATTTGCTGAATTTTATGATGTTCGTAAATTTATTAACACGGGCATCATATGCTCTACACATGTTTATTGACTTATGATGCATAATATTGCTCGTTTATATACTGATAAGATTATCAAAGTACACCTTTTTTTTTCAATATTTTATGTCAACAATTTTGTGACGTTGCAAAAAAAAATGATTTATAGGTACATATATTCCAAAAATTGGCACAACAAACAAATCAAGTCGTATTCCTAAAACAATGTATATCGATTAAAAAAAATGTTATTGAGTAATAAACCACCGCAGTAGATAGAAGTGCAGCCCACACAGGACCAAATTTAGACGTCAACTCAGATCATCGGAATTCCGTAAAGATAAGAGCAACATAATGCCAATACACAGTAGTACAAATCGGGAAACTAGGTCATAATAAGTCATCTATATGAATATACATACATAAAATATTCAACAATAGAGAAAATTGGATTTATGAAAGCTAAAAAAGGTAATATGTATGCAAATTAGTTTAGAGGCTCGTTTACTTATTTTTTGAAACAAAACTTATTTCATTTCGTATTTTTGTGTCATTGAAATTCAACGCCATGATATGTTTGTTAACGGGTGTCGTAATTGATTTACTTATCAGCCATTTGCATTTTAGTAAACTTGATGTTTTACAGTTTCTGCACCTGCTTGACTTCAACATACCAGTCGAACTAATAAATAACTAATTGAACGGGATGTTACTTGTTGAAACTCCATGTTAGAATAAATAATAAACGTAAAGATAGTTTCAAATAATTTTTATTGTTTCACTCACAACAATATTGTTTCCCCACACTTTGGCTTCATCAGGTGATGACGGAATAATGTTTACAAAATCTTTACAGCGTTATAAAGGGTCTTTTATTAAGCGCTTCCTATCTTTAAATTTAAATAAAACAAAGTAGGTGTGAGATATCATCGAAATTTTTTATTCGTTTGAAAGCCCTATCGATGCCATTATTTATGGAATATAATATCGGACAAATGTCCGCCGCGACTTCGCTGAGTGGCGCGCATTCGGGATGTCCAATTTTCCATGACTCTGGCGCATAAATCAGGCTGAATTTGACCGATGGCTTGGGTTATGTTGGCTTGGAGGGCCGCTGTGGTTTGTGGATTATTCGCATAGACCTGCGACTTAAGAAAACCCCACAAGAAACAGTCCAACGGGGTCAAATCGCACGATCTCGGTGGCCAGTTCACATCACCTCCACGTGAGATGATTCTCCCCTCAAATCGCTCGTGCAGAATTTCCAATGTGGCATGAGCTGTGTGATACGTAGCGCCGTCCTGTTTAAACCACATCTCATTGATGTCCATATCATCCAATTCAAGCCAAAAAAAGTTGGTAATCATCGCCCTATAGCATTCGCCGTTGACGGTGATGGCCTGGCCAACATCGCTCTGAAAGAAATATGGACCGATGACGCCGCCAGCCCAAAATCCACACCAAACAGTGACTTTTTCGGGATGCATTGGACGCTCTTGAATCTCACGTGGATTGGTATTGTCCCAAATTCGACAATTTTGTTTGTTGACGTACCCATTCATCCAGAAATGAGCCTCATCGCTGAAGATGATTTTTTGATGAAAATTAGGATCAGTTTCCAACTGCTCCAGGGCCCAATCAGCGAACACACGTCGTTGTCTATGGTCATTTACCTTCAGCTCCTCCTGTGTCAGTTGAATTTTATACGGGTGCAGGGGCAAGTCACGACGCAAAATTCGCCAAGTTGTGGTCTGCGAGAGCCCAAGTTCTTGTGAGCGACGCGAAATCGACCGCCTCGGATTCTCCTGCACGCTTTCACGGACAGCGGCGATGTTTTCGGCAGATCTTGCGTTTCGTGTTCGTACGGATGCTGCTTCCTTGATTACTGAACCAGTAGCTTCAAATTTATCCACCACACTGCGAATAGTCCTCTCGGTAGGACGATTACGACGACCGTAAAATAACCGAAGTGCGCGGAACGTTGCCCGAATAGAACATCCATTTTGATAAAACAATTTTATCATTTGCACGTGTTGTTGAGCGCTATATCCGTCCATGGTGATTTGGCAAAACAGACTGAATAAATGACAGCCAATCTGACAGATGTAGCTTCAACAATATGGCCACTACCAACTGTCAAAGTTCGGAAGTCCCTATTGGAAGACCCTATATATACTTATTTTACATAAATGTCGGGGTTCAAAGAGGTGGTGTTTTAACAAATTTAGAAAAACAGTAGAGAGGAGTGATTTAAATCTGTTTGTTCGTTTAGTGCCTGACCTATTTTCTTAAATCTATTAATTTCTAAAGCTTCAAATAAAATAAGTTTTTTTCTTTATCTTGTAATGTAAAATTTGAAATTCTTTATTAAATTTATGGTTTAGTTCTATGCAGTAAATTTAATAAAGAATTTCAAATTTTACATGTACAAGGAAAAAAACTTAATTTATTTGAAGCTTTAGAAATTAATAGATACAAGAAAATAGGTCAGGCACTAAACTGTCTTTCTAAATTTGTTAAAACACCCCCTTTTTGAACCCCGACATTTATGTGAAATAAGTATATATAACGCTGTAATGATTTTGTAAACATTATTCCGTCATCACCTGATGAAGCCAAAGTTTGGCGAAACAATATTGCTGTGAGTGAAACAATAAAAATTATTTGAAACTATCTTTACGTTTATTATTTATTCGAACTAATAAACATTGTAATCCCATCTGCCCAGTTTATAGGCGTTTTATGCTTTAAATATTATTGATACGAACTAATCAACTTACATTAGATCAACTTAATATGACTTATTATAAGGCTGCGTTTCAATGTTAGCAAATCCATTTCATTTCGATTATAAGATATTCGGTTTTTGAAGTTCTAATAATAATAATTTGATGGGGTGACAAGATCAAATCTGACAACAATAATTCTTGATAGTTTGGAGTTGTAATTGCTATACAGATAAAACGACCATAAATAGCTTATAGACTCTTACCTGATTTGTACTCTTATATCCAAATGTGTTTATTTCAATACAGATCGCCTACAGTAGTAATTATTGGGTAAGAAATAAGACAATTTTCAGTTTCCTAGACGGTGAAATCAGTGTTATATTTATTTTGAATTTCCTGTACTTTCATTTTCAAAATAATTTTTTTTGGAAGTATGAGTGAGAAGTATGTTACTTATTTTAATACCAATTTTGTTTTTGGGTACGTTGTAAGCACAATAAGATTACCTATGACAGATAATTAGCAAAGGCTGTATCTGTCATGTCATGGGCATGCTTGTATTTTATTTGGTATATTTATTCATTTGGAGACAAATATGGTACTTAACGAACAAAACTTATATAAATCGCCCTTTGAGAATTGTCGACTATTCATTGAAGAAGTACCAGCAGATGAAAAATTGTGGAAAGGGCATGTGCTTCAAAAGTTAATTATACTTTTTAGAAATATTTAATGAAATAATATTAAAACTATTAATTAATATAATAATTAAAACTAAGTAACATGTATTTTTATATATTTACTAGCTGGCTCGGCACACAATGCTCTGCACTTTCCAATAGATGACGCGATAGGTTTTATTTGTCCCTGTATAAGAAAGTCTGGACACAAGAGGTCATTGACGCGATTGGATGATAGGCAAGGGGCCTGAAAGTCTATTAATAAGATTTTGTGATTTCCCTTTTTGGCACTAAACCAACAAATACTGTGAATATGAGTCATTTTGGTCCATAAATATAGAATTTGTTAATAACTTGACTACAGGGCCACCCAGGACAATTATGAATCATCGTCTTGATAGATCAAATATATTGTGTGAATATAACCTCAATAGCTCAAATCTTAATTCATTATGAACACTTTATGTCAGTGGAAAGTACTATTGTAATACGGGAAAATGTATATCGAAATATTATCTATTTAAACAATATTCCGACGTTGAGCACGAAAATCATAAAGATCTTCGTGCTCAACGTCCAAAAATTTATTATCTATTTAATAGTTATTTACGAACCAAGTGCGGGAATACATATTTCGCGAATGAGTGGAAAGGCGAGCGCTTTATGGACACAAATTCGCGAAATGTTTCACGCACGAAGTTTGTACAATATTTTTTGTACGAATACTTAAATAATACCTACTGTTAAATACGTTATCATTTATAACACACTACAAATTTGTTCATATTAATTCCAAAATTTTGAGTTCGCAGTACTTATTATTTGAATTGACATATGTTGACATTTAATTTTTATTTCCCGCACGAGTGCGAGAAATAGAATTTCCCGCACCCATATGAAGGTGTAAAACTGTATGTTATGTTATATGAGTACAAAAATAGTTATTTACGAACCAAGTGCAGGAAGACTATTTTCCCGCATGAGCGCACATTGTAAGCACGAGCGACCGCAGGAAGCGAGTGCTTTTAATTGCGCGAATGCGTGGAAGATGTCTTCACGCAAGTGGTTTGTACAATATTTTTTGTACGAACATTAAATTAAAAAAGTATTATTGATTAATGTATTTATTCTTATATTTATAAATTTATAGCAAATTTATTGCGTTTTTTTGGTTTAAATACTAACAATTCCGAACTGCCAATATGAATGTCGATGTGGTTCAAATAAATGGCGCTTGAATCTTGCTTAAGATGTCGCTTAAAATGTCGTCAAATAGATGGCGCCACAATTTTTTTGGAAAAATTTTTAATTACTACTCCTATTTCCCCAACTTTTAGTGAAGAATAGTGGAGGGAATATATAGACTAAATTTTATTACTACCAAGTTAGATTTTTTTTTAAATGTCCCAAAGTGCCAGTGTTTTGTTCAATTTTTACAGTCGCCTCAACCGGGAAAACGTATTTCCCAGTCGAGCTACACATGCGCCAAATGTCACTTTACAGGCGGTGGTTACAAAAACAATATTTCAATATACATTTTCCCGTATTACAATAGTAAGTATTTTCCACTGACACAAAATTTTCATAATCAATGAGTTTATTGCCTTCCTCTCAGTGAATTTTATATTGCTTTAAGATGCTTGAATGTTTTATTGTTACTCTTTCTAGATCTTGACAAATTTACGTTTCTAGAGGTTTTATTCTTGTACTGAGTGGGAGTAAGCAAGGCAGGGGGCATCACGTAAAGGGCGCTAGAGCAGGGTCTTTTTAACAGCAAATCATTAACCGGTGTTCAAATTACTAACGAAATCTCTTACTATTATCAAAATATTTATAAACCATAAAATACGTGTTTTATTGATATTTTTCCACGTTTTTTTAGTAATCATCTACAAAACGCTTTCAAAAAATAAAAAATAAATAACACTAGCAGTGACTTATTCAGTATTACTTGCTTTTTATACATTTGTAGTGTAGCTTAATCCAATTGGGAACTCCAGTTTACAGGTGGGTGGTATGAAAATTGAAAATGTTTAGATGTTTTGGGTTCTAAAAATTCTGCACACGGGCGCGTCTTCGGCCGGTATATCCCCTATTATTGTGTCTAACTGTAGGGTGGGGTGTCGATTGTCCAATGATTTAAATCGAAAAGTAAGGACAGCTTTCTTTCGGATGTATTTAGAGTTCTGCTAGATAGCATCAGCATGATCTTTTAAAAGAAGTTTATTAAACGTTTAATATTTAAACCATTATCAAAAACATGGTAGGAATCTCGGATCGATGTACTTAAACCATGGCGATATTAAATTGGTGAAACTTATGATGCCGTATTTTAGTTGCAGAAACATAGTGAGATAGACAATCGCAGATTATTATGCAACAAAATTAAAAATTTTAATTTTGTGTGTTCTTTAGTGTTTGGGTGTGATTTACTCATTCAAATAAATATGGTTGCAAATACAGACATTGCAATTGCTGTAACAGCTATTAGTAATACAATTAAGTATGTTCAGATAAAGATTTTGTAAAATTATTAGAAATTTCTATAGAATTAGCAGATATATTAGAAGTACACCTTGAATTTTCGTTTCCAAATGAATTGTCACTGTCAATTCAGTTCGGTAATACTGAGGAAATACCACAAAATCCAAGAGATTTGCTTAAAATAAATATTTCCAACGTAATTTAAGATTCAACAATTAACGAGCCGCTATAGTAACACATAATATCTATTTTGTATTTCCGTGCAATTCGAATGAATTCCCAGATTTAAATAATGAGACACTATCGAAAAAATGTGATAAGTTAGAGAATTATTTAAAATATGGAAGGGAAAGATATAATATTCAGTAAATTATTTAACGAATTAATTTCTCTTAGAGATACGTTTCAGTCAGTGTTAAATAGTTGTGAAAATCCCTAGAGCTATTTAAATTATATTTATGGAAATAATTTAGATACATCATGCATGTAAATATGTATATAGCAGTACGAAATTTATTAACACAATCAGTTGCAGTTACCAGTGGATAAAAATCTTTTGCAAAATTAAAACTTGTAAAAACATATGTTCCAACAAAATTATTCACATGAACAGCTAGTGAGCCTATCAATAATTGCGATTGAAATTGATATTTGCGATCAAAAAATTATTTATCAAGTTGACTACGTCAAAGCAAGAAGAACAGCATTTTAATATTTACATTTATTTTTATTCATTAACAAAGACATAAAAATATATATTAAATTTCCTATTTTACTTAAATTTAGACTTTATAAGTATTATATTAATCTATCTATGTTTATTGGAAATTAAGATTACGTACAAATTCCAACATTTTAGTATGTATTTTGTTATGACCCCGTAGCTCTAACGAAGGATGGAGAAAGGGTGTAATGCTAGACATTTACAGGGGGACGGCAAAGTGCTGGCGCCGCCTATGCTTACACTGTTTATTTACCAATAAAATTGTTAATTTCTTGAGCAACTTATTGTTGACATTTAACCGTTTTGAATTTCTTTGCCAAGTTTTTGGTGCAAAATAGGTATAGGTTGACTGCTGTCAAATATCGCATTTGTACAATTGAAAAATACAGTGTACATAAAATAGTACATCAACTTGAATTACACAAAGAATTGTAATATGTATGAAGTTAAAGGGGACATTGATATAAAGGCTATAGTATAAACGAACGAAAAAAATAGATAGATCTCCATTAACTGTCCAAACATCTTAGTTTAAGTCATTTCCAGAATTCACCTCACTGGTAAAAGGATGAAATACTTTCATACAAGACGAAACACAAAGACACAGTGTACGTAAAATATTTCGTCAACTTGAATTACGCAAATATTTGTAATATATATGTACTGAATTTAGAGAGAGGGGTATTGATGTAAAGGCAATAGTATAAACCTACGAAAAAAGTAGATAGATCTCTTTTAGCTGTGCAAACATCTCAGTTTAACTTATTTCCAGAACTCACCTCACTGGTAAAAGGATAAAATATTTTAATACAAGATAGGATGAAACACTCAATTTATTAAAGACATTAGAGTGAAATTAGAATGACAAATGAAACCATGCAGTTACTTGTTGTAGTCGTGTCCTGCAAAAAAATACTTTTAAATAACTCATACAATTTTAATCTGATAATTAGTAAGCGCACAAGTTACTTTTCATAATAATTTTTGATTATAATAAATAATTAAATTATAATATAATATAAGAGAATATACATAGAGTGCTTAATAAGTACCTAGTGAATTAGTTATAATATATATAATTTATGATAAAATTTTTGAATTTAGCGCCTTTTTTTAAATTAAAACATAAATATAACACATTTGTTATGCTAACACCCTAAAGAGTTGAAGGAAAAGTGCTACTGTGCACATTTCTCACTCGTCAAAGATTTATAAGACGCAGCCATATCCGCAATGTTATAGATGAATGTAAGAACAACAATATAATTATAAAATGATATATACTTTGAAAAGACAAAATGAAGGCGCTATTCTGGCGGTAAAATACATGAAAAAAAAAACGTTTCTATGTTACCGATTTAAAACCAACGAAAATGTCTAAACCGTAATACATAAAACGAATTTCAGACACCCGTTTTTATGTATGTTCTATCGCTAGAAAAACACGAAATATTCTTACTATACTTAACTAAATGCTTTTGTATGGTGACACTCTGCTAAAACAAACTGTGTTTATTAAAGTGCTATCTTTACACCCACAGTTCTTACAATGAACATTTTAATTGTTAAACATTAATGGGTATCTAACTAATTCTAAATTTATGTATAATATACAAAACATGTTCTACAGTACTTAAAATTAATATCACAATGCAAATGTTGCTCAAGTAGGTGTGAAAACATCAAATTTGTAATGTTCTTTTCCTTTCTATACTCATGTTGTGATATTCTTAGTCCAGTCAGTGAAATGTAAATTTTGTCGGTCTACATTAGTATAAATAGCTAGGGAACGCCGGAAAGCACTATAAGTGATTATATTCGTCCATTATGCGTATTGAGCAGTCAAATAGTAGATTCTATTAAATAAAGTGAACTGAAGGTAAACGTAAATATTTTATGCAATAATATACATATATAACATATTTGCATATTATTGACATCAATCTGACTGATCGACGGTAAATGTAGGAATGCACCAGTCTACAACAGTCGGTTATTGTGTTTCTTGATGTTTAGTCAAGCCACAATGATCATGAATAATTTCGAAAATGGTTGTATCAGATACCGCAGTCACTCCTGTGAGTTGTGTCTTCTTCACCCGAGCATCTTTCATTATTAATTCGACATTTTAACAAGTGTTGGAATGGTCACTTTGGGAGGCCACGACGGTCATAAGTCGTCTTCAAGTGATTCACTACTTAGCTTAAGACGACAGCGCCATTTAAAAACCACATTTTTTCCATGGGAAAAATCCCCACAAACTGATGACATCTCTTTCAGTATATGTACAGACTATACTTGTATTGTAAGTAACTTGATAATGGCGCTATCCTCGATTTTCTCCATCATACTTTCTTGCCGATTAAGTGTTATATTTTGAAGCAAAAAATACTTACACCAAATAACTGACATTTAAGTAAGTATTTTAAAAAAGTAAACTTATTAATTAAAGAGGAAAAATAGAAGACGCCTATAGTAATAATAATAACAATAATAATCTTTATTGTCCAACAGAAGAAATTCCAATTACAGGACAAAAATTAAATATAATATGATGAAATATATTACTAATAACAAAAAGACATTCTAGTTTTTAATTTGACTAGGAACTTGGTACTACTCAGCTCCCTTCTGCTGCCTAAAGCATCGACGGAATGTCTGTCAAGGAGAACTGCATAATCCACTCCCCTTTCCGGATAATAACCATCGCTTTTAAAGGAAAGATATTTTAAGAAGCGTCTCTGAATTCTTTCAAGAGCCAATTGCAGGTATATATAATGCGGATATCATATTATAGAATCGTATTCTAACTTAGACATTACAAGTGCATAGTAAATATATCTTATGCAAGGGGATTATTAAATTGTCTAGAATATCTTATAAGAAAACCTAATGATTTAATTGCTGAGGCACAAGTTTCAAGGATATGATCAGTAAAACGTAGCGAGGAGTCGAAGATAATACCCAGATCCACCAATGTATGCTTTCTAGGCACTGGAGTGTGGCTTACACCATGGCGTAATTGAAACGGATTTGAATTTCTAGTGTAAGTAAAAATCGCGCACTTATTAACATTGAAAGTGAAACCGTTTCGATCATACCAGTCAACAATATATTGAAGGTTCCATTGTAGGTGTTTACTGTCTCTCAACGAAGATACTCGAGAATAAATTTTAAGATCATCAGAGTAGGCTAATACTTCACAATCTAATGACAGCATATGAAGACGATAAAGAGAAGGGGACCCAGGGTGAAACCCCGAGGTACCCCAGAAGTGGGAGTGAATTTTTTAGAATGAAAACCATTCCAGCATACATAGTTGCAGCGACAGGTCATTTACGAAGACATAAGTTGCAGTAGATTTTTTGAGAAACCGAACGCGTCAAGCTTCGACAGCAGTATTGAATGGTCATGGAATTAATGGCCTTCGCAAAGTCGGTGTAGATAATATCCACTTGTTTGCGATTGTCCAGAGCGACACTTATGAATTGAGTTAGTTCTGCTAAGTTGGTTGTTATGCATCTACCCGAGATGAAACCATGCTGTTGAAATACAAGCCTTGACCCACAATTACGAGACATTTGTTGATATAGAGTACTTTCAAAATCTTAGTAAAGTTGCTAATAATGCTAATGGGTCGATAGTTCAGTACATCGGATTTACCTCCTTTCTTAAAAACAGGTATTATTCGAGTGATTTTCCATAACTCAGGAAACACGCATGTTTTAAGTATTAAATTAAATAACACCGTAAGTGGCTCACAGAATTCAACTGCACAATTCCTCACGAAAAAAGCCGGTAAATCATCATGACCAGATGTGAAGTTTGATTTAAGCTTCGCAATGCTCTGCAGCACCTCACTGGACGAGAAAGGTTGAATGGTTATAGTGTCACAATTAACTTCAGTTGGTTCAGTACTAATAGTTGAGAGGGTTTGTCACTTCGTGGTCATTTAGTCTCATACAACCCGGAATTCTACATGAACTCCTTTTATCTGCCAAAAATTTCCAAAATGCCCGGGATCAGTGACGATTCTAGATTCTATGTAAGTTTGGTACTTCTTGTAAGCATCCGATATTTCACGCTTAACCGTTGTACGTAATTAAACTCCTAGTGATGGAATTCTGACTTAGATCGTTTCCATTTGTGAAGGAAACCTTCTTTCACTTTTATTAGCTTTTTGATTTTAGTGTTGTACCATGAAGTAAATACTGACTCGGAGAATTTAACTTTTTTAACGGAATGATTCAATGTAGCGTATAGTTTTGCATAGAATGCTACCACAGCAGCAGCATTTACGTCAAGGTACTTATCGAGGAAGGACCAGTTGATGTCCAGCATATCATTATAAAGGGTACTGTGATCAACATTGCGGAAATTGTATCTGTAGTTATTATTCGATGCGGAAACAGTGGTCGAATCATCTCCACATAAGCTCAGCAAAATATCCAAGGCCAGATGGTGTAAATCCCCCACTACCAACGGATCCAAATCATGAGACACAGTAACTCCACAGTTAAGGTTGCTGAATATTAAATCCAATAGTTTACCTCCAGAATTCGTAACTGTATTATATTAAAGTAGGTTAAGGGTTGCCATGAAGTTCAGAAGAGCAAAGTACTTTCTATTTCCAAAATCAATAGGAATTTTGAATGACGGACAATTGAAATCGCCAGTATCAAAACCCTTTTCCCAATCAGTTCAAATGCCAGCGCTTCAAAAAATATCTCGTACTCATCACAAGAGATGTTCTGTGGGACGTACAAGTTGATAGCAGTAAAAGTGAGCGACTTAATTGTGCATCGACAAACTACGAAATCAATCATTGGAACCAGAACAGAGACGCTTGACATATTGATAGTAGTTGCTGATACTGAATCCGCAACAGAAGAAAGCACACCTCCATCCTTAGAAAGACCAACAGCAGCAAAATTTCTGTCAGTTCTAAATACAGTGAAAGAATTGTCGAAAAGTTCCGAATCACTAACATCACTAGACAACCATGTTTCAGTAAGAAAGACAGCATAAGAATCAGTTTTACTACTGATTGCTCGAATGTTATTTATTTTTGACCTTAATCGTCGTACATTTTGGTAGATTAAACAAATACAGGTATTAATTATTTAATTCTGTTGGACTTCTTTAGTTTTCCGAAGAATGAGAATGAGACTTCGTGATGGTAGGAATTTCATTTATATATTTTATGTAAAGATGCGATTCCCCAGCAATTTTGCGCTCAATAAGCTGCTGTTTAACTGTTTTGTAGAGCTGCAATTGCGCATGGGTTTTGTCTCTGGAGATAATTACTTTATTGAAAGCCGGAATTTCTTTTAATTTTTTGAAATAACGAAGTACCATCATTACATCTTCCGAACCTGGTGGAGTTACTTTAATAGGTCTGTTTCTCTGTTGCTTCGACGGATCAAGGCTACCCAATCTCAAAAGCCTAAGCGAATCCACTCTCACATCCAGATGCAAGAAAATCGTCCCAACGGTCGCCTCATCTCTGGCAGCTTGATCCGCTTTCCCCACAGACTCGTCCTCGGGTAAGTTAAACATAACTATGTCCGTTTCTGCCTCTCCGCCACCTCAGTAACTAATCCTTCCATCACCAGCGGATCTATCTCTTTGTCAATTAATTTAGTAAAATTCATTGACCCTGAATCTATTTTCTCATTAAGAAATTGAATCTCAACCTGTAGTGAGGTTACCAGTGCAGAAAGTTATCCAATCTTACGTAACTGTGACTCAATATCTCCGCAGGATAAGCAATAGAAGGGTAACTGACAGTCTTTACTTTTCAACAATTGTATTTCGACCCTCGATAGTCCATTGCAAGTACTGTGGACGGCATTCTTGCTAGTGTCACAAGATATTATTACAGATGTAGCATTGGATGCATTTTATGCTGCGCTGTATTCCATACTAGACGTCCATGTCCCTAACAAAAATATGTCACATTCTTCATATCCACCATGGTTCTCCTCTGATATTATACTATACCTCAGGAATAAGAACTATTATCACAGTAAATGGGTCAGAACAAAAGAAATACGATTCCACAATGAGTTAAAACGTCTCAGACGACTGGTTAAAAAGCAAATACATGATAACTATGTGTCTTATATCGCAGGGGTTGAGAAATCAATGAATGCAGCCCCTTCCAACTTATGGGGCTTTCTTCGGGCAAAAACACGCACCACAAGAATACCTGGTAATCTTCGTGACAATGAGGGCAATGACTTTCCTGATCCCATAGAAATTGTAAATGCTTTCGCTAGATCCTTCTCATCCATATATGAAATGCCTACAAATACAGTGTATCCTGAATCAGTTTATAACCCTTTACCTTATTCCTTCTCCCATGTAATTGAAGAGGATTTAATAAAACTTATGGCTACTTTTCCTAATAAGCAATCAACTGGTGATGATCTTTCACCCGGCTTCTTGATTCGGGACTGCAGGTATATCTTTGCTTCCCCTCTCAAAGTAATTATTAACTTATCAATTTCCTCTGGAATATTTCCCGAGAGTTGGAAGAGAACTAGGATTGTACCTGTCCACAAAAAGGGTGACCGTGCATTGATATCTAACTATAGACCGATCTCTATAATATCTAACTTCTCCAAATTATCCGAGAGAGTTCTATATTCCTTTATATATACCAGTATACGCTCCTTTATCTCAATTGACCAACACGGTTTCTTATCTGGGAGGTCTACAGTTACGAACTTGGCAGTACTTACTCAGTGTATATCAGAGGTTCTGGGCAGGCGCGGACAAGTTGATGTTATATACACTGACCTTTCGAGGGCATTCGACATGATTGACCATGACCTGCTACTGCGTAGATTCGGTTCATTTGGCTTTGTTCCTTCGGCTGTCGGCCTCATTGGGTCTTACCTTAGTGAGAGGAGATGTTATGTCTGTTATAATGGTTTTTCATCCACCGAGTTTATAGTTACTTCTGGTGTTCCCCGGGGTTCAAATTTGGGTCCCCTGTTGTTCATATTGTTTATGAATTATCTTCTCCTACAGATCGATTGCCCTGTTCTTGGATATGCAGATGATATTAAAATTTATTCTGTAATAAATGGTTCTGCTGATGTGACTAACCTTTAGAGAAATTTAACTGTATTGTCTTCATGGTGTGAACGTTCTGGACTCAAGTTGAATGTGGATAAATGTTGTGCAGTAACCTTCACACGGTCTTCAACTTCGTACAAATCTTCTTACTTCATTGGTGACAACAAGTTAATGAGTAAAATTGAATTTAAAGATCTTGGAGTTACCTTCGATTCCAGCTTGAGCTTCAAATCTCACATAGAGAACATTTGTACATCTGCGTTCAGATCGTTGGGTTTTGTTATGCGTGTGTCTAGGTACTTCACTGATTCAGTTTTGTTGAAATCTCTATATTCTGCCTACGTATTGAGTAAGCTAGAATATGCCTCATTAATATGGTTTCCTATTTATGCAAGTGATTGTTTGGCATTGGACCGTGTGGACCGTAGGTTCTTGAAGTTTCTCACGTATCGGGCAGATGGTGTTTATCCGGACAGGGGCGTGGCGATGGGTGATCTGTTGCGGAGTCATGATATGGTATCCTTGAGTGAGAGGAGATATGCTACATGTGAGAGATTTCTGCTTAGACTGTTGAATGGCAGCATTGACTGCCCTGATATCCTGGCCCGGATGCCATTTCTGATACCGCGGCTTAACTCCAGACATAATTGCACTTTTGCAACACCTTTTGCGCGAACCAACATTATGAGACGAGCTCCAACTTACACGCTTTGTCGCTTGGCGAACAAAAATGTGGACATATTTGTGTGAAGACTGACTGTGGATAGTGGATCATCATGGAATTTGTTATTACTTACTGTTTTTCTTTCTTTTTATTTATTATGTATACACCTAATATAGTTTGTAACCCTGTTTTGGGCTTTGCCTGTTGGGAAATAAAGATTATTATTATTATTATTATATTTCCTTCTCGACGACAAGTCCATTATTGCACACTGCTCATTTAGTATTAATCATATAATTACTATATATAGGACAAGATAAAATTTAAACAAAGGAGAGAGGATGAACGGGACAATCAATTCACACCTGGGGGGCCCTTCCCGGTGTCTAACAATATTGCAAACAAAGAAGGCCGCGGAAAGAAAGGAAAAAGAACAATAAATAGCGGGTTAATAATTTAATATTATAAGAATTAGATCCAACAAAAAGACCACGGCAGAAAAGCACATACATGGAAAAACAACGGTACAGAAAAAGTAACACACGTGTGAGAGCGAGGAATATAAATCTTGCGTATGGTATAAACATAATATAATATTATGCACTGGTTGTTAGCAGGAAAATGAAAAAAAAAATAAACATAGAGGTCATGCTATTATTACCTCTTATCTATGTAGTTTTATTAAAAAGAATTTTTTAATATATTTACTAATTTCTTGGCTGAGATTTGGAATTTACACGATACTGAGTGCATTACTAACCATTGTTATTTTACATATGGACATCCACAGTTTTTTTTTTTGATTTGACATTCTCAATGTTATATTACACATATTATTTGAATTAACACACACCTTGATTATGCGACACTGATGAAACCAAATAAGATAGAAATTTATATGCCTCTGGCTACCAACACGTAATTAACACCTTCATGTTTGATTTATATAATTCTACATGATATATTGTCAGTATTATTTGTGTGATGACATTAGATGTTAGTCTAAGATAAATCTGGACCTTCTTATCAACCTACATGAATGGCATGCGACGCGTCTACGCCTAAATTTTACAATTACTCTTTTAATTATACAATTGCGACGATATTATTTGTGTAGTGTAACTAAATGTTGTCTATGATACTTCTAGAATTTTTTAATTAAACTATATAGATAATGACGGCTGTTCTATACTTATTTATGGGTAATTGCACTATATAAATATGTACATAACTTTTATATAATTTACAACAAACGCAACAAATATAGCTTATTATGCTGAGTCAATGTTGTTTATGATGGCTACTTTACTATTTGCGTTTTCTACAAGGCTCCACACGTCCTGCAGTGAGTATTGTGTATTTCTGGGTCTATCTTCGCTTGCCCAAAGATGCCTAGAGTTAAGGTTTGATCGCACATTAATTGGATGTACTTTTATCTCTGGTTGCTCACATACCCGTCTTGATGACATTCATTGGCTAGATATTACCTTTAGTGCTGCTTGACTGTCCGACATTATTTATATGCGCCGGTCCTCCTCTTGTTAATTATATCACATTACAATATGGAATATTTTTTATGCTTACAAGAATTTATATTTTTATATTAAATGATATAAGACTACATCGAAGTGGAATATATAGGAATGCATTACATAATTAGTTTTTTCATGTGTAGCAATTTTAGTATACATTTGTTGCTAGACCTTTGTGTTCAGAAAAACTAAAACAGTATTTACGTTTTCATTAATATATGCCTTTACGGTCAGTATTAAATGTATAATCTACACTACAAAATAAAAGTCATTCACTAGTTAGATTTTAAAAATAGTTTAATTGTCAATAACACATAGCAAATATACAGAAAATATTACTTCACTTGTGCATGCTTCAGTGTAAACCACCTTTATTTCCAGTTTATCATTTTAAACAATGGAAATTTATGTATAATATTGAGCAGAAATCTTGTTTCATCTTACAAGATCCAACATACATATAATATGCAAATATTTAGAGCTTATAAATATAATTTATTTATAAATACGACACACAAATAGTTAACTATAAAATACATTGTTTACAAACGTTTGGATTGCTTAAATTATTTACATTAATTCTTCGCGGGAGCTGAGGAAGCATCTGTGCCCGGTTGAGAAGCTCCAGTGGGTGTCGCTTCGGAGAACTCCTCCTTTCTTTCGGTGGCTATAGTTTTGAGCACTCCAATTATTTCGTCAGCTAATGTGTACATCTCTTCAACAGTCTGCGAGAAAAAACATATTAATAAAAACAGATTCTTTTAAGTATGGCTATGACAAAGATAATAACTGATTGGCAAAAATTCTTATTCATTCCAGTTCACGAGAATTGATTGTTACGATATTCTACAGCAGGGGTCGGCAAGTAATTTTTAGTGGGGTCCGGATTCGGTGTAAATTTTTTTATGGAGGTCCAGAAAAAAACTAATCATTAATAGGTACTGTTATTTATTTTGTTTTCAAGTCGAGTTAGTTTCCAAAAAAAAGGGTAAACCAAGTAAAACAAGTAGTTCTCAGTTAATACTGTAATATATTCAATGTGAGAAATTACATCGACGGTCTTGAGCCAGTTTTTTAAAGTTCGGTGTACGAGGGGTGCAGCAAATGCGAAGTATGTCTTCGAGGTGAGCGTCCGTCAACCTTGATCGATATGTGTTCTTCGAAAAATTCATTTTCGAGAACGATGATTCGCATATATACGTCGAACCAAACATAGTGGCCAGAGTGATAGCTACTTTCTTACAATTTTCATATTTTTCTGAAACATATTTACCCCAAAATTCTTCAGTGGATACAGTTTTATACATTTGCAAAGAAATATCTTCTTGCATGTCGATTATCTCCATTTGAAGTGAAGCCTTTGAAACGCCGAACAATTTAGCAGCCACATCAGTCCATTTTGCCGATGCATCAACTTCATAAGGAAATTTTAGGAATTGAGACAGCTTTCCAATTTCTGCGAAGTCTTGAAATCTTATAGCAAATTCCACCCTTAGATCGGACAGAAATCTTACAAACACTGCAATGTCTTCTTCACAGTTCTTTTTTTTATATTCAAGAATTGTTGGGAAATGAATAAATTCGTGCTTTGCAATATCTTTTTCAAAAATATCCAGCTTACTACGAAAAGCAGACACGCTCTCTATCAGATCACATATTAATTTCCCATTTCCTTGTAACTCTATGTTGAGCGCATTTAAATATTTTAGAATATCCTTCAGAAAAGCCACAGCTAGCATATTGCGCTCGTTAGTTATGAACTCTAAGTGCTTCTTTGCTCCTTGCGTATCCAAGATTTGCAAGAAGGAGGTTACTTCTTCCTTTATTAGCCAGAAACGTTCAACAACTTGACCTTTACTTAACCAACGAACATTGTTGTATTACAATAAGTCAGAATACGCAGCATCACATTCTGAAAGAAACTTCTTGAACTTTCGGTGTTGAAGAGAAGAATGAGATCTCATAAAATTAATCAACTTCACCAAGCTGTCCATTACTTCATTCAGTGTAGCACTGAGTTTTCCACAAAGGGCGGTCTGATGAATTATGCACTGATACGATATTAGACCTGGATTCTCATCCCTGATTTTCTTTACTACACCTTTTTCTTTGCCAATCATCGCTGGGGCGCCGTCAGTTGAAAGCGCCACTATTTTATCATAACGAATGTTGGAATTATTAATAAATTCGCCAATAGCTTTGAATAAATCTTCTCCTCGAGTGTTACCTTTCAAAGGCAATATTGCGAGCAATTCTTCCCTGAATATCTTATTTTCAATGTCGAAAAATCTCACGAAAATAGATATTTGTTCATCATCAACAATGTCACATGATTCGTCAAGTGCAATGGCGTAGCAAGGTGACTTTTCCAAAAGTTCAAGCAGAGTGCTTTTAATATCAGCAGCTAAAATTTCCGTTCTTCTTGTATTACTTCTTGCCGACATTGGAATACTTTGAATTGCAGCGACATCACTTTTTTCTTTAAAAAGTGCCGAGGCTACTTCCAACATACATTCTTTCATTATTTCAGAATCTGAAAATAGTTTCTGGTGTTTACTAAGTGTCCAGTACACACGTAACGCTGCTTCTGCCGATTTTTCTTGCTCACTCATGCAGCGAACCAGCAATTTCGTGCTTTTTTCGTAAGAAGTGAGATATTCCTGTAATTTAAATTTAAATTTTATCGTGATAAGTTTACAAAGCAGTTATACATATCACATTTTTACGTTAATAGGATTATATTACCTGTACTTTCTCTTTACGAGCCTCACTGCCAAGAGGAAAGTTTTTGTGGAATTGCTGATGAGTTGTTTCATAGTGTCGCTTTAAATTGCCACTTTTAATAACAGCGACAGTTTTATTACATATTATGCAAACTGGAACCGCTTGGGGCCTATCTGGCAGCGTAAAACAATATTGTTCAGTCCATTCAGTCAAAAATCTCCTATTTTCAGTGTCCACTTTTTGCTTTTTAGGACCCATTATTAGTATAGGTATGTATGTACGAACAAGTTTTTCACACGACAACTTGTAAAACAAATGAATAATTGCTCTGCGCTCTCTTCGACTAAAGCGACAGGTTCGGACTTGTTTAACAAATGAACGAGTGAGCAGTGACGCGTGGTGGGAGGCATTACTCGCCGATCAGATACGCCTTGTTGGACGTCGGACTGTATTTAAGAATATTTGGCGGTCCGAGGTTCGCCCTTCCGCGGTCCGTATACGGACCGCGGTCCGCCTGTTGCCGATCCCCGTTCTACAGCTTAAAATACTGCATTTGTGCAGTCACATATTCATAGGCATCGGCACATTTATCTTCTAACGTATTTTAAGTTACACATGGAAACACGTTTAAATGTTATTACTATATTACTCAGATATACTGAGATAAACTATAATTACTAATTTGTATAACACCTTTATATATACAGGGTATCCCAAAAACATACCGACAAAAACAAACATTTATTGTTTAATAAACAATGTCCGCAAATGAGCGATATTAGCATAAAAGAGGAAAAATTGTATTGGTATTATTTTACAAAGAAAAGTTTAGGATGACATTAATAAATCCGTTTGTGGTAATGTTAGCTCTTGTTTTATTGACAAATAAATGATGGTTTACACAAATTGTTGAAAATGTCAGCCATTAGCTTCAATACAAAGATTGATATTGCGGGTTCATTGACTCGCGGACCCAATGGAATAATTCGGGACAGCTTCTAAGTATGAACAACTCGCCATTACTCTTGCTAGGAGATCTTTCTCATTACGATATTCATACGAATAATGGCCGACATTTTCAACAATTTTTGTAAATCATCATTTATTTGTCAATAAAACAAAAACTGATTTATTAATGTCATCCTAAACTTTTTTTTTATAAAATAATACCAAAGCAATACTAATTTTATGCTAATATTGCTGATTTGTGGACATTTGGTGTCCCTAACGCCCCTTAAAGTTTCTTACTATCGTACTATCGATAGTGAATGAGAACAAATTCTACTACTCTTACACCAAATAATTTATTTTTCAACATTTATTTTGTTTAAAATATTTTGACATATATTGCATGTTGTCATCTACTTCATCTACAAATATATCAAAATTAAAACTAAACGTAAAACGTAAAAGTGTAAACTTAGTTTATATAAGTAATTTTCCTACAATTATCATACAGACTGATTTACCTAAAACTTGTTGAATGCAAAAGTTAAATCTTTGTTTTAATTTCGAATTGCAAACTTTAGGAAGTGCATATTGTGCAACTGCTTATATTCTTCTTGCAGTTCCTCGGGTGCTCTTGACTCCTCTTCATAAACGTATTACTGCAGAATGCCCCACACAAAAAAAAATCAAGCTGAGGAAGATCTTGCAAACGAGCTGTCTAGCACACCGGCATAAAACTTCCAATCCAACATTGACTATTCTGTTACAATGCGACCATCGTGGGGGCGCATTATCTTGCTAGACCCACGTAACGCGTATTGTTTGAAGCAATAATAATAATAAAAGAGGTTGTCGATATTGGAAAATATCCAAATATATTTTGCTATTGACAGCCCTTCGAAAAAAGTGTGGTCCAATTAAATGATGACCGATAACACCACACCAAACATTTACACTAATCACATTTTGGATATTTCCATTTTTAGTCCATTTTGAACTTTCTACACTCCATAAATGCGAGATGTGCCTATTTATTTTTCCATTGCTACTGAATGTTCGCCTCACTCCATGAAATATGTTTTGAGAAATTTATCCCATGCATTTCTCTTAAGATGGACATTTCCTCAATAAAATTCATCCGAATATAAAAATTTCCTAGTTGAAGCTTTTGTACCAAAATTACTTTGAACTCGTGAAATTAATTTCCTGACAAGATTCTTTAGACAGAAATATAATTAATATCAACGACATCTGCAATTGCTCTTGCCACTGCATTTAGAACTCATGCTGTATTTAAATCATTAGTTATTTTTCGATTCCGTTTTCTTGTTTGTTTATCAAAAGATCCAAATTGCTATAAGTTGCAAACTAAAACGCGGTTCTCTGTACAATGGATTAATTTAATTTAATTTGTCTGTTTAACTTTGAAGAAAAGAAAAAATCTAGATCGTATCTTTTCAAAAATTTTAAAATTGCATCTTTAAAAATAAGCGAGCTGTGAGGCTGGGAATTTCGTGTGAATTAGCCAGTGAGTAGTCAATATTATGCCAATTATTTTTGTGGTGGTGTTACAAATTTGAAAGCGCAGTTGATAGGTGTGATATAGGTAGATCACCGGAAAAATGATTTGATAACAATGCATTTCTTATGACAGCTGTTAATAAAATAATACATGGAATAATTATGTAAAGCGATTATCCGGATTAATTTATCAGTTACTCTGCTTTATGTGAATGGTTTAATCAGTCATTTTTTGCCATAATTAGTTGAGTATTTCATATTAATGGGGTATATAATTGATGTCATTTTCAGTTGTAATTTCAATTTATATTTTAGTTTGGTTTCTGGTGATGACTTCGTACCATGTCTTCTTTCAATACGGTTACTACCATCGTGCCAATGCAAATGTTGCCTCATCAGAGCACTTTGGCCCTATTGGATCAACTAAGTTATTCCCTCATTTGTTCGTTCTTAGGAACCAACACCGTTATTTGGACCTATAAGGCTATTTGGCGCATATTTAGCTCTGACCATATTAAGAATGAGTCAACGTGGCCTAGAAGCGACATACTGTTAGTATAGGTTGGGCAATGTTAATAGTGCCAAACTGTGGTGGCACAAGAACAGCTTCTTCTCACAGATTTACAGGTTTCAATTTTATTTCGTTTTCTGGAAGTACATAAACGCTTCGCTCTACGGATGATAGATGTCCAAAAGTTTTTGCAGTTTTTTCCAATTCACATTGCACTAGAGATTTAGAATATTTATGTTTTAACATTTAAAACCACGGAATATATTTAAAATATTTGCTAGCTATTGTGAGACATTTATAGCCCTCGACTATAATAAACTAATATAATAACTGAACAGAATTTGCTTTGTATTGATATTGAAGAATATGGGTTATATTTACTGTCCAGGACAAACGGTACACAACAGCATGAAGTTAAAATATTATTAATATTAATAATTTTAGTCCTCTATGTACCCATTTTCTCAAAACTCTATGAATTAATCTTGTGCAGAAAACTAGAGAATATTTTTTGCCAAATTACGTACCTTTAATTTACTTGTTCAAATTTTGTCGCCGTAAATTTATATCCGCATTTTTAGAATCTTATATGCAAGTTTTGCAAGCGTTAAATCTAAGCGTAGAGAGCCCGTGCGAATAATTTAAGCAGTGGACAACCTCAATATAAATTTTTACTCACTTTTATCGTATCATCCCTTTATATTTTATTAATTTCTAGCCTTCCATTAAAATATAGGCATCTCTAATTTGAATTATTCTGACCTTTAAACTGCCATGCACATGTAATATCTCTTAATATTTTGCTAACATCAAGTTTCTTATTTTCCTATTTAAAATACATACATCCTTAAAGCGAACTTTTTGTATTTCTTAAAAGGCTATGCACGTATTGATATAAATCTGCCATCATCTGTTGTACCTTCTTTTATTTTTTAGTATTGCATAAATTCTCGCTGCCTTCTGAAATTATTACTATTACACAGTCATTGTTTTTTTATTAATTTTCAATATTAAATATACTTTTCTTTATTGTGTGAACCTGCAAATTTTTCTTGGATGTCTAAGTGTCCGTATGGAATTTTCCCTTTCATATATTTTTAACATTCTTTTGTAGGAGCTAATGTGCAAGTGGCCTGAGTTTGTGAAAACTCCCACTTGTACACTTCTGTTTTAGGAAAACATTTAGTCGGCGGGAAATTCCTACTTCCTTCGAAGTCATCGTTCTTACTTTATTAGTAAATGCTTTATGCTTTATTATATAATATTCATTTACACTGTTCTTAAAACACTTAATGTTAAATATATAATCGTGCATATGGTTTAATTATTTTTTTTCTCGTTAATTAAAACTTTATTGCGCAGATGCTGACCTTATCGTACCTAATTTAGTAGAGTATTCTTAACTAGATTATATTTATTTTGTGCTTTTCAACACCTTCAGTGAGACATTTACATTCACGTTTTGTACATTTTGTAATTTATATTTTATTGTAAGGACTGGTGTTTCCTTTATTCGTTCCATGAAACAGAGAAAGGCGGTCTTTACCGTAAAGTGCTTCCAAGACCGTGTGCACTTTCCAGTGGCTACTGGAACTTCCGCCAGCCATCCCTGAGAAACCGAAGGACTGGATTCGTAAAACCCCTTTCTTTTGTTCTGGAAAGGAATGGAAAGCACCGCACACTGCTTCATTTTTAATAATACTGTAAATAGGTTTAAATATTTTGCTAAGTTAATTTCCATCAATATGTTTATTTAATTTATTTATTGTTTTCTTTAACTTCATCACACCTTCTTAGGTGGTGTATTGGTTTGTTTGCCTTATCTCTTTGAAGTGATCGCTACTTCTTTTATGACAACAAGGAACTGCCAGCCTAATGTATCTTAATATATTGAAACCAATGCTTTACCAGGCAACCACATTTAGAGAGCCGACTAAATGGTGTATCAGGCTTGTTTCACCTATTTCTATTCGACAGTAGGAATTACTATTTAACCAGTGCTTACTCTTTGATTGACCACAATCTTCCCCGTTTAAGTATGCTAAGCTGGTTCGACTCATTTGTCAGAAAGGAACCAATGAGTGAATATTAATAAGAATTCTTCTAGAAACACAGATGTAAATAGGTGTTCCACATGGCTCTCTCCTGGGACTAACATTATTTTTAATTTTTATAAATTACTTCCCTAACATCCTATGTGGCAGTGTTGAGGTAATGTTATATGCGAAGGATATGACTTTTATTAATTATATGTGTTAAGAGTACTGCTGATGTAATTAATTAAACTGAAAAATTGGATAAATCTTAATAGGATTTTGGTAAATATTGAAAACACACAATGTCTGCTTTTTATAATAAAGGAATGTTTGACTTCTCATATTTTATCAAGACTGCATTATAAGTTGCTCTAGTTAGCAATTGTGCGTGCTTGGTATAAAAATAAATAATTATCTAATATCATAATAATATTAGCTTTTTCCGTCTGAAATATTCACATTGTGGAAAATGTTTAGAATCCCTATTACTTAAAAAAATAATTACATTACCTCACAGTCTTTTAGATCTCTAATTAGAGGACTTTCATATTTCATATTTTCAAATTCTTCACTCGAGAACATGTATCGGTTTTCAATATCTTCTTCCTCACTTGCCACTAGGAATCTTTCCGGTGGAGTACATAAACCGTGATCGTTCTTTCTAAATACGTGTCCTTTCTCGATGCATAGGCCAGAAGGTGGATCAGGAGTGTCGTCCCAATACAAATAGTTAGGAATATGAATTTTCTGAACTTTAATCTGAAATTTTACAGAATAACCTGTATGAGAAAGACATTTGATACTGATAAAATGCATATTTGGCATATGTATTGGTACACCAAAATGTTATTCAAATTATAAATATATTAGGTAATAGTGTACTTCTAGTATATGGAAGATGATTTACTCAATGGTATACTAGAAACTTACAACTTTTGAAAAAAATATTATGAGAATATCTCTATACAGATCCGATTGGAGGACCAGAAGAAATTATACCAGCACCAATATGGTTTTAGCAGAGGCCGATCCACGATATAGGCTATAGAAGAGGTAATAAGAAGGAGAGATATAAGTAGAGATAAATGGTGTGCCATCATAACAATAGATATTGAAAATGCGTGTAATACGATTTGTTGGAGTATTTTCATATAGAAGCCACAGCTAGGGTTCCACAGGGCTTCGTATAGGACCAATCCAATATTATGGAACAAATGGATCTATGGAAGTATATGGTATATGATGGAGTTCTTAGATTGTAATTAAAAAAGGCTTTTGAATTCACGGTCTCTGCCCAAAATGAAGAACTAAAATACACTGCAAATGAATTAATATAACCGCAATATATTCTCTCTATGATATGACGATGCGGCCTCACCAAGCGGAATTGGCCCCACACAAAAAAATAGATACAGTACTACTGACGCTGGGTACACACCAGTTATACAAAACAATTTGTTTATCAAACAAAATGTATGAAGCACGTTAGCATCCATTAAAACATATAGAAATGTTTGAATTTGATCAACAAAACAAAATATTTGACAAATATCTTAAGTATTTTTTGACTTAACTTATCATTCAATTTTACAAATATACCTTCAAATTCTACAGAATAACACAATAATTTGTCAAATTTATGTGTATTATTCATTGTTTGTCAAACAATCTGTGTAAGTAGTGTATACCCAGCTTTGAGCAAAAGTTCAGAAAATTTGTCAAATATCTGTGGATAACGATAGATAAGAAAATTGCGTTACTTGACAAGAGTCAAGAAGCAACAAAGGACTGCAGCTCTTATGAGATTAATACCTAATATCAGAGGTTCAAGAAAGAGAAACATGCAAAGAGTGTGCAGCCTTATACCATCAACGCTGTTATACGGAGCATCTATATGGTACAGTGCACTGGAGAGGAAGACGTACGGAGGTCTATATAAGACCAGCAGTATCACACAGTATCAGCAAAGGTACTAGAAGTAATAGCGGGACTTATGTCCACTAGTTAAATGGAGGTGACTCACAGAAAAACGACGCCAAGAAGATCTATGTAGTACCAAAAAAAATATAAGACAGTTCATCGTCCATGAGTAAGAGGAAAACTGGAATCAAATCCAGATAGTACCAAGTTGATAAAAAAGTTAATAGTATGGTTTGATTGCAGACACATGGATGTATATGATTACATATGCCAAATATTAACAAGGCACGAGGTGTTGTGCAAAAGATTAAACAAAGTTTCGAGCGATCGCTATGGTTACTGTGGAGAACAGGACAAAACAAAGCAATTTTTTTTCTATTACGTCAGATGTAGAATAGAGATACCGTCAGGTTTTTTCATGACTGGGAGTGCAACTGACTGTGACCAACATTGCGACAATTGGCAAAGATGGCAGAGTGGTCTGCAACTTAGTCAAGGACCTAGGAAAAGGAATAGTAAAAATAAAAGAATCATAAGCTAGGTAGAGTAAGGAAACTGGAGCTAACAATCAAACAATCAAAACTCACGAACTCCTAATAGTCAAATACTAGAAGCGAGGGGAGATTAAAGGATGTAGAAAAGAAAGAGCAAAAAAAAATTAAACAACCCGTCACTCGTGAAGTATATCCAAGGTGACGGTTCCAGTGGTGATGGAACTTAGTGAAAATGTTTGCACTCAAAAGTTTCTCTGAACTGCTGCCGTGCTTCGGAGGGTACGTAAAGTCGTCAAAATCATGAAACGATATTAAAGACTTGAAAATGTCTAACACATATAAAATGAGTGATAATATTATTATTATTATTATTATTATTACGATACTTATCACTACCTAACTACTTTGCAGAATTTTAAATTAGCATCCATGCAAGATTATGTTCAATAACTATATTTATTCGACAATAGATTAATCATGATTAGATTTCAAACGGCTAGATTTTGCTTTCTGAAGTTCCTGCAAGGACTTGTTGAGCCGAATAAAAATTTATTACTTGTGATGGGTACTAAGGTAGAATGCGATAATATCTCTATCTCTACAATGTATAAGCAATATTAAATTTCATATCCGAAAATATGTGTTTGAAATTAAAGTGATCATGTTCAAAATTATTAATTGTTGTTAATTTTAAAAATATACATGAAAGAATATTTCATTTAAATCGGATTTCCAATAAACATACCTTTGCTCTTCTTTCGGCTATGAGTTTATTACAATACATTTCTATAAGCATGACTGGATGGTTTGCCATTTCTGGTGGTGCGTTCTCTAGAGGAATTTTGCCAATTAATACCAAATTCTTAACCCGTTCCATTTCTTCGGCCTGAAAATAGAGGAAATTTATTTTAAATTAATGCCCAGTTTAACATTTAGTTTATGAAAAATACAGAGAGAACACGACACGTAAATATTATGTTTTGATAAAGAAATATATGAAAAGTAGCTTATAAAATAAACTGAAAAACAAAATTATACCTACACAAAAATACAAAAAATATTAAAAATGTAAAAAGTAAACAAACAAATCCAAAAAGTATACCTAAGAGTGTAACGCAGGTAATACGTAGTGCATAGCTTTTAATTTCAATTAAAAAGCCATTATAAGTGTCAAAATTAACAAGCATTGTTGATTTTTGTAGACATAAGGATTAGACTCAATTTGCACTGTTCCTTATTTAAATATACTTTGAATTAATTACATACATCACAAAGAAAATTAATTATACAGTAATTAACAACATTTCGCCGCCTAATTCTCGTGCCTTACGGTAATGTGCCATCTTTTCTTTCATCTCCCGTTTTTTTTATGTTGTTCCGCATTCTTTAATTACAAGTTTTTCAAGACCGCCTACTTCTTTCGATCTATCATTTGCTACGAATGTGTTTATGGTTTGTTGTAATTTTTTGTCTTCAAATTCTCGACTTACGTTTTAAATTACCCATTTCCAGAGGAAGTACGTTTGTCTCTCATTTTATTTTTTACACCCGACTTCCGTATCAGAATATAAATTTAATCAAAACCTGAACTATTTTTTTCGTGTCGTTTTCTGTTACGTCTTTGTCCCACTAAACCGAGTTCAAGTTCAAAGCTCGTTTGTTTTCAATGTAATGTTCCAAAAGAAAAAACGCGAATAACACATTAAAAATATATATTTTAAGCAAATTTTATTCAAGTTTTTATTTACTTCTTATGCTTAGAATAATAATTCATAAATTTTAAATAAATAGTTTAAACCATTTACAAAAAAAAATAATATTGTAACGAAACAAGCCCACAAAAGAGGCAGGCTTCCGGGCGACGACAAGAAAAACGTACCGGTAAACAAATCGTAAATCAACTGCACTCATGTACTACGTCAGCGACAGAAAGTCTGGAATATGGTAGAAGAGAGCCAAAATTTGCTGGTACATCTCTAGACCCTTTGTCTACAGACATTAATACAACCGGTGGGATAATGAATTCATTCACTGAATAGTAGTCGCGCTCGGTATTTACTGAACAGTTCAAATAACATAAATAATGTGAGTAGTGCAGTTTTATTATAGTTCACAAAATACATAAATATTACTGACATAAATAGTAGTGATAGAAATAAATACATGTGTTAATTTATTTGTAGTAGCTTTAAGTGCGATACATTTATTTTATATTTTTATATTGTGATTAGTTTTAAGTGTATAAATATACAGACTATTTCAAAACATTTTCACGAGCTGTTTATTTCGACCTCGAAAACGTTACAATATTTATTCTTATATTATAGTTATTCTGTTATTCGTGTGGACATTTTTAAAATATGATGGTGTATGGCAGTCTAAGGAGGCTCATTTAAAGGACCTTGTAGGGCTGATGTAGTTATTGTAAGTTAAATAATTTGACGGCTAGAAAGAATCTAAAATAGGTTTCACGGTAGATAGGACTGATGATCGCGGAGTTCCAACAAATGCATTAGTTGCAACATGATGGCAGGGATTATTTTGTATGAATCTGGCGTATTTAGCTCATAGATGTATGGAAAAGCTAATAGTTGCAGAACATTGCAAATACAAATTTGAGTATTTAAATTCACTATGAAAAAAGCTTCAGTTCTTTTGCTAATTTCACCCCAAACCATCAGCCTTCTAGTAAATGCTTCCCACGTTCTAGAGAAAGATTCAAACCTGCTTCTTCCTTTTCGATCTTAAACTTGTCTACGACGAAAAATTGTTCATTCCATTCTTTAATCCAACCTGCACCATTTAAATTTATGTGGCCGCTATTATTAGGTGATAACAAATCAAGCGAATGACATGGTGATATAAAGAACGCATTAGTCTCCTATTTTCTATTTCTACCAAAAAAAAAATGTTCTAGAGACGTTGAGGTTCTACACACATCTCTAGTGACACGTAATCATAATCTCCTATCATGTTATTTGGTTATTTTTCTAGGTTGTTATTTTCCTGAGACCAACCTGCCCAACATCTCTATCCAACTACCTAGCGATTTGGCGAAATGCAATACCCAACTCATGTAGTTCAACAACACTCTCCCTTTCAATATTACATAGATGGCGTTAATTTGGTTGTGTTGGTATTTTAATACACCAATTAATAATGATAGACTGTTAAAACAGGCTAAACTAAATTGATCGAATATATGGAAAAGAGAAACAATTTTTCTGTAAGAGTTAGGCAAGATATTGTTGCGGCAAGCACTATATTTGAAATTTTAATAATAGGGATTTAAATAAGAAAATGCACTAACGATCTCGGCAAATCAATTATTTATATAGGCAACTATTCCCAAAATGTTTTATTTGTAGTTCTGCGGATCAAGAGCCATTTGCTAAATTAGCAATGAAATAAATTAGAATCAGTAATTCCACTTCTGTGTCAATGTTTGCCAAACTTTTATTACGTGTTAGACCCCTGTTCAACTAAAAGCGCAAGTTTTTCAAATTTTTATTTATTACTAATTAATAAGCTAAGGTTTGTTATTTTTCTTCATGAATTTAATTCTGGTTTGTATTCATTATCTTTATAATTAATTACACAAGTTTTACTATCTATAAATTCCGCATCCAATAACTTATACCGATCGATTGTGCTAAACGACGAATAATACATACTACGCGTTATTAAATAAATATATTATAAGTGATTGATTATAAGAAAAATATATGTATATATTACATAGTCCAACAACAGAGCATGTGTAAAATATATGTAATTAAAAGTTAAGAATATTAGATAGATAAACCCGAAAACATTGGAAAGTCAAATCAAATTTTAAATTTGGTAATCCTCAAACAAGCAGGTAATAAATTGGGAGCAGTACTTTCAATCAAACTTTATCGGCTACATTCGTACGTTAGATATACATAAAATCATAAACGTACATATTACAAAAAAATATCAGTGAAAAGTGGAACGTAAAAGGGTATTAAATAAATTAGAATGCCACCCCATGTAAATGAAAGTGAATAAAAAAGTGAGGATAGGCAAATTGCAACAATGTTTCTTTCACTTAATGTCACATCACTTATACCGTATCTAATAATGTAGATACCGAATAATTTCTAATACAAAAACTGTAGATAATTATAAGCTCCACAATTTAAAAATATTTTCATTTATACCGACTGTTCGACAACGACGAACCAACACAAACTTATGTTTTTTTAAATTGAATGTTATGCATTTTCTTATATTTTAAGATAGCCCTTGAAGAGCTGATTAAACTGACGTCAGCTTGTATTTGTCAATTTTCTATTGTTTCTGCAATATAGCGATTTTTCGTTAAAAATTGTACATAAAAACATTTGGAAAGTTTTTATGAAATAACGACTGATGATGAAATACCTATTATGGGCTCAATTAGTAGAGATATCTTTTCAGTACGTGAAATTGATGTTTATTTCGGCATATCTACGCATGTTCTCTAAAATTACATACCATTCGCTAAAGTTTAAAATTCTATAAAATATTAAATGGATATTTATTGTATGTGTATCATTGAAAAGTACTTAAGATTTAATAATTAAAAATAAATACCTTCTAGTGCCTGTGGACGATATTGCAAAAGCTATAGAACATTATATCTCAATAAACCCGATTACGCCTTAAAAATATGAGTCGTCATGTCTTAAGTACACATAGCATAATTAAAATTAACCGAAAAGAGTTACTTTTAATATTTTCTTTTTACAAGTAACTAATTTTTATCAAAACTTTAAAACTCATAAAATGAAAAGTTTGGAAGTTCATGAATTAACAATAGTTAAAATATCGCAGTCGCTCTGTGTGTCATAAAATTGTTTATAGTCATACTTAAACTAAATTTGAAATTACTTTCAAATTAAATTTAGATTTATAACTTCACTTGAAAAGCAAACCGTCAATACAAACATTTAAATAAATGTACGTTACTGAAAGCTTATATAACTTTCGCAATATCTTGAAGAACGTATAAGTTACTATTTTCAAGCACATAGTAATTATAAGTTATCATATAACAAACTAAAAAATCCTCTTTAAGGTTCTCTTAATAAAGTTTTTGCTAAGATCAAGGACTCTAGAAAGTTTACGCACACTTGTATGAGCATTTTTTGAACGCACAACAAAAGAACCTTTTCTGCATGTGCGTTTTCTACGGCAGTAGTAACACGGCTCCTTTTACTTTCTTATACGAAAATTTTCGACTTCGAGATTTTTGCAGATGTCCACGTTTTGAAGTCCCATGATACCAAAAAAGTGGTTTTTAAAATATGTCTGTGTGTCTCTCTCTCTCTGTCTGTCTGTCTGTCTGTATCTCTGTGTGTCGCCACGATAGCGGTCAAACCGCTGTAGCATTCTATTCCAAATGCTGCATTTACGTGTATAATCTCCCTCTTGAGACCTGATTAGTTTTTCAGTAAAATCGGTAGACCGGAAGTAGTAGTTTACTTCAGAGAAATTTCGTCAATATTTCGTTAATTACTAATTTTAAACAAATTTATAAAGAATTCAAATGTACTTAAAATTAAATTTGAGAAAAATTGTGTTAAAAAAGTTTTTCGAAATTCCTACCGAAAGTAGGTCTTTTACTCTTATCGAAAATCAGTTTTTTGCGAATATCTCGCAAGCCATGCTCTCTAGGCAGGTACATTACGAGTATAAAAGTATTTAAAAGATAATTCTAAATATATTTTGTATAAAAAAAAATTCAAAATTCGAACCGGAAGTAACTCTTTTATTCTTACCGAATAGCGACATTTTGCAAATATGTCGTAAATTATGCATTTTCTATATATTTATCAAGAGTACAAAAGTATTTAGAGTTAGATTTGCAATGTTTTTTGTATAAATGAAATTTCAAAATTTGGACCAGAAGTAGCACTTTGACTCTTAGCGAGTAGCACTTTTTTTATAATATCTTGCAAAGTATGAATTCTATGGAGATTTATTAAGAGAATAGAAGTACTTAGAATAGGTTTTTGAATAATTTTTGTATAAAGGAATTCTTAAAATTCTATAATTTGAAACGCTCATACGTATAAGAAAGTCGTGTGGTGGCAACACCACATTTTTTTTATATGGAATACTGCCAGTTTCTTCAAATGTTAACAATTTTTGAAAAGCACTCATCGATGGCAGTCCCATATTTGGATATTTTTGCTTGTATATCTTTGTGCCAGCAAACACTTTCACTTTCTCCCAAAACATAGATCATAACAATTTATTTCAATTTTAAATATTTCATTTCGTACTTAACGTACATTCATGTACTTTCTTTCCTTTAAACTGAAGCTATAAATTTAAGTTTAACGTTTAAACAATTTTTGACACACAGCGCCTACGATATTTTTTACATTATTGATAATTCATGAACTTCCAAACTTTTCATTAGTTTTAAAATGTAATTAAAAATTACTTTTTTGTAAATGGAAAATAGAAATAACTCTTCTCGATTAATTTTATTTATAATCGTAGTGCAAGTCATGGCACCTCATATTCAGAGTGGAAGAAAGTAGATATTTTTAATTAGTAAATTTTAAGTACTTTTCAATGACATATATACAGGCTGTTCCATTTAATTTTTTTAGGATTTTTAACTTTAGCGAAGGGTATGTAATCCTAAAGAACATACGTAGGTAGATATGCCGAAATAAACTACAATTTCACGTGCTGAAAAGATATACAGGGTTAGTTAAAAGTATGGAGACGGCGATTTATTGTCGTTAATATTCATTTTAGAGAATTATGCTCAATATAAAAGTTTGTTAGGATATTTTGATCTACATTTGAGAATATTTGATTTTTATTTTTCTTCAATTGTTTTATAGTTACGCCTGTCCGCGCAGTTTTTTTTAAATGGGAACTAGTAAATTTTACTCTATCATTCGATAGAGATTTTTTTTCTCTTTACAATAATATTTTTGTTTTTTTAAAATTCATTTTAATAACTTTTTTATAAGATAAGGCCGGTTCAAGTGTTTCACAGATGTTCGGTACATCGCAGATAGACAGAAGCGATGCGATAAACAAACTTGAGCGACATAATTTTATCAGTGGTTATTGTGTACGTCAAATCTTTGACAGAAATAATTCATTTGTGCAATTTGTTGCTGTTAATATTAACAATGGCGAGTTTAAGTGAACATGAACGAATTGAAATACTTATGATGTTGGGTTATGGAGATAGACGCAGAAGTTTACAAGACGTTTGTAATTTATTTAATGATACGCATCCAAATAGAAATCCAATTTCTAAATCCGTTGTTGGTAAAACTTTAAGACGCTTTGAATAAACTGGTAGCGTTAAAGATTTGCCAAGGAGTGGTAGACCTAGAACAGCAAAAAGCGATGATAA
This sequence comes from Amphimallon solstitiale, assembly GCA_963170755.1. Classification (NCBI taxonomy): domain Eukaryota; kingdom Metazoa; phylum Arthropoda; class Insecta; order Coleoptera; family Scarabaeidae; genus Amphimallon; species Amphimallon solstitiale. The sequence continues at coordinate 118,039,196 of OY720679.1, forward strand.
CAAACTGGATATTTTATTGGCTGTATCTGAAGATCCTCATTTATCAACCAATCAATTAGCGGCCAATTTCAATATTTCGCAGTCATCGATCGTGTCATTTTTAAAAAGCGAAAAGTATAAACCTTATAAGGTACACCTTGTACACGAGTTAACGGAAGATGATTTTGATAAGAGATTACAATTTTCTGAAGAAATGTTAAATATTTGCAATAATAATGAAAATTTTGTCAACAATATTCTTTTCTCTGACGAAGCTACTTTTTGCCTTACCGGTGAAGTAAACAGACATAACTGCAGATACTGGTCATCGGAAAATCCCTTTTGGTTTTTGGAGCACCATACGCAGTACCCCCAAAAGGTTAATGTTTGGGTTGGCATTCTTGGCGGTCATATTATCGGTCCCTTTTTCATCAATGGCAATTTAACTTCGGGTCTGTATTTGCAGTTATTGCAAAATCAAATAATACCTGCTTGTGCTACGCTCTATCCACATTAAAACTATGAACACCTGCCCAATGACTGTATCTGGTTCCAGCAAGATGGCGCCCCACCACATTATGGTGTAAATGTTCGTCAATATCTGAACAACGTTTTTCCCCACAGATGGATTGGAAGACGAGGAACCATTGAATGGCCAGCCCGTTCGCCAGATTTAAGTCCTTTAGATTTTTTTCTTTGGGGATACGTAAAAAACAAAGTTTACGAAGATAAGCCCGATAACGTCGAAGATTTACAAATCCGAATTACCAGAACGATACAAGAAATTCGCCGAGATTTTTTACAGAACTCTGTTCGGGGTTTTGTAAATCGATTTGGTCATTGTCAAATTACTAATGGACGACAATTTGAACACTTACTTTAATTTACTTTGTTATTAATTTGTTTAATTTTTCTTGTAAAAGTTATTAAAATGAATTTAAAAAAAAACAAAAATATTATTGTAAAGAGAAAAAAATTCTCTATCGAATGGAAGAGTAAAATTCACTAGTTCCCATTTAAAAAAAACTGCGCGGACAGGCGTAACTAAAAAACAATTGAAGAAAAAAAATCAAATATTCTCAAATGTAGATCAAAATATCCTAACAAACTTTTATATTGAACATAATTCTCTAAAATGAATATTAACGACAATAAATCGCCGTCTCCATACTTTTAACTAACCCTGTATACTATTTAAGCACATAGTAAGTATGTATTTAATCATCAATCGTTATTTCATAGCAACTTTTCAAATATTGTACAATTTTTAACGAAAAATTGCTATATCCCAGAAACAGTAGAAAATTGACAAATACATGATATAATAATAGATGATATTATTGGTATAAAATACAGTTTAATTAACACTATTAGGAATTTCAGACAATCTACAGACGAACACCACATGATTTGAAAGATATTACCTAACATGTTTCATAAGCAAAACCACAAGCAACTACTTTTGTCAAGTTTAAAAAGCGATCACAATGATCCTCTATCTGGCGTATACACAGTGGCCGCTGAGGTATCCGAGATACTTCGTATATGGATTCAATGACTAATTTTGAGCAAAAATGACTCTATTCACATTTCCCGAATTCCTAACGGTTCTTGAAATATCCGAGTTTGAAATTGAAGTTTATCTTAAGAAAAGCGTAACGATAGCGCAATTATTAAAGCTGCTCAATGTCACCATCGCCTTGTGCAATGCATAACTCAATCCTTCATCGGAGCTCTCGTTCCGAATTATAGTTCTTCATATTGTTTTTCACCTCATAAAACATGAATATTATGGATGAGCTGGTCCCTAGTATTAGGCGTTTCCGTTAAACAGGTAAGTGTCTTCACATGAAAAAATCTAGTGGATTGAGATCTAGAGATCTCGGTGCAATCAATTGGACCACCACGACCTATCCATCAATTTGGAACTGCTCATTGAGGAAATTAGTGACACCTCTTCCATAGTGGGCCGGAGCACCATCATATAAAAACAGCATCGTTCTTCTGATTTAAAGACGAATAACCACGAATAGTAGAGGTAGATCGTTCTCCAAAAAAGGCCGGTACATTTCGCAGTTCAAATTTCCGTCGAGATATGTGGTCCGATGACTTCATTATTAATTGGTCCACCTCAAACGTTTACGTAGAATCTTCTCTGGAAATGGGTTTCTTGAACAGCGTTAGGGTTTTCTATTACCCTCAAATTATCATGGTGCGTTAACAGTACTATAAATTATTTTGTAATACTTGATTGTATTTAATTATTCTACGAGCCCCAGAATAGATAAAAAGGATTAGATTTCGATTCAGAAAATTACACATATAAATTTTATAATTTTTTTTTTAGTAACTAATGAAATTCTATGAATTTGACACAGTATTCATCCAACACATGTGTAGGCGTCACACCTCTATATTCTATGTCACGGGGCTAATTCTCAATTAAAAGAACACAAAAGAAGAGATAAAAATTATTTAAAACATTTTTCCGGTATCACCTACACACGCACATACATTCACGAAATTTATCGACAATTACACATGGCTTGCCCTCTATTGGGCATCCGCGAAATCACTTTAGATGCCGGCTGATGACAAGCAAACAATTGAAATCAATTTAAATGCGTACGCCAATTATTTGGACACATATTACCTCAATAAATATGTCACGTGCATGCCACGCTCGTTTCAAATGACGCATTCGGCGGTCATTCAAGATATAAAAACCTCCGAAATTAATCAGGAAACGAATAAATATAAATTTCACGGTAGATATCGTGTTGGGTACAATTAAAATTGGAATAGCAATATTTTCTCATAATGATAAATCTAATGGCCTTGGTGTAAATGGCGCGTTTGTATGTGAAAGAATGCACTCGACAATGGCAATTGTTTTGTTAAATTTGCTTGAAATTTCCGAAAATATATAAGGTCAGGTCAGTTGAATTATCACTCTTTTATTTATTTTTGCCGTTGTTACGGAAACTTAAAAATTCTCTATATACAGTCTGATTCTGTTTTGACATTGACCATGAAGATCTTGCTTTTTAATGGAGGTTTAATTTTAACAATGTTTTAAAAAATTTGCTTGAGAATTCAAAACAAAAACCGGTCTTTTGTTACAGAACTTTTATTTGCCATTGCACACTCAACAAGAACATATTTTTCAAGACATTTCAATCGGTGGGTTGGACACTTTTGCATGATGTTTCATCCTTATCTGGACATCGTAAACTTTATTTTTATTTTTTACGTTAATCAAATTCATTTCAGACACCGCTTAAAACAGAAATTTATTTCGGTCAAGTCTAATATGAAGACAACATATTATTGTCTTCATATTAGACGTCATTTATCGATGAATAATTCTTTATTAACGTTTCTTATAATAATGAAAATGCAGTACCAAACAAAATAACAAAACAAAAACTACATTAGACATTCAAGTAAGTTGATCATTGACACTAATTCTCTCTTGCGCGCTTTCCGATATTTTGGGCAACCCTTTCTATAACTTCTTAAATAATTGCACTTAAGATATTGCGAAATATAAGTTTTTCAGCGTTTTGTACTACATCGCCTTTATGCATTTTTTTTAATTTTTAACAACGTTTAATAAATAATTATGGAAAAGATTCATGTGATTTTCGTGATTTTAAACAAATATACCATTGGCAATCTAAATATTTGGGAACTTTAACGATTTAAGTAATTCTGCAGAATCTACAACATTGCGAGTCGAAAAACAATAATAAATATCAGCACTCTGTTTTTTATTTTGATTTATAATTACTTATTACTGGGTTATTAATACTTAATTATTTGACATTTATTTGAATATGTTATATCTGCTTAATTTCTTCTAATATAACAAGTATTCAACAAAAAACGTTTCACACTTCTTATTTAGCGCTTATTATATATTTATGTTATCCCGAGACACTTTAGAAAATGAAAACTGATTATTCAAAATGTAATACAAGGAACATTGTTTGGAAAGTATTCACAACTTTGTATTCTTATATTGAAATTAGGTAAAGGTAATATTGTTCATTAAGAAAATTCCAATAGCTAGAATTTTTTCATTTTGAATTTTGCGCTCAGATAGTGTTTAAATATACAGCGTGATTCGTCTATATGTGTCATTGTTCTTTTTTAAGATAGAAACACGTACTTTTTATATTATGTTTGGGTGCTATGTCTATTGTTGAAATTGATTAAAATACATATTATCGAATAATTAATTTTCTGATTTTTACTAATTTATTTGTAGGTTATGAGAATTGTTACGTCAATTAAATGGTTTTCTCAGATTTTATGTTATATTTGTATTTTCAATATTATGTAAAATTTCGGTTTAATGATTTTATTAAATTCACCATAGAATTAGAAGCAAATAAAATCATTAATTTCCTAGACCTCCAAATATCGCATATTACTGATACACACGAATTCCCTATTTACCATAAACCTACCCACACAGATATTACGATACATTCTAACTCTTACCACCCGGTTAGTCATTAACTTGCTGCTTTCCCCTCAATGTTATATAAATGAATCCATGCTCCTATGCATAAGATTAATTTTGATAAAGAATTGGATAGAATTTACACCATAGCTCAGAATAACGGTTATTCAAAAGAATTAATAAATAATCTCCTTCATAAGAAACAAAAAGCAAAAATCATATCCAAGATTTATCCTATAATTCCTCAAACTTACTCATCAAAATTTGCCTCTGTGACTTATATAGGTACATCTCCCATAAAAATAAAAACATATTTACAAAAAACAACAAACACTTTAATTTCATTTCGTACAAACAACACACTACAGAAACACATTAAAAATAATAAAGATAAAACTGACAAAAATCTAAAATCTGGAGTCTATAAGTTAAATTGCGAGTGTGGAATAGCTCATATCGCACAAATTGGTAGATCCTTTTCCACACGCATAAAACAATATGAAAGAAGCTATAAATTACAAAAAACAGATTCCACATATGCAAACCACTGCATTGAACAAAAACAAAAATTCAATAATAAGTTTGACAAACTACATATACAAGACAAGCGTAAAAAATTAACTTAATAATTCTTATATTTATATATATATTTATAAATTGTTTAATTTTATAATATCAGCAAACAATCAATTTTCAATTTTTTAATATTCTTACTCGTATTGTTATATATTAAATATTACATTAAATATATAAGTTACTCCCGCTCTTAACGTAATGTCACAAACTCCCCCCTCTTCAGTTAGGAAAAGACATAAATTTGAACACTTACATAGGGTAATTCGAGGATAGTTGGACCACGCGGAGAGATGGTCCAGTTCGAAAATCTGAACTATTTCTTGTCAGATGGCGCTATGCTACCATAAGCGAACTGCATAGTCTCAAACGACTTGTGTGTGGAAGAGAGCATTGAGATATATTAAGAATTAGCTGTGTTATTACTGAGTCATTATTTGACGACTGCTGAAAATTTTTAGCGCTGGACGTTTTCATCAACTGCGTTACTTATAGTAAGTTTTTAGAACTTTGCTGTAATTATCTAATTAGTATAGGCTTCGTAGACGTACCTAACGAAGTGGTCCACCTCTCCTATGCGTTTAGGATAGATGGACCATTTTTTTATGGGATAGTTGGACCTGCTTTAATTTGCAATAAAATTTACCTACATTTCTTAAACACGGCGTCATTACATTCAGTTCTTATTGAAAAAAAAATACTTCCATTAAATAGTCTATAACAGTATAGGTAGGTACAAAGTACAAGCGTAAAGCTCCAATGTTTTGTAGGACCGAATATGCCAAATATTTACACAAGGAAAGGTAATGTACACCGAGGAAACTGGACGTCCAGAGCACTTCAAGATGCCTTAACTGCAGTAGCAAATGGAGCAATGGGGTTGAACGAAGCTGCTAGAAATTTTGGAATACCAGCAACCACATTGAAACGTAGAAAACGAAATGGTAATCCTACGAAACAAAATCGTCTCGGTCCGCCATCGTCTTTGGGCGAGGATGCAGAAATCAAATTAGTGCGACATATCAAAAAGCTTCCAAAATTTGGTTTTGCTCCTACCAGGGATGTACTCCGTAGAATGGCGTATGACTTGGCTGAAAAGATGAATATTAAACACAAGTTTAATAGAGCCACTGGTAAAGCAGGGTTCGTTTGGCTTCAGTTGTTTTTAAGGCGCCATCCGGATCTATCGGTGCGAAAGTCGGAGGGAGTATCCCTTCTTCGCTCACAGGGAATGTCAAGAAAAGCTGTATCAGATTATTTTAAACTTCTAGAAAATACTCTTATAGAAAACGACTTATTGGAAAAACCCGGAAATATTTACAACATGGATGAAACCGGCCTTCAACTCAATAATAAGGTCGGACATGTGGTCGCTGAGTATGCCTTTTTAATGCTCGATGATTATAACGTTCAGCCACCAAATTCATTCCAACCATCTCCGAATCGTTCAAACTCACCACAACCGGGCCCATCACACGAATATGAAACTCGGCGATCTTGCACTCCGCCGATTCAACATTCTCGGACTAACAATCAAGTATTGGTAGAAACACCAAAGAAAACTCCAGGAAAATTGCTGGATGAAGTTTCCCCGATCCAAGAAATTAAACCCTTAAGTGAAGTAAGAAAACGTGGAAGAAATGTGGCAACAGTTCTTAATTCAAGTAAGAATATTAAAGCCATGAAAGAAAAAAGTGATTCAAAACAGAAGAAAAAGAAAAATGTAAAGAACACAGCAAAGATGGGTGCAAAACAAAATCAAATGAAAAGGAAAACCAAGAAAAAAATTCAATCGCCTAAAAACTCAGATTCGTCGATGGATTACGAGAGTCCAGAATTGAATGACTCTGAAGATAGTGGAGATGAAGATTATGAAACCACCTGCGCTGGTTGTGGGGAGAACTACATAAAAACAAAAAAAGTTGAAGACTGGATCAAGTGTATTCGATGTGGACGATGGATGCACGAAAACTGCACCAAATATTTGAATTTTTGCGATATTTGTGGCAAACATGCCAAGAAATAAAAATTTTCTAAACAAATTATAATTCATTCTTGGGACTAGCGGCCAAATTTTAAGGAAAGAAAAAACCAAATTAACGTTTCGACATCTTTTTATTAAGTTGAAGTTATAAAAATTTTCTTGTATTTAAATGCCACTACAATATATATTTTTTGTTCTTTTTGTTTAAAATACTATTTGACTTCTTTTTTTTATTGTGTGGACCATCTCTCCTTGCCCTGTAGGAGAGACGGACTGATTAGTCACATTTTATTTTATTTTTTTTTGTTCGAATGTAACGTTTAATTTTCTTCTTAAGAATGTCAATTAGAAGAATAAAGCCTATGTTAGGATCCCACGAGTAATTATTACCTCACCATTGAAAATAAAATTTTTGCAGATTTTTCAAAAAAAGTGGTCCAACTTTCCTCGAATTACCCTATATTTTGTATTATAATATTCATCACCTGATGAAGCTCTAGTAGAGGGAAACAATTGTAGTGTATAAATAAACTGTTTTGAACTCAATTTGAATTTATTTCAATTTTTTACTTGTAACATTTATCTATGTTCAGAGGCAAATCATTTAGTACACATTTTTCTTGTGCTTTATCAAAGGTAACTTGTAATTTTGTACAGTCAGTCAGATTTTTCAAGTGAGACAAGATTTTGTGATCATCAGCTTAGATTCAAAGTGATATCATTAATAAGAATGTTTAAAAATAAAGGAACAAGAAGGGTTCTTGAAGAACTCCTGACATTGCAGTGACGTAGTTAGATCGAAATCCAGCAAATAAAATAGTTTGTTGGCGATGTACAAAATGATATATGAAAAATAAAATAAGGCTGTGAGAAACCAATTTTAGATTGATACGACTGGTATATTAATTTAATTTCTTGATTATATTTATTTTGTTAATTATATTAATAGGCCCCCTCCGGAAATCATAATTGCAATTTCTTAATTTCAAAATTTCCATTCAATTTAGTGCTAAATCAGTAATATACGCAGATGCATTAAGTATTAAACCAAACAAAATTTATTGGTAAGTGAATGGTATGAATATAAGAATGTCACTTGTATAATAATTACTTGTTGGGATAATTGATTTTCGCTGTGCTCCAGGAGACTAGGAATTCTACTTCGGAACGTTCCGGTTTAATTTAGGACTTTGATTCAAATTTTGAGTATTACGCAGTTGTTCTAGGTACCTCTTATATGTACGTAAACCTCTACTTGATTCGAATTGCTCTTAATAATTAATTATGTCTACCATACGTAGAGTTATACACATGCCTAACTGTTTGGACAAGCTATTCAATGTGTTCATTAGATTAATAAATCATAATTAGAGAAAACTTATCGCCAACTTTATTGCTTATTAAATTTATTTTTTAAGAATTAAAGAAACGCATTTAATGAGTTAACCTTCACATGACGTAAATATTTGAGGGTATTCGTACAACGAAATGGGGTTACTTTTGACCCCAAATTTTTGTCGTCTATTTTGTAGATGTGATATTCCTGATCAACGGGTACTAATCAATGGTACTTTACTAATCGACATATAACTAAATGTGACGTCTTAATACATAAATAATACAATAAATTTTGTTGGTAATCAGTATTACACACCAAATAAAATACACTAAAAAAAATTATATGAGAACAATCACGTATGCTGCAACTGAAAAGTATTTTTAATTCTGATTGAAGGGAAAATAAGAAAAGGTAAGTAATTTTTGAAATTAATGTTGACAGTTTCTAGAATATTTGCTTGAAGTTTGAATCAAGTGATTCGAACAATTGAATTTTCCGCAATGGTCACACTTTGCTGACACTTTCTTGTCTTACTGCATCTTCCTCGTTTTATTTCATTAGCTGGAGCTTAATGTTTTACTTGGGCATATCCACCACCTTAGATATTGCGTATTGAACATTTTTTTTGCATGCCAACAAATCTTTTAGCAACTTTTGAGCCAACAAGAAGTGGAATGAGCTCCAAGCTAAGTTACTTCAAGAATAATATTTATTATTATTTAAGTTGTTCGTATTCAGGGAATTTATTTTTATACAGAATAGAAACATTTAGAGCCGAAAGATCCAGAACATTCATAAATATAACAAGTGCCCATCTCTTGGGACTTCTGTTGCATGCATAATTTTGACTATGTTATTGACCATGACTACAGAGCGTTTGCTTTTGTTATAGTCTAGTATTAGTAATTTTGGTTTATAATCTGCTTCTTTTCTCTATAACGTGGAGTCGTTGTGTTCGGTAGATAATAAAACAACACTTCTTTTGTTTTTAGACACATATGAAACCATCATAGCATCTTGGGGATATACAAAAGTTCTTAAATGCTAAAATTCTTATTTTTGATTTTATAATAAAATGCTATGGGAATTTAATTTTATGCTTAATTTCAAATGATCAAATCTGTAATTACAATTTTATTTCCACTTTCATCGCATTTCATCTATTATTTTTTGTGGTGGAAGCCTTTGACTTCAAAACGTCAAACACTAATTCATATGTCAAAAATAACTTCAAACTGTAATTCTCTAATTTTTGGTTAAAATTTTAACGTTGTCAAAAAAATATATTTAATACAATGTTATGGTATTGGGAAAACTGTTTCCTGTATAAGGAAGATGGTGAAAAGTTTTGGAAACTTTTTCTGTTCTGAATTTTAAGAAAAAATAATAGTACATGATGAAAATGATGCTTCTATAGTTTTAATTTTGGATTCGGTGGAAAATAATCCTAAACTTTCATCACGGAGACGGGCGCATCAACTAAAAATGAGCAAATCCTATATTCAAAGAGTTTTGATTGGACGTAAATTATACCCCTATAAACTATTTATAATCATACGTTAAAACCTGGAGAAGATGAAAAGCGTCTTTATTTTTGCATGTGGATGGGAGATAAAATAATGGAGAACCAAAATTTTCACAAAAGCATTGTATTTTCCGATGAAGCAACTTTTACTGGCAATGGTACCATTCTGTCACAACATGTTCGTTATTGGAGTGACACTAATCCTCACTTTAGAATTGCATCATAACGTCAATATGTTGTTAAGGTAAGCGTGTGGTGTGCTGTTTCTTACAATGGAATAATAGGCCCATATTTTTTTTATGCTAATGTAAATCAACACAATTATTTCGAAATGTTAAACAACTTTTTCTGAGATGATTTAAGTGAACTCCCAGTTGCTTATCGGCAGAGGATGTACTTTCAATATGCTGGTTGTCAGGCCCACCGTTCGCGCATTGTTGCTGCCTGGATCTATCAAAAATTCACAATTGTTGGGTTGGCTTGAATGGTCCTGTTTTGTGGCCTCCAAGAAGCCCTGATTTAACTATTTTAGATTTTTATTTGTGGGGACGGTTAAAGCAACTAGTCTACATGAAAAACTTGCCTAAGAATGTGGAAGTATTAAACAGTCGTATAAGAGATGCTGTTGCGACCTTGACACTTGAAGAAATTTGCAACAGTTATAAGGAACTACGGCTTAGAGTCGAATTGTGTTCTGTAAAGGGTGGCGACTTAATAGAATAGTTTTAAACATTATTGTTTCTAGCCTACTTCTTTTTTAATGTTGTGATTGAAAAAAAAAAAGAAAACAAGAATTTGTAATTCTAAATAGGGGTTTGACAGTTTCGTAATTCTAATTACAGATTTGGTTATTTCAAATGAAGCATAAAATTTAATTCCTTTAGCATTTTAGCGTAAAATCAAAAATAAGAATTTTTTTTCTCTTGTAAACTCAATCCGAGGACATACTGTATACTTACCCGGCAACATGTTTTTGGGAACTTCTTGTCTCTTTTGACAACTGAAGAGACGTTAAAAATTTATCCGGTTTTATCCCATAACCTTGACAAAGCCCAGATACCAAATCTAAAACAACTCGTTTTGCTTGTTCTTCTTCTGGAGTGTTTATCATCATACCTGTGTAAATTGATAGATTGCAAGCATAATAATTGTTTGCGTTTGCTAATATCCATATTATGTATAATACTTGTCAGGTTTTGACTTCATGTAGACCTTGAAAATGCTAAACATGGAATGGAACCAATTGTCCATCAATACAAACAGTTGGATGGAATCATACGATTTTTTACAATTTAACACGCAGATCAAATCGCTCTTGAAAAGGTGCCAATTTATTGGTTTCCCATCGCTCCAGTAGTGTTTCGTAATTGTCAAATCTGATGAAGCGAAGGATTTCCTTGAACCGGTCGAGGGAAAAAGTAGCTGGAAAAATCAGTCTTTGGCATTATCGTAGCCCCACATTTCTACCATTGGTTCTCTTTTAGCACGATAGCAGCCGGCAAGCAATAACAGCCCCAGAAATGCTCGATGTTCAGTCAAAACTACCTCTTGTCATTGCTAATTTTAAGGTCTAAAATTGAATGAGCTTTACAGTTGGTTTCTGTTATGAAAATGTTAAAAATATATTCCGAGATAAATAAATCAAAGGTTTCGCTAGATGTACAACGTTCTTAATCGGACAAAAGAATATTTCTTGAGAAGATTGCTCATACCATTTTGCACCGTCACGTGACAGTACATAATTTTCTTTAGGCGTGTTGTCATGACTCTTTTCATTACCTGAATCTTCAGATGATAAATCAGAACTTTCCACTAGCATATTATCCTCACTTTCACTGCCGGATTCCTTCTGAAAATCATCTAAATTCAGATTATCCGCAACTTCTTTGTAGTTCTTGTAAAGTAATCGATGCATTGCCTCCGGTGGCACTGACTTCCCAAAGCCTCATAACTCTCTCCCTCCCACCGTACGAGTTGTTTTCAAGAATCATCGGTAAAGCCAATATAATGCGCAAAACATGTTGATTCAAATTTTCACACATAAAACGCAAGTGGGGACAATTGTGAATAGGATAGATAATTTTGTTGATTTAGTAGAAGAAAAGAAACATATTTATTTGTGTCAACACATGTTTGCTTAGCTAGCAGAACAAGTCGACTAGGAAATTATTCAGACCCATGATAAAAACGTTTGTATGATTTTAAATCATAATAGGAGGTGGGGGCGTGATTTGACCCCATTTTCTTTATTCGAAGGTTAAACTAAAGAATTACACTAAAACATTTAATATTTAAAATTATATAATTGTGACAAATTATATTTTCTACTTGTTAATTGTTAAATAATCTTCAATTTGTTACTCTTTAAAAAAAAACTCAAAACATCATTCATTTGTTAAAAAAATTAAGTTACACTTGTACGGCATACTTTAACTTCAAAGTTCATTATTTTAGTTCATAAATAACATTCCGAAAGGCTTATATATTTTAAACTCTACACGTAGCATTTTTTTTTATATGGTAGTCTTCGGTATGATGAAGCAAATAAAATTACAGAGAGCTTAGGCATAATCCAAATCAACTTATTTGTGTATGTCTTCGCGTTCTCTTCAGTATTTTTCACTGAAAATTGCGACGGTATCTCTAATGCATTTACGTAATGTAGTGCGTAGTATATTACTGTTTATTTAAAATAGTTCAGAATTATTTAAAAGAGAATTAGAAAATCTAATTCACAGGAATCATTGCTTGTTAATTATTTATCACTTTTGATTATGAATAAATAGTTTGTATTACGTTACACGATCCAACTTTACCATCAAATAGAAGAAATAGTTGTAAATTATTTTTTTTATCTGTTTGCTATAGGGACCTAGTACAAATAGCTACCAACGACAAAACAAATGTGGCATACTTTTCAAGCATGCATTCCTTTCATTGTGGCCGACGGCAACATGACTTGACAGAATATTCGCGTTGCAAAAGAAGGCAGTAACTGTGTTTGGAAAGTAAAACGTAATAGAAGTTGCAAAATGCAGATTAATTATGAAATCAAAATTACTTTGTTCCGTTCTAAATCCTATTAATCGTTACCAACGTGTGTTAAACTAAAGAAGCATTTACCAAAAATAGGTCAATTTCATAGGAATACCCAATGAAATTAGACCAGTCTACCACAAAATGGTCTATTTAAAAAATCTATAGATTATTGTTGAAGTAAACTGTAAAGCAGATTCACCAAAGTTCTTTTGGGAACATTCAATTCTTAAGAAAAAAAATGAAAATATGCCCATCAACATGGTATGCTATGTCTATAAAAATATAGTCGACCAAGTCTTTTACTTTTATCAAAAACAATTTTTTGCAGAAGTTATGCGTTGTGGACAGATATATTAAGTGAATAGAAGTACTTAGCTGTTGATTTGGAAAAATTTATATCTCCAAAAAATTTTACAATTGAAAATGAATTAGAGCTCAGTTTGGAATAATGTTTCTATAAAATGTGCAAAAATTGGAACCGGAAGTAATACTTTTACTTATATCGAAAAGCATCTATATAGATTTGTTAAGCGAAAATATTTGATGTTCATAACCAGAAATATAAAATTTTAAATTCTTTATTAATCTGTAACATACTGTTGAAATTGTACAAACTTTTTCTATGACTTTGAATATTTATAGAGCAACGATTATATCTACGAGGAAAGAATAGAACAGGAGAGATAATAAACTGGTAGGGGAATAGGTATTATTTAGACGGAAGTTACCACTTTAAGGCAGGTCAGTTATGACATTATTGCCAATCATAATTTATAAAATGAGTATTTTGAATAACTTGTCATATATGCGGTATGTTTGATTATGTCTTCAGTGGCGTAACATGCATATTCTACGCATGTTTTTTTTTTATGTTTTCTTTAATACTGTTAGAATAAATGCTACTATATTAAAAGGAATAAAAGGATTGAAGAAAATATTGCACACCCGATATTATTTTAATTATTATTGGACTGAGAACCTATTTTAAATGATTTTCGAGAACACACGAAGTGTACATATACCCTATACAAAATATTTATGCATTGCGGCAGCCATATTGAGTGACCACTTTGGACAAATATTATTATTAAGGAGACTCGCTCCTGTTCTATTCTTTCCACTTGGGATTATATCTAAACGGCTAACACTATCGAGACCCTATAATAAACATAAGTTAGTAATTTTAGACTGAGACGTTGATTAGCTTTTTAGATACGGGGGAGCGTTTTTAAGTTCCCACTTGCAACCATAATACATTTTTCAGATCTTTTAATTACCATATGTGTGCCTTCATAAGTAAATGTTTATTCTTTGTCTGAAAAATACGGCAAAACATAATCTTTTATTCTTCATCACTCGTAAATTTCTTCCCACGCAGTTATATCTTTATTTTAGGGAACAGGTAAAAATCATTAGCGGCCAAGTCTGTCTGGTGGATGATTTAAAATATCTATAACCACTTTAAACAGCGCAACAATACTTGTGAATGGGAGCATTGTCCTGCAGGAGCAGATCAACTTTATTCAATTTTCCTCATGTCTTTTTTTTAATGACTTCTTTTAACCGCTCCAGGATTGAAGTGTAGTATTCTGCCGTTATGAAATCTTTGTAATCAATTAACAGGATTTCTTCTGAGTCCTAAAAACAGTGGCAATGAGTTTTCCGGCCGATTGTGACACTTTAAACTTTGGGGCGGTGGTATGCCTTTTTAATGCCACTGGATGGAGAGTTGTTTGGACTTTGGTTCATAATGATGAACTTAAGTTTTATCCACAGGAAAAATTCGATTCAATGCACCATTCTTGCCTTCATTTACGGAGATCAAAAAATACACGGGTACTTTCCAGGCGCTGTTGCTACGGTTTGAGTATTCTCGGCATCTATCTCGCGTTGATCTTAGTCATGTGAAGATGACCAAGTATTTTAAAAATGGTTGTATCAGATGCGCCAGTCATTCCTGCGAGTTGTGTCTTCTTTAGCTGAGCTTCTTCTATTATTAATTTTTTGACTTCTTTAAGAAATTTTAGAATAGTCACTTTCATAGGCCGCCGTGTCGTGAATAGTCTTCAAGTGATTCCCCAAATTTGCCTAAAGCGACTGTGCCGCTTAAAAACTATAGTCTTCTTCAGGTCAGAACCTCCGTATAGCGACAACACCTCTTTCAGCACGCCATGAACAGGCTTTCCTCTTTTTGTAAGGAACTTGATAACGGCGCGATACTCGATTTTCTCCATATTACACATTTTCTTCCCGATTAAATTGATTGATTGACGATGGTTTAAAAACTACTAACGTGATGTTAAAACCTATACTAAAAATGAGTCCCTAATCATGTTACGACACGAAAAAGCTCTCCCACTATCATCCTTCATCCCTTCATGCTGCGAACTTAAAAAATTCTTCCCTGTAAGTCACTTGAACGAAAGAATCTATTTACTTCAGCAGCGAATATGTATGTGGTGAACTTTCAGCTTTATAAAAACTTACAGAAGAATGTATAAGAACATACAGATGTGTCCAGATGTAAAAAGTGTTTAAAACTCAAATAAAAAAAAAATTAGCGTAAAAATATTTTCAAAATACGAACTGGAAGTCGCCCTTCTGGATAAAGTTTTTCGGAAAATCTCTCACATTCTCACATTCTCATGGGAAATACTTTATGAAAGCCTTTACTAAATAATTTAAACGCACTTCATAGAAGTTATGTCAAATCACAACACTTTAGGGTAATAATCTGTACCGTTCAGCAGTGGATACCATCAACATCACATTAGCGCAACAGCTTATGTTCCTATCCAAATCAATCAAAAAACAGTAATTTCAATGAATGTACTTAATTTGTTTAATATTTTTTTCCTAATCGTGTTGATTAGTGAATGTCATTTATTTGCGTATTGAAACAAATAACGTAGATTAAAGTTACTAAAACTATCTTAAAACAACATTTTTTGCAAATATGTTGCATATCTGCATATGTACAGATTTGTGTTTTTTGTTTGTCTAATATAAGAATACAATAATTTTAATAAAAAGAACAGTAAATTATTTAGCAAATAATTAATAACTAATTTAAATTAAACAAGTTATACTGCACCACAACCAGTGCCAACAGAAATTTAATGATTGAAGGAGCTTCCTCCTAGGAAACTAAGTAGAAAATGTCCTTATAAGTTTTTTTATTTTTCATATAAGCAGACATGACAAATTAGGAAAAATCCGAATTTTCCCTTCTCAATAATAATTCGGAAATGACAGCTTATAGGATAGAATAAAATATATGTTTGTATTTAGAATTGAATTTGTCTTGAGAAATTGATATATTGTGACATGTTTTATTTCTATATCATTCCGTAAATAAAAGTTTCCTATACAAAATATATAGAAATTTCCTGATCCAATATATATTTATATTTTAACAATATTTTGTATTATATTGAACTTTTGTTATATTAGGAGAGATAACATAGGCACATACTTATGAATATCATTATTAAATTTGCTTACTGCCGATGGGAAATAAACACAATATGAAGATCCTTATAAACATAAAAATTAAAACTGTGGTGTAATTTACCTATTAGCACTAAATCAAAATATAATAGATATTAACATAATTTTGGTCAAAGTTATATCAAATAATGTCATAATTAAATTTAATCAATATGTGAAAAAGCAAAATTTAGAAAACTATTGTGCAAATTTAATACACTTCAAGTTTTGTATACGAGTGTGCAATTAAATTTATTTCTTTAACGATTTTTTAAGTTTTCCTGTTTAGTTTAGTCCTATTAATTTTACTGTAAAAAAAATGTGTTAAACAGTATTACTATTAAATTGATGTTCTGTATTACAAAAATAAATAAAATAACAGTCATCAATAATTATCGTAATATATATTTAGCATAATGATTTTAAACTCAGTTATATACAAAATGATCATAGAGTACTTTTTTTTGAATGCTATGACCTGAATAAATTATTATTATTATCGTAAGCTGACGGTTCTAAAAATTACAGATTCCTCTTTATTATTTCTTTTTATAAATACTACTTCTAGCTATGAGCGTATGGTGAAGGATTGGTTGGGTATTACATTTTACAGCCGCTAAACCACGAAAGGAAACTGTTACATATATATGAAATCATGTGAATCATAATTTAACAAATGCTACATCACACAACTTCCTTTAGTCTCTTAATACATATGAACATATATAATAATAATAATAATATAAGGTAAAAAGTAAGTATTACATATATATAATACTGATTGCGTAATGTATACTTTATCACTGAACAGTTCAATTGGAATACAAATTTGAAAATCAATTTTTTTTTATTCTAGTATTTTGCAGAGGAATTTCCTTTTTCAATTTAATCACTGTTTATAGGTCAATTACCCAAACAGGCGATACACGTCATATGAAACGTCACTGTGATGTCATAACAGTGTTGACAAATAACGTTGCTTTGAGCAAGCTGTACTTTGAAAATAATCTGTGGTTAGGACTAGGTTGACATTTTAAAATATTAGCAAATACTATTAATATGTTTTAAATTATTCGACTATGTCTACAAAAAATATAAACAAATTCTAAATACATGTGAGTTTATTTATTTTAGACTACATTCACAAAAATAATATACACAAAATCTATATATTATTATACATATTAGTGATTAAAAAACTCGTAACATTGCGATAAGCATATGATAAAAAGAAAATAATATTAAGTTGAAATGGTAGTTTTCTTCATCCTTTAACACTGTCTTCTGAATCGGAATCATTTACATTAATTAGAAAAGGTAATATATCTTGTCTCTCAAAACCTACTTCTCTATCCCACCATTTTTGAATTTCAGTTTCACAGTGGTTAACGCTATTTGCCCAAATGTCTGGGGTTACTTGTGTTAATGCCTCTTTCCACAGTTTTATGCATTCGTCCACTTTTCTACCATATTTTCCAATGTGATTGTTATAGTATGTTTTTGTTATTCTCCACACTAGTTCTATGGGGTTAAATATACAATGGTTGGTAGGGTGGAAGTCGAAGAACTACGTGCCCATACTTCTCTGCTAAATCATCGGTTTCATATATAGTTGGTGGTTTATGCCTTTGCGTAATGATATAAATGAAATTATTGAATAAAATAATTAAATATATATGTACTAACCGTTTAACTAAATCCAGTAATTGTATTTTTAAAGCAGCTCCGTCATAGTCAATGTTATTATTGGTGAGCCATGTCTGAATTTCATTTTTAGTGGCAGATGATGTTGGACTTTTATTTTTAATAGTACTGTGGTAACTGGCATTATCCAAAACAATTATGGACGGCTCTTTTAAACTTATAAGAAGTTGGTGTTCAAACCAGTATAAAAAGTTGTCTCTGTTCATATCACCGTGATAATCTAAATACTGACTATTTGTCGGAAATATTAGGTCTGCTCCAGGAATAAATCCATTAGAACTACCTGCATGTAATACAATATACCTAAAACAAGATAAAATAATAAATATACATAAGATAAGAATATGTTATTCTTAGAAATATAATGTACCTTTTTCCACCTACTTTTGAAGCTTTTGTGGTTTCTATAGATTCATTTTGCCAAGATTTACGAATTGTTCCATCTTGGAAAACCCAGGTTTCATCGAGGAACACAAACTGGCGAACATTTTCATGTTTCATACGAACATATTGTTGCAAGAATGTAACACGTTTTAATACAATTCGTGGTAGTTCCATTAAAGCTCGTTTAGGATCATCCTTCTTGTAATTAAAACCAATATTGTGTAATACTGTCCGTAAAGATGACTTGCCACCAGAAAAGAGTTCCTTTTCTTTAAGAGTAATATTCAGTGAATGAAGCGTGATATGTTGTTCTGTAAAAAACTCAAATATTAATTTTATAAACGTAAATCCTTAAGTACTTACTGTTTCTATACATGTCATATACTGTATTTCTTATTGCACAGTGAGTAAAGTCATCAACATTTACAACAGGCTTACTTCTAGGCCGTTTTCGCTTTGGGCTAGATGGTCCAACCCCCTGTTTTGATGTAGATGATATTTTATTTACAGTTGCAATGTGAATATTTAAAGCACTTGCTACTGTCTAAACGAAAAATATTATTATTAAAACGTTTATTGTATAAACTATAAATAACAGAAAATATTACCTCTCGAACTGCTGTTAGGGGTAGCAATGGAGCATTATTATCGCGTTCTTTTTCAAAATACCCGATTAAAGAGAGAATTATTTCTTTCGCTTGCTTACCTAACGGTTTAGGCATGATTTAGTTGTGAAAACAACTGATTGTTAAAAATGAAATCGGCGTATAAATATAGTAAAAATGGAAGAAATACGTATGATAATGAAGTGACTGAAAAATGTAAACTATGAGAGTATGACATTTGACAGAATAAAATGTTACCATTTTATATGTTGCAACGGCGTACAGTTCTGGTAACATAAAACGATACCGGAAGCTAGAATAATATTAGGATTAGTAGGTATTATTGTACTTTAATGTTACTTGGACCGAAATTATTCTTTATGACGTGCATCGTCTGTTTGGGTAATCGACCCATATCAATTTTTTTTCTTGATATGAATTTAGAACATAGGTATTGGATATCTATGGAATTTCAAACATTATTATTTCATTTAACATACATACATACATAGTATATAGTAATTGAACAGTTGCATCACTTTCTTATTTGAGAAGTAAATTTTGTAATATACCTAGTTAAATACCGCGAATTTTCTTTCATTTTATTTTTTATTTTTGGTTTAACAAAAAATGTTTTTATTCTTTTTTTTTTAATAGTACACCTACATTGTATATTTTCGCATTTTCGTGTAGACAATGTATAACTACCTTCAGAAATGTTTACAAGTTTTCTGTTTATTCTCAAGAAACTAATTAAAGAAAAAATATCGCATATGCAAAATCAAGCTATGTTTGAGAACACAGGCATTTCACTGTTCTCTATCAGATTGTCGTCACAAGTTGGTAGTGTAAATTACTTTTGATTACTAAGTAAAAATTTTGAAAATAGCAATAAAACTTACAGAATTGAGCGATTTGATGTTTTGATAATGCTTGGATATTATAGTGACCGTCAATATTATTTGATAAAGTTCGCGTTTTGTTCAATATGTTTATCCGCATTGTCAGATTAGCAAAAGCACAGTGAGCCGGGCAATTCAGAAGTACGAAGGATTTTGCCAAATGAAAGTTTTGCTAAGAAGTCGACGTTCAATAAGAATAATTCACTATGGCACTAGTCTAAATCTTTTAATTATAGTCGACGAAAGTTATCATGTGTCGTCCATAATGAAATTAGAACAAATTAAGAAAATTTCCCAAAAATCTGATAATAAAATTCTAAGGTTTGCAAAACTGAAACCGCGCAAATGCCAAGTATAAAAAGGTCGCGAAAATAATCTAGAACAGTGTATTGTAGTTTGAAAATATTTTCCAGCATAATTTGATTTTAAGATATCGATAATTCTGTTTTGTTTTTGTGTTAGTCTTTTGAAGATAAAAAGTGAATAGGTTACCATTTCTGAAGGTAGTTTTTTCTCTGTCCATAAATTAAGATATATAAAAGTTGTCTCGTTAAAAAAGTGGTAGCAAGCAATTCCTGTCAACCAAAATATAAAAAATGAGGTTTGAGCACAACACGACATTCTTATACCTACGTATGTGCGTTCCGAAGAGTTCTTCCAAATTAAACTTTAAATTTTGCATTCCTTAATAATATAAACCTCTGAGTAAAAGTGTTACTTCCGGTTCGAAATTTGAAACTTTTTAATACAAAAATTATACCAATTCGAGTTCAACGTACTTTCATTCTCCTAATAAATCTCTATTCCGGTAGGAATTTCGAAAAACTCTTTTTATAACATTTTTTCTAAAATTCCCTCTTTAATACATTTATTTGTAATCTTTAGATATTTGTCTAAACTTAGTTGTTGACAAGATATTAGCAAATTTTGATTTTTTATAGTAAGTAAACTACCACTTTTGGTTTACCGATTTTATTTAAAGTCAAAATCAGTTATTATTATTATTATTATTATTATTATTATTATTATTATTATTATTATTATTATTATTATCTCAAGAGGAAGATTATACTCGTAAATATAACGTTTGGTATTGGCACCTGTGCCTAACCGTTTGGCCGCTAGTCAAACAGAGAAACATGTTTGCAAAAACTACTTTTTCGTTATCACCAACAAAACGTGGACATCAGCAAAAATCTCGCGGTCGAAAATTTTCATGACAATACTTCATTACACTACGCATAAGAAAATAAAAATGAGAATGTAAGCAAATTTTTAATTTTTAAGAATATATTGGTACTATATCTCAAAAAAAAAAATTCTCAAATAACAAATTTGTGCGAAAATTCCAGGTTCCGGAACTTTATACAAACCCTGTATATAAGATTTCTAATTAAAACAACACTATGTATTGACATTATTACGCATAATTAAATTAATTAAAATTCACTTACTTAATGTACAATTTGTACCATGTTGTGTTTCTATTAATATTCCAAACTTATTTATAAATACAATTCATTACAATAAAATAATTTAGGATGGAAATTTTATTTATATAACAGGATTAACTTTTTGGTAAATTTAAGTTCTGTATACACAAATTATCATTTTAATATAAGGTTTGTCAAATATAAGATTACCCACATACAACTGTTTTTGGACTAGATGTCCCTTGAGCAATAAACTTTATAAATTCCAGAAACACATGTACTACCTTATTTCGTGCAATATAGAGTTGAGAATATACTTATATTTGATAATAATATGAAAATATATGGACATTTAAGCCAGAATCTTTCTGCTTTTATATTATATAATCTTTATATCAATTTACAGAATGTATTACGTAAATTTGTATTACGTGAATATAATTCGATTTATGGCGTCAGATGAGTTATATGTGGCCATAACATATAATTCATCTGACAGCATATGATTTCGTGAAATATGTTTATAGTGTGCCGGCTCACCTTAAGAAGCCCTTGAATATTTAGGAATTTAGATTTACCCTCAAATAATTTCTATTTATTAAAAGTTTTTATACACTTGAAGAGTCTGTCGCTACTTAATAATACATTTGTAATTCTTTGTATTATTGTATAAATAGCATGGCACATATATAATTATTTATATTTATATTTTATCTATTTATGTGTAAAATACAATGTCTAGGACAAAGTACAACATGTACAGTCAGCGTCTGTCAAAATGATCGTGTAACAGCATGATCTTCTTATAGTAGTACAATCTGATGTCCCAATTACTTTTATCCATATCTCGCACAGTAAGGTAAAGAAACGATATGTATTACTTTCTTATACGTAGTGTAAGGAGGAAGTATTGTGATGATGAAAATTTTCGTCCTCGAGATTTTTGCAGATGTCCACGTTTTTGAAGTCCTCTGATTTATCAAGAGTACAAAAATACTTAGAGTTAGATTTCCAATGTTTTTTGTATAAATAAACTTTCAAAATTCGGACCGGAAGTAGCACGTTTATTCTTAGCGAGTAGCACTTTTTTATATCTTGCAAAGTATAATTTTTATACAAAAAGATTCTTAAAATTCTATAATTTGAAACGCTCATACGTATAAGAAAGTCGTGGCCACACATCATTTTTGTATATACTATATGTTAAATATAACCGGTGCCTGTACTTGATTTATTGATTAACTACTTGTAATTTAAGGAATTTGACATTGAAATTGTATCGCCCCTTGCTTCAACTCAACATAACTGTCAGATTTGACATTATAGTACTACAACTAACCTTTATAGGGTTTATTAGCAATAATTTTGTAAACTATCCACATAACCTATTCAACTTTATTCATTCATTTTAACAATGTCATATGATTATTAAATGATATTTATTTTATAAATTAAATATAAATAAAGCACGACTCTGGCGGTAGAACAAACAAAACAAACGTTTTCTTGTTGTCGATATGGTAACATAAAAATTTCTAAATCGTAATAGGTATATCAAACGCACACACCCGTTATATGTTATACCTACAACTGATTATTTATGTAAAATCATCATTTCCTCTAAACCGGATTTCATGCTTACCTAATTGGTTTTTTCTTTACCTAGAATTAGAAGATGGTATTATTAATGAACATTATTTATTGGTGTAAAAATAGCTACAATCCATAATTGGTAGATTACTTTATTGATTTCACAACTAATTTAATACACAGGTCTCAATTAAATTAAAATATATCTACAATTCTTGTATCCCAAAAGCTAGGGAAAAGAGATTAAAAATGCTACTATTCCTTTGTGAATTTAAAAGTCTAGATTAATACTTTACACATGTTATAGAAATGTTTAATTTTAGTTGAACATTTTGATATTTTGTATAAATTTGAATTAAATGAAAAGAGTTACTTTTAAAAGCTGTTAGTTCATAAAGCACCACGAGTCACTCTAAAATATCAAATGTGTAAAGTCATTGCTGTGTAAGATATACTAATTTATAATTTTTGTATCCATTTTTGAAATCGTTTTTAAATTATTATTTATAACTTTGAAAACACACAATAGTTTTGTTAACTATAGTATTCATAATCATATTATTCATATCTGATTGTATGTCAATACATTAGTGTCGAGCAAATACCTACCGAATTTTTCAATATCTTTTATACAGAAGATGTTTCCTTCTAAGCATTCGCTCCACTACGCTTCGCTCGTGATTAATAGAACTTTTGACTTAAATTATGTTTGTAAAACTTGATACATTATATACTGTTCCTCCTCTTTATAATTCTGTGCATAATGCATAATTTGAGAAATTTTTGCTAAAGGAGCAAAACTGTAAATTAGGGTCAGATATCTTTTTATTAGTTTATTTCATATTAAGCATTAATAGTATATTATCAAGTTTATTAACCTCAATTTAGTCCTAAATTTTATTAATTATGGGAGAAACATACCGGAGTTAGTGTTGAGTAAAACGAGTGACTAACTAGTTTATAAAACGAATTTCGTAGTATTCTTTTACTACGACAGCAAATAAACAAAATAATACATAATTAAGTACTTGTTTGCTGTCGTGTCATTTCAAATTATTTTACAGATTAATGACAAGTGTCAACCAACTTGATTGAGTTTCAATTTATTTATGTTATTAAAAAACTTAGAGCTAATTTCAGCCAGTGGTTATGAAACCTTTGCTAAGTTCACCCAGTGGCTAAAGCGAAAGCTTGTCAAGGAGTATTTAAAAGACCACTTAGCGTCATGAAAACATATAGAATAGAACGCATATTAAAAAAAGGAGTAGAAAAACACTTTTCTACTTTTAATAAATCCACCCATGTTAGAAATTGTCTCTTTTATTCAAGATACTTGTTTCTTTGCTACTTCAAATTCTGTAATCTCTTTCCTTCTGTTATGCTTTCATCTTGACTAATGCTTTTCAATGTCTGTAATTGCTGCCAGTCCATGTCTGTTCTATTTTGGTTCTTTTTGGTCTGTACTAAGTTCTTAAATACGTCATGTCTATAGCTAACATTTTACTTTTAACTGATTGACTTAGCATCCTATTCTTACTAAGATGTTTTAGTAATGTTATAAATATATAGGTTATTAAAGGTTTTCTAATAATTTCTCATTTTTGTGTGGTATTTGCTATTTTTTAGTTGATTTAATATAAAAAAATTTTCTGTTAAATCTCCTTAACATTTGAAAACGCTGACATCAATTTTCCTATTTTTGTTTATTGTTAGCTATTTTATGTTTCTCTACTACACAATTAACTTACGTTGTAGACAATTACTGATTTCGAATAACTACAGAGTTGTATTTCACACATTACTTTTATTGCTATCATATTGGCATTTAATTGTACTTCTTCTTAATATTGGGTTAATGTCTGTTCGTTTTATTTCTTTCTCGATTTCTATTTGTGAGACTCGTTATTATCTTTAAAACTCCTTTTCCAAGTCTACTAAAATCAGTGTCTAGTTTTGATTTTGATTGGCCATGTATGTCATTTTGAAATTAGACTCTTGTTGTTTTATTTACGTAAATTATTATTTATTTATCTTTTGGGACTGTTCGTGCTATCTCTAATTGTCATCCTTTAGTTGTTCCTATTGTAATATAGTAGATTTCTGTGCTATTTTGGAATTCCCTTATTTAATTGATTTATTGTTCAGTTTTATCTCTAAGATTGTTTTACCAATTTTTAATGACTCTACGTCCTTTTTACGACACTTTTTATCAAGTTTATATTAAGTGCGGTTGTTAAGTCGATGTAGTGAATTGTAAGAAAGACATCGGTTCGATACGTATGCCTTTGCTTTTCCATAATTATTTTTGGACTGTAGCCGTTATCGTTTATTGGGATAAGAAGAAGCAAAAGTCGTATATTTTAGTTGAATGATTAGTTTTGGATTGGAAGAAAGGCAGATTTGCTTTAATGGATCTTTAATTTATAGGAGACGATTGGCGTATTTTTGGGTAAGCTTTTATTTTTTTAATTTTCTTTTTGTACTCCCGTTGCCCGATTACCCTAGTAAGACGTTATTTGAAGATAAATTGACGAGTTCTCTTTTTTCTTTGTTAGTTCGCCTCATGTTTTGATATTAATAACATCTATAGTTCTATTTTAATTAATTAATGTGGTTGAATATTCGGAACCTTCATTTCCTTCCTCTCTGATGAGAGCACCATCAGGAAGCTCGTCAAATAAATCAATTAGAGGTGGAGCCATTTTCCGATCGTCGTTTTAGGGGATAATTTCAACCCACTCCCTTCTCCGCAACTGGCATAGCAGCGGCGAGCTATCTTGTATTAAAGAGCATCAAAAGTATTTCGACCAGAGTTGAGGAGCTACATAGGTAAAGTGTATAGGGATCAAGGCACAAATTGTATATAATTTACAAACAATATTTGCGAAGCGGCATACTTACCCCTACTTTCGGCGAGGGGAAAGTATCAGGTAAAGTTGTACATTTTTAGCTCATGTCTTTTAACGTAATGATTTTATTTCAAAAATATGATCTGAAATACAGTGCGTCTTATCGAAACCATTTTCAATAGTTGTTTTTCTACAATGCTATCTAATATTCTTTCCTGAATAAATTAATAAGTATATAGGTAGTTTGTGATACAATCGCAGTAACTTAATTTTTGAAAGTGTGATAGTGTTAATTTCTCTCCGAATTTGGAAAAATTCTTTCTAAACATGTTATTCAAAGAGGTCATTTGAATACTTTTGTTTCCTTCATATATTTGAATAAAGTTAATAGCACACAAAATATTTGCCAAAAATGAGTTTCGTTCTTAAGTAAAGTACTACTACTAGTTTACGGATTTGGTGCAAAAACTAAGCAGACCTTCTTACTAAAATTAGTTCACCCATTTATGTGCAAAAGTGTCTTCAACCAGATACGAAGACATTCACAAAACTAACTTTTCGTAATCAAGAGATCACGTAATGTCGAGTTTGGTAAATTTTCTTGACTTACGTTTACGTCAAAGATTATTGTTAGAGATCATATAACTCTCAAAGGTTTAATTTCAAAACTACAATATCTAAAGAAAACATGTATGTTAGCTCGCAAAATATGCAGTTCTAATTCTGTAATATGTTCACATAACTTATGCCAATAGTAAGAAACCGTGTTTTTATTTATGGAAGACTGTGGGTTGAGCAATTATCCAAAAGTGTTCCTTCTTTTTGAGAATTGCTCTGGGTTGAGCAATTATCAAAAAGAAGGAACACTTTTGGATTTCTGTTTTTGCTCAATATCACCTAGGGTATTACATTCCAAAATTTTCTTTTTGTTTAAAGTAGATGATGGGCTACCACTTAAACTCTATTGGCCCAAAGCTTTCCGAGAAACTGGCAAAAGTTTAAGATTTAATTTTCATCATCTACCTTGTCAAGTATCGGGAAAAGTCTTCATAGGGAACGTCATATGCGATTACAAAGTTAATTTTCTAGCATTAGTTTGAGCTGAGAAGGACGCTCGAGTACCAGTTCATACAGATTTTTTTTTAACACTGAGATAAACTAATTTTAAACTAATTTAATATTTGGTATATATGTCGAACTGTCGACAGAACATTTTACCATCTGTTACTTGATATAGTGCAGTACGATTTAAAGACTCGAACGCTGACACCCGCGGTGGTGCGAAGGTAGCTCAACTGACTCGAAATCGGGAGGTCGTGGGTTCGAATCTCAGCCGTGGGTAAATTTTTAAAATTAAAGATTTATATAATTAAAACAAATATCAGTGCTAAAAGCAGAAAATTGTGGTGTTTTTCCGCTGATTACGATAGTGAAAACAGAAAAACAATTGACCGTGTAGGTTTCCAGTTATTTTTAAAAAATTATATGTTTCGAATGGAACACCCAGTATAATTTTATGCCAATCGATGCAAAATCAATTGCTTAACAAAAGTATTCATATGATTTTTTTCACGAAAGTTGAGACTAACCGATGTAATTCAAAAACAAAGTTTCTGTACGGCGTTAAATATCTTAGAAGGCATGGAGATTGATTCTGTACAAGACAATGCTTTCATTCAGCAGGCGGATCGGGAACTGATCCCGCTCCAACCGTTCACTTCACAACAGTTGAGTGTTCGCTGGACAGGACCGCTCACCTTTATGTCATCGTCTGTCATCTGATACTTTTCATTGCTGCCATATGTTAAAATTATAGAGATTAAACCGAATAAACAATAATAATAAATTGTTTTTCTGCATTAAGGTTTGACGTAGTTTTTAGTGGAAGGGCTGATTTTTCCAGCCCCGAATAAAATACTGAGTGAACTCCAATATTATAATACATTTATTACTGCACAATACCTTTAATTTGCTGTATCTTACTTTTCTAGTAACTTTCTTCAGAAGTATGTATTAGGTTGGTCTTGGAATGAATCAATGGCGCATGCGTACAGAATACGCTCACCAAGTGAGCATAGAATTTTTCCGCTCACAAAAATGGCGACCGCTCCTGAACATGTTTAGAGTGAGCGCTCGTCTACTGGCCCTGATCACTGAACAGTTGCGCAACTGTTGTGTCTGCTGAATGAAAGCAATGTTACAAAGTTTGTTAAAATACTTCCGATTCTGTGTGAGAATATAGTAAACTGCGCAAATATTACAAATATTTAAAGAATTTTGAAGAAACAGAAATTTTCTCCGTACAAGTTTGAACTAGTTTAGACGTTAGAAGATGGAACGCCCATAGAAGATTAGAATTTCGTGTGTGGTTTATTCGTAAATGTACTGAAGACCTAAACTTTACCAAACAAGAATTGTGGAGTGATGTAATGTGACAGAGTTTGTCAAAATACTGCCGATTGTGCCTGGGAATACAATAAAGTGTGCGCTTAATAGCAATAATTTATTATTAATTGCTTTGAAAATGCCTTGCTTGCATATTGAAAAATGTAATATTTTGGAAACATATTTCATGTGTCAAAAAATTGCCATAGAGCGATTCAACGATAGAGTGAATTATTTCCTGGGTGACAAGTGCCATATCGGCTTTATTTTTTAAGACTTTATCCATAATTTCGAAGTAACGAAATTGTTTTTGACAAGAAAAGGATAAAGAAGACAAATACCATTTCAGAAAAAAATGGAAATTACCATGTTAAAGTATTTCGAAGTGCATCCTAAAAATTTGATAAGACAGTTATTTAGAGAAGCCGACATTTCTTTTACAAATATTCAAAGAATTTTGAAGAAACATAAATTTTCGCCGTACAAGTTTGAACCAGTTTAGACGTTAAAAGATGGTGAAGCCGATAGAAATTAGAGTTTCGTGTGTGGTTTATTCGTAAATGTACTGAAAACCTAAACTTTACCAAACAAGTATTGTGGAGTGACGAAGCAATTTTTTCAAATAGATATATGTACAATAGAAACAATAATCATTAATGGAGCAGAGAAAATCCTCTGTTAGTTCAGCAGCGTAATCCTCTGAGACGTGTTAGTATTAATTGTGGGGTTTGGTGTAGTTTGATTGGATCCGCAATTGTAGGTCCATATTTTTATCAGGGTGCCTTAACAGGAGAACGAGACCGTTATTAGAAGAATTCCTCGACAATGTGGATTTAGAGACTCGCCCAAATGTTTTTATTTTCAACAGAATAGAGTATCTGCCCGTAATTTTTGAGCATTTCCAACACTTCTGCAGAGTGTCTGTGGAGACAAGTGGATAGCCAAACATGGCCCACTTCGTTTTTCCTTCGAACTCCTACTACTAACTACTAACACCTATAGGCTTTTATTTTTGAGGATGTGTAAATACGTACAAAGCGAGATACAATACTGAAAATGAACTGTATCTGCAATATTATCAATTCTATTGTGCAGAGTTGTTTTCAATGCAACCCAAGTGTTTTGAAAAGAGCACAAAGTATGTCGAAATAAGAGTTTTTGAAAATTTAATTGAGAATATTATTTTATTGAAGTGTAAACTTCTTTAGGCGCGTTGCGCTGATTGTAGGCAGTGAACAAGACTGACCTGCAACGCTAGGATATGTAACGCTCTTCGGGTAAAGTCGGCTAAGGGAACAAGATAAATAAATATATCATATAGAGGTATTTAATTTCAATTAAATTGAAATTTAAATGAATAAATAAATTCATGTCCCAGAGCAGATGTGAACCGGAGCCTCCTGGGTGAGAGGCCAGCACTTAACCATTAAACCAAGGGCGGGAGTCGAAAGCCAGTATTCATATCGTCTATTTATATATATACATGCGTCCGAATCTCCTTAATAACACGCAATTTTTTGGGCAACCGTTAAATTTTTCAATCGATTTAATTTAAATTGAGACACAATTTAATTTAATTTAGTTCTAAAGGTGCTAAATTAAAGTGGTTTACTTGCTTTACATGCGTTACCATGGAAATGAGACGAATATAATAAACTACAAATACTTGATAGTTGTCAAAATAAGTTGTAGAATGTGTGATTAAACATGTGTCAAAATGTGTATTTACTTTAACGGCCGCTGCCGTAGTAACGGCCGCGAAATTGTATTTCGCGAACTGTGTTGCGTTCGCGAATTGGTAACTTCGCGGACGATTAACCAAAAAGTTTGTTGCGTGTGTATGAGACATTATCTCTCTTCATAAAATATAGTTTGATATTTTTTAAATGTAATATATAACGAAAAAAAAAAGTTGTATTTTGTATTATTAACCTCGCCTTGATGAAGTTTACACTTCTGCTGTGTGGTTTTAAGCACACCCATTTTCTTGTTATACTACAATTTTACTTTATAAATTAATTATGTTCATCGAAGTTCACTACACGTTGTTTTGAAATTATATCGGTTATTCTCAACATTTGACCACTTTTGTTAACCAATTGATTTTGCATCGAATGGTACAAATATATACTGGGTGTTCTATTAGAAAAATATAGTTTTTTAAAAATAATTACAAACTTACACATTCAATTGTTTTTTCTGATTTCACTATCGCAATCAGCGAAAAAATCACTCCTAATTTAACAGACTATGTAGCTCCTACAATAACGGAGATAGCAATGGCGAACACTTAATTTAGATCACCCGGTAGAATTTAAACGTTTGCAAAAAAAAAATAAAAACGTAATTCTAGAGAATTGTCACAGTTTCTACGCAACTTTACCATGTAAAGATTATTAAAAGAATACAAAATAAGAAACTGTTTAAATTGTTAAATTTTATACCAATAAATACAAACAAAATCGTTGTAAAAACAGACAAATTATTTGAAACAATTTTCGTTAAAAAGAATCTAAAGATGATGAAAGGTAAACAGAACTAATAACAGGTAGCATAAAATTTTCCAAAAATTATTTTATACTAATTGTTAAACAGTTGTTTGAACCTCCAAAAAAAGAATAAGTTTTAGCATATAAGAGGAGTAGTAGTAAACACTCAATATGTAACACAACGTTGATTAAAATAATACTAACTTGTCTAGTGGCAATCCTCTTGTTCATATTGTGCGCATAATCCTCCAAGATCCGTTCCTGCAGCCGTTGCATGTATCCGCGATCTGTCAGACTGACCACATTGGAGCCCATGAGCTTCTCAAGCCTGGACCTCACGTGAGGATGACTGAATCTGTACGCATACAAGAGGATCGTGTTAGTACACTTTCGTCGAGAGCGGATCTAGTTTGTTGCATTACCGATAAATGCATGTTAGGTATTAATAAATTGAAAAAATAAATGTAAAACAAAGAATACATGAAGCCTCTCGTAAATATGAACACGAACTAACTAGAATATAGCTACATTTCGTGGTTACGTATGTAAATACGAAACAACGGGTCACGGGAATCGATAGGTCAAAATATAAGTACGGTACAAAAAGTTTTACATCGCGACAAGTACATAGTAGATACATCCAAATGAAATATTGTGTCTAGGAATAACAACAATTTGAAATATCTAAATTGCAATCGGTTCGTTTTTACATATTTACAGATAGGTACTTACATATTCATTGTAGTAAATACATAAAATGCAAACTTATTCCAGATATACAAAAATAGAATTGTTCAGGATTCGTGTGCTTTATTTATATATATTGTCATTCATTTGTTTTAAACGAATTTCCTTCTTCAGACTATGAAGTTGTCAATCAAATAAATTAATTTGTTTCGTCTTGTCTTCGAGTTGTTTAAATTACATTATAATTGAAGCATGCGTTCGGAATAGATACATAAACATATCAACATGTCAAGGTGTGCTACATTTGTCAAATTATTTTCAACTTGGAATGTGACAATATAATTAGAAAATATTTATTTTAAATACATAATTATCCATTATAAGCCATGCCTAATAAAATCGCTAAAGTAAAATGAAATATACATTATACCTTGTCTCAGAATAAGAAGGAATGATTCAAATATCGCGCCAAAATGGCATATATTTTTAAGGTATTTCATTGGTTCTTGCGTAGGCAAGTTTAACGGAGGAAAATAAGTACGACAAAACGTCATTTTATGTTTATATCCAAGCCATAACCTAGTCTCTTACATTTTTACTTTGGTTTATTATACTTTATTGTGTTGTTAAATAGAATCCATACTTTTATGTACCGGGTGTTTTTTTATCTTTGATATCATTTTGATTACCTGCAACTTTTTTGTTTTTAAAAATATCAGAATGAAGCAAAAATCATTTTGCATAGGTATCTATGAAGTTTTTTACGTTTTAAAAAATAAAACAAAACACTAACGTTTTTCCAAGATATTAACCTAACTTATATTTTTTTAAATGGAAAGCCCTAAATATTTTCGGATATTTCGATTTTACATGAAATTTCAAGTATATTTTATAAAGCATACCCCATACCTATCTTCAACGGTTTGCGAGAAAACGGCGTTTAAACATGCAACAAAGAAAAATTTAGTTTTGTAACCCTGTTCTTAAAGATGTCGAAATCAAACAGAAATCATTTTTCATAATTATTTAGGAAGTTTATTTTTAATAAAACAAAAGATTAACGATTAACAAAGTAACAAAATATTAAAAAAAACAATTTTACAAAATTAAATTATACTAAAAATGGCATGTTTAAACGCCGTTTTCTCGCAAACCGTTGAAGATAGGTATGGGGTATGCTTTATAAAATATACTTGAAATTTCATGTAAAATCAAAATATCCGAAAATATTTAGGGCTTTCCATTTAAAAAAATATAAGTTAGGTTAATATCTTGGAAAAACGTTAGTGTTTTGTTTTATTTTTTAAAACGTAAAAAACTTCATAGATACCTATGCAAAATGTTTTTTGCTTCATTCTGATATTTTTAAAAACAAGAAAGTTGCAGGTGATCAAAATGATATCAAAGATAAAAAAACACCCGGTACAACATGACCATGAGTTGATCAGACGGCTTAAGACCTAAGGAACAAGTGACCAGGCATTTGAAACTTTGAATTTGATGAGTCTGTCAAAATTACTGTACGATAGTGAAAAAATCAAACGTCCAACAATTAATATCATGGCAAAAATAACTATAAATCAGTTCATACCATAAATGAACTGAACAACCACACATATTTTAGAATTGACTCATTAATTTCAAGTAAGTGTGAATTAAATATTACATGTTATATTTCAGATATGTCAAACGTAAAGAAATCTGTACTAATAGAAAAAGGTGAAAATATTTGGTGGTGAATATCTGGGAAAAAGTTTGGATTGCCACAAGTATAATGAGTGTACGACAAGCTTTGTTCAAAACCTGTAGGATTAAAAAGCCATACCGATAAAGATAGGCAATTAAGAATACTTCATGCAGGATTTGAATTGATACATAAAGTAAAGTTGCTTCAAAAAAATTCCCTTTCAGAATATCATTTATACGAGAACTTTTGGCAGAAGCAATTACAAATGTTACAATAAGTATTTGGAAAAATTGTGCCGACCATCTTTTTAACATGATGTGAACACTAAATTATTGTTAATTTCCATAGAAATAAAAATTTGTTATACTTCATATATTTTCAAAATACATAAACGTTAATAGGGAATAATAATTAGTAATGTGTAGGAATATGTAATTATCTTTGCACGTCGTATAAACAACTTCTGCCGATATACATTTTTCTATTTATTACTGTTGAATGTAATTCACATTTCCAAGAGTAGTTGCTTGAATTTACCTCCTCAAAGGTTTGTAGCAGTAATACGAATGATTTATCTGTATCAGTTCTTTATTGATATTTAAAATAGAAACTAATAAGCAAAACTTTTTCTGCAAGTTCTTAAGGACATTTTGATAAAAGATAAAAGATTTGATTCATTCTTGCTCTCTGATACAAATATTTAATAATAAATAGGCATGATTCACAATTTTCATATTGATATAGCACATTCGCTAAAATGTGCAGTAATTATAAATTTATAATGGCAATCCTTCTCAAAACGCTGAGAACAAAGTCTACTCCTTTCATTTGTAAATTGGGCCCATATTTTTATCCATAGATTCTTCTAATGATTTTCTTTGAAAAACTAGAATGAACAGATTCGAATGTTAAGAGATTTATATTCATCAAATTATAGATGTATACTTGTGTTTATAACTTTAGCCTCCTGATTCCAATTGCCGTGGGCCTGGTAGAATGAAAAGCGGCACATCCATCTATTTTAACGAAAGTAATAAATGAAACATAAAACAGCTAAATCCTTAGTTAGAATTAATACAGTTCTTCTAACCTCAATTGTCACGATGTCATATCAAATTGTCTACTAAATTTTAAGCTATGTGTTCCATGTTTTGGCGGGATATTTGAATCACTCCTTCTTATTCTGAGACAGGGTATAGTAAGAACTAGCTCATGTATTAGGAATGAGTGGGACATGACCAAGAAACTTCGCCTCGCGGTAAATTCTGCGTCGTAATTTGTAAGCAATCTTAGAAACGTTATTATCAATATACTAAATTATATATTATATTAGTATTCAGTTCTAAAGCCAAATACAATAACATAATACAACATAATGGATCACTCTAAGAGGAATTGAATGCTAGTGAGGTATTTTAGGAAAGCTCCTCTTGAATGTTTCGATACGCTGGGATTATAATTAAACTAGTGCTACGCAATCACCGGCTATTATTGCTACAGAGTTTGACCAACATTCATTTTCCACAAATGAAACGACTTAATGAATTTCTTCTGTGGTATGTAAAAAATCATAAAATTAAAGAATATTTTATAATGGTTTATCTGAAAGACTTCAATTATCCCCACTACTATATTTAATTTATATAATAGTGATGTACCACTTACGACTTCTAGAAAGCTAATTGATGCGTTGCTTATTAACATAATAATTTTGATAAGATCGCAATTTCTGTTAATAAAGATTTGAAGGTGTATAGTGTATTTTCTAAAATGGTGATTGATTATGTACTACCCCAGTAGTAAGCTAACTCATTAGTTAAAGAGCCAAAAATCAGCAGTACAAAGATTAGGAGATCTTTTGACAACCAAATTTCTTAACCATGTCTTTAGGATTTGGTTTAAACTAGCTACTAAAATTAAATAAAACCATATATAATAATAATAAACTTATTTCTTGACAAAAAATATTTTTTACATTAAAATAAAAATATAATACAACAGGCATGTAATGTAAACAATGACCTTGCATTTTCTTGGAAAGTTTTTATAAGTCAGATTTGTATGTCTTTGTTTTTAGTATCAAGGCGTATCCTATGCTCTCATCAATAAGATGATGCCTCAATTTACTTTTAATAAGTTTTATGCTTGAAAAAGATTGTTTGCATGAATAGAACTAAAGAGTAAAAGAAAATTAAATGCTGCTAAGTCTAAGTCGTAGGCTTCCACGATTTTCGTTGATACCTTCTTGGTTGAAACCGCGTCATTGTATCTGCTTAAACTTCCGGCGTTTCGTCGACTATCTCAAGGGACATGTTCAGGGCTTCTACTGCTGCGATTACCTGAAACAGGCTGGCGGTGTTGGCAAAAGTGTGGTTTATATTGTGTTTAGTGTAACGGTTCAGTGGATCGTGTGTGTTACAGATCAGTTGAGTTTGTGTGATAGATTTCCAAGTGTGATATAAATAGTAACTTTGAACTGAGACCAAGGTTACTATCTACATCAGACTTGGAAATCCATCAAACAAACTCAATTCAACCACAATACACACGCTACACTGAACCGCAGCACTAAACACAATATAAACTACCCCCCTGCCAATACATGCAAGTCTATTTCAGGTAATCGCAGTAGTAGAAGCCCGGAAGATGTCCCTTAAGATAGTGGACAAAACGTCGGCAGTAACAGCAGAGACGATGACGCGGTTTCAACCCAAAAACCAAGAAGGTATCAAATGCTACTAGCTTTCAAGTCATTATATGAATCAAAAATACTTTTTCAGGTGTTGAAAATTATCATGTTTTTCTTTTCCAAGTCTTTCAAGGCAGACCAGACCGTTTTTACTATGAACTAAGATCAATTTTTTTTTCTCAAATTTTTCCGTATCATTTATGCATTTAAATATGGAGCTTCATAATTCTTTGTTTCCTACCTCCTGTAATTGGATTTATAAAGTGCCAATGCCAATACTAAAAGAGGAAGAGTTCATTTATTTACAAGGCTGAAGTCGCATGCAGTTTATGAATTATTATTTTCAGCAATGTTTCAACAGGATTGAAAAATTATTTCATGTTTCTCTTTTAAAACCTTGAGCAGAAAGAGATAATTTGTTTTTGAATGAAATGACACCTCCATCCTTGATTTTTCGGAAAGGTAAAGAAATCATCGGGACTGTACGGAGAACGGTCTAATAATTCGAAGTTTTGTTATGTTGAAAATTTATTTGTCTTGCGAGCTGTGTCCGAACATGTATTATGTTGGTGGAGGATTCGTCGTTTGGGGTTGGTTTTTCGTAACTCGGGGATGACTTGCGCTAAACAAATTGTGGTATATCAATCAGCAGTAACAGTTCTTTGGTCTTTTAGAGGAATTGTTGCTAAAGGACCTGTTTTCGAGACAAATGTCGCGACCATATTTCTGGAAAAACTGAAAACTTTTTTAGAGTTTCTTGCGTTGAAGCGGTCTAGAATTTTTTGACACCAATTCATACTAGATGCTTTATGTTCTTCTGTCAACAGATGCGGTATCCAATAGGAGACTAATTTTTTACATACTGTCACTTTCATGCAAATTTTTTTGAATTGAGGTCTTTGAAATCCCCAATGATGCTTCAATCCTCCTATCTTCACATGTCGATCTTCGGTGATGAACTTGCACACAACATCGACGTTTTCCTGAGTAACTGCCGTTTTTGGTGCACCTGCCCTCGAATCGTTGCTAAGACTAATCCGTCCACATTTGAATTATCCATACTAACGAGAAATTGTTGACTCATATGGTGCTTCATTACCGAAAACAAAAATCAACTCAGCAAGGCATTCTTGTTGAGATAATTAAATGTCTTCGAAAATTATTGCGCGAACATTTTCACGATTTAATTCCATTTATAGACTAACTTGTCAACTATGACAGTTAGTTGTAGCTACAACACCACACGTATCGCACTAAAACTTTGGATGTAGGTTAAGTAAAGATGGAGGTTAATTTTTAGAATTGACATATGAGTAATGCGGTACTCTATGTCCCTGTATGCAAATCATAAAATACATTCCTCATAATATCAGTAAGTTCTGTATCAATGCAAAATCATAGTGGCTACTTAGACTGGCTGAAAATGGAAAAATGGAAGATGCGACCATGATTTTATAAAGGTGCAATTCTTATGCTAAAACACTTATCATATGCATACACACAATAATGAAATTGTAAAGTTTTGCTTCAACTCATTTAATTGAAGAGACACAATTGACAAATCAATTGTTGCATTATTTTCAATGTCCCGGCCGCAGTACTTTATCGTGATTTCCTCGTTCAAAAATGTTCACCACCAAAAAGTATTCTTTATGTTTTGTTAAAGAGATTACTTAAAATATGGCGAACTGACGAAACAAATTCAGAAAGCTTCTACAACTAAGAGAAATTACAATAAATTAATTATTATTTTTACTCATACATACAATATTTTAAAATAAACTTTGCTATAGGGAATTCCTAGCGACCGAAGAAGAGTACAAAGACAAATATTTAAAACGAAATTTGTGTGTTTGTATTTATCTGAATCTGTCATATATTATACATAAATATATGCTCACATTGAAAATACATCTGATATTGAAAGTATATTATATGTTAAATATTGTGTCAAGGGGCCAGGAAAAGCAATATACAGTGAAAAGAATAAACATTAAAAATTTCACTGCCAGGGCAAAGGAACGTGACTTTGAATGCATGGGGTAAAGAAATAACAAGAAACGATGAGCAAATATTTATTTTGTTCATATGATTTTTTTTCAAACGGTTCTGATTGCTTTTAAATTGGCTTTCTTTGTTTTATTATATAAACAATGAAACAAACGTAATCTTCATGAAAATGTGTCTCATTCCAATGACTAGAAATTATTTTTTGAACGCATTTCAAAAAGTATTACGTCTTTACAAGAATAAAAGTGATCTTTAATTCAATTTAAAAGTAATCACAAGCGAACGTATGATTTTGGGAATCGATGTACTGCGTTGTTTGTTCCAAAATGGCTATGTTTGTATAAGTTGTTATACAATATGATCCGAAACCTTTATGCCCCGGAAGTTCTTGATTTCTTTTATTCAGGTATAAGTTAATATTATAAATGAGTTAAATGCACAGTTGACTTTATTTTCAAAAATAACTACTAGTCCAGTCTTTATATATATTTAGAACAGAAAGTGAATCGAAGAGCTTATATTTTTATATGTAGGTAAGCTTAACATGAAGTTTTCGACTATGTGCATATTCCGCCGTCTTGAAGAAAAAGTTAATTCTGGTTTTTGTTAACAACTCGGTTCCCTGACGACATACAGAATTGTTGTCATTTTTTGTTTCATTTTCGACTCTCTACAATTTAATTCCTATGCAATTTTCACCTATTATTTTTTGTTATTGAGATATCGAACAAAATAGACAAAAATGTAGAGATTGAAACTGATTTCCGTTCTTTCTACTTTCCCGTGATGCGTATTGACAAAATGATTGTAGACCATACTCACACGAGCTGTATTTCTTTAAAAGTATGTTTTTATAAAGGACATCGTGGTTCATTAGAGAAGAAGGATTAGTTAAGAATTATTAATTCTATATAATTTTAACTTGTTTATATAATTTTAAATATGCTTCTGCACAAATTAATAAAACTATTTTCAAGACAAAAATCCTAAATGCTCGTCGTTTGAATAAAATATCTTAATTTACTAGAAATATAATTTCATATATTGAGATGCAGCTATCAATTTATTAAGTAATTAATCAAATCAATCAAATAGAAATAAGTAAATAAATTATCAACTAGGAATAAACTTATCTACTTTGCGACCTCAGCTATTGCGTTATACGTATTCAGTGCATTATTATCAAATTGTATTTACTTTATTTTTGTTCTTACGGCTAGTAAATTTAGAGATATTTTTAGAAAGCATGTGTAGTAGGTTCATATCGTTGAGAATTAATATTAAATATATGGCTTTTTTAAGACTCCATTTAATGTAAATGAGTATACAAATTTCAGCATATTATTATATTGATGTTGTTAAGAATCTACTTTAATTTATAGAAGAACGTAAATTATGCAATATTTAACCTTAGTTTAATACTGTATTTATTTTTATTGACAATTATTTATACAAATGGTAGGTATAACTAGCTATTTGTTTTATATATTTAAGTTGAATGTGTAAAAAATAAAAGAGATATATACATTAATCCTTGAATTCATCTACTCACATTTAAATGGTAAATTATTGGAGAAATTAAATTAATATAACTACTTATTTATAATTCAGTCTATGATAAATATAGTGCAACGTTCATCAAATAGCTACTACCAAGCATAGTTCGTATAATGACTTATATATGATTACGAATTACATGTGGAATTTTAATCAGAAAATCTACTAATCACTACAAAAATAAAATAAGGAAAGGTAAACTACATATCATAGAATATCTGATATTATGGTCTAATGGACAGACGGGAATTAGGTCTCACGAGGCACTTGCTTTGCTTGCAGCTCCTTATACCTGAACAGAAGATTCCAGGAATTCTTGGAATCGTCTCAGATAATAATTTCAGGTAGGCAATCTTTTACTTATAAGAACCTAACATTTCTAGTTGATCTTTTGTTTTACGACACTTTCTGTAGTTTTGGTATAATCAGTTTCCCACGTTCATTTAATTCATATTTTGAGAATTAATTTGATCAAAAATGTAATTAAAGTTAATTGATGAGGCTGATACATGTTGAAACTCCATATTTAACTGAATAAATAAAATACGTAAACTTGGTTTCAAAAATTATTTAATAATATCACTACAATATCGTTTTAACTGTCACAGTTATTCATCACCTGATGAAGCCAAAGTTTGGCGAAACGATATTGTAGTGATATTATTAAATAATTTTTGAAACCAAGTTTACGTAATTAAAGTATTGCGATGAAATTGCAGAATTGCCACCCTTTCAAAAAGCTAAAAACCATATCGTCACTCTTGATACTTACGCAACGCTTTCTATTTTCACCATTGAGAAGCCAAGGCTTATAATTTCGAAACCGATATGAATGTGACTACACTTTATTATCTACTTCCCGCTATTTTTGTATATTATGTTATTTTTTAATATTAATTATGATATATTAATAAAATATATTTCATATGAAAAATTTTCCTAATATAATATTTTTTGTTAATCTATTATATGATATGTTTTATATACTCTCGTATTTCTTTTTACGTATTGTATTGAATATATAAAAACTATACATATTACATCCCCTAATAATATATGTACAGTTAGCTACCTTCATGGCATTTGTGTAGGTTGGATTGACATCTATTTTTGCTTTCTATTCATATTATTAATTTGTAAATGGAGTGTTTTTTTCTCGCTTATTATGATGAAACGAAGGAACCGATCTTTCGTCTTTTTCGATTGTTTTTGTAATAGATAATATACTGATAAGATAATTGTTATTTTCGCAATGCTAATTTTCCTTAATTGTATGCTGCGCTTTTTAACTTCAATTGGGACTTTACGGATAATAGTTCTGATGTCAATACGTTCCTAGCTATACCAACCGTTCCCGTATTTATCCCAAATGGTTTTCCCCCGAAATTATTTCCAATCTAAAATTAAAGCGCAAATATTTTAAGCAATATAAGCGCACCAAATCAGTTAGTTCATTGTCGTCGTTCGAGCAACTAAGAGCACTGGTAATAAAAGAAACATCTGCTGCCTATAAGGCCTACCTTGCTAAAATCAAAAATCAAGTTTTAACTGACCCAAGACCATTTTGGACGCTTATTGGAGAGAGAAAGAAAAGAAGTCGTATTCCTGGTAAAATACAATACTCAGAAATCAATATGGAGGATCCCCAAACCATTGTCAACGCGTTTGCTGACAAAACCGTGTACAGCACTCCCTCTATGGTTAATAAAATTATACCTGATGACTCTCTAGACGTACACGTTAATCAGGTGTCCGAAGAAAAGGTGCTGAACAGCATTAGAAGACTGAGGACCGATTTTACCTCCGGCGAGGATCAGATTCCGGCTTTTATAATGGTTAGAGACTGCAAATATTCTTGCTGTTCCTTTGACAAAAATATTTAACTTGGTCCTTTCCACGTCATCGTTTCCTGCTGTTTGGAAGCAAACGAGAATTATCCCTGTCCTAAAGACCGGAGACTCTTCGTATATCGGTAACTATAGTCCTATTGCCATTTTGAATAACTTTTCAGAGATATTCGAAATTACTTTGCATTCACGAATTTTTCCATTAATCAAAAGTCAAATTTCTTCTCGCCAGCATGGTTTTATGGAGAAGATCTATAATTTCCAGTCTATCAATTTTTACTGAATATGTGATTAAAGTGCTGCTTGGCAGACTACAGGTGGATACCATCTACACCGACTTTGCTAAGGCATTCGACAGAGCGTACCTCGCTGTCTTGCCTTCCATGTTAAAAAGTTTTGGATTTAGCGATCAGTTAATTCAGCTGTTTGCTTCATATCTACGCGATAGGCCTCAGGGAGTTTTCTGTAGTAGATATTGTTCCACATCGTACACAGCCACTGGAGTTCCTCAGGGCTCTAATTTGGGTTCGCTGATCTTTAATATTTTCATTAATGATGTTCTAGTCAACATTGAGTCTAATATACTTCTGTTTGCTGATGATTTGAAACTGTTTCAGTGTATTATCAGCGTTGGCGATGGCCATGTGCTGCAGATTGACTTGGAAAGAGTAGGTAATTGGTTCTTAATAAACAACTTACCCCTTAATCCTACCAATTGTAAAGTTGTTACTTTCTCCAGAAGGCAGGAGCTTGCTCACTACTGATTTTACTGGGTCATGTAGAGTTGGAAAGAGTTCAGATGGTCAAAGACTTGGGGGTTACTTTCGATGCTAAACTTTCCTTTAACGCACATGTTCATTGCATAACTAGGCATGCTAGACAAGTACTGGGATTTGTCATTCGGAACAGCAGGGAGTTTTCTAACACCCGAGCACTAACCACTCTATATACGCTACTGGTGAGGTCGAAGTTGGATTATGCTAGCCTTATCTGGTATCCATATTATACTACTCAGAAGTGCCTCGTGGAGCTTATGCAACAACAATTTGTCAAATTCTAATGCTATAAAGTTGATGGTGCTTATCCTCCTAGAAGCTCGGACTATTCCCTACTCCTCTCTAGTGTTGACATCCCTTCCCTCTCTTTCAGATGTATCTATAATAGCCTTACCTTCCTCTACAAGCTGCTGCATGACAAGGTCGACTCACCTGCGCTATTATCACTCCTACATTTTCTGCAATTCTTCACCCATCCCTCCTCTGCCTTTTATCTTTTATTTCCCAGGACTAAGTTTCAAATACCACGTCTATGTTATGTCCCGCAGTTACAATCTTATTTTCCCTAGTGCAGACATCCACTTCGATTCCCTTCCTTCCTTTCCCTTAGCATTATCAATGACTGTATTGATAGATTCTCAATTTAATGTTAACAATCTTTCAAGTGTTTGCTATCCTTGCCTATTGTTGCTGGTGTTGTTAGTTGGTGTATTGATTTTAATTTTGCATTATTTTTAATTTTTTTCATAGGTGATAGGTTTTTACATATTAAGTAGTACACCTGTATACTTATATAATTTTTTTTTATTTAATTATTGAACTGTTGCTTTGCATATTGTTGTATGTATATTTGCTGTTGGAGAATAAATACTATTATTATTATTATTATTATTATTATTATTATAACAGTTTTATTTACAAATATTTTATTTCCTCTGTATTTTTAGTGGACTTTGATGTGTTTTTTATTGACTTGATGATTTCAATTTTGACAACTTTATGAAAACAATTTGAAATTGTATGTCCAAATCTATACATTACCTTTAATATTTATTTTAATATCTAATGCCATTATTACTAAATTTTAACCAACATTTTTTAATGAAACAATAGCGAATGTAAGTAGCATTTAACATATTCTGTCTATAAAAGTCTAATATCTAATACATACACCTAATTTAAAATAGGTCTGAAGAAGGACTACAATTTTATTTTTAATAAATGGTGTCCGAAACGTCACAAACCTTAAATAATTAATTTCTCTTTTTAGGGCCTATAATTCTGCCACTATAACGGTTATTACATATACCTGTATACATATAATAGATAGAAAAGTATGGAATTATTATATTTTATATTAGGTATAAAGCTTTATATATTTGTTTGGAACTTTTCGATCTACACAAGTTTATTAAGAGCGATTGCGAATTAGCGTGATTTAATATATTGATCGCTGTCTTATGCTGCTAATCTATTGCTTAAACGCAATATTTTATGCGCTACCAAAAACACCACCTCCACATTTATCAGGGTAGCACTAGCTCCGTTTCTAATATTAGAAGGAACATATAATTTTCGTATATTTACTCAAACTAAATGGCAAACTCAAGAACACGTAAAACTTTGCATTAATGTTACTGAAAATATAAAACTATTTTAGGTGGCAGTGCTAATATTTCTTTATACAGCCCACCTTTTAACTAATATTAAAATTACAAAGGAAAACGAAATTTAAAATGTGTTGTACAGCTCTGTCGCGTGTGTTCCTAAGGTTGCTAGTTTGTCAAAAGCTACAGAAGACGTCTAGTGTAAATTATGTGTGAAACATATTTAAAGCCATTGTTACTTCACTATTACGCCGTTGAAAGTGGAATACTAAATGGTAAATTAGGGATCTTTTTACCTTTTATTAAGTTTATTCAGATCGATTCCTTTTTTTTATAAATGTTGATATTGCAAAAGTAATTAGAAGTCATTTTATAAAATGAAAACATAGTATAATATTAATAATACATTTTAGAGTCTACAAAAACATGTAGTATACTTTACGAGCGGCTTAGAGGTTCATTTTCAATGTGTGTATTAACACACTATTATACTGTATTAAGACACTAAACACGAGACAACAAGCACTGTTTTCACTGAAATTATATGAAGCGCATTCCATTGATACAGCAACCGCCAAGCGATCAAGGC
Source organism: Amphimallon solstitiale (assembly GCA_963170755.1). NCBI lineage: Eukaryota > Metazoa > Arthropoda > Insecta > Coleoptera > Scarabaeidae > Amphimallon > Amphimallon solstitiale. The sequence goes on from OY720679.1 coordinate 118,083,385, forward strand.
GACCGTATCAACACACCTCTTATCTCGTCAATCTACAGTCTTTAACTGTCTAGCTCTTACATCCGCCATGACATATAGAGTTGTTAGAGTAATTAACAAACCAGACAAATAAATAAATTTATAAGTTCTTAAATTGATTTTGTATATATATTACTTTTCATAAATGTGTTATTTGTTGTTCAAATATTTTTTTTATGACTAGGTAAATAAATAAAAATTGAAATCCATTTTAAGTTCAATCAAACAAATGATGCTGCTACTACAGTTGCGCATTGGAAGTAACCAAGGTGACTGCGAATACGCAGATTTTTCTAAGTAGTTAGTATCGTCTACTACAGTCGTTTCAGTTGCCAAATTCAAACTTCATTTTAAGCGAGTTGTATCACTTTTCATAAAAGTACAAATTAAATGGTAACAATCAGACATATTTGCCGCTTTTCAAATAATTTTGAACAATGTGGAGGAAATGTCGCTTTTTAGAAATATAAATCTATGTAGTATGCAATCAAATACTTATAGAACAAGTTTTGTTTCTGTAGAATAATTTTCACATCGTTTAGAACCGCCTATGATAGAAAATGCAGAAACACTGCTACTATTTACGTTATAATTGTTAAGTAAAGTGGTGTACACCTCTTAGAATGTTTAAGACGTATGACAGTCCACTTAAACTTACAACGTTTTTTTCTCAGAGAATAAAGAGGTATTTAAAATAATTTTTTTTTTTAATTGAAATAATAGAAATTTAAACACCCTGTCTAATATTTTTAAAAGGTAATATACAATGTGGCAATGCATTCTACAAAATATTTTTGAGCAATATTGTCAAATCATTTTTGTAGAAACAAACTGCAGATGACGTTGTAACTGTTGCAAAATTATCGAAAATATAATACAAGATCCTCGTAAAATTTCACTTAGATTTGAAAGACGTTAACAAGTGTTGGGCATTGTAATTAAAATACTGAAATTTACACTTACTTGAGTTATAACCGGAAGTAGATAGATGTAAAGAAACCTTGAAATATAAATTTTCAATTTTTATTGTTATCTACTTCTAATAACTGGTGGTTGTGATACACCCTGTATAATAGATCTTCAATATTTTGGAAACTGCTGCGTGAAAGTAGTTATTTTAAATTTTATGAGAAATGAAATAAATTGGAATAACTATTTAGCTATTAAATTTTTTATATATATATATACATATACCTAGGTATATGAAGAGCGTAGTGGAGAATCAAAAGAAACAATAATTTTTCTTAATAATATCACAAAATTTCCAACAGTACAAATACTTTTTTAAATTAAATCATTACTATCTATAAATGTTCATTAAGAATATTCATTTAATTTATACAATGTTGTACTGTTTAATAAAAAAAATATTTTGATGCACCGTCATATTATTTATTAATTAATACATTTTCATACTATTAAGTATAAAATTCTATCAATTATATATATATGGTATACTGACAAAACTCGTTTTAAATTCACTAATTTTTTTTACAAAAAAATAGATTTAATTAAGTAGCCAGCAAATTACAGAAAAAGAAAGTTATAGTGCCTTAAAAGTGCATGTGTTTGTCATAAAAAACATCTGTAGCAAGGGTGCCAGTTAAATATAATAATTGTGCTCATGCTTGGGTGTACAAGTAATTAAAACGCATACTTTTACGGATAAATGACAACAGAAGCAGCGAAGGGAAATTTGTGTTCAAACCGCACAATTCGTGTTAAAATCGGCGTTTGAACTGGAAACGACCTACACTTCTTACCACCCCTACAACTGGAGTCAGCCAATGCAGAGCTTAAATAATACGACAAAGAGCCATTGTCTAGCCGCGGATTCACCGGAACTGTGACGTTTATGTGTACATGTATGAACGTATTCCTATACAAACCTAAATTCCATTAAAGATATTATCAATAAAATGTATACATGTAGGTACATACATGCACGAGATTTTTGGTGCAGCAAGATATGTTAAAATATAATTCTACTTTTCCTCTTTAACTAAAACTATTTGCTGTATATTATAGAAGAAGTACCTATGGAAGTTTGCGGTAACAATAATCATATTTATTGTTAAATATGTAGGTTTCATATGGTCGGTATGATCCGAATTTTATAGTATATAATAATAATAATAATAATAATAATAATAAACTTTATTGACACAAAACATATATACATATATGTATATGTGCCAAATGGCGAAGTTCAGCTATTGCTGTTCAACTTAACCATAAACCTAACCTAACAAATCATAGTGAGAATAAATACTAATTATAACACAGGCATACACACAAAAACACTAAACTAGATACAAGTATAGTCATGCATTAGAAATAGCAACTCAAAGCATAACAACAAAATAATAAAATGTATTAATAATATTAATAACCTAATAAATACAAATCTGAATAAATGACAGAATGAAGATAGGTGGACACACAAACGCGCAGGTCACAACAATTGGAGCAGGTGTCGCTTCAAGTTAACTTTAAATGAAGCAGGCGACATACTTTTTAAAGAACTGGTTAGGGAGTTGTAAATTTTTACAATATTGCAGCTGAACGACTTACTGTAAAGGGTAAGTTTATGAATTGGCGGCGTCAGCAGGCCCCTAAATCTCAAATTTAAATTATGAACATCAGTTCTGAAAGTAATTTTGTTATAAAGATATGTAGGGGAGCGAGTTATAATAATATTGTGAAATAAACAAGCACTATGCAAATATCTGCGTTGTTCCATATTAAGCCAGCGGACCTCTCTCAACTTATGAGTAATACGGTCATATTTCCTAATGCCAAAAATAAAGCGCAAACACGAGTTTTGCAGCTTTTGCACACGATAAACATCTCTCTGACGTAAACAAGGACCATATATAACATCCCCATAATTTACCTGTGCTAAAACCAGAGATTCACATAGCATTGTTTTTATTGTTTTATTAAGGACCTTCCGATGTGGATAAATCAACCTTAAACCATTGTATCCTCGTTGAATGCACTTCGAGACATGCGCATTAAAGTTTAGCCTGTGATCCACTATCAACCCCAAGTTTTTTGACTCATCCACCAACCCAACATCAACACCACGAATCCTAACTATAACATCATTAATATTAATCCTAACGTTCCTACCTACAAAAAGCATAGCAGTAGACTTCGAAGGATTCAGATATAAGGAATGACGTTCGGACAGATCTGCAAGCCTATCGAGGTCAGCACACAGTATTTCGCAGGTCTGCACAATCTCATCTGGCCGACAAGATATATAGACCTGCGTATCATCAGCATAACAGTGGAACTGGGCATGACGCAGTGAAGTATGCAGCTGAGTGTTACGTTGTAAATTTACTTTGTCTATAGTTCGCAAAAGATTGTGTACCTATTGTCTAAATACGTGGAATTTTGTATAAAGTTCATGACTTTTGAGCGTACCCTGTATATTGTATATTTCACCGGCTACTAAGATTGCCTGCCGTATGCTTCCGTGGGTATTAAACCTGCTATTGAGCCCTCACCGCTCTAAATCACGTACCGCGAATATGACAGATATATTTTGTGTAAGATCGGGCATTTACACTCTGTTTTTGTGAAAGCCTCTTTATCTGATTAACTAACTTTAATTATCTTAGCTCTAGCTTAATCTAACCTACCTGTAGTTTCTTATTTTACGCATTTGCAATTATCTTTACGCCTTGCTTAAGGATATAAAATATCGTCTTATATATATATTACGACCGTTCTCTATCTAATGCATTTATTGTAGCTTGTAAACGTTTTGAAACGATAACCAAGATATTGTGCTAACTGTGTCATATATTTTGCGTTTTGCCAAACACAGAATCTCGAGCAGGTCCCGAGTATTATTGTTATTTTCCTTTTTCTTCGCAGTCGTCTCTCTAAAAAAAAAGGTAGGGAGAATTAATTAAAGAAATGCTGGATTGTAGGGCATACTATTAACTGTTGCCGATCCCCCTTGCTGCTCTATCTTCGATATTCTGGTATTAGGGACCTCTGTTAATCCGTTCCTCCTCAGGACCATTGTGGGGGTTAGGATCGAACTTTCGCTGTAACATAAGTTTTGATCGGGTTTTCCACCGTCTTTTGCAGCGTTTTGATATATATAAGCTTTAGTATTTCGTTGTTTACCTGCAGAAATTCTGTCCTTTCGTCTAATAAAAATAGGAATTACAGGTGGAAGAATGTTTGTTTGTGTCTGTCAAATTTATCGTCCATACTGTTTAGGTTGTCTGCACACGCAGTATTGCCAACGTTCGGCATAAAGTTCCCTCTCGTGCGGTCGACTTTAATCTCCTATTTTACAATTGTTGAGTATTTCGCTCATGTTCTTCCGTCAAAATTAGGTGTGGGGTCGCGATTAATTATGTTTAAGTCTCGATGTCGTTCCCCATTATTATCAATTTAGTTGCGAGCTTGTGATGTTTATTTGGAAATTCCCGCCTTTAGTTTGAGTCCTTTTTCGAGTGCGCGCTCTGGTTTTGTAACGTACCTACCGTATAGGTCACGGTGAGGTCACTTTAGAAGTCGAACTTGTTACAAGTGCATGGGCACGATACGCTTATTGTCTTTTGGTGAATTTTATCACTTTGTCTAAAAGTTAGACTAACGCTTAGGCGGCTTTAATGAAATAAGTGTAAGTTATCGATACCTTAATTAGGTGATTTATCGTGAATTAATTTTATCGCAATACCGCTATCTAATTTACGAATGCCACGAGGTGAATTTTGAATAATTTTCGTGCCATGTGTGACTTTTGAGTCTTTATCGCGGGATCTCCATTGTTCTTACTTGGGGTAAGTTATCAGAGCTCTGTGTTAAATTTTCGGGATTTTATCTTTGGGTTTTTTTTAATTTTATTAGGATTCTTTTGTCGGGCACAAAAGCCCTCAAAAGCTGTTAGGATTCTTTGACGGTCATTTAGGCCCTCCGAAGTCTTTTCTGTGGTGAAATCGCCCATAACTGTGGATTTTATCCATCATCCAGCCCACCTGTTGAGTGGAATTTTCCAACAAGGGAGTCGCCGCCATCTTGGGTATCTGCAGCGTCCTTCCGACAACCATTTTGCCAGCTAAGGTTGTAATTTTACATTTATATTTTACGTCCGAATTTCGACGACTTTTCGACTGTGAACAAGACTTCAGTCCGCCTAGTTTTGTCCGAGAATTTTTGAGAGGTTTTATTTTTAACTATCGCACCTCTTAGACAACTGCGAGGTCACAATTTAATCCTTATTAAATTACCGTTATTATGTAATTAACTTTGTAATATTCAGATTGACCTGAATTTTGGTTTTGTCACTACCTTAATTTCTGTAGCCCTTTATTGAGGCAAATATTCAATTAAAAATTTAATTCTAATAGATTCATTATAAGTTCAGTTGTCCTTTGGATAGATTTTATTGAAATAGTAATTAAACTCAGTGTTTCTCCTCCGATTCAATGGAGGCTTGTTTTATGATGTGTTGCATTTGAAATTTAAGTTTTGTAAATTATTTTGCACGTTTAATTTTTGCCGTAAGTTTGTAAATTTTGCCTTTCGAAGATCAATTAATTTACCTGAGCCAGATAAATTCATTCTTGTAGTAGCCAACTTTGGTTCCCGAAGCTCAGGGTTTTCTTGTATTTTTATGTAATCGTTTTCCTAAATTTTACCTTTAGTTTAATTTTTTTGTCTTTGCTAATCAACAGCCTACAATTAATTTCATTCAGTTCATGTAAGCAAACCGATGGTTTTTATATTTAGCGAATTATCCTCATTTTAGACTAAGACCTTTTACTGATTTGTCAATTGTTCTTTTGCGCTTATAAATTTATATGTATACTCACACCTATGTATTGACATTGCCGTTGTGGCATGTATATGAAAACTTATGTACACCCAATGTAAGGTGAAAGAAACGTTTCGGCAACCGACCAACTCCTGCTGATGCGCAGAGTATATGTTCATTCATTAAGTTTTTTTTATTTCTTTTTTTATTTATAATTACTAAATTTTGCAACTATCACCTAACGTTTGTTCTTTTATTTATCAACTGTCTAATTGCAGTACACTTTATATCAATTTAACTTTACATTCAACGCCAGTTTTTTTTTAATATCTAATTTTCATAATTTCATATTCATTATAGACAAATATCCATACAACACATCAGTTCAATTAAATTTTGTTACGTTACGAATACCTTATCTTTTATTTCATTTACCTCTGCATTTCTTAATTTTTATTGTGACAAGTACGCACATGAGTGTGGGTGCTTCATATATACAGGGTGTTCAATAGGTAACCCGCTGGAGGGACACAGCCAGTGGTAGATCGTAGGAGGCGCAGGTAGGTTATCTGTAGATAGCATAGTGTCCTGGTGCCCGGACAATCGTCGCAAGCGTCGTTGCCGACCGACGCTCTACTTATAGGTGATCTCTTTTACCTGAACCGTCACGCCGTCTGCGACAGAGTTAGCTCGGCCCTGCGTTATCCTGTTTAACAACCCCCTATTGTGACTCCCCGTTTCATATCTTAATCAGCCGTTATCTTATTGCGACGTAGATCCGGTAGCAAAAATTTGGCGCCCAACGTTTCGGCCGATTTTTGACCATCTTCCGGAATTTTTTTTTGAAATTTTCAAATTTATCGCCTTGTCCTTGGTGGACCACGTTTCGGAAAAATTTTGACCATCTTCCGGAACATTTTCTTGAATTTTGCAAATTATCTCCCTGTCTTTAACAGCCAACGTTTCGATAATCTTTTTCTGGGCCTTTCTTTCAGTAACAAGGGAAAATTTGGCGCCCTAGCGTCTGGATTTTTCTTTTGGTGATAGGGGAAAATTTGGCACCAACGTTTCGACCAACTTTCCGCCATCTTCAATTTTTCTTTATTATTATTTTTGTGTGTGTCAACCAAGTTTCGTCCTATTTTCCGCCATTTTCAGAATTTCAGACAACTTTTCTTCCCCCTCCCGTACGAATTGACACACCAACGTTTCCGCCATCTTTCTCCACCTTCCGGAACAAAATTCTTTTTTTCCTTTCGCTACCCAACGCTCCAACGAAGTTTCGCTATCTTCACAACAATTTCATGCGTTCGTTGTGGGCCTAACATACAACAGTTCGCACCTACGTTTCGACTAAGTTTTCGCCGCCCTCAAATTTTCTTTTCCTTTTGTGTGTCATCTATCAACTCATAAGTTGACACCGAACGTTTCGACCTGGTTTTTACCATCTTCAGGGAAATTTCTCGTCTTTTCTAATTTTCCTCGGTTTTGGTTGCTTTGACGTGACAACGTGTCGTTGCCTAACGGTTTGGACAAGTTTTCTCCATCTTCCGGAATATTTTCCTTACCTTTAAGTATTTCAGCCACTAACATTTCGTCGTACCGCACAGTGGTGCTATACTTTGGAGAAGCTACTTGTTTTGTATTAGCGTTTCGGTCCTGACCATTTTCAGGAATAAATTTCGAATTTTCTCGATTTAAGCCCGTTTCTCGTTTTAGGTGGGCAAGTGGACGTTAAGTTTCCCTTACCGCTCAGTTTTTTTATTTCCGTCTACTCCCTCCCCTAATCTAACTTCGACTGTTTATATTTCTCTTTCTCCCTTTTTTGGAAAAGTTATCACCTCACGTTACAATTTTATCTTAGGTTCTGAACTACCTTGCCTGCCAGCATTTGGTTGTGCGTCTTAGGACTCGAGTCTTTGCTTGCTGTTCCCGGTACCGCCAATTCTTTTATAGTTCTTTCTTTTCGACTTTCTGCTGAATTAACTTTCGCTATGGCTCCTAAATTTGAGATCAATCGTCTTTTGAAGGAAGACCTTGAATATTTACTGACTGTTATGGGTGCTGTGGTGCCATCTACTTTGGACGGAATGCGACGAATGTATCGACGTCTGCTAGGTTATGCTAGGTCTTATCCGTCGGATACAAAGCTCACGTATCCATTTACCTATGCAGAAGATTCCGCGGCCATTAAGGGTAAGCTTACGGTTATCGAAGGGCTCATCGATCAGTTCGTGGGGAATCGTGAGTCTTCCGAATTTCAAAAAATTTCTACCGCCCTTGCTTTCGTATTGCGCCGAATTCAGAACTCCGTCCCAAAATCTTCAGAGGAAGTGGAAGAATGCCATGCGTTTCGGAGTCGCGTTGCTGATCTGGAAGATCGCATCCGCGATAAGGCTCGCACCCTTGAACGTGCCTCAACCTTCAGTTTATTGCAATCACCCACTGCCGGTAACCCTGGTCCTCAAGGGAGTGAGGAGGAGTTTAGCGAAGAGGAGGATCCTATTCGATCTCCGGTTAATACTTTTTCTGGTCCAGTTCACTCGACCTTCACTACTTTTTCGCCTGAACCCGTCCCCGTTGCCTCTTGGGGTATTACATTTACAGGGCATAAGAACTTTTCGGTCAGTGCTTTTCTGGAGCGTGTAGCTGAGCTGAAAATCGCTCGTAATTCCTCAGACCAGTTATTATTCAATTCCGCTATAGACTTATTTAAGGATCGTGCTTTGGTGTGGTATCGGGCTAATCGCCATCTTTACTCTAATTGGTCAGAGTTAGCTGCTGGTCTACGGGAAGAATTTCAGGCCGTAGATTATGACGACCGTCTTATGGACGAAATTAAGCAACGGACTCAAGGTCCTAATGAACCTATTGGACTATACGTATCGGTTATGAAAAATCTCTTTTCTCGTCTCTCTGATTCAGTCCCTGAAAAAACTCAATTACGAATTCTGCAACGCAATATTCTGCCTTTCTATCAAACGCAATTGGGGTTAACTGAAGTCAATTCTATCGCGGAACTCCTTAAATATGGGAAAGTTCTCGAAGCCCGCAAGGCCTCTGCTGAAGCTTATGTACCGCCTCCCTTACGTGCTAAGACACTCGAGCCCGATTTGGCTTATGTCAATGCCGAACCAGTCCCGAGTTATTCTCGAAGTCGTGAGACACCCGTTACTCCCGTCTCTAATCGCCCTCGTGTTCATGTGGCACCCGTTTCAGCGAATCCTGTCACATGTTGGAATTGTCGTCAGACAGGACATCGTTACTCCCAATGCGCTTTACCTCGCAAACGCTTTTGCTATCGTTGTGGTCGTCCAGAGACCATTGTATCTTCTTGTCCGCAGTGTTCGGGAAACGCCCGACGTGCGCACTAAGTGGCCGTCCCGTGCGTACAGTATACACAGCGGCCTATAGACAAATTAGAGCCCGGTTAGATTTTATACTCGAACAAGCCATAGGGGATGAACGCCCCTATCTTAAAGTTCAAATCTTTGGAAAAGAGTTTCTCGGACTCTTGGACACAGGTTCATCACGCACTATTTTAGGCGAAGCAGGTTGGTCCGTGTTAAAGGGCTTTGTTCCGCTTAAATCCTCTATGTCCTTTTGCACTGTTGCCAACGGTTCACGATGCCGAATATCAGGTGAGGTTGCCCTGCCTATTAATGTTAGGAATCGTTCTAAGGTCTTTGACGTCTTGGTAGTACCTGAACTACCGCATCAACTTATCTTGGGCGCAGACTTCTGGCGAGATATGGGTATCGTCATAAACATGCGCAGTGGCGATTGGGTATTTTCAGACGCACCCGACGTGTCTTCTGTCGATGTCGAACCACCAGTGTTATCCGATGAGCGTCAACGTCAGCTCGAGGCTATTATCAATCAAAATTTTCCTAACGTCGATAAGGAGGTGTTAGGTTGTGCCAAAGGTGTAGAGCACACTATTATCACTAGTAGCCCTCCGATTAAGCAACGCTATTATCCGATATCCCCGGCGGTGCAGAAAGTAGTCGACGCTGAATTAGAGAAGATGTTGGCTCTCGGTGTCGTTGAGAGGTCTCAGAGTGGTTGGTCTTCACCCATTCTTCTCGTGCCTAAGAAGGACAAGACTTTTCGATTTTGTGTCGATTATCGGAAGCTCAATCAGGTCACTGAGAGAGATGCCTATCCCCTTCCCTACGTATCAAATACCTTAGACAAATTACGAGACGCCAAATATCTTACGTCTCTCGATATAAAAAGTGCGTATTGGCAAATTCCTGTTGCCGAGTCTTCCCGTCAGTATACCGCCTTCACCGTGCCGAATCGAGGTTTGTTTCAATTTTGTCGTCTCCCGTATGGTCTCCACAACGCACCTGCCTCCTGGCAGCGTTTTATTGATAGAGTTTTGGGTCCTGAGTTAGAACCCTACGTTTTCGTTTATCTGGATGATATCATAATTGTCACTCCTACCTTTGGAAAACACTTAACTATTTTAGAGCAAGTTTTATCTCGCCTGCGTGACGCTGGCTTAACACTTAATAGAGACAAATGTCAGTTTTGTCGCGACGAATTGAAGTACCTGGGCTATGTGGTTAATCGTCGTGGGTTGATGGTCGACCCTGACAAAGTCAAGGCTATCATCGGAATTGCCACACCCAAAAATGTTTCTGAAGTCAGACGCTTAGTAGGTATGGCTTCATGGTACTGACGTTTCGTCCCTAATTTCTCTACTGTTATCTCCCCGCTTACTGATTTGCTACGGAAAAATCGTCCCTTCGTTTGGACGTTAGCTTGTGAAGAAGCTTGGACATCTTTGCGTGAACGCTTGGTTTCCTCCCCGATTTTGACATGTCCCGATTTCCAATACGAATTCATCATCCAAACTGACGCTAGCGACTATGGCCTTGGAGCCGTATTGACTCAAGACATAGACGGACAGGAGAAAGTAATTAGTTATCTAAGCCGTTCTTTAACACCTGCCGAACGTAAATTCTCTACGGTTGAGAAAGAATGCCTTGCCGTCCTCTGGGCTATAGAAAAGCTTCGCCCATATATCGAGTGCTCACACTTTACGGTGATAACAGATCATTACTCCCTCTGCTGGCTGAACTCTCTAAATTCTCCGTCGGGTAGATTGGCTCGATGGGCCGTACGTCTTCAGCAGTACGACTTCACTATCATACACCGTAAAGGAAAATTCAATGTCGTTCCGGATACTCTCTCCCGTTCAGTCCCTAAATTGGATATCGTTCAAGTCAACCCTAAAAGCCAAGACAAATGTTACGTTCGTATCTTAGAACAAATTAAGAGACATCCCGAGAAGTACCCTCAATTTCAACTTATCGGTGGGATACTTCGACGTTACGTACCGCCTAATAGTACTTTTCCCTCTGAGGATTCCGATTCATGGAAAGTCTATGTTCCTAAGGAACAACGACAAGAGGTCTTGTTAGAATGTCATAACGAGCCCACAAGTGGTCATCTGGGCATTGCGAAGACTCTCGCTCGCATATTGCAACACTACTATTGGCCTAAGATGTTAGGAGATGTGATTCGTCACATCAGAGCCTGTCCTAATTGCAATAGGGCGAAACCTCTTCAAAGAGCTCCTGTTGGTCGTATGGGTGGACATTCTAAAGTTACTAAACCATGGGAAGTCCTCAGTGTCGACATTGTTGGTCCTCTTCCGAGGTCCAAGCGCGGTTTTAATTACATTTTAGTGGTCTCTGATATCTTCAGTAAGTTTGTTCTGACTTTCCCGTTACGTAAAGCTTCCTCCAAGTCTATTATCCGACATCTTGAAGAAGATGTGTTTCTGATTTTTGGCGTACCTCGTTCCGTAATTTCCGATAATGGCGTGCAGTTTCGCTCTAACGACTACCGTTCTATGTTAAAAGAATATAAAGTACGTCCGTGCTATACTGCAAATTACCATCCTCAAGCGAATCCCGTGGAACGTGTGAATAGGGTTATCAAAACCATGTTAATCTCGTATGTCTCTGACAATCATCGCGAATGGGACGTCTACCTTCCCAAAGTCACTTGCGCCTTGCGCACTGCTAGACACGAAGTCACCGGACATACGCCCTACTTCATTAACTTCGGTCGTGAGATGAATCTCACTGGAGAAAGAATTTCCGATGCTCCTATCTCTGACGGAACTCCACTTGTCGAAGTCCGCGACCCGGAAAAACTAATAGAACGTTCCGAAGGATTTTCTAAACTTTATCGCGACATCAAATCCCGCTTGCAGAGAGCATACGAGCGTGCTAAAGCGCGCTACGACACTCGTCATAGACGGGATGAATTCTTGGTAAACCAGTTGGTCTGGCGTAAAAATTTCGTTCTTTCAGATGCCGCCAAATTCTATACCGCCAAATTGGCTGACAAATATGTCGGGCCCTTTCAAATTAGTAAACGTATCTCCACTGACATTTACGAACTCAAAACTTGCGAAGGTAAATTGCTGCCCGGGGCGTGGCATGCAAATTTACTGAAACCTCAACCGAGTGATGATTAAGATCTATCTTTTCACGTGTCCATCTGCCTAAAATTATCGCTATCTCGATATTGTCATTTCGTTACCTGTACCTACCGTTACCTTCACGGCCTGTAGTGAGGGCTGAAAGAATTCTCCTACCGTGATCCTGCGTGAAGTAAAAGGCTTCTAAAGGGACTCGGGCCTCTTGTTCCTTAACACCCCGGAGCAATCAATTTCCTTCCCTCTCGTGTGTCGATTGCTTCTTAACACCCCGGAGCGATCAATTTCCTTCCCTCTCGTGTGTCGATTGCTTCTTAACACCCCGGAGCGATCAATTTCCTTCCCTCTCGTGTGTCGATTGTTTCTTAACACCCCGGAGCGATCAATTTCCTTCCCTCTCGTGTTGTCGGGTTTTCCGTGTGGGATCTTGTCTCCTTCCGCGGCTGAGTGCACGACCTCTTCCGCGCGATTGCTGTTCCATCTTGGAAAATTTATTTCATAACCCGCAATTACTAACTAGGTAGCTTTGCTACTTCAAGGAACTATCGCTTCAGGGCAAACATTTTCCTTATATCGACTTCTGTTGGTGTGATTACCGGCCCCATTGCACAGCTCGTATCTGTGACTCCGACTATGCATTTATCTTCCCGTGCCTTTATCGCTTCCGTATGTTTCGGATCTCCCGTGTCTTTGCATGTATGGAGTGGCAGCCTTGCTAGGGGAGTCCACACTATATTTCGGTTACCCTCTCTGACACGACTACCTATTAAGCTAACTAATGTTGCTTAACTACCGGATTTGACTTTCGTATCTGAGAAGGTATAAAGAGTGATGGTCCCTTCTGTGTGATAATCCTCAGCCTTCTAAAGGTCGTGTCCTGGCGACCTTCTTGCTTTTCTTACGTTCAAAATGTTACTACCAGGAATCGGAAATGACTTCAGCCTTTATGGTTTATCGTTGCCTTCAGCATTTTAGTCGGGACAACGCCGGTCCAGACTTTAAACTTTTGCTCTCTAATTTCTATTTTTGTTTGGCGATCTTCTCTCGTTTTGTTGTTACCGGATGTTATGGATGTCGGAACAGCATATCCGTACCTCTGAGCAGTTGCACCATTCTGAGCTCTACCCTACCTTTATTTACCTCTTCCCTATTCCGCTTTGTATCCCGTATCTGTAGTAATAAACCCGTTTTTAGTTGACCTTTTATTTTTGTCTGTTTTGAGATACCGAGGGCCTCTCCCAAGGGTCTCTTTTACCGTCGCGTGTCTGCAGAGTGTCGTCTCGGGGGTTGCCTTGCCCGCATCTTGGCCTATTGATAGTGCCCACTCCCCATTCCTGTGCCTTCGACCGTCGTAAGGATCACCGCCGGCCGGGCACACCGATATCTAACCCGTCTACACCCTCTTCCCCCCGCGATGCTACCAATAGTGCTGGGCTGTCGGTTGGACAGGTCTCGGGGCGCGTCTGTGCAGAATCTCGACACCCTTGCTTTTTATTTTTTTTTTGTCACTTTCCCCGTACCGGCCGAATGCCGAAGGGCCACGTGGTGGTTATGGCCAAGCTGTCTGGTGTTGCTGTGACTGAGTGTGGATATGTGCGTTTGTGTAGTAGACAACGTCCGTTTTAGAGCTCTCGCTTACCCTTTTCACTATCTTTATCCCGTCAGCCTATGTTCTCGGTGCAAGAAATTGCTCTGCGTTCAATTTCTTTTCGCTGGAAAGGGGGGAATTTGTTACGTTGTAAATTTACTTTGTCTATAGTTCGCAAAAGATTGTGTACCTATTGTCTAAATACGTGGAATTTTGTATAAAGTTCATGACTTTTGAGCGTACCCTGTATATTGTATATTTCACCGGCTACTAAGATTGCCTGCCGTATGCTTCCGTGGGTATTAAACCTGCTATTGAGCCCTCACCGCTCTAAATCACGTACCGCGAATATGACAGATATATTTTGTGTAAGATCGGGCATTTACACTCTGTTTTTGTGAAAGCCTCTTTATCTGATTAACTAACTTTAATTATCTTAGCTCTAGCTTAATCTAACCTACCTGTAGTTTCTTATTTTACGCATTTGCAATTATCTTTACGCCTTGCTTAAGGATATAAAATATCGTCTTATATATATATTACGACCGTTCTCTATCTAATGCATTTATTGTAGCTTGTAAACGTTTTGAAACGATAACCAAGATATTGTGCTAACTGTGTCATATATTTTGCGTTTTGCCAAACACAGAATCTCGAGCAGGTCCCGAGCATTATTGTTATTTTCCTTTTTCTTCGCAGTCGTCTCTCTAAAAAAAAGGTAGGGAGAATTAATTAAAGAAATGCTGGATTGTAGGGCATACTATTAACTGTTGCCGATCCCCCTTGCTGCTCTATCTTCGATATTCTGGTATTAGGGACCTCTGTTAATCCGTTCCTCCTCAGGACCATTGTGGGGGTTAGGATCGAACTTTCGCTGTAACATAAGTTTTGATCGGGTTTTCCACCGTCTTTTGCAGCGTTTTGATATATATAAGCTTTAGTATTTCGTTGTTTACCTGCAGAAATTCTGTCCTTTCGTCTAATAAAAATAGGAATTACAGGTGGAAGAATATTTGTTTGTGTCTGTCAAATTTATCGTCCATACTGTTTAGGTTGTCTGCACACGCAGTATTGCCAACGTTCGGCATAAAGTTCCCTCACGTGCGGTCGACTTTAATCTCCTATTTTACAATTGTTGAGTATTTCGCTCATGTTCTTCCGTCAAAATTAGGTGTGGGGTCGCGATTAATTATGTTTAAGTCTCGATGTCGTTCCCCATTATTATCAATTTAGTTGCGAGCTTGTGATGTTTATTTGGAAATTCCCGCCTTTAGTTTGAGTCCTTTTTCGAGTGCGCGCTCTGGTTTTGTAACGTACCTACCGTATAGGTCACGGTGAGGTCACTTTAGAAGTCGAACTTGTTACAAGTGCATGGGCACGATACGCTTATTGTCTTTTGGTGAATTTTATCACTTTGTCTAAAAGTTAGACTAACGCTTAGGCGGCTTTAATGAAATAAGTGTAAGTTATCGATACCTTAATTAGGTGATTTATCGTGAATTAATTTTATCGCAATACCGCTATCTAATTTACGAATGCCACGAGGTGGATTTTGAATAATTTTCGTGCCATGTGTGACTTTTGAGTCTTTATCGCGGGATCTCCATTGTTCTTACTTGGGGTAAGTTATCAGAGCTCTGTGTTAAATTTTCGGGATTTTATCTTTGGGTTTTTTTTAATTTTATTAGGATTCTTTTGTCGGGCACAAAAGCCCTCAAAAGCTGTTAGGATTCTTTGACGGTCATTTAGGCCCTCCGAAGTCTTTTCTGTGGTGAAATCGCCCATAACAGTGGATTTTATCCATCATCCAGCCCACCTGTTGAGTGGAATTTTCCAACAAGGGAGTCGCCGCCATCTTGGGTATCTGCAGCGTCCTTCCGACAACCATTTTGCCAGCTAAGGTTGTAATTTTACATTTATATTTTACGTCCGAATTTCGACGACTTTTCGACTGTGAACAAGACTTCAGTCCGCCTAGTTTTGTCCGAGAATTTTTGAGAGGTTTTATTTTTAACTATCGCACCTCTTAGACAACTGCGAGGTCACAATTTAATCCTTATTAAATTACCGTTATTATGTAATTAACTTTGTAATATTCAGATTGACCTGAATTTTGGTTTTGTCACTACCTTAATTTCTGTAGCCCTTTATTGAGGCAAATATTCAATTAAAAATTTAATTCTAATAGATTCATTATAAGTTCAGTTGTCCTTTGGATAGATTTTATTGAAATAGTAATTAAACTCAGTGTTTCTCCTCCGATTCAATGGAGGCTTGTTTTATGATGTGTTGCATTTGAAATTTAAGTTTTGTAAATTATTTTGCACGTTTAATTTTTGCCGTAAGTTTGTAAATTTTGCCTTTCGAAGATCAATTAATTTACCTGAGCCAGATAAATTCATTCTTGTAGTAGCCAACTTTGGTTCCCGAAGCTCAGGGTTTTCTTGTATTTTTATGTAATCGTTTTCCTAAATTTTACCTTTAGTTTAATTTTTTTGTCTTTGCTAATCAACAGCCTACAATTAATTTCATTCAGTTCATGTAAGCCAGTGGTTCCCAAACTTATTTTGCCTACTGCCCACTTTGAGAATAAATTATTTTTTAGCGCCCCCATTTTTTCACCTACTCAAAAACCACTATAACTTCAAATTAAATTAATTATTGTGATCTATATTAGCGGAGATTAAACATTCATTCTAAACGAGACTTTTACTATGGGTTATAGTAAAAGTCTCGTTTAGAATGAATGAGTTAACTTGAGACCTGAGCGTAGTAGGTAGTACACAACGGCGCTCAGGTCTCAAGTTAACTTTTACGGGCTACACCTGCCAATGAGAATGATTATTGAAACGCAACTTTATAGTATTCAGACAAAGTATCTTTTATTCAAAATTCAAAATAAAACAAACATAATCGATTCTAATATAAAAACTAATGTGAAGGATGAATCTGATGCTGTTTAATAAGTTTGTTGATATCAGGTTCCAATTTACTCAAGAACAGCCGCAAGTCACCACGTTCGGTAACATGCAAACGATTTCTCTTTTTAGTAAGCAGCGTTGCTACAGCACTAAATCCACGTTCACACAAATATGACGATGGGAATGCTATCAAGAATCGTTGAATGATTGACCACAATCCAGGGTACAATTGCGGGATCGGTTTTTGTAGCCAAAATTCTTGGTAGCCATTTTTGAACTTGATTTTTATTTCCTCGTTCGTTGTCAATCCTATAAGTTCTTCTTCCAGATGTGGTGATATTGCTGTGTTGACATTTGAAAACGGATCCAACACCCAGTCTGGTATTTCCAAGTTCAAAATATCCTGGTATCGTTCGGTGAAGTCAATGTGGAGCTTTTCCAAATGTTGGCAGTAGGCAAACAAGTCGTCGTTACTGTAGGATACTGATAAATTCGGAAAATTATGAAACTCACGTCTGCCCATATTCTTTTTGTGTAGAAGCAGTTTGGCTGCGAAAGCAGCAACGACATTTTTTGTTTTAATTAAATTTAGTTCATCGCCTTGCAGTTGGAGATTCATGTTGTTGAACAATTTATACAGGTCTGTCATGTAAGCTATATCATTTTTTGATGTAATGAGCTTGTTGCGCAATTCTGTATCTTTAGTTTCCAAAAACTCTATCACAGAGTCAAACAGGTTGTAAAATCGAGTCAGACAATTGCCTCTTGATAGCCAACGAACTTCGGTATGAAACAACAAACGGTTGAAATCTTCGTCATTAGTAACACAAAGCTGATGAAATAATCTATCATTCAAAGAGCAGTTACGGATTTTATTGACTGCTTTGATGACATATTGCAGTGATTGAAATAGTCGTTCACTTAAATTTCTAGCAACCAAATGTTGTCTATGAATAACGCAATGTACAGCAAGGACATCTGGAATTTTATTTTTTACGTACGCTATGAAGCCTTTATGGCACCCTGTCATAGCCGGAGCGCCATCCGTAGCAACTGATATAATATTTTTCAAGGGAATCTCTTTCTCATCACAAAACTTTTCCAATGTATTGAATATGGTTTCGCCTTTTGTATCGGTCTCTAAATTTCTAGCAAACAATAGTTCTTCACATATTTTCTCATCTTTAATAAACCTCACGTAAGACAGCAACAATGCTTCATTAGTTGGTAAAGTGGACTCATCGAGCTGAATTGAGAATTGACTAGTCCTCAGATGATTGCACAATGATTCTTCTATGTTTCCGGCCATTTCATCAATTCGTCTTTGCACAGAATTATTACTCAAAGGAATTTTTCCGATAATATCTGCGGCCGGTTTATGAAGCACAGTAGTTATTACTTCCTTTATTGCTGGCAAAATTAACACTTCTCCGATGTTGTGTGGTTTGCCTTTTTGAGCAATTAACAAAGAGATGTTGTACGAAGCTCGAAGTCCGTCGTCATCTTGCTTAGCAGCCGCCGAAAAGAGTTTTGCTACACTTGGCCGAGTATTATGCTTCTTCTCTAGGTCTTGAAAATATGCTACATTCTTGTCTTTCTTATCTGGATGCATTTTATTCAAATGATCTTGAAGTCTTGAAGGCTTCATTGCTTCATTCGAAAATGTTTTTAGGCATAGAAGGCACAAAGGCGACGATGGGTTTGTAGGATTTTCAATGAATCCGAATTTAATATATTCCGCACAGTATTGCCGTCTCTTCTTTTTTACTTCCGACATTGTTTTGTTTTGAGAAATACGTAAGTATAAGTGTTGAACTTAAGTACTGCTTATCTATTACGCGCGAAACCGCAAATGAAAATAAAATAAATATTACGTTGTTTATATAGGATTGCATAAGCAGCACGCACCGACAGGAATAAGACAAACATGCATAAACTCGTTTATCTCATTCGACGCTCAATCGTACTCAACAAGTAAGAACAAGTATTCTATGAACCAGCCGATTGATACAGTTGCCTTTTTATTTGTTTGTTTGTGTCTCTTTTCGTTTCGAAACGGAGCGACCGATTGATATGTTTTTTATTTTATTTATTCAATAAAACAGGACAGATATATGAACTACTCGGAGAGAAATATCGAACCGAGTTGGTTTGAGCAATCTCTTAATTAATATTAGTTGATGTTCACAAGCTGTAGTCGAGAGTAGGGATGGGACATCGGTGGGTAAACATCGATATCAAACATCGATGTTAACATCGTTGATCAACATCGATGGTTGCAAAATATCGACTACCAAACATCGATGTTTTTAAACATCGATAATTATATTTATAGATTTATTTTTTGGCAGTTTAACAAAAACTTTATTATAACTTAATTAATTTACGTCCTTAACAAAATGATATAAAAGATATCACTATTCAAAAAAAATAATAAAAGAAATATATACATTTACGTGTATCAAAGCTTTTTAAGAGAACGATTTTTATTTGGGATTTTATAGTCTTGCATTTTTTTTGACTACGCTGGCAAATACCGAGATACATATGGATATGGTTTTATATTTCTGATGTGTCATCTTGCATTTAATACGTGTATCGTCGTGTATGATTGTACGCACTAGGGAATTTCCCGAAGAAGTATACATCGGTAATGTCTATCTCCCTTCTTTTTCTATGAAAATACGTTTACCTCCTTCACTTATTCAGCATGCATACATAATTTAACTTTTATTCTGCACATTAAAAGTACTATAAATTTATGTATTTAATTATATATTATTTAAATATTTATACTGAGTAATATTTAAAAGAGCCTAAAATGAAATATTCGAATTTATATGATATAGCACTGTGAAATTTAAATACTTCTTTTATTCGTAGACAATTTTACATCCTCGTAGCCTGTATGTGAGCTGTTAATTTGGAAACATTTTTGTATTTGTCAACAGAGGACGCTGTTTTATTTTGTGATTAGTGCAAATACATTTTGTCAAGCTTAAAAGTTCGATGTTCACTATATTTCTTCTAACATCGATAGTTTATCGATAAATCTAAATTGCAAACATCGATGCAAAAACATCGAACATCGATCCTAAAATATCGATGTTCAATGAACATCGATGTTTATCGCCCATCCCTAGTCGAGAGTCGAGAGCTCAGTCGGTGTCTAAGAGTCCTCCTAGATTCTAGATGAAATTACAAATCGCCCCCTAAGCCTTTACACAACGCCCCCATTTTTTTTCTGGGTCTCTTACCGCCCCCCTTTAGACCTGCAGCGCCCACAAGGGGGCGTTATCGCCCACTTTGGGAACCTATGATGTAAGCAAACCGATGGTTTTTATATTTAGCGAATTATCCTCATTTTAGACTAAGACCTTTTACTGATTTGTCAATTGTTCTTTTGCGCTTATAAATTTATATGTATACTCACACCTATGTATTGACATTGCCGTTGTGGCATGTATATGAAAACTTATGTACACCCAATGTAAGGTGAAAGAAACGTTTCGGCAACCGACCAACTCCTGCTGATGCGCAGAGTATATGTTCATTCATTAAGTTTTTTTATTTCTTTTTTTTATTTATAATTACTAAATTTTGCAACTATCACCTAACGTTTGTTCTTTTATTTATCAACTGTCTAATTGCAGTACACTTTATATCAATTTAACTTTACATTCAACGCCAGTTTTTTTTTAATATCTAATTTTCATAATTTCATATTCATTATAGACAAATATCCATACAACACATCAGTTCAATTAAATTTTGTTACGTTACGAATACCTTATCTTTTATTTCATTTACCTCTGCATTTCTTAATTTTTATTGTGACAAGTACGCACATGAGTGTGGGTGCTTCATATATACAGGGTGTTCAATAGGTAACCCGCTGGAGGGACACAGCCAGTGGTAGATCGTAGGAGGCGCAGGTAGGTTATCTGTAGATAGCATAGTGTCCTGGTGCCCGGACAATCGTCGCAAGCGTCGTTGCCGACCGACGCTCTACTTATAGGTGATCTCTTTTACCTGAACCGTCACGCCGTCTGCGACAGAGTTAGCTCGGCCCTGCGTTATCCTGTTTAACAACCCCCTATTGTGACTCCCCGTTTCATATCTTAATCAGCCGTTATCTTATTGCGACGTAGATCCGGTAGCATGAGAAGAGTAGATAGAGAACAGCAGAGGACCCAAAACCGAACCCTGCGGTACACCAGAGCGCACATTTTTGTAGGCAGAGAAACTATTATTCATCTTTACCGATTGTTTCCTGAACACCTAACATACCACTAAAACAATTATCACCAGCCTATAGGCGAAAAGGAAGAAAAAATAATTTTAAAGTGAGAAGTTTAAGTTGAAAATTAATTATGTATATATTCTTAAACTTTATATACAGGATTGCGACTATGTATGAATACAGCTAAATATTTTGAAAACGGTTTATTGGAACTCGCTGAAATTTGGCACACTGTTAGAGGATTTAGACATCGTCATTCGTTTTGTAGATACCAGGCTAACTTGATGTTTTTTAAACAGCACGGGGGGTCAAATATAACATTTTTGAAAAGAGTGCTCTTTTCTCTATTCAGCGATGTAACACATGCTTACCTTAATTTGCATAAAAATTGTTTTTTTTTGTTTTTACGAATTCGAATTTGAAGAAAAGTAAAAGTACGTTAGCTTTGAAAATGCTGCCATTGGCCTTCTATCATTTGCATTATATTCAAAAAATATGCTAATGTCATATAATTAGTTTAAAAATCGTGTATTGAAGTGAAAGGGAGAGTATAGAAATCCTGATGATAGTTGGATATGGCGATAGAAAACGAAGTTGTGCTGAGGTCGTAAATTTTTTTAATGAAATACATCCCAATCGACAGTCGAACTCTAGAACAACGGTTTCAAAAACTTTAAGAAGATTCAATGAAACTGGAATCACAAAAAAATCGTCTAAAAGCCGCACGACCGAAAGCTGTTACAAACGAAGTAGATTCTTAGAATGTTATATTATATTGTGGAAGAAAATCCAAAAACTTCTTTACACCAGTTGGCTCTAAATCATAATATGATCTATACACAATGTATTGAAACGCGAAAAATATCATCCCTACAAAATTCACCCGTTACAGGAACTGAGTGAAGATGATTTTGACCGCAGAATCGAATTTTGCGAAACAATAATGAACAAAATAAATCAAGATGGTAACTTTATCAATCACATTCTCTTCTCTGATGAATCAACTTATTGTTTAAATGGGTCACCTAGGTCACCTAATTTCACCCCACTTTTTCTTGTGGGGTTTAATGCATCGAGTTTATTTAAACAGACCATTAAATATCGCAGATTTGCAAGAATGAATAAGAAATGAGATTGCCATGATTTCTCCTCATAATTTGATTGACACCTTGCAGAATTTAGTCCATCAAATTCATTACTCTCAGGAAGTTAAAGGACAGCATTTTTTGCATATTTTATAATATAAGATATTTATACAATTTAAATATTTTTTTCATTATTCTTAAAATGTATGAGTTCAATTTTAATAAAATGCGTTATTTTTATTATTTTTGGTCGAAGTGAGGTTGTTAACTGTTGACGACAGATTAAAAACACCATTTCAAAAGCTAACTTTGTTTTATTTTTCTTCAAATTCGAATTCGTAAAAACAAAAAAAAACGGTTTTTATGAAAAAGGACATATTTTTATCCACAAGTACCAAGAATACTTATTGTTTAATTTATGGACCAACACGTGCTGTTTCGCTATTTAGCAATCTCTGCAAACCTTCGCAAACAGAAACAGCAATAGTCTCTATAATTTGTTTGTTATATATCACATCCTTTAACTATCAACTAAGAAATCTCATACAATATCCATTTATTTTAAATTATATCTACAGCGAACTAGAAAGCGTATATATTTACATATATAATGTTAAATATATAATTTTTTAAATTCAGAAAATGTTAGTTATTTTAGATCATTCAAATATTTTTAATCTACAAATAAGGATATAAACAGTCACTTCCTTATTTTCTTCAAAGATTTTATAAAAATACAAAGTGGTTGTGGTTCTAATAATTGACGCTTTTGAATTTAACCTATAATCATGTGAACAAAGGCAGACGTCAGTGTATCTTTTTATAACGTTAAAATTTTTATAAACTTTCTCTAATTCTCTCACCACTACGTAGCTAGTACTAGTATTTAATGGGCAAAACTCCGTGTATTAGTATTATTATATCAGTGATGCTAAATTACTTACATAATTCTTGTTTATCTGTTTATTACTCTATATAATTACTAACTATAATTAACTCTATACAAATTCTCAGAACGAAATGAAAACAAGCAAACGTGAGAAAATTAATTGTATTTAAAAAAAATGTAATTAGACAAGCTAGCGCCCCTGATTTTCACATATGCTATCACATAAATGATATAGCAAAAAAAGGGTTTTTTAATTTCCGTTTAATATTGTTATTATATCAAGCATTTCAACCACATTGAACGATTCACTATAATTAACATGAAAATATAAATATGATAGCTTTTGTATAATATCGACCTATAAACGCTCATATTATTATATTAACAGTGATTAGAATTCAGTGAGCTGTGTTTCTATTTACCCGGTTATTGCAAATGGGTTAGTTTAACACTGTGGTAGTGCTTTTGGTGATAATTTACTTGCAGTCATTAAAATGAATGACACAGACTGTGTATTTTAAAAGATTTTAATAGAACTTATAATTTGCAATACATGTATTCTAAAAGCAATAATATGAGAAGAAATATATAAAAAAATACGCTGATTTAATAAATCTAAATTTCATCAACTGATCACACACGCGGTCTGTTCAATATGTCCTCTACTAGTATTGTAGGTTACATAAAGATACGCAATGTTAAAGATATCGCAAGGAATCGCACTCATAAAGAAAAAGCACTAAAAATACAAAATAAGAATAAAGGCGCTGCGCCAGGATGGAGATTAACCTTACTTATTGTAGATAATAGTACTTTACAGTAGCATTTAATAATCTAAGACTACCTTCAAAAGTATTAGGTTCGGAAAATAATTTACTTTTAAGTCATACTAGCTATTACAAAATCGCCAAAACTACGTAAACTGTAAATCCACTTTAAAAGAGTCTTTGGCAGCTGTCTAAATATTATAATTAAGCGAGGAATAAGCTTCTGGTGGTACCTATTGCTTAAAATGCACAATGTTCAAGGAAACACTGTAAGTCTCGCTAAGTAATCCCCCGAATCACTCATGCAGCCTAGTATAAAGGATAAGAAATATGCAATCGAAAATGCCGATAAATTATATAGAGATATACGCTTAATGCAAAATAGTTGTCGCAACTTGTCTGAAACATTAAACAAAATTACATTATTAGAAATTATACGCAACAAGGAACTTTGCGTTAGTGCAACTACTACTACTACAAACCAAATCATAACGAATATGTGAAAATAGTAAGGAAAAATGCCGTTTTATGAAGTAGAATACTTATCGTTTTCGGCTATAATTGCTATGCTCTTATGATTATCTTTCATAAATGTAGCTGCAAAAAAAAAATTTTAAACATACACGCATTAGTGTCGATTCGCCGTGCTGCGAACATGTGAATTGTCAGTATCGATAAATCACTTGTTTTACGAAAATAATCAGCTATGAATATTAAAGATTTTGTAAAGTGTTGTATCATAGTTAATGTAATGTTTTAAAAATAGGGTCTGCTTTGAATAATTGTTTATCTATAAGTGCGTCGTTTTTCCTAGTGTGTATTTTATTTTAACTAAGAAGTTAAAATAAAATAATACAATTTATATTGGCCGGAATTTACAAGGTGCGGTCAATATGAATAGTGGACCTATTAATACAAATGTGTCACAAACACAGCAAATTTCTCCTACTATGAATTGTCAACCAACATCCAGTCTAAACCCATTAAGTCAGCGTTTCGCCAGTCAAGACCCCTCGTTTTTGGCGTCTAATCAGAATGAATGGCAATTTGTAAATTATAAGAAACGGGGTATAAGTCCAGAACATAATGCAAAATACCAGAAGCAAACTAAAATCAATGATTACTGGCTTGGTTCCACTAAAACCGCCAAAATGTTCAGTAGTTTAGCAAATGATGAAGAAAAAATGCAAACAGATAAAGATAAAAGTCCCGAACAACCAAGCACACCCAAACCTCCACCAATATACATTAATGGAGTACAAAATATTAATCCTCTTATGAACTCGTTAAATGAGACTGCTGAAAATGCGTACACTCTTAAATCTATTGGAAACGACGAATTCAAAGTTCAACCTAACAGTTGTGAAACTTATTCATGTATTACTAAGGCCCTCATACAAAAAAAATACACAATTTCACACATATAAACCAAAGGAAAACAAAAGCTTCCGCGGAGTTCTAAAAAATGTACATTACTCTACTGAACAAATTAAAATCAAACAAAACAAATACTTCAAAAATTTTGTGCTGTAAAAGCGTATTTTTCAAGATTTTTACATATAAAGAACTTTTTTTTTTAAATGGAACAATCGGTATTTTATTGAGGCATTTTCTTCCCTTTTTATTTCCTTTTACTTTTGTTAAAATGTCTTATGCCTATCTTTTGTAATAATTACTCTAGGAGCAATCGGGGGTCAAATAAAAAACTAGCGCAGTTGTTCTATGCACCCCAAATATTTGTTCTACCTATGGGAAGGCCGGATCGAGGCCCGACTGCCTGACTCAACTACCAAATCAAGACGGTGAACATAAAATTTATAAAAGAATCGCTATTAATGATTATTAAAATGAATTATTAAGAAAGTTTTGAGTTAATAGTTGTGCTACCTCCAGACTTTATGGACAGCGATACCCTGCTAGAAGGCATTTGAAGTCAGAGGCCTATAAAAGCAATAAAGTAACAGTTCGAGAGGATTGTAAGTATTAAATATGGGAAAAAAGGGGAGAAAACCAATCTTGTAAAGGCAATGACTTTATGATACTTGCGAGTATAATCGCAGACCCCATACTAGTACTAGGAAAATCAGTTGCCAGTTAGATGTAAATCAGACTTGAGTTTTTTGATTGATTGGGAAATATAAAATTCATCCACATCATATTTAAAACGCAATAATTAGATAAAAGAGATTTTCAGAATCGCTTACATTTTGGTCATTGGGAAGATAAATTCGAACAACAGCGTGACTTTCTCAACTTTTTTTGTTTACCGGCGATGCCACCTTTCATAAATCATCTCACGTTATCAGATCTACAAACTTTCCAAGTCATTGGTCATTAAACGTGTGTGTAGAAATAGTAGGTTGTTACATAACTGATTTTTTTTCTCTCTGTTGGAAGTGTTAATAGATAGATCTTCGTTTTCTACGAAGAAATTTTCAAAACATTTTGGAAAATCTTCTTTTAAATGTTATTCGTTTTATGGGGTTTCAAAATGAGGGAGTCCCAGCTTATTAGAGCCATCAAGTTTGTGAATATCTATATCACGATCATCAAGGACAAGTCAATTGAAAAGGGTGATCCTATACGATGGCCTCCAAGGTCACCAGATATTTGGCGAAATTAGACTTGATTATGTGGGAATACTTAACAGGTCCAGTTTATCAAACGGTGCCTACTACCAAAGAAGAAGCGTTTGCAAGAATAAGTCGAAATGTTTTACGCAACGTTAATACTTCTTTCGAAAATAGAATACGCACGTATATATTTGATGAAATTTGTGTTCTTACTTTCGTTTATTGTTACGTTAGTTATATTATTTAGGTTATTTAAATTGCATCTATATATTTGTTTGTTAATATTTTCCTTTTATTCAAAGGCGCTTTGGATTTAACTTTTACTTTGTTTGACACTTGACTCAGGTAGTTAGGCCTCGATCTGGCCTTCCCATTAGTTAAAGGATATTTGGATGTATAGAACAACAGCGCTCGTAGTTTTAACTTTGGCCGCTAATACTCCTATAATAATGAAATTACAAAAGGTAAGTATAAAATGTTAACAAAAATAAAAGAGAAAAAAGGAAAAACACCAATAAAATATTGGGTTCTATTAAAAAAAAGTTTTTGGTACGTAACAATTTCGGGAAGTGGGCTTTGAAAAAACAATGTTTCTTGAAGTATTGTCGAGTGCAACTAATACCAATGATGCAGAATTTTCTTAGCTACACGCACCCTCAAAATTAATGTTTCTGCTTTTAAAAGCAATGCGAATATGATTTTTTTCGGGATATGTGTTTTCCAAAAAAATATTAATAATACAAAAACTAATGGTCAATTTTGAAAAAGAAAAAACTGTTGAAAAACAATTTAAAACAGCACTAGAAAGGCAAAAGATATGAAGAGTAAGTCATTTAAAAAAATTAAGTTTTATGTATTTCTGGTGAAACCGAAAGTGTGTCAGAGTTTAAATTATTTTTAGAATATACGTTCCAAGCAACCACTAATCTTCTATTAATTGTTTTCTTTTAATTAAAGCAAAAAAACAACATATTGCTGTATATTTTAATTTGTATATGGTTCTATCTCTTACATTAATTACATAAGATGGGTTAAATGACGTTGGTACATTACTCTCACACGAATTATCAAAAGAATTATAAACTTGGATACTTTATACATATATACATATTGGGGTTGGATAATTATTTAAGTAATATCAGATGACCTATACATGTAAGAAACGCATAAATTTCTCTCATATGTGTGTTTACGAAAGCTCTATTAAATATGAATATCAATAATTTTGCAGAACGTTTAAAATACTTAAAGTATAATTGTATAAAAGTATATTACATGGATTTAAAAATCAACAAATTTTAAATGAAAGCATAATGTTTTAACTTAAAATATATAAAAGGCCACTCAAGACATACAATTGATATTTACCAAATAAACTATAGCAACTCATAAATCAAGTTAAATTCTTGCCTTGGAATGAGCTTTTCGCTAGTAAAGTCATGTATTTACCCTGCGTGTTCATTTAAAATACACATTTATTCTCCTAAATTAATTAAAAAACTTTTAACATCGAGAAAGTTAATTTGAACACATTAAATAAAAAAAAATATCATAAACAATTCCTAAAGGTATTTTAGGATATTAAAATGCGAATACTGAATCTTCATGGTTAATCCATTCATATTTGATGAAAATGTGTAAAATTTAAGGGGTTGGAGGCTAAATTATATTTTGGAATGGATCCGCCAAATTGGTGAAAAATTTATAACGATATCTTCGAAAATTGAGAACTGAAGGACAAACATGTTATCGCATTTTGTATAGTTAGCGAACTGTTTAAACAAAAATAGAAGGAGACAGATAAAATAATATCAACAAATAAAGCTTGTTTAATTGAAACAAGCTTTAGAAAGTAATATTTTATAATGAATCAAAATTAGTGAAACATAACACTTATACATTTCTAAAAGAAATAATATACTTGTGTATAATATATATAAATAAATATTAAATTTTACTACATAGCTATATCTTGAAAGGTTATAAGATAAGGAACTTTTAACCATACTTTTCAGTTAAACAAAATTCTTTAACGTTAATCGTATTTGAATTTCTCTTGTATTATGCTACTGAAATGGAAAAAGCCCACACCGAATGCCTTGCATTGTATATATGGATATACGTATAAGAAGATTCAGTTATAGTAAACGGTTGTAGACTCAGCACTGAAGTTCAAAATTTAAATGGGATGAATATATGAGAATTGATCGCAGTGCTATACGTTTTACTTATTGTCGATTACAAAATCAAATTACGGTTTTAACATTTAATCCAGGAAGATATACAGCATGTGTAAAAACATATTGGGAATAGGATATATGTATACAATGCATACCGGCGACAACGCCCAGGTCGTGGCCGTAGTGAAGTACGATTATATATCAGTCGCATACAGTCAGGCGATGGATGTACAAGTATTTATCTAAGCATCGCACGCTTCGTAAATACATTCTACCAAATAAGAATTCAAAATACTTCTGCGAGTTTTATTATATTGCGTATACAACGCAGTAGGAAAATAAAAGCACAATTCTAATTAAACGTTAATTCTTAGTAAATTATTCTATAAATTTATTAAGAACGGAATTCTAATGAAAATAAAAAATATACTCTAAACAATACTATAAACTAAATTGTTATCGCATAGGCTCAAAAATTCCTCCTTAAGCAGCAAGGCATTCTCTGAGCCTATCCAAAAAAAATTCTCGCACATTACAAATCATATCAACTGTTACTGATTCAAAAGCCTCTATGATTAGCCTTCCCAAAATATCTATGTTTTCCAGCCTGCCAGCTTGTGCACTTATATATTTTAAAAAAGAAATCATTTGGCGATAGATCAGGAGATCGTGGAGGCCAACGAATGTTTCCTGTTCCACAAATGAGACGATCAGGAAAAGTAATCATTAAAAAATGCTTTACTCTGACCGCATTATGTGCAGGACAACCATCCGTTAGAACCAAATAATATCCCGATCTATTCCGGTATTATCAATAGCGGGAAGTATCTGATTTTGTAGCATATCGAGGTATTTGTCCGCATTTAACGTACCATCAATAAAAAATGGACCAAGCAAATGGTCACTTAAAATACCTGCCCAGACATTCACTTTCTGGGGATATTGGGTGTGTTTAACAAAATATCTGTGCTGATTTTCCCGAGTCCAATATTGAACAACAGAAGGATTGTGCAATCCATTTAATGGAAATGACGATTTATCTGTGAATACAATATTTGCGATGAAATTCTCATTTTCATTCGCCTTTTCCATTACGGTTTCACAAAACTCCATTCTTCAAAAATTGTCATCGAGAAATATTTCTTGCGTTTTCGAATATTTGAAACATTTTAATTTATTACGCTTCCATATGTTCCCGACGGTTTTATTACTCACACCCAATTCCTCAGCAACACTTCTGGTAGATCGCGTACCCTCTACTTCTAGAGTTCTACAAATCATTACATCACGCTCTTCTCGTTCCTCAGCTTTTTGTAGATTTACCTATCTAGGATTACACTTTGTGCAATTATTCAAACAAAGAAATTTTTGAAAGCTATTCAAAATATGCAATATGCTTTGCTCACAGGGTACGGGTCGGTCTGCAAATATTTGCGGAAATAAATTTATGCAATCCTTTACAGAATTACCACTACAGTACCACTTAATAATTTGCAGTTTTTCTACTGGTGTGTAGCGAGGCATTGTTGATGTATAATTTCGTGCGCTCTTGTATTTCCTACCTCGCGTCATGAATACACAACTCGACTGAATATGTTTCTTTCGACAAATTAAACTCTTCTATAGCAGTTCCCGAACTGCGCAGTTCTAACTGCGCTGTAACGAAAAATTATGGATGAATCATTGCATATTTTTTATTTACTTAGTAAATTTGTAGAATAATTTACTAAAAATTGATGTTTAATTAGAATTGTGCTTTTATTTTCCTACTGCGTTGTATAAGCAGTATAATAAAACTCGCAGAAGTATTTTGAATTCTTACGTGTAATGTATATAATATAATGATAAATACATGTACATCCATCGGCTGACTGTATCCGACTGAAATGCTATAAACGTACTTCACTACCGGCACGACGGGGCGTTGTTGCTGGTATGCCTAGTATACATATTATTATGTCCTATCCCCAATATGTTTTTACATATTCTGTATATATTATGTGCACACAATATTAGTTTGTTTCACAGCGCGTTTTCAATTAATTATTTAAATGAACAATTTGGACTAGTTAATGAAAACAAACCAGGAGGATTAGAAAAAGATATATTACGCTAAAACAGAAAGACGACCCAGTAAAAATATATATTTTCCAGCAAATTTTGTACAAATGTTTATTGTGTTGAAAAAATAATTGACTAACTATTCATTAAAAAATTGGAAACCCTTGTACAGAAAATTAAAAAATAATTTTCCTTCCACGTAGATTAACACTTTCTGCTATTGACCTGGAATGTTTAGAATAAGATGATCTATGGGCTCTTGATGTGGAAGCAGATTCAAAGACTTATTATATCTAAGACGTTTTTAGGTGGTAAGTTAGGGATCAATCGGCAGACAAATTATCAATGGTATTGCCATAACATAAAAAAGATTCTCCATTAGAAGTTAATAATTATAGGATCATAAGGTTAACGACTAGTTTTTCAAAAATGTTTGAATATGCCATGTTGTCAAGGTTACTCGATTATTTAAAAAAAACACACGGATAAAAAACGTAGATTTAAGAAAAACAATTCTACAGTCTTGTTGGATCGTGGTAAACACCAGTTCTCTTACGTGATTTGAGTCAAGCTTTCGATTATGTAAAACATTCGTCCCATGTTTACTCACTAGTTTTCGTCCTACTTACTGAATCGAACTCCATTTGTTGGAATTACATACAAAATGGGTGGGAATGTTACTCTTAGTCCTCGGTCCTTGGATATGCCTATATGCTAATAATACATCGGAACAGCTCAGCTGCAGACGGCAGCGGAATCGCTTGTGGAGAGAGTAAATGAAAGTGGGTCACAAGGAGCGAATTACTTTCAAACATTAGCAAAACGAGCTTCTGATATTTTGAACACCTCAAACTAGAATCAATCTTAATATAGACATTAGGGTAGATTCAGTCGAGCAAAGAACATCGATTTAGTTTTTGGGTATTCAGTTTGATGACGCGTTACTTTGAAGGAAGCACTGAGGCGAGAATATAACCAAACTCAATAATAGTATATTACATATTAAGGTTGAGAAGATGACTTTGATGATCTTGTGGCTTAATCTCGCCACTCGGACAATAATAGTCTTCTCAACCGTAGTACGTATACTATTTTTTGTACCAGTAGTCTAATTGGATCTCGAAACCTTAATAATTATGAATAAATTTACTCATATATGTAAGAATGCACTTGTAATAAAACTTCATATAAACAAATAAGTAGATTATATTTTGATGTCGACAAGTAAGTTTTGAGATAAATGCTGAAACTAAAAGCCAAGTATTTATTAGATTATTTTTCTTTCCATTTGTAATGTCTGAAGAGTTTAGATGTACACCACCTGAAATGTTCGAGATTGCAGAACAGACAGTGAGTACTTGCTTCCGCATAAGTCTAAACACTTGTACATGAAAACATATACAGAATTTAAAAAATGGTGTAATTCCAAAAATACAGTAGTAATTTCTGAAAACATACTTCTGGCTTATTTACAAGAATATTCAAAAAATAAAAAAGCCTCGACAGAAGCTACACTTGCCCTACCTTACTGAGGCGCCCGACGCATGTTACATTGCAACTAAGGTAGTATGTTTATATATTA
The DNA here is from genome assembly GCA_963170755.1 of Amphimallon solstitiale. Classification (NCBI taxonomy): domain Eukaryota; kingdom Metazoa; phylum Arthropoda; class Insecta; order Coleoptera; family Scarabaeidae; genus Amphimallon; species Amphimallon solstitiale. Next base: position 118,115,540 of record OY720679.1, read on the forward strand.
ATACTTTGAAATTACTGACACTTTGGTTCAAAATAATTAAAAACTATTTAAAAATTAGACTAATTCCAGATATAGCAAAATTGTTTATTAGTGTACGTAATTGTAATTGTACTCGACAAAACATTGGACATAACACAATAGTACAGATGCCAAAAAAAATTGCCGTTTACTTAAATTTTCAAAATCTACAGTTATATACTGGTCATAATTTCCGTAGAACCTCGGCTACAATTTTAGTTGTTAATGGTGGTAATATCCTTAAGTTAAAACAACATGGTGGTTGGAAATCTTCTAGTGTAGCTGAAGCTTATATAGAAGATTCCCTAGTAAATGAAAAAAAATTTGCATTTATGTTACAAGGTCCACTATATACATCTACTTACGCAATCACATCTGCAATAAATATAAGAGTTTTCGATATGAATCAAATTCTATCATCATCAGCAGTACAATCAGGATTTATTTCGACTAAAGATATCGTAAATACTTTAAAAATTAATAATACTATCATTAATGCGTCTACAGATCTGAACAATCCTGGTTTTTCAAATAGAACTGAACCATCAATAAATTTGACATGCCATAATTGCACTATCAATTTTTATAAATTAATTAAATAATTCTTTGCATCTGTAATAGTTACGTGTTATATTGTTTCCATATTATACTATTATACATATTTTGCTATTGTTAACCTAAAATACCGTTATTTATTTTACCTTAGAGGTAGAGCATTTATAAGTTTTAGATTTTAGGTATGATTTATGGTATAAATCGACAATGATATGCGGATATACGAATGTGAAACTGGCCAAATGGGTAAAGCTACAATGAATTTTGACGGTTGACATATTACTGCAATTGCTTGGTTGCGGCTTGCGCTTTATTTGTTGTCATTATTCACCTACGTCAATAATATGCTCATTATTTACATATTATTAGTTCAGGTGGAGAAATAACATTTCATGGCGTTTTATTATGTGTAAAAATGCTATGATATTTTACTACTGGTACAAAAAAATATGTTACCAAATTATAAATTTATTGTTCATGATTGGAAAACTCATATACTATCCTTTTATTATGTTTAGGTTCTTTGGAATCTCTTCTTTGATATCAACCTGGGTTTCATCGCGCTGGTACCATGGAATGTATGTTACACAGCGGAGGATAATCCGTTGCATAGCAATTGAAGACTTTCTTCGTGATGTATAAAATATTACCTTTTTATCTTGAAAATTTTTTGCTATATACAGGTCATCTCCACGGGAAAGGCAGGTTGTGACTTTATGAGAAAAGATATTTATTAGGATCACCTTTTAAAATTATTTCGTATTATACAGTCTGTTCCATAACTTGGTGGCTCACCATAGTTACAATTTTTTAAAAGGAACAGCATGTTATTATTACACTTTAGTATTTCGAGTATAATTCTTATTTAAAAACTGATGAGATAGTATAGGCCTAAAATTTAAGGTTTTCGACTTATTACCATTTTCCCGAAAAATTCAATGTTTTTATAAAACTATATTTATCGAAAACGACGTATTAGATTAACACAATTTTTGATAGCATTGTCCTAATATAAACATATTTTATTTTTTTGCAATTACTTGAATTTCCAGAAAACTGGATTAAAGTTGCAGGACAGTTTTGTCTAAAAGTGATTTTTTTTAATGGAACAGCCTGTATATCGGATCATTTTTAGATTGCTTACTTAATTTTGCATAAAAAACATATAAGACGTTATTACTTTAAAAGTGGTCATTACTGAGCTATAGTCGTTTTTTGATATTATCTTACCAACTCTATGTTTTTCTTTTTGAGTACGGAAGAGTTAGCCATGATTTTTGCCGCGACATTGAGAATTGGATGGATGATATTTAATTAATTCTTTCCCAGTTGACAAACATGATTTTATAATGAATTTTTCTAAAAATGAGCTAAGGGATTTTTGTATTTATTGGGGTAATGACAAAAAAAATTGGATATATCTTATTTACATTTATACCAGCAATATAATTCACAAACTAGGTAGAATATGGCACAATAAAAAAATTTAAAACCAAACAAATTATTAATTTTAGTAGGTGTAGAAACAGGATGTTACTTGAATTGATGAGTAATTAGTGGCACAAAAATTGAAAAATAACAATAAATATTAACATTAAAATAGGTAAAAATGTTCAAATTCGCTTTTAAACGTTTTTGAACATGCTTCCGAAATAAATAATCGACATTAATAAGGCGTTGAGTACTTACATTGCTAAATATTAGTTGAATATTTTCCTTCATAACTTCTTTTGTGGTTACAGATATACTGTATATTATTTGCTCTTTAACGGATCTCTTTAAGATGAAACTAATGTTGTGATGTCCGATAACCCAGCAGGCTAGTCAATAGGGACTCCACGGGCTAGCCACTTCTTGATCCAACCCCGCCGTTGAAAAAACTGGATGGGTTTGTCATAAACGTTTTTTGTTTCCTCGTAGTTTACATTTAAATGTCGCCCAAAAATTATCTAAGCATCGCAAAACCTTTTTAAGGTAGTACAATGCAACAAATGCACAGAAGATGACCTTAATGCTATTATTCAATCAACTCTTCAGATAAATGCTTTTATTGTAGACCCAGAACATCTCCACTTGGGAATGTTGTTTGATTCACAAAAAAATAGGTGTTTGGTAAGCAATAGAATACAAGAAGCTCGACAAACAGAGCTATATGCAAAACGGGTTTTGAAGTCACCTCAGATGATGTTGTTGCAAAGCCCTGTATATATCTTATTGATTGGCAATTTACAACAAAAACGGAACCGCCTCTTCTAAGTACCTATGGAAACAATAGCTAGAGCTGATTGTTGAAATAGAAACTGGCGATAAAAAGAAGTTTAAAATACCTTCGTCCACATAAACAGTAGAGGGAATTGTACAGCAGGTGACTAAAGTTACTGCTATGTGTTTCTTAAAACTCAACATTTATTTTTTGTACTTTTAGATTGAAATAATAAGGAATTTGAAATTAAGAAATTAGCGACAGAAAATACAAAGTTTAAAGACGGTGTCAAGCAATTCTAAGCTCGTTTGTAATGCCTACTCGCGTATTAAAAAAGTTTTTCAAAGCTTACTTGTACGTTATTTTCTCAAAAATTAACAGTAATTCAAATACTCTCGCTATAATAAAAATTCTAAAAAGATTACCATACCAAACCTTATATCTATGAAATCAGAAAAGTATGCATTTTTATGAAGTCATAGCCAAATATAATTTCCAATTATAAAAACATAAATTTATGTTATTTCTTGCAAATTGAGTGTGCCATAATTTTTTTTTTAAATATCTTCATAAATTGACAATATATGCTAAATCTGAAAATACTATAAAATACTCCTCAAATTTCTTAATAACTGTGCTTATTTAACTGATCCTGTATCTTCAATATTTGCAATTTGCAATGGGCATTCTGTATTGCACGGAAAAAATAACTGCTAGAAACAAGAAAATTTACTGCAAAACATTTTCCAGAAGAAAATATTCCAATGAAGGAAAAGGAAATAGGACAGGTAATATCTAATATGACTTTTCTGCTTTGCAATGAATAATTAATTAGGTAAATTTAATTAGAAAAATTTGCCCAGTATGGGCCTCAAACCCACTCCTCCCAATTGCTAGTTAGGTGCGCTACCACTACGCTATTTGGGCCGTAAGTTTGAGTCTTTTTAATCGTCTTGAAACATCTCAAGAAACAGATGTAATTATATAGTTTTACCGACAATACGGAGAAATGTGTAATTTTAAATAATTTTAAAGGTAACGTAGTGGTAGTGCATCTGACTAGCAATTGGGAGGAGTGGGTTCGAGACTCACCCTGGGTAAATTTTTCTAATTAAATTTACCTAATTAATTACTCAGTGCAAAGCGGAAAAATCATATTAGAAATTTCTACGACGAGGAAAACAAATTTTAAAATTATTTAAAGGAAAGGAGTGATCAAAATAACCAAATCGATTCTCTGGAATTTTCTTATTAATCATTTTAAATGGTATTTTGTAAAATTTTTGTATGTCAACCGGTATTAAATATAGTAGTGTGCCTCTGCTCTGTAGAAATATCTATATTTAATTCTCTATGGGAAAAAGTAAGTCTTAAAACAAATACACGTTCGTGACCCGCTTTTCCAACGAAAATTCGACCCATTTCAACCGCACACATTCAACATTATTTCCCGTAAAACACATAAATTCCCTCGAAATACCCGAACCTTACGGTTCGTGGCATGTTTATAAAATACACATTTTTAATGTTTACAGTAGGAATAAAAATGTTATGTTTGATAAGGAAATATTAAAAAAAGGATATATGTATATATACATACACGCATATTTTATGAGTACATGTGATGCTCCCAGAAATTAGAAACATAAAAAGACACGAGCTTTTAATAAACGTATATAGGTTTTCATATGGATGCCGTAATATATTCAAAACCGATTACATTTAATATCATACACAAAATGGGAGCAAAAGCTTTTGTTTTTCAATATTAAAATCACAGTAATATGGTTACATGCAAAAAGATACAAACATATTTACTGGTACTTTTTTACACCATAATAAAAAGGTAACTGGAATATTAATAATTATAAACGTGACAATAATGACAAATGTATAATACATGTACGAAATTATAAAAAATGAGGTGTGGCCACCACACGACTTTCTTATACGTATGAGCGTTTCAAACTATACAATTTTAAGAATTTTTGTGATGATGAAAATTTTCGACCTCGTTTTATACAAAACTTATTCAAAATCATATTCTAAGTACTTTCATTCTCTTAATAAATCTCTATAGAATGCATACTTTGCAAGATATTCGCTACTCGCTAAGAGTAAAAGTGCTACTTCCAGTCCGAATTTTGAAATTTCATGTATACAAAAAATATTGCAAATCTAACTGTAAATACTTTTGTACTCTTAATAAATATATATCGAATGCATAATTTACGACATATTTGCAAAAATCACTATTCGGTAATAGTAAAACTGTTACTTCCGGTCTGAATTTTGAAATTTTTTGATACAAAAGATATTGAAAAGTATGTTTTAAATACTTTTATGTCCGTAACGTACCTGTTTAAAAAGTTTGACTTGCGAAATATTCGCAAAAAACCGATTTTTGATAAGAGTAAAAGATCTACTTCCGGTAGGAATTTCGAAAAACTTTTTAAATAAAATTGTTCTCAATTTTAATTTTAAGTACATATGAATTCTTTATAAATTTGTTTAAACTTAGTATTTGACGAAATATTGGCAAAATTCGATTTTTTCACTGAAGTAAACTGCTACTTCCGGTCTACCGATTTTACTGAAAAACTAATCAGATCTCAAGAGGGAGATTATACAGGTAAATACAAAATTTGGAATTGATATCTACAGCGGTTTGACCGCTATCGTGGTTACACGCAGAGAGAGAGACACAGACACACACACACAGAGAGAGAGAGAGACACAGACTTTTTTAAAAACCACTTTTTCGGTATCAGGGGACTTCAAAACGTGGACATCTGTAAAAATCTCGAGGTCGAAAATTTTCGTCATCACAATACTTCCTTATACTACGTATAAGAAAGTAAAAAGGAACAATTAATAGTAATTTCTTCTAAAAAGAAGTAGCATATATTTGTCCATTTTAAACAGTCATAAAATACGGTTCTACACACCTTCTTGGAGTTTGCTGCTTCGTGTGTCGAAACCCTTTCAATCGCTTTTTTGTTGGGGTGGATTGATTAGTAGCCACTATAAAAATTGTTACGTGTGTGGTGTAAAGATCTAAATTGTTTTAGCTATATCTGTTCACATTTACTTTTTTACAGTTTACTTTAGTCCCAATGTACTTAAATCATCTTCAACTCCGTTCTGCCATCTACTTCTTCGTTCACCTTTTCTCTGATTTTACTTGACTGCTCTTCAATTATTGTTCTCATGTGACTTTCAGGTCTTGATCTCCATGCATGCCCTAGCTATTTTATTCTCGCTGACTTTATATGTTTGAAGATGTCTTCTTATAGCTTACCTTCTATTTCTCGATTAGTTCTTATTCTCATATTATTTTTATTATTTTCATTTTGAATACTTCTAATAAATGCTGCCCCTTTTTTTCTAAAGACATGGTTTCTAAAGTATATGTCATAACGGGACTTATTAAAGATATATATATATATATTACTTTTTTTATATAAGAAGGTATTATGAAGAACATTTTCGACATCGAGATTTTTGCAGATATCCACGTTTTTAACACCTCTCGTACCAAAATGCAAATATATTTTGATAAAGGAGTTTGTTCTTAAATGTTGGGAACCTATTCTACTTATATGTGTATGTTTTAAACTTATACCCTTACTTTAAATAAACCTTTTTAAAATAAATTAGTACTCCTTTTTTTTAACTAAATTAATTCTTAAGACTAGTATTTTCAACAAAGTGAAGGTCACAGCATATAAGTAACTGATAAAATGTCTTCCCTGCAAATAAAACTAAAATTCTTTGGGTGCAAAAAGACAGTGAAATTACTGCAAAAAATGGTTCATTCAAAGTGTCACATATACAAAAACTTTTGGTTAAAGAAATTACAAATGTTGCAACAAACAAATAAAATAAAATATATGGACCATGTACTAATCAAATAAAAAAATCCTAATTGTAGGATGGGGTAATATATTATATCGTGGAAATATATTTGAAACATTGATAGTGAAAGAGAGTTGCTATTGTCTAACACAAGTGGATCAGAGTAATTTATATTGCAATTTTTTTTATATATATGGTTTATGTTTTTGTGTTCTTGTAATATTTTTATAATAAATTTAAAAAGCAAATTACATTTTACCTTGAATTTGACTATCAAATTTTATATAAATATCAATAATTTATGATATTAACACATTTCTCTTTTCTATTTCAAATAACATGTCATAAAATATTTATAAGATCAAGCTTTCCAGAATAAGTTATATCAAACATCACATTTAATCTTAATTTTGTGTAGATTTAACATATTAATCGAAAAATTCACTTTTATTCAATCATTATTTTTATAATACTAATTCTGTACACTTACTAGAATAAATAATAAAATTTATATTTGTTTACAAATTACTACATTCTTAACTATTTACATATATCAAATAGTTTCAATAAATAACATTTTTAAGTTGTATTTTGCGTCTTAGCAGGGTAATTCGTCAACACTCTTATGACATCACAGTGACGTCAGTCATATGTTTCGTTAATTGAACTATATTTATAATAGGTTACAATCGGGAAGATCAATAAACTAAATACCTCAAAATTTACAAATTAAAAGCAAAGTACTGTATACAGCAAATATTTACAAATTAGCGTTTTTAACTTCTTATAATAGATAAAAAGTAAACTTTGAATAATGAACTGCAAATTCAAACAAACGCATCTATTTCGTCTAACTAAAAAAAGCACTTTATTTTCATCTCTTCACAATTTCCAAAACCATGGCGTAATTTTCTAGGAAAACCATAACAAATCAAGCGAATTATATTTATCTCCTTCTATTTATTTCAGTTAATTACACGCCCTCACGTTTCCATTCAATAATCCTCTAATTGTGGTAAATTGAAGTCATAATTCACCCTCACTAGTGTTGTTGATACTGCCGGAATACAGACGCGTCCGTTAGCGACGTCTATTGTCCTTTCATGTAGTTCTCGGAACTCTTGATGTGCATCATCATTTCTGACTACTGGAGATAATGGAGAGAGGACATTTTCCACTTGGATACCGTGAAATTCAATTTATTATTTTTGTTTCCCTTTTGCTCTATAAAGAGGTTGGCATCGCATAGTAAGTTAGCAGTGATAATTTGTTCAAATAACTGAAGCGTTATTTTTATTATCTGTTCAAATAACGAATGTTGGTAGCTAGAGCTTGTAATAAATAAACAGGTGCTGTAAATTACCAAGGTACAAAGTAGCTCCACACTAATTAATGAAAATGAAATTAATCCAGTACAGGGCAATCAAGATATAAAAGTAAACGTGTGAGACCTTTTAAATATACCTAATAATATTTATACATCTATATAAATAAGAATTCAAAGCTGTTCGTTGGTAAGCGCATCACTTAAGAATGACTGGACCAATTGGGCTAATTTTTTTTTAAAAAAATTTCGTAATAGTCTGAATATTGTTTTTAGTAAAAGAAAAATTGAAGAAGTTGCCGGAAATTGGAAAATTCGGGAAAACTGAAGTGCTTTTTTTCTATAGGTTTTTTGTATGAAATCATAACTAACGATTCGAACGATGGATTGGTGCTTTTTTGTTTTGTTTGTTATGGGCCTGAAAAAGCTTTCAGAAAAAAAAAATTATACAATTACAAAGAAAAATCGGAAAATTCGGACAAACTACAAAAATCATGATATTTGTGTGCACTATCGATCATAACTGACGTTAGGAACGACATATTCGGTTGATTATTTATTTGATTTGTTCGTTATACTCCCGGGCTGGAAATAACTAAATTGATTGTTTTCAATTGAAAAAAAAAATTGTAAAATCTGGATCTATATAATCGTTGGTGCGTCTGTTAGTGATCGTATTACTTCTGAACGGCTTGGCCGATTTAGGTCATATTCGCAAAATATATTTATTTTGTCAAAGCGATGATTCATAGCTACGGTAGAATACGACAGGTGGCGCTGTCATCAAGTTATTAACACATTATAAATTTATGGATTAAAATGACTCATATTTACAATATATGTTGGCTTAGTGTCAAAAAAATCATAAAATCTGGACCCGATAGGTGGCGCTGTGACCGAGTTATTATATATAATCTAACTGGTGTTCAGAAAAATTCGAAGTCAAAGTAATCCTCGAAAATTTGATGTCATGTCTGAGATAGAGTAATTACTATTGACAGAAAACAATTGACATTAAAAATTAAATCCAGTCATAGACTTAAGTTAGACATACGTTTTTTTGTTCAACATCTACTTAACACCCGATAAATATCATCGCGCCACCTACCGGAAAGGACAGAACAACGTTTGCCGGGACCGCTATTATAGTTTAATAATAAAAATAGTAATATCTTCATTTCATATAACATGCAATCGAAATTTATTGACATGGTCTTATTCTATTTTCGACGGACTTTAAATTAATCTCTACTTTAACTTTTTAATGTCAAGTTAGCGTTTTGTGATTTCAAATGCAAATTTATCATTGGCGTTCGCTGACATATTTTTTATATTTATTATTTTGCATGTCATATGTCTTCGTGACGAGTGTGGTTGAAAGTTATTAAACATATTGCTGTGAATTCTTTTTTATTTATTTCAAAGAAGTATATAATTATAGTTTTAATGTATGTGATTGTTATTATAACGCAACAGCATCGGATATTTCAACGTGTCTCACTTTTCTCTTACCTTATGAGTATCATATTATTCTTATTCCCTTAGTGTTAGCTTTCTTTATTCTTTACAGTTCTCTTGTTATATACTGGGATAAGGATTACTAATAAAACATAAATATCTTCAAAACTTCAATTGACCAAGTAAGGTATGCTGCTTCGAAAATAGGGAAATATCAATTGAAGAAGATGATTTGAGAAATCCAACAATAAGAAAGATAACCACAATTTGTAATGTTCTTTTCATTTTTATTCATTAATAGTTCTAAAAGAATAAGGGCACGCATTAAATTTGCTTATGGAACCAGAAAGTATATAACAAATAGTGCAGATGATGACAAATTTACAAATGTAATGAGTATTTACGTTAATATGAAAAGGACAAGAATTATATAAACAATCATTAATACATAATTCAAAACACAATAAATACACACCTTGCATAACTATCCTTGTAAAATGTTATATCACAAATTCAAAAGACAATGTGGAGATTTAATAATAAAATGAAATCAAAACATTGCCAGATTATTCAAACGTCGAAAAACATAAACAAGAAACAGAAATACCATAAGCCTATATTAAACGCAAGAGAGAATTAGAAGCGTATTTGTTTATGTATATAAAAAGCCAAGCACAGCGTAAGCAAGGGAAGTTTGACAATAGTCTTCGACGCTAAAATTTCAAATACAAATAATAAGGCCAAAACCTTACTCTATTTTGAACCATCCATTTTTTTGTTTATTTTGTTTATATTTAAAATATAGGTTTTCTAAGAAATATTGTATATATGTATACCTAAGCTTCTTGGTGTTAATTATTTAACTCAAAATAAAAATTACTAACTAAAATCTAATTAAAACAAAAATTAGGTATAATGGCGTTTCGACTTTATTTTAGTCTCTTTCAAATTATAAAATTCTTGCTTTTTATTCCCCCCTTTTTTAAAAAAACGGAATATATTCTATGTTGCACAATACACTGTAAAAAAAAGACTAAACAATTATCTAGAGAAACGTTCTTGAAACAGTTTATATTTTATAATTTAGTTTTAGTATTTTATCATTTGTGAAACTTACCATGTTTTCTTTGAAATACTATAAGAATGATAACTTAATCATTTTGTAAATTTATGTTTATTAAATTAAAATTAAAAACAAAGGAAATCTGTAAACGGATAAAAATTATACTGTGTTAATAAATTTTTATTTTCAAAATCTGAAATAAGGTCTTGGTGGAAAACGATTTTCCCACTATGAAGAGTTGAAGGCGGCATTAATGGTAAGGAAGAAAGTTATTTTTTACAGGGTATTGAAAAGTTATTCCAAGATCTGATAAATATATTGACATTATGGCAGGTTACATTGAAAAATAATAATCAGCTAAATTTTATTTGTTTTGTTTTTCATACTGTTACCTACAATATATTGAACGCCCCTAGTAATTCAAAATTCGAAAAATATATTACAATTTCAATATCACTACTAAAAGTTTAGTTTATCAAAATATAAAAACTAATCTCGGCAAACATCCTCTTTCGCCAGAGCTCCGAATAAATTGTCTTTCATTAAAATTGTTTCATTTTATCAGTTCGCTAACAAAAACGTATAAGATAATTTAATTTACTCCAGTGTTGAGTTAGACGCTTATATGCAGTAATCAAGTTCTACTGGACAATCTATTTACATAAGAAGTCGAGTTATAATGTACTGGGTTAAACTACGCAGGGGTACACTCATTATTATTTGTATGCGGTAAGCGGCCAGTGCATCTTAATTAAATATCCGCCTTACTGTAGTAATAATATTACAGCAGAAGCTAATATAATTTGTGGATTACGTTCTCCGAAGCCAAGAATTTAATTTAAATTTCTTGGAACCAGGTTATTTTAACAAATATCTTAACGCAAGAGAAGTGTTTCTACGAACATACATGGTTTCAGTAAGAAAAAAGTAAAATCAATATTTTAATACAAGCGGGCATATAAGTCTTAATCTTTGTAATTGTAATTATTATTAAAGGTCCTAACTTGCCAGACGGTGTTTTATAATCTTTTCTTGGAATTTCATAAGCTCATAAAGATTAAATTCGGTAGCGTAAAAGGGAGATAAATTGATTTAATATAATGGTTACATTATACTTCTACAGGTTCATTTACTTTTTGAATAAGATCTCTACGTGGGTGGTATTATAAGAACAGTATTCCATCATCGATCATTCATGACCCATAAAGTAAACACAAATTTTAGCGGAACATCAAAGGGCAATGAACAGATTTTGACGACACTATAATCCTTTATTTACAGATTTGAATAATATGTTATGACCGAAATGCTACTGCCGTAGAACCATATCACAAGAAATATATAGGGATATTTAAAAGTAAATTCCAGTTTGAATTAGCTATAACTCTGGCAAATTTCTTGTTTCTGTTGAAATCTTATTATAAAAAAAAAATAAAAAAATAAATTGGTTATTTTATTATTTAAGAATCAGACACCTATCATTAAAAACATTCTTTGAAATACACTTAATCATACTGCTCATACTACTTATATACAGGGTTATGATAAAGTAACGCACAAAATTCATAAAACGTACAATGTTCATTTTTGAAAAAAATGCAAAAACACGTCAAACAGTTTATTTTATTCCGCGTCTTTTAACATAAGTCAAAAAAATAAAACGTCAAATTTATCAAAGTTATGACGTCATCAATATTTTTTTTAAATATGAAGCTTGGTTTTTTTTTTACTTTATTTGATAAAGCTTATTTTTCTGCATTCTAAAGAAATAATTGAAGTAGGGGTCACATAAGAAAAACCTGAGAGAATTAATAAAAAACAAAATAAACTAGTTTTTGAATTTATGAAAAGAAACTAAATATTAAAAGAATTAAAACTTAAAGTTACCTAGTAATAAAACAACTGTTTGTCAGTGTCAGTCTTACAATTAGTGTCATACCAATTTTATTATGATGGCTCCTTTAACGGAAAGAGAAAGGATAGAAATTCTAATGATGGTAGGTTACGGCGATAGACTTCGAAGTCATGAAGAAGCATGTGTTTTATTTAACGAAACACATTTTGAAAGACCTCCAATTGCTAGAAGGACAGTAAGCAGAATTGTTGCAAAACCTAATGAAACAGGAAGCGTAAGTGATGCTCCAAAATCTGGAAGACCAGGAATAAGCGACGATGCAAAGTAAGATTTTTGCTGTCATTAGACGACAACCCTCACGCAACTACAGCAGAAATTGCCTTACAACAAGATGTTAGACAGTCGTTTGTAGTAAAGTTTTTAAAAAAAGAAAAACTGCACCCATACAAAGTTCAACTTGTTCACGAACTCTCAGAAGATGATCCGGACAGACGTTTGGAATTTGGTTAAATCTTCATGAGGCATTGTGACGAAAATCCAAATTTGCTTAATAGTGTAGTATTTTCAGACGAGGCAACGTTAACGTTTTATTTAGGTGGTACAGTAAATCGACACAATTGTCGCTACTGGGCACGGGAAAATCCCAACTGGATTCAGACAAAACACACCCAGCGCCCCCATAAAATTAATGTGTGGGTAGGAATCGTCAGGGGAAAATTTATTGGTCCTTATTTCTTTCGTGGGAATTTAACAGCTGAGCGATATTTGGAACATCCTCGTATGGCAGTGCTTCCGGATCTAATTGCGGCATTTCCGGATCCAAATAATAGGGAAAACTTGGATCCCAGTATTTGGTTCCAACAAGATGGTGCACCACCACATTATGGTCTTAATGTTCGAAGGTTTCTGGATAACCAGTTTGAAGGAAGGTGGATTGGAAGACGTGGACCAATGGAGTGACCACCTAGGTCACCTGATCTCACCCCCCTTGATTTCTTTCTGTGGGGACATTTAAAAAGTCGGGTTTACGTTAACCAACCAGACAATTTAGAAGACTTAATGGAACGAATTAGACATGAAATGACTCGTATAACTCCGCAGATGATCGAAGACTCTGTAAATCAGGTCTACCATCGTCTTGGCCTATGTCAGATAGCGAACGGGACACAGTTTGAACAATTCCTGTAAGAAATCGTTTTGGTTTAATGGACTGTTTAGTTAATTTAAATGTTATTACTATAATAAAGTTAATTTTGTTTTTTATTAATTCTCTCAATTTTTTCTTATGTGACCCCTACTTCAATTATTTCTTTATAATGCAGAAAAACAAGCTTTATCAAATAAAGTAAAAAAAACCAAGCTTCATATTTAAAAAAAATATTGATGACGTCATAACTTTGACAAATTTGACATTTTATTTTTTTGACTTATGTTAAAAGACGCGGAATAAAATAAACTGTTTGACATATTTTTGCATTTTTTTCAAAAATGAACATTGTACGTTTTATGAATTTTGTGCGTTACTTTATCATAACCCTGTATAAGAACAGCTCTCTTGTTCAGTTGTATACGCGTTTTCTTTTTCCGTCTCCGTGTATGGGTAACTCTCTTAATACTGAGAATAGAGGATTAATTAAATTAGAAAAGTCGCTCAAAAATTTGAGGAGTATTTGATACCGCTTTTAGGTTTGTCATTTGTTGTCAACTTTGAGAGGTATTTAATAATAATTGAAAATTGCCGAAATCCTCAATATCTTCCTAAATATTTCAGATACAACAAAACTAAAAACAGCACCGTAGTAACTATTATGTAGAATGTACTGACCATAATTAGAAATTTATTGTGCACGTGGTTATCAAGGTATAACATAAAAGTATATTTTGCTAATGGCAATCAGAGTGGCTATGACTTCATTAAAATGTTTACTGGCGGTTGGAGACATTAAAACGAAAAAATTTTGTTTAATAAACAATGTACGCAAATGAATCAAATTACCATAAAGAGGAAAAATTGTTTTGATATTATTTTACAAAAAAAAAAAGTTTAGGATGACATTAATAAATCAGTTTTTATTCATGTTAGCTTTTGTTTTATTGACAAATAAATGAAGGTTTATAAAAATTTTTGAAAATATCGGCCATTAGCTTCAATACAAAGATTGATTTCGTCGATTCATTAACTCGCGGACCCTGTGAATAATCCGGGAATAGCTTCTACATGTGAACAACTAGCCATTACTCTTGCTAGGAGAACTTGCTATTTACGAATAGGTGTTTTGTAAACTAAAGATTTCTGATAACCCCAAAGCAAACAATTCAGGGGGTTGAGATCAGGAGAACGCGCGGGCTAGGCGGATGTTTTCATTTGGGGTTATCTGAAATCTTAAGTTTACGAAACAGCTATTCGTAATGAGGAACATCTCCTAGCAAGAGTAATGGCGAGTTGTTCACACGTGGAAGCTAATGGTCGACATTTTCAACAATTTTTGTAAACAATTATTTATTTGTCAATAAAACAAAAGCTAACATGAACAAAAGCTGATTTATTAATGTATACAATTTGCATTACTCGTTTTCAAGAACTACTTATCTTTAAGCATTTTTTAATAGTATATTTTAAAAACATTGCATTCTCACAAACAAACATTGCAAACAAACATCACTTTTAGATACCTTATTTGTTCTTCAATATTTAATATTTCTAGTGATTTTATCGCGCTTTTTTTCTATTGGTCAAGATGCTAACCGTCTACCCTCAGTTTTTATAAGAACGCTCAGTTTCTTTACAAACTCTCTTTTCACTCACTACTATTTCATCTCTCATTACTTGGTGCACACTATTATCTCACTACCACTTGTAGTACAGCAATTTCTCTTTATAACTTCTATCTAGTGCTCGCTAGTGTTTATTATCGGCGTCCGCCTGACACCATATAATATTATTATATAAATACGTGAATATGCCTAAGTTCACATACGCCAGGAAAAAATAGTTCATATCTCTTACTTTAGAACGAACTTGTAACCAAATATCATTTACCTGTTATTAGTTATCCTTGATTTTTTCTTAAACATTAATTTTCTTTTTAATTTGTTATTTATTTCTTTAAATAAAATCTCTGAAGAGAACCTCTTTATTTTTCTCTTAATACTTCCGATTACAGCAAAGTATCCTAGATATT
Source organism: Amphimallon solstitiale (assembly GCA_963170755.1). Taxonomy (NCBI): domain Eukaryota; kingdom Metazoa; phylum Arthropoda; class Insecta; order Coleoptera; family Scarabaeidae; genus Amphimallon; species Amphimallon solstitiale. Next base: position 118,131,056 of record OY720679.1, read on the forward strand.
CAGCATCTTTTACGAAGATGAACAAAACCGAAATTTTGACAGATATGCAGCAAACAATGCCTTTTCGCAAGTCACAATTTGCTTCTGGGTTAAGTTGGGCTAGAGTATTTGTAATGTCGTATTACTTGATCCAGGAGTAAAAATGGAAGACATTGCTGAGGCGTATCTACTGAATATATACACCACATTTCGCATGTCGCATTAGGCATGCATAAGCTCTATGCCATGTGGTTACAACCCTTAATAAGTGTAGACCAAAAACATGGAAGAGAACAAGTGTCAAAAAAGGCCAAAGCGTTTCCTTTGGCGGGAAAGGTAATCTCAACAATATTTTGGGTACTAGAAGCCATCTCGTAAAGGGCTGAACTACCAATGAGACATATGCTGTTCTTCTGGTCAAAGTGAAAGTTGCTATTACCGAAAAACGTCGGAAATGGTTCAAAAGATAGTCCTATCCCATTTTGACGATGCGTCGACATACACCTCGCATTGTTTAAGAAAAATTAGAATAATTGGATTCCCGATTATGCCCCAACTACCCTATTTTCGGGATAATATCAAATCGGTGCCGTAGTTCGAGTATTTCCTTCAACTGACACTGAAGAAAGAAAGCATACATATCTCGAACGAGCTAAAGTTTAAAGGAAGAACACTAGATTCTAAAAACCTGTCCTAACATATGCCTCCCTAATGTGACGGCAATCTACAACTACTCAAAACGCAAAGACTTGTCTATATGGGTGTAATGGGTACAATACGGACCTCTCCAAAAACAGGCATGGAGACCCTCTTAGCTCCTCTACCTCTTCACATGTGCTGCAGGGGAAGTCCATGATGGGTGCATTCCGGCTGCAGCTAACTATCGCCAATACCACTAGAAGGGTGGTACACACGACAATCGCAAACCTAGTTTATGGAGACATGAATACAAACTACATGCTAAAAACTCAACTGACCGTTCTAGGTAAGCATTCCAGTAAGAATCGAATGAAAAAGTGGAATTCAAGATATAAGTATGTGGGACCTGACCTGGTATAGAGATAAGTGAAACACCACAGCTGGCACTGGTACAGGGTTCTACTCTGCTAGTCAGAGCAAATACCGTGTATTTCAAAAAGGATTTCATCTAGTTGTCCATAAATTTCTCCTATAAATTATGATGATATACGTTGAATAATATAAAGGCTACCCACCTATCACTGTCAAAATTTATCACCGAGCGATATGGTAATGAAATGAATAATTAGTACAATTGTATTATTATCTATTTAATAAGATAACTTTAATTATATATATATGGATATTAATCAAATAACTTATTTGTAGAAATGTTAATTATAATTTATAAGAAGTGTTCGAAATGATCACCATTCTGTTGACCGCATAATGCAATATGACGTTCCATGTTGTCAAAAATATCCTGGAATACATTTGGTGTTATTTCATTACATTTAATTGTAATTGTATTTATCGGATGATTTAAGTTATTAATTCTTGTCTTATATACTTCATTTTTTAGCAATACGAAAATAGAAAAATCTAACGTAGTAAGGTCTGGTAATCGCGCTGGCCAAAAACCTGCTTATAACTCGATGAGAGAAGTGATGTTCTAGAAGCCCTTAATTTTCATGAGTTGTATGTGCAGTAACCCCATCTTCCTGGAAGTAACAGGCATTGAATTCGTCCTGTTGCACTTGAGTTCGAGATGGTGTCAATAGCTCTTCTGTGTACATGATCTATCAAAACCTATGTCTTCTAATACAGCTTTTTAACCAGAAACCTATCCACGACTAGGCAAATGTGATGATGTAAAGTGGTATTATCCACAGCTCTATTAGAAAACTGTAAGTGAAACTCGCTTGCAATCCGCGTAAGTATATTGCAATTCTGCATTAAGAAATTGTGCACTTCAGAAATATGCTTCAACAATAACGGTATGCATCTGTTTCATGTAGTTAGTGAACGTACGTAATTCTTCAATGTGCAGTAGTATAATAATGATAGGAATGTCCAAATAATGTCGAATAGTCAAGCAGCACTGAGGGCCATATCTACCCAAGGAGTGTCATCAAGACTGTTTTGGGAGTGCGTTGAAAAATTGGCCTACCAAAATGAGATATAAGTAATTAAGATTCGAGGGTAACCAAAAAAGTGATGAAGGTAGCGCATTTTTGTACGAATAATACAATACACAACTATAAAACGTAACTATTAAAATTCAACTTATATAATAATGAGTAATGCAAGGGATAATTTCTAAGCTAAGGTGATCCAGATTGGACTTTAGGATTTGTTCTTTGAATAAAACACAAGATATTTGAAAAATTCGAATTTTATTGTTAATAGTGTAAAACATAGACTTGGCAATTATGTGTTAAATATGATAGCGGCCAAATGGCCTCCACGACTCTGCTGACGTGATACCACTCTTTCAGCGAAGTTTTCCGTAACAAGTTCCAATAAATGCGGTTCGATTTCAGTAATTGTACGTCTGATGTTGTCCTTTAGTTCTCAAATCGAAGCAGGTTTGTTGACATAGACCCTTTTCTTCAAATAGAGGAAAAAGACTAGTGGGGTTAAATCGCAAGACCTCCCTGGCCAATTGATGTCACCCCTCTGAGAGATAACATGACCAGGGAATTTTGTTTGAAGTAAAGTGAGTGTTTCTCGTGCTGTGTGACATGTGGATCAATCTTGTTGAAACCACATGTCATTTAAGTTCAAATCATTGGTACCATGGAAGAAAAAGTTATTTAGCATCTCCCGATAGCGTACACCGTTGACTGTAACAGCGTTACCGGCTTCGTCCTCAAAAAAGTACGGACCAATAATTCCTGCAGCCCACAGTGCACACTAAACAGTGCTTTTCTTCTGGATGCATTGGTTTTTCCTGTATTGCATGTGGATTTTCACTACCCCAGATGTGACAATATTGGCGATTCACATACCCATTTAAATGACAGTGGGACTCATCGCTCCATATGATTTCTTGGTAAAAATTAGCATCCACTTCTTTGTTTTGTAAAACCCAGTTCACAAATGTACGGCGTTTCTGGTGATCCGCTGGTTTCAGTTCTTGAGTCAGTTGAATTTTATACCCCTTCAATTGCAGGTCTTTTTTTAAATTCGTTGAGTAGTGCCATATGAAAGGTTCAATTACTGTGAACGGTGACGGAATGACTTGTTTGGTGCTTCTTGCACACTATCACGTATACGAGCAATATTTTCATCTGAGCGACCTCTGCGTTGATAGCGAACTCTTGGTATATTAATAACCATACCACTTATTTCAAATTTTGCAGTAGATCACGAATTGCACGCTTACTTGAATCATTATTGCGTCCAAACAGTGGTCGAAGTTTTCTTTGCGTAATCGTAACTGATCGCCTGTTATAAGAAACTTGCACAAGAGTTACGCGTTGCTGCACTGTATCCGATGCCATGATGAATTTGCAATGTGTTTTAATACCAACTGTAAAAATGAAAAACTTCCAACATGCATAGAACGAAAATGACCTGTAATTCAAATCCTAAAGTCCAATCTGGATCACCCTTTATAAATTCAACTATAAAACATGAATATAGCATACTACAAATAATGTAGGTAATATAATTGCTTATAAGGTTCTAAAGCCTCCATATCCACTTAACTTAAACCTTAACAAACCCACCGTAAAATTAACACAAAACTTATGAAGTCGTTTTAATTGATCTGGTGCATAGCTATCCCCATTTACATGTCAAAAAGACGTTTTAGAACCTATCTGATTGGAACTCCGGCTGCTCGTACGCCTGCGCACTTAACGTAAATTAAGTTAATGTGAACATCATAAATTTTGTGTTAATTTTACGGTACGTTAATTAAGGCTTAAATTAAGTTAAGTGGATGTGAACGATGCTTGTGTACAATGTTAATTTACGTTAAGTGCAATAATTTTCATTGTGACCAGGTATACCGCATGTGTAAAATCGTATTGGGGATAGGATATATGTATACTAGGCATATCGGCAACAACGCCCAATCGTGGCCGTAGTCATTGTACAAGGAAACAAGGTATGCTTTGCACATCTCTGGATGACGCGCATTTATCAAAAAAAATGTCACTTGACAACTGAGACAGAAGTCACTGACTGAACTCACTGGCAGAAGTAACTGACAGAAAACATTTTCCAAGACTCCCTTTAACAACTAAAATTGTATCTGGAGATCGTGTCGAACAGCGTCGTTCTGTGTTTGTGAGAGGAGGGGTCAATGGTAACAATGCCTCGCTATACACCAGAAGAAAAACTGCAAATTATTAAATGGTACTATAGTGGTCATTCTGCAAAGGATTGCATAAATTTATTTCCACAAATATTTGCAGACAGACCCGTACCCTGTGAGAAAAGCATATTACATATTTTGAATAGCTTTGAAAAATGTCTTTGTTTAAATAATTGCACAAAGTGTAATCCTAGAGACGTAAATCCACTAAAAGTTGACGAACGAGAAGAGCGGGATAGAATTTGTAGCACTCTCGATGTAGAGGATACGCTATCTACTAGAAGTGTTGCTGAGGAATTGGGTGTGAGTAATAAAACCGTCGCGAACATATGGAAGCTAAATAAATTGAAATGTTTCAAATACTCGAAAACGCAAGAAATATTTCTCGATGACAATTTATGAAGAATGCAATTTTGTGAAACCGTAATGGAAAAGACAAATGAAAATGGGAATTTCATCGCAAATTTGTATTCACAGATGAATCGTCATTTCCATCAAATGGAAAGCACAATCTTTCTGTTGTTCGATATTGGGCTCGGGAAAATCAGCCGAGATATTTTGTTAAACACACCCAATATCCCCAGAAAGTGAATGTCTGGGCAGGTATATTGAGTGACCATTTGCTTGGTCCATTTTTTATTGATGGTACGTTAAATGCGGGCAAATACCTCGATATGCTCCAGAATGAGATACTTCCCGCTATTGATAATACCGGAATAGATCGGGATATTATTTGGTTCCAACAGGACGGTTGTCCTGCACATAATGCGGTCAGAGTAAAGCATTTTTTAATGAATACTTTTCCTGATCGTCTCATTAGTGGAACAGCCAACATTCGTTGGCCTCCGCGATCTCCTGATCTATTGCCAAATGATTTCTTTTTGTGGGGATACATCAAAAATAAAATGTACAGTGCACAAGTTGGCAGGCTAGAAAACTTAGATATTTTGAGAAGGCTAATCATAAAGGCTTTTGAATCCGTAACAGTCGATGTGATTCGTAATGTGCGAGAAAATTTGTATGATAGGCTCGGACAATGCCTTGATGCTGAAGAAAGCATTTTTGAACCTATGCAATAACATTTGATTTTTTATTATTGTTTAGAGTATATTTTTTATTTTCACTTATAATACCATGAGTAGTCAAAGTTATGTCGATTATTTTTGTGGTGGTTACACGAATGTCTTTCATGATTGCATTTAAATACTACGAGTGCGGAGCACGAGTAGTATTCGCAATTATGAAAGACATGAGTGTAAAGCACCACAAAAATAGTAGACTCAACTTTGACTACGAATCGTATTCGAGAGACTATTCAATAAACCAAATCAATTTTTCATATTAAAATGACTCAAAATTTAGTTACACATGATTACGTTTCCATGTCAACAAAAAAAACATTTATGTTTGTCATTAAAATTTTTGGAATCGTGTTCCTATTTAGTTCGTTTCGTTGAATAAAAACTGGTGTTTCTAAATAATGGGAACTGAGAAAAGATTTGGCACGAAATCTGAAGACGAAATCGATGCTGAAATTTGCGAAAATATCCCTTGGAACACGAAGAAATCCAAAGATTCAGTATGTAGACAATTTAGTACATTTTTAACAGCAAAAGGCTATAAACTGGATCAATCTACTTCTCCTGTGGACTTAAATGTCATCTTAAAGTCGTGGGCATGTAATATGAAGAAAAAAGATGGGTCCGATTATAAAGAAGGCGTCATCAAGCACATGTGGAACGTGACGGCGAAAATGGTTCAAGAAATGTTCTTCAATAAGTGGAAAATAAACGTAAACCCGTTTTCTGATGCAATATTTAAGTCAGCACGTGACGCCAGGGATGCTACAAGAAGAAAACTGCAAGCGTGTCCTGAAAAAAGAACCAGCAACGCGGCGGCACTTACAGAACCAGAATACTTAAATATGATACGCATATTAGATGAGAGTACCCCAGACGGTTTACAGAAAAAGTTTTTCTTAATAGCATCTTACGAACTAGCTTGGCGGGGAGGAGAAGGGAGCAACTGTTTCACCTATTACTTCAAGGAGGAACTCGATAACAAGGGAAGAAGAACTGGTAGAATTGAGTATAATCCAGTATTTTCGAAAACTGCGCAGGGGGGAACTAAATCATTGACAGGCAGCAAGTGGTTGATAGAGAATAAAAGCAATACCGATATGTGTCCAGTTAGGTAACCTATTTATATTTAATTTCAAGACGGTATAATTAATATTCTTCTGTTATTTAGATTGTATTATCTACTGAAATCGAAGAGAGGAAAAAATGTGAAAACAGAAAGGATGTTTTTGACACCGAATCCGTTTTGGGATAAAGTTGAGAATGCGGTGTGGTATAAGAACAGTCCAGTTGGTATATGTGAGATCAGTAGATGGGTGAAGTTATTAGCTGAAAAAACTGGATTAGATGTTAAAAGAAGGAAGATATCAAATCATTCGGTACGCTCTTCAACTGTATCATCTCTGGCGAAAGCTGGAGTCGGAGAGCAACAACTGATGAAAATAACGGGACACCAAAATCTGAATTCCATAAAATCGTACTTGCAGCTTGATGATGAGCACCACGAGTCGATTATCACCAAAATGCGAAGAAATTTTACAACAACAAATGTGTCATGTACAACTTCGACATCTGTCAGTAATAGTGACGGTATTAAGCTACAAGAGAAAGGTACTCCCTCGGGTACTCCCAGTGATAGCTCTGTTCCAGAATGTCTGCTGCAGCACTGCAGTAATGTTAGTTTTTCTAATTGTACCTTCAATATTGTTAGTAAATGAGTTACATTAATAAAAACTTTCACTTGTTTAAAATATCCACTTGAATACCTTCTAGGAAGATATAATCGCTGAAATTTCCTGTTGCTATGATACGAAAGTAAATATTTGCTATTTTATTGGTTCATATTTGAACAATGACAGGTGAATTGAATAGTCATTAGAATTCTGTTCTTAATAAATTTATATAATAATTTACTAAGAATTAATGTTTAATTAGAATTGTGCTTTTATTTTCTTACTGTGTTGTATTGTATTTCTGTTAAAAAGGACTTTATTGAAATAGTGTCCTGTGAATTCACAACTTTATTGAACTGGTAGTACTAGAGGTCGAATGTGCGTCATCCAGAGATGCGCAAAAGCATACCTTGTTTCCTTGTACCATGACTACGGCCACGATTGGGCGTTGTTGCCGGTGTGCCTAGTATACATATATCCTATCCCCAATATGATTCTACACATGCGGTATAAGAAGCCATGTGTTTTAACTTAATTTTGCTAGTACCTTAATTTATGTTAAGTTAAGTGAATGCGAACATCACTTTATGGTGTTTATAAATTTGGGAACTCTGAATAATTAATCACCAATCGAAAAAGATATTTCAAATATATTTATGGAAGAACTATCTTCAAAATCTATTCATATTCGAGATAGAGGAGTAGATATATTCGATTTAATATAGAAAATCTGCTTAGCAAATGACTCTTCTCACCTACATATATATGTAGACCCGCCTCCATCTATCTGCATTTGTAATTAAGGCCCTTCCGTGTTGGTGTTTAATGCGAATCGATTTTCGGAATTATTATTATTTCAGTAGTTGCATTACTTCATCATTTGCCGTAAGGGCCGAATTTAAGTCACAGATTATAGCATTAATTAAATTCATGAAAGCGTTTATTCTCTAGGAAAAGCAATTAATGCGATTTATCTAAGGTGTGTGTTATTAGCATTGTTTGGATAATAATATTGAATGGTCTAAATGTAACGAAATAAGAAGAGAAAAAGCGATTTCGTTAGCGTTCAGTGTAAATTATTGTATTTGGCAAAGTTGAAAGTGTTCTCAAAAATTAAATTTCAGATCTTAGCAAACGAATAAACTCCTACAGTGAGAGTTCATTACGGGTAATTAATTAATACATTCTGTGAAATTTCCGGGGTGTTCCAGTTTTCATTAAGGAAGGCTACGTATTCTAAAACAAATTGGCAAAAGCTTTGTTTATCCGTTAGACTGGGAATTAAATAAAAGTTACTCTGAAAAATATCGGGCGACTTGAAAGTGTGTATGTTGAATAGAAAAGTGTCCTTATCCAAATCAAAATTAAGGAAATGAGGATACGTATTGAACAAGATGCATTAAAATTTGAATGTAATAATGTCATAACAATAAAAATGAGAATAATGACAGAAGCGTGTATTTGAAATATGCTTGTTGTGCCTGTGAAGTTGGAGAGAAAATAGTTGTATTTAAAAAAAATCATTTTTACGGGTCTATCTATGAGAGTCCTCAAATATTTAATTTTGACACCACCATTGCTTTTATCATATGTCAACATTATGCAAAAATTTAAGAGACATATTTCAGTTTGTTGATAACACTTCTATTAACAATTGTATATCATGAATATAATTCAATTTTCATTTTTGACTAAAATGAGAATAAAATAATTTTTACACACAGTGTGATCGTTTTGTGTTATAATAATATAATTTAATAATAATAATATAATTTATTTCCCAACAGGATACACCCAAGCACAGGGAAAGTACAAGAAATAGTAGATAAGTTGAACACAAATTAAATTAATCTAAGGTACATACATATTTACTTGATAAAGCCACAGTGTGTACGAAACTAGTCGTATTTTTGTTAATACAATTTTTGGAAATTTGAAACACCTTGTTTTATTTCAAGTGTTTTTGTGCATTTTATTACTAAGGTACATATCTAAATCTATGCCCAAGTGTGCATGAAAAACTATACGCACACCAATACAGCTATATATGCACGCATACCCCCATACACCCACAAGCTAGATACTTGCACAGCATGTTCTAACAATATCGTTAATTACATGAATTGGATCAGAACATACATCCCACAAGTGGCTAACAATTAGAGATGACAGAGCGCCTCTCCACAAAACCATGCTGCTGGGTTGATATTACCGATTTAACAGAGATGTAAATACTTCTATAAAGAATGCTCTCAAAAATCTTAGAAAAATTACACAAAATTGAGATTGGCCTATAGTTTCTCATATCAGAGGGATCACCAGTCTTATGTATCGGGCAGTTGCGGGACACCTTCCAAACCTCGGGGAACTTTGCTTCTTTAATTATTAAGTTGAAAATGTAGTGCAGCGGATCAGCGAGTGTCCCAGCACAGTCACGGATTAAGAAGCTTGGGACTGCGTCTACACCACTGAGCAAGCTGCCCTTGCTCTTCTTGAGTGCAGAAAATATTTCGTCTACACCAATATTGCCTATAATGACATTACTAAAGAAGTCAGTGTTATATTCAGACATATTTAAATTACATGAGTTAGAGTAGATATATACGCTATTGAAGTAGTCACCAAAAGCTTGCATAATAGTTGAAGCAGAGTCCAGCTCACATGAATTGTACGTCATCTTACCAGAAATTCTAGTGTTACCCTGCTTAGAGTTAATGTAGGACCACAACTTTTTAGGGTTTTGTATAAGAGAGGGTTACGAATGCATTCATTATATGACGCATTTATAAGAAATTTACACTGGGATCTTAGAACTTTAAAGCGTTCATAGTAGATGCTTGTTTTAAATTTTTTAAAGTTTTGGTGAGCCTTATCCTTATCACGGAGTCTTGATATCACGACACCGTTAAACCAAGGAGGATAAGTTCTATTTATAGAATTATTACGATATTTGGATACAGTGCTATCGAACACCCGATACAACAACTCATAAAACGAATCACAACGGTAGTAGAAGCATAGACAGGTGACCAATCAGCAGTCAGTAGCATTTCATACATCAACGGAAGGTTTGCCCTTCTAAAGTTAAATCCCTTGCCCTCAACATTATCCTGAAATCTAGGCATTTTTACAAATGTTATATTAACAGAAATACACAACGCCAGATGATGCATGTCCTCAGGTAATAACGGCGAGTCGTCCCTTTCGACACTGCAAGACAAATTAGATAGGACTAGATCAAGCAATCGGTTATTATAGTTTACTACGGTATTGTGCTGAATAAAGTTGCATATCTGTTGAAAACCATTAAGCACAATGCATTTGCTGTCACCGCGATCAACATTATATGTGGGGACGTTGAAATCGCCCAAAAAAACGACATTCTCGCCCGTAACACAGTCAAAAGTCTTCAACAGAGACAAAAAATAAGCATAATCCTCAAGCAAAACACTGGGTGGCGCATACCCAACAAATAAGTGCGAAGTAGAGACATTAGATAAACTAATTCTAATACCAACCACATCAATCAGTGGTACAGAATCCCTAACACTACTTAAATCAATTAAAGTACAGGTGTAAGTATCCCTCAAGGCAACTAAAACACCACCACGTATACACCAGTTATACTCTCGTCATCGTAAGCATGAGTAAGTATGGCTCTACGCAAAACAATCATTTTATTTTACTAAAGCCTTTCTGCCACTATCACTACCTACTTTACCTGTGTGTACTGCTCAATTATCCCGCTCAAAATACTCTTGCCTATATAAAATAGAAGATAGCTCGCCGCGGCTGTGTCCGGGTGGTTCGAACATATCTCTTAGAACAATAATTGAAAATGACGTCACCTTTCGTTCCATCTTTAACGAGATCCGTTGATGGTATTCTTACCCGAGATAGTGGTAAGAAGATGTCAAACAAGTCAGAACACGAAGATTTGTATAAAATTCAGAATTGCAAAAAATTAACTGAATGAGTAGTGAAATTATCCCTCGTCTTTGCCGATGTAGGTGTATAAAAATAGACCAAAAGTTACCACATTTAGACAATTTAACTCAATAAACTGCAAATATTTGACAAACTTGCAACACGAGGTTTAGATATTACAGTAAGCAAGAACAAAGATTTCTTCTCTAAAGTGAAAGATAAAACAGAAATGCCAAACATGTGATAAATAATATATCGGACTCACCATTTGTAGCTTCAGCTAGAAGATCCTCGGTTTTCAGGACAACACTAACGTCGCCACGAGGAAGACAATGTCAACCTGCGTGCCATCCGAGACCCAGGAAATGTAAATCAAAGAATAAGGAATTATCGCGGATACGTAAAATATCAGAAAAAGAAAAATATTGGGTATAATCCGCTGTCGAGCAATCGTAGACACGTGTTACTGATTAATTGGTCGTCATCAGTACGGTGTCAAAATGCGCTCATGCGGGAACATAGTCTTCACGCACTTGGTTCGTAAATAACTATACTTAAATCGCTAAGTTTATTCCTAGTACTATGCTGATTAAATGGTTTATGAAACTATACTGTAGCTGCATTATTGTCTATGTTACTACTAGATAATGCATGTTTTCTAGGGAAAATTTGGCATATTTAACACGTTAATTCTCTGAGAATAATACATTCTTCAAATATTAAATTAAAGCTGACCTATTACTTCATATTCTGCGGGAGTATTTCTGTTTTTAATAATGTTCTGATATTTAAAGAAAGATATGACAAGGACTTCATTTAGTCATATCGCCCACTCTCTAATCGACTTGATATTTTTCCTTTGATATATGAGGGTGGCATTTAATAAGTAACTGATGTTTCCTATGCAATAAGAAACGCTTTTAATTATGATGTTTATAAAACATGATAAATTTGTTTGCAATAAAAGTCTTCATAGGAATAAGTGTGCGTGAATACGTCAAATGAAATCGAATAAAATATGCTGAAAATAGAATAGAAAACGCTTCGGATGCTGGCAATAATGAGGGACGACGAGTAGGCGAAGACGAGTGCATAATAAATACGATTGGATTGCCTACGTCGATAACGACGGCAGAGCGAAAATTGACATATTAAATAGTTAAAAATGTTTAAAAGCGGCACATTTGTATGCAAATGTACGAGTATTTTTTTATAAGAGTAGAAGCTTCAAATTGCATGCTTTTTTCCACTAAACGTACTGCTTTCTTGGAATTGCCTATATGAGAATAAAAGAAACGTACAGTTCTTAATTTTGTCTTATTTTCCTTTATTTATCGTATTAGATGTTGGTAGCTCACATTAGGAATCTTATAATACTTTTTATGTAGGAAGGAAGTAGACATTAATTACTACGAACAATAATTTAGATTCTTAACATGGAAATATCCACAACCCAAAAATTGAAGTTTTGGTGGCAAAGCAGATGATTGGAACCATTTTTCTGTTCTGTCTAACTTTAGGGTTTTCCGGCAATTCGTAACGTGCATGGATAAAAAATTCAAATAATAAACAGACATTTACAAGATCAAGTGAACATACACAAGGCATATATGAAAAATCACCTCATTTTAGCTTAACATTATAGAGATCATTACGGAAAAAGTATTGCTGCTCATCAGAAAGTACACCACTCGACCTTCTACAGTGGCAACTAATTCTGGCGTTTTCTGTCCACTCATAGACGAGAATTTATTAACACTTAAATAAACCGCTTTTGTTTTGTAGTAATTGTAAAGCGCGAGCTAACCCTAGGTAAGTTCCTGAAGCATTATATAATATATTCTTATATATAGTCGTCTTGATTATTATTATTTCAAAGCCCAATTCAAAATTAAAATTTAAGCTAACACACAAAAGAAAACGGAATATTAGCCCTTGTATTAGGGACCGAAAAAAAGATTTCTGATTAATGAGTCGTCGAGCTTAAAAATGCAAGTGAGTCAGTTAATTGCACCTCTAAGCCAAGAACTCAATATGTTAAATAGAAAAAAAACAATTTATGAACTCCCTGTATATTCAATGTAGGTTACAAGAAACATACAGTCAAACAGCTCTAGCTTACATATACCTGTATATACAGGTTGATTCAAATTAAGTGCGTACCATTGCTAACTCCCTTATTATTAATTCTAGAAAGTAGGTTAAATTAACAAAGTAGTAGTGATTTTAATGTTGATAAATATGCATATATACTTCAATTCATGAATAAACAATAATAAAGGAGTTATTGTGGATTGCTGTTGATGTTTTTCGCATAATAGTAGTTTTTCATTTTACTTTGCGTTGTATACTTTTATTCTTTTTTTCCGCATTTACCTTGTTTAGTGTTAGATACTTCACTATGGTGTTTTCTCATTTGGAAAAACGCAATATGTTGGAAGCATACATCGTGTCTAGTAAAAATTCAAAAAGGACTAGCGAACATTATGCAGGACGATATCCTTTACGACAGCAGCCAGATTGACGTTACCTTCGAAAACTATACAGTCAGTTTATATGATATGATCGCTCATTTAAAAAGAAAAGAACTAAGACCTCAATGAAGAAATAGAAACTACGCTGTTAGCGTATTTTGAAGCTTATCATGAATTTTCTAATAGGGATGCTACGACAGAACTGGGTTTAAGTTATTAATCAATCAAAAAAATTTGAAAAATCATAAGTTCCGAACCTCACAAACATTACTACCCGCAGCCTTAGCCAGGAGATTAATCTTCTGTCAATGGTTTGTAAATTTTTGCAACGACAATTTAATCGGAACACAATGTATTTTATGGAGTGATGAAACGAATTTTTCAAATAGAGGTATGTTTAGTAGGAAGAACAGTCACTACTGGTCCCAAAAATAATTACTAATAGTGCGTCCATATGCTGCAAAAATTCGGTTTGATTTTAATGTTTGGTGCCGATTGATAGGTTCGATAGTCGTCGGTACAGTGTTCTATAACGCTTACGTTAACAGGAGAAAGATATCTGGAGTTTCTTTGTAACGTTCTAACGGATTTCCTTGACAATGCCAATTATATGATGCGCCAAATTTTATACTTTCAACAGGACACTGCTCCTGCACACAAATGTCACCTAGTACAAAAGTATCTCAACGCAACCTTTGGCAATAAATTGAATGGTACTAATTGTCACATTCGATGGCCAAACTTCTTTCTTTTGGATATTTAAAAAATAGGGTTGTACAAATCGCGGTACAATACCGTACACGAATTGCAGAACATGGCCAGAATTAATAATAACGGAGATAGCAATGTTGCGCACTTAATTTGCACAACTTTTTATTATCCGTTTTAACACAATAGTGCAAAGGAAATTTTATATCACACAATTAAATTGTTAATCAATATTTTCAAAAATATATGTGTTATATAGGTATATAGGTGTTCTATTTAAGAAATGAAAAATTTCAATGTTTCCGGAAATGCGTTATTCAATTGTTTATTCTTGAACTGCATATTAAAAAACATTAAAAACACTACCACTTTGCTAATTTAACCTACTCTCGAGAATTAATAATAACGGAGTTAGCAATATTGCGCACTTAATTTGAAACAGCCTGTATAGCATGACAAAAATAAAAAAAAAATTGCACTGCAACTAGCTTTTACCACACATTTCAAGTCCAATAACAAAATTGGAATCTTACATTAAATAAAATTTATATATTAAGTCCAAATACAACTGATCTTGCGGTAAGGCATTTTGCCAGAGCACAAATGTACGGTAAAGATAGTAAATTAAAAATTGTAATTAATTATCGAACTAAGACGCAAGTGATAATTCGATAAACTTAAACATTACTGAAAAGCAATTAAGGGCGTTATTTTAATCAAAACTCATCTTGACAATTGAGTTAGAATGAAACTTTTACATACTAAATCAAACATTAATTCACTAGATAGAGATACTAAAATCTGGTTACAAAATAAACATCACCAATCAAACGTAATTATAGTAATTAAATAAAATAACTGAAGGTTTACTCAAAAATACACCTAATAGGTCTCTATCAGAGATAACTCTGAAAGAAGTAGCTCTCCTAACATTAAATTACCAAGAAAATTAACCAAGCACTAAACTATCATAAGAAGCTTAGTATGACAAAACAATCACTTAGCTGAAACTTTTTTGTGGTTTATACGCTTTTCAAAATCTAAATCCCCTGTACAGCAGGATATCAGAAAACAACCTGGCCCCGTAAGTAAATAAATTTCTTTATCAGAAGACGAGATTACAGCAGCCCTTAGATAACTTGTAGCTTTGTCTGGAAATGCATGATACTCTCGACAAAGTGCTATCAGGATTATCGAACAATTAATTATTAATCTGTGATTTCAAAGACAGGTAACAATAAAATGTCCGAAGGGTTTCCCTATAATAACACTCAAAGTTTCAGTGCGACACCAATTCAGCAATATTTCTAATCTGCAAAATCTTACAGGAAGAAAAACTTTTTCCACAAAACCTCCACAATCTCAACTTACAGATTTTCAATTAAAAGTCGGACATATGGACGGATTCTTGGAGTTTATCAGGTTTCCCGGACTTACTATGATACTGTTATTTCTCGGTTTACTTATAAAAGGTCTTTCAATAGGGGCGCTCAAAATTTGTTAGGTTATAGCGGCCATATTGTTAAAACAACATCTGTGAAATTTGTTGTGACTTGTTCAGTAGTGTATCGCAAATCATCGTCAAAGGTTGTAACGTTGAACAACGTGTGCATCAAATTTTATTTTTCAATATCGCATTACGAGATTTTTATCTTCGCCACAATCGTCTCTTCCGAGTCGACTATTCGACATTTGGTAGCCAAATTTCGATAAAAAATCAGCCAATACTCGTACGTCACCGAAACGCAAGGTCTGCTTAAAACATCGCTGCTCTGCGTGAGAGTGTGTATGGGAAAACTCGAGGCCGTCAATTTCTCGTCATTTACAAGAACTTGGCATGTCTGCCACATCAACTTGGCGAATTTTGCGTCGGGACTTGGGTGTGCACCCGCATAAAATTCAACTGGCCCAGGAACTTAAGGCAAACCACCATGGGCAATGTGTGTATTCGCTAATTGGGCTTTGGAGCAGTTGGAAATTGACCCAAAATTTCGCCAAAAAATCATTTTGAGCAATGAGGAT
Source organism: Amphimallon solstitiale (assembly GCA_963170755.1). Lineage (NCBI taxonomy): Eukaryota > Metazoa > Arthropoda > Insecta > Coleoptera > Scarabaeidae > Amphimallon > Amphimallon solstitiale. The sequence continues at coordinate 118,147,203 of OY720679.1, forward strand.
AATTTTTCGATAATGGATGTGTGAACAAGCAAAATTTTCAGATTTAGGACAATACAAATCCACACGACATGCACCAGCACCAAATTCATTCCGAAAAAGTCACTATTTGGTGCGAATTTTGACTTGGCGGAATCATCGGTCTGTACTTCTTCCAAACGAAACTGGCAATGTCATAACCGTCAATGGCGAGCACTGCAAATCGATGGTGAGCAATTTCTTTTGGCCAAAACTAAATGATATGGATTTCAATGACAGACGGTTTCAACAGGACGGCACTACATGCCACACAGCGCAAGCCACGTTGGGTAATCTGCACGAGCGATTTGAAGGTATGGTTATCTTGCGCAGCGGCGATGTGAACTGGCCAGCGAGATCATACGAATTAAAGCTTTTAGACGTCCTTTCGGGCTATTTTAAATCGCAAGTCTATGCGAATGAATCACAAATAATTGATGCCTTCAAGTTAACATAACGAACGCCAGTCAACAAATTTTGCCAGATTTGTACGACAAATCCATCGAAAACTGGATCTCCAGGAGACGCCCGCGGCTGACATTTGAAAGGCTACATACTTAATGCCATAAAATTTCTTTCAAATTAAGAAAAAATTAGTGGATATCCCACACACAACTTGTTTTATTTACATTTAAATATCGAGCGTCCTTATTGGGAGACCCTTTAAAACTTCAAGAATATTACATTATTAAAATTGCACATAAAATAGATGTATGAAACATAATATAACGTACCGAATCGAACCGAACTAGAAGTAACATTATCGCTTTTATCAAAAAGCAATCGTTTGGAAGTATCTCACAAATGATGGATGCACTTCTCACAAATGTATTTATTATAACATTATTTAAGACGTAATTTGGTACAACTTTTGAAAAATCGAACCGCATAATCATATAAGAAGGTTGCGTCGTGCAAACACCTTATATTTTTTAAATTCCTTTTAAAATCTTTCATACAAAATATTATTAAAAATGCCAGTAACCCTCCAGGGATCGTTGACAGCCTCATTACCGTCTCCCACTAGTATAATATTCTCCCTAACATGTCTATACTTGTTTTTTTATCCTACAATTTATTTATAGCAGGTCACGCACTTTAAGATAGATTTATGAATTTCAAAATTGATATTTAGTATTTCTAAAATATATATATATATATAGATAATAATAAGTATTTCGTCTAACTGACCAACGTATGTTGAGAAAATAAAAATTACTGTTTCAAACAGAATTATGGGCTGTAGATTAAATAAGACACAATTGTATTAATGTTATGTTGACGTTTCGATTTATTACAAAATCTTCTTCAGACCTGTTTTACAATGTAATGGGAGAAACAAAAATATAATTAGTTATTACATAATAGAATAGTGTTTAAGCTGTACTTACAAAAACATCTGTGTAGTTTACATAAAAATATTATGTCTATTATGCATCTCACATAAGGTCAAAAGTATATCTATTGTATTCGTGGATTGCATTATTTTTAATATTGTTACTTTAATATAACGTCAAATTTAAAAGAAATTATTACAGCACAATTTTTAAAAAACAATTTAAAACGCTGGACACAGCACAGTTAAAAAGAAAACGTGTCAATTAATGTTGCATACTTTAAGCGGTATTAAACTGAAATTTTACATGTATGTGGAAAAGATGCCAGGCCGGTATGAAAAACACATGAACATATGTTCAATATTTACAGTTGTTTTTTTCCCGTTTAAAGACCTTAGTAAAGGAATTCGTCTCACCTCAACAGACGCGTATCCAGGACCTCGGCAAAAGAAATACCCCTTATTTACTACTCTGAAGAAAGCTTTTGTTTTACTTAGATGTTACGTAGATATGTCTTTGTATTTCTTTTCGATTTTGTGTGTCATATGCGGGATTAAACCTGAGTAGATAGTGCTAAAGTTGTTACAGTCGTTTTTGCTATTAATATTGGGATTCACGGTTCTAATTGCTAATGTTTCCAAGAAAAGTCTCCTTGACAAATTACTTTCGTGAAAAAGAATCTGAATGTTATTAAAAATAATATCATGATTAGTGTTCCTTAGGTGGGTAGCCAGAGTACATCTCCCTGGGTGCCTTTTGACGTCACTAATATGAAGCGAATTTCGTTCTTTCAGGCGTTGCTTTGTTTGCCCCACGTAATATTTGCCACAGTCACACTGTAAAAGATACACCACATTGCTGTTTGCGAGAGTACTAATTTTATCTTTTAGTGGTGTAAATAGCTTATTCACTGTGTTGGCTAGTGTGTAAGCAATAGGAATGACATCCCGAAAAAGCGTCTTAATTTTGTTCGTAAGATTGGGGATGTATTGGATGCTCTTATATTTGATTTCTGTGTTGCCATTAAGTTGAGGAATGATGGAACTCCCCCCATCCCCGCTTGCGTCCAACCTGTCACGGATATCAGTTGAGAAAAGAATCTTATTGATTGTGCTTGTGGGATAGTTGTTTAGTAGCAAAATATTTTTCAAAAATTTTAAGTCCTCTCTTATATAGTCTATGTGTGTTATTTTCATGATCCTGTTTTTTAAACATTTTAAGATTTATTTTATATTTTTTTGGGCAGTTTGAGTTGTAGTTTATGAACCTGTTAGAGTTTATATATATGTGTGTGTATATTCCATACACAAACCTGCAAACTTGTTAACTAGCTTTATTATGAAGAAATTAACTAATTGTAATCTGTTTTTTTTGAAGTATTTTAAATTAAAGGTAATAATAATATACCAGGTTTCTGTTTAAGCTCGGCAACCGTTTATCGTACAACCTGGCGGAAAAAATCTTAATAGTAAAGTAAATCACGGTAATTTCAACAAAAATATTTTTAAATTTCCGCAATCCTTAAGATCAATTAAAAATTCGATAATTTTTCATTAAATTCCAGATTATGACAGATAAAAATTTTTAATTGCAACATTTTCAGACGTTTTTATATAATTTTCATATGAAACTTTTTGATCTAACTCTCGTACGAAGGATAAGGGGGGGGGGGGGAGGTATGTAGTACGAAATTACTCGGTTGTCAAAAAAAGTAACAGGGGGCGCTGTTCTCAATTTATGTATATTACTTGTTTTTCTTTTTTTTAATTTTAACTGGTACCATGTATTTTTAATATCGTAATATTGAAGCACATAAATAACTGAAGAGAATGATAAAAACCGCAAGTTGCTACCTTTTTTCTTGACGAAGATATAGGCATACGAAGGCAATCCAGAAAAAATATTTATTGCTAGTAATCATTTTATTATAATTTTAAGAGGTTCACTAGACAGTGTATAGTTCGATTTCACTTGAATTTTAATCACACTCTTCCATAAATATATTCATTTCTTTCTTCTCACCGATTTTTAAATTTCATGTCTTGTCTTTTCTGACACTGAAATAAAATGATAACAATAATAATAATAATAATAATAATAATATATCTGTATTACGTAACAGATATACATCTAATTATACGAAAACAGCAAAAATTATGGAAATTATTTGTGTTGTTTTTCTATAATTAGATGAACTAGGTATACAATAACGAGAAAAAAATAATATTAATAATATAATATAATACATTAGTTATATCCAAATCATCTACTCATTAATAACGAACGGTATAAAAATTGATACGAAACAAACAAATATATTTAAATCAGAAAGTACAAAAAATAAAACAAAAAATCTTCAACTTAACAAATGTTCGAAGTGTCCACCATTATTTTCAATACACATGTTTACTTGTCGATTAGTAGAGAACACAGATACTTCAATTTCGGAGGCAGCAATTGTTGCAATCGGTCTTTTTGTGATAAACTATGTCTTGTGTTCTGCCCCATAAATAAAAATCAAGAACATCTCGTAAAGCGAATAAAAACTCAATAATGTCTTCTTTCGGGATAATTTAGAGAATATTGCAGGGAAACAAGAACTGCATTTTCAAAGCATTGAAAATACATTATGATCATTAATTTATTAAATACGTACAAAAAGTTTAAACTACAGGTGACACTAATATTTTTACATTTCAATTTGCATGGCTCACCTTGGAAATCTCATAATAATGTAATTCAGAATCACGGTGCATGCGATATTGTATGGTGGAAATTAAAACAAAGCAAATACTATTCAGTATTATTATTATTTAATATCTATGTTGAAAAAACCAAGAAATGATATTTAAAAAATAATAGCTAGAGAATTTGAAAATATTTAACAGGGGAATTTAACGTAATATATGCAATGAATTAAAAAATCGATAAAAATATTGAAATAAATACATTCATGGAAGAGTATGACAGAAATGTAAATGAAAGCAAACTATCCACTGTCTAGTTACCCTCTTAAAATTAAAACAAAATTATTACTCCCAATAAATAAATAAACTTTATATACTTAAACATTCTATTTTTCTGGATTGTATTCGTATGACAAGAAAAAAGGTGCAACGTCCGGTTTTCATCATTCTCTTCAGTTTTTTATGTGCTTCAATATTACGATATTAAAAATATATCGATCTATTTAAAATTTTAAAGAAAAAACAAGTAATATACATAAATTGAGAATAGCGCCCCCTGCTATTTTTTTGATAACCACGCAATTTCCTACTACTCCATTGAGGCAAACCGAAATTAACCGCCTTTATTACGCACACATAACCCCCTCCACCCTTCCCTTCGTATGAGAGTTAGATCAAAAACGAAAATTATATAAAATGAAAATTATATAAAAACGTCTGAAAATGTTGCTAATAAAAATTTTAATTTATCGTAATCTAGAATTTAATGAAAAATTATCGAATTTTTAATTTATCTTGGGAATTGCTCCCCCTTGCGATAATTTTGGAAACTTAAAAATATTTTTGTTGACATTCCCGTGTTCCATCAAGATTTTTTCCGCCAGGTTGTACGATAAACGGTTGCCGAGATATTGGCGGTGACCGAGCTTAAACAGACACTCGGTATGTATGCACAAAAACTATCTAGAACGGCTGAAGGATTAAATACAATTTCAATATAAATACTATTTATATCAACTATTGAAATGCAATGTCACTCGTTATTACGTGAAAATCGACGAAATATTTCTACTAAGTAGGTCAAAGATCAAAAGCTATGAAAGTGGGAAATTCGCTTAATTCTGGAATGTAAATAGTAGATGCTGATAATTGAAAACAAATATTAGGAACCTTAGAAAACAAACAAAAATTAGTGTTATTCCTCTTTACAAAAACTAGGTGTGTGAGTAGATGAACAAAGCTGCAGTAAGCATTACTGACCCTGAGTTTATTCACTTAGCTTACTTCTAGCGTTAGAAATTACTGTTTATAAATTTATTAATGCTGTTAACTTGCGTAAGGTTTTTGTCTCACCAGTTAATACGTTCATCGTTGAACTTCTCAATACAGAAAGGACATTAATCATTGACATGAATTCCAATAAGGTTTCATTAAATGAACTGAAACATGTAGCGCGAGGTTGTAATTGCAATACATCTATAAACATGAAATGTATTGACGTCATAAAACCGTTCGACAAGGACTTAATAATGAACTTAACAATGCTGGCGTATATTATTAATAATGCATAAGATTTTGTTAATGTATCAGTCGTTGGATATACAGGGGTCATTTTAAATATATGCGACAAATTTTACAGGCAGATTCCTGGGGTTATTATGATATAATATGATTATAAAAGTTCATTTGAATGTATATCTTAAACGGCATAGTCAAATACTTAATAATGAACTTAACAATGATGACGTATATTATTAATTATGCATAAGATTTAATTCATGTGTCAGACGCTGGATATACAGGGGTCATTTTAAATATATGCGACAAATTTTATAGGCTGATTCCTGGGATTATTATGGTTATAAAAGTTCATATGAATGTATATCTTAAACGGCATAGTCAAAGACTTAATAATGAACTTAGCTGACGTATATTATTAATAATGCATCAGATTTTGTTAATGTGTCAGTCGCTGGGGTCATTTTAAATATATGCGACAAATTTTATAGGCAGATTCCTGGGGTCATTATGATTATAAAAGTTCATATGAATGTATATCTTGAACGGCATAGTCAAAGACTTAATAATGAACTTAACAATGCTGACGTATATTATTAATTATGCATAAGATTTTGTTAATGTGTCAGTCGCTGGATATACAGGGGTCATTTTAAATATATGCGACAAATTTTATAGGCTGATTCCTGGGGTTATTATGGTTATAAAAGTTCATGTGAATGTATGTCTTAAATGGCATTGTTTTAAAGTTGTAGGATATTTAATAGTAATTTAATAGTTCATACAGTAAAATGTACCAATACAACAAAATTAACTTATATAAATTGTTCAAAACGTCCGCCTTCAACTGCAATGCAAGCTTCTATCCTGGGTTGAATTGATTGGTGAGTGCGTTCAAGAAAACCGGGGGTGTTTCGAATTGTCTCAAATGTGGCAACAATATAATTTCTCAGTTCATCAACATTTTTGGTTGGAGTTGTATAAATTAGTGATTTAAGCTGACCCCAGAGAAACAAATTCTGTAAAGTATTTCTTCAACTTTGCGCTTTATCTAATTCAATTACAAATGTTATTTATACCAAACGAACGTTAGAGCAACTGAGTATGCTAGCCAGCATTTATTTATACTGTAAAAATAATCAACAATTACAAAATATCAACTTTATCAATTATGAATTTTTTCAAAATAATATGTTTTATAATAAAATATTATGAAACATACCTCAACACTATGTAGAACAAAAATATCTTCTATTAAGAATACTAAAAATAATAATATAATAATTAATAATTTTATTCTACTATTATATTATACCTGCATAACTAAATCGTAGTATTAGAAACTTGTGGGTATTAATTGGTTTTGTCGATTGAAACCTTTATTTTTTGTTATTTGTAGGATAGTCGGTAACAATTTGCATGTTGTTAGTATATATAAGAGCACCATGCAGCTTATTCTGTTTGAAATATCGTGCAACCACAAAGACAAGATATAATGGTTATATTCAGCCGGTCTCGAATTTGACAGCGCTGACAAAGCAATCGCTTTCTAACGCCCCGGGAACTCACTCACACTGAACTGAGCAGTCGCCATTTTCTTCAACAAAAATAAAAAGCAATGGATAAAGCGGTTTTGAGACAGTGATATTTTTTATGTACACAAATAGATTACTTTATACAAACTTAACAGTTATATTTTAACCCTAGTTCTAAATGAAATCTTTACATTTTAAGATAATTCGATAAATGCTATTTAATAGTAGTATTTTGTTTGCCTTAAAAACCAGACACGTCAAGAATACATGTAGATCATACATAATTTTTCTATAAAAGATACAATTACAAACGGTGAAAATAATGGTATATAACGCCATATACGTATTAACAGTTAATCACAGATATCACAGTAAAATTTACAATAGAAATTCATGTACCTTCATGTAACATGTATTCTATGATACTATAGAAGGGGTTGTTCAATAAAATGGCCTTTGCTGCTTTACGAAAGCGCTTCACACCAAATTTCTTCTTCCCCAAAAATTCACCGATTGTTGTGTGATTGTTAGTCTATGTACCTGTGAATATGTTTTGATGTGAGCCCTGTGCGCGTGCACATACAAGCTGGAACGTCCACATTAACGACGGTAAGTATTTTCTCGCTCTTAAAAAATGGACTATAACTGTCCCTATAACCTAGTCCGCACAAGGTCCGGACTGCTCGTTTTTGCAACAACAACACCCTTTCTATTTCATTCCCCAAACCGGAATACCATATGATGCAACACTATAGAACCCCGCATAGTACGTTGGTTTGCCGCATTGTGTGTTGAGACATTTTTTATTCTTCTTATGGTATAAATTGCAGAACATAGCTTTCCACTTATCGATGTTACATGGTCCTTCCATTTAAGGCTAGTATTTAGTGTTAACCCTAAAAATTTTGGCGGAGGGATCACTCTCACTCGGAATGGCAAGAACTTGTGTCTTATCTCCATTTAGGTTTAGTCCATTAGCATTACACCATAATTTTGTAGATCTTTTTGCTGTTTCAGCGTTAAATTTCTCGACCACGAAAGATGTATCATCTGCGTACAAACAAGCTTTAAGGTGAGATACACTAATTGGCAAGTCCTCCGGGCTTAAACTCTGACAGTCTATTGTATAACATCACTGCCTGACTCCTATTGGTCAAATATGATTTCATCAGTCTCCAGCTTGTGCCACGAATTCCATAGTAATGCAACTTTTCCAGCAATGTGCCGTGTGGCACAGAATCAAACGCCTTGCTTCAATCACTGAGCAAGAATTCTATGTGTTGCTGTTTGTCCCGAGCCCCCAATACCGTTTCTGTAAAATTCACTGCTACCGTTACTGTGGACTTCCCAAAACGGTATCCATGCTGACTACTTGTGAGGATTTCATATTTTTCAAAAAATTTCAACAGCCTTTTTTTTATTGCTGCTTCAATTATCTTGCATATTGTAAGCAAGATTGATATGGGTCTATAGTTTGACTCACAGTTGATATCTCCACTCTTGTACACTCATACAGAATTATGCCCTTTTCCAGACACATGTTTATTAAAGCCACAAGCGGTTCTAAGCTTCTAAGATCGTCGTTATAATTTTCTGTAGCAGATCAACGCTAATTCCATATATGTCTCTGGTTTTTCTTAGTTTTTAGAGAATATACAATTTCTTTTATTTCATGAACGTCAATTGGTTCCACAAAACATGCGGTTTGCGGACTTTTATTCATTCTATTAATAAACATTAGTCGCTATAATAATAATATCCATTAACCATTTAATTATATAGATATTGATCTTATTATAAAATAATAATTAAGGACATAGAAATATACACTTAATGTATAAGTTAATAAACTAACTATTCATCAAATCCATAAACAACAGAAGCATAGCAAATTTGAAACGTAAATGAAATGAATTTTAAAATAGATTTACATAGAATCTACACGTAGAGAATATATAGAGTTCATCTCGGGATGTGTGAAAATTATTTAAAGTAAATGAAGTACGTACAAATTTCATTTGTTAATTAAATCATTGAAATACTTGTTAAAGAGATTGTAAAGAAATGGCATAAGCTACAAACTGTTTCAGAACACAAATTCTTGCTATATAAATGAATACTCATTTGATGATCTATAGTAACATGAAATATGCACATTTTATGCCTTTAGCTTCCGTCTTGATGGGCACCCAAGTACAAACTTCAATGCATTCTAAACACGGTGAATTATTTCCATGAAATAACTTTGTTTTATCCTACTGACGATTTAGTCAAGAGTATAAGATTGTATCTTAGACAAAGACGCTACTTTTCTAGAAAATGTCAACTCATTTAACAAAATAATAATCTAGTATTTTTAATTTTATTGTGGTTATGAATTTTTGTTCTCTTTCTATTACAAAATAACTTTGTATTTTATTACAATCAAGCATTAATTTCTATTTAATACTTTAATTTATTTTTACTAATCTAAGCTGCTTTATATTACCAGTTAAAAACTTCTAGTAACAATAACAATAATAACACTGGCAAACAATGTTTTTAGCGCCTGAATAAAACTAATGTGTTTCGGTTTCTGTTAGTAAAAGTATTAGCACAAAAATAGTAATAGAAATAAATACATAGTATGTTTATTTTTTGTATTTCAAACATGTCTTTAATTTCAAGGTTTTATGCTTTTACTAAAATAATTTTCCAATAATTGTCGATCTACTCCAACATAATCTACTATTTTCTAATCAGTTTGTATTAACGTTAATATCCCGTACAAATTTATCGTTATAGTTTTGTTTTCGCATTCAATCAAGTAAAGATAATGTCCTTAATGAATAAATATGCATGTTACCTTACAAAATTGCTTCAAGGTACTCACCCTTCAACCCCCTTTGCTACACCAGTCATAGAGCGAGAACAGTAGAATAATTTGAATGATTGTTATGATGTTTACACTTTTGATCAGGACCATGACGAGAAGTTCAACTCACCGACACGTGAAACACATTTGAGCCAAATTTCTAATTCGCGACAGAGATTTATGAAGAAAAAGACTGAGCTTTTGTGTTTTAGACAAGAGTTGGCATTTACCTAAAACAACATAGTAGTGTGGTAGATTTGTTTGAAAAAGATAATGATCTACACTGTAAAAAGAAATCTTGTAAATTTACAATGATAATCGCGGGCAACTTTGTTACCCGCGATTATCACGGTAAAATTACCAGCCCGTGTAATATTAAAAATGGCTATAATATTACAAAATTTACATGTAAAGTTAAGATACACGGTTTCAAAGTTACAAATATTACTTGTATTGTTACAAAATGACACTGTATTGTTACAAACAAGGTTTGTAACAATACAGTGTTGAAACGTAAAGATAGTAATATTAAAAGTATAATTACAAATAGCAATTGTATTTTTACAAGTAATACTTGTAACTTTGAAGTCACATATCTTAACTTTACATGCAAATTTTGTTATATTATAGCAATCTTTAATATTACATGGACTGGTAATTTTACCGTGATAATCGCGGGTAACAAAGTTGCCCGCGATTATCATTGTAAATTTACAAGACTCCCTTCTACAATAGGTGTTGGGTAAAAACAAAAGCAAGAAAATCTAAAAAAAATTATTACAAGTATTTGCACATTTTTCTTTCAGCAGATGATGTAAGTATATATGTATATTTCATTGCAATAAAGGAAAGATTTTCACATATTGCGTAATTGATTAATTAAGTATAGTATCTTTCCAGACATTTTGTTTTTGTTTCGGGATCCTTTGTCCAGATGAATTTTCATAAAATATTTCTGAATAAACTCCAGTACGCCCGAACATCTTTTGGGGTACACCAAATTTAAATTATAGTAATATGCAAATGTGATTTTAATTGCTGTCATCAAGCTTTCTGTTATTGTTGATATTCTTTTTCTATGTATAATGTGTAATTCTCTGTATCTGCAATGTAGAAAAAAAAATATATTCATAGCTTGTTAGTTTGGATATTATTATTATTATACCTTTTAAATAGACTATACATGGCGCTGTTGTTGGTACATCATCAGTTTTGAAATTTTCGCTCTGGAAAACATTAAATTCATTAATAATAATTACTACTCAAAATAATATTTTTCTTTACCTTCCCAGATTCCGTAAGCAAAATATTCAAATCATCACCTAAGGAATGTAGCTACTGTTGTCAACGACATCATCATCTTCATTCTTAGGCCTTCAGTTAAATGTTGAATATATTTTTTCTTTATTTTTTTTACAGTGTAGTCAAAAAAACATGGCATGAGACAGTAAATACGCACAAATAAGCTCAATGATAGCAAAATCTAGATCCAGAGAAGGTTGGAAAACAATAAACACCCTGAGGAAAGATTCAGATAAAGCAAAAATATTAATCCAATAGGCATCGAGACTTCGAGAGGCTACTATGGCGACTTTCTCATAGAGAAGCGAACAGAATATTTGGATACACAATTATATACAAGAAAAGTAGAGGACAATTAAATAGACCATATCACGGTAAAAAAAAGTACAGACCAGGCGATCTGCCTATCGAGTTACTGAAACATGCCACAAGAAGAATACTAGAAACAGTCTAAGATACGTTTAATAAATTCCTAACGGAGAACACATACCGATACGTTAGAAAGTTTCTCATATCTACTCGATATACAAAGAAGGATGTAGAACCGACTGCAAGAATTATAGAGGATAAGCGTTACGTCTTCGGTGGGAAGACAATAGAAGAGAAAGAAGTAGTCAAAAGGTATTCACTTTTCCCGAATTCCTAACGGTTCTTGAAATATCGGAGTTTAAAGCTGAAGTAAATTACTAGAGCGTTTAGGAAAAGAAAGCGTAATGAGAATGCAATTATTAAAGCTGCCCAATGTGACCACCTCCTTGTGCAGTGCATAACTCAATCCTCCGTCGGAGCTCTCGTTTCCAATTATAGTTCTCCACATTGGTTCTCACCTCATAAAACGCTGCATGAACCTTATGGATAAGCTGCTTCCTATTATTAGGCTTTCCCGTTGAATAGCTAAGTGTCTTCACATCTAGTGAGTTTAAAGTCCGGAAATCGCGGTGGCCAAGCAATGGGACCACCACGAGCTATACATCGATTTGGATACTGTTCATTGAGGAAATTAGTGGCACCTCTTCCATGATGGGCTGGAAAACCATCATATAAAAACAAAATCGTCCTTCTGATTTGAAAAGGAATTACCTCAAAAAGCTGAGGTAAACCGGTCTCCAAAAAAGCTAGGTACATTTCGCTGTTCAAATTTCCGTCGAGGATATGTGGTCCGATAACTTCATTATCAATTATTCCAACCCAATCGTTTACGGGAATCTTTCCTGGAAATGGGTTTTTCGAACATCGTGAGGGTTTTTGATTGCCCACACATGTTCATTGTGGATATTGTTGATTTCATCTCTTGTAAAGGTAACTTCGTCACAGAAAATGGTCCTTCAACGAGTATTCATATGATTGCTCCACCATTCACACAGACAAACTCTTTGAGGAAGACTCGCGTGGAGAAGTTTTTGTACCGTTTGGAACGATAGGGATGCAGTCCGTTTTCTCGCAGAGTGACTTGCACAGTCGTCCTAGTTTGTCCAGCAAGTATAGAAATTTTTCTCAGACTAACACCAGAATAATTTTCAACAACCTCAAGCACTCCTGCAGTATTCTTTTGAACGTTTCATTGATTCTTGATTTGAATAAATTACAGTCATGAATTTAACACAGATGACACAAAAATAACTAACTGTCAATGACGACAATTAACGAACTGACAGTCAATTTTTTTTTAAAGATCTATCCACACCACGATCTGCTAACTTCAAAATCCCATATTTCAAGAACCGAAAAAAAATGTATAGAGCAAAAAAATTAAGAGAATCGTTTTTGCTTAAAATTAGTCATTGAATTCATAAACTATACTGATACCCCGACGGCTATGATAAAGTTCACGCTATACAAATCGATAATTGCAACAAACTTGGAGTATTGTACAACTTTACTATTCAAGTTAAACAATTACGAAACGCAGCAATTACAAACAACACAAAATAAGCCGATGACAACAATTCTCATGTTTAACCAAATAGACAAGTTAATACTGATATTAAATTGAATTGAATATAAGGAACATATGACAAAGAATATTATACATACAAAAAAATTAGTTTATGTACATTAAACACAAGAAATATTCAGGATTTTCATACAAACAAAGTAAATAGAACAACAACTGCAAATAATGTTTTTGTTAATGGTCTAAACTTGGTTAACAGCTTACGGTACAAAATAAAACATTCTAATAATATAAATAGACTTAAGAGACAACTGTCCATATATATTTTAAAACAATAACAGCAATATAAGTGAATGTAAGTAGCGTATTGCTAAATACATTTTATGTTATTATTATTAGTAATTTCACCTAAACATCAAAATTTTTCATTCTAATACGCATATAGTGCAATAATACAACTAAGGCATCACCTACATTTTTAATTTTTTGTATGATCTTGTCGCATAATCCTTCAAAAGTAATACAATTATGTCCCTACATATAGCATCCATAAATTCGCGGTTGTTTTAAAAGTTAAAAAAAGTTTCGCCGAAAATTATATATTTCGATGCGCGTTTTTGAAGGTCTTATAAATATAGGTGGCATTTATCAGTGCCAGTTTAAGTGCTTCGAGTCACGCTTAACATGTTTTGTACATGCGATCGTTCGAGAAAGTGTAAATCACCATTCCATCCTCGGTAAGGAATCACAATTGCAAGAGCCAATGTTTTTTCGCCCAAGATCATCCTAAAAGACGATAATTTCGTTTAATTCACGTACCACAAGCGCAATAATGTTTTCGCGACTTCGAAATTCCTCGGAGAGGCAGTGAAAAAACGGAGTCACTTAGGATCAGGCACGAGGGATGGCGCCAGGTTCGACGGCCTGAATGCCACCCACACCAGCGCGGGCGGCTGTCTCTCTGTGTTTCCCGTTCTTGTCACCAACTTGTACAGTTCTCACCTGCTATTCACCCATTCTTCCGTTTAATGACTATCGATAGTCGAGTGTAATTCATTTAAAGTCGATGATAATCGCCGCCGGAACAGAGATAACTTAGGAGTTGTCATTTTAATTGCGAGACACTGTCAGTAAACTGCATAATTTTCCTATAAAAACAATCACATTAGATTTCTTAATTAACTAATGAATACTTACTAATACTAATTATACGAATAGATGGAATAGTTTCACTGATACTTTAACAAATACAACACCCATGTTCTTGCAATAATAATATTTATACCAGCACGTAATCATTACATATGATGTATAAAGTAATTATAATATAATAATTGTCGGTAATGACACTAGATGTATGTGTGTATCCTGACACATGCATGTAATCATATATGCTTTGCGTATATACAGGTTGGCGTATTAGTGTGGGAAAGTCCGATTTATTTGACATTATAAAAGTAATAAAAAATATTAAAAAAATGGGTGTGATTAAGACCACACGGCAGAAGTGAAAACTTCATCAAGGCGAGGTTAATAATACGAAATACTTTTTTTTTCGTTCTATATTAATTTACATTTACATTTTCCATTTTCCATTTTCGTTCTATATTACATTTAAAAAATATATATTTATTATTATTGTGTATACATTATTCTAGTACATTTCGCTCGGTCTGATCAAGTTTTCACTTCAAAAATTCATACGTACGCATGTATATATACAAATATGATAATTCTCATACGAGTACCCGCGCTGGTCTAATGGTAACGTGCCGGCCTTACAACCGGGCGGTTCGGGATCGCATCTGCACGCTGACAAGAATTTTTCAGAAAATAGAAATACAATATTTCGCGTATTTATTCTGAATTTCAATTTAATTGAAATTAAATTCCGCTAGTTAGTGTTATAATACAAAGCCGAGCGCAACTCGAGCCGACTTTACCCGAACGAGCGTTACATTCCGAGCGTGACAACATTAAAGGAATAACAAGGAGGCTATGTTTGTTCCCGCTGTCGTAACATGACTATATGGTCTGTGTAATCTTGAATTAAAATGGATCCCTATAAAATTATGAGTGTAGAGCAACTTCCTGACGATGATTATGATCGGCGACTGGAATTTTGCGATTGGTTTTTGGAGAAAAAGCGCCTACAACCACATTTTCAAAATTATATCTTATTTAGCGATGAGGCTTCATTTTATTTAAAAGGTTTGGTAAACCGGCAAAATTACAGATATTGGTCTGATAATAATCCTTGTTGGGCTGTAGATAGACGGGGACAGATCAATCCTAAAGTTAATATTTGGTGTGGCATATTTAACAACAAACTGATAGGTCCTATTTTCATAAAAGGGAATTTAACGGGTGCAAGCTACTTGACATTGTTACAAAATCAGTTCGAAATTTTTTTTAAAATAATTAATTTTTGTTACTATTGCTATTCTTTTAATGTTCGAAAATAAATTAAGTTTAGGCACTATTAGCTCGTAAACCGCAACTCCAATCAAAAACTTGCACTCTTTTTGTTTTGTCTTGAATCTCAAGATGTATTAGAAATTGTTAAAAAAATGCAGTGTTGCCATTTAAGAAAATATGTTTCACTGAAATAGCGCCTAATTTTTCCCCACATTTTTCTTATTTGGACTAATTCCTAAAACTTTGCTTCAGGAAACAAAGGTCTATCTTTTCAAATAAAAAAGTTAGCATATGTCAAGGTTTAAAAAATAACCCTGTATATGATATACCGGTTGTGTCAAATAACATTAGGCATAACCACTCTCATGCATACGTATGTACGATGTATACGTATTTATATGTATGCCCACCCGGTAGCTACTGCCGTCCCAATGCCGTCGACGTATACATCGACGTATACATTGATTTCCTATGCCTAATGGTATTTGACACAACCGGTATGTATGGCGGCAAAAAGATTTAAATTATTTTATGTCATAAAGAACATACATTTTGTAGCAATTGTTTATAGATTATTTGAAACTTCATTTCAAATGTATACACAAGAAGAATTCTTTCATTTTCAACAAGTTTGGTAAATTTCCATTATTTACAGATTTGTTAATTATAATCGCTAATGGTTTAGCAATAATTAATGTCTGCGCAATTTTGGGTAACAAATATAGGATAATTGATCAGACCACAAGACCTTTGTATTTTTAATTTTTTTAGTAATGGTAGCAATGTTGAGTGTTGAAATTTAATTGAACCTCTTCAACATACTTTGGGTTAGAGCCGTATTGTATGTTGGGAATTGCCTTCTGTTATAATCACATCCGAATGAGTTTAAAATATTAATCAATCCGATGCTGGGATATCTATGTCTAAACTGAATATACAGGGTGTAGATAAAGTCTGGAACAAAATTAATATTTCTGTTATCTTCTGAAAGAGGTCGATTTTGTTTTTATCCCGTGCACTTTATAACATCGTGAATTTATTTCTGTCGTCATCTGGTTGCGCGCGGGCGTGACGTCATTAGTTTTTTCAAATGGTAACCCGCCACATTTATTACCCCTTGTCGTTAGGTATTCCATTGTGCATGCAACGGTATAAAAAGTTTGGTACCTTACATAACAATTTTTGGGAGAAAAATGCTTTCGAATTTCAAAAAATTAAAATTTTATTTCTAATGAAAAACTAATCAAAAATTATTTTAAAAAATCAGTTAATTATAATTCGAGGTTTATCTTGGATTGTCGTCAAACAAGACACCAAAAAAATGTCAACGGAAGTGTTCAAATTGTCCGCCATTGGCCATTTGACACTGGCCGAGACGGACGTACACGCTTTCTACGACACGTCGTATTGTCTCTGCACCAATATTTCGCATTTCCTCGCGGATACGATGTTTCAGATCATCCAAGTTATTTGGCTTATTGGTGTACACCTTTGATTTCACATGACCCCATAGAAAAAAATCAAGTGGTGTGAGATCTGGCGAACGGGCAGGCCATTCAATTGTTCCCCTTCGTCCGATCCATCTCCCGGGGAAAATTTTGTCGAGGTAACTCCGAACACGCCAGCCAAAATGTGGAGGTGCTCCATCTTGTTGAAACCAGATTCTGGGGTGAGGCTTGTCGGGGGTGTTTTCATCCGGAAATAATTCTACCAATGTTGGCACTAGCGTAAATCTTAGGAAATGTAAGTATGTTTCAGCGTTTAAATTTCTGTCCAGAAAGAAAGGCCCCACAATGCGATCTCCCACTATTCCCGCGCATACATTATCTCTTTGCCGGTGTTGGGTGTGCTCCTCTCGAACCCATCGAGGATTTTCGCCCGACCAGTACCTACAATTGTGGCGATTCACTTCACCGTTCAAGGTAAAAGTTGCTTCGTCACTAAAAACCACATTGTCGACAAATCCGGGATTCTCATCGCACCGTAGCATGATTTGTTCACAGAACTCGAGTCGGCGGTCGAAGTCATCTTCATTCAGTTCCTGAACCCGATTGATTTTGTGCGGATGAAGTTCTTCCTTCTTCAGCAATTTGGCTACTGTGGTAAAATCGACTGCATGATCCCTGGCAATGTTCCTTGTTGAAGTGTGGGGGTTGTCCTGAAGTTCCAAGAGAATATTGACCCTTCTATCTTCCTCAATTCTTGGTCGACCTTGACGAGCCCTGTCTTTTACACTACCAGTTTCAGCAAATTTTGCGACAATTTTGCTCACCGTTGACCGCGAAATCGGTGCGCGGTTTGGATTTTCTGCATTGAAAAACTGACAGGCTCCTTCATGGCTACGTATTTTATCACCACAACCAACAATAATGAGAATTTGAATCCGCTCCTTTTCGCTCAAATTCGCCATTTTCGCAATGCACGTTCAACACTACCAATGGAGCAAATATTGTGAATGGATAAGTTCAAACACCAAGTAATGAACTGTCAATATGACGTGTCGTAGAAAGCGTGTACGTCCGTCTCGGCCAGTGTCAAATGGCCAATGGCGGACAATTTGAACACTTCCGTTGACATTTTTTTGGTGTCTTGTTTGACGACAATCCAAGATAAATCTCGGATTATAATTTATCTGATTTTTTAAAATAATTTTTGATTAGTTTTTCATTAGAAATAAAATTTTAATTTTTTGAAATTCGAAAGCATTTTTCTCCCAAAAATTGTTATGTAAGGTACCAAACTTTTTATACCGTTGCATGCACAATGGAATACCTAACGACAAGGGGTAATAAATGTGGCGGTTTACCATTTGAAAAAACTAATGACGTCACGCCCGCGCGCAACCAGATGACGACAGAATTAAATTCACGATGTTATAAAGTGCACGGGATAAAAACAAAATCGACCTGTTTCAGGGTTTTTCCATCAAACCGAAGATAACAGAAATATTAATTTTGTTCCAGACTTTATCTACATCCTGTATGTAGAATTGTTACCCATCTGGTTTAGGTTATTGTTAAACTAACCTACAGAATAAGTCTTATTGGATTCAACTCAAACTTAAGAAGAAAGCAAAGTGACAACAACACATATCTCTGCTGTTAGGCCTGTGTCAGTGAATTCAAAATAACTTCCTAATGATTGCAATTTTGTACCTTGAAAGATTCTATAAAATTTAGTTTAAGCAAAGGTATATTAAATTATAATAAAAATGATTTAATTTTTTCAACATGTATTTTTTGCAATCAGTTCAATTATATGCACTTATTACCATTGTACAGACAAAAAAATCGAGATATGATTTCCCAAAAAAAAATCGGTATTATTTCGAATGACTGTTGCAGGATAAAAACTCAGAATTTTTAATTCATTAAAATTCAGCAAAATTTTCTACTTGAACCCCATGTATATAAGAATGGAATAAAACGGAAAGTGTCGCTTTACATTTCTCGGTAGCTTCTACAAATAGGGCTAATTTCATTGTAAACGGGCGAAGTAAATTACTACCTACCGTGCCCTCATAATTAAATTATTATATATTTCATCACGTTCTAATATTAGGATCGTCTGAAAGTGACATTTTGAAACCAATTTTTAATTAGACTTCCAATATCTATAGAGGTTGGCCAATGACAACTTATATTTATGACTTGGCCACACATCGGCAAAGTTCAACACATCTTTCAGTCGAATGTACCTGCATAGATGAGGTGCATGTTAAGATAAGCTTATAAAATTAAAATAATTCACATTAAACTTAATTCTAATAAACAACGACGACGTTGCCAAACCTAATGTAGGGATATACTTGCATGTTTATCATTATACTTATTATCTGTTCAATTTTGCATTATCATTTTCCGTTAATTTATGTAACTGAAATATACAAACGTCGCTCGTCATCTCATCCAACTTAAAGGCAACAGAGAAAAATAAAAACATATAGAAATTAAATCATTTATCTATTTAGCATATGAAATAAGTATAGAAATAAAATATACATACTCTATAAAAGTTGAAAAGAGACATAAGATATTTAAACAATCGTATCTTATTTTATTTAACTGGCATCTATCATACAGTGTAGTAGAAGTAATATGATAATCAGCAAATGTTTGCATTTTTTCGTGTAAAATGTCAAAATTAACATTTGGTATTTGCAAATACTTAAATTTCATCCGTATTTTTAACGGGTAAAACATAGATAAAAGAAAGCTGAGCTAACGGAAACATATTGAAGGCAGTAAGACAATATTTCTGTAATAAAAAGTTACATTGTTTGCAACATTTTTTGATAAAAAATGTTGCAAATTTACTTTTGAGTACCCTGTACTCCTCAAAACCTTGTTTAAATTTAGTAGTCCACGAAATATTATTGAAATCTAATTTTTTCACCGAAGAAAAGTACTACTTTCGGTCTTCCGATTTCGACGAAAATAATAATAATATCTAATAGTCTTTATTATCCAACAGCGAATAATGCAAAGTAGAGAATAAAGAAAATACCGTTGAATAGCATTTACCATACAACTAACATACATAAAATATGCAATGCAACAATTCCAAAAAAAGAGGTGTGGCTACCACACGCCTTTCTTATACTTATGCGTGTTCCAAATTATATAATTTTAAGAATTTTTTTTACAATAATTATTCAAAAATCCAACTACTCACTTCTAGTCTCTTAAAAAATCTCTATAGAGTGCATACTTTGCAAGATATTCGAAAAAAAGTGCTACTCGCTAAGAGTAAAAGTGTTACTTCCGGTCCGACTTTTGGCATTTCACGTATACAAAAAATATTGCAAATCCAGCTCTAAATACTTTTGTACTTTTTAAAAACATGTATAGAATGCATCATTTACGATATTTTTGTAAAAAGTTGTTATTCGATAAGAGTAAAAGTGTTACTTTCGGTCTGAATTTTGATTTTTCTTTATACAAAAGGTATTTAAACTTATGTTTTGTCGATTTTTTCACTGAAGTAAACAACTACTTCCGGTCTACCGATTTTACTGAAAATCAAATCAGATCTCAAGAGGGAGATTATATTCGTACATACAAAATTTGGAATAAATAGCTGTAGCCGTTTGACCGCTATCGTGGTCACACACATACTGACTAGACACACACACACACGCACAGACATTTTTGTAAAACACAATTTTTCGGTATCAGAAAACTTCAAAACGTGGAGATCTGCAAAAATGTCGAAGTCGAAAATTTTCATCATCCCAATACTTCCTTATACTACGTATAAGACAGTAATATACAATATACTCGTATAAATATACAGGGTTCTACTTATAATGTAAAAATAAATCCATCGCCTAAGAAAAAAATTAATAATTGTTCAAAATTAGAAGATCTAGTTGGTTCTCAAGAACGAGATTGTATTCGTAAATATGAGGTTTAGCCGTTTGGCCGCTCTCGTGGTCACACAAATTTTTCAAAAAGATATCACGTAGATACTAGTACTAGTCACCTGTAAGATGATTCCAAAGTATCAAATAACAGAAAATATTATGTATGATGTATAAAAGTAGTGTTATTAAAATTATGCATTTTGTATATAAACGTATTGCAATCAAAATTTTACTGAGGTTATGTCAAACTAATAAATTTGACAATTTACGAATAAATTCAAACGTATGCTAAGAGTTCGCGCCTCTTTCTCACAAATTTAATATGCAAGTTGACTAGGAAGTGCGGATTTGAATAGTACATTTAAATTTCAAATTGAGAATTGTTAAGAAAGTGGTACCACTTATACCAACTCTTTTACTTTCCTATACTTATTGTAAAAAAATTATTAGCTTCTTGTATGTAGTAGTTAGGTATAAAATAAAGAATTGTGAACAAATATTTGCAGATCTTTAGAGTCTACCCCTACTACACTACTCACTGATAGCAGTTTTTTAAATGAAGCTTGGTTGCGTCTCTCTTTGTCTCTGTATGTTTGTGCTTATGGTAGGTTGACGCCGGAATTGCGTCTAAACGGCTAACGCTACCGACACCACATTTGAATCTTTGGCTGCTAATTATAATCGTAGGAGCTGATTAGTTTGTAATCAAAATCTATAAACCAGAAGAAACGCTTTACGTCAACTCGAAGATCATATCTATTAACATTTTTAAGGAATACCAAAGTATCTAGAAACCAGCAAAAAAAAACTTCTTTCTTGTAAATTTAGACCAAAAATAACATTTCTACTCCTATCGAATAGCAGTTTTTTGTAAATATCTCAGAAATTATGGATTTCTAGTCGATTTAATAAGAAGATAAAAGCATTTAATACTTAAGAGAGGCGTTTACTAACAAATAGAAACTTACGAAACTTATATTACTCGCGGGACTGGTAGACGCAAGGGGGTGTGAGTAGGTGGAGGTAGACGATATTCGGTTCTATCACAGCGCTTCGGTTTTATTCACAGATTCTGTCATAGATAAAGGAATACTATAGATGGGAAGCAATGTATAAAGAATGAGTACTTACGAAACTGTTGATGTTGTTCATGTTTTATAATAAGCCAATTTTCGCATGCCCATAACTGCTATATTATTATACACTCGAATAATATAGGTAAATATGACATTTCTTTTTAATGACAAACTATCACTGGGATTTAAGTCTGGAATAGCTGACCGATTCCGATAGGTTTGCGTCTCCGCTAGGACCGGTAGAGATACCGTAAAGTGGGGATAGACGACGCAATAGCTTTGAAAAATACTCGGTGAAATGTGTGACAATGTTTACTATTTAATGTTTTTTATCTTCAAAAATAATAACATAAAGTTTTTTTCTTTTTTATATTGTTCATCAAATGTGCAGCTGGCGCGTAGAGGTTGTTCTTTTCTTTTGTGTACCAGCCTTAATTAGTAGACATTAATCAAATTCATCCATTTTTGTGGTTATTTCTAGAACACATAACTTTTTTAAGAAAATTAGTAGAAAAAGTGGCCTTGACATTATAAATTGATGCCTTTTGCATCACTAACCCAAATTTGAGATTCTAAAATTACAAAATAAATTCGAAAAACGCAAAACGGCGATGGCTTAGTTTTCGATAGGTCAACGCTCCTCTTAATTTTGAGCTAGTTATGAATGAGAGAATTTTTAAAGAACCAGAAGTACACTTTTACTCCTATAGAAAACCAGTTTTTGCAAATATCACGAAAATTATGCATTCTATGCAGATTTATTAAAATATAAATTTATCTACAGTTTATTTTGAAAAAATCTTTGTACAGGGTGTTTCATCGGTTGGGGTATCGCGAATTAAAGTGCCTAAATATAATAATATCGACTTCAAATTTTAACCACTTATAGAGCTTTTAAACCGCTACCAGCAGGTTAGGTTGTTTTTGATAATATTATTTTAATTAATGCGTAAATTTAAAAAAAACGTATTATCAAAAATTAAAAGTGCTCAAAAAATGTTCAAATTTGAATGGTGATACGTGGAAATATCACCCATATTAACTTCACAATCAGAATTTTTATAAACGAAACCGTTTGTCAAATAAAGTCAATATTAAATAATGTCGTTTTTCTTACGACAGATTTATGGTACTTAACTTTCTAATTGTGCTGTCCGCAAACAGGTAGTCCTTTTAAATTTATGACGGATAATAAATAAAAATTTATGACGGATAATATTATTATTATTATTAAGAAAGTGAACGGCATTTTGAAAACAGAAAACACTAGCAAAACACAGCTTAAACAAATGAAGTTGACTCCGTGAAAATAGAATCACAACTAACATCACAAAGTACCTAAATGTAAGTTCAGAATGCCCTTGGAAACGCTTCCCGATTAGTAGAACTACAACAACAACTGAAGGCTTCAGGGTTGAATATTATCCGTCATAAATTTTTATTTATTATCCGTCATAAATTTAAAAGGACTACCTGTTTGCGGACAGCACAATTAGAAAGTTAAGTACCATAAATCTGTCGTAAGAAAAACGACATTATTTAATATTGACTTTATTTGACAAACGGTTTCGTTTATAAAAATTCTGATTGTGAAGTTAATATGGGTGATATTTCCACGTATCACCATTCAAATTTGAACATTTTTTGAGCACTTTTAATTTTTGATAATACGTTTTTTTTTAATTTACGCATTAATTAAAATAATATTATCAAAAACAACCTAACCTGCTGGTAGCGGTTTAAAAGCTCTATAAGTGGTTAAAATTTGAAGTCGATATTTTTATATTTAGGCACTTTAATTCGCGATACCCCAACCGATGAAACACCCTGTACAAACATTTTGGACTAGAAGTACTTCTATATAAATGAGATGTTATTTGCATACTCATCACAAATTATACATTCGGTACAGATTTATCATGAGAATAATTAAAGTATTTATTTACAGTTTGATTGAAAACAACTTTTGCATAAAGGAATAGTGTCAAAATTCAAACACAAAGCAATACTTTTATTCTTATTGGGAAACAGATTTTGGCAAATTATGCAATCTACACACATTTATTAAGAGGATAAAAGTATAAAGAACCGAATTTCTTTCATTAAAAACATCGTAATACGTATATATGAACGTCATACAATGCCTGTATTATTTAATATTCAATTGAAAATTTCTAGTGGGTATAATAAAAGATCCGCTTTTGTCGGCTTCTATGGTATTGTCCTTTTTTGTCCCTCATATTTTAGTAATATATTTCCTCCGGATTTTTAAGCTATTTTTGATGTTACTAATTGCATGTTTCTCTTCTCTTGAATTTCTGGAAGAAAGCTCATACGTAACATATTACGTTTTAAATAAAAGTATGAGTTATATAAATATCTTACGATACAATAATGAACTCAAAAAGTAATGTATGTTAATCAGTTAAAATAAAAGTCATGAAAATGTTTGCCGTTTTATTTCACAGGAAACAGAACAAGAAATCTATTTACCAACAGCCAAAATATTGTGCGCCTGCAATAATAGCAAGTTAGTCAAAAAAAAACATGTCGCGCAAATTGAATTAACATATGGAAAAATGTCCGAAGACACCTTCTTATAAATAAGTAAAATCTAATTCTTTTATATTCAAAGGCTTTTCAAAATTAACTTTAAAATGAAATGTGGTCGTTATAAATCTATTTATATCACTTAATTTTAAAGATATTAGAAACAATGATTTTCGTTAAGAATAAAGTATAGATTATAGACGTAATTTGTAAAATATTTTAATCCAAAGTAAGTTTTAAATCTGCGCGGAATATCTGCAAACTATTTAAAAAAAAAGTGTTTCTAAGTAAACTTAGTACACAAAAGTTTTTGCTAAGACAGCTCAATTGATAGTTAACCATTTTTAATATGTAGACACCTCAGTATTAAAACTAATGACTTTAAAACTACAATTCCCTGTCAGAATTTTGAAAACTCCTTTATATGAAAGTGTTTTATATCAAATTTTAAATACTTTTATAATCCAACTAAATCTTTTTGGAATGGATATCTTTCCAGATATGTATAAGTGTTACTACCGGTCCAAATCATGAGATACTTTTAAAGAAAACTTGTGCCAAACTTTATTGTTTGTAGATTTTTTATAAATCTGACCATGTATTCGCAAAATGTGATTCTCTCGATGTAATAAAATGCTAATTTGGATATACCGATTTAGCTAAAAACTAATAAACTGTGACTAAAATTACAAGCATACCTAAGTTTAAAACATTGTGATGAAAGATATGAGTTGGCACAATCGTTTCTCCTGACATATATTAAAAAATCCAATTTTTCGTAATCAGAGACACGAAATGGGGGTCTCTGCATACAATTCAAGAACGATCACTTTCTTGATCACAGTATTTCATTATCTACGTATAAGGAAATGAAAATGGAGGCGACGATCCACTTTAGAAAGTATAAAAAAAAATTCAAAAAGCACTTACGTACTGAAAACATCATCAATGATACAAGTTTGTAAGATATAAATGCAATAAATGCTGTATTCAAAAAAAAAAGAGTGGAACGTTTTTTTTTCGAACATTTTTTAATAAATAAAACATAATTAGTTTGGCTAATGCTATAAATAATACGTATAATTATGTATACCTACAAACAAGTTGCATTAAAAATCAAGCGTACCTATTTATTAAACTTCCACAAATTGTCATTAATTATTTGTATCCATATATGTAGTTAGGGTAATAAATTTTTAACAATATTTCACGCCATCTATATATAAGAGACATGTATTTCAATCTTAATACGTTTATATTGTATACTGTAAGGTAAAAGGTGGCATCTATTGACCAAATGTAATAATATTACTCTAAATGCTTGAAGTCCATTCGTTACGAATTAGAATAGTAGTTAATATTAAGTTACATTGAATATTATTTATTTATATGTACATTATGTATTGTGCATAATTTTGCAGTTTATTCTTCCAAAGTATTAATAAAAGACTCAAAAAATAGTTTGCCCTTTTCTCTATTCTTATTCAGGTATCTGTAAGTTTTAATTATACGGGACTTGTAGTTTCTCTCGCTTCCAATAGATGCCATTATTCTATAATTTTCAGCTTTTAAAATAGGGGTATTTAACTTTAAAAAAGAGAAATACTTTTAGTAATCCAACACATTTAAAGAAAAGCTTAAAAAACATAAAATAAGCACACCAATTTTGCATGCATATAACTATTAAGCTAATATAAATATATAGGTATGCACATACTTGCATTCAATCGGCGGCAATTTAATAGACTTCATAAAATGTTTAATCTCTTTGTCTTTTGATACTGCACTTTCCGGTTCACTCCTTATTGTAGGATCATCGTCATCAAAATTATTAAAGAAACCCGAGTTTCTTGCCACCACCTTGTTCACCCAATCTTCAACGTCATCTCTTGCATCTTTTCCTGTTTTCTTCCACTCAATTAATAAATGAAGAGTCTCCCAAAAACCGTCATCCAACGACATTTTTCCGAAAACAAATTACTTGCACAAAAACCAAAGAGTTAGAAACGCGTAAAAAATGTAACGTGAACGTGTAGTGAGAAACCAATAACAGCGAACATTTAAATTTTTTCGTGTGTTTCGAGTTAATTAGTCTCTAGCATCGTGACTGGAAGTGGATGGATAGTTAATAACGTTTCAAGAATTTAAAGTCTGTACGTGTGTACCGATAAAATTTTCCAACCTGAGTGTCAGTCAGTTGTATAGACACTATTAGACGTGTTTTCCAAACAACAATATCTATACAAACTATCTAGACACATTTTCGAGGCGCCGTACAAAGTTATGAATGCGCTATAACACCCCCTCTCATAACAGCGACCATCCGCTGACATGTAAGCGATCGTACGCATACAAGTTGCACATAATAAAAATTATTTTATAAATTTTCATTGGCTACATAAGACTACCACCAGTTGCATGTACTATAGTAATAAAGAATAAATACTGAATTGAATCAAGCACTATTATTATTACAATAATTTGTAATTTTATTTAGAAATAGGTACATCACAAATGGGGAAAATAAATAATAATATTTTTGCGTTTTTACGGCTTAGCTGAAATAATTCTTAATTCAGTTGAAAATGTCATTTCTTCCAGACTCATATTTAAGTGCGTTTTGTCAACCTAATCAAGAACAATACATATTTCCTTCCTCAATCAGGGCTTCTCACTGTGGACAAATAAAACGAAGTAAAGGTTTAAAACTCTAGCTAAAATAAGCTTATGTTTGTTTTAACTTTGACTAGCAAACTATTTTATGAGTGTTTCTAATTCATTAGTAAACAACCACTCTTCGAATTTAAAAGTTCATTTACGATTATGTTACAGTGGCCTGTTATGTTCATGGAGGCAAAGAACCATGTTAACATTATTACAGCTTAGGTATATGATCACCGTCTTCAAGAAACCGCTAAATGCATTAGGGAAATGGTCCTGCACAAGTTGCTTTTAACCTTTAGTTTTTATTTTCTTCGGTGGTAGGAGACCATTTCCGGAACGGTAGATTATAGGATATATGAAGTACTAATTCCATAAACCTAATCCAGGCATGCAAAGTTGAAAGACCAAACCTAAATGTTTCTTCTCTTTCTTGCCTTTGCCTTACTTGTTTAAGACCATTCATTTTACTTGGTTTGGCTAGACATACATTACAGGGAGCACCTGCTGGCGTGCTACCTGTATGCTATTTGAACCACTTTATCATCGACCATAGTAAAATATAACGCGCGTTTTATAGAAAATGTTGCTTTATATATTAGTACGAAGGATGGTGTTAATGGAAGTATTTAAGATTCGATATGTGTGAAAATACTCTTAGTTTTCTCAGGAGCTTCTGTTGCAAACTCTATAAGAATGAGACGACAAAAGCGTACTGATGAAGGCGATGGATTTTGACAAATAACACTACTATCCACTTCACTAACAAGCTTAAGTGGTACAAGCGATGATATCAATAGATTTGCATCTAATATTAGTTTACTTCCACCTGACAAAATTTGTTTGTACTCTCTTTGTCCTGAAGAACCAGAATTTATTGGAATCATGCTTTAATAATCTAGTAACTGTGTGATTTGAAAGAGACTGCAAGTTTGCCTCTGCACCTGTGTCACTTATTTCGATGTTATCCGGACTGCTTTTTCGCTTCTAGCACGTACTTGTACGCTGGAAACAAATTGTGGCTGTTATCTGTAATACATTTTCTGAGGTACTTATAATGTTGCAACATTGCAAGAGCTTCGTCATTAGCGTAAGGCAAAAAAATTGTTTTAGTAGAATAGAGACCGTTAATTAGAGATCACGCATAAGTATATATCAGATGGTCAGATTGATTTTTTCTATTTCGGCGTCCATCACGGAAGTATTAGTTATTCCGCCATGCATTGCATACAATAATATAATTTAAAAAATGCAGTTACGTCTATAAGAGAGATATTAAAAAGTATAGGTCCTTGAAAATAGCATTGACGGACTCCAGGCTCCAGCTTAATAAGATAAAATAAAACCAAGAGGATTTTTGCGATGACTATGTTATAAATTTCATTAATAAGATATAAAAGGCCTTACTCGAACCGCAAAACATTGCTAATTAGTGTTTTTTACCCTCTATTATTTCCTTTTTATATGTAATCTCATTCTAAAATAATGAGGCGTGGACACCACACGACTTTATTATATATATGAGCGTTTCAAATTACACAAAATTGTTCTAAATTGTTTTAAATGGTTTCATCTTCTTAGAAACTTTAAAACTTCAAGTCCATATTTTAAGAATTTTTTTATATAACATTAATTAAAATCCTATAAGTACTTCTATTCTCTTAGTAAATCTCTATAGAGCGCATATTTTGCAAGATATTCGAAAGAAAGTGCTGCTCGCTAAGAATAAAAATGTTACTTCCGGTCCGAATTTTGAAATTTTATTTATACAAAAAATATTCCAAATTCAGCTCTAAATACTTTTGTACTCTTGATAAATATATATACAATGCATAATTTACGACATACTTGCCAAAAATCGCTATTCAATAAGAGTAAAAGTGTTGCTTTTGGTCCGAATGTTCAATTTTTTTTGTACAAAAGGTATTGAAAATTAAATTCTAAATACTTTTATGCTCGTAACGTACTTGTCTAGAAAGCCTGACTTGCATAATATATGCAAAAACTTTTTGGATAAGTGTACAAGACCTACTTCCGGTAGGAAATTCGAAAAATTTCTTTAATAAAATTCTTCATAAATTTAATTTTGAGTACATTTGAATACTTCATGAATTTGTTTAAACTTTGTAGCTGACAAAATATTGGCAAAATTCAATTTTTTCACCGAAATAAATTACTGTCTGCCGATTTTACTGAAAATCGAATCGAATCTCAAGAAGGAAATTATACTCGTAAATACAAAATTTGGAATTGATAGTTATAGCGGTTTGACCGCTATCACGGTCACACACACACTGACACAGACACACACACAAAGAGAGAGAGAGAGAGAGAGAGAGAG
Source organism: Amphimallon solstitiale (assembly GCA_963170755.1). Classification (NCBI taxonomy): domain Eukaryota; kingdom Metazoa; phylum Arthropoda; class Insecta; order Coleoptera; family Scarabaeidae; genus Amphimallon; species Amphimallon solstitiale. The sequence continues at coordinate 118,176,756 of OY720679.1, forward strand.
AGAGAGAGAGAGAGAGAGAGAGAGAGAGATTTTTTTAAAAACCACTTTTTCTGTATAAGGAGACTTCAGAACGTGGACATTTACAAAAATCTCGAAGTCGAAAATTTTCATCACATACTTCATTATACTACGTATTAGAAAGTAAAATAACTTATTTTTCACCTTCCTAATAAAATAAACAATGAGTAAAAATGTTACTTCCGGTTAGAATTACGAAATTTCTTTTATTTCTTTGAGGATGCTAGAGGCAATGCGTAACAGTTACTAGTGACCACTGTCGGGACATGTTGGAAAACCTTCTTTTGCCCGAATTAGACCAATTAGGCCTACAGAACATGCGGGTTCAACTAGATGATGCCACATTACACACAGCTCGTGCTACGATGCAAATTTTGTGATAAATTTTTCCTAACCGAATAATGTCAAAAAGTAGGTATATCAACTGGCTACCACGATCCCCTGATTTGACATATACCGAATTCTTCCTCGGGTACTTGACGGAAAAGATGTACACCAACAATCATACCACAACCGCGATGCTAACTGACAATATTCAAAACGAAATTGCTAAAATAACACCAGAAGTTTGCAAAACTGTTATGGAAAATGTGCTCAAAAAATTCCCTTTTGACCGCGGCCATATTCCCTGCATAATGTTAAACACCATACAATCAATCAATAAAATATAAATTATAAAATTGTATTTTATTTAAAAGTTATTAAAAAAACATCGACCTGGGATATAAAACGCAGCCTGTATGTCTTCATATTATAAAAACCAACTAACTCTGTTTGATAAAGATTTGCTGCAGTTTTGTTTCTTTTTAAATATACAGATGGTACCAAATACATGACTAGGTAGGTACATGCAATATAAGAAAAATCAGAATGTTGAACCTTCAATTCAACAAATATAAGGGATATGTATACACGCACAGAGTAAAAAATTTTAAAAGGCAAGTGTCACAACTGTAATAACAGGCTGACAAAGAAGCATGCATAGTATTCCGAATCAGGATGTCCTTGTTTGATTGCGAGCACAGAGATAAATTAACCGCGGTTGAAATTATTCAGAACACGTGTTTAATTATCGGTAAACTTGATACACGCCCGCCAAATTTGCATCGTTTATACAGAGAATGAGAGTAATGTCACATAACCAGTTAGAGTAAAACAGGAAATTGAACATACCTGTTATAAATTAAATATATACGATTATATTTTAGGTACCCACGAATTAAATTTGTTATTTACAAATACATTGCTGTTTGAACTTTACTTAAGTGTTTCATACTTTATACGAAGCAAAGAAATAGATTTTCTCCACGACCATTAATGAATGTAATAATTCCGAAATCATTTTTAATAATAGAATGTAAAAATTCTCACTCTTGAGTTAGAATATTTATTCTGAAACATTTACTTCTTGTGTATTTTGCATGTATTTCCATTCTATAACAAGGTAAAGAATGAATATTCTGTAATCAAACTAAAAGAACATAGATAACCATGATTTTCAAATCTGTCAATGTCATATGTAAATGACGGCATCGTAATAATTAATTTCAGATAAGTTTTAATTTAAATAAAATAATGAATGAGTAATCTGGTCGTAGAGAAAATGTAGTCTGTTACTCGGTTAGAATGAAAATTCTATACTCGTGGTTCCTCACGCTCGCTACCGCTCGCTTTCGAAATCTTCCACTCGTATCTAATTTTTCATTCTAACATTGTTACAAAATCTACGATTATTTTATGATTGCATGAAAAAAATAAATTCTTTTTGTACATACATACAGACCTACTAGCAAAACAATAACAGAATACGATGAGTACTACATACAATATAAATGTAAAATAAAAACAGATAAATGAAATTCAATTTATAGGTTTAATATGAATTTTTAAAACGTAGTTGTATCCAAAATCAAAATAGTAGTCGCTGTGTTGTTCATTCATATTCTTAAAATGATATAGCAACAACAACCCGTGATTGCATCAACATTAAACTTCCAGGTATTATATTATTAAATAAAATCCGCACTCGTTAATTCAGATATTCAGTATACTTTTTACATTAACGTGTGGTGTTATATCTTACAGTTTATCCCTTAATTTTTGAAAAAATGGTAAGCAATCCTTTGGAATTTTTCTTTACACGCGTAAATATATGTAATGTACTATCAGTATAGTAAAGCTTTTAAACATTTTGAGCATTATATTATGAAAACTTCAAAAACACTTTTGATAAGATTATGGATTGGTTTTTCTGATCCTATTAGTTTATTGCTAAGGGCTCCTGAATTGACATATTTGAGCTTTTGTGTATGAATAAAGTTATCTTTCTATCTAATTTGGAATGTTTTTGGAAACAATAACTTACAAGGAATGGCGATATTTAGAAAAAAATCGTGAATTCGAGGAAGTGTTTCGAAAATTCTTTATAACAATCTAAGTTACTGTAATTATAAGTATATACTGTGGTATATACCTAATTACAAAAAAGAGAAATTTAGTAGCCGATTGGAAATTAATCTTTTATTTTAAAATTAATTATAAAATCGCCATAGTCAGCTGAAGTGATTGGAACAATATGTTTTAGAATATTGGGTTGCTTTAAGGGTATAAATAGCAATAAACAACAATCAAGCCATAATGCTATCGTATGAATGCTAAACTTATTGTAGTGATTAGTATTTATTATATACGTATTTAACTAGGTTCTATAATTAACTGGTGACGTTATGAGTTAATTATAATCAGTGTTATTTCATGGTATTTATTATTAGTCTAGTTTGTTTCATTTTAAACAGCTGTTAAGGATATTATAGAAATATAAATTGGGGCTAGGATTACATGCGTAAGTAAGTAATGATAGACTCCTTATCTAAATATATTATGTACGAGAACTATTATTGGATTATACAATAATTTAATGTATCACAATTTTTAAATGAACGGTGATCTTTGAAATTCCAACTAATAAACTATAGGGGCAAAATGTAAATGTCGACAAGATTAATAATAATAGTAAACGTCAAACACAAGTCGAATAAATATAATTCAATGTTTTGGTTCAATACCAAATTTAAAAATGTAATAATATCTTAAATCAAACAGTAAAATTTGATGTTGTTCATTGACTTTGATTGCTTAGATATGACTTTAGTAGGCAATATACCTATTGTACCCCACAAACCCATCAACTGCAGTTTTCCTAACAATATCTCATGAACCACATTATTAAATGCATTTGACAAATGTGGTAGCACTCCTGTCCACTCATATTCTTAAAGTGATATAGCAACAACTACCCGTGATTGCATCAACATTAATCGTAATTTTGAGGGACTATTAAGTAAAATCCCCGCTCGTTAATTCAAATATTCAGTATTTCTTTTGCATTAACGTGTGGTATTATATCGTCTACAGTTTATCCCTCAATTTTTAAATTTATTTAACAAAAAACGGTAAGCAGTCCTTTGCAATTTTTCTTTACATACATAAATGTATATGATGTACTACGAGGGTTAAGCTACAATTATTGAGAATTGAAAATTCTACTTACGCGTGCAAAAGAATTTCTTGTTTATTAAATAGTGTATTATTTTATCTGTGAATTGCAGTTCAGTTTGTGACATTTGTCGAATAGTGTCTGAAAAATAGTCCATAGAATAAGCTTCTGTTATTGGAAAAATGGAATTATCACGAGAAAACTTTCGGATAAAGATTTACTATGATTTCAAGAAAGGCTTGAGCGTGTATGACCGTGAGGAAAGTTTAAAATCGGTATTTGGGGAAATCGCACCCCCCATTGGCTACTGTTTATAGATGGTGTAAAGAATTTGAGCGAGGTTGCCAGTCGGTGGTACACAAAAAGGGAGCTGGCCCTCCTTTAACTGCTGTTAACCCCGAAAACATTGCTGCGGTGAAGAAGATGGTGGAAGAGGACGACCGCATTGCCTATGCAATGGTAGACTCCAATCTGAAGATTGGATCTTCGCAAATGAGATCAATATTGCACGAACATTTACATTTGAAAAAGGTTGCATCTCGGTTTGTACCCCATCATCTGATAGATTTACAAAAAACAGAACGTGTTAGAATTTGCCAACAAACTTTAGAATGCTGGAGGCCATCAAATTATTTCTAAAATTGTAATTGGCGATAAAACGTACATACGGTTTTTTGATGTTCCTATTTGCCAAGAAAGCCGAGTCTGCATACATGAAGACGAGGAAACCCCTACGATGGTGAAAAAACAGCGAGCAATGAAAAAAGTTATGAACGCAGTATTTTTTAGAAGTACGGGTTTGGTGGCCGTAATTAAGTCAGAAGATCAGAAGACAGTTACCGTTAAATGGTATGTTGAAAATTGTTTGCCTACTGTGTTTAGTAAAGTGCCCAGAAAGGGGAACATGTTACATCATGATAACGAGTCGTCCCATGCTGCAGGGTTCAGTATTTAGCGGAAAATAAATTCAAAATTATAGAACATCCACCTTACTCACCGGATTTAGCGATGGGTGATTTCTGGCTATTTTTTGAGCTCAAAAAACATTTGAGAGGGAAAAGGTTCCAGTCAGATTGACATCGCCGTTAAGCGTTCTTTTGAACGCTTAACGGCGATGTCAATCTGACGTTCAACCAGCTGTCCCTAAGGACAGCTGGTTGAACGTTTTTAAACTATGGAAGGAGAGAATTGTTAAGTGCATTATTGTAAATGGCAATTACTTTGCACAGATTTAAAATAAAAATTCTAAAAACTTGTATCAAACTTTCTATTCTCAATAATTGTAGCTTGTCCCTCGTATCAGTATAATAGAGCATTTTGCGCATTATATTACGCAAAACTTGAAGAACATTTTGGCTAAGATTATGGATTGGTTGTGGTGACCTTATTAGTCTTTAAACTTTTGTATATGAATCTTCTTACTGAAGCGTGACCCATATATACTAAATTGGAATATTTTGAAGAACGTAATCCAAATTAGCGGTGATATTTATAATCTACAGAAGAACACCTCATGATTTAAAAGATATCACCTAAAGTTTCATAAACCAGCGCATATCTTTTATTTTTTTATAATGAGTAGGCTTCGGATAAATATGCATTAAAAAAGTACAAAATATGCATGCAAATATGCATCTAAAATATTAAAAATATGCATTTAAATATGCATTAAAAAATCGTTTATTAGATTTAAACAAAACATTTTTTAAAGGTTATAATTGTCTATTTACAATAAATTTACAGATTTTTACTATTACACCTCACTATGACATGATGTAATAAATTGTCAAATATAAATTTACGCCTATTATCACCTAAAATACTTTTAAATTCTGAAAAACATCGCTCCACGTCACATGATACAATAGGAGCGAATGATAAATCCACTATGTCAGTGAGCTTCAAATTACTGGGAGCAACAGTAGTTTCCTCATTTTGTAAACCCTTAGAAATATTTTTCAAAATTTGATATCCAGTATTTTTATCTAAAACTGACGACATTTTTTTTGGAAAACTACAATTTTTTAATTTACTTCACCTATCAAAAACATTTTCAACAATTTGTATGCTGTTTTCTAAAGGTCTTCTAAGTCCCTTGGTTTCCAATTTCAAAATAGCCTCGGAAATACAAGTAAAATTTAATATAATGAAAATCAAATCTTCGCGCAATCCTCTTAGTGTTAAAGCGTTTTGAGCCTCCTATATGCTTTTCGCTACTTCAGGATAGAAATCGTTCACAACACGGGCAAGAAGCTCAAAATGTTGAGCGTAATAGCTTGCAGCTTCAATCCAGGTGCCCCATCCTGTAAGAATAGGGGACGGCCGAAGTGGAATCCCACCACCAGCAATTTCTTTGAACTTGGCAACACGAGAAGGTGCATTTAAAAACACTTTCTTGGTCGATGATATTAACAAATTTATATTTGTATAAACGGAACGCACTAATTCGGCCACTCGATGTAAGCCATGCGCCACACATGTAACGTGAGTCATTTTTGAATAAAGTATTTTCAAACCAGTCATTGCTTTACACATATATGGAACAGCATCCGTACACACAACGAGCACAAAAAATTTAGCGCATTATTGAAAAATGTGGCCATTGTTGTATGGTTCACTTTTTCCAACACTTTTATTGTTAACAGATACGATTTATTTATTTCTTTCTTCTTCAACTCCCGAAATACCAAAAACAAAATTTGTTATGCTTCTTTATTCTACATCCGTTGTTTCATCTAAAGATACCCAAATATTTTTATCTTTAGCTTTTTCTCGCATCTTTTGTATTGTGGCGTTATATAATGGCAGAACATAGTTTTTTCGCATTGTAGATTCGTCTGGAATATTTTGCTGGGTATGTTTTTCCAAAAAGGTTTTAAATGCTTCATTTTTTACTTTCGCCAACGGTATGTCCGCAGAAATTAGAGCTTCACACAATTCCTCGTTAAATGGTGAACGACTGGGACCAGGTTTTAATATAGCAGGTACTAACATCTGCTGTTTACTTCCTAAACTTCGGTTCTTCTTTTTTTTGGCGCTTAATGGTTTGTAAATGTTGCGTCACTTGGCACTTTTTTGTTGCTGTTACACTCACTTCACAGTATTTACAGAACAGCACACTTCCATCAGTTGTAAAATCGCTGAAGTCTTTTAACAAATTGGTTTAAAATTGCGCTAACTGATCGTTATTCTTTCGGAATTTTTAACACTGGGATGTTCGCTTCTCAATATCAAACAACAAAGTTATGGAATATTCCAGTCCTTGCGTGTTGGGTACCTGATAATCGGTCATAAAAGCTGTTTGGAATTTACCCGTTGATTGAAGGAATATATAAAGATGCGCAATGCTATAGTAAAATTGCGCGTCTTTCCGTTAAGTCGTCCCGCAAACCCCTTGCCGAGAAACATCATCGCTGTCTCGGGCTGTTTCGAATCTCGGACCCAAACGACTGATGCAGTCGCTATAGATCTCGGATCCAGTTTTGGCTACGCTCAGTGCTATGTAGTGGCGCATCTTTATGTATTCCGTCAATCAACGATTTACCAAATTTTCGAAGAACGATGACAGTTCTATTAGATTTGTTTATGTAATGCAATTCGAGAATAATAGGACTTCTATAAAAAAAGGCAACTGGACAGAAAAAACATTCATTCATTCTTTCAGAATCGGTTATGTAAATATGTGTATACCAAGTAACTATTCTTACATAAATCTGTCACATAAATATTCTTAGATAAATTTGTACATACATAGTATTTTGGGTTACTGTGATTCAATAATTATAGTTTTATTGAATTTAGTTTATATATAGTTCGTTTGTTTGAAGAGTGTTGTTTAATTTCATTTCCAATTATATTTTTATTTGGTGTTTTAATTATAAACTGTTAAAAATAAATAGTGAGTGAATTATTTATTATTTTTTGGACCCATAAAAACCATTACATTATGTTTAAAAAATAAATTAACTGGGAAATATGCAGATAAAACAGAAAATCACTAAAATATGCACTTCAACTCAAAAATGACTTAATTATGCATTAGAATATGCAGTTATGCAAATGCATATTTATCCGAAGCTTAATAATGAGTATTGCTTTGACACGAACAACGACTTTTTTCGAGTTTAAAGCACGATGAGAATGCTTCTTTTATTCTTCGTATATTTAAGAAGTACATAATAGGTATATCTTAACACATTTTATAAATCAAATTAATTAAAATTTTAAAATTATTGCAATATTTTGTTTATATATTTTGACATCTTCCCACGTATTATTGGAGTCGCATTAGAGGCACTACTTTTAGTGTAAATATAAATACGTGTCCTGAGTGGTTGTTTATCCCTCAAATACGATGAAGCAAAAGTGGGGCACTTACTTTTACTTTATTGATTTTATGTAAACACAGCCAATACAAGTAATTAAACTGATTCTTGTGGAAGAAAATCTCAAAGTATAATTTTGTTCCTTTTCCAATTTTCAACTAAAATAACATACGCTTACATAATATTCTAAATTTAAAAAATAATTTATCTAAAAGTATATTTATGCACGTATCCATTACATTTAAAGCACTTTCATGCATTTGTCTAGTCTAGACTGAAGCAAATTATGCATATTTGATATGAAATTATTTCGTGAATTTCAGATAGTCATGAATACTCATGACTGTCACTGCTTATTTGACTAATATGTGAAAATATCTCCCATTGATATGATAATATATTTGTTTCTATACTGTCTGGATTGACGTTTGTAGCGTTTATGAACTGCATTTTTCTCTACAGGCAAATAAGAATTACAATGTTATATAAACATAGACATAATGTAAATGCTATATTCTATTTCTAACCATCTACGTCGGCGAAATACATGCAAAATTTATTGAAATTTACAGATTTAAGAATTTGGATAACTAGACTAACCACAAATGAAATATAAAATAGTGCTCTTATGTAGCCTAACGCATATCTGCAAGCATATTCTATAATTTTGTGGGATTAGAAAACTAATCTCTCTTTAACTTTTCTTGTTAGGTATAATTAGACATTGACTCTGAAGAAATGAGAAGTAGAAATATTCTTTCTTCTTTAATCTTGTTGTAGGGTAGGTAAATTGGATTATTGAACAAGTAAATTTATAGTATTAAGATAAACAGTTATTTATTTAGTAAACACAGCAAAATATTTAAGTTAAGCTCATCTAGTATAACTTATCAAAATTTTCTAATATTGCATAGTGTTTATTAATCTTTTTTTTGAAAGAAAAACCAAATGTCAAGTAATTTTTAATTCATCTTAGAAAATACAAATAAACTAATACTTAATTAATCCGCCATTCGCATCAGTTACTGTCTTTAACCTTCTAGGTTCTTCTAGGTACCTAATCTTTGAGACTTCTAAAAAAAATGGTTTTTCGACTATGTTTTCCCAGATATTTTCAATAGATTTCCATAGTTGTTCTCTATTAGTAAATCTTATACGAGATCTATGAATTTGCTTGGTAATTTCGGCCCATACATTTTCTATAGATTTTATGTCGGCATTTTTCGGGACCCATAGTAAAATTTTACTATTTTTCGTCGAAACCATTCATTACTATTATATGCCGTATGCACAGGGCAATTGTCATGTTAGAAAATAAAATTTCTTTATGGATATATCTGTTCTACGGACGGCAGCATTACATTTTCTACGATGTTTATATACCTAATTTACAGCATTAAATCTTTCATCAATTCTTCAACACATTCCGGTATTGTGATAACATATCCAACCGCATACGTTAACTGAAAACCTTCCCTGCCTATCACTATTATTTCAGTATCGCTCTTCAAACCGGGTATTTTGGGGTCTGTATACACGTAACGTACCATTATTTGTTGATTGAAAAAAAAATTTCATTGGTAGAGGTGACATTTTCTCAAAATTGTATGCCATTATGTAAATGATGTAGTGCATACAATAACCGCGACTATTACTGTTCTTCCGTTAATAGATTTTTTTGCTGCAATACCAGAACTTAATTCACTTTTTCTGTATCTCCAAATTGCCGTTTGCCGAGAACCAGAAAAATTTGTTTCGATAATAGCTGTTCTTGCACTTGTAAACGGATTTTTTCTCAAATATTCAAACAAATTGAGATATTCTACATCAGTTGATATTCTTTTAAGACCAGTTCCACGTTTGCAACATATACTGCCTTTATTTTCCCATCTTTTTTCAACTTGTATTACTGTAGATTTGTTCAAATGCAATTTAGTGGTACGACTTTCCAATTTTAACAAAATTTGTACTTTGTCTGCCGGAGTCAGTTTTCTTGCCATTTTGATTATCAAAAAGTGACAAATGTGACGTGACAAGAATGAATTACAACAAAACAAAAATTAAAATATGATTTATACTAGATTTATGTGAGTTAAACTGTACACAAACAATAAAATAAGAATAGTACACGAATAAGTATGTAGAATAAATATTCTGTTTATATACAATATTTTGCTTTAATGTTCTGTACTATCCAATAATGGGTGGAGATTGTGTCTCAAAATCTGAAACAAAATGCAAAAGGAAAAATTTCTTACCACAAAAATTAAAAAGATAAAAATCTATATACGTATTTCGGCAACTAAGTAGCCATCTTCCCTCTGTTATCCCACTGGTTATTTGGTGAAGAGCATATCTTTCAAGGTTACACCTTAGTCAAAAACACTACGTTTAACACTCGATTCTGTTTTTCTACAGGTTTCTACTGAAGATTTTGGTTCTGTACTCTATTGAAATTACAAAAATAATTGGTCATATACAAACATAATGTCACACAGAACGCATCATGTTTGATTAATTAATGTAAAAGAAATTCACAATGATACCTGCGTTGTTCAAACTAAATATTGACTAAGCATTTGCTGAAACATTTCTGTTCTTACATGCATTCTAGATAGGGCCCCTTTTCTATAAACTGTTTTTTGATTCACTGAAGATGCACGTGCTTAAACATGATTTTGTGTTGGTACATACCGTGCCTTCAAATACTTTCCTCATTAGAAACGGCCATGCTTTTTCTTAATAGTTAGTGACAGTGCATAATTTTGATAGTTTGGTTATGTCATGTAAATAATAATAGGCGTCTATAGTCGAGTCATTTTGGCAGCAGATGCGGCGAAAGTACAAACTAAAGACGACGATTCAATACCACTACAAATTTCGATCGACCGGAACAATTTCAAAACAATAAAATTAAACTAATTAATTAATATTTCGGGATATATACCTTCCCATAGTAAAATATTATAACACGAAAACCAGTTACAAATTAAATATTATAAACAAAGCTATTAAATATTATTTTTTCTACACCTATATTTTATATAACCTTTGGCTATGCTATTTAGGAAGCAGCATTGTTGACAAATTTAGAGTGTTTCGATGACAATTATAACAAACGTCAAAAGATGATTATGACAAATGTCAAAAATTTAGCAACATCTCAAATTTGACGCCATTTTAATTTAGTGGCGCATGTCGGTTACGAGAGCGACTCGACTATATAATTTGAATTTATGTATGATAACTGTCAGAATTGGAAGTTTTCAAAAGCTTAGCATGTACACCAACATTGATTACTTAAAAGATTTAGAAAACAGCCTACTCTAATGAGGAAAGTATTTGAAGGCACGGTATAACTTTCGAAAAAATAAACAGAAAATGTGCTATTAACGTGATTCATGCACTATATCGCACTGAGCATGTTCACGATAAAAAGAAATAGGTGTGGCCACCACACGACTTCCTTCTACGTATGAGCGTTTCAAATTATACAATTTTAAGATTTTTTTTGTTTCAAAAATTATGCAAAACCCTATTCTATTCTATTCCCTTAATAAATCTTTATAGAATGAATACTTTGCAAGATATTCAAAAAGAAGTGCTACTCGCTAAACAAAGGGACAGAGGTATATTTGTGCACACAACCAATTCTTATATCAGGGAACCTCCGAACGTGGGCATCTGCAAACTCTTGAGATATAAAATTTTGATCATCACAATACCTTCTTAAACTTATATATAATGAGGTGTGGTCACCACACGACTTTCTTATACGTATGAGTATTTCAAATTATACAATTTTAAGACTTTTTTATACAATAACGCTAAGAGTAAAAGCGTTACTTCTGATACGAATTTTGAAAAACTTTTTATACAAAAAGTATTGAAAATTATGTGTTAAATACTTTTATACTTGATTACCTACATTTGAATTTTTTATAAATTTGTTTAAACTTAGTAGTTGACGAAATATTGGCAAAATTCGATTTTTTACTAAAGTATACTGCTACTTCCGGTCTAGCGATTTTCCTGTAAATCTAATCAGATCTCAAGCGGGAGATTGTACTCGCAAATACAAAATATGGAATTGTTAGCTATAGCTGTTGATCGCTATCGTGGTCACACACACACTGACAGACACACACACACAGAGAGAATTTTTTAAAAAAACAATTTCTGGTATAAGGGGACTTCAAACGTGGACATATGCAAAAATCTTGACGTCGAAAATTTTCATCATTTCAATACTCCCTTATACTACGTATAAGAAAGTAAAAACGTTAAGCCTGTTCCATATACACGACCCCGTTTCACAAATCGGCCTTTAGAATCGTTAAAGACGTGCTTGCTTAATAATAGCTACGCGTTAATAACAATCAAGAATATACTTAACCCCGTACGGTTAATATTACGAGCATTAATAATGAATTAACAATAAAGGAAAATTGTTTTGAAAGAAATATATAAATAAATATTTAAAGCAATGTTGGAATAAACTTTCAAATTCTCTTTTAGAGCTTTCTGTACTCATTTCAACTTAGTAAACTAAAATGGAAATTTTTTCATAACACTGATTTATTTATTAGTTCTTTAGTAAAAAATAAAATGGAATTTTTAGTAGAATTATTTATTTGCTGGTACGTGTAAGAATATCCATCATCACAAGATAAACAATTGAAAATGTCAAATTCGTATTTTAAAATTCTGCTGGTATCGAGTCAATTTTTCAAACAGTTTAATACTTATTTAACGTTTGGGAAATTATAAAAGACTGGTACACAAAACACTTTTACGAAAACTTTTTATTTATAAATTTAAAATTGGTCACAAAATTCACACAAGCCTAAAAAAATTGTACCCGGTAGCACAGGGCAAAAGTTGATTACCTTAAATTTAGGTTGTCAGATCTAATGATGCTTTTCCTTAAGTAAGAATTTACCATATTTTGTTCATCACAAAATGTCAAGCATCTATCGACTCAAATCAAACAATTTACGTTTTGGGAATTGACACTCTATATACATTTACTGCCCCTTGAAATGATGCCTGATGTTCATAATTTAATCTCAGATATATACGATAAGTAAATCTAATTGTTTCTGTTTAATTAGGTTTTAAAAACCCTTTAGATTTATCTCGGATTTTTCTTGTAAATGAAAGAGTTGCTGCGCTCTTGTTTTTTGACACATTCTGTCATTGCATTGTGTCCTAATGTGTATTATTATTTTTAAAATTAGATAAAAGAAACCCTGGAAATACTTTATACATTAATGGTATTTTTTTTATAACAAAAATTACATCGCCCTCTACAGAAGTACAACTATAATCATATTTTATCTCCTGTACCTACATAGAAGAACTTTCTTTCAGGACACATTACAAGTTTCTTGAAATAAAATTGAAGGACTGCCTTTTTTAAAGTTGTTGCTATAGTGTACAAGATTTTATTAGTTATTTTAAATAACTTTGTATTGTATAGTTTGTCTTGACATATTTCTTTCACTTTACTTTATTGCACTCTGTTACGTTTAAGAAATAAAATACATTACGAAAAATATTGTTATATATTAATGATACGGTTAGTTTTGCAGATAGCATCCCCATCTTATACGCGGAAGAAACGAATATAATAAGTTCTTTATTTGTCATGTAAAACAAGAAACAATTTTGATTTAAACACATTGAATTGAAACTGATATATACATTTTAATTCGCTTTTTATGCATGGACTTTATTCTGGGGCGCAAATTATAACTCGAAGTCTTAAATCAAAATTCCATGGAGTTCTGTTGATATCATTTTGTTGAACTGAGCTAGTATAAAATAGTATATTATGCAATGAGCATTTAATGATAGCTATTAAGACACAAGAATGAAAATTACAATACGAGCCGAAGGCGAGAATTGTAATGAATACGAGTGTCTTAATAGCCAGTTGCGTACACTATTTTTTCTACGACCACATAATAAAACATTATTTTTTGTACATTCCATTTCATAAATTGAGCTTAAAATTTTGCGTACATTTTTGCGAATTTAGCTGGTAATAAATTGTTCGTCGCTACTAAGGCTTGCTCCATAATTTCTGGTGGAGTCAAATTTTACATTTCACTCTCATTATCTCATTTTTACCGTTTATATTTTTAAAAAAGCACAAATTTTAACTACTTACTTGTAAATTGCAGAGAACAGTCACGTTTAATTAATTTTTATATCTGTCAGATATGCAGTCGCCATATTGAATATTGTTTGAATATTGGAATGTCGCATTCCCATTGGATATAAACTTGTATCGTAATGAAAAATCTGTATTCCTATTGGATATAAACTGGTATCATAATGAAAATCTGTATCGTAATGGACATCATTAAAGTACAGGTTCAGCATATCTAATAATACAATTAAAGTTTGGGAGTAGAAAAATATTTTATAAAATTAGGTTTTCTCCGAAACCGGTTGATTGTAGATGGACTTCATCTGTTGATGATTTAAATTAATAGTTATTCCCTATTATGGCGTTTAGGTGAAGTAACATAAAATTATAGCACACTTTTCACACTAAATTTCCCCAGTGCTTCTTCTCTGGTTCATTAACTTACTAAACTCATAAGAATTTAACAGGGAAAAAAAGGAATAGTGATAGAAAATGAAATGAATTTCTTGTCTAAAAAAAGAATCAATTGTTATATTCTGCAAGCATTCCTAATAAATCGCTCTAATTCCACAATTTTCTTAATTTTATAAAAAATATTAATTAAGATTATTTTTCATTTATCAATAGTATTTTGCAACTATAGCTAAATTGTAATTTATTGTACCTATAAATTGAATGCCATGATTTTTTTATTTATACCCGACGTTATACCATAATTACCTCTAGCTTAGAACTAAGAAAATAAAACTACTAATTTAGTTTCAAAATTTCTATACTTTTCCTCACTTTTAGGGTATCGTATCGATTTTCCTTTCAATCTTTATATATAGTCTTTTCTAGGTTATCAAGTCTCACACATCACGTGTTCCTCACAAAAAAGCTTATTCTTTCGTGCACCTAATACAAATAATATGGTCTAAATTTACATTTCTCCACTATTGATGGCCAATCAATGACAAGTGCGTGTCTCTGGCATTTGCGTTTTCGCTATTAACCTCTTTCCTGCTCTATTATAAACACCAATAAGCCCATAAAACACCTGGCATATTATAAAGCTTAAAGTAAGACTGGATCGCTTTAAACGACTGTCTTATTAATTAAGGAAATATTATTGTAGTGATTTTACCTACATAGTTTTAATAGAAACAAGTCAGTGTTCCCTAAAAAGGAACGCTAATCGTTTAAATCTGTTATCGCATTAACGCCGTTTCTGAAAGAAGTTTTTAACTGAGCGTTATTAAACTGGGTCATTAGTTAAAAAATCGAACAAATCTCATAGAGTTTTTGAAAGCGGTCTCTTAATTAATGATTCCGCTATCTAGCACGCTTAATTACAGTCTAAACTCACAATTATTATAAAATATAATAGATGGTGATACAAATGTCGTTGTCCATGGCCAATTGGATCTAGCTATCGCCACGTGCTATTAAAGACTTGACATAATTGGCTTTAGAGTGATTGTGTTAACCAAAAAATTCGTACCTCTAGCACATGCCATCTTTTCGAAGCATTATAAACTATCTGTATAATTGTTGAACACATATAAAATTACGAGTTCAAAAATTTAAATGATGAGGTTGTAGCGAGCTCAGTTAACACTCTAATTTATTACTTAGTTACTGACATTTGAATGATTTGATATTTATTTTGTATATTTTACAACTTGCTTTTCTTCGAAAATTCTTCTGATACTGCAAATATTCAGCATTTTTATTTAATTTGCGCTATATATTTACTATAATGTTTTGAAAGTTACGGCGTGTACCAGTAGAACTATATTTTCGACCACAAATACGTTGATGGGGTTGTCAGCTGTAGTTCTTATCAAATAGTCTATGCCAAAATGCAAGTAACTTTCAAGGCGCTCCAAAAGATGAGAAATGTAGTAAGTATAAGAAAGATTCTTGGTAAATCGCCATAAATTTGTAATTTTAGGTTAAAATTAGAAAGATTTTAGGATTTGTAAATGTCAAAGAGAAGATATTTGAAATCTAATAGACAAATTGCCGGGCTGAAGTTAAGCTACATTAGTAGACGTCATTTTGTCACTAATATTAAAAATAAGTCTGAATATGTAAACCTTAAGATATTTGCCAGCCCCTAAATATACTTAGTACCATTTTGAAAGACGAATACTAGAAAAATAGTAGGTTTATTATGAATATCTCAACATTATCAATTCTTGTTGTGTATGTAATTAGACCTGTATCTGTTGGATATGCTATGATTATTATTAAAGTTATGTAATTGTTATCAATAATGCACCTACCTTGTTATCATTGTAATGTTGAAAAGTGCTAACAGAAAATGTGATAATTCTTGAAGCAAGTATTGTTCTGTCTTGAAATGTGTGCATAGAAATTTAATAAATTAGATGTATGAAGCACCATCGAGTGTATCACTGTAAACAACAAAATCTGCAAATTATAGGTGTCAACTTGAAACAGTACATAAAATATTATAAAAACACGAAGAAAGAATAAATTTAGAATATATTACATTTTAACCTGTGTTATTTGCTAATATTCTATATTTTGTTTAAAAATGTAAATGTATGTATATCAGTTTATTGTAATATTTGAGTATATTGTAAGACAGAGTAAGGGCTTCACTATGTCTTTAGTTCAATTGTTGTAGAAGACAGCTCTATATGCTTTGAAGCAAATATTGGGAATAGTAATAGCCTTAAAATTTTCTAACACAGTTGAAAGTGTTGGTTACGTTAGTACAGATCCATTTTCAAAATCCAAGAAATTATTTACAAACTCCAAAAACACTTTAGAAGATAATCTATTTTCGCTTAATTTTACCTTTTGAACTATTAGCAAAGAAATAGAAATGTGAGTAAAATTGATATCCCTGAAACTACCTAAGATTTTTTAACTTTATTTAGTTTTCTCGTATTTCATTATTTTAATATTAATGTTTAAATTTAATATCAATAAAAAATGGGAAATCATTCCTTTTGGGTTTATTATTCTACTACTAGATGGCGTTACATAAGGAACGACATATTGAAGTTAGCAGAATCAATTCAAGCAATATAAATTAAAGTCACGTTATGGCTATGATAGCGCGCAGTGAGATTCAGTTGGCAATGCGTTCGTAAAATAGTGTGAAGTCTTGATGTTGTGAATTGCATGATCACTGTTTGCATAAGACGAAAGCAAGTGGAATGAATTTCACCGAAAATAAAAAAAAATATATACCTTTCAAACTTGTTGGCAAGTACAAATGTAGTTGGGAAAAGAAACAAAGTGATACTGTCAAATAACCAACTATAATTGGTGTGACAGGAAGTATCAGGAGAATTTTGTTCTGAAAACCAAACAGGATACAGAACTGCAAAGCGGCATTCCCGTCTTGATAATTTAAAAAAGACAGCTCGTGTTCTGTCCGGCATTTGCAGCCAACACTCGTTCACAGACCTATCTACGTACATAAGCACAGAGGTTACTATTTCCATCATACTTGGAAATCCATCATACTAACTCAGCTCAATCATGGCATACACGCTCCACTGAACTGCAACACTAAACATAATAAGAAAGCCCCCCCCCCCCTGCCACACACGCCAATCTAAGACACTTGATTTTATACAAAAACACTAAAACACCTTACCACACTAAAGCACAAAAATGGCTAAATACGTATTTCAACAACTAAGTTGTCATCATCAGTAGCACTGATTAAAAATCGCGCTGTCCACACACCGATTTTTAATCAGTGCTACTGATGATGACAACTTAGTTGTTGAAATACGTATTTAGCCATTTTTGTGCTTTAGTGTGGTAAGGTGTTTTAGTGTTTTTGTGTAGTTTCAAGCCACAGACTCCAAGTTTAGTTTCTTACTTGATTTTATCATTACACATATTGTTTTAAGTTTAATATTTAATTATCTGTCAAATATAGACAGTGAAGGTGGACGAATACCAACTGTAGATTTAATAGACGACAATATCACTCTGATGTTAAATATCCCTAAGAGTCTACAAGACGTTTAGTTATCCGTTGATAGATGGCAGCACTTCAATTTGGGAATTAGCATTGTTAATTAAGTATTTAACAATTTAAAGAGGGTTTCATGTCGCAATATTAGATTTTGGATAATATTTATCATCAAATGTGAAGCATTCCATTTGTGTCTAGTGAATGTGAACTTTATCAACAGTAATGCTCAAATACGGGTAGTTCGGTTTACGGAGAAGAAAACTTTGGTTTGGTATGTTTTGGCATGTTTATTACATTAAGAGTAAAAGAAATCTTACTATGTCAATCTTTTATTTACATATAAAACAGAAATTCAATTACACAAATTTAGTACATATATTTACAAGAAGATCATAAAGTATTTGTTATATACAAAAGCAACAATAACTCATATATTAAAAATAAGTTTACCTTTACTGAAAAAAATTATTCGCAGTATGTCAACAAACATTTAACGGAATATTCAAACATTGAATATTAAAACATACGGTCATAAATATTTTGTGAATTAAGCATGATATTTACTTCGAGAAAGGTGATATTTTTACCCAAATCTAGCAAAAACGTTAATGCATCATCTGGTGCTTATGTTCGTATTATTGAAGAGATATTCGACGAGAATAATATATTTCTTTGAAATCCTACGTGAACCTAAAATTTACTTTGGTACATTTGAAATTAATAAAATCTATCTGACGTGATTATTTTAAATGAACGGACATATAAAGATTTACTCGGAACTTACAGGACAGAATTGTTTTCTTACCACGATCTGCCTAGTAACAAAACAACTTACCGCATTTCTAGATTGCCAGAAAGACTAAGGGATAGGTACTAGGTACTCTCTAGACTGCCAGAGAGTTTGGTGAGAATTCTCCTAGACTGCCAGGATAACTCTGACAAAAGTCCGTTACAACATAGCCGTGGAAAGATCTTTGAGTTTTATTAGAAACCTTGTCCTAACATGTACAATAAAAATATGCTACTGACACTGATTGAACGCATAAACGGGGATTTAAACGATGTGTGTCTTCTCCTTTAGCGCATGGATTAACTATTAATACTGGTAGAACTGTAGTTTTGTTATTTGACAAATCAAATATTCTCTTAGAAGGTGATCGTAAAATTATTTTCTCTTATGGGCTGTACATCATTCACAATAGTAGATTCCATTAATAGTCATGGTCTTACTATTGAGACAGATTTGAGATTTTGTTACCACATTTTTAGGCTGGATTAGAGTAGATTCTACTTTGTCAGATTGAAGGCTTTGTATAAAAGTAAAAAATGCCTCAACTTATCTAAAAAAAACTTTGTGAGAATTTAGTTTTCTACCATTTCAACAACTGTGATGTAAACGATAACTCCCGCAATCAGAAGATCCAAAATGCTTACTTTAAACATAAACATCATGTGTCTTATAGCCAGCGTCATGTAAAATGGCATGAGTAGCCTTATAGTTTAGCACAGTGCTGTCTTTATTCACTAATTGATTTTATACAAATTGTCCTTTTATAGTCTTCATAAACTCATGTTTAGGACGGATGTTCATAATTTGAACCTTGACTTCTTAGGCTTCCTGTATGCATAACTGCATTTTCTAGGAGACCACTTTCATATAACCTGGCAATAACGTCTAATTTCATACCTACGGTATTGAAGAGGTTATCTGTCAATCAATACTTATTTGACTGACTTAGCTTAACATTTTTATTTTATTTTTGGTGTTTATTTATACGTGTTTTGTGTTATATCCGGGTTCGGAACAAGAGCAACCTGTTTTGATATTTATTAGAACAATTTGATTCTAATCCGTTTAGCTTTCTCATTTAATGACTTTGCTATAATTATTTTTGAAATCTTATTATTAAATTGTGAAGGCAAATAAGTTTATTATTATAAAATTTTAGCAATGATTTTATTGCGATAAATAATATAAACTTTAGGTTACTACTGTTTTGATTTACATGTTATAGAAAAATACTAACTAATTTAATTTTAATTTGATAATTCCAGCTTCCTATGAAGTAAGGACAACTGGATATCAAATTACGAAATAAATGGATTGGAACATATCAATCACATATATATTCAACACGCTTATATTTATATGGGAAATAAACATAGAAAGATAAACGTAATGAAATTGTAATAATAATTTAGACATATAAGAAAACAATATCATAGATGTATAGGATGATAAGAAATCTAATTTAGTCTTCATTCAAGGCAATACGTTTAAGGGGCTTACGCAGAAGTGCCGACTAACTGCCGTGAGGTAGGACGTAAGGGAGAGGCGCCATATGTGTTAATGTAAATTCTGGACTTTACAAGGTTTCGTTAAAACAATAGTACCGCTTTTATTTACGAAATATCGAAACGAAATTTAAAACACAAATAAACAAAGGCTCAATGCATGCTCGACTGGAATTAGTTTTTAAAATAAAGTTTCCGAAACTGTGTTATGATGTAAATTTTGCCAACTTTGAGAGTGAAATGTAGAAGTAAATAATTAGAATTATAAGAAAGTACGCCCAACAAAGCCTTAATTAATTCTTTGTATTCAATTTAATACAAAAACATAATAAGAAGAACAAACATTTCTGCTGTTTGTTTTATTTTAACGAATACCTTTCATCGCCGAAATTTACATTAGCGCATGTGGCTCCACCCCCTTACGTCCTACCTCAAGGCAAGTAACTTCTATTCTAAATACTTTTAATAAATCTTTATTTTATGCATCTGCGCCAGATATTTGGCAAAAACTGCTATTTGATGAGAGTAAAAGTGTTATTTTCGGTTCGAATTGTGAAATTCCTTTTATGCAAAAATTATTCCAAATCCAGCTCTAAATACTTTTGTACTCTTGATAAACCTATACCTATAGAAAGCATAATTTACGAGATATTTGTAAAAAATCACTATTTATAAGAGTAACAATATTAATTCTGGTACGAATTTTGAAATTTTTTCTATACGAAAAATGTTTAAAATCAAGCTTTAAATACTTTTATACTCATAATGTGTCTGCTTAGAAAGCATGACTTGCAAGATATTCGCAAAAAAACTGTTTTTTGATAAAAAGTCTACTTCCGGTAGAAGCTTTTTTGATCAAATTTTCTCAAGTTTACTTTTAAGTACATTTGAATTCTTTATAAATATGTTCAAACATAGTAATTTTCGAAATATTGGTAAAATTCAATTTATTCACTGAAGTAAACTACTACTTCCGGTCTGCCGATTTTACTGAGAATCCAATCAGATCTCAAGAGGGAGAGACTCGTAAATATAAAATTTGGAAATTGATAGTTGAGCCCTTTTACCGCTATCGTGGTCAGAGAGAGAGACTCCTCTCTCTCTCTCTCTGACCACGAGAGAGAGAGAGATAGACATTTGTTAAAAATCACGTTTTCTGTATCAGTGGACTTCAAAACGTGAACATCTGCAAAAATCTTGGAGCCGAATATTTTTATCATCATAATACTACGGATAACAAAGTAAAAATACCTAAATTATCAAATTTTTAATTCGAAAGCGATATTTTTGTATTAAACTGACAATTATGTGTTAATATCTATTACTTTAATAACTACGTATATATATTTTAATGTCTGCATTTAGCAATTTTGAATATGCATATTTTGTTATTAGGTATATAGTTGAGAAAGGCATATTTTCTTTTGAGGTATTACTTTTACTCCATGTACTATGTAGTCAATAAAGTTAATACTATTATGCCGTACTAACTAAAATATAAATATTAAAAGAGCACTTTATTCCGGAAGTTTCAAATAAAATTTACACAAGAATCATTTTTTTAACAAAAAAGAAAATGTGCTTGTAATCATCGAAGAATGAAAACACATGAAAATTCCTGGTTCGTTAGAAAGCCTGTCCATATTCATCACGAAATTCATTGAAGCTTTCTTTTACTGCGAAAGCTACATCAAACTGAATAGCCGTATTTAATAGAATTTAATAGAATTCGATCATTATTCGCCAAATATAACGCGAAGGATAAAAAATATACGAACATGTTTGTAATGCTGCCGGCGTATTTAATATACCGTTAGTGTTGGTTCGCTTTCTATTGATTAACTACTCGGAATATGGCGGGAATATTTATTGTGTCGTGCTGATGAGCGTAAACTGTCGTTATTCTAATAGAGTAGCAGACGCGTCAGCTTACGAATATTAGCTTGCTTGAGTGCATTTTAAATGTCAAACGACCGATCATGGACCCCTTCTTGTTTTGGATATGATTTATGTAACATGCAATGTATATATTAACTACTGTGAATTTTGAAATAATAAATGACAGACAACGGAATAATATAATTTTATCATGCTTTGTGTTACATTACCTAGATAATTTCAAACAATTAATTACATATATTAAACTACTAAGAATTCAAATGACATGTGTCTTCAAAAGATATGTGTTTAGTGTTGTAGTGGTGTAGTAGTGTTTTAAATGTCAACAAAGATAACTTAATAAATATTGCAGGGGTAACACAAATCTATATAAGCGCTTCAGAGTCATCTCTTATCGCTTTTAAGTATTAAATTGAATGGAGGCAAATTTTAAAATTAAGTATAATTCATACTTATCCAAAATTAAACAAACCTCAATCTTAATTTATTATAAAAAATAAGACTGGCAAAATAAACTCTATATCACATAACGAAAAAATGTGAAGAAACGGGAGAGCTACAACCTCCTAAAAAAAGGCTGAGCATGTATTTCAAACTACTAAAATTTCGTGAATATATCAAAAATAATATGAGGTAGATGATGTGCAGTTTCTTTTTGAGTAATGAAACTTTTCAACTGTATAAAAAGCTGACTGCAATTATGAAATAAATGGTAACTTAATGAAGAATGATTTAAACAAGTATTATTAATTGTTAGATAATGCTATAATAGTTATGAACAATTCATCATATCTTTCACGTAGAGTATACTGGGTACCTGCTAGAAATTAAAGGCTGATGTCGTAGAACAATTTTTTGTTGGTAATAGTGGTAGCGAAAGTGACTTGTTATTTATTGTTCAGTAAACATTTTTGTTAATGTTTTTTTTTTTAACATTTTGCAGAATTTTTTTGTTAAGTATGTAGTGTATATATCAATATAACTTTACACAAAATTTGCTTTTTTTATAAATAAGCTTCATTTTGGCGGTGGTGGTAAAACTTGGATCACTCGGCAAAATGGGTATCTGTAATTGATGTAAGCCATGCGATCTAGAAATTTTCATGTTGTTATCTTGGTAACCTGGAAACGTCTTTCTTCGTTTGTCTTTCGATCATAGACGCACCAAAATACTTAATTTACAAAATTAACATCACTTTATAATGATATGATCATGCCTATAGAGCAGACGCGTTATATTCAATTGCACGCCATTAATGACGTTTACATGTTGTCATAATTGATTTACAGAATCTTAAAAAGTTACTATGCTAAATTATATTTAAGAGCTTTTATTTTATTAGTTTAAATAGAAAATGTATAAATTGGTCGTAATATACGCATTCATGCCAAATAAACACATAATTTCCATTTCAATATTAAATTTCTCTCTTAACTTATTTTTAATGGACCAATAGTTCAATTCGGTGTTGACATAAATCATATCTGTCAAAAAGGTGTGTCTGTTGTGTATATTTCTCGTGTCAAATTTCCGGGTATGTTTTTGCTTTGATATAATTTGTTTAAAACCAGCTCTTCTTAGAAGTGTACATTTTATTTATTATTTATTTGCGTCCTTTGAATATAATGTGGAAAGGTTTCTGTAAACAGTCGAATCTTTTACAAGCCTTTCTTTAATCATCTGTTAAGTTTAATGTGAATAGCGTTAGTATTGGTTATTTTAAATTTTATTATGGATACGTTATGGTTTTTCGACAATCTAAATCAATCTAAAAAATAAGTTGAGAAAGACTGAAATCTTAGAGCATTTCAATTACTAAATATATTACGTTATAGTTAGTGTATTGTGAATATTTTTTTTCTTTGGTTATATATCAAATGTCACTGACAGAAATAAAAATGGATCCGGCAACATACACAAGACGGGTCGTCATGGACATAGTGTGACGTACAATTGAAAGTAACTCGTTTCCTCTATACATACAACCAGTGTATCTTTCCTCGTTCGAGACGGATATGCTTTTTTTAATGGTTAGTGACAGTGCACGTAATCAGACACAAACGCATAATTTTGATAGTTTGGTTATGTCATCTTACGTCTATAATTTGAAACTATCAGTTTTCAAGAGCTTAGTATGGACACCAATATTGATTACTTAATTACTTATAAAACAGCCTATTTTAATAAGGTAAGATTTTGAAGGCACGATATAATAGATTGCCAATATTATGAAAAAGCGTTAATAGCCAGTAGTTTCCAATTCATATTATGTTAAAGTTCATTAATTTATGTCGATAATTTTAAAAATTACGGCTGAAAAAATCCCTTAAACTTCGTTTATGGGATTCCAATGTAAAATTTGACAATAAATTTGAATTCACGCAGGGGTGGAAATTGTAAAACGTAAAAATCGCTAAAATGCAAATGGCGTAGAGTAATTACAAACAAATTATATAAATATATTATATAATTATGATAATATTTCAAGAATATTTTATTTCGATAATTTGCATATTGTATGTAAAATGAAGTTAGTTATCGACATTTAAGTAAACTACAGACTATTCATTTGATTTTTAAGTAAAAAGTTCAAATCAACAGTAGTATAGATTGACGTGCTAATTTGTGATAGAGTAGTATCTATCCAACTGCCAAACAACTTTATTGAAATGCAACAACCCTTGTACTTGGAATAAATTCTATTGGGACTTAATATATTAAGCAACATTTTGGTAAATTTTAAACGAACTTACGCATATTTGATGCTAATTTTTTCCCACCATTTCCTTTCCCGAGCGCTGTGTACTTTTGCATGCTGGAAAATCCTTGACTCCTGATGTGGATGTTGTGGCTTATGCAGGGAATGTAACTTAAACGTCGTCATCTTGAACAAAAATATTCGAACGAACACACTCGCGAATTTGGACACGAAAATTTAAAAATCTAACTAAAAATTTGACGGGCGACAAGAGCAATAAAAAACTCCCAAATGTCAAATTGTGCGTCAAGTAATACAACATTAGAAAAACAGAACCACTGAAATATTTTAATATTTTGTAAAAAAAAAAATAAGGTGTGGGCACAACATGACTTTCTTATACGTATGTGCCTTTTTAATTATACAAAATTTGTTTCAAATTCAATTTTAAATACGTGTTTTATACTCCTAAGAAAATAAACCTGTGTGTAAATGCGTTACCTCAATTATTACAAGTACTTCTATTCTCTTAATAAATCTTTGTAGAGGTCGAAAAGCAAGATGTTTCCTCTTTAATTTTGTTGGTCGTAGCTAACATGAGCTTGTCTTATACAAAAGGAAACCATATTGTTAATTTTTGTATAATATTCTTTAAACATTTTTAGCTGAATTATTTTTTACCTATAATTGATTTACCCTGACAAAAATTACATTTTAGGGATTAATACGTTTTACAATTTCCACCCTTACGTGAATTCAAAATAATTGTCAAGTTTTATTGGAATTCCATAAATGTAGTTTTAAAGACTTCTAGCTCTGATTATGAAAAGTATCTACATAAATTAACTTTAGCAGAATATCAATTCGAAATTGCAGGTTATGAAAGCTATTTCGTCATACTGACTATGTTAAAGTTAGACGTAAGCATGATTATATGATTATAAAGTGATATTTATTTCGTAAATTAAATAGTCAAGCACGATACTGGTTGTAGAAAAATGAGGATAGATGTTTCCAAGTTGCCGATTTAATAACCAGTCAGTTACAAACACCCGTTATGTCTCTGCAGTTTGACAAATGCATAATGACTCATAACCACACCATAAGGTAATGTAATTATATGGAGTAGGGTTATATTTGATGACTTTTTCATTTGTTAAAAGCTTGCAATGTTTGGTGCAATGTTTTTTAATAGAGAATAATATGAAATTCCGAATTAGTCAAACACTATGAGTTATAAATAAGTATTAACTGTAAGAATGTTCCATGTTATAACCAACGAGAACAAATATTTAAAAAACACGAAACAATAAAACAAAACTAGAGTATGAAACTTTTGCCAGTAGGTAACCCTTTTATGCTTTTATACATATAGAAATTTTCAGCTAAAACAGATTTTTAAATTAGTCTAAAACATTTTTTCCGGTTCATTTCGCACTTTGTGTACTGCGATTTGATTAAATATTTGCCATGGCAAATGTTATTTGAAATTCCAAAACAAAACATTTTCTTTCAAAGTCAAATAATCTAGAAATTTAACGTATATCAACTGTATTTGTATTACCTGAACTTTGTTCTCCTATTTTAAAAGTTTGCATTTTGTTAAATATCAAACTGATATAAGATGTGATAAAAAGATTATCCTTCCAAAACTTATATAGGTAAATGTGTTTCGGTCACGAAATTGTTAAAGGTTGACATTCGACTATAATAATACATATCGTTTACGAAAATACTTGAAAAAATTAGATCTATTTTTAAAAAATAATGTTTTTAACTGTTATCATTTAGTTACATTACTAAATGTAATAATGCATACTTTTTCACTCATAACTTTTAACAAAAAAAAAGTATGATATTTTAATTCATACTAACATTTAACAAATGAGAATAGAAATATAACGGTTCATACAAATTAATATAAGTCTTAAAATGTCGTTGGTCAAGGAAAAATTTCTGAACAAAGTGTATGAAAAACCTGTTATACATTACAATCTTATACACACGGAAGCTTTTACGCCGGCATAACGGGTATTTCTAAAAAAATATTGTATTGTATTTAAGTGAATTTTAATAAGCTGGTAGTTGATTTCATTCGAAAATGATAAGTTGAATTAATTATTAAAATTTTTGCTAGTGTTTTTATTAAGCATTTCAAATGCTCATTTTATCCAATTGTTAGAAATACCAAACTAAACTACATATATGTTACAGATATTGATGGAGGGGCGACACAAGTTTTCTTTTATTTTATATGTATATTTTATTTTTATGTAATTGAAACATATAAAACTGAGAAATACAGGGACAGGGTTCAAAGAAAGTGGTTTTAATTAATAATGAATTTAAAATGAAATGTTGGAAGACAAGTACGTTTTTTTTTATTATGGAGTATCATTCTACAGAATATTTCAATTCTTAGTCATTAAATCTTTTGTAAATTGAAGCTGTTTTTTATACAATCACTTTAATTATAATGTATTCATCGTTTCACTTCAGAAGTAGAAGATATTTATTACACTTATTTAAATATAAATGTTTGTGAACTGTGTAATTGCAGATGTAATCAAAATAATCATTTTACTAAGTACAAAATAGGAATAAGAAATAATTATACAACAAATAAGTCAAAATTTTACCATATTAGTCAAAATATCATTGTTACTTAAAAAATATTTCGCACTAAATTATATTGTTATAAATTTATGTCCAAGCATAAATTCACATATATGGAGTTTTGTTCATTTATAATATTCAATTCATTTATAATATATAGCTGTCTGTAGTCTTTATAATGAACAGATAAAAATACCGCGAATTATACATCGTTAGTCAAAATCAAACCGTTCACGGGCCTTGTATATGGAAGTATTTCTACATTTTCACTAAGCCATTTAATGAAGTACTTGATAGTTAATTTTTAAAAAAGTACGAATCCAGATAAAATAGATATTTATTTCAGAATTGACAAAGAATCCATGTAAACATACAATAATTATAGATATTTACATTTAATATGTACACTTTATGAAAATATGATGCAAATTTTACAAAATCAATACGTTGTAAAAAAACCGTTGTTATATTCTGACATTTTAGAAGTTAACATATTTAATCTACGTCTAACAATTTTGTTGTTACATTTGATTGGCTCCTTAAGGCTTTGAATACGAATATAAGTATCTGTTTGAAAATTGCTCAATACGTTTACAAATCAATACAATGAAGGGTGCATCGAATAGAAATTTGAAGTAAACCTAGAATGAAAGGACTCGCATGCATTTGTAGAATTTTCTGTAGTTGCAACAGCTTCGGCCCAAACTGCTGGTGTATAAAGAATTTTCCTCAATATAATTATCTACTAAATAGTCTGCTAAATCTACCTCAGCTTGATGCATATGATCGGGCTGAAATTCGGCGAAGTCTAAAGCAAAGCAATCTCAAACCTCCTCGGGTTTTAAAAAAGACAATCCAAAAAGATGTCTCATCCATTTTCCAGTTTCCCTTTTTTCATCTTGGTATTCTTTAGGCAACCCTAAACTCTGTATTTTCCTGTACCAAGTTTGTTCAAGATGAAATCTACATCCTGTGATCTTCGTGGTGGGCCACTGCGCAGAAATTGCTTTGTGAATAGCCAGTTCATAATCAGCTACAATAATTTTTGGAGTAAATATTAAATTAGCATTACAACATTTTTCTTAAAGAATAATAAAAAGTCTTTCGTATGTTGACCGAAGTTTATTCGGTAATAAACAAAAAGCCACATTTATATAATGGCCGTTTTCCACAACATGAATTGTGAACAATTGCAAAAAATATTTCGTACAATATCGAAATGTTCCGTCGAGATACACTTTCTCACTATTACACACAAATTTTAAATTAGTATCACACGAAAATACTACAATATTGTTAATTTTATCAGTGGCCAAGAGAAATGGTTCATTTTTAATTGTTTTTAAATTTAATGTTGGCAGAATATGTAAAACGTCTGAAATAATGCTTGGTTAACGCGGTTGGACTTTACGTCTTCGGTAATACATGTTATTTCTAATGTATGTGATATCTGTTCTTGTCAAAGAGTCCATTGTACCAATGTTTTCCTTTATTACAGAATGAATTTTTTTTATGGCCATTCTGTCATATCTTCTGTAGCTTTCCGTTTGCTTGCCACACTAAAATTAACCCTCATTACCTATTTTCATCTTTAGTACGGTCCGTAATTCGGTGTACTTATTTTGTCTGTTCAGATAGAGGTCCCCAATTCGAGAACACCGGATAATAAAGACAAGTCGTAAGGCAAAAGCACCGGTAAGGTAGTGTAAATATGGAATTCACAGATATACAAACTAACAACTTTACAAAAATTGAGAGAGGAGAAGCTATCACGATATTGTGAGATAGGTTAAATAGTAACTTCATACAAGACGACGGACAGATATGAGTGTCAAAATTATAGAGGAATAACGCTGCTAAATGCAAGACTATTTCCACAATCATACAGTAAAGATTGGCTGCAATATCAAGAAAAATTACAGGACAGTATCAATTCGTTTCATAAAGAGAATATCAAACAATTGTTTCATTACTTGTATGCCACACATGTACTGAAAAAAATAATCGAATACCAATACAACGCAAAACACGAAAAACTGTAACTGATGAAGCGAAGATAACTGATGACTACCCTAAGTGAATTAGAAATACCTGTAAAATTCAGCGTTACTTTTTATTATGACAATGAAAATATTACAGGAGTAATAAAGGTATAATAAGGTCAAGGAGAGGACAGTTGATTTGGAAGAGTAAACTTGGACACATTCACTCGTCACCGCAATAGGGTGATTGCGAGGTTCAAGGAAACGGGGAGTAAATATAACCCTGAAAAAGCACCAACACTTCTAACCGAAGATGTTGTCGCAGACATTATGCAGCGTATGGAAGTTAGGCCCACAAAATTTGTACGAAAGTTGTCTGCTCAAACTGGGAAAAAGAAATCTAATTAACTTAAACGTAATTTGTTACGCAGCATTATGTATTTAAATGGTACGTATTTCCTATGGAAGTGCTCAAAAGGCACTGAAAACAAACTTACATATGCACCCATATAAAGTTTCTGTACTACAACATTTACGGCCCAATCACTTTGAGCAGAGACTGAATTATTGCAACTGGTTCAATGAAATATTACACGAAGAAGACTTGAATAACACATTCTTTTGGGATGAAGCTTGGATCCATTTGTCAGGATATATCAACTCTCAAAATTACCGTACCTGGTCAACAGAGAATCCACATGTTTTTGTTGAAAATACTCTTCATCCTATCAAAGGTGGTGTTTAGGTTGCAATGTCGAAAAGACGGATTATTGGACCATTTTCTTTTCTGTGATACAATTAACGCAATATAATACCGAGAACAAATATTGCCTTCACGAAAATGAATCGACCCTGGGGTACTTCCAACAAGATGGAGCAACTGCCCATACTGCGCAACAAACTATTAATTATTTGCAAGAATACTATGGTGACCGATTGATTAGTCGAAATCGATGGCCAGCCAATGCTCCTGATTTAACCCCACCGGACCTTTTTCTCTTTGGCTATCTAAAAATAAAGTGTTTCAAAACAGACTGCATAATCTCGATCAACTTGATGAGGCAATTACAATAGAATTACAAAATATCACACCGGAAACACTACACAATGTGTTCAATAATTTGAGAAGACGTGTCAATTTAATCTATGGATTGAGAATAACGGTGGACATTTCCAACAACTTTTATAAAATGCATTCATTTTGTGACATAATTATGGGATTATGTTTTACAGTAATAAAGTTGTAACGTATTTATTATTGTTTATGATAAAAAATAAAGTAGAATTACTATATTTCTAAAAAAATCTTTCATATAATTGAAATTAAAACTAATCCTATTTCATTGACATTTATCACAGGAAAACTTTAGTAAACCTAACCACAAAAATAAATAAACATGCTTTCCAATTACACTGTGTTCCCATATCAAAATCAGTATAATCAGGACAGTTCAAAATGATCACGTAGTACTTGTGAAAAATTAGTATATATACATATATGGCAGACATAGGTATCATACATTATATTAAGGATTTATAAGCAAAGTTAATAGATCAGTAAAAACAAATACTGTTTTGTTAATGGTTTCAATATGTATAATAGTTCACAGTATAAAATGAAACATTTGACAAGAAATTTGAGAAAAATTTCGAGATATATTTTAACGGAAATAATTTCTATAGACGTGCATGTAAAATAGTTTACGCTAGATAAAGTTCATTATAATTTTTAAAAATTAAGTGTATTTTGCTTGCGAAAACTGATTTAATTTCAATAAAAAAAAAAAAAATGGGTGTGCTTAACACCACACGACAGAAGTGAAAACTTCATCAAGGCGAGGTTAATAATACGAAATCCAACTCTTTTTTTTCGTTCTATATTGCATTAGGGTCATCCTGCATCGACGAATTCACTTGCTGAAATTTAGTGTGCTTCTTTTGACGATATTTCTTTACGCGCGCATTAGAATATTCCCTTTTTCGTTTTAATTTGTCATCGATTTGATTTTCTTCATCCATCCTGTGTAACAGAAAAGAATTAAATGCCAGTAAATTCGTATATAATGAGCAATTAAAGCAATGCTCTATTCTCAACGTTTCTGTTTTGCATTGGTATACAAATTATAGTAAATGCGTGTGGACGTGATTTAACACCCGGAATATACTGATCAGTTTCCGAGTCATCCATATGATTTTAATAAACATGCTAAAACTTACCTGAGGGCGAAATATTATATTATATTATTATAGAGATAATGTCTCATATACACACAACAATTTTTTTTGTTAACCATCCGCGAAGTTACCAATTAGCGAACGCAACACAGTCCGCGAAATACAATTTCGCGGCCGTTGCTATGGCAGCGGCCGCGATATATAATCGCGTATATATATATAAATAAACAATATGAATACTCGCTTACGAGTCCCGTGCTGGTCTGATGCTAACGTGCCTGCTTCTCACCCAGCTCGGGATCGAATCTGCTCGGGGACATGAATTTATTTATTCATTTAAATTTCAATTTAATTGAAATTAAATACCTCTACATGATATAATTCTCTCGTTCCCTTAGTGGACTCGAGACGACTTTACCCGAACGAGCGTTACATAGCCGAGCGTGACGACTTGCTCTTGTTCAGTGCCCACAATCAACGCAACGCGTCCAAAGAAGTTTACACTTCAAAAAAATATTTAAATTGAACCAGTGCATATTATTTTACTCAATTTATGTTTTGAGTAAAATAATATGCATCAGTTGCTCTAATGTTGAAAGATATGAATACAGAACTGTAGTGAATAAAGTATGTACTGTTATATCTAACACATTTAAAGATGTTATATACATTATTACAATAATGTAATTTAGTTTGGCCAACAGAAGATATTACATGAAAGAAGAAGCGTAACATTGTAACTGTTTAACACTATTGTTACGTTTATTCTTATTCAGCATTTTTCGATAGTATAAATTGATAGGCATGCACTTCACTATGTTTTAAACGAACGAAAATAATTGTTGTACAAACGATTTATCAGGAAATTCTTAAATAACTAATAGGCAAGCCCATGTATATAAGATAGTTTCATAAAATGCAACTGTAAATTAATGTACAATAAATAATATAATATAATAATAATGCAATAACGTTTTGATTAAAAAATAAAACAACCTAACGATTATTTTCATTACTATATATATAAAATATAATTATAATAAATTTTAAAATTTCATTATGTGTAGGTATCTTTTTTATATGGCCAGACATGAAAAAATAGGAGGCAAGCGGAACACTTTTGGTATTTCCACATATAATACTGCTCTAGTTCAAGGCAAACGATATGTAGAAATGTATCTAAAACTTGAAAATTTCAGGTACTATATAAGCTACTACCGCAGCTGTAAGCTCCATTCGAAACATAGTTTTTGACAATAAACAACCAACAATGAAGGTACGAAAATTAATTATATTATATTATTATATCAGTGCTATTTATTAAACAATGATTTTTCTTCTAGTGCATATTTGTTTTCGCCGCCGTTTTGGCTGTAGCTTCCGCTAGTGGTGTTTTAGCACCAAGTGTATACTCAGTTGCTAGTCCATTGGCTTATGCTGCTCCCTATGCTGCACCCTATGCTGCACATTATGCTGCACCTTATTCTTACCCATATGCATACGCAGCTGCTCCCGTAGCTGTTGCCGCAGCTGGAACAGGGTAAGACATACAAAAGCTTCTTTAATAACTAAATAAATTGTTTGAAGTCATCATAACAAGTTCATCTGTATTTTTATGTTTTAAATTTTTTTTACGTTGTAGATACGTTGCTGCCACTCGTGGTTCAGTTCACACAGCCCCATTACCTGAAGGACCATTCGCATCCAGCCTACACATCAATACAGCACCTGCCCCAGGAACTTA
The DNA here is from genome assembly GCA_963170755.1 of Amphimallon solstitiale. Taxonomy (NCBI): domain Eukaryota; kingdom Metazoa; phylum Arthropoda; class Insecta; order Coleoptera; family Scarabaeidae; genus Amphimallon; species Amphimallon solstitiale. The sequence goes on from OY720679.1 coordinate 118,210,114, forward strand.
TTAAATAAATGAACCTTATCAAATAAATTTACAATTCCGCATAATGTTGTTTTTGTAAGAAACTATTTTCCATTGGACATAACTACAAAAATTGCGTAACTAAATATTCAGTGACTATATAACAAAGTTTCTGCTCGAAATTTGTTTAGTAATTAAAAAAGATTGCAAGCGCCCGCCATTTTCAACAGCTGCAGGCTACTTGGTTATTTCTTACGTACACGTTATGTTCATCTTCAATATGTAGTATATCTAGGAATAGAAATGTTGTCAACGAAATATGTCATTGCATTTCAATATTGATAAAGCAAGTATTGAAGAAATTTAACGATATGATGCAATTAATCATAAGCATAGAAAGTAAAATACAAAATTGAATTTCAAAATTTGCAGGCCCATACTTTTAACAATGTACTTAATAAAATCGATTATATAAGTGCCCAGCGAGACCTCAATCAATTATAAAAATCGATTATGTGTATATGTAGGAACTATTCTCGAAAGCGATTTTAACTTTCAATTCAAACGAGAATTCAAATATTATTGCAGCAAGCAGTTTAGTTAGAGTCCTAAGACCATCGATATGATAGGTATCTATATCTGGTCAACTGTAGTACATTCTAACACCAAACAGCAAGCGATTATATTCAATGTTTTAATATATAAGTTTTAATGTGTACTAAAATGGTTTGTTAAAAATACCTCTGATATATATACAGGATGAGTCATTAATAGCCGCTTCTTCGATTGCTCTTTTTTATTTTTAAAAAAAGAAAAAACAATTCTTGTAAGATTCATGGTTGTTGGGGGCACATATTTTAAAACTACTTTAAGTTCTGACACACTTCCGGTTTCACCGGGAATGCCTGGAACTTAATTTTTTTAAACGGCTGACTCTGTATATTTTTGGATTTTTTAGGACTGTTTTAAATTGTCTATTCAACTGTTATTCCTATTTCAAAACTGAGGCAATAGTTTTGAGTTATTAATTCTTTTTTGGAAATTTTTGACCAAAGAATTGTCCAGAAAAAAATTTTTTTCATTGTTTTTAAAAGTACAAACATTAACTTTGGTGGTGCTTGTAGCCAAGAAAATTCTGTATCATTTGGTATAAGTTGCACTCGACAATATTTCAAATGACTTTGTTTTTTTAAAACCGACTTTCCAAAGTTTTCACATATCAAAAACTTATTTTTTTTAAATCAAACACCCGGTATTTTATTATGGCATTTTGTTCCCTTTTTCATTCTCTTTCATTTTTGTTAACAATATCCTATACCTAATTTTTGTAATTTCTGAAATAGTTACTATAGGAGCAATCAACGGTCAAATAAAGAACTACGAGCGCTGTTCTATGCACCCAAATATACGTCCAATACAGGGTGGAATGCGGCCGACTGCCTGAGTCAACCGTTAATGAATGTCGGTAAACATTTATGTCAATTTATAAATCATCGCTATTAGTTATCATCAAAATGAATTATTCTTATGAAGAGTTAAGAGATATGATTGAAGTTTTGGCTGAATCTGAAAGAAACTCTGATTATTGGTGATCCTAAATACTTCTGGTCGTTTATACTATCGAAAAAGGTTCCACCAGGATTCCAGGCAGACTGAAATACAATGATGAGAAGCTCGAGGACTCAAGTACAATCGTTAGTACCATCGCGAAATATTTTGCTTCGATTAGTCTTACATCTACTTGCAATATTGATCTTCAAGATAATACTGTGAATGATCTGCCAAATATAAACGTTAACATGTTTCATCCTAAGACTGTTGGAGACTCCATCCTTTGACTCCTAATAAATTAACTGCTCAAATTCCCTGTTTTTTGTTAGGAGTTTGTGTAGAGGTATTTATGCAACTTCAGTCATTCTTATTCAATTTGGCTTCTAAAAACAGCGAATTTTTCTGATACTTAGCAGTTGTCACGAGTTTGTTCGGCTGGGTAGCCATGATCAATAACCATACACCAATATCTATCTTGCCAAATTTTGCTACCCATCTGTTTCGAACTTTAAATCGGAATATGGAGGGGCGATCTACTATTACTAATTTAGCGTATTCTATGCAATACACCTCTCGTGCTATTGATGACCAGGGGCTGGTGGACGTCATTTACACAGACTTTGCTAACGCATTTGATAGAATCAATCATTCGGTGTTGTTGGGGAAGTTAAGGTGTTTTGATTTCATTGATTCCCTGAGCTCTCTACTTGCTTCTTATTTGCACTGCAGGGATCAATATATTCAGTACAATTTATTTATTTCCAATTGTTTCCTGGCAACTTCGAGTGTACCACAAAGGTCTAACCTGGGTTCATTACTGTTCCTGATCTTTGTTAATGATCTGCTGTGCTGTGTCAATTTAGTGAAGGTACTATTTGCTGAGGATCAGAAAATATTTCACTGTATTCACAGTAACGATGATTGCGTCATTTTACAGAAACAATTCGACAACATTGTTGAAATGTAAGGTAGTCTCATATACGAGGAGAATGCAGCCGTTAATATTTACTTATGCTTTGAAAAAACAATTCTTACCCGTACTACTTCGGTTAAGACCTTGGGATTACATTTGACATGAGGTTGATATTTGTTGAACATATCTCTGGCAATGCATCATAGACATGGAAAACCTTAAACTTGAGTCCCAATCTTCTCAATCTGCAGGAATTATAACCAAAAAGATCCGGCATGTGTCATATTAATTTCACGTGTCTAAGATCAATAGCTTGCGTGGCTGGGGAGCACTTTCGTCGAGTGGTTGGGGTCTGAGAGCGGCAATCGGTTTAGTCTGGCTATGATAATTGCTTATAACTATAATTACAAGTGTACGAGTACATGTGATGGAGTACTTGTTATTGCTTTCTGTGTTATTACTATGTTATTTTGCGGTATTTGCTAAATGTTGCATATGGTTTGTATGGTAGGGTTGCGAATTGCTCTGTGATTGGGTACGTTATTATTATTATTATTATTATTATTATTATTACCTTTAATGATTATTTTTCTTTTGTTTTAATTTTTTTTAAACCTTTTATTGGTCACCTTGTTATAAGCTCATTTGTAAAGTGTATAATTTGTAAATTGTCGTGTAATTGGATTGTACATCTGTTGGGCAATAAAATATTATTATTTCTTTATAAAAAAAAATTCAAAATTTGGACCGAAAGTAACACATTTACTCAGAGGTTTCTTTTATTCAGTAATAAAGAATTTAAATTTTAATTTGAAACGACTTCTTCACATACGTCTAAGAAAGTCCTGTGGTGCCCACACATAATTTTTCTATAATAATCATATTTTCTACTTCTTATAACCAAACTACTAACAAGAATTTTTTTCTGGTTTTAACTAAATAATTGACATTTTATAATTAATTTCTCAACCTCTCTCTTTTCTTGTTGTATCTATTGTTAGCGAAATTCTTCCATAAATTATGTAATCTTATTTTTAAAGTTATATCTATTTAGGACTTTTTCTCGGAACAGTTAAAACAAATATTTTTTAATGTAATATTTTCTTTTGGTGGACTATGGGTATAATGGAAAATTATCTTGAACTAAAACAAAAATTTGCTAAAATACCATTTTATTTATTACTTTTATGTTTATTAAATTAGAAAGTTCCAGGTGCGGGTGCAGTATTTATGTGCAAGCTGGAAGCGAATGGTCCTTCTGGTAATGGGGCTGTGTGAACTGAACCACGAGTGGCAGCAACGTATCTATAATATAAAAATAATTGTAAATTTAATAATTACATAAAACACAGAAGGAAGTTGATTATTATTTTTATTTATTAATTAATTATTTAGGTTTTCATGAAACTCATATTTGTATAATTCTTACCCAGACCCGGCTGCAGCAACAGCTACTGGAGCGGCTGAATATGCATACGGAAGAGCATAAGGGGCTGCATAAGAAGCAGCATAGGGCGCAGCATAAGGCGCCGCATAGGCTACTGGACTAGCGACTGAGTAGACACTTGGTGCTAAAACACTAGCAGAAGCTACTGCCAAAGTGACGGCGAGAACAAATACTACGCACTGAAAAATAAATAACCATTAAAAATTGTTAATATAATATTTACTGATTAATTTTGTTTACCTGCATTGTTAGTTGTTTAATGTTTAAAACTAAATTTCGAATGAGGTTTTCTTATGTGACAGTAACTTATATACTCGAAATTTATGGGATTATCTATTGTTCGCCTTGAATTAGATCAACATTGTGCATTATTAGGTCAACTTTTTAAAGCGGTAGTATACTTTCTTTACCACTTTTTTCCGCATTAATTTTATGACATGATACAACAACGCACACACAGAGCTTAGAAGTTGAAAATGAATATTGCGTAGCTTTGTTTCAAATTCTTGTAAAACTAATTTATCAAATATCTTAATTAAGAATATTTTCAATAATATCGTATGATTTAGAATTTTGATTACATAAAATGAGTAAATATTGGACTGAGGCTTGCTGTTTAACAATTTTGTATTAAGTAGTATGTAGTTCCAGAGAGAATAAAACGTATCTCAAATTTTGCAGGAAAAGAGAAATAATTCTTGCTGTTTTTATTAATTTTTACGCATACATCATACTTTTGTTAAAACTTTTATTTTCACATTTTTGTATTACATAATAATATATATTTTCTTTATTTATTTGTTTTCCTGCGTTTTTTATTTTCTTATTTATTTAAGTATATTTGTACGTCTAATACTGGCCAACTTGAAATATATCGCAATGGTTTGCATTTTAAATTCTTTGTATTGCCCATAATTGCATAAAATCACATAATCTATTAGAAGAAAACTGGAAAGAAAGTTCCTACTACCACTTTAAAGAGTTTACCAAAAATTGCACAGTGTTGATCTGATTCAAGGTGACTTTTATAATAAATAATTGAAAATGCCTAAGTGTATCTGCTGCAATGTTTCTGATCATTTAAGAACATTTTGTTGCTTGTTGTGCTTGACTATTTATAATGGAATGTGCTGACATCCCAGCCTTCAAGAGCGCAAAATTTGTTAAGGTCTGGTGTAATGTTACCGTTGCCTCCTTACAATCATACAACGATGTTGTTCGACACGTTCTCCAGGTTAAGTCTGATTGAATTAAAAAAAAAGCGGTTGTCAATGGATGTTTGTTTTTGAGTTATGTCAGATAATGTCAGTAGTTAGTTGTCAAATGATTTTTATGTGCTGAGTATATTAAAACATTGCTTTAATGAGATTTATTTATTAATTCGTTACTTACGAGACTACGCCGCAGCCTTTTCTCTATAAGTAAAGCATAATTTGAAGTATGGTAAGATCTAAGTAGTATTAAAACTGACATAGTTGCACAATAATAAAAATGATATTAAGATTTCAGGTTTCAGACCTCTCTGGGTCAATCAAGACATTCTTTTCTTCGAAGTCTTCCGTTTCCTTAGTCATGAAAAATATTTACTGGAAACTAAATACAGTAATCGCCAAAAAAACGGTGGCACAAATTCAAAACTTAAATATAAGGAAAAAATCCTACTATTGTTCTTTAAACTAGATGAGTCAAATGATTCTCCAATTGCACTCGACATTTACTAAAAAAAAAGCTTGCGGTTTGAGAACCAAAATACGGCAGCTTGTGGATCTTATTATGATATTATTTCATGAATAATTCCTTATTATGAAATTACTTAGAATTAATTTTTGGTGGTTGATGTCTCTTTCTCACTCTCCAATGAATTATACTATAAAATTATTGATACCACATTTATTTCATCCCTTGTTCATTCAATTGACTTAGTTATTTGTGATTATAAAATCAAATCAATATTGTTTAGTATTGTTGTATATACATATCATCCATTTTAATTTTCCGCAGTTTGTGGTTATTTCTTCTATCTGCTCCAAATATTACACTTTTAATTAGTGATGTAGTTTTGTTAATCTTAGACAATTTAGTAGTATCATTAACTCCAGCAATGAACTTCTGGAATCTGGTAACTCTGATGTTTCTGTCTCTCTTGAAAATCTTCCACTTGTTCCTGTCAATTTGCATCATCTACCCCTATATATTTTATCATAACTTCTGGTATCCTAAATTAACCTGACTTCATTGCTTTCTAATCAAAATATTCGGTTTAATTTTCATATATTGAACTGCCTTCAACTTCATGATGATCTTTTGAGTGCAAATTGGTTATTCTTGGGACCTATCACTGATGTTAGTTTTGCTCTTGAGAAGTCTCATAAATTTCTTTATGTGGTTTTGTACGGGTCATCTCCTAAGATTTCTTTCACTCAAATTTGCAAAAAATATCCGGTTAAGGTTTCTAAGAGTTCCCGGTCTTCTTTTCTAGTCATTACAGAGGTAAATGGAAATCTACCAACAATATATTTTTCTACAATCAATTCAAGAAAAGTCGTGGTGTCTGGAAGGCTGATATAGCTAATACTCACATAGCTAACACTCTACAGTTGAAGAGTCAGTAAAAGCGAATCCAAAATTATATTTAAATACAGTGTAAACTCTATATAACGACACTGAAGGGACTGTGTATTTATGGCGTTATAGAGAGTTGTCGTTAAATTGAGAGAAGAAAAATCAGAATTATAAAAAGAAAAAGCTTATTTCAGACTAATAAAAAACAATCTTATTTGAACGCTATTGCGTATAGTCTGTTATTTTTATCTGACGTCTTTTGCTGCATCAGTAATTTTGTTGTATTTTGTTACTTATTTTATTCATATCTTGCGATATTGAGGCATCTTGATGATAAAGGAAGTACATTTCCAATAATTTAGCTGCTTCCAAAGCTTCCTTAATGCTCGGCTCAGGCTCAGGCTCATGCGTCTCATCTTCTTCATCTCCTTGTTCTTGAACCTCAGTTTCTCTCACTGAATCCAAAATTTCTTTGTCTGTGAGTGAAGCCGTTGTAAGGAGGCAGTCGTCTACTTCGATGTAGGTTTGAAGATTATCCGTAAAATTTCCTGCCATGTTGAACTGTTGAATCCACTCAGTTAATGGAAGGTCATCGTCGCTATCAAACTCAGGTTCTGCTTCCACCTCATCACTCGTAGAATTGGTACAAAGTCCAGCATGTCGAAAAGAGTGCTGTATAGTTGTGGATGTCACATTTTCCCAGGCTTTAGATAAAAAATTGACTGCTAGCAGCAAATTAACAGAAGTTTTACCCTCAGATTCGACTAGCTCCATCAATAATTTCCTTCTGTAGTGACCCTTGAGGCTTTTAATCACACTCTGGTCCATTGGCTGTAAGACACTAGTCGTATTTGGAGGAAGAAATGCCAACTCTATGTTTTGAAGGTTTGATATAAACGGGTGGGCAGGGCAGTTGTCAACAAGAAGTAAAATTTTTCGTCCCTTTAATTCTGCATCCCACTTTCGCACTTCTTCCTCAAAAAGTTGACTGGTCATCCAAGCTGATTTATTTGCTTTATACGTCACTGGCAATTTTTTAATGTTCTCAAAACTGCGCGGATTTTTCGATTTGCCTATTACCATAAGCTTTTTTTTTTCTGTACCATCCATATTAGCAGCCACAAGCACCGTAATACGTTCCTTGGAGAGCTTTCCTCCCACACACTTTTCGCCTTTAAATTTCAGAGTTTTATCTGGAGTCAACTCATAGAAAATTCCTGCTTCATCAGCATTGAAAATGTCACTTGGGGCGTATTTTTCTGTCACTTTTGACCACACTGTATTAATCCAACCATGAGTAACATTTGTATCAACACTTCGTGCTTCTCCACTTATTTTACCATAGTTGATATTATGACGTTGCTTGAATTTTCCGAGCCATCCTTCTGATGCTTTGAAAGAAGTTAAACCAAGTTCTTCAGCAAAATTCTCCGCCTTAGCTTTCACGATCGGCCCCGAGATAGGCATATTATTCTAGCGCTGTAGGTGAAACCATGATAGTATAGCTTGATCCAAATCTTCGTATTTAGGTTTCTTTAATTTTTTGGAAGTTTTCCCCTCGTTTTTCGTTTGGAGAATTTTTTCTTTATTTTTCCATATTGTGGACACGGTAGAGCGACTAAATCCAAAGCGTCTGTCAACATCACTTATCTTCTCTCCCGTTTCTATTGCTCGTATCAGTAAAACTTTTTCGTCAATACGCAGTGAGCAACTAAGTAAAGTTTGTGAGCAACTAAGAATATAACTTAGTGTACTTTCTCATATATGAATGTGTATCAATGCGACTATTATAATTGGCCTCAAGTACTGTCGCATTTCCGACGGCTGGATCCGAATTGAAATGTAAACATTTGATAAAATTTGCTTGAACTGAAGTTCTTTGTTCGATCAATGAAAAAACCACTTGCCCGAGAATTAGGAGTTTATATTAGTAATAACGTGTTTATTTAGTGGTTATCGCAACTTAAAAGGTACTTTTTATTACTTAATTGTTGTCGTTATTGAGAGTGGGTGTAATGCTATATACAGTATGTCCACGGATCGAGTTCCAAAGAGGAAAAACTTTTTTATTTTGCATTTTACAAGAAAAATGTATTCTTGATAAAAGTTTTTGCATGTCTCGAAACGGCTAACTCAGTTTTAACCTTTTCAAAATTTCTTTTAGTTTAAGATAAAAATCGAAAAATTGGTCGTTTTATTTGAATATTTTTTCATAAACTCAAAAACAAAAATGATATAACTAATAACTATTTTACTCAATCCATTCACCGCCCTTTTCAACGCACAATTCTAGCCGTCGGCGCAATTCTTTATAACTTCTTCGAATTTCTTCGAGAGTTAAAGACGTCACAGCGTCTCTAATCCTCTCCTTTAAATCTTCTACGTTCGGAGGAAGATTATTTGCATAAACTATTTGCTTCAAACGACCCCAAAGATAAAAATCAGCCATTGTTAAATCAGGGCTCCTTAGTGGCCATATCACGGGACCATTTCGACCTATCCAATTCTGTCCAAATTGCTGATTTAACCATTCAACAACAATCCTAGCATAATGAGCCGGACAACCATCTTGTTGGAAATAACACCTTGCGAGGTAATTAATCGGTAGATCGTCCAAACGTTCATCAACAAAATTTTGCAGCATATCCAAGTACGTATGCTGATTGACAGTATTATCAAAAAAATATGGTCCAATGATACCATGGTAAGAAATTGCACACCACACATTAACTTTTGCCGAATATTGTCGATTGTGAGGCATGCGAAAATTCGGATTGTAATCGCTCCAATATCTCACATGTTGAGATGCAACAGTACCATTAGTAGAAAACGTGGCCTCATCAGAAAAAATAATATTTCGGTAAAAGTATTGATTATCCATAATTTGAGCGCCCATCCACAGACAAAAATACATACGTTTTGCAGGATCTCCGGGTTCTAATGCATGATTTAAAATGGGCTTGTAGGGATGGAACTTCCTTTGTTTCAAAATCTTTTGAATGAGCGATTTACTAATTCCCAGATGGACTGATCTGCGCCGCAAAGAAAGTTTGGGATAGTTCCGTACTGAATCCATTACAAGAAGAGTGGCGGCGTCGTCATCATCGCGTGCTATATTTTTTTTCTTTACATCCAGTATGGAACCAGTGGATAGGAATTTTTTGACCAATGCTCGTGCACCTCTATTTGAGATGTAAATATCCGGAAACTTTTGATTAAATTCTTCGACAACTAGACGGATCGCTTTATTACCTTTGCCATAGCATTGAATTAGGTAAATTCGTTGGTCTTTTGACAACATTTTCAACTATTATGGTTGATTTTTCTAACTGACAGTTAATTAGATAATTAAATATGGATAATTACCATGACAACGCAACTTAATTTCTGGGACTTTAAAAAATTTTCAAATAAAACGACCAATTTTTCGATTTTTATCTTAAACTAAAAGAAATTTTGAAAAGGTTAAAACTGACTTGGCCGTTTCGAGACATGCAAAAACTTTTATCAAGAATACATTTTTCTTGTAAAATGCAAAATAAAAAAGTTTTTCCTCTTTGGAACTCGATCCGTGGACATACTGTAGAGTGTATCATTGTATGGAAGGCAAGCTAAACCAATCAAAACCAAGTGATTTCGACGCTTTAGAGAGTTTGTCGTTAAATCAAGTAGCGTTACATGAAGTTTACACTGTATATGCACGCTAGGCACAACACCCACAATCAGTTTCATCCTACAATGATACTTCATACATTTGCTAGCAGATTCTTTTTTATGCACATTACTATTAGTGTGTCTTCGTTTAGTAATGAGCACTCCAATCAATTCATTTCACATTGCTATTTATTACGGATGAAGATTTGATTAAATTTATGGACAACAAGCCGTAGAGGTACATTGGTGGTAATGATCTTCTTATTTTTGACCTCGAGATTTTTGTATACGTTTTGAAGCTCCTGATACGGGAAAAGTGGGTTTAAAAAAAAAACCTCTGTATGTCTCTTTCTCTTTGACCACGATTAAACGGCTAAAGTTTTCAACACTAACCGCATTATGTTTACTAGTATAATCTCCCTCTTAAGATCTGATTAGGTAAACCGGTAGTAATAGCTAACTTCAGTGAAAAAATCAAATTTCAACAATATTAATAATACAAGAGTAACTTTGAGATAAAAATTATAAAAAAAATTATTCAAAATTTCTACCGGAACTAGGTGTTTTACTCTTGTCGAAAAGCATTTTTTATGTAAATATGTCGCAAATTACAAGTTCTATACAGATTTACTAAGAGTATAGAAGTTTTTTGAATTTGATTTGGAATAATTTTAATATAAAAAAAAAATAAGTTAATAATTCGGAATGCACACAAGTATAAGAAAGTCATGATGCCCACATTATTTTTTTTTTACATTTTATATTGGCAAGAAATTGTCCTTTAATTTTATAATGTTGGATAATAAAAGTTTTATTATTACTATAAATATTAGAAATTCTTCAATAGCAAGAATAATTTATTATATTTGTTTTTATTTGTGATAACTTAGCGCACATAATACCCATGCGATTAAAAAGTCGATTTCAAACTGTTTCATATAAAAAAGATGTTAAGAATCTAAAAATAAGAAAAAAAAGGTCAAGTTATATCATTAAAATAGACAGAGTGCGTCATTTTTTGGTATAATAAATAAGAGAATGATAAGAGTACCTACATAACAAATTTTTCACTTATTTTAACAAAGCTATTTTAGTTTAATTACATACTAGTGTTCTTCTGTGGTATTTCTTATTTTCTTAATATGCAAAAAGTAGGAATTATGCGTGCAATATATACCATTATAATTATGGTTATACAAATAATTGGTTATCAATCGACATTTCTGGAGTATTTAGGTAAGTTCCGTCAATGCTAACACAAATACTGATTGATGTGTGTTATTTATTTTCTATTTGACAAATTCTACTCTGTTTTATTAATTTTATGATATGTACGAAATTCAAATGATTTATTTTTAATTTCGTCTTTCCAACGTCTACATTATGCTACAGATTTAAAAGAAGGAGATGATTGCATTTTGGATTTTGAACAATACGGTAGCTGCGTAAATCTAGCATTGTGTCCTACAGCAGTTGAAGATATTTTCAGTTATCGTTATCCGAAAATATGTAATTTTGAAGGCAGGGAACCGATTATTTGTTGCGCATCTAAACAACATAGATCAATTTCTAGAAAAAGTGAGTAATATAAGTTTAATAATTAATTATTGAAGGTATATTAACATAACTATGATACTAACAAGAATTGAAAATACAACTAATACCTTCATTAAATTGATAATCTTAAGCGTATGAAATAATAATTGAATGTAAGGAAATTGTTCAAAATGTCCCGTGTAGGTATGATTGTTAGAATCAACTCTCATTTATATTATACTAGCATACCCGCCCGGCGTTGCCCGTGACATGTTTATTACAGTCTGATTTCGTATCTGCGCTTTAATAATATGTTTTTCAAACGCCATCGAAAATACTGCTTGCTCCTTAGTGGTCACGGTAAACACTATGTCGTATCATTTAACCAAAACTGTGATTCGGATTGGTTGGTGGTAACAAGTAGTCGTACCCTTTAAATGTTTGCTTTCATAACAGACTTATTAAATGAAATGGCATAAATATTTATTGAAGTTCTATTTAATTTTTTTGTTTATTTCGGGCTATTTCGGACACATCTAACGAATGGAGAAAACTCGCATTTATTATACAAGATCATTTTGAACTGTCCTGGGTTGGCAACAAAAAAGTCCCAGTATTATCAAAAACCAGAAAATATTTACTTCCGTGAATTGTCCATACTAAATTTACATGTCAAATGTCAAAATCATAACGTACTGAAATGTCTTGTACTTTTTAGTATTTTTATTGTTTTATTGTCGCTTTTCTGTCTTTTTTTAAGACAATATACCTGCTATACCATGCCTACTATAACTATGTGAACAGGGTCACATTAGTTATGCACGAGATGAAAATATGATAGAATAAATAATGTGAATTTAAACATGCATAATGTGACAAATTTATAAGAGAGATTTTAATAAATTATGCTTAAAGAATATAGAAATTACCTCAAACTTATGACTATAAATAGGAAAAGGATATAAATATTCTAACACGATATGGTCAGCAACAATGTTCTGTATAAACAACAACTGAACGAATAAAAATATACATTGATGAATTTGTATGTGTGTGTACAGATGCTTCCATAGACAATAAAAATAATTTGTGTGGTTTAGAGGACCTGCAAAGAAAAAAAAAATAGTATAAACATTGTTTACAGTTTCTTGCAGATAAATGTGTTACCGTGGGAAAAGTCCTGGATATAAATTAGAGACGACGTAGTAGGCCCGACTAATCGTTGTAATGCTAGTGATGTGGGTGAAGAATTCCTGTTATCTGTAATATATTTCCAGTTTTATCTAATCCAGATATTTCTAATCGAAAATTAAGGATTGTGTTAGCAAATGGAAAAAGAAAGTATGTAACAAATAATGAAAAAGGCAATACGTTTATAAACAAATACAAGGAGGGACTGTATTAAGAAGATAGAAAAATATACCTACCGATGGAAATGCATAGGAAGTTGGTGAAAAGACTTTTTAAATAAACAAACAATTCGGAGTGTTGACGTGGGTGAATGAACTGTCAAAAACAATATGTGCGTGTGTGTTCGTGTAGCAGGGACAACTTGCAGAAAATGAACAGCAGAGATTTCACCGAGGACGCTTCGATACCATCTTAAAGATTAGTTAGAAGGAGGGCGCAATGAATAGCCGATGTTCTTTTGTTGCTCGTATATATTTCAAAAACAGGAATGAACTTGAATTAATTATTATTTTGATTTCGAAGGATAAAGGAGCGTAGGATTCGATACACTACGGTTAGACTCATAATAATTTAGTTTGTATTAGTATATAAATTTAATTTTCATTCATTTTATTTAGAGTAATTTTCTTTTGATAATTTTTTATTTAAATATGGAGATTCCTAAGGCAGAATTTGAAGAGATATTTGATGAAACAAAGTAAGTTGTTCAATTGTAAAGGATTATGAATACTGCTGGGCATTTCTAAGAATACAACGTGAAAATATTTATGCTAGTATAACGTTGAGCAATAAGAGTTAAATAGATATTATCCTGTTAGTTTCTTTTATAACTAAGAAAGGATCATTAATGGTGTTGGGTGTGAGGAGAATATAACGTGCGAATGTTTATTCTCAAACACATTATCAGGTATCATTAATTGTTGCATTTCATCTTTGATTTAAAATTTCAAAACATAATAATATATTTAAAGAAAAAAGGATGTTTTTGTGTGGCAGGTATTGAGACGCTAGCAGTAATACGTGCGAATGGTTGCGGCTAGTGATCAATTCAAGCTAATCTCCGAACATTAACCATTGCATTGCAGATTATCAGGGCATTACGTGCAAATATAATGTTTCTGATGAAATAGAATCAGCTCAATATTAACAGATTACCTATCGGGAATCGAGTTTTTTGTTCGTTTAAAACAGGATTAATATTTCATGACTGTCATTATCGATATATATTACAAAACATTATAACCGCAAGATGGTAGAAATGTTTTCTTTCAATTACGTGTATTATAAAATTTAATGTGGATATAGTATAGCGATGCTATCTATAATTGATGTTCTAATAATAAAAATATACAAATATGATTTTTACATAAACTTAGACTTTTCTTTGATAAAAAATTATAACCTTATCCCAGAATAATACTGAACAAGAGATTTACCAGGAGACAAAGAGGATGAATACACTGCTAGAACTCATAAGTACTTACAAAGTACGTGCTGTTGAGAAATAAGTTTATACATAGAATATAAATTATATCAACTATTAGCATTCAGTTAAAATCATTGAATCTACAGCATAAATAATATACTGCCCAACGTGTGTCTATGGTCATTATATTTAATAAATAATGCTGACAACAATATGTATATGATAATAAATACATCTCAATTTTACTGACAATTTATAATAATATAGAAAGAAATATACTAGATAACTATATATACATTAATAAATGACCCATAAAATAGTAATTATCAATCATTATAAATCTCCATCTTTGATATTAATTATTTAATGCTGTCAATTCGGAGCAGTTATCAATTGACAAATTGATAACTGCAAAATTGACGTTGTATTGTACGACTGACGCTTTTTCGTTTGTAAATTCTAACGTTTCCCGGCAAGTGTAATCGCTAACTAAAATTGATCGGTGGCTTTGACAGTTTATAACCTGCAATTGAATTTTCGTGCAACTGTCAACGTTAACCAAACTTCAGATAGATCTTTCTTTACGTTTCCTGTAACATTAACGTCAACCTAAAGTTAAATTCTAAAAATAAAATTTTGAAGTGCCATTGTCAGCTATGGAGAACGACCTCTATATTAAAGGCCGGGATTTCGCGTTGATTTTAGATGCTATTCTGTCAGTCAATTGTGACATTTCCCAGCAAGTGGCATTGCGAACTGAAATTGACTGAGAACTACCCAAAATAACACAAATCGTTAAATAAAAATTTTCTAGATTGAATTTCAAAATTTGGATCCCCATTACGACTACCTGTTTGCCAAATTTCACAGCTGTAAGGGCGATAGATTCGTCTGAACATCGCACACGCACAAGGACACAAACATTTTCATTTATATGTATAGATAGATACACATGTTATAATAAATATTTAATCAGTTTTTAAACTTTCATGAAATATCAATAAATAATGGAAAGCACATAAATCAACGAATATTCACATACAAAACAAAAGTAGAGAACATCAGCAGGCAATTAAATTCGTCGGTTAGTTTACCTTGACATTAATGTAGGTTATTATTAATGTGTACAATAAAACCTACAAGATCATAATAACATATAGCCTATTAGTTGCAGTGAGTATAGAAAAGTAACAGTAATGGTTTTCTATCTGTAAGAACAACCACCCAGTTTTATTTGTATAAACGCACACGCAAGTGTCAGAAAGTCACCAACACTGAAGGTTTGCAATATAATTTGTGACTAATCGTCGCCAGCAGAATCAGCGACGACGGTTTCAGACTGGAAAACAAAAAGAGACAATAATCGCGGAAATCTACAAGCCAAATATTCCTTCCGTCGTCTAGCTTACGTCAATCTAGTTCATATAATTCGATTGTATTTTGCCAAAAGGGCGAATGTGCCAATTTTACGATTTTGAGCTTTATGTACCAAAATATCAGTACCTACTGTAAGATGATGTTGGCAAAAGGATGAACGTATTTGCTGGAAAATAAGGTTGTGGTAATCAAAAATACATTTTTCCTATGGGCGAATGTGTTCAGAACAATCCGTTCAAAAGGACGAATGTAACAAAGTTAAAACGCCTAAAGGGCGAAAGTGCATTACTTTACTATAGGCAGCATAACCTAAAAATAGTTTTGTTCGTTGTTTGTATGGTGCGTATGCGATACGGTACGAAAAATTGTTAAGTGTGTCTAGTCCGACAGAGCGAATACTAAAATTGGCTCGTAATATTAATAAGCCAACAAGTAGTGTTTCAACTGATGTATCATTGCCGGGTAAATGTAGTATGGCATTAGAGAATTTAGATGTTATTTACGGGTCAAATTCCGGCAGTAGGATTGGAAATCCGATGTAATTGACATAAGTAAAAGTCCTTCTTTTCTCTTGAATAACTGAAACAAACTATTAGATTATAGAACTAGTCACTGTAAGTGTTTTTTTAATATTTTCTCTTTCAATTACAAGACTCTTTCTTTCCCCGTAATTAGACAGGGTACAAAGAATAAAATAACAAACTGCATCTCTATCTTATGTCATTTAGGCCAAAGGTGGAAGATATGGTCTTGGAGACCGATGAAGAGGACGAAGACTGCATCTAATTATTGATTTATTGAGTATTATTGTAGTTTTTTGTTAAGGTACTTTAATTTCATTTGTATTTCCAAATTTTTCACAAACAATTTTTTTTTTTATTTGACTTTTACTGAACTAGAACTATTTAGTATGATTTTATTGTAATTAATCATTAAAAGTTCTCACCAACTCTTAATTAGAGGCTTGGGCGAATGAATATAACACCAAGGGCGAACTCGAGGTCAATACACTACATCTACCAGAACTAATCTGGAAAAAGGGCGAATATCCACAAATATTTAAATTTTAGACTAACAGTACATTTAATTTTGTATTTTTTGATTACTTATTCATTTAATTATTAATGTGAAAGGTTTGAGTACAATTTTTTTCAATTTGGTCGCCCATATATTTCCAGAACAGTTTTCTCCAATTTTCTCAAAACAACGAAATGGTGTAATCGCCCTTTTGGCAAAACACCATCGAATTATTGCCACAAGAATCATTTGTATCTACTTGAAGATTATTCTGTTTCTTTATAAGTTATAAAAACATTTATGTTTTTAGAATGTGAGGTGTATACCCGAGCAAGAACATACATACCTATTCTTATACCTGGAAGTTATTATGCAATGCCATTCGAATTTCGACATATGGTAAGTCATACTTAAAGTAAAAGTAAACACTAAAAGAATAACTTTACTCTTTCAGGCTGTTCTAGGTTATGGTAGTTCTCATCACATCAAGTGGCGATGCGGAGGGAGCCTCATTAGCGAAAAATTTGTTCTGACAGCGGCTCATTGCATTTATACGAACCTGTATGTAACAGTTGAAACATTTGATAGATACCAACCACAACAAAGTTGCAGTAACGCTGTTCTTTGTTAGGCAAAATTAATATAGTTTAATTGTCGCACAAGATTTTAAGTCTGTCAGGTTGATTTTGAAAGTCTATAGAGGAAATATGACCTTGCACCTTACTTTAAGGCCACTTTGTTACAATAATCTACTCACATACGTACGCTATCACGGTTATCTTTTTACAGCCTGGGTTGAAAGGGTATGTCGTCTCTACTTCTGCTATTATTGTTACGTTCACTACCTTCAGAAACTTCTGTAGGGATGTTGATTCTACGGAAATTAAACACGAGTTTGTATATAGGGGATTGATTTATATTGTGTTTAGTGTTACGGTACACTGGAAGATGTATATGGTTAAATTGAGTTTGTATTGTGAAGATAATATCTTTTGTCTTGATTTAAGTTCTTGGGGTGTTCTTGGAATTTAGTAGATTCGCGAATTTTGTGACTATTGAAAATCCTTGGATAACATTTTTGTGTAATTGAACTGGATCTAGTGGCCGGTTTCCAATCCGTGCTCAATCAGTGCAGAAAATAGGACAGTGTGAAAATGGTTATATATTTTGAATGGAAAAAAACTCAAAATATTTTCAAACCCATTTCAAACTGTTCGTTTTTCTTTCGTTTATCAAAGACAAGCAACTCCTTGAATCCTGCGGCATGTACTGGGTTCTATACGTATGCAACAATATATACATCGTCGAGACAAAGGGATCTGTCGGCACTTGTGTATCCGAAAACGTGCTGCACCCGGTTGTTGGGCGTGGCAGGTTATGCATTACATATTGAAAGCTTCTCATCAAATTCAGTACAATTCCACAAAAATTCTCTCCAAGGACTCATATTACCGTGGACGCAAAATCCGCGAATTTATCGAAATCTAGAAACATCCCAATTTAAATAGAGGCAAAAGTTAGTTACTGACTTCATCACACTTCCAAGTCTATTATGTAAACTCAAATCAACCATGACATACACGTTCTACTAAAATACAATACAAACTACAATATAAATCAGTCCCTTGCCAACAAACACCAGTCTGTTTCAGGTAATTAAAGCAGAAGCTCTGAAAATGTCCCTTAGGATAGCGAACAAAACGTTGTCAGCAAAAATAGAAACGACTACACAGTTTTAATCCAGAAGCCAAGAATATAATATACAAACAGTTTTGTAACATAAGCTATATTAATAGGTGAACATTGTACATGGTGAGTCATTAGTAGCCGCTTCTTCGATTGCTCTTTTGTGTTTTAAATAAAGGAAAAAACATTTAGTGGAAGATCCATGGTTGCTTGTGGCGCATATTGTAAAAATACTTTAAGCTCTGACGCACTTCTAGTTTCACCGGAAATGCACGGAACTTAATTTTTTAGACGGCTCACTCTATATATTTTTGGATTTCCTTGTACTGCTTTAAATTCTCTGTTCAATTGTTTTTTCTTTTTCAAAATTGAGCCAATAGTTTTTGAGTTATTAATTTTTTTTGAAAATATTTAACCAAAACACGTATTCAAAAAAAAGATCATTTTCACATTGTTTTTAAAAGTAAAAACATTAACTTTGGTGCTGCTTGTAGCCAAGAAAATTCTGCAACATTTGGTAAAGTTGCACTAGCCAACGCCTCAAAACACTCTGTTTTTTTCAAAGCCTACTTCCTGAAATCTTCACATACCAAAAACTTATTTTTTTTAAATGGAACACCCAGTATTTTATTGAGGCATTTTGTTCCTTTTTTTATTCTCTTTCATTTTTGTTAACAATGTCCTATACCTATCTTTAGTAGTTTTTGAGATAATCACTATAGGAGCAATTAGCGGTCAATTAAAGAACTACGGGCGCTGCTCTATGCCAGTGGCGGCTGCTGCAGGGAGGGCAACGGGGCACTGCCCCTCCGTGACAAAGTTCTTTTAACAGATAAATTAATTATAAATACCTAATTTGTATGTATTTTTTCTGATTTGTTTGATAACAAATAATATGTTTTCGGAAGTAACAGTCCGTCTTTTCAGCGCGTTTTAAAATCGCAGTCTAACGTAGGCTCCGGGGCATCTCGCGCGACTGCCCTGTCTCTATTAGAAATCGAGCGATGAAACTGGCGTGCGTAGCGCGCGTATATATGTAGGCGGCGGGGCACTACTCTATGGTGCCGGGTCCGATTGGCGGTCCAGTATGTAATATACAGCGGTGAGTCTATGTTGTAATTTCTATCGGTGCAAATGCAACTATGAATTGCGTTAGTAACATTAAGACAGAATTAAAAAATCTAGGTCTCCCTAGACCCGATTTATTGATTAAACTAGAAGATCACAATTTGAAAACTAATAAAACCGTGACGAGAAAATTCAACAGAAGCTCTTACAGTTTATCAGACTGGTTGTGTGGGTGTAATGTGCAAAATGCTTTTTTCTATTTCGGTGCTATAAAGTTCACTTTACGACATCCGTTTTGGTTGCAAAAATATTTCTTTATCGCACGCTAATTTTGTTGTTTTGACGTTGGTAACAAAAAAAAATGGAACCAAATTATATTTGAATGTCAAAATGTAAGCCTTTAATGTAACAAACATGTGCAATAGAAGTTGTACAAAGAATAAAAAGCACACATGCTAACATTTTATTTACTAATTAACAATATAAATTGTTAAGCAGAGATGGATGATAAGCTTTCTGATGCTACTATTGTAATTTACTTCCAAGGTTGAATAGTACAACTGTTATAAAAGTTTGTTTTTGATAATATGTCGAGACTATGTTGGCGAAGGATTTTGTAAATTGTCTTCTGCTATTTTGCGAATCTCTGGGGGCGTGCAAAATAGAAAAAATCAAGTGAAGGGTGTCTTTCTACTTTGAAGAGAATAAAAACATTTTCTAGAAATACCATGCGGGAAAGCAGACTATGTGCCTTAGCAATGTGTTCCATTGAAAAGCAATTACTGACATCAACACCAAACCTCAATGAATGAGTTATTAATCATTTTGCTGATCGTAAGGAACGGCGGATGGATTTTATTTTCAAACAAGTTAATTAAATAGCATATTGAGTTTATTTTTTGTCTGTACTTAATTTTTGATATTAAACACTCAGACCCCCGGTGCCCTCCCGTCCCAAAAAATCACGGGCCGCCACTGCTCTATGCACCCAAATATTCGTCCAATAAAGGCTGGAATACGGCTGACTGTCTGAGCCAACTGTTAAAGAATATCGGTATACATTTATGTCAAACTTATAAAAGCATCGCTATTAGTTATCATACAAATGAATCATTCTTATGAAGAGTTAATAGATATGATTGACGTTTTGGGTGAATCTGAAAGAAACTCTTTGCTAGCATCCAGACTCTATGCATAGCGATCCCTGGTAGAAATCAACCGAAGCCAGAAACTTTCGAAAGTATAAAGGGACGGTTTGAGTGAACAGAAAGTATTAAACATGAAAAAAAGAGTGAAAAAAGCAATATCTGATGAGGATAAGATGTGTATGGTACTCGCGAGTGTAGTCGAACACCCCCATACTAGTACTAGGAGAATTAGTCGTTAGTTAGATGTAAATCAAATTTGCGAATCCAGAATAATTAGGAAATATGAAATTCACCCGTAGCTTATTCATACACAGGGTTAGATGAAAGAAATTTTCAGAATCGCTTACATTTTTGTCAATTGGCAGCATATACATTTTTCCTGGCTTTCTCAATTTTTTGTTGTTTACCAACGAAGCCACCTTCTATTAAAGTCACAATTTCCGTTATCATAACACATAAAACTCCCCACTTTATCACACCTGTAAACTTTCAAAATCGTTGGTCATTAAAATTGTGGGGAGGAATAGTGGGTAGTTACATAATTGGACCTTATTTCTTTGATGAAAATGTTAATGACGGACGGATTTTCAAAACTTTTTGAAGACATCTTCAAGTATGTCAGTAAACATAACCTATATTTAATTTCGATGTTAACCAATAGTGTCAAAAATGGAATACTGCAACTGGACATTGCCGGAATTAAAAAATTGAAATGCGATGCTCTTCATTCTGTAAAATTATTACTTTTGGGATAGTTGAATTTAACATTTACTTTGTTTGACAGTTGACTAAGGAAGTCGGGTGCCATTCCTGCCTTCCATTGGTTGAACAAATATTTTGGTGCATAGAACAACAGCGCTCGTAGTTCTTTAATTGGCCGCTAATTGCTGCTATAGTGATTATCTCAGAAATTACAAAAGATAGGTATAGGACATTGTTAACAAAAATGAAAGAGAATAAAAAAGGAACAAAATGCCTCAATAAAATACTGGGTGTTCCATTTAAAAAAAATAAGTGTTTGGTATGTGAAAATTTCAGGAAGTAGGCTTTGAAAAAACAACGTTCAGAATTTTCTTGGCTACCAGCACCACCAAAGTTAATGCTTTTACTTTTAAAAAGAATGTGAAAATGATTTTTTTCTGAACACGTGTTTTGGTCAAATATTTTCAAAAAAAAAAATAACTCAATAACTATTGACTCAATTTTGAAAAAGAGAAAACAGTTGAACAGACAATTTAAAGCAGCACAAGAAAATCCAAAAATATATAGGGCGAGTCATTTAAGAACATTAAGGTCCGTGCATTTCCGGTGAAACCGGAAGTGCGTCAGAGCAAGCAACCATGGATCTTTTACTAATTGTTTTTTCTTTTATTTAAAACACAAAGGAGCAATCGAAGAAGCGGCTACTAATGACTCACCCTGTATACTTTGCCTTCTTCTCTGAGCTACTATCGTGCTACCGAGGCCATGTAAATTCATCTTTACCAGCTACTCGGGTAGTCGTAAAGTGATGATAGATCAACTTGGTTATCCAGAAACTTTAACATTATTTGCGGCTTACTTATCCAAATAAAATGCATTTGACAAAAATATTGCATTAAGTATAATACCAAAAATAAAATTATTATTAAAATCGTGATAATTACCACCAATTCAATAATAATATGGTGCCTACTTAAAAATATCTTATTTCCTCGATTTACAGGTTGCGCAAATGGATCGGGTTATCTATATTTCGATACTGCTTAGTCTCGCGAATATCGAGATTGACCAAGAAGTATTGTTCTATGCAATTTACAGTTCCTAATCGTTTTATTGTAAATTTGTTGTGGCTGGCATTAGTATGTTAAAAAAAATCTACTGATCACTGTTTTTTTCTAGTGGATATGTTCAAAGCGTCAGACTTGGAGTGCATACATTATTTAGTATGCCTAGCGAATTTGACGAAACATTCAAAGTTCGGAAGACATATAGACATCCACATTACACCGGTGTTCAACTGTATCACGATGTGGGTCTTATTGAACTAGACCATTCAGCAGATATACACCGTTTCAAGCCAGCATGTTTACATAACAGAAAAGAAGTGCCAACCAACATGTTAGTAGCGACTGGATGGGGACAAATGGTTCGGTACGGTCCTATGAGTAATGTGTTACGGAAGGCTAATTTGAGTCATGTACGAACTGAAGAATGCACAAGTTATTATAATGGCCAATGGCGGTTGACATATGGTATAGTAGATGAATGGCAATTATGTGCGGATGGTGGAGAAACTGGAGCTGACACTTGTAAGGTAAAAATAGAAATAAAATAGTATGAATTGCTATTACAGAGTCGATATGATACATATTTAGCTCAACATTATTATTATCGGTTATTTACGTAACGACAGCAAAGGTGTAAAATTTGCAGAAGGATTTTTTCTCTTCGTGTTACTGACTTATCGTATACTATTTTCAGATTTGAAGTGTATATTTTTAATAGACAATACATAGGAGATTCTTTATCTTTAGAGCACAAGATATAAAATATACATTTTATTTTAATATGAAATTAGAGGAGAAATTTATTTGATTATTCGGGTCAGATTTGAAGAAAGTAATAAATGTTAATGGCAACAATGTACTATAATTAAACCATACGTCTTGGTTGGTGCAGACAGGAAGTTAGGAATATAAGATTACTTATCCTAACCTGTCGTTTCTATTCGACCACTAACTCATTTCAGTTTCAGCAAAGGAGTTTACCATATTTAGTGATTAGCTTTTTCTTTTGTTATTATAGTAGGCCAGATTAATTCATTAGAAGACTTAGCGGTCTAAACAGTACTGTAGTAGTTCTGACTAGTCTGTGTAGCAGTGTGTTTTATTCATAAGCTTTCAATCAAAATGTCTTTAATATACAGGGTGAGTCAACGATCCGATAAGGTACATTTACTTCCTGATGTTTAAAGTAATAAACAATTCTTGCGCTGTAGTTGATAGGGTTGCTACTGCTTCACAATTTAAAAATATATACTCATATACACATATACAGAGTGACCCAAAATTAATGTCACAAAAAAAATATATATTTTTTTAAATTGAATACCCCATTTATATTTCGCTTTGAAATAAAACTATTTTTTATTAGGATAACTAACTGTGACATATGCAGATGTTTTTTAATTGCCTATAATTCAAGAGTGTCATGACAGAACACGAAATAAGGAGTACCAAGTGTTATTTATACTCAGATCTTGTTCTAATATATACTGGGTGGTCGCAAGGGTATGGCAAAATGAGGAAATTATAAATAAGAAAATCTTATTTAATTTAAATAACACCCAATATTTTCTTCAGAATCATATTAGGCCTTTCGATAGCTATTTCTTCTGTTAAATGGGTCCTATACCGATCTTCGATATTTAAAAATATATTCAAACCTATTTTAAAATCTCATTCATGACCCATTAAAAATCGCGTTAGTTATGGCAAAACATTGTCGCTGTTGAAAAATATTGACGGAAAATGTTGACATCTTTCGTAAAAGTATAAAAACTATCGTATTTTTATTGAGTTCTGTTAATATTACTTATAACTACTTCTGTTATTGTTGATCCTAAGTTCCTAGTTACTCTAAAAAAATTATTTATTTTATCCGATATGAAATATCTTTTTTACTCAATAATATTAAGTACACTAGACAATAGTTTATACTTTGTTAATTTTATTTTAAACTTCTTTTTAAAAGTCAATAAAATACTTAATGAACTTTTAAAATCACATTCAATATTAAGTAATAAAAAGATTGTAAATACATATACAATTACGTGGAAATTATATATTTAAAGCGTATTAAAAAAACAATTTAATAAATACTAGATTTAACAAAATCATGTCAAATGTTCAAAGATATTGCCTTCCACTTAGATACATAAATCGATTCTTTGTTCAAGCTGTTGTTCTGGTCTTTGGAATGTTCCGGTAGATATTTCTAGGCAAACGTTTCATAATCTTGTTTCTATATTTTGCCTTCTTGTTAATTTTTCCTATCGAGATTTAAATCCCTAATACAATTCAATGCGATAACGATAAAACTTATTACGAGAGATTTATCGCGGATTGACATGTTCTCGCAGTAATACTTATGTAGTTATCTACTTCTAACCTACCGATTTTGTGTGGCATGAATAAGACACCCCGAATAATTACAGATATGTTAAAAATTTAGACATTAACACACATTTAACTACGGGAAATTATTACATATTAAAAATTCCTCTATACTATAGAAAACGCGACCGAGGAAAAACTCTTTTAATTTATTTTTAAAACTGTATAGTGGTTGAATTCTCAGACGGGGTGACACGTTGTTAAAAAAATTAGCTGCCAAATAAACCTGACCACTTCGACATCTTTCCAGGCGCCAATACCTTGAAGTTAGGTCCGCGTGGTGTTGTATGTATGTAAGTCACTATGTGTGGGTTGTCTGTACATGTGATTCTTCACGTAGATAGGGTTTTCAAGGATAAACATAGTTTATGTTTATCCTTGGTTATATCGTTAAGATCCTTTGGTTTGTAAAAGCCTACCAACAATCAGCCTGATATGATAAATCTTAAATTATTCTGACTGCCCTTCTTTCCAAGCGAAACACTCCCATAGTCCCACCAGAATGACCCCAAAGCAAAACAGCATACAGTCACAAGGCAAAATAGGCACTCCTCAACACAGACCCAGATTCGTTATTCGCTAAGCCCCTCAGAAAGAAGGCACCCGAGCTGAGCTTACCGCAAGCCACGCAGCGGAGACACGGGTCTAGATGCATCCCGAGAAACAATACATTCTTCTCATCTCCCCCCCCCCCCCGAATATCCTTCGTCGAAAAAATCATCTTTTGTATTTTAGTGTTATTGAGAAAAAGTTTATTTAATTTAAACCATTGCCCAGCCAAAAACTGTGCCTCGCCCGCACTCTCCCAAGCCCCAAAATAGTCCTTATTCACCTTGGAAATAGTGA
This sequence comes from Amphimallon solstitiale, assembly GCA_963170755.1. Classification (NCBI taxonomy): domain Eukaryota; kingdom Metazoa; phylum Arthropoda; class Insecta; order Coleoptera; family Scarabaeidae; genus Amphimallon; species Amphimallon solstitiale. Next base: position 118,235,651 of record OY720679.1, read on the forward strand.
TGTCGTCAGCGAAGAGCGTAAAGTGAGATTCTCGATCACTACTTAGTGTAGATTAGAAAAAGGAAAGGCCCAAGAACGGAGTCATGAGGTAATCCTATGTTCAGCCCACGCCTCTCCGACAACAGCCGCCCAACCCTTACTTGCTGATTAACATATATCGTCCTATAATGGAAACAATTTCATTTCATTTCATTCGTTAAATCTATACTTTCCCAGTTTTGCAGGAGAACACCATAGGAAATACAGTCAAAGGCCTTACTCAGGTCACAGAAAGTCCTTGCTAGGTACTCACCAATCTCAAATGCCTGACAAGCAATACTGACAAGGTTCAGCACGCCCAGTACCGTATTTAAACCCTTCCTAAACTCAAATTGATGGTTTGAAAATATACATTTTAATTTGAAAAAATCTGTAATTTGTTTCACTAAACATTTTTCAAATATTTTGGACAAAATAGCCAGAAAAAAAGAAAAAAGTCCAGAATAGTAAGTTTACGTAAACTTGAAGAAATTGAATTGTTTATGATGCAGAGTTATCAAGATTGAAACCAAAGTTTAGAAGAAGTTACAGATTTGCCCAGAAGTGGTAGACTAGAAGAGCGTGATGACAAAAAAACTGGACGTCTTATTGGCTGTATTTGAAGATTCACATATATTAAGACCTATAATAAAATAAAAAAAAAGTTGCGTACAAATTAACATATGATGTTTTCGAAACGAGACTACATACAACTTTATGAAAAAATGCCAAGTATTTGCAATACAATATGTTTTCTCTCTCTGTACTCTTTTGGCTTATCGGTGAAGTTAACAGACGCTTCCTTTTTGCTTTTGCACAACGATATGCTGTATCTCTAAAACGTTATTGTTTGGGTTGCAATTATAGGGATCATATTATCGATGTATGTGTAACAATTTAACTTCGGACTTGTATCTGCAGTTATTTTTGTTTGTTTGTGCTATGCTCTATTTACCTAAAACCAATCAATATCTGTATCTGGTTCCAGCAGGATGGTCCACCACTAATTTTAATTATGCATCACTATCTAGATAATGTTTCTGCAAAGAGATGGATTCGGAGACAAAACACATTGTGTCCTGACCGTTTACCTGTTTAAAGCCTTTTAGATGTTTTCTTGGAGGATATGTATAAACGAAATTTTACTGATAAAAGCTCAATGATATCGAGGATCTAAAAATTCAAATTACCAGAACGAAGAAAGTCTCCGTCAATTTTTAAATTATTTTAACGATTCCTATAATAATTGTAATTAATTTATTTAGGCGAGAATATCAAATAAATACGTATATTGTGTTCAATGAGAGTTTTCACGCCTAGAGGCTCTTCAAGGCGACTTTATAATACAAACAAAACTGGGCCGCGAATAAGAAGGTTTTTCCAACGAAGGTATTACAGATATGGGATCAAAGCCAAATTTTTTTAAGATGAATTTCTAAAAAAATGTTTATTAGGAAGTCAAATACATCTTTATTCTTCTGGGTTAGCACATGTTGCAGAATAAATGGTCTTTCTACATTTAGTGCAGCTATATCATTGTTAACTTCCCGGCAAGCATAATAATGTGTTTTACAATCAAAAACCATATGGTCTAGGTCGCCTCCGATGTTGCAAGTAGCACACTTATTGTCATCAATAATTTCCAGTTTTGCTAAATGTATTGGGTAGCACCCCTGCCCAAACTTAGGTCGACTAATGATCGATATATATTTTCATGGAATACTATAGCTAGTAAACCATACGCTATTTGACAACTCAGAGTGTATTGCTGCGTATCTGGACGTAGTGGTTGTTGCATTCTTTCCATTGGTGTTTTCACCTTGCTCTTTGTTTTTCTTTGGCAATACATATGGCATCTTCCAAAGTTCCAATTGTTAAATTTACAGCTAAACTGAGATATCTTTTTCTTCGTTAACTTGACTAATTTAGCTTGTATATGTTGAATGATTTACTCTTTGTCTTGGTTGAAGTGATGACGTCAATGCCTGCGGTACAGATCGTGAGTCTGACAGAATCGTAACAGTTTTTAGTTCACCATGTAGTGTTCCATTCTTTAGGCCCTGGCAACATTGTAATTTCAGGGCATAAAGAATGGCTTTCGCTGGGAAAAGACTAATATAATCAGGTAACTTATATTGACGTGTATCTTTGGTAAATGACTCAATAAATACACAACCAACCCCATCTAGTGTTTCGGATGCGTCACAGTACATATGGGGTTTGAGAAGATTTAACAATAATAATTACGCGTTTTTGTTGATAAGTGGCATCTCTGTAACGGTAGCATAGAAAATATCAATTTTGTTGAAGAGATAAATGTAATAATAGTTTGGGGTTTGACTTAGTTGCAAAATCCGATCATGCAATGAGGAATTATTTCTAAATGCAGCACATAGAAGTGGAGACGTTTTCTTCTATAATATTTATGAGTTAGATCGTAACTATTGAGTTTTGAATTGCGATAAATAATTTGATGTTTTTTATCTGTTCTTTTTAATACAAACTTCTCAGCGTGGAATTTTCGTCTCAAAAGTAATTTAGGCCCCATTGCTTCAGCATATAGTGCTTCAATTGGTGTAGAACACATTTCTCCTAGGCATATTCTCAATGTTTTATTTTGGTTCACATCTATTTTTTTAGCAAGGATCTACTCGCTGATTCATAAAAGATAGCTTCATAGTCAAGTTGCTTGAATAACAAAAGAAATTTTATTTTATTTATTTACTAATCAAAAATATAATATTGTGATACACCAGTATGCGATAGTATTATATCTTGAAAGAGATAGATAAGTATTTTATAATATCCTCCTTGATAGACTGAAATCTTTTGAAACAATGTTTTGTTTTTAAAATGTGAAAAATAAGATAATTGAGATAAGGACCACATCAATTATCTCATTGGTATATATTGTATAAAGTTTTAAATGTAATTCGCAAAGAAAAGAAAATGATAAACATGAACTAAATGTATTTATTTCTAGATTTTAATTTCAAAATCTAATCTGAAGGTTTTAGTATAATCTGACACATTTTAGGGCGATTCGGGTGGGCCTTTGCAGATCAAGAACGATGGCGATCGTTTATTCACAATCGTTGGAATTACATCTTTTGGATTAAAATGTGGCGTTGCACCTGCCGTTTATACAAGAGTATCACACTACGTGCCTTGGATTGAAAGTATTGTTTGGCCAGAAGAATTTTGATCTAACCTATCTGTCTAAATGGATATTCATAAGAAACTCATTTCAAACATCGATTATGTTCTACATTAAATACACTAATTACTTAACTATCTCACAATAAAGAATTTGTATTACAAAGGATTACATTTCATTGAATATAGTCCCTACAAAAATTAACTTTTTACTTTCTTATACGTAGTATAAGGAAGTATTGTGATGATGAAAATTTTCGACCTCGAGATTTTTGCAGATGTCCACGTTTTGAAGTCCCCTGATACCAAAAAAGTTGTTTTTAAAAAACGTCTGTTTGTGTGTCTGTCTGTGTGTGACCACGATAGCGGTCAAACCGCTGTAGATATCTATTCCAAATTTTGTATTTACGTATATAATATCCCTCTTGAGATCTGAATAGTTTTTCAGTAAAATCGGTAGACCGAAAGTAGTAGTTTACTTCAGTGAAAAAATCGAATTTTGCTAATATTTCGTCAATTACTGTGTTTATACAAATTTATAAAGAATTCATATGTACTTAAAATTAAGTTTGAGACAAATTGTCTTAAAAAAGTTTTTCGAAATTCCAACCGAAAGTAAGTCTTTTACTCTTATCGAAAATTTGTTTTTTGCGAATATCTCGCAAGTCATGCTTTTTAGACAAGTAGTTACGAGTATAAAAGTATTTAATACATAATTTTCAATATCTGTTGTATAAAAAAAAATTAAAAATTCAGACCGGAAGTAACACTTTTACTCTTACCGAATAGCGATTTTTTGTAAATATGTCGTAAGTTATGCATTCTATATATATTTATCAAGAGTATAAAAGTATTTAGAACTGGATTTGCAATATTTTTTGTATAAATGAAATTTCAAAATTCTGACCGGAAGTAGCACTTTTACTCTAATGGCACTATTTTGATAATATCTTGCAAAGTATGCATTCTATAGAGATTTATTGAGAGAATAGAAGTACTTAGAATAAGATTTGAATAGTTTTCGTTTAAAAAAATTCTTAAAATTCTATAATTTGAAACGTTCATACGTATAAGAAAGTCGTGTGGTGGCCACACCTTATTTTCTTTTGTGTGTGGTTTTAGGATAACCCTGGGTATATATTAGTAAATTGTAAAGTACTATCACATCATTTGTAGATATAAATATTTCTTTAATTTTATTTGAATTTATCCAAAGTATTTCTATCTTCTTAGTAAGTTTTGCTTAAAAAATACTTCATCACATATTAAATGCAATTTTTGTATATCAGTACTTTAAATAATTGTCAAATATAACATATCCGCTGTTTATATTACACAAAAAGTAAATGAAAAAGAGAGAATAATAGTTGAAGTGTTTATTTCAATTTATAATTTGGCTATAATTTATAAGGTTCCTGGTGCAGGTGCGGTGTTAATGTGTAAACTAGATGCAAATGGGCCTTCTGGTAATGGTGCAGTATGGAGTGATCCACGAGTAGCGGCGACATACCTATTTAAGCAAACATAAATACGAATTATTACAAACTTCATTCTGAAGAAGAAGTGTTTTCATATAATAATATAGAAGATAATATGTTAAACTTACCCAGTTCCAGCTACAGCCACTGGAGCAGCTACGGTGTATGCTGTTGCAACTGGAGCAGCATATGCATAAGGGTATGTATATGGAGCGGCATAGGCCAACGGGCTTCCGTATGAATATACGCTTGGAGCATATACACTAGCAGATGCTACAGCTAAGACAGCGGCGAGGGCAATCAATACGCACTAGCACATAAAAAATAAATATAAACAATTACAATTAATATGTAATATTATTCATATAACACTTAATATATTGCAACGAATATCAATTATAGTAATTGTACATCAAGACAAAGAGAACAAGTATGAATATAATACATATAATATACCTTCATGGTTATTGTGGTGTGGTAGCTTTTCCAATCAGGACAACTATGACCATAAAACCGACGAATTTTCTTCTTTTATACAATTACAGCCTGTAATTTTTTTAAATGTATCATTGAAAACATCGTTGTAAAATTGTTTGCCTTGGCAATAATGAATCTTACTTAACTTGTTTTAGATATATTATGGGTGTGGTATGAAAATGTGCAGACAAAATAAAATATGATTAATAATGGTCCCACATGGACAAAAGCAAAAGATATTTTAAATACATGTATGCAATAATAATACCAGAAACGTTCAATCTTAATTACCAAATTCTGTATAGACTCTTTTGTTACTGAACTGGTATTATTTCTTAATGTTCTTAAGATAATTTAAATTGTATTAGTAAAAAGTAATATGATATTTAAAATGGTTTTATATTAAAAGTTCATTATTTTTTTTTATTTTGAATTATAACTGAGACAATATAGCAGTTAGTTCGATTTGTTAAAATCTTAAGAAGCAGCTTTCGGTTTTTCAACAATAATGTGTGATGTGACAATATATTTTTATTGTTATTATTAAAGAATAAATAAATAAAATATTTCGGTAACATATTTATTATTGGTTCTAAAGAATAAAATATACTTTATTATTATATCATTTCACAAACATACGGAGAAAGTAGTTCATAATTATTCTATATACCTCGCTCGCCCACATGTGTGAATATGTATACGATTGTCGATAGAAAAGTATGGAGATGATGATTTATATTTGTTAGTAATCATTAGGAGGCGGACGTCACCGGTTTAAACTACGACGGAGTTACAGTGGAGCAAAGAAATAATGTAAACAACACATATTTATTGAATAGCATTATTCATATGGTGAACTGCAACGTCTGTTATTGACTCACTTGTTGACGGGAAAACGACACAAAAAAAGTCCACTTAACTCGTAAATATCCTATTTTCCGGGCGTAGATATAGGAGCGTCAGAGGTTTTTAAAATTTATTATATTTACCTTATATTTGGCGTGATAAATAAAGTTATATATGTGTATACCAATTCATACTTACGTTAGTTTCGTTTTTTCATTGTTTTGACTGTTAATTACGTACATCGTGATTTAGTAATAGTTCCTATTTAGTCCCGTTTCATTGAATCGACTTCTCACAATTATCTAGACGTAAGTGTGCACATGGATTTCGTTTAGGTTCAATAACATACGCGTACATTTTTAGTTATCATTTATTTAGATCCAGAACATTGTTTATGTTACTTTTTCAGATATGATATGGAAGAACGTCGGGAAATACATCGTGAAACAATGGCGAGGTGGATTGAGGGTCATACTGATTGTATGTCCATTGTCAGTGATTCCGATATTTATTGCAAAGGTTGTAAAATATCGTTACAGAATGCCCAAAAATTGCACGTACAACGTCACTTAGCATCGCTGAAACATACACGGAAATTGGACCCGTTGAAAGCTGACAATCCCACTTTCAAAACATATCTTCAAAAATATACTAGTCGAAATGTTCCTGATGAATCCACCTTACGCAAATATTTCTAAGTGCTTGACGAAACAGTAGAATGCATTAGAAGACATCTTTCAAATCAGTACCTATGGATAAGTGCCGACGAAACTGTCGATATATTAGGGCGCTGTGTGGTAAATGTTGTTGCTGGTGTACTATATCCAACTATTCTATATAACGCATATGTAATAGCATCTAAACTTATAAATACAGTTGATGGGGAAACAATTGTTAAAACCATTAACGAGAAACAACATGCTTCATTCGGACGACAGGTACAGGAAAAAAATGCTTTTATACATACGCATATATGTTAAAAACAGACAGACTATTAAAGGAAACATATTCTTATATGCTGCATAATACTTGTGTAGCACATGCTCTTCACAGAATCTGTGAATATATCAGAGACAACTATCCGAAAGTTGATAGACTTGTATCCGCTTTTAAAAAAGGTTTTCAGAAAAGCACCATCGAGAGTGGCCCTTTATAAGGAAAAACTTTCATCTTTGTCACTGCCACCCTCGCCAGTAATAACTAGATAGGGAACATGCCTGGAAGCTACCAGTTTTTATACAGCGAATTTCGATAGTTTACAAAATTTTGTTACATGTTTAAATGACAATGCTAGAAGCATTTATGAGTGCAAAGAACTAACACAAATCCTAAATTTAAAAAATCAGTTGTTATTCCTTCAGGAGCACTTGGAAATTTGCCTAAACTAATCACATATTTTAAAAATCGAAATCTCAAACTAAAAGATGGATTAACCACAAAGTTAGACGAAGGTTTTAATAGAAATCCAGATTTAATAACATTGCGGCAATTGTGTATGGGGACAATGACACAAAATCAAACTTTTAAATACGCTGAGATAAATAGTAGATTGTTTAACAAGTAAAGAAAAGTGATGGTTTTCTAGCGAGTGAAAACAGATTGATTAACGAGCGTAGCGAGTGAATCAAGTTTTCACCGAGCTAGAAAACTCACTTTTTTTACGCGTTGAACACGTAATTTTTTCGTGTACTTCACGAGAATTATAATTTTAAAAATAAAAATTGTCATTTTCCTATTATCAAAGTAATCCGTGTCAAGGATTTGTTTACTTAGTGACAAAACATCACAACAAGTAATCAACTAATGTGTTGCTAACAAGAAAAGTGTTGCTAACAAGAAAAGTCCCACTTTTCTTAATTATTTTGGGTTAAACAATATTATCAATTTCTATCAAGTACACGAAAAAGAATATTTTCAGTACGCACCTATAACCAGTTGCGATGTAGAAAGGACGTTTTCTATCTACAAGGATATACTTAATTCAAAGAGAACAAGTCTTACAGAAGAGAACCTTGAGAAAGTATTGCTAGTAAATATTAATACTACTTTACTCGACTTGAACAACAAAATGAACAAATAATAATGTATTTTGTATTTTATAGATCACCACCCACTTGTTATCCAATTATATAAATAAAATTAAAACCTCTTTAAAATTAGAAAATTTCAATTTCAGTCATCGGCCGCTCGTGTCCGCCCCCTAGTAATCATTTTAGAAAAAAAATAGATGTGGGCACCACACGAGTTTCTTATATATATGTGCGTTTCAAACTATACAAAGCCTGTTTTAAATTAAGTTATTAAATACTTACTTTTATCTCCTTAAAAAATTAAATCTGTGAGTAAATATGTTACTTTAGGTTCGAGTTTTCAGGATTCTTTTTTTATAAAAAATATTCAAAATCCTATTCGTAGAAGAGTAAAAATATTACTTTCGGTCCGAATTTTGAAATTCTCTTATACAAAAATTATTCCAAATCTAGCTCTAAATACTTTTGTATTCTTGATAAATCTATATAGAAAACATAATTTATGAGATATTTGCAAAAAAATGATTTTTGCTAAAAGTAGGAATTTCGAAAAACTCTTTCATAATTTTTTTCTCAAATTCTCTTCTAAGTACATTTGAGTTATTTATAAGTTTCTTTAAACTTATTAGTTGACGAAATACATAATAGTAAAACTTGACCTTTTTACAAAAGTAAATTACCTATTACTTCCGGTCTACCCAAAAGGGAGATTATACTAGTATATATAAAATTTGGAATTGACAGTTTTTAGCTGTTGAACGACTATCGTGGTCACACACTGACAGACAGACAAATACACAAAAAGAGACATTTTTTAAAAACCACTTTTTCCGTATCAGAGGACTTCAAAACGTGGACCTTTGCAAAAACTTTGAGGTCGAAAATTTTCATTACAATAATTCTTTAAATTAATTAATAATAATTACTTATAAAAAAGTAAAAATGGTCAGTAGTTTTAAGTTTAATTGGATATTTTTTTCTTTTTCTTGTTGAATGAAAAATTTAATTTTACTCTACCATTCGCTACAGCATTTTTGCTTTCTTATACGTAGTAGAAGGAATTGTACAAACACAAGTAACGAGGCACTTGGATCACGAGGTATTTCTATATAGTGCGTTCATGATGAAAGGAACAAATTCGTTTAAAATTCAAGTAATTATTTTGCAGAAAAACGCTCGGACAGGTCGATTAGTATTTTTAATTGTGAATTTTTTGACATAAGAAAATTATATGTGAACATATGCAGCAATCATTGTTTTTATTTAATGGAACATACTGTATATTATGCCATATTTGAATTGTATGGTAAATTCTTAACACTTTTTGTGTAACATACCATATCCCCAAAATCAGCGGTTTTCGGAATAATGACGTTTGAAATGTGATAAATTAAAAAGAATACATGAAAATCGATTAATTTAAAGTAGAGTTTTTTGTTGAAGATAAAATTTGGAATACCAGGTTGTTTTTGTTGGCTTTTAAAAAATGTTCAAGGTGTCCTTGTTCAATTTAAACCTTTTATTTCATTACCTATGTGTATTTTAATTTATCACAAACCTCATTATTCCGAAAAGCGCTAATTTTGGGGATATGGTATGTTACACAAAAATGTGCTTAATGTGTTTAGAGTTTACCCTACAATTCAAAAATGGCATAATATACAGGTTGTTCCATTTAAAAAAACCAATGATAGCTGCATATGTTCTTCTTTAGACACCCTGTATATAATTTGATTATGTTAAAAAATTCAAAACTAAAAATACTAACCGACCTGTCCGAGCGTTTTTCTGCAAAATAATTATCTGAATTTTAAACGAATTTGTTCCTTTCATCATGAACGCACTGGATACTATTAACAAATATATCAAATTTATTTGAATTTTTTTCTGTTGTTTTGACCAGGTCTACAATATATGGATCCAAAGAATAAACAATGAAAGATTAAAAAAGTTAAATCCCCATCAGGTGAATACGAATAATGGCATATGTCATCCACACTCTAGTAATTATTGCAAACTTCCACCTGAACATGCAACTAATCAAAGACTCTTAAAGAATCGCAGCTTACTAACTATAAATTTATCAGGTATGTAATACATATTCACATTTTCTATTTAAGCTCAGTGCTCTGTCAATTATTTAAAGTATCGAAAGTGTAGCGCAACAGATAGGGAAGCATGAAGACATTGCACATTACAGAAACGAACTAATAAGTTATATCAAGATTGTATTTTAAGAATCGTTATGTACTTGTTTTTTGTAATTAGTATAATTTTTAAATTATTATAAATGTTATTGTATTCTGTGTTAGGTTTTCAAGGTTCTAAAACTCACGAAGAATCATTACTACCATGGGCATCTCCAATCTATTCTGCCTCTGCATCAAAGCTGTTCGAGGAAGTAGTATCTAAGCAAGCGACAGAAAATGTTGGTGCAGCCAGCACTTCTGAAGGTAGTATAATGACTAGACCAACATAAAACAAGGGATTTCTATGAACCATTAAGCTTATGGCATGCAATAAATATATAGTGAGCTCAAAAAGGTTGGAATAAATTCATTTAAAATTCAACCTTTAATTTTTTGAAAAAACACTGGGACCCGTCAATTTTTATTTTTAGGTGGGCATTTTTTAAACTAATTTTTGTCTATACAGGGTGACTCAAAAAAAAGATTTCATTTGACACTTCAATTTTTTTTAATTGAAACACCCATTTTTTATTTTAATTTCGAAATATACGTAAAATTTCAATTACATTTCATGTATTATAACCTAAGTCTAAGTTAAGTTAGCTTATTTCTTTTCATTTAAACTGTACATATTAGGAGTTAAACATAATCAAATTTACTGAAACTGTAAACATTTAAACATTAATACCATTTTTATCTGTTACCTAGGTTATTTAACATTGACGTTGAAGTTCATTCCCTGTCAAAAGTATTTAAACATTTGTATAAAAGTTCTAATAAAGGTAGTTTTTTTTAACTGTAAAATGGCACGAGTAAATGAAAGGGAGCGCATAGAAATACTAATGATGATTGGCTATGGAGATAGGATGCGTACCCAACTGGACGTTTCCGAACTGTTCAACAATAAATACCCAAACAGAGCGCCTATATCTCAATCAACTATTAGTAAAATTGAAAAAAAATATAGGGATTTGGGGCATGTGAGAGATAATTATGTAAAAGGCCGGCCCACTATCTCAGAAGATGTGCAGTTGAATGTGCTATTATCCGTTGAAGAGAACAACCATAAAGTTAGTCGCGCTATTGCTGACGAGAACAAAATTAGTCAAGGATCTGTATTAAACTATTTACATAAAAATAAATGGCATCCTTATAAAGTTCAGTTAGTTCATGAACTAAATGAGGGCGATCCAGATAGAAGAATGCAATTTTGTGAAATAATTATGGAGAGATGTATTGATGATCCTCAATTTTCACGAAGAATTGTGTTCTCGGATGAAGCAACGTTTTGCCTAAACGGAACCGTGAATAGGCAAAATTTCCGTTATTGGGCTACAGAAAACCCGCATTGGATTATGTGTCACACACAATACCCTCAAAGAGAAAATGTTTGGGCTGGGATTACTGGAAACAGAATTTTGGGTCCCTTCTTCTTTGACGGCACTTTGACTGGAGAGAGATATCTAGAATTTCTAGAATTCGATTTGATACCTGCGCTTGCTGTAGTGTATCCAAATCCAGAAGATCCTGACATTCCCAATGATAGCTTATGGTATCAACAGGATGGAGCACCAGCCCATTTTACTCGCCCGGTGCGTGAATATTTAGATAGTGTTTTTCCTGGAAGGTGGATTGGTCGACGGGGCCCAATAGAATGGCCGGCCAGATCCCCTGATTTGACCCCGTTAGACTATTATCTGTGGGCTACCTAAAATCTAAAGTGTATATCAACACACCGAACAATATTGACGAACTTAAATCCCGAATAAGACAAGAAATGAGACTGATAGAACCTCAAATAGTGCACAATGTTTTGCAAGAATTCGAAGATCGCCTCGGATATTGCCAGGATGTTGGTGGTGGCCAATTTCAACATTTATTAAATTAATATTTCACAAGTTAATTACGAATCATTGAGACATTTATTATTTAGAATTAAATAATTTTTTTTTTTAAATTACATTGATTATTTTAGAAAAGAACTTAACTTAGACTTAGGTTATAATACATGAAATGTGATCAAAATTTTACGTAGAATCCGAAAATAAAATAAAAAATGGGTGTTTCAATTAAAAAAAATTGAGGTGTCAAATGAAATCTTTTTTTTGAGTCACCCTGTATAAACAAAAATTAGTTTAAAAAATGCCCATCTAAAAATAAAAATTGACGGGTCCCAGTGTTTTTTAAAAAAATTAAAGGTTGAATTTTAAATGAATTTATTCCAACCTTTTTGAGCTCACCGTATTTAAAAATATAAGAAAAGTAAATAATTTGTAATAAGAGTAAGTTACAATTTTAGTTTTAAATAAAGTACATCATTAGAAAACCCAAACCAGTCCTGCTTATGGTCACTTATCTATTCCAAGGGACATGACTCCAACACGAATGAATGTATTTAAGTCTTACTTCTCCTGTAAATGGAAAAATGTTTCTGTTGGAAAATAAAGATTATTATTATTATTATTATTATTGAAATTTTATTTAGAAAATTAAACTTTCTTGACTAATAACTTCGACATTTTAATTTATGTGTTATTCATGTCATAGCTTCACATTTATGACACATAAGTTATAATATAAAATAACTGAAATCTAAATAAATTTTGAAAATAAAGCCGCGCAAATTTAAAAGACGTTTAGTTCTTTCCCCCCACCTGCAAGTGGCGCTGCAAGAGTTAAAAAATTTTACTATTGCTGTACCTTATCTCTATGTACTTCATCTACAATAAAGACTTTAGTATAAATTAAACATGATGTAATGAATTGTGTAAAAGGATGTATAATAATAAAACTTTCTTATTATTTTCTACAGTTCAATACTGTGAATCGATAGGATCATATAGAATTTACTGACTATTTATATTTGAAAATATAAATTCTGTAAAATCTTTATTTTATAATACATAAAAATCAGAACCTAATACATAATTTCTTGGTTGTATTTATGATGAGAGTTAAATTTAAATAGCGGGAATGACGCGATTAATGAAATAAAAATGAAACCTTTACTATTTCAATTTATTATTTTGAAAAGTTCTACACTGCTTAGCGATAAATCAATTTTACTTATATATTGTGCCCTTTGCAACACTAAAAGTGTTTTATGCGATCCGGTAACAGCTTTTTGAAGTGTCGGTATAATACAGATAATTATTTTCCTTTTTCCAAACTGAAAAGAGACATATTGCCTTAATAAATCGAATTGCGTGTTACTGAATATTAAGGCAAGTCAAAACGTATAAGGAAAACAGCTATATTTTATTATAAAATACAACTGGGCTTGTATTGTATTTTGCAATATAATTATCCTAACTGTGAGAGGAAACCTAATAAATTAAGCTAGTTATTATACTAACACTCAATCTTTGCTTTTGATGAAAATAGACTACTTCACATTTAAAATTTTATGCAAATGTTGGTATATGTATATTTTAAGACTAATCGATGCACTGTAGAATAGTATAGTAACAAAAAATGCATTTAGATATAAGCAAACTATATTAAATAAAAAGAAGAAGGATACTGAAATCCACATTTGTTGAATAAAAATTTTTAAACATAGATAACGACTAGTTTCTATAGTTTGACACTAATGTGTTTAACGACAGCAGTTCTAAACTACTGGATACACAAACATTTCATAAGATTTTAATTTAATGCGACAATATTCAATAAGTTTGATCAGTATATATTGCACATACTAGAAATATACAGTGTGTTTCACTTTGATACTTGAAAAATCAGTATTTTTTAATGGAACATCCGATTTAATTTTTTCTTTTTTAAAATATATTGCACTTAAAAAGCTCTACACAGTGATGTGCATTTTTTTGATTTAGGCCCTTTGCATGGCCTGCTGTGGTATTAAATGTAACCCCAAAAATGGCAAAATCGTATTAGGCATTTTTTTAACAAAAAAACTATTTATGCAATCGATTTAGCCATGCTTCGAAACCCTTAGTACCAAGTTTCAAAGTCGCATCTTATACAGAGTGTTTATAATTTAGGTGCAAACTTCGAAAAATACCAATGTTTGGGGGCACCCTGTATTAACAGAATAAAATATTTTCGAGATTTTCTTCTTTCGATGGAGGTGTAAGTACTATGGCTTTGAAATTATACTCTTTTTATTGGCCTAGTTAATACAGAGTATTCGTAATAAAAAATCAAATTTAAGGAAAAATCGATTTTTTTCGTTTTTATTTACTGAACATAACAAACTACAAAATAACCAAATATCTTTAAATTTTCGAGTTTTCTATTACCCCTCCTTCAACTTGAATACATTTTTCTAACCTTCTTTGGCAATGATTCATTACTTTCGCGAGTTCCTGATGAGAAATTAACTCGCACTCTTCTGTTATCCCCCGCTTAAGTTCTTCCACATTATTGGGTCTTGTACGGTAAACATTTTCTTTAAGTTTCCCCCAAAGATAAAAATCGAGTGGCGTCAAATCTGGCGATCTCGGAGGCCACTTAATTTCTTGACTATAGCGCCCAATCCACTTTCTAGGAAATTTTTGATCAAGCCAGTTGTTAATTATTGCTGCAGTATGGACGGGTGCACCGTCGATTTGAAATATCATGTCGGCACGTCTAGCAATTGGCAGTTCTTCTAAGGCATTCCAGAAATTCGTATTTAGAAAATTTAAAAAATTTTGGGCCTTCAAGTTATGTTGAAAAAAAAAGGGACCAATTATTTGTTTATCAAAAATTCCGCACCATACATTAATTTTCTCAGAATATTGCCTTTTACAGTGAATAACCCAGTGAGGGTTTACTTCCGACCAGAATCTACAATTTTGTGAAGATACAACCCCGTTTGTGGTGAAGGTTGCCTCATCCGAAAATAAAATTTTATTTAGGAAATTGTGGTCATTTAGATAATGTCCTTGACACCACAGAGCGTATTCCATTCGAGAATTTTCATGACCATTTTCTAAAGTGTGTAGGAATTTTGGTTTGTAAGCAACCTTTTTATTTTTCTTAAGACATCGCCAAACTTTGCTGGAAGGTATATTAGTGTTTCGCGAAATTTGTCTAACGCTAGTTTTAGGGTTGTGCCGAATTTGATTTAAAACAATGTTTTCTCTGTTCTCAATTAAATTGTTTCCCCTTTTATTTGTGGAAATAACATTACCAGTTCTATCGAAAAGAGAATTAATATTTGCTACCGTTTGAAAACTCACTGGTTCTAGTTCTTGATGTCTCCTGTTAAATTCTTCTGCAGCTTGTTTATAAGTTTTTGCATTGTCACCAACTAGTCTTATTATTTCAACTTTTTGCTGTAAAGTTAGTTTATTTCTAACCATTTTTACACAACTTTAATGGTACACACAATAACGTTTTAAGCAATATAACAGCAAGTGTCAAATTGTTTGAAGTTTGATACATTTTTGTTTTCAAGGCCTGCTTCACTAGCGTTAGACAAATTTCGCGAAATACCTTCCACCAAAGTTTGTCGATGTCTCAACAAAAAATTCTGTTCGGATGTAAACCCTAACTGGATTATTCATTTTAAAAAACAATATTATGAGAAAATTAATGTAAGGTGCGGAATTTATGATAACCAAATCACTTGTCATTTTTTCTTCCAACATAATTAAATAATTAATGTCCTCAACTTAAGCAGAGAATAACAGAAGAATGCATGACTAGCACTAAAATATTTTATCTTATTTATTTTTACTTATTTTGTAGTTTTTTGTTATGTTCAGTTAAATTTCTTTTACTAAAAATAAAAACGAAAAAAATCGATTTTTCCTTAAATTTGATTTTTTATTACGAATACCCTGTATTAACTAGGCCAATAAAAAGAGTATAATTTCAAAGCCATAGTACTTATACCTCCATTGAAAGAAGAAAATCTCGAAAATATTTTATTCTGTTAATACAGGGTGCTCCCAAACATTGGTATTTTTCGAAGTTTGCACCTAAATTATAAACACTCTGTATAAGATGCGACTTTGAAACTTGGTACTAAGGGTTTCGAAGCATGGTTAAATCGATTGCATAAATAGTTTTTTTTGTTAAAAAAATGCCTAATACGATTTTGCCATTTTTGGGGTTACATTTAATACCACAGCAGGCCATGCAAAGGGCCTAAATCAAAAAAAAGGACATCACTGTGTAGAGCTTTTTAAGTGCAATGTATTTTAAAAAAGAAAAAATTAAATCGGATGTTCCATTAAAAAATACTGATTTTTCAAGTATCAAAGTGAAACACACTGTATATGGTGCAATTGAAGCAGTTCCAAAATTATGGAGCCAGCAGAAATATTAGTAAGTAAACAGGTAAACCAAAAGCCTTCCTTAACAAACAAACTTTGAATTCTAATTATAATTTTCGGCTTTTGCACTGATAATTATGTAATTAGGTAAATCTAATTATTAAAATCTACCCACAGGTGAGATTAGAACCTACGACCTCCCGATCTCTAGTTAGGTGCGCTTTTCTTCGCGCTGCCGCGGGTGTCTGTGTTCGAGGCTTTTAAATCGTACTGAATCATATCAAGTAAGAGATAGATATATGTATTGCCGGCAGTTCGACGTATGTACTAAATTTTAAAGAACTTTTAAATTACATATACCCATCTGTAACTTGATGTGATTCAGTACGACTTAAAAGACTCGAACTTTCGCAGTGGCGCGGAAGTAAGAGCACCTGCCTAGAATTCCGGAGATCGCGAGTTCGAATCTCACCCATCAGTAAATTTTTAACATTAGAATTAGCTAATTAAATAAATAATTATCAGTGCTAACGTAGAAAATTATAATAAGAGTGTTCAACACTAAAAAAAAACTAATTTTGAAATTATTTAAAAAGAACTATAGTAAACTGTTTTATTTCATTATCGAAATTCCAATTATAATTTTCTGCTTATGCACTGACAACACACTGTCAACTTTTGGACCCGAGCATATAAGACTATTTCTTAAAACAATTTGATGCGCAGAATTCGATTCCCTAATCCGTTTGTCAAGACTTGTTCTAGGTTTTGAGTTCTCACATATCCGCAGTATTGCTCTTTTGTAACAACTGTCAGATTATGGCGTCGCTAGAAAACTCATTTCAATTATATTCGAAACGTTTCGTTTTTATTTCAGAACAGAGACAGCATTGCAAAGTCAAATTACGTTTGCGATGTTATATGTTCGGAAAAAGTGGCAAAATAGTGATAAATGCGCTCGAAGATACGTATTTGCATCACTTTTGTTTCTCTGTAGAAAAAACTCACATGCCGTGAGTACCAAAATTGATTAATAACGCATGCAGAAGAAATGTACAAATTGTCACTCGGTGAAAATGTGTACTTTGCATTTTCATTGCCAATGCTATGGAGAGAGCTTAAAAATCATGTATATAATTTTACTTTGCTTGATGAATGTTGCCGGTATAAGTGCAAAAAAAAGTTGTACAGTATAAATATCTTGACTTATCATCAGTGTCCAAGCCAGTTCCACGTACGAACAATGATCCATTGGCAATTTGTCCAGGTATGAGTGCAAGTGCCGTGAAAACCTTGACTTCAGTAGTGGAAGCGATTTCATCATGGAAGAAAAACCAATTCGTAAAGTGAACTGAATGAACTGATTCGTGATTTGCATTTATAGAAACAAAAAGCAAAGTTGAACGCATCTCGGTTGCAGGAGTGGGAATACTTTGACACTCCAACACAAGTTACTGTATACAGAAGCAGAAATCAGGCACTGTTAAAGTTTTTCAAAAAATAAGAGGACATATGCTTCTGCGATGAAATTGAATATTTATTTGATGTGATGAATACATCGTACGATAGAAGTGAATAGCGTTTGTTCATCGATAGATCAAAATACAGCCTAAAGGCGGCTCTGCTGCACAATGGGATTAAAAAATCGTCCATTCCGAGAATTCATGCAGTACAAATAAAGAAATGCTGCGACACAATAGTAAGACCTTGGGCAAGATCAAATACATTGAACACCAATGGAAAATTTGTGACGATCTATAGGTTTCAAAAATAATTCTAATTAAATCTCAAATCTCTTGATGGGGAGGTAATCTGGTTTTAGCAAATCTTGCTGTTTTTTGTGCCTGTAGGATAGCCGTGCAACTGACCAATATTATGTGAAAAAAGGTTGGCCAAGTAGTATTAATTATTAGTCAGGAAAACAAAACATCTAATCTGCACCACTTGTGAACCCACAGGACAAGACCTTGGGCAAGATCAAAGACATTGAACACCAATGGAAAATTTGTGACGTTCTAAATGTTAGAAAAATAATTCTAATTAAATCTCAACTCTCTTGATGGGAAGGCAATCTGGTTTTAGCAAATTTTGCTGTTTTTTGTGTCTGTGGGATAGCCGTGCAACTGATCATTATTATGTGAAAAAAGGTTGGCCAAATAGTATTATTTATCAGTCAGCAAAACAAAACATCTAATTTGCACCACTTGTGAACCCACAGGACATTTTCCTGCAACCTCTTCACATAAAACTTCGCGTTATCAAGAACTTTCTCAAAGCGCTCAATCATGAAGAACTGGATTTTAAGTGTTTACTCTACTTGTTTACTAATTCGTCATATCCAAAAATCAAAGAAGGAATGTCTGTCGGGCCTGATATTCGAAAATAAATGGCCAACTCAAACTTTACAAAATGTCGCCCAATGAAGCGATAGAGTGGGCATCCCTGGATTTCAAAGAAATAATCAGGAATTTGTTGCAAAATTACCTCAAGGCTGGAATTCGGGTGTCTCTCAAAATACATTTCCTGCATTCCCATCTCGATTGTTTCCCTGAAAACTTAGTCGATACGAGGGATGAGCATGGGCAGCGGTTACACGAAGATTTGGTGAAAATCGGAAAACGATACCAAGGATTTTGAGGTGGGGGCATGATGAGCGACTATTGTTGGAGTCTAATGCGTGAAACGGATCCCAAACAATAAATTAATTTCAAAAATTTACCCACAAGTGAGATGCGAATCTACTACCTTTCGATCTCTAATCAGGCGTATACAGTGCGTAGTTTTAGACCGTAACAAGCTAAAAAGATTACCTTGCTTTAGCATCTACTTTTTTTCAATTTACTGTAACTCTTATATGTACTTTTAAATTACATTTTATTTCATCTTGTACGTGACTTTTAAATTTCTATCGCTTTTCTATCAACTGTCTTTTCAATTAACATTCCCCAACATCTGCTCTTCTTGTTCAGTAGAACGGTTTCTCAAACGAATAAAAGGACTTATTATATACCTACGACTATGATCTTCACTGTTTACTGTATTATAATGATTGGCGTGTAGTCTTTCCATTTCTAAGTAAATTCATATCAAATACCTTGAAGTCTTCTTTTATTATAGATGGTATCGTTTTGCAAATTTTTACCACTGGCCTAAATGTTTTTATTTAATACAACCTGTATATTTCAAGATAAATGACACGACGTATGCTAAAAATGTGTTGTTTAATAGCACTTCGCATATTAACCTAAAAATTATTTGGACAGTTTAAATTTATGAAAAATAATCCCCGTTTTCAAAGACATTACAACAAAGTTCTAACAATTTATACGCCCTTTTCTGCATTATTACGGACGCATTAATGTCAAGGAAATACATATAAGTTCCAAGCAAAATTCGCGCCGAGCTTTATTTAGATTTTATTGGCAGAACAATAAAATTGCTCACGATGTAATTTTGTGTGTTTGCAAAGTTGTTGGTTAACAACGAGCAAATATGTAGCTATCCCTCCAGAGTGTGTGAAGTTAGCCCCCCTTTTTTCGAATATCGGAAATCTGACGGTTGTTCCAGGTTGTTCTAGGTTTGTTCTAAATTGTTCCAAAGTATTTCAAAAAAAAAGTCAAAATTGGCCGAGATAATTGAAAAAAACGACTTTTTCACCCAGCCCCCCTTTTTTCGAAAATTGAAATTCTGAAGGTTGTTCCAGGTTGTTCTAGTTGTTCTAAACATTGTTCCAAAGAATCTCGAAAAAAAAATCAAAATTGGCCGAGATAATCGGAAAAAACGAGTTTTTGCCAGCCCCCCTTTTCTTGAAAATTGTAATTCTGATGATTGTTCTAGGTTGCTCTAGGTTTGTTCTAAATTGTTCCAAAGTATTTCATAGAAAAAATCAAAATCAGACGAGAAAATGGGAAAAAACCAAAGCCAAAAGTATGAAGTCGGACCCAGTTTTTGCAAAAATTAAAATTTTGACGGTTGTTCTAGGTTGTTCTAGGTTTGTTCTAAACATTGTTCGAATACGTCAAAACCGTATCTCTTATATATCAAAAGATATGGCAAAAAAACCAAATCCAAAAGTGTGAAGTTAGCCCCCCTTTTATCGAAAATCTAACTTCTGACGGTTGTTCCAGGTTGCTCTAAGGGTGTTCTCAATTGTTCCAAAGTATTTCAAAAAATAAATCATAATTGGCCGAAAAAACGGCAAAAAACATTTTTTTTCTGGCGGCCCATTTTTCGAAAATCGAAATTCTGACGGTTGTTCTGGGTTGTTCTAAGTTTGTTTTAAATTGTTCCAAAGGATTTCAAAGAAAAAATCATAATTGGCCGAGATAATAGAAAAAAACCATTTTCCCATGGACCCCCTTTTTGCGAAAATTCAAATTCTGAGGGTTGTTCCAGGTTGTTCTAGATTTGTTCTAAACATTATTCTTATACATCAGAACCGTATCTCTTATATTTCAAAAGATATTGCAAAAAAACGTTTTTAAAAAAAGTGTGAAGTTAGCCCCCCTTTTTTCGAAAATCTAACTTCTGACGGTTGTTCCAGGTTGCTCTAGGTGTGTTCTCAATTGTTCCAAAGTATTTCAAAAAATAAATCATAATTGGCCGAAAAAACGGCAAAAAACTTTTTTTTTCTGGCGGCCCATTTTTCGAAAATCGAAATTCTGACGGTTGTTCTGGGTTGTTCTAAGTTTGTTTTAAATTGTTCCAAAGGATCTCAAAGAAAAAATCATAATTGGCCGAGATAATAGAAAAAAACGATTTTCCCACGGACCCCCTTTTTGGGAAAATTCAAATTCTGAGGGTTGTTCCAGGTTGTTCTAGATTTGTTCTAAACATTATACTTATACATCAGAACCGTATCTCTTATATTTCAAAAGATATTGCAAAAAAACGTTTTTAAAAAAAGTGTGAAGTTAGCCCCCCTTTTTTCGAAAATCTAACTTCTGACGGTTGTTCCAGGTTGCTCTAGGTGTGTTCTCAATTGTTCCAAAGTATTTCAAAAAATAAATCATAATTGGCCGAAAAAACGGCAAAAAACTTTTTTTTTCTGGCGGCCCATTTTTCGAAAATCGAAATTCTGACGGTTGTTCTGGGTTGTTCTAAGTTTGTTTTAAATTGTTCCAAAGGATCTCAAAGAAAAAATCATAATTGGCCGAGATAATAGAAAAAAACGTTTTTCCCACGGACCCCCTTTTTGGGAAAATTCAAATTCTGAGGGTTGTTCCAGGTTGTTCTAGATTTGTTCTAAACATTATTCTTATACATCAGAACCGTATCTCTTATATTTCAAAAGATATTGCAAAAAAACGTTTTTAAAAAAAGTGTGAAGTTAGCCCCCCTTTTTTCGAAAATCTAACTTCTGACGGTTGTTCCAGGTTGCTCTAGGTGTGTTCTCAATTGTTCCAAAGTATTTCAAAAAATAAATCATAATTGGCCGAAAAAACGGCAAAAAACTTTTTTTTTCTGGCGGCCCATTTTTCGAAAATCGAAATTCTGACGGTTGTTCTGGGTTGTTCTAAGTTTGTTTTAAATTGTTCCAAAGGATCTCAAAGAAAAAATCATAATTGGCCGAGATAATAGAAAAAAACGATTTTCCCACGGACCCCCTTTTTGCGAAAATTCAAATTCTGAGGGTTGTTCCAGGTTGTTCTAGATTTGTTCTAAACATTATTCTTATACATCAGAACCGTATCTCTTATATTTCAAAAGATATTGCAAAAAAACGTTTTTAAAAAAGTGTGAAGTTAGCCCCCCTTTTTTCGAAAATCTAACTTCAGGTTACTGTAGGTGTGTTCTCAATTGTTCCAAAGTATTTCAAAAAATAAATCATAATTGGCCGAAAAAACGGCAAGAAAGTTTTTTTTTCTGGCGGCCCATTTTTCGAAAATCGAAATTCTGACGGTTGTTCTGGGTTGTTCTAAGTTTGTTTTAAATTGTTCCAAAGGATTTCAAAAAATAAATCATAATTGGCCGAAAAAACGGCAAAAAACAATTTTTTTCTGGCGCCCCTTTTTTCGAAAATCGAAATTTTGACGGTTGTTCTAGGTTGTTCTAAATTTTTCCAAAGGATTACAAAGAAAAAATCGAAATTGCCCAAGATAATAGGTAAATCGATTTTACCTATTATCTATATTTTAAAATGAATAATAATACTCATTTGTGATTCAGAATAAAGCAGAAGCAGTAAATATACATATATTTTCCCAAGTAATATAATTCATTTGTTTGAAAACAATATTGTTACTAAATGCTGATGCTCCTAACATAAAATAATATTAGAACAGTGACGTTAGTTACATTATTAATGTAGATTAAAAACTACCTCATAAACATATTGAGAATGATTATACCTTGCTCATAAAAAGATTAGTGTTTTTCTCATGAGCTGCTAGGTTGATGTTTCTTTGTTTATTTTTATTAGAGTTCATGCTTTAGTTTATCCCTAAAATCTAAAATATATATTTTTTCTGTAAAATTTATTTATTGATATTATTATATTATTTGATAACATTGACATAAATAATATATTTTTTTATCAATTTGGTATTGTAAAACAGCCTTTCCCAAATCGGCTACTCTTTGACGGATATACTATCTTATATTATCTAAATAGGTACCTATATAATATTTTTTCCAAATAAAGTAATAGTAGCCTTTGAATCGTTTTAGTGAGAAAATTAGACAGCATATTTCAACATGTTTACGAAGAGGGGCTACAAAAAATAAGCATACTTGATAGGAATGTCTACACGTGCTTGCATTCCCGGAGCAAAAACCATGAAAAAAAGTGGCCAGACCACGGCTAGACAAAATAACGTTGTAGTGGTTTACTATAATTAAAATTTTCAAACTTCAAAATCAGTATTTTATTTTTATTATTACTAGACAAAATAAAATAACAAAGGGAGCCTGATAGACTTCCCCATTTTGTTTGATTTTAGTTGGGTACCCATATCCAGCGCTTTTTTTTTTTTGAAATACTTTGAAACTGTAAGAATTTCGATTTTTAAGAAATAGGGACTGGGGAAAAATATCGTTTTTTCATAACCGGTTTTGATTTTTTCTTTGAAATAGTTCATCAGCATTTGGTAACAATATCGTTTTGTAATAAATGAACATTATATTTCTTGCGAAAATATATATTTATTGCTATATTAGATGTTTATTTCTTTAAATAGAACTGCATCATACAAAAACTTCCTTCAACACAGTAATGTTCGGAAAGTGCATTCCGCCCATTGTAAAATCGTTTTTTCCTATTATCTCCGCCAATTATGATTTATTTTTTGAAATACTTTGGAACAATTGAGAACACACTTAGAGCAACCTGGAAAAACCGTCAGAAGTTAGATTTTCGAAAAAAGGGGGGATAACTTCACACTTTTTGAAAAAAGTTTTTTGCAATATCTTTTGAAATATAAGAGATACGGTTCTGATGTATAAGAATAATGTTTAGAACAAATCTAGAACAACCTGGAACAACCCTCAGAATTTGAATTTTCGCAAAAAGGGGGTCCGTGGGAAAATCGTTTTTTTCTATTATCTCGGCCAATTATGATTTTTTCTTTGAGATCCTTTGGAACAATTTAAAACAAACTTAGAACAACCCAGAACAACCGTCAGAATTTCGATTTTCGAAAAATGGGCCGCCAGAAAAAAAAAGTTTTTTGCCGTTTTTTCGGCCAATTATGATTTATTTTTTGAAATACTTTGGAACAATTGAGAACACACTTAGAGCAACCTGGAACAACCGTCAGAAGTTAGATTTTCGAAAAAAGGGGGGCTAACTTCACACTTTTTTTAAAAACGTTTTTTTGCAATATCTTTTGAAATATAAGAGATACGGTTCTGATGTATAAGAATAATGTTTAGAACAAATCTAGAACAACCTGGAACAACCCTCAGAATTTGAATTTTCCCAAAAAGGGGGTCCGTGGGAAAATCGTTTTTTTCTATTATCTCGGCCAATTATGATTTTTTCTTTGAGATCCTTTGGAACAATTTAAAACAAACTTAGAACAACCCAGAACAACCGTCAGAATTTCGATTTTCGAAAAATGGGCCGCCAGAAAAAAAAAGTTTTTTGCCGTTTTTTCGGCCAATTATGATTTATTTTTTGAAATACTTTGGAACAATTGAGAACACACCTAGAGCAACCTAGAACAACCGTCAGAATTTCGATTTTCGAAAAATGGGCCGCCAGAAAAAAAAAGTTTTTTGCCGTTTTTTCGGCCAATTATGATGTATTTTTTGAAATACTTTGGAACAATTGAGAACACACCTAGAGCAACCTGGAACAACCGTCAGAAGTTAGATTTTCGAAAAAAGGGGGGCTAACTTCACACTTTTTTTAAAAACGTTTTTTTGCAATATCTTTTGAAATATAAGAGATACGGTTCTGATGTATAAGTATAATGTTTAGAACAAATCTAGAACAACCTGGAACAACCCTCAGAATTTGAATTTTCCCAAAAAGGGGGTCCGTGGGAAAATCGTTTTTTCTATTATCTCGGCCAATTATGATTTTTTCTTTGAGATCCTTTGGAACAATTTAAAACAAACTTAGAACAACCCAGAACAACCGTCAGAATTTCGATTTTCGAAAAATGGGCCGCCAGAAAAAAAAAGTTTTTTGCCGTTTTTTCGGCCAATTATGATTTATTTTTTGAAATACTTTGGAACAATTGAGAACACACCTAGAGCAACCTGGAACAACCGTCAGAAGTTAGATTTTCGAAAAAAGGGGGGCTAACTTCACACTTTTTTTAAAAACGTTTTTTTGCAATATCTTTTGAAATATAAGAGATACGGTTCTGATGTATAAGAATAATGTTTAGAACAAATCTAGAACAACCTGGAACAACCCTCAGAATTTGAATTTTCGCAAAAAGGGGGTCCGTGGGAAAATGGTTTTTTTCTATTATCTCGGCCAATTATGATTTTTTCTTTGAAATCCTTTGGAACAATTTAAAACAAACTTAGAACAACCCAGAACAACCGTCAGAATTTCGATTTTCGAAAAATGGGCCGCCAGAAAAAAAAAGTTTTTTGCCGTTTTTTCGGCCAATTATGATTTATTTTTTGAAATACTTTGGAACAATTGAGAACACCCTTAGAGCAACCTGGAACAACCGTCAGAAGTTAGATTTTCGATAAAAGGGGGGCTAACTTCACACTTTTGGATTTGGTTTTTTTGCCATATCTTTTGATATATAAGAGATACGGTTTTGACGTATTCGAACAATGTTTAGAACAAACCTAGAACAACCTAGAACAACCGTCAAAATTTTAATTTTTGCAAAAACTGGGTCCGACTTCATACTTTTGGCTTTGGTTTTTTCCCATTTTCTCGTCTGATTTTGATTTTTTCTATGAAATACTTTGGAACAATTTAGAACAAACCTAGAGCAACCTAGAACAATCATCAGAATTACAATTTTCAAGAAAAGGGGGGCTGGCAAAAACTCGTTTTTTCCGATTATCTCGGCCAATTTTGATTTTTTTTTCGAGATTCTTTGGAACAATGTTTAGAACAACTAGAACAACCTGGAACAACCTTCAGAATTTCAATTTTCGAAAAAAGGGGGGCTGGGTGAAAAAGTCGTTTTTTTCAATTATCTCGGCCAATTTTGACTTTTTTTTTGAAATACTTTGGAACAATTTAGAACAAACCTAGAACAACCTGGAACAACCGTCAGATTTCCGATATTCGAAAAAAGGGGGGCTAACTTCACACACTCATCTCTCCAAGGAAAAAAGTTAACGCGTGATTTTATTTTAAACTTTATTGTGGGAATATAGAGGTGTACAGGCACACATTCTATTATGGAATATATACACAGAGAGAGAAGCTATAATAAGACGATTTCGTGATAAGCGACCAGCGTTTTTCTTTGTGGCTTTGTTTTTTCAATAAAATTACCTCAAATTATATCTTCCCCAATACTAAAAATGATATAGTACTCGCATTACCTTAAATATTTGTCTTCTAATTAAGCCAAATAACGTATTCGTGTTATTTGAAATGTCACTTTTATTTTTGCACTTAATAATTTTTCTATATTTCTTCATTATCTTCTAATGATTTATTCTCTGGATTAAAAAGAATTGCTTTACTTTTCTCAATATATTTCTTATTGAATTGTGTCTGATATAGGAAATCATTTGAACTCAGGAGTTTATTTGTTCATTATAATTTAATAAAAGAAGATTATAATAAATAACACACGACAAAAATTGTTAAAATAAATAAACTAAAGACAGTTTGGATCTTACTTGTACTTACTTATTTCTATTGGCGCCAAAGACAGAGCAAGCTATATTATCTGGTTTCTTGATTTTTTATAATAATAATGTTGATAAAATTTATTTAGGTCTGGTTTCATAAATGGGATCGAAACATCATATTAAACATTATTCGATTTTTAATCACATTTATTGATTGACTATTTCCACCTGTCTTTTACAAAAGAAAACCACAAGCAAAAATTGAATATATAAATAATTTATTGATTACTTGTTAAGAGTTATAGAATAAATCTAAATGGTAGGCTTCCACGGTTTTTGTTGATGCTGTCTTGGTTCTGAGTTAAAATCGCTTGTTTTCCTTGCTTCTGCTGCTGTCCTTTTGTCCATTATCTAACGGATATTTTCAGGGCACCTACTGATGTGATAACCTGAAACACACTGGCCTGTGTTAGGAGGGGCATAGTCTATATTTTTGCAGTCCAGTGAAGCGTGTATGTTATGGTTGAGTTGAGTCTGTATGATGCACTTGCAATAGTGATGGAGATAGTACTTTTCATCCCGGTTCAAATTGATAGAATGTTTTTGGATTTCTATGGATTCGCAGATTTTGTAACTGATATGATGGAAATTTTTGGAGGGGATTTCTGTGAAATTGAACTACTATGACAAAAGCAGGTGTTTGAGAGAGTTGAATTCACATTCGTTAATATTTTGACGATTTGGGTAGTAGTTGGATTTTGGGAGTCAAAATGAAAAGGATTAGCTAAGTAGTAATATATTTAGGAGTGCCAGCATAGTTAAGATTTTTGGATAAAATGTTGATGTCATCAGTAGCTAATATTGATGATGTAAAAAATCGCAGGCTTAATTTCTTTTATTTTTAATTAACAATTATTATTATTTATATTTTCGGATATCGTAGCTTCATCTGCTCGGCTAACTGTTATTGTAGGCATCTGTAATTTAATTCACATAATTTCTACGTTTTATTTTTAATTTGATTGTTATTTTCTTCGTGATAATTTAATAATATTTTAGATTGAAATGCTGATTTAATTAATTCCGTTTTATTGATACCTTATTTGAGGTGGTTGTTCTTCTTTACCGGCGCGCAATTGTCACGTTGTAGCGCAAGTCATGGCATTCATTTTGGTTCTGACAGTCGTTGAAACTAACATCGTGCGATTAACTTTGCATTTTCATTTCCTTTATTTGGATAGTTGTTATCTATCATAATCGTCATAGCCACCGAAGCTAATGAGTTAAATGCTGTTCTGGAAATTTTGTATATATGTTTTGGATTGTTTCGAAGCACGATTTTTCCTATTCGGCCAGGCCGGAATTTTTAGTTAAGCTACACGTGCTCGTTAATTAACAAATACTTGATATTGTCGATTGCACGTTGGAGGTATATATGAATCTACAGTCAGGTATTTATCTTTTAATCATTTGGAATTGTTAAAGTTGCATTTTCATAACCTATATATATCTCCTATGCTTATTGGACGGTTACTGTGTCAAGAGTGTTGAAGTCAAAAAGTAGTAAAGGCGGTTCAAATTGTAATGGTGTTCCTGGATTTCGATTGATTCGCGGATTTTGCTATTGTAATGATGAGAATTTTTGGAGGATTTTTGTGAATTGAACTGGAACTGGTGTTGAGATACTAGACCAGTTGTAGATGCGGTTGGTGGAAAGCGAATAAATGTGCGTTGGATACGGAGGAATTTAGGAATTACATTGTGATATATATATATCAAAGAAGAAAAGTTAAATTGCAAATAAGTTTTACCTTTCCTAGGTTGCCGATGTACCTGCTGCTCTTCTAAGTTTCCCTCTAGAGGTTGGTGAATCTAAGTCGTAGGCATTCACGATTGTCGTTGATACCTTTTTGGTTTCTTGGTTGAAACTGCGTCATCGTTGTCTTCTATTGCCAACGTTTTATCCACTTGAAGATATCTACTAATGGAGTTCTTCAAAACTACTACTATGATAACATGAAACAGACAGCCTGGCGTGTGTTCGCCGAGGGTGGTTTATATTACGTTCAGTGTTGCCAAGATTCTCATTCTTACAGTTGCAAAATACGCGAATCCATCAAAATACACATCCTAACAATTTGAACCGAGACAAAGGTTATTATCTCAATCACTCTTGAAAGTCCACCATAGAAATTCAACTCAACCACGACATACATTCTCTGATCTGCAACACTAAACACAATATAAACCACCCCCTGCCAACAACCGCAATAGTAAGTGCCTTGAAGATGTTCTTTAGGATAGTGGACAAAATATCGGCAGTAGAAGAAAATATGATAATTTCAAAAACCATTGGTATGGTAACTGTTTAATTTTTTTTTTATTATGCTGAGAGTAATTCAGTTACCGTGCTTTCAAATACTTTCCTCATTAGAGATGGCCACGCTTTTTTTTAATGGTTGGTAACAGTATACATAATCAGGCACACACGGATAAATGTGTTTGGTTATGTCATGTGAATAATAAGCGTCTATAATTTGAATTTAAGTATGACAACTGTCAGAATTTGAAGTTTTCAAAAGCTTAGCATGTACACCAATATTGATTACTTAAAAAACTTAAAAAACAGCCTACTCTAATGAGGAAAGCATTTGAAAGCATGGTACTGCTAATTTTATAGGAAATAATGAACAACCAGTTTCAAAAACCATTTTATACAATAAAAATTTTAAAAACGTTGCCATACCAAAACTGATATCTATAAAATCAGAGAAAAAATAAGCATTTTTATGAATCAGCTATGATTGCCATTAAAAAAAAACATGTTTATGTTATACCATGACAATTAAGTGTACCATGAATTTTTAACTAAGATTATTAAATTCTACGTAAAAATTACCATCAGACACAATTTTTATATTAGTTCTATCTTCAATAGTTACGTCGGAAATTTTATATTTTTTAAAATATCTTCTGAAGTTGACAATAAATGTTAAATCTGAAAATACTATCAAATAGCCTGTAGAGGTTGCATTTCATTTATTTTATTCTCAAAATATTTTCTACTTCTTGACTATTTTAATCTACTAAAATGAATTTATTCTTAAATACGCCTTCAATTTTGAACATATCGTTATGGATTTTTTAAGTGTCTATTCTATTGGCGAAATAACGGAAAACAGACCAAAATAAGCATTCGTGTTTTATTTGATAAAGAATTCAATAGATATATTTAAACTGACATGGTTGTCTTTTTTATGTTTAATCGTTTAGATGGTATTACAATAATATTCAGTATGAAAATATTATAATTGGAAAATGATAGAAGTGAAGGCAACGAATAACATTATTTTATAGTCTGTATGACGTGTTGTAGTAATATGAAAAATCCATTGCATATTTATACTCATAAAAATACAAGTTTATCGCCATCTTGGCAGTGTTAAACAAATAATTTTAAAACATTAGTGGCAATATTAATAATCATATATATAAAAAAAATTATTCTTAACAGTTATAAATTTTTATTCACATATTATTATTGTAAATAGAATATCATAATCTTTTTAAACCAAATCCAACATGGCAAGTAAATATACTTGGTAAAGGCTCCTTTTTTCGATTTCCCACATGGGAACCATGGGAATGCAAACTGCTTCCTTTGCCTGCTCCATAATATAGGCTCTAAAAGATCAAAATAAAATAAAACTTAAAGCGCAAATCTTCTCCAATTTATACTCTAAGGCTTCCTTCAACAGCAATTGCCTGAGGATTGGCTTTTGGGTGATCCGCCCAATAAAAATCAATTGTTTTATCACTCCAATTTACATCATATAAATCGCAATTAAAAGAAGCCAATGTAATTTTTTTTAAAATTGTTTCTTTTGGTTCTTCTTCCATTTTTTGTTCTTCAGTCTTCTTATTAATTTTCTTACTACTTTTGCTGCTCTTTGAAGACTTTTTACTACTTTTCTTGTCTTTATTTTTCTTGTTTTTCTCTTTCTTGGATTTTTTATCTTTAGACTTACCTCTACCCTTCTTTTTAGTCTTGCCTCCTGGAGGTTCGATCTATATGAAATGTGAAAGTAAATTTGTGAACATGAAATGTTAGGATCTTACTTCTAAATATACTATTTTAACATTGATGTTGCTGCGAAATGTGTCACGTATTGATTTGAGATCATTTTGGGGATGTTGCACAAGAATCGCTTCTTCCGGAAAATCTATAACTTTTGACCATGGTACCCTTGCGGTTTTGAAAGAATTGTCTTTCACTCTCCTTCGTACTTCGTCAGTTAATTCATTTTTAGCGGAATATCGAGAAGACGCGTGTTTCTTACTACTACTTTTTTCTTGTTTGCTTTTCTTTCCTATCTTCTCTTTTTTTTCCTTTTTTGATTTCTTATTTGATTTGTCATGCTTACTCTTCTTTCTCTCACTTTTAATGTCTTCAATCTCTTCCACTTCTGTTGGTTGTGGTTCTATTGATATTTCTTCTAGTAGAGGTAAAATAACTTCTAAGTGAATTGTTTGCATTATACCCTTCTGAAATATAAAGAAATGAAGAATATTATAATGATTGCGACAGGGTAACATCTGCGTGTTACAAATATGTGTATTAATTTTAATATCCATTCAGAAACAGAAAGTTTTCGTTATAATACCCGAATATCTTCAGGACTACTTACTTTTATTTACACGAATAATTTACAATTAGAGACGGAAAAGCTAATACGCTGACCAACAAATTTCAACTTTGGTTTTGCTGTGAAAATATCTTAATTTTTATAGTAAATATAGAAAATTTATGTTAATAAAAAGAATAAGAATATGAAAACATTTGTATGTTTATAACATACTTTATGTGTTTCTTTTTAAATCATTACACTTAAAATATTGCATTTTATCATGCGTCTGTTGTATCGCATACGGTGTAATGTTTTGGGGGCATTCATTATTCGCGACCAGGGTAGGGTATTTATTTTACAAAAAAAATATTTAGAATAACATTTGGGCTGGAGTATTACTCATCGTGCTGGTCAGTTTTCTTGAATAACAAATTATTCACATTACCTTAATTATTTTTACGTGAATGTATAGTATATGCAAGACTGCATAAAGGTGCCCACACACTGAGGCGAAGCGAAGCGAAGAGAAGCGCATTTATTACGCCTGATAAAAATGCACGTAATCAAATGGGTGCCCGCACACTGGGGTGTCGCGTGCCGAAGCGAAGCTTACGTACATACCATTATCGAGCGGACACTGACAGGTCAGTTTGTGAAGAACCGTCTGCTAACTCAATTAATAGAGATAAATTAACACAGAAAAGGACGTTTCGCGGTGCCCCTTTTAATGAATCTAAAATTCACGCGTTGTAATAACAGATGTCGCCGCGTGTCCAAACATAAGTTATATACTACAGTATTTTGACAGTTTGCAATAAACAGGTGATTATTGTGCGAGGTTAGAGTGCAGGAAAAAGTGTCTTGTCCATATGATTTTAGACTTGTGCATTACGAATTTTATAACAAATTGTTAATAGCTTGTATAGGTCTTGATAAAAACAAGTATATACATATATAAAGAAGGAAAGTACTTACTTTTCAAACAATAAATATTTTTATTCTGCGCTGCAAGTAGCTGCTACTAAGTGTGCTTTTTAAAAGGACAGTAGGCACGTATAATAAGAAAACTACATATTTTCAGAGGTTTGACAACAGAGCAACTACTTCACTCTTTGGAAGAAGAAGATGACTCCAATGTAGAAACAGCAATAATCCCGTCTTCCACTGCTTGTGATGATGTCATGGACCTCCGGGGATGAAAATATTGTGGATATCAATAATTTACCTCGGCCTCAATTGCTAACAAAAGCTAAACTACTTTCACGATACTGTGAGTAGCAATGATAAGGAATATTGGTATGAAGATTTTTGCCTCTATCTAGGTTCGTCAAAGAGTCAAACTCATATATAAAATATAAGAAAAATGCATTACAAGTAGAAAAGAGTGGTAATAAAACTCAGTTGATAGAAGAATGGCTAAATCTAGCTTCAGCTGCGTCTGTACATACTTCGGTCGCTACTTCCAACAGACTACTTTTATTTGAAATCTTTTTTGACAAAGATGTAATTGATATGTACTCGTCATATTCTAATAGTTATGCTGCAATGTCAAGGAATAGATTTGAATATTTATTATCGACTATTCATTGTTGTGATGATGGAAATTTTGATAATACAAACAGATAGTTATTGCAAAACCACAGGCCTCTTTTTAGCAGACTTATTTCACCAAGGAATGACACATACTTTGTAAATGAGTCCATGGTTCCATAAACCATGGCTGCAAACAATTTATCAAAAGAAAACCTCTGAGGTACGGTATATGTTTTGGGTCTTTGCTTTGCCGGATATGGGGCTTGGTTTGAGCCATATAAAGGTGTCAAATCAGGAATAAAAGAGTGTTGGCATGCGGTCCTCTGTAATTCTCGAATACCTTGATGTTTTAACCAATCATTAAGCAACTTCCATATCACTTATACCTTCATACTTTCTTTACAACGTTGTCTTTGATAGATATTCTAACTAGTCGGGGAATAAAAGCAACGGCCATAATAAGAAGAAATCGATTGAATGGTGGTCCATTAGAGTCTCATACAAATTTGAAGAAAAACCACGGATTGCATGATAACGGAGAATAACTCAACAATTATTGTAAAATGGAGCGATAAAAGCCTTGTACACATGACATCTAATTTTCGAGCCATTACACCAAGTCTCTCATCAAATTATAACGCTTATATGCACGGTATTGATCGAAGTGATCAACATATCAGCCTGTACCGTATAAGAATTCGGTGGAAAAAGTAGTACTTTTCACTTATTTTACTATAGACGTTGTAGAAAAAATATGCCTGGCAACTCCATAAATTGTGTGAAGGGAACATGAATCTTATTGAATTGCAAGAAGAATATTCCACAAAAATCAATATCATCACGTTCTCCACTTGAAAATGCTACTGCAAGGTTTGACAGAATCAATCATTTAGTAACTGAACAAACTAAGCAATCCAGATGTAGACTGTGTCATAAGAAAGTATCTACGAAGTGTACAAAGTGTGACGTAGCTTTACATGTAAGGTGCATGTCGTATATCACACGAGTGCATAATTTTTTTTTTATTTTCGCTCTTTATTATTGGTAATTTTTAGATCAGTGAATTAATTATCATGAAATAAAAAAAAATTTCATTGTCGTTTATTTTCCCACTTTCTTCTTAAAAGGACAGCTCTTTGTAACTATTACTAAAAAGTAGGATTTTTGAAATATTTTTTATATGATCAGTGAGCCTAAACTGAAATAGTACTGTTAAAAAATATATTTTAGAAAAAAAGTGTTGGGCATATCTGGGTTAAGAAGTATTTCTTGGATAATTGTTTTTATAATATTGGGCAGTACTTCGATTGCCATTTTTACATTCTATATAAAACTACAAATTGTATATAAATATGTATTTCTTTTTCAGCTTGAATGGAAGGTGATATTCTATATTTAATGTATCGGGTGTCTAGAAAAATTCGAATTCAATTACGTATTGAATAAAAAATCGTATGTCATAACTTAAGTCTATGATTTGTACTAAATATTGAATGAATAGGAGACATGCGCCGTTTCATAGGTAGCAACGTGACCTATTGTTCTAAGTGCAATAGGGCAGATGACAGTTTTTGGCATACCATGTTGACATGGTGGTTCCATATTAAATCCGAGCAGGGTTTGACTTTTCATTTAATTTGAGCCTCATTCAGTCAAACCAGTTCTTTTCGCAATTTAACGAGTTAGCATACTTCGTTTTTAAAGATGCTTTGCATATATCTCTATTTAATAACGATGTGTCGTCCGCAAATAAAATAACAAATATAATCGTCCCCATTACCGGTCCTTGAGGTACACTACATGTTACCGTGTACTCCTTAGAATAATTGCTATTCCAATACACTGTATGTTTCCTATTCTCCAAGTAATTTTTATATAGTTGGAATGGTACACCTCTAACCCCCCCAAAAATACAGTTTATCTAAAAGAATTTAATGATTAACTGTAACAAAAGCTTTACTTAATCCAACATTGTTATTTCAGTGTATTTTTGTTCATCCAAAGATGTTAGTATGCAATCGACAATGTCAACAATAGCTATTATTGTTGATTTCTGTTGTCGATACCCGTGTTTGTAATCGCTGAAAAAATTGTTGTTTTCGATGTCTTTCTCTAAGTCAGTGGTTCTTAACCTTTTTTCGCCTAGCGCCCACTTACTGGATTTTGTATAGATCCCAGCGCCCACTGCAGAAAATCGCGAAGGGACACGTCATGGACTACGACTATGGATTATGGACTAGTTAACCTGGGCACAGTAATTAAAACAAGAAGTAATAAATTCTACCTCTAAATTTATTTAAAAATATTAATTAATACAAACAAAAATTATTATTGAAATATTGAATTTTATTTAACAAAATTAAATTAATAAATTTGTGAGCCCAACCCATGCAGTCTTCACTAATGCGATCCTTGGGGTTGGTGCTTGCTCACCAGCTATTTCACGCGAGGAGTCAGCAGAGACAAATAAAGCCGCAAGTCCCCTCTGTTGACCATGTCCAGCCTTTTCCTCTTGTCTGAGTGCAGAAATGTAGCCGCACTAAATCCCGTTTCCACTAAATATGAAGTCGGAAACGTGAGAAGAAGCTTGTGAACAATTCCCCACATTGTAGGGAATAGTCCTGCCATGCTGTGGTTCTGCCAGAGTTTCTTGAAGCCTGTTTTGATTCGGACTTTGCAAACCTCGTTGTTGCGAAGTTCCACCAACTCCTCCTGCAATTTATCGTCAACGTCTTCCAGCACGACTCCAAACGGGTCAGTGATCCAGACAGGTACATCCAGTTCGATTAGGTCTTGGAAGCGCGATGTAAGGTCCTCTTTTAGTTGCTGAAGATGAGCCCCATATCGAAGAAGATCTTCATCTGTGGGTGTCTCTGTCATTTGATTAATTTAACTAAATTGGTAAAGTTCTTTCCTAACGATATTACTGCGGAGAAGAGCCAGCTTGTCGAAATGGTGGTCACTGCGCTCTTGCAGTCGATGAGTGTCACCAGTTTACCTTGAATCTGAAGAGACAACTCGTTGAGTTTCCTGAAGATTGTAGCCAAGTAGAAAATGTCGAATTTGTGTTTCTTCAGCTCACCGGCCAACTTCTCATGTTTGACTTGCAGGGAAGTGACAACTGAATCGAACATTTCACAGAATCGAGCCAAGCAGTTGCCCTTAGAGAGCCATCTCACCTCGGTGTGAAGCAGCAGCCGATTGTATATCTCGTCATTTTCCTGGCAGATGTTGCGGAATAGTCGATCGCTTTTTGCATTTGTTTTTATTACGTTCACGGCCGTGATCACGAGATTGAGAGAGTCATGAAGGCTGGGGGTCAGCCGTTTCGCTGCAAGATGCTCTCTGTGCGCTACGCAATGTATGCAGATGATATCTGGATGCTCCTTCTTGAGAAGAGCAAGCCCTTGTATCGCCCAGCCATTGCTGGTGCTCCATCTGTTGCGCAGGAGTGAATGTTGATTAGCGGGATTTCCTTTTCTTCAAAGTACTTCTTGACAGCAGCAAAGATGAATGTACCAGTTGTGTCAAGGGGTAAGGACTCTGCAAACAACATGTCCTCTTTTGTTTCCCCAGTTTCGTCGAAGTACTTCACGTAAGACATGAGAAGGGCAGTGTTATCACTCAAAGTCGATTCATCAAGCTGCATGGAAAAGTTGGTCTTCTTGAGATTGTCCACCAACTGGATTTCGACATCACTTGCCATCTCATCTATTCTTCTGGAGACCGTGTCGTTGTTAAGGGGGATAGCCTTCACTATTTCTGTCGCATTCCTATGTAAGACAGTCGAAATCACCTCTTTCACGGCAGGCAGAATCAGTGTTTCCCCCACAGTGTGCGGCTTGCCAGCCTTTGCAATCATATATGCAATGTTATACGATGCCAGCAGGCCATCACGCTGAATCTCTGTCACCTTGGCAAAAGCAGACGAAATGGACGGGGTAGTTTTCTCCCTGTCATCACACAGTTTCTTGAAGTATTCTGCGGGCTTGTCCTTTTTGTCCGAATGCATCTTTTCTAGATGGTCACGCATACGAGAGGGTTTCATACCTTCATTTGAGAAGACATTGGAACAAATGAGGCACATCGGTCTTGTGCGATTCGCTGGGCTTGGTACGAAACCGAAGGCTATATAGTCGACCGAATACTGGCGTAGCACCTTCTGCTTTTTGCCTGGAGGGACCATTGCTGTCGTGTAAAAAAGACCGATGCTAGATAATGTTAAACAATTTTGGTTGGAGCAATATAATTAAAGTATTTTGTATAAGTTAGATTTCTAAAATAATTTGAGTTATTAAAAACATTACCAACATCAATAAATGATTATTACCTGTAATAAACGGTTTTCGATTATAAAAATTGCTCTACCTAGTTTTAATTCAGCTCAAATATATATTGTTTATTTTATAACAGAACCGTGTGTGCTAAATGTACAATATTTTTGATTAACAATCTGTTAATTAATCACACAACTATCGCACACTGAATATTTGTCTCTGTTCGAACGTTATCGCTGACTATCCTAAATAGAATGAATCATGCGAATAATGACTTCGCTATATATACCGCACTGCATGGAATTCTCTGGAAGTCGAACTCTCGACCTTGGAACATTCGAGATGCGGTCCACTATACTCACGTTGACTCACAGAGTCCGCGCGTTGCGTCATACATACAATAACATAGTTAAGCACAGAAATAGAAACAGCATGTACGTAACCATAGCAACGATGGGGTTAACAATGCATAATAGGAACATTGGTGAGCGCGCATATTAAACATTTTGCATTTTTGTATAATTTTACTAATTTTTTACTGTGCAGTGTAGCTTTACCTTTACACCGTACAGCGCCCACCCAAAATCCTCCAGCGCCCACTGGTGGGCGCTACCGCCCACGTTGAGAACCACTGCTCTAAGCCTTGTTTTATGGCTGTTATACATTCTATAATGCAGATAGGTTCGACATGGGTCGATAATTCCATGCTCTTTTGCTGTTTTTGAATATCGGAACAATCCTGGTCAGCTTCAAGGCATCTGGAAGAACCCTCTTCATAAAGTACAGATTTGTGATATGTCAATGGCTGCACTATATCCATTGCAACCTCCCGCAATATAGCTGTAGGAAACCCATGTATAGCTTGGAGTTTTTACATTCTAAAGAGCCTATGATTGCTAATAACCCTTGTGGAATCACTGGATTCGTATGGAACGAGTTGGCCTCCCTTTTACTTATTTATATTGTTCTTCTATATTTTTGCTTAACTATATTGTATGCATTTTTTCATTTTCTATTACTCCGTACCGTCACCTCCATTTCAAAAGCGTCCATTGTTTGTTTTATTTTACTAATAGCTGTATTTGTCCGAACATTTGTTGCCTCCCGCGATTTTAGTATCATATTCCTCATGGGAATGGTATACCTATACTAATAGATTTTATATACTATCTTATGGTAGTGGCCACTTCTGCTTAATGTAACGGTTGTTCCTATATCGACTGTCCCACAGACATAAAAAGCAAGTCGGTGTAACCTGATTGCAAACTCAAAATTATTGCAATATCTTTAAAATCCGCACAATTATTCCATGAATAGTTTTCGTACTTAATTTTTAACAAAATTTTCAATTTTTTTTATAATTATTTTTATATGTCTTTGTTCGTTTTTATTTCCATTATCTATTTCTCAATTTTTTCTGCATTGTATTTATTGGGCATTCGTGTCTATCTTCCAGAGAGTATTGATGGTTAGATCATTGTTCTATACACTTCAAATTCGGTAGTTATTGATGTACCTCAGTCTTATCATCTTCATTAAAACAGCTGTAGTCCTGTTAGCTTGAATCTACTTCTTGAGATCTAACTACTTCAAAAAAAAAAAAGAAACCGTATGTAAGACTAAAAATTCATATATTTGAATAGTTTTTCATACAAATTATATTCTACAATGAAAGACAACAGAATGAAGGAGCATTATAGAACAAACTGAAAACTCAATATCTCGAAATAAGCAACAAGTAAAATTGGCATAACTAGAATATATTGTAGTTTAGACTGAACTGGTATCCAGTGGTTTACGTAGTTTTATTATGTACATGATATGTCTCAGATAATAGAAATATTTAAAAAAAGAAATATGTTGAATATTAAGCCTTAGTTTAAAATTTGTTGTGTTTGTTTCATCTTCAGGGCAGCTTTTAAATATTAGTCTAGTCGTTGTAGCTTGAAGTATATACAGTATTGGACAAAGTGTCGACATTTGCGCCTAGCTTGAAGCAGATTCAATCCGAAAACGAAGATCTATATTTGTACAATGACCGCGAAACTAGTTATATGCCTTAAAATATCACTATATGTCTTGCTTGTATTGGTATTTAAATTATGAATACGATTCAACAGAACAAAAAAAAAATAATTACTTTGAATGACTGAAACGTACTTCCTTGGGCGGTGGTGGCAATCCAATAATTCTATGACATGTAAACACAAGAGCTCCGTTTTTAATTCCACTTTCAGGGTCCTGTATAATTTCCTTGTCATCATCCAAAACTTCAGTATTGTCCAGAAAGAGAAGTTTTGGTAAATATTTCAATACAACGTCCTTGTAAACCTCGCAAACCTAAAAATTGTGAAATTAATTCTCGTGAATTTTAAAAAGCTTTTACTATCTAATTTGTTTCTTCCAATTATTCGCAATATTTATGAGACAAATCTCAATCAAACCTAAACATTCAAGTCAACCTATAAGATTTTATTTTCTAATTGTTTATGGTCTTTTAGGATGGTAGATTATACTACCTATATTATTAATTTTATTGACTGACAGAATAAATAGTAATAAAAAGTGGGAAAACATACATGTAGAATTATCTACAATTCGAGAACTTTGATAATCGATTTCAGTTAGAAATATAATGACGAAAATTATAAACAGCAATAAAAAATAAGAAAATAACGTTAAGATTTACTGTTATTAATATACACGCATTTTTGTGGAGAAGAAAGGTTGCGCCCGGAATTACACCTTTATAAAAAAAAAGAATTTTTGGGACAATGCAATGAGGTAATAAATATATTTCCCGAAAACTAGAAAATTATGAATGGGACAATTTTTGATTTTTTGTTCATAATAACGAAAGTTCAATTTCCAATTACTGATAGATTGTTCAGAAATTCAGTTTTCTCAAACTCTGTCGTTTGATTTTGTAATGGTTTAGATAATTACCCACCAGAAACGTATAATACGCACACTATTACTGAGCTATTGCATTTTTAATTTTCATTTTGTCAACTTCATGTTTTTAAGTGCAAAGTTGACAACAGAATAGGTAGCATATAGTATTCTTTTTAATTTAAAATAAAATTAAAACCTGCTAATGTGAACTAAAATCTTAATTACAGGGGCACAGTCTGTCTACATCGCGCAAATGATTCAGCCTGTATAGGGTGAGCCCAGATTTTTTTGACATATATATCAATGATTTTTTGTTGTACCTACAAGTATGTTTTCTTTATTAACAAATTTAAATCAAAATAAGTGGGTCTTACATAGTACACCTTCCAGGCAAATTATTAAGGAACCAGCCTTTACTTAAACTTGTTTCGAAAATATTGTATGTTTCCTAGATTCACATTTCCAAATAGTCTTATTGATTCAAATTTTCTACGAAACAATGTGGATCAATAATTTTATCTTCTAGAATCTGAAATCTCATATTCATCGTCTTATATTTTTACTTATGTATAGTTTGTTTTTACAGTAAATATAACGATAGTCATTCGCTGCCTAATATCTCCGATTCAATAACATTTCACTACATAAATCCAGTTCTTCAATATAAGCAGAGATTTAATTAAAGGTATTAATTACGAGCAAGCACTCAAGGAATTAATTAGAAATCTCTTTGATAGTTCTGGCTAATTCCATAATTCTGAGTGTAATTAGTGCGTAAGTGACAATGTTTTCAAAATTTAAAGCCATAATGTGGGCATTTGCGATTTTTACCACTTAAAAAAATGACAATTTGTCACTGAAACAAAAAAGTTTTCCTCAATGCATAAAACACGTTAAGAAGTGTAATATTTCATCATTTATTGTGCCATATTAATACTTTTTAAAGTACTTAAATGATTATTATTATATCAAATAATATACTTTTCTTATTTTATATACGGACATCTTTCGTTACCTAGTTAAATTAGAATTACATATAGATTTAAAGATATACTACATCTTAGTTGATAAGAAAATAGCTATTAATGTTTTGTTAAGTTTATTGGAAGAAAACATTTAAAAAAATAGAAGGTAGGTTACTAACAGCACAAGGATTGCCCTCTAGT
The DNA here is from genome assembly GCA_963170755.1 of Amphimallon solstitiale. Taxonomy (NCBI): domain Eukaryota; kingdom Metazoa; phylum Arthropoda; class Insecta; order Coleoptera; family Scarabaeidae; genus Amphimallon; species Amphimallon solstitiale. The sequence continues at coordinate 118,276,801 of OY720679.1, forward strand.
TGTAGACTGGATAGGTTGTTCAAGTTTGCGAGTGGTTTAACTACTGCAAGTACGTCATAGATGTCGTTGTCGGACAAGTCCAGACATCGTAGTTCCGTAAATCGATGATTCGTTAGTAGATGGAGCTTGCTATCTGAAACAAAGTAGTGGTTGAAAGATTATGATAGCTAATATTTTATTTATGTAATTACAAATAATGTATGCTCTTGATGACAACATTAATTACGTGTTTAATATTTTTTAATAAATATGGCATTTATAATACTAAAAGCGTGACTAGTTCGTGTAATTAATATTTATATATATCTAATAACCTGGGTGAACGTTATTATTTTTCATTTTGAATTAATGATGTACCTATGTTTGATGTCTCTAATTAAAACTAATTGGTTTTTTTTTATAGTTGAACGTTATAGAAATTGTTAGGAAAATGTTATTACTAAAGACCGAACAAAAGGCACCAAAAACACACTAGAGCCTCTTACATAAAATTCCAAAAAGACATAAAAATTAGATAAAAAACACAAAACGTACTGTACCTAACTATAAATCAAAATATTTGATTTCACCAAGTATACATTTGTCAAATGTATATTTAGTCAGGTACATTGAAACTTAAATTTACGCTTTTCTAATTTTAAATTGAAAATTATTAATATCATTTTTACTTTATTGTCGCATCTTTCAAAATTTATTCATAGTTTCTTCTGTCATATCTGTGATACTGTCATTATGGCTACCCTTTCTTACAACTTCATTGTATGTTTAATACACATCATACGAGGGCGTATTTTATGTTATCTACCTAGTGTAATAGTAGTGCCCTTCAGTTGGTCGCTATATGTAATAGTAATTGTTTAAAATATAATTAAAAATGACTCAAATAAATAAAATGACTTATTGAATGCTCCGCGTAGTTTAGCTCAGTTAAATAGTTCGGTTTAGCATAAGACTCCTAATTTCAAGACGGTTCAGGTAGTTAGACCACTAAGATTATTGTCCTGCACGTACTATTACTTCTATTTTATATTCCAAATTTCTTAGAGTGAGGTAGACAAATAACACGCAAAAGGATATTTAAATATTATTAATATATTGATAAAAAAAAACACTATCAACACAGATCAAGTTACATACAAAAGTTATAGAAACAAAATACAATTCAAAAGGTACAACATGAGCAAATAAAATTAACAACATGGGCACATATAATAAACAACAATGCAATGACGCTTTACCTCTACAGTATACCATGGATTTAATTTGATGCTAATTGAATTGTTTTATAAAAATAAAAACATGCATGATATAGGCCTTTAATTCAAACAACGCGAGGTACCTTTATCCGATGCGATGACCATGAACGGTGTCTTCAACGGGCGGTTTTTCCTAGAGCAGACTGAAATTGTCCTCTCCTTTGTCTGGAGATACGGCACACACTTGATTATTAATAGCACTTTTACTTCCCTTGACCCGCTATTTGTTTTATGAATACTTATAACAGTTTTCTCAATAGACTTTTCTTTTTACTTTTTACTAGTGCGTAGAATTACTTGTAAAGCACTGTTAGCCTGTGAGAAGCGTTCCCTTTTGTTGGGTGCGGTCTCGTGTTATTCTATTTAACACGGCCTGCGAACGTCTTCCGTCTTTGCGGGCTCGGGAACGTCTATCTCTGCTAGTGATGGGAGTTCTCGAGAACAAAAAATCGAAAGTATTCGATTCTTGAAAGTACTCGTTGTTCTCGAGAACTTGATGCAAAGTACTCGAGCATTTTTAGTTCTCGGATAAACCGCAGAGAATCAATTAGAGAAAAATTAAAAATTAGGAAAAAGGAAGGTGGGTGGTAGTCTACAATTAATAATTATAATGTATCGTGAAAAGTTTGTAAAATTATAAAATGAATCGAGTTTGAAAGGTGTGGGTGAATAATATAAATCTATATTTGTATATCTATTATATTATGTATTATTATTAACAACGAAAAATAACAACAATTTTCAACAAAATAAAAACACATTTGTCAGGGATTCTTTACTGTTAAGATTTGATTGTTTATACATACTATCAATTCTTCCAAATAATAATATGTATTGCGCTTTCACATGTGTTTTCAGGCAGTGCCGATCACTTATGTTTATTTGTGAAATTTATTAATATATGTCGTTTTAAATGGTCTTAATATGCGTGACAAGCATATCGGATTACAAAATAAAATTTTAGACATTAAATAATATCCAGAGCGATGTTTTTTCTTTATTATTATTATTATTCTTTCGCAACTTTGTTTTGGTCTCGGGCAGTATCGGTTCTCGGATAAGTACTCGATTCCGAAATGTTCTCGAGAACAAAGTACTCGATTCTCAAAAGTTCTCGATTCTGCCCATCACTAATCTCTGCCTCTTCTTGCTTAAGGCATCGTCACACCGTATTCGTTCAGGGAATCCCCAGAGCCACTTAGGTACTTTACCTCTATTCAAACTCTGTTTTTGAGAATATGCACTCGCAAAATATGTAGCGTTCAAGGTTGCCCACGTGTTGATCGTACACAAACCGTTTCTTGTTCACACCGCCTACACTCTTGTCTGCAGTCGATAGGACTGACGCCTAATGTATTTCTTTCACATACATTTATTTACGCATTATTTCTCTTTTTCATTTACAGAATTTATATAGACACATTTTACACAGGAATATAATAATTTAATACAAACAAATGAATAATACATGTTTCCTAATCTGTGTTGATTTAATCTATATCTTAATTTCCTAATATACATTACCCTAATATAAATATTTTGGATGTTATATTATATTTATATTTTATTCATTATATACAGGGCCTACCGTTACAGATACCCCCCTTTGCCTTTTCTGACAGGCTGATAAGTCTAAATGAAAAGCAAATAATGGTAACGCGTACATAATAAAATATAAAAACTACAAAATAATTTTGAGGTTATATATCTATACTTCTGGTTTGCTAAATGAATAATCATAAATTAATAGATATACATTATTATATTTACAGACTAATTTCCCATACCACCCTATATCTCTGTTGGGTCTTTTGGCGGTTTTTTATACTTTCTCAAATGCATAATGTTTTGGGTGCATTTGTATTTGGCGATTGGGTCCCCTAACCAATAAGCCTTTTCACTTACTCTGCGTAAAATTTCATGCGTTCCGTTATACACGTGAAAAAACTTTTTTATTTCCTTGGTTAGTGCTGACGAATAGTTGTGATTTTTCACTAACACCTGATTACCCATTCTACCTCGATCTTCTTGCGCAATGATGTCAAGAAGGTTGTCCGGCTTTTTTCTACTTTTGGGATCATTTCTAAGTGCCAATAGAAAATCTCTATCATATATTTTCTTGAATACCTCACATTTTCCAGGTTTATCGGAGAATATGTCTTCATAGTCGGATATTACCTGTTCCACCCTATTTACCAGATTGCATTCTGTTGTATTCATCGTTAATGGGTTGACTTTTGCAGTTTCGTAGTTAGACTCAAATAAGCTGGGAACTATTGATGGTGGTTCTCCTATTTCGGGTAATACTTCACTAACTTCCTCGTCTTTATCCTTTTCAATACAGATTTGGACCTTGGGTTTAATTGGAGAATCTTGTGGAGAATCCTCGAGGTCTTTCTTGTCGTGCTTAAGACAGTGGCTTCGGTTGAGGAGGAGAGGTAGCTGCTGCATATATTGTTTCCAGGCCTCTAATTGGGTGGTCCTGCTCGGTGTGTATTTCCGTGGATTCGGTTCTCTTACAGGCTCCCTCATTTTCATATGCAGAAGGCGAGGAGCGCTTGCTTCTGCATTTATTCGTTTCCCGAATCGACACTCGGTGGTGGACTACGGCGTCCTCGGTTGCTATAATGACCTCTTCCTCTATAGTGACCTCTGTTTTGGTGGATCATTTGCACGTCCCTACGATCATCACGTCTATCATGGTTTCGTGAAGAAGGCCCCTCTCGATTTTGGATTCCCTCGACTATGCTTATCAGCTCGGGTATTGTCTTGGCTTTTGCTGATAGTAGAATACTTTCCACTTCATAGGAGAAATGTTTACGTATTGCTTCTATGAATAATTCTGCGCCGATTGGTGGATCCACATATTGTGTCTTATTCACCCAATACCATACATGCTGAGTCATAGTCCCAAATTTCGCATTATATGTCCTAGGCCTCAATAATTCCATCCAAATTCTTTTTTTGTTCGCTTTCGGACCAATACATCTTCAGTAGTTCCTGTTGGAAATTTTCTATATTGTCCCATTGATTTTTCACTGCATTGGCCCATACTCGTGCATCACCTTCCAATTGGCCTATCGCAAAATCGAGCTTCTTTCTTTCTGGTATTGTTCCAAACTCGAAATGTCTCCTTAGTGCTTCCAGGAATTCCTTTGGGTGAAGCCCTCTTTTATCCCCATTAAACATAGGTACTTTCTTTTCCTCTATTATTCTTTCTATGCTTACTGGCGCTATTTTCTTTAAACATTCAATTTCCTGTTCGACTTCTTGAATGGTCTTCGCGACCTCCTTTTTGGTTTCTTCAATTTCCATGTGAGTTTTTTCAACATCTTTATTTACTTGTTCAATTTTCTGATTAACTTCGTGTCTTCTTTCTGCTTTTTCCTCTTCTAATTTTCTTTCGAATTCATATGCTTGATGCTGGACCTTCTCGTCGACTGCTTTCAATTCTGTTTCTGTTTTTTCCTTGAAATTATCGATTTCCTTTCTTAGTTGTCCTTGGCTTTTGGTTATTTTTTCATACATCTGGTAATTGGCTTCTTGGATGTCTTTCTTTAAATCCTCATTACTTTTCTTCAAAGTTTCCATGTTTTCATCTAATTTGTTGAATTTCTCATCACTGTCTTTCTTTAAAATTTCCATATTTTTTTCTGATTTTTCGAATTTCTTATTCAGAAAGTCAAAAAGTGCCTGCATATCTCCTACTCCTTTGGGCGTCGCTTCCTTTTCGACCACGTTTTCATCCGGGGTTTTATGTCCGGATGCTCCTTGGTTTGTTTCTTCACTTTTATTCTCTACCTCTGAGTTTCCCATGATCATTTCTTTTTCTCCTATCATTTTACCACTTCTTAAATGCATTCACTTCAATTCCTTCTTTAATAATCTTCCAACTCTATTTCCTTTGGAGGCTATGTTTCTTTTATACTACGGCGGCTTTATTTAAACAACGATAAGGCAAAAAAAACAACTAAATAAAAATTTGACAACAACGCTATAAAAGAAAATTCTTTTTCGTTCAAATTTTACTCCCTTTTGCCTTTAAAAGCTCCGCTAATTGTATAAAATGTTTATTTATTTAATTCCAGTGACCCCCCAACCAGGTGTGTCTATTCCTTTGGATCAGCCTGTATAATACGTCGCCAATTTGCTTCCAAAATTACCGCTTATTCGTGTAAAATATTTTGGGTTTTATTCCTATTTACCCCCCAATAAAATGACCTTTCTTTCAAAACACCCTGTATAATACGTATTATTGTACCGTATACCTTATATGCTATGCGCCCTGAAAATGTTTACACAACTTTTGTAACACCCTGTATATCACAAAAAAAATATATACTTAAATTGTCTACCTTTTAATTCAAATTTAAATTGCGCTTTTTATTTAAAAATTAAAATTTTGTTCAAAAGAATTTAAAAATTACGTGAAAATATTCCTAAATATTTGATAAAGCTTTGTTTCTACCAAATTCCTCCACACAAATTTGAAATAAATTGAAAATTTAGTGTCTTTTTGAGCCCACCGGCTGGCGCGCCATATGTAATAGTAGTGCCCTTCAGTTGGTCGCTATATGTAATAGTAATTGTTTAAAATATAATTAAAAATGACTCAAATAAATAAAATGACTTATTGAATGCTCCGCGTAGTTTAGCTCAGTTAAATAGTTCGGTTTAGCATAAGACTCCTAATTTCAAGACGGTTCAGGTAGTTAGACCACTAAGATTATTGTCCTGCACGTACTATTACTTCTATTTTATATTCCAAATTTCTTAGAGTGAGGTAGACAAATAACACGCAAAAGGATATTTAAATATTATTAATATATTGATAAAAAAAAACACTATCAACACAGATCAAGTTACATACAAAAGTTATAGAAACAAAATACAATTCAAAAGGTACAACATGAGCAAATAAAATTAACAACATGGGCACATATAATAAACAACAATGCAATGACGCTTTACCTCTACAGTATACCATGGATTTAATTTGATGCTAATTGAATTGTTTTATAAAAATAAAAACATGCATGATATAGGCCTTTAATTCAAACAACGCGAGGTACCTTTATCCGATGCGATGACCATGAACGGTGTCTTCAACGGGCGGTTTTTCCTAGAGCAGACTGAAATTGTCCTCTCCTTTGTCTGGAGATACGGCACACACTTGATTATTAATAGCACTTTTACTTCCCTTGACCCGCTATTTGTTTTATGAATACTTATAACAGTTTTCTCAATAGACTTTTCTTTTTACTTTTTACTAGTGCGTAGAATTACTTGTAAAGCACTGTTAGCCTGTGAGAAGCGTTCCCTTTTGTTGGGTGCGGTCTCGTGTTATTCTATTTAACACGGCCTGCGAACGTCTTCCGTCTTTGCGGGCTCGGGAACGTCTATCTCTGCCTCTTCTTGCTTAAGGGGGCGTTTGAATCATAGAATACAATATAAATTTACAATTATGCAAATGTCGGTTATAAAATCATTAATTGTTTATTTTATTGTATGTAATAAGTCATAATATCCTCCTACGTATGGTATAGGGGTTTAATTTACATAAATTCTTTTTATAAAAAAATTATTTCAATTTTATCAAAAGAACCCCTTAACCCTATGACGCGTGTTTCGTAGAAGAGAAATATAACAGAAATTTTGACAATGATGTATTGGTTTGGTTTATTTGCATATTTTAAATAATTGGTAAAGAACGGCCATATTTATATTTTGTACCTTGCAGGATTCCCTAAGAGAGGGCGCGGATTCAAAAATACTGTACTGTGACTGGTTATATCAGGAAATTAACAGATAATCATAAATATCTAAGTTATTTAAAATGATTTAATAGTGATCGTATACCTATTTGTTATTTCAAACAAATTCTGCCAATTTAATTATTTGTATATTTGAGATGATGAGTTCTGATACAGAGCGCGACATCTTTAGGACTAAAATGTTGTTATTTTTTGACAGTAACGAAATTACTTATGTTTTCTATGATTCAAACGCCCCCTTAAGGCATCGTCACACCGTATTCGTTCAGGGAATCCCCAGAGCCACTTAGGTACTTTACCTCTATTCAAACTCTGTTTTTGAGAATATGCACTCGCAAAATATGTAGCGTTCAAGGTTGCCCACGTGTTGATCGTACACAAACCGTTTCTTGTTCACACCGCCTACACTCTTGTCTGCAGTCGATAGGACTGACGCCTAATGTATTTCTTTCACATACATTTATTTACGCATTATTTCTCTTTTTCATTTACAGAATTTATATAGACACATTTTACACAGGAATATAATAATTTAATACAAACAAATGAATAATACATGTTTCCTAATCTGTGTTGATTTAATCTATATCTTAATTTCCTAATATACATTACCCTAATATAAATATTTTGGATGTTATATTATATTTATATTTTATTCATTATATACAGGGCCTACCGTTACACTAGCCATGAAAAAAAGCACATAAGAGAACAAAAAAAAATATTTTTCTACATAACTCCCTTCAACACTAATACACTTATTCCATTTTTTTTTCCAGTTGCCCCATACCCTCAGAAAAAAATTGCTTCGGTAACCCCGCAAAATATTCTTCAACAGCTTCTTTGAGTTCTTCATCAGAAGCAAAACGCTTTCCTCTGGGATGCTTTTTTAAATTTTTGAATAAGAAGAAGTCTGACGGAGCTAGGTCGGGGCTATAAGGTGGATGCCCTAACTCTATAAACCCACAGTCATTGATTATTTGCTGAACTTTGTTTGCCTTATGAACCCGACAATTGTCGTGCAGCAACAAGTTTTTTTGTGGATAAGAATGCGAGCGTTTTTCCTCCAGAGCAGTTTTTAAATTTTTAATTGTGTGTCCGTAGGCCTCTCCATTTATGGTAGACCCTCTCGGCATATATTCAATAAGCAAAACTCCTTCAGAGTCCCAGAAAACAGTTGCCATCAGTTTTTTTCCAGAAAATTGTGTCTTTTTACAGAAATTGTGGCTTTTTACAGAACATCATTTGGATCTCTGTTAATTATCGCCAAATTCGTGTCAGCAGTAATTTCTTACGCTTTTGATCTGCCGTTAACGTTTTTGGCGCCCACCGTGTAGACACTGTTTTGAAACCCAATTGATTGTGCAATATTTTCTTAATATTTCCAACTGAGAAGCCACATGTCTCCGATATGAACCTGACGATGATTCTTCTATCGTTTAGTACTAAGTCAATATCGACTTCTGGTAACCGTAGCTATGGGGGATCAGCACTTGCTGCATATTTGCAGGTCTCCTTTCTTAGTACAGAATAACGTGACCAGCTTTAACTCCGGCCATATCCGAAATAATTTGTTGTGGTGACAACCCTTTTTTAAAGAGATGTGTTATCCCAGCTCTTGCTTCAATAATATCCATTTTCGTTAAATTACGGACACGTCAAGAGAAATAAACTAATATTTCGTATATGCAAAGAGGCAGAGAAACGATATTTTATATTCACTAACGGCAATAAATTACACTTCGAATGACAACAGTTTTTGATATGTCTACTAGGAACAATAATTATTGAACTTCCCTCGTACATTAGCCCCGATTGAATCTAAATGTAATATAAAACTAAAAAATTTAAAATGTTCGTATGGTTGCTACATACCTATTCTAGAATCATACTTTCATGTGTTCTATCGAAAAATAACCGATTTATTCTATAAATACGCTTCGTCAAAAACAGATACGGGTGTGTCACACAGAATGGAAACAATCGCGTAAAAATTTCATACAGGGTAATTTTCCCCTTGGCGAGCATAGAGTATCCCCTCGACGGATGTTAAATAATGCATGTGTCCAGCTTGGACTGAAGTAGACCGTTTCAGAGAAATGAAGTTCTCAATTTGTAACGCATAAAATATCCATAAGTTCAACTTTTCATTCGAGAGCATTACTTTACAAAATAGAACGATAACGAAACTAAACGAAATAGAAGAGGCGAACAAGAAAACGATGAAATAGGGTGACATTTCGACGATGCCATAAATTCAATAATTCAAGAAAGCATTTATTTGTAATATATACTGAAAATTGTTGTAGAATTGTTTGTAGAAATTAGTTACTGTTGTCTCACAGATTGAAGTTTCCCACAAACTCTACAAATTTATTGAGTTTGAGTGAAAGAAGAAATTTTTAAATATACAGTTATGGTCGTCATTTCGCGAACAAACAATTAAACAATTAAAAAAAGAGATCAAAATCCATAATAGAACGTTTAACATTTTATGAAACACAATATGAAAGAACAATATTATTAATTATAAATATGGAGATAAAATATTTTAAAACATTTTAATATAAAAATGTCAAGTTTCAGTAAAAAGAATCGATATAAATTAATTAAAATTTAGATTCGAGGTGAGTTTAGAAACCTCCATAAATAACAATTTAAAAGACATGTCTTTTTTTTAGGAAGAGCTCCCCTAGCCATAGAAGAAGTCCCCTTATACCATTCTCTATGTAATGGTACAAAACTTCTTAAATAGATTACATGGTAACAGTTATGTTTCAGATATATGAAATCTGAAGCCGTTACTGAATCATTTAAGCTCCTTTTCTTCAATCCACAACGTTTTTTTTTATATCAGCGATTAGAATGAAGTCAAACAAAGTTGCATTAGCACATTTACATCAAAATTAAACACCTTCTTAAATATTTAAATATTTTACTACTAATAATAATAATTATATTTCTTTATTCTACAAAAATATTGAATACGTAGGTACTACATAATTATTACATAATCTAAAAATCAATTTATAATAACTAAAAGTACAAAATTTAACATATACAAGACAACACATTTTATGTCTATAATAAAATCGTATAGTTCAATACATTATACATTTACAACGTTTACTTTTGATGCTACTTATAAGTAATTCCTACCTTTATTTACACTCCACTAATCTAATAATGTACCTGTCTTTAGTTATTTTTGATTTTTCAAACGTTAATTTTATCTAATTCGTTGTTTATATCAGAAACTTTAAACACAACCTAATTTGTTTTTGTATTAATACTTTCTCTTACAGAACTATAAACCATTGATGTGTAACCACGACAACAAGTTAATATTCTTCCTAAACAATTATTGTTCCCAATCATTTTATAAAAGTTTATTTAAGTGCTTCCACACATTTGTAACAATTTGTCACAATCAACGCAGTACGAGTTTGTGACAATTTGGCGCCCAACGTGGGACAAATTTGTAATAATATTGCAATTATAGACATCTAATGATATTTCAACTTCATGAAATATGATGCTATTACTATTGAGTTTCAATGCATATAAGAAAAGTAATTTAAAATTTAAAAGTCGTGCGAATGCGCACAATCGATTACAGTCGCCCAGTTTTCTCTCATACCGTTTGCCGAAGGATGGAAGATCCTGATAGCTTAGGAGTAGATTATACTACTGTGGATATGACTGATGGAGGGACATCGCACTCAGATTTCAAGGCGTTAAATTAGAAGCACTATTGCGTAGTTCCCAGGCATGAATTGATATCTTGTTCGTCACATGTAACATCTAAAAACGAAACTAGTATATTGACAAGATGTAATGTAAAGTCCCGATTACAAAGAATGTGTTTGTATCGATATAACTGGTATGTCCACCAAAAACATCTGAGAAATTTTTAATTTCAGTAATTGATCTTGCCACAATTTAATTTACAGTTTATTACTTTGTCCGTAACATCTGGATGGGTACGGAAGCGCAGTTTTTCCCTTTATGTGTGTGTAATAGTGACATTAATATTTAATATTAAATGTAATCGATAGATGGCTGTTTCATGGCACTCTCACAAATTAAATGTCGCGCCACTGGCGTTCTTCTGTTTTGCTGAATTACGAATTTTACCCGAATGCTTTTTATATGTACGTTAAATACTTTCCCTATTACTCTCCTTTTGAGAAATATTTTTTGAATATTGGTACTTACAATACGTTTAGTATGATATTTGAAAATGTAGAGAAAATAGCAAATATATATGTCATTTATTCAAAGATAGTATAATAAAACAAGAATTAATTTATATGGCATGATATACATTACACTATACATATATACTAAATAATTTTTAAAATTATGTTTGAGCATCTGATTGTAACAAATCGGTTTCTGAATCTCATTTACCTAATCTAATAATAAATTCTTCTTAAACATTAATTAGTCCCTTTCGATGTATTCTTTTTCTATTTTCAATAAGTGTTTGCATTCTGCTTGCCACAAATTCGGAGTAATTTCAGCAAAGATCTGCAAAATTAAAGCCTCAACTTTGCAACTCCCATCAATATTTTTTGAGGCTACCTTTTTTCACTATGCTCCAAATCATTTCGGTCAGGTTAAGGTCACAGTGAAATGGAGGTAACCTTAACACCGAATAGCCTAAACTTGCTGCATAATTGTCTATGGCATATTCAGCTTCTGGTTTATTGCGTCTCACTAATTCGAGCAATCCGCACTTTAACCTTTCGGAGTCATATGGTATATTTTTCAACAACAGCCAGGATATAATATCTGCTTTTTTTGATGAAGATGTAGGTTCTTTATGGATTTGGATACTGTGATATGGTGCGTTATCCATAACTATAATTGAATTTTATAGAAAATTTGGTATTAATTGAGTTTTGAACCACTTCAAGAATTTTTCATAGTTCATTTCAGTGTGGTAATCATCACTTTTTGTTTTCGATTTGAAATAGAAGCAAAGCTCCGTCTATAAATCCCATCTCACCAACGGCCTGACTCAAAATCCATCGTTGTCCTGCGCCTTCTTTCTTCAGCACTCCTTTTTTATCTGAACTTTGTCAGTACTTTGACTCAGTATAGTTTTTGTGCACGTAACTCTCATCCAGATATACCAAGGATATCTTGGTATATTGTAATTATATTGATAAAGGTTTGCCATGGAATGTAAAACGTCTGTCTTAAGTTATATCATTAAAGTGTCATACTGTCATTAGTATAATGACAGTATGACATTTTTTTTTGTTTTTAAAAAACCACGAAAGGAACCTGTATATATATATATATATATATATTTGTTTAGTATAATATGTATAAACAAGATACAAATTCTTAATATGGAAAACATATTAACAAAATTCATACAAACGTGTGTACTTATATGTATACAATGTAATGTTCATTTTAAATAGTCTGTGATCTTTTTTTGAGTTGCACTTTTCTTCAACAAAGAATCTTCAATTCCTTTTTGTACAAAATCAAACTGTTGCTTCAAGTTGCTTTGGAAATCATTGAATTCCAAATAAGTGGATACGGTTTTTATTGCACTAAGTACTTGTTGAGCTGTTGGTGGTTCAAAGATGCTTTCTGGCTCTTCCTCTTCTTCTTCTGATTCCGACTTTTCATTAAATTGCGTTTTTGTAACTGCTGCTGCAATTTCAATTTCTGATGGGTACTCGCAAGTTACCAAATAATCGTCGACTTCTTGAAATGCATTAATTATGTCAGCGTTTAAAGGCCCTTTCACAAGATCATTTGTGATAGCCCAGTCATTTAAACTAAGGGAGTCTTCTTCATCTACAGCTTCTGGATCTTTATGCTTTAATATCCACTGAGCCAAAGGAATCTCATCATCATCATCAAATTCCGAATAAAATCCAGCGTGTTTATAACAATTAACAATAGTTTTTTGTAAAACACGATTCCATGCTGTGTTTACAGCTAATATACCATCCAACAAAGTAAAGTTAAAATCCTTAGCTTCATCCAAACAAGAAATCATCCTGCATAAAACCATTTTCTTATAATGTTGTTTGAGACAGGCGATAATATCTTGATTAATGGGTTGTAGGGCTGCCGTTGTGTTGGGTGGAAGAAAAACTAACTTTATTGCACGTAGGTTTTCAATTGCAGGATGGGCTGGACAATTGTCAATCATTAACACTATGTTTCTGTTCTGTTTTTGTAGTTCATAGTCCCAGTTTTTTAATTCCTTTTCGAAAATCTCTGATGTTACCCATGCTTTCTTATTAGCGGTGTAATTAACCGGTAACACTTTGCAAGTCCTAAAACAACGAGGTGCTTTAGATTTTCCAATGACCAGCAACTTTCTCTTTTCGGTTCCCGTCATGTTGGCACAGACAAAAACGGTGATTCTTTCTTTGCTTTTTTTGCCTCCTTGACACTTTTCTTTTCGGAACTTCAGTGTTTGGTTTCGAACAATTTTATAAAAGAGACCAGTTTCATCCCCGTTAAAAATATCGCTGTCGGAATAACCTCTCCTTATTGTGGGCCAAACATTGTCTAACCAGTCCTTTGTTGTTTCAGCAGAAACACTTGCGCCTTCTCCATGGATTTTACTAGATGAAATATGATACCTCTTCTTAAAACGGTCTATCCAGCTTTTTGAACAAGATGTTTCATTATTGGGGAACATTATTTTGGAAATTCTTCTGCTTTTTCCTGTAGTATTGGTCCACTTATTGGCACATTTTTAGTCCTTTTTTGCTTAAACCATTGCAATAATGCTTGATCAACTTCCTTGTTAACTGGTTTTCGAATTCGTTTTAACTTAGAAATATTCGAATTTAATGTCCCTTTAATTTTATTCTTGTTTTTCCAAATTGTGGAAACAGTCGAAGTTGACAAGCTATACTTTCTACAAATGTTAGCATTAGATGTTCCAATGTTGATGTCATCGATAATTTTAATTTTTTGTTCTAATGTAAGGGATTTTCTATTTCTCGGCATGATGATAATGTTACTAGTAACAAGCTATAAAAACTACTGAATAAAAATTCTGTATATGCACGCCATGCCAGTAGACGAGTTATGACAAGTTTGTTTACATCGGGCCTGCGTTAACAGCCGAAGAATGTGTCGACTCCTCGTTATAATCGCAGCGGCAAACAGAAAATTTGCTCGTACTAAAAGAAGTGCTCGTTCTATCCGAGCTCGTTGTATCCGAACTCAAATTGTATTAAGTTTAAGGAACAATTTTCCGTAACACTGAAAATCACTCGTTAAAACCGGACGTTCATTATAAGTTGTACTCGTTATAAGCGGACCCGACTATATTGTACAACATAGAGATCATGACACATGGTTTAGTAATATGACACCATTGTTTTGCGCAACTTCATACTTACTTGCCCTATGAGGTCGTACCAAACAATATTCCTAATATTTAGGTTTTGGTTAGATTTTATATATTTTTTATGTTGATTCTATACGAATGTATATGTACCCATATCCTTTTTGTATTATGCTCTATAAATAAATAAAATGTATTGATTGATTGTGTCATTGCAAAACATTTCCAGACTTTGTGACTAAATTTATGTAAAAGTTACATACTATAGTTTCTAATAAGGCAAAGTAAGTAACCAGGTCATACGTATGCATTGCATTGCGTTACATTATTCAACTCAAACTAGCATAAATTTCTTGTCATCAACAAAAAAATTGTTCAGGTGCAGCATGAGTACAAAATTTAAAATTAAACAACATAGGAAAAGTAAAAGTATTCCTTAAAAGTCTATATCTACATGATATATGCTTAAACATAATGACAATTAATATTAAATAAAATTATTATAACCATTTTTATAATGTGAATATTATTGTTTAAAAGCCCAAACACCTTAATAAAAATTATCGTGTATTTGAAAGCATGTATTTACACCAAAACTCTATTTCTGCTTTAATTTATTCATATTTCACGATTTCATTAAAGTGGTTATACTCTATTTTCTAAACAACTTTATTTAAATGGATATCCTATTGTACTAAATGACGTCATGACAGCATGCGTTATATAGTTATTATAGTTATTCCATAACATCAGTATATTTACTATGAATGAAATATATGTACTACCTATAATCTATATAGTGATTCATATTTGAGAAACAAATACATGCTGAAGAAGTCAATACGTTAGACTTTTTAGACAAAATTCTGCCATGCGAAAAAACAAATTTGTTGTGTTTAATATAATTTCATGGATATCTGCAAAGTAAGTATGTACACACATTCGTGCAAATTCATGAATAATATGCTAACGTAGAATATAGTGAACATGGTTTACAAAGTGTACATGAAATATACATATTAATATAATTTATTTCTCTAAATTAATTAATTTTTAATTGAAACATGTTCGCAGTTCAAAAAATAATTGCATCCAGCCGATGGTACGTTCTCGTAAATAAAAATGATATATGTGAGGAATTCACGAATGCAATGCATGAGCAAACAATGACTTCATTAATTAGTTATTTATTAGTTAATACACTAACGTTGTCATTATTATAATTTTTTATTTTTATTTTTAATTGTTTATTATAAATGACAAATAATTATTGTAAACATATTTCCAGTTTCCTAATGTAGCAATATTAAGTTAAATGCAATTACTGCTGACAGTCAGCTTATTGCCGGTATTAAGGAAGCATTGTAAGTTATATGTGAATTATTTAACTTATATCTACAGTATGTCCACGGATCGAGTTCCAAAGAGGAAAAACTTTTTTATTTTGCATTTTACAAGAAAGATGTATTCTTGATAAAAGTTTTTGCATGTCTCGAAACGGCCAAATCAGTTTTAACCTTTTCAAAATTTCTTTTAGTTTAAGATAAAAATCGAAAAATTGGTCGTTTTATTTGAAAATTTTTTCATAAACTCAAAAACAAAAATGATATAACTAATAACTATTTTACTCAATCCATTCACCGCCCTTTTCAACGCACAATTCTAGCCGTCGGCGCAATTCTCTATAACTTCTTCGAGAGTTAAAGACGTCACAGCGTCTCTAATCCTCTCCTTTAAATCTTCTACGTTCGGAGGAAGATTATTTGCATAAACTATTTGCTTCAAACGACCCCAAAGATAAAAATCAGCCATTGTTAAATCAGGGCTCCTTGGTGGCCATATCACGGGACCATTTCGACCTATCCAATTCTGTCCAAATTGCTGATTTAACCATTCAACAACAATCCTAGCATAATGAGCCGGACAACCATCTTGTTGGAAATAACACCTTGCGAGGTAATTAATCGGTAGATCGTCCAAACGTTCATCAACAAAATTTTGCAGCATATCCAAGTACGTATGCTGATTGACAGTATTATCAAAAAAATATGGTCCAATGATACCATGGTAAGAAATTGCACACCACACATTAACTTTTGCCGAATATTGTCGATTGTGAGGCATGCGAAAATTCGGATTGTAATCGCTCCAATATCTCACATGTTGAGATGCAACAGTACCATTAGTAGAAAACGTGGCCTCATCAGAAAAAATAATATTTCGGTAAAAGTATTGATTATCCATAATTTGAGCGCCCATCCACAGACAAAAATACAAACGTTTCGCAGGATCTCCGGATTCTAATGCATGATTAAAAATGGGCTTGTAGGGATGGGACTTCCTTTGTTTCAAAATCTTTTGAATGAGCGATTTACTAATTCCCAGATGGACTGATCTGCGCCGCAAAGAAAGTTTGGGATACTTCGTCATCATCGCGTGCCATATTTTTTTTCTTTACATCCAGTATGGAACCAGTGAATAGGAATTTTTTGACCAATGCTCGTGCACCTCTATTTGAGATGTAAATATCCGGAAACTTTTGATTAAATTCTTCGACAACTAGACGGATCGCTTTATTACCTTTGCCATAGCATTGAATTAGGTAAATTCGTTGGTCTTTTGACAACATTTTCAACTATTATGGTTGATTTTTCTAACTGACAGTTAATTAGATATTTAAATATGGATAATTACCATGACAACGCAACTTAATTTCTGGGACTTTAAAAAATTTTCAAATAAAACGACCAATTTTTCGTTTTTTATCTTAAACTAAAAGAAATTTTGAAAAGGTTAAAACTGACTTGGCCGTTTCGAGACATGCAAAAACTTTTATCAAGAATACATTTTTCTTGTAAAATGCAAAATAAAAAAGTTTTTCCTCTTTGGAACTCGATCCGTGGACAACTGTATATTCTTATTATTTCAATACCTCGTCTCTAGGTTTCTGACTCTCGTGGGTCACACTGCGTCCCAGGCGAGTCTTGAAGTACGAAAACATTTTCTTCCGTGTATCGTTTTAAGTTGTTTTGAATACCCTGAACGTCGAACAGTTCTTTATTTTCGACGGAAGTTTATTAAATACTACGGGTCCAAACTGAAAACTCCTTTTCCCCATAAAGCTATCCATTCCAGGGATATAATAGCAGTTGTGGCCTGTGCCTCTGCAGTGTAAAGTTGTTTTTCTGAATATTATGTGCTACCTTGTAAGCTGCTATGCATTCTTTCAGTCTAGCTATTTGTTTTATTCTGAGTAGTTCCGTATCTCTGTATACCTATATTCTCAGTATGGGTTTTCCAGCCCAAGTCCAGAATTCTCAAGGTAGTACTTCGGAAAATGAGAATTAATTATTCGAAATGTAGTATAACGAAAATTCTTAATAAGCAGTCATAATTTTTGTACTTTTAGATTAAATTGATGTTTTAATATTTGTAGATGTCCAAAGAGAACATTTTTTAAATTCTAATGGAAAAATTACCCGTCTGAAGTGAGAATAATATCAGAAACCTACGTTTATTATAAATATCTCTACATTTTCAATTTTTGTTCTTTAATTAGACTTGTATCTGTTGGATAAAAAAAGATGCTGTAATAATTATTAAAATGCTGTATTTATTACCAATAATGCACCTTGTTATCATCGTAATGTTGAAAAATGTCTACAACAAAGTGATTAGTGTTGAAGCAAATCTTGCTTTGTCTTGAAATGTGTGCATGGAAATACAATATATTTGGTAAACCAAGGATCAAAGAGTGTGTAAGTAACAAAATTAGCAAATTTTAATAGTGCCAAAGTGGAAAAAAGTTCATCAAATATGTACTGAAATACAAACAAAAAATGAGTTTAGAGAATATTACATTTTATTTGGAAATATTCTATATTTCTTTTAATAAGTATACATGCATGTGTATCAGTTTACTGTAATATGTGAGTATACTGTACAATGAAGTTGTGACTCTATAATATAAGATTATTTAGTTCGATACTGTAGAAGAAATGTTTCCACATGTTAGACTTAAAAGAGGTTCAAATGATACTGGCTGAATATTTTATGAGGCAAATATTGATATGTGGAATAGTAAAAACTTCAAAATCTTCCAATACAGTTGAAATCGTCGATTACGCTAGTACGGAAACATTTTCAAAATTCAAGAAGTCACTTATAAAATCCAAACAAACACTTTACAACATAATGGAACTCCAATTCGTCTTACCTTTCAAATTTTTAGAAATGTAAGTAAAACTATTATTCTTGAAACTACACAACTTAATTTGCAGCAACACTTTATTTATTTTATTGCGTTCTATTTCATTATTTTAAAATTATTAGTATCAATATTTAAAGTGTTATTTTAAAATTTATTTAAATAAAAATTGAGATATCATTCTGTTTGGGTTTATTATGATATTACTAGATGGCGTTACTTAAGAGTCGATATTTTCATGTTAGCAGAATCAAATTCAACAATGTAAATCAAAGTTGTGTGACGGCCTTATGTCGCGCTGCGATAGCAAGATTCAGTTGGCTTTGGTAAGAAATAGTCCCACTATCCTGGGGCTCATTTTAAAGCCTGTTAAGATGGACTTATTTTTGCGTAACAGTTGAATGGCGTTGGAATACTATGTATTCCTCCACCACCAGAGAAACCTTCAGAAACTATTGAAGTCATCTAAATTGAAGATGGGTATTTCAAAGGAATTGAAGAGTTTCAAATAGCTGAAATGAGATTACTATGAAAAATATTTCCTTTATTTATTGATGTATTTTCGTAGAATTGCAAATATTTCTGAGTTTATTTGTATCTTGAACACTTTAAGTTTATTTAATTGTCGAGAATAACATACTTGCCTATATTTCACAAAGTTTTATTAGTTTTTTTTACTTTTTGTTGGGCCCTGTGTTTTTAACGCAATATTTTACGTCTCTGACGTATTCGGCTATACGTTTTTTAATATTTCTACCACATTACCCTATATACAGGCTGATTCAAATTAAGTGTGCACCATTGCTACCTCCGTTATTATTAATTCTAGAAAGTAGGTTAAATTAGCAATGTAGTAGTGTTTTTAATATTGATTAATAATTTAATTTGTGATATAAAAGTTCCTATGCATTAATGTCTTAAAACGGATAATAAAGAAGTTATTCAAATTAAGTGCGTACCATTGCTCTGTTCGTTATTATTAATTCTAGAGGGTAGGTTAAAGTAAATGCGTATTTTTTATGCTGACTAACATGCAGTTCATGAATAAATGATAATAAAGGTGTTATTGTGGATTGCTGTTGATGTTAGTGGTGATGTTCTTATCTACCCTTTAAACCAACAAAAGAAAATCAGTATGCTATTTAACACTGTCAAAAACGTACTGAGTATAAATCTTTCGCATGCATTTTTTCGCATAATAGTAGTTCTTCATTTTACTTTGCGTTGTGTGCTTTTATATTTTCTACATTTACGTTGTTTAGTGTTAGATATCTGACTATGGTGTTTTCTCACTTGAAAAAATGCGATATGTTGGAGCATGCATCCTGTCCAGTAAAAGTTCAAAAAGGACTAGCGCACACTATGCTGAACGATATCCTTTACGACAACAGCCAGATCGACGTTACTTTCGAAAACTATACAGTCAGTTTAACGACACGATTGCTTTTGTAAAAAGAAAAAAACTAAGAAAAATATCATCTCAATGAACCTCAATGAAGAATTAGAAAGTACGGTGTTAGCATATTTTAAGCTCACCGTGAATTTTCTATTAAGGATCCTACGATAAAATTGGGTTTAAGTTATTCATCAATTCAAAGAATTTTGAAAAAGTATATCTCATATAATTTCCGAACCTCACAAACATTACTACCTGGGGACTTTTCAAATAGAGGCATGTTTAATAGTCACTACTGGTCTCAAGAAAATTTAGTAATAGTGCGTCCACTTGCTGCACAAATTCGGTTTGGTTTTAATGTTTGGTGCGGATTGATAGGTTCGACAGTCGTCGGTCTAGTGTTCTATAACGGTACGTTGACAGGAGAAAGATATCTGGAATTTCTTCGTAACATTCTGGCGGCTTTCTTTGACAACGCCAATTATACGATGCGTCAAATTTTATACTTTCAACAGTATGGTGCTACTGCACACAACTGTCACCTAGTACAAAACTATCTCAACGCCACTTTTGCCAATAAATGGATTGGTACCAATGGTCACATTCGATAGCCAGCAAAGTCCCCGGACCTCTCGCCTTTAGACTTTTTTCTTTGGGGCTATTTAAAAAAATAGGGTGTACAAAATGCGGTACAATACTGTACACGAATTACAGAACAAGTTCAGAATTAATATTAACGGAGATATCAATGGCGCGCACTTAATTTGTACAACTTCTATATTATCCGTTTTAAGACAATAGTGCATAGGCACTTTCATATAACAAATTTAATTATTAATCAATATTTTTAAAAATATATAGGGTGTAAAAAAATTCTATATTTCTCGGAAATGCGTTATTCAATTGTTTATTCATGAGCTGCATATTAATCAACATTAAAAACACTACTACTTTGCTAATTTAACCTGCTTTCTGGAATTAATAATAACGGAGTTAGTAATGGTAGGCACTTAATTTAAATCAGTCTGTATATAGCTTCACAATTTTGGCATTTGATGGAGCATACTCCTGATTTCTCTTGCAGCTTAATGCATATTGTAATAAAAAGTAAAAGATTAGATTTGCTAGAAATACTTGAAATTAAAAAAGCTCAGAAAGAAAATTATAATACTCCCTTCATAGACACAATTATAAATATCCAATAGACACCACCCGATATCATTAAGAGAGCTAGGTATATAAGTTGTACCCTTACTTACTTTATGTGAGTTTTAGATAAGAACTCTTTGATAACACTGGGCAACAAATTTTCGAAAAGTTCATGCTTCCAAGCTGAAAATAGTCATTTCTTAATGAATTCAATGTGCTGAACACGAAAATGACTAAGAAAAAGCTGAATTGGCTACGGGTTTTCTGTTATATGTACGCATATTTCAGAAAAAGTGTACTTATGTCAATATTATAATACATGGTAAGAAAACATTAGTCTGCTTCCGGCTTTCGACTTCTTTTGGCCTGCCGTTTGTAGTGGACTTGTGGAGCATCTCTACTGATTGTCCAACAATAGTCAGCTAGCATTGACGTAGACCATTTGCCTTGGTACCGTTGCTCCATGGTGGCAATGTCCTGATGAAAGCGTTCGCCGTGCTCATCGCTGACCTGCCCGCAGTTATCAGGAAAGAAATCTAAGTGGGAATCAAGAAAGTGGATCTTTAAGGACATATTGCAGCCGAATTCATGAAATAAAGCCAACATATCCTCAACCAGACACTTGTAATTTTCTGCCTTGTCATTCCCCAGGAAGTTTGCTGCCACTTGATAGAATGCATCCCAAACCTGTTTTTCTTTATCTTGAAGAAGTTCCTCAAACTTGGGGTCTCGGAAGAGCTGTCTAATTTGAGGCCCCACAAAGATGCCCTCTTTAATTTTGGCTTCACTGAGTCGAGGGAATTTGTCATGCAGGTACTTGAATGCTGGTCCATTCTTATCCATGGCTTTTACCAAGTTTTTGACAAGACCGAGTTTGATGTGTAAAGGAGGAATGATGATTTTGTGTGGCTGTGCCAATGGTGGGTGCTGTACATTCGTTTCTCCAGGCTTAAAAAATGCTCTCGGAGGCCAGTCTTTCTTGATGTAGTGCAAATCGATTGCTCTGCTGTCCCACAGACAAAGAAAACAGCAGTACTTTGTATATCCCTGCTGCAAACCCATCAACAGAGATACTACCTTCAGGTCAGAACATATCTGCCAGCCATACTTGCTGTAGTTAATCGTCTCCAGTAGCTGCTTTAGATTGCCGTAAGTCTCCTTCATGTAGACCGCATGTGCAATAGGTATGGATGGAAGCTGGTTCCCATTATTCAACAAAACCGCCTTTAGGCTCAGTTTTGAAGCGTCTATAAACAGCCGCCATTCGTGGGGATCATGTGCAATACCGAGAGCTTGTAGTAGACCATCAATATCGCAGCAGAACACAAGGCTTTCTTCTTTCTTAAAGAAAGATTCGAAGAGCTGATGGCGAGTGCGAAATGAAGTCACTCGGACATTCTGTTCCAGAAGATTCCACTGTCGAAGTCTTGAGGCCAGTATCTCCGCTTTGCTTTTCGACAGATCCAAATCGCGAACAAGATCGTTCATTTCATCCTGGGTAATTTTATGTGGTGCAGATGTTTCGTCAAAGCACGAAAAGTCATCATCCTTACTGCCACGTTGAGGAGAACTCGCCGACGCATGGCCATCCTCATCGTCTGAACTGATAGAAAAATCTGTAGGAGGTTCTGGAATTGGGAGTCCTTCGCCATGAGAGACAGGTCGCAGAGCAGATGGTATGTTAGGATATTCAACTGTCCACTTCTTCTTCTTGGTGATGCCTCCAGAAGCTGGTCGTACCATACAGAAATAACAGTCGTCAACGTGATTGGTGGGCTCCCTCCAAATCATGGGCACAGCAAATGGCATTGCCTTTCTTTTGCCATTAAGCCACTGTGAAAGATTTACGGCACAAGTGCGGCAGCATACGTGTGGGGCCCAGTCTTTGTCCTGGTCGCCTATCTTTCAACCAAAATACAAATGATACGCTTTCTTAACTGTTGCACTGATGTTCTTTTTCTGTGCAGCAAATGTCACTTCTCCGCAAATATAACAGAAGTTATTTGCACTATTAACACAGTTACGAGGCATTGCTACTGTTTAGTTACTTTACACTATAGCAATCACTTATGTATGCTAGAGCTTCGAAAAATATGCGCGAATGAACGCACATTGCACGAGTTAACTGTCACGTCGGCCATTTATAAATAAACTATAATTAGCTATTGCTTGATATTGCGCAATCAATTTCGCAACACTCTCAATGGAAACTTACAGTAAATGCTGCATTAACTTCTTTGCATGAAGGGGTGATGCAATATGACGCAAAATTTCGTAATTTCTCACTAAATTGCATTACATTATGCAATAGCATCTATACAATGGACAAAACGTCAATATCTCTTGAACGTGAGCCAATCAACTTTTTTCAATGTGATATTCGTGTTCAGCACGTTGAATTCATTCAGGATTGGGTGCTTTCACCTAAGAAGCAATTTCACTGTTGACCAGTGTAATGGCATAACAGCCGAAACATAGGTTCTAATAAAACTTTGTGAAATATAGTAAAGTGTGTTATTCTCGACAATTAATTTAATTTATTAAAATGTTTCACCAAGAAGTGTCTGCAACATCAATTAAGGAAACTTCAAGTTTATCTTCATGCATTTACGAGATAGAAATATTACGTGCGAATATAAAATTTAAACTCGCCAAATATTTCATTACTATCAGGATCAAAATTAATGTTTAATCTCCTGTATTTCGAGACCACTGTTGATATAAAATCGGACAGCAATACGAGGGCAGCTCTTTTTAACGCCCGCACAATAGCTTACTTAAAAGAACAATGCGTATATATTTAATAGTTGTTTGTTCCGTTCGGTCCGTTGACACACACATACACACGTAGGCACACATATACGTGTTCGTATGTTGTACCTACACACGGACGTGATTTCAATCAAAAACGGTACCTAGCGCGCCCGCATGAAAGGCGCGTTCAAGAATAATGCATCCTATATCATTAATCAAGGGCCGGGTGTCATTTGCGTTGAACAATATCGGCCCACTTCAAGTGCTACTCATTGTGAATATGTCACTGTCAAGTGGACATATGCTTGTTTATAGTTTGGTTTGAACAATTTGCGGCGCCCCGTTCAAATTAACGTTAATATCGTGCGGTGTGACGTGGCCATTTAGTCGGGATTTATGGCGATTTCATAAATCACTTCTCCCCGAAAAGAATATCTCATGAAAAAAATTACACACTTTTCCAATGCGTTCAATACATCGTGCCAAAAATATTTTCGTTTTTTACAAACATCATAATATAATGGTGTGACTTTTCACTTGACACTTTAATATTGATCAGTTTTTCACTTTTCCAAACACACACTTTGAAGAACGAGAATAAATCCTCTTTGTCAAGTTTGCCCAGTTAAATAGGTAATATTGGAGATCACAAACGAATTGTAAACTTGTGTAGTGAGGAATGTCCTATTCAAAGAAAACTGTTATGATTTATTAATGTTTATTGGTATTGTCAGAAATTTGCTGCAGTGAATTTTCCATTACCATAATTTTCAGGAATATATACATATGCACGACAAACTTCAATTATACTTCATTAAACAGAAATTAAGTTGAACATGCTGATGTTATTTCTTGAAAGTCCTTAAACGTTCCACATAGATACCACACACCACTCAATGTATAACGAGACCTGCTTTCTGCGTTTGTTGTGTGTGTAGTGGTACAAGTTATACATTGCTAAAATTTAATTCATGACTGCCGATAACGCAGAGTCCATTCTCTTTACGCATAGAACTCAATAGCTCAGGAATATTCCAGTTAAATTAGGTTTTCATCTCGCATTAAACCATGGGGTGCCAATTTTTCTTGGATTGTGTAGGGGATGGTCCCCTAAACAACGCCTAATAACGTCCCATTGATTTCAGCTGGCGCGGGATATGGGAGGGGTCCAAAAAGTCTTTTTTTCAGACCTCGGCGTTTATCTCGAAGACGGTGGTTCGTGCAGAAAATGTTATGCCTTTCAAACTTAAAACTGACAAAAATCACTTCCAAATCGTATATCCATGTTTTACCTAAGTGTCATCGATTTCGAGATATCAGCCGCTAAATGTAAAAATTTGTCAAAAAAAGTGGTGGAGGTTCAGGTATCTCGTCAACCTACGTCATATAACTCTTACCTCTTCCATGTTACAGAAAAGTCATGGGAAAGAATGTTTTAAAGCGAAAAATTTCCTTGCGTTTTGAAGTATAGGAATACTTTCCAAGGTTTTGCTAGTAAAATGCCCGTCACTCAAGTTTTGTTTCCAAAGTTTGTAAGTCTGTCACTTTGAATGCTGTTTAATGAGGTACGTGTAGTATTTATAACCCATATAAATAATAAATTATGTATACCTGTATGTATAATGCATAATATCTCATAATATACAGATGAACACTTATAGTAGCAGTAGAAGTAATACCTGAAACAAACCAAAATGTATAAGTTATTCATATGATCAAAGAATGGTCACCAAAAGTAGGTTCAAACAACAAGTACTTTCATTGAATAGATATTATATACCATTCATTTCATCTACTGCTTTCTCATATATTAAAAGCCGTCAATCTGATACTTCGGAAGAAGTTTCAAACAAGTGAACCTCTACTCTACCAAGTTGTTCAAAGTCTTCTAGAACGGAACACTGTTGGTACACGAGCCTTGACAGTTGCTGCACACTAGGGAACAATTAACCTCGTTCCGCAGCTAGTGGCATAACGACAGGATAGTGTATTGAGGACACTCTCTAGTGCCAAAGGGGCTTTTGTTTTGACAGGAGTAAGGTGTCCACCATCCATCTAACCTGAAAGTTGAGGATGGACGAGAAAAGATGGTGGACCATGTCTACAAGCTGAAAGTTGGGGATGGACGAGAAAAGATGTTAGACAGCTTACTCCTATCTAAACAAAGGCGCCTTTTGCACCACACAGTGTCTTCAACACACTCTTCTGCCGTTGTGCCACTGACTGCGGAACAAGGTGTGGTTGCCGAAGAGCCGGGATCTACTGTTCCCTGGTGTGCAGCAAATATCAAGGCTCGTGCACAAATAGTGTTCCGATTCAAGAACACTTTTTTTTTGGATTATATGAACAAGTGTTATACATTTTGGTTTGTTTTAGGTATTACTTCCCCCTCAATACTACAAGTGTTCTTATGTATATTATGAGATATACATTATACGTACACGTATTATTTATACGGCTTATAAATACTAGACGTATCTAATCAAACAACATACAAAGTGATTAAGAGTCATACAGATCTTGGAAAGGAAACTTGAGTGACGAGAATTTTACCAGCAAAATGTTGAAAAATACTCCTAAACTTAAAACTCTCTAACTATTTACAGGGTGAAAATATATTAGCATACTATACACATTTTTGTGATATTATTCGCTCTACAACTTTCTTTTGTATGACTTTTCCGTAAAATAAAAGAGGCACTAGTTAGAAAAAAAAGGTTGACGAGATAGGGGAAGATGGGGCAGATTGATACACGGGGCACCTTGATACAGTGAACTTTTTCATATTGTAAACTACTTTTAAATGTTCTATTACGTATCAAAAGATGGCATCACTGGCTTTACATGTGCTTACAAGATTAGACGTTATTTCAGCTCTGAATTGTTCCCATGTGAATCACCACTTGTTTGGGAGGATCATAAGTAAATATTTGTGGTATCGTTTACCGTCATTTATTGAGAAAGTATTGTTTCATTGGTTTAGACATTTGGTTTTAGAGGTGAGTAACATCATTGATGAAGTTATTTTTATAAAGAAGTTATAACGTTTGACTAATAGTTGATGAAAAAAAAGCAAAATGGCTGACAAGGTGCTAACGGGGCACATTGATACAAATATTTTGGGGCAGATTGATACACTGTATCAATGTGCCCCCTCTAAAATCCTAAACAGTATAAAAATATCTTTTTTATAATTTCAGTCAATATGGTGAGAACTTACAAAAAAAAGTCTGATAGAGTAAACATAGATGAATTAGCTATACATTCTGCTGTAGAGGACGTCGTTAACGGAATCTTATCAATAAGAAAAGCCGCTAAAAAATATAACCTTAAACCTGCTACTCTACAACATCGAATAGAAAAGAGAAAATTAACTGGTAAACCATTAAATGCAGCCGTTTATTCATCAACATTTTCTAGTCAACAAGTTTTCACCAAAGAACAAGAAGAATTATTGTCAGAATACATAATTACTTGCAGTAAAATGCACTATGGTCTTACACTGCGACATTTACAAAGTTTAGCATATGAGTATGCAAAAAAGTTAAACTGTAAATACCCTTCTAACTGGGATACTGCGAAACTTGCAGGTATAGACTGGACACAGGGTTTTCGTAAACGACATATAAATATCAGTTTACGAAAACCAGAGAATACAAGTTTAGCTCGATCAGCTGGATTTAACAAAACGGCAGTTGAACATTTCTTTAGCAATCTTAAAAAGGTTTTGGAAAAATATCAATTTACAGCAGATCGGATTATTAATTATGACGAATCTGGAATAACTACAGTTCTCAATACGCCAAAAGTTTTAGCTTCCAAAAGTCAGAAACAGGTGGGACAGATCGCTACTACCGAAAGAGGTGAACTCGTAACATTTGGTGGTATAATTTCTGCAGTGGGTAACGCAATTCCTCCAATATTTGTATTCCCCAGGTGTACGGCGTTGTGCCGTGATGTAAATGAAACAGAAGTGGACTGTATAACTTTGATATGATGTAAATAAGACAGAAGTGGACTGTATAATTTTGATATATTTTAACTTTCACTTTATATACAAATATTTAGGTTTTGAGTAAATGACGAGTAAACGTTACTCTAAGAAGTTGTTGTTATTAGTGTTGTTACTGTACTGTTTTCTTTTTTCTTTTCGGCCGGTACCTCTCATACCCCACGTTGCACCCCAACCGGAGGGTAGGTAGGAGGGCTAGATAGGTCTGTCTTCGGTGCAGGTCCGTACTGCACACCAGGGTTCATTATAAGAATCACTTTTTAAGCGAAGGACCTGAAGGTAGCTTGGGACTAGCCAATAAAAGTGGCTGGATTGTTACAGACCTTTTTTTAGATGTCCTGAAGCATGTTCAGAAACACACGTCGTGTAGTAAAAGTAATCCAATTTTAATGCTATGTGACAACCACGAAGCACACATATCAATCGAAGCTATTGAATATTCTCGAGCAAATGGCATTTTATATTTAACTTTTCCACCTCACACGTCACATCGACTACAACCTCTTGACGTAGGAGTTTTTGGTCCTTTCAAGAGTAAATTAAAAGTAGCTTTCAACAACTGGCACATAAATAACCCAGGAAGAGGTATAACTATTTACGACATTCCTAAAATTACGAAAACAGCATATTTAGAGTCGTTTACTGGAAAGAATATAATCAGTGGTTTTACAAAGGCTGGAATCTGGCCCTTTAATTCATTGGTGTTCAGTGAAGCGGATTTTGCACCCTCTGCTATCTATCACACAAGTACAGAAAACAATTTGGCTACTGTTGAAAATAATTTATCCCAAGAAAAAAATCAAATAAAAGAAGCAGTTCCAATAGAGTTGTTTCCGTCTACCTCAAGACAATTTACTCCTCCACGTGACGTAGATGCATCTAGTTCAAAACACCTTACTCCTCCAGGCACTATAATTACACCTGATGTAGTTAGACCTTATCCGAAAGCAAAACCAAAACAAACCAAAAGAAAAGGAGCTGAAAAAGGGAAGTCACGAATTCATACGGATACACCTGAAAAAGATAGACTACAAGAGTTGTACGAAATTAAACAAAAGAAAAGAGAAATGAAAATAGAGAGAGAAAATATCAGAAAACTCAAACAATCATCAAAGCGCATTTCAGAACAATTAACAGATGAAAAGGCTGTAAAAATAAATAAAACTAAAAATACAACTTATGCTGATTCTGATGGGACTACTAGTGTTTCAGACATGGAGTATGACATTATCAATAGTTCTTCAGATGCAGACTTTCTGGAGAATGAAGAGACCACTATAATATTCTAAGCGTGGAAAATATGAAAAAACCTACACCAAATGAAATAAAAGAAGGAGATTTCTTGTTAATACGATTTCCCAAAAAGAGATATGTAGTTTATTATATATGTAATGTTCAAATATTACATAGCCCTACGGAGTATCAAGTTTCATATTTAAGGAAAAAATCGACGTCTTGGACTTTTGTATTTCCAACTATTGCGGATGTGGCAACAGCTGATTTAACTGATGTTATATTAAAGTTACCTGTGCCAATAGAGACAGGGGGAACAAGTCGTACTTCATCATTTTATTCATTTCCTGTTGATTTTATGGCGTACAATGTATTATAATTTATAATAATGTTTTATTATAGGTACGTTCAATCTCAGTTTTCTTTGTTTTTGATACATGTTCTGGTTAATTTTTTCATTTTACATTTCATATTTTAATGAATAAACTATTTTGAGCTATACTTACCGTATTTTATTAATTACTGAACCGTAAGTTTTTCAGGTATGTAATTTTTTCTAATATGTATCAATGTGCCCCAATACATAAATCATTCTGCCCCATGTATGGGGCAGTTTGATACAAATGAGTTGCATCTGAAAATGTCAATCGAAAATTGTTATTGTGTACTATTATCAAAAGAGGTTACGACAAACAGAAACAGGAACTATTAAGGTACTGAACTGCAAAATGCCAAAAGACCAATTGGAAAATTTCGAGTGTTATGACGTAAAAAAGGAAAAGTGTATCAATGTGCCCCATCTTCCCCTACCTACCTCAACCGCTACCTCTTTTTTTGACAATTTTTTATATTCAACGCCTCATATACTGAAAATTGTAACGATTAGACACAAAATGGTAATACGATTTGGAAAATTGAGAAGGTGACCTTTGGAACCCCATCTCATCCCCCCGGTGCCTAAAATCGAAGAGACTTTATTAGGCGTTGTTCAGAGTACCACCCCCAATATATTCATAGAAAAATAGGAGCCCCATGGTTTAATGCACGATTAGCCGCGATTTTCAGCTAATTTGACTGGGCTATAACTATTAAGAATAATTATATAGTTCATTCGCACCCCCTTAAGTTTAATGAATATTTGCGTTTCATTGAATTTAATCTCGTTACTTGATCACGTGACTAGTTGATGAATTGTCTAATATCGACGGCATACGTGAAAAGCCTCGTAACTCCATTAACTGCACTTCCTAGAAACCACAAAAAGCCTTATAGATTTAATAAAAGTTGTAATATAATTGATTGTGAATAATGTAATTAACTTGACTTTACATTGGAATAAGTAATTTGTTAAATATTCGAGTTAGAAGAATTCGCGCTTAAGAAACGAATGACATTTGGAAGTAGAAAATTTTAAGATTAACAAAGTAAGGGTTTATTGAAAACAAACTTTAACTTTTAGTAAAAATAGTAAGGTATATAAAAGGGTAGTTTAAACCAGTGAGAAAAAATAATATGGTGAGGCAGTAAAGCATATTTGCTGTACACTCAAAACGGGAGCATTGGGCGGGGCTAAGTGTCTAGTCCAGACTACTCAAAATTATAATCTGTCATCCCACACCTGTCAGGCCTACACTAACCTATGAAATGTTATTCCAGACGAATTCTTCTTATCAACGCCGTCTCTGCTGTTGCAGCTACGTAGAGCACAAGAAACCATAATTTCTTTTAATATTTAACTTATTATATAACTCTAATACACGATACACTTAACAAACAGTCCACTTTTTACCAACACTACCTGTTTGACGTAAGTGATGATATTCTCTTGGGATGATACTTTTTAACAGTTGCAGGTGCTGGTAATTTGTTTTTGAAATCCTGCAAACTTCTGTATGCAAAGGAGGATAATCTGAAATCGCTGGATTTCTTTTCGGCCATGGCACCTAAGCAGATCATTCAAAACTTTACCAACCTAAAATAATTATTTTACCCAATTTATCTTTGTTAAGTAAAATAAATTTCTCACCTGCATACCACCTTCTGTAACTACAAGTTCTAATGTTTTTTACCTAGTTTTAACAAGTGGTATCTTTGAGACATGATTTTTAAAGGAACTGTATTCCTGGTCTACGCAAGTGTAACGCATTTTCGCTTCTCTATAAACTCAAACGTAAGTGCTTGGTAAATAAGTTTCATTATTCTGGAGTTTTTTTTCTTTCTATAATAGCATTCACAGAATCACACACTTTGATATGCGAGAAAGTCGGTAGTCACTGTAAAATTTAGAAAAGCATTTGCCATATGGTATCAAATCAGTAAAATACTATCTAAGAAAGGACTAAAAGTAGTCAACGTAAATAAATACAATCTAGGTACCATGTTAGGCAATAGCAAAGATAACATTACAAATTTAGAAAAATCTGGCGTTTATAAAATTAATTGTAAAAATTGTGATGCTATCTATATCGGACAAAGTGGAAAAACATAAAAACAAGACTGCAGTGTTGCCATTTATGAAAATAAGTTTCTCTGAAATAGCGCCCAATCTGGCAACAACGCGTTTATTGTTTCCACACATTTTTCTTATTTGGTCTAATTCCTCAAACTTTGCTTCAGGAACCATAGAATCTATCTTTTCAAATAAAAAAGTTAGCCAATGTCAAGATTTAAAAAAATAACCCTGTATATTCGAAGGCTATCCACTAGATAATGTGTGCTGTCTGCGTGATTTATGATAATAAAATGTCATTTTTAACTGAATATCCTAATTCCATTTTTGAATACTGATTTAGAAAAATATTTATACTTTATATTAGTTATAGCTTAATATAATTACTCTCTTATGCCTAATATGGTTCTTTAAATATGATTGCTTCGAATTGATTGCATTCAGTATTTGAATAATACTAGTTTTGAATTTAGAACGTTTTAAATCACTATCTATGATGTAACTTGTTTAGTACTTAATAAATTAACCTTTGAATATGGTGTGATCTGTATTGTAGATTTTTTTGTGAATTTAATAATGATTGGGGATCTTCAATACTGAGTTCAAAATATTTAAATTAAAAATAGTGTTTGATGCCTTTGCGAAGCCATATGGTTTATACATGACATATTGTCTAGTTGTAAAACTCAAACAAAATGTATAACGATCTATTGTATTTGAACAGATTCATTATATTCATTAGTTTAAATATTCGTTTAACGTTCCAACAATGGTAAATTTTATTATTATATTTTATTGAATGTGGATTTATCGACTTGTACTCTTATTATTAGGTACTATAAATTAAATTAAAAATGTCACAAATGATTCACATTTTCACTTGATTATGTTGAATTCATTTTGGAAAATTCATATCTAAATTATGCGGAAAACAAAAAGCAGTGTTTGCTAAAAACGATATGTAGAATATTTAATATTCATCAAGCTGCATAATGATTTTATGTTTACTTGTGAGAAATATCACAAAAATATCTGTTTTCCTTATCGTACAAGTAAGACGCGTGATATATTACCGTTAATGAAATGTTTCCCGTCTATGATAAATAAGGTGAATTTAGTTCTAAAAAAAGTTGGTGTAAAAATAATTTAATACAAATCAAATAAAACGTCCGGTTGTCACGAATATAGCCGAATGCATATTTTATAAGCGCGTGTTCCCCGGTCTGGATAATAATACAGCCGTAAAATAAATACACCCTCTGCGTACTTCACAGGTGATTTTCCATGGGAAAATTGCGGTCTGTTCCTAACATCGTTAATAGCTACGATTCACCGATAAATACGTCATCTTTGACTAAGTTATATCGTACTACCGTCGTCCATTCCTTGATAATTGTCGATTTACTAATATGAACGTCTATTATTTTATCTATAGCTGCTTTGAAAATATCGATTACATAAACAAGTTGTAAGAAGGCGGAATTGGACTTTTATAAAGCATTACTGATATAATATTTATACATATAACATTAGCCATTAAAGCGAAAACGATCTAACTTGCAATGGAAGCGTGTGCATGACATTTATCGACTATGTATTATTAAATTCATTTTATAAGCGTGAGTTATTGAGGTGACTACCTTTTAAAAGGCATTTATTAAAATTTCTGTTTAGTAGGAATACTGACTATAGAACCCTAGAAACAATAGAAAAGAGATATACATAATAATAATAATAATAATAACGATAAAGGGGCAGGGCGGGGCAACGAAGGTAGAACCCGATGGTGATTGGTAACACCACCCTACCTTAGCCGAAGAGAGAAACTAACTAACCAAACCCAAGATCTCCCTGAAGACCGCAAGGTATGGTTCCTACCATATGGAGGGTAGTGACTCTACGGTATTCCCAACTAACCACATTGAGAGGGTTAGCAGCCTACAATGTGTGACAAATCGCCCCGAAGACAAAAATTGAAAGTGCAGGCAAATCGAGTGATGTGACCAGGCTCGATCGGAATTGTCAGGAGGTCTGGTTGCCCGTAGAGCACAGTGGAGCAAGTGGTGCCCCTCTATGTGTAAGTTCCACAAGAGACAAGCATAAAGATCTACCCCAACAACTCCAAATGATCCACTCTACCAGACATGTTGCTGAGAACATTTCTCAGCCCATACTGGTAGAGCCTAAAGGCAAGCTTCGAACTAAATGGACAGAGCCCATGAATCAGTGTATTATTCGCTACTACCTTTTAATAACCAAAATGGAAACAGTTAAACAGCCCTATGCCCAGGAATTGTACCAGATGGTGACAGAACAGTTCACAGAACTAAAAAGGAAAACGTCGCAAAATCTAGTAGATCAAAGAAGAACGTGAATAACAAGCTACAGAATACCTGCAGAGATAATGGAACAGCTGAAATCAGAAGTAAGCGGGAACTGGGCTGGGAGGACGAAGAAGGAGACACTAATAACACAGTTCAAGCTGAAGACACTGGAATAGTAACTACTACTAACAAAGATCCCAGTGCAATTGCAAAGAAAGAAATGGAAGTCATGTTTGAGGGGTTTTACTATATGTACAAGTGATCCAGTGAGAAGACCATCACTGCCCAAGTTAAAAGTCAATAAGGCAATAGCCAATGCAACACACTTAATTGATGGAATAATAGCACATAAGTCAACGCAATGGATGACAATCACAGATCTCCAAACGCTAATATATGCTGGAATGGCAACAGTATGGTCTAGACGCGCGATTTCATACGCACAAACATGCAATAACGATAAGAGACCACCAAAGCAGTACAGTCCAAAATAGCAAACACGATTAGAAAGGAGGCAATAGCCAATGCAACACACTTAATTGATGGAATAATAGCACATAAGTCAACGCAATGGATGACAATCACAGATCCCCAAAAGCTCATATATGCTGGAGTGGCAACAGTATGGTCTAGACGCGCGATTTCATACGCACAAAAATGCAATAACGATAAGAGACCACCAAAGCAGTACAGTCCAAAATAGCAAACACGATTAGAAAGGAGGGCACCAATCGGAGAAGAAGAAGAAAAAGAAGAAGAAGATGAAGAAGAAGAAGAGGAAGAAGAAGAAGAAGGAGAAAAAGAAGAAGAAGAAAAAGAAGAAGAGAAGATATGCAGTATACGATGAAATCCAGCTTAAGTATTTTTTAGTTTTGTATTCGTAGTTAAAGGAGGTATTGTCATGATGAAAATAATTGATCTCGAGATTTTTGCAAGTATTTCACGAATATGTTTTTGGTAGCATATCTATGTGCCTGTCTCACTTTATCTCTGCACGTCTCTCGCTGTGCGTGTTTATAACTATGATAGCGTTCAAACGGTTAGAACTCTTCATACGAAAGCTCATATTTTAGAGTATAGTTTTCTTTTCCACTCAAATAGGTAGACTGCAAGTAGGTTTATTTCAGTATTAAAATCAAACGTTACCAATATCTCGTCAACTACAAAGTTTAAACAAATTTCGAAAGAATATAAAAATAATTAATACAATTTTTTTTTTTAATTTCTGCACCAAGTAAGCGTTTTATTCTTATGGAAAAACAGTGTGAATATGTTACAAACTATACATTTAATATAGAACTGCTAAGAGATATTTACAACATAATTTGGAACAACTGGACTGCATGGAAATAATACTTTTATTACTACTACTTTTCTTAGGTATTCTAAGCGAATGTATTACAAATATAAAAGTATTTAGTGCTGGAATTCTTGCAATTTTTGTATACAAAATTATTCCAAACTATAACCGGCGGTAACACTTTTATTAAAAGCATATAACTGAATTTGGAACAACTTTTGTATAACATATTCCTACCGCACACACGTATAAGAAAATTATGTGGTACCCACACGTCATTTTTGATTTTTTGTGTACATCCTACTTAATTAGTGGATTCATTATGCAAAAATAGTTGTAACATTGCAATCCAAGTTATTAACAAGATATTGTACATATAAGTTAAAGTAGCACCTATCACTTTACGTATATGTACGAGTACAATATTTTATTAATACCTTCTATTGTAATGTTACAACTATTTTTGCATTAACCTAAAGGATCAGCAGTCGCCGCAGGTTATAAACAATGTACTTTATTTTATTTTCAATTTGAACGTCCTGTAACAAAATATGCTTATTAGCGTCGTCTTTAGCCTAGCAGGTGTGGTTCGTTTGATTTACGTTACGCACCGCTATGGGGCTACAATAAATCAGATATCATTAGGTGACAAGCCAATTATATGATGGAGAGAACAGCACAATGTGATGAGTATGACTTTCACGTATAATCTCGGTCGACCGAATATCTACATATTTACTCGCTCTACGAGTGGGATTCACTAATTTCCATTTGCCTGTACGCTACTACTTTTGTAATTATGACATTTTTCCGTTGCAATTAGCAACGTCGAACAATCGATCGTAAAAAGTATTTAGGAAGGTGCAATAATCTAGAGAACTAGCTACCAATTAGTTTGCATTTAAAATTTTACAAAAATCTGTGAATCTATTCGAAACACAAAAATAATCAAATTTTTCATAGAACAAAATTTCTTTAGCAAACATCAATATTGTCACATAAAGAAAGGAGGCCCACGCACTACTTTATATTACATAACAGCATGTGATTTGTTTAGATTTGACAAGGTCGTTCGACTGAATAAATCAGGAAAATTTATTCCTTAAGAGACATAGATATCGAATAAAAGATGCAATGCTACACCAAAAGGTATTCAATTAGGAATTCAACAGGGTTCCCTATTAGATCCTACACTTTTCCTGAGTGTCAGGAAAAGTAGCCAGCGCGGCGATTGAATTTGATTGGTGGGCATGCTCAGAGTTGTGAGTCAGCTCAACAGATTCGTCCATTGCTTTGCTTAATAATTTTCATGATGAACGACGCAAATGTACACATGTCTATTGTGCAACGCATAATAATAATGTTTTTCACCCATGAAAACGCGACACAAACTGAAATTCACCGCAAACTGCAGGCCCAGTTCGGGGAAGATACACTTTTATGGACTAGAGTGATAGTATGGTGCAACTAGCTTGAAGGGGTCGTGAAAATGTCGAAAACCAGCGTCATGGCCGCCGGTCTCATACCAGCATGATGGAGAAGGGAAAG
This sequence comes from Amphimallon solstitiale, assembly GCA_963170755.1. NCBI lineage: Eukaryota > Metazoa > Arthropoda > Insecta > Coleoptera > Scarabaeidae > Amphimallon > Amphimallon solstitiale. The sequence continues at coordinate 118,313,542 of OY720679.1, forward strand.
CGAAGTCTAATCCCGTGAAAGCCAAAAATCTGTTGCGGGTAAAGTGTTAGCAACGGATTTCTGGGTCTTGCTCGTTAATTTTTTGAGCTAATGTCGGACCATCAATCCGGTATATTACTGCGGCCTCCTTGATTAAAGGAGGCTTCTGCATTGACGCAATGGAAAACACTTGGGCATCCACCATGCAGCCCTGACTTATCGCCACGCATTTCGATTTGTTGAGGCCGCTAAGAGAAGCACCGGAAGGCAAGGACTTCGAGTCATATGACCAAGTAGAGACGTTCACGACCAACTGGTTGAGCACGCCCGCGGTTTTCTTTTATGACACAGGATAAAAAATCGACCTAAACGTTGGGCAAAATGCATTCTCAAAGGGGGAGACTATCTAGAGAAGTACTGTGTAGGATGTATGATGTTTCTTGTAAAATAAATCTTCTTAAAAAGACTTGTTTAAATTTGATTTGGCGTGACATTAATGATATGCATCAGTGCTAGGAAATGGACAATGTAGCTATGTATATCGATGACGTAACTACTTTTTATTTTTCTTTAGCCTGCAAGGATGTAATTTCAAAAACAAAGTAAGTTACCATTTGCTTTCAACATAGATGGTTTTAAAGAGACATAGTTTTAGGACTAACAAAACTTCTTGTATTTTTTCTAAATACAAATAATACCGGCATTACAAACGTTCAGTTACACACAGTCTCTTGACTCTAAGAGACTCAAAATAAATGCAAAATTTTAATTGTAACAACTGCTAATGAAAAACTTACGAAGGTATGCCGAAAGCATTACAATGCAAATAAAACTAAATTGACAGATAAGAAATTAAATTATCTAATATTCACAGATAAACAAAGCCACAGTGAAGGAAATAAACCTAATTACAGGTGATTAGATCCCATATATTTTAATAATTAATCTAACAGGAAATCCCCATTACAAAATTAATCTTAATTACCGTTATGTAACTCACAACAAAACAGAATTACCCATCATTCAAATTGCAAAAATAATGATAATGTTAGCTTAAATAGACAGTACATACCGTATGTGTCAATTTTCATTAGGTATAGGCATTCAATGTTTACGTGCGATTTATACGTATACAAGTAATGCGTGGCAACATGGCACCCCTACTGTCCGTCACCAATCCCGGCAACAATCGACATCGCAACGATTTTCTCCGATCTTCCCACTTCTCTCCACCAGATTTTACATTCAATGCTTAGCTGCGAACACGTTGCCATCTAGTCTGCAATAAAAGCCGTCTTATTACTGGAACGGGAAACATCAAATGGACGCCGCGATCTCCTGATCTAGTAGTTTATTATTATTTTCAGAATCCTTTTTTATTTACCTTATTTTTAATTTTATTAGAATTACGCTTTTGTTTGTGTCATGCAGCGTGAACGTAGCTTAATAATTCTCTACATTTACTGAAAGGAAAAAGAAAAACAAATCCTTGCAACTCGTAAATATTATTTCTGAACGCATTTCAAACACCCAAGCCGGTGGTCGAATAGTTACTGCTAACCACGCTAACTTGTGCATCGGTCGTGCTGGCATTGGAAAGGAAAGAAGGGGTACTATGTTGCCACGTAGTGTATGGATTAATCGCCTATGGCTAATGAAAATTGACACATGCTGTACATACAATATGCATAAACTAAAATAAAATGGTTTTACATAAACATAGCCAAGCAGCAAGATTCCAATACGGGAGCAGTCATTAAAATTCCTAGAGGAATTCTATTCGACAAGTGTTGAATGGGGCAAAATAGCTTTATAAATAGTGTGACTAAGATATAAAATAAATCCAAAAAATAATCGTTAATTATCCTGCCTGGTAGTAGTAATTGGGCCAAACTCCACTAACTAATATTCCGGAATATATATCCAGCACATTCCATCCAACAAAATCAATCAAACACCATAAATAATATACTATCACTACTTATCTCATTTAATAAAGTATCGGCAGCAGGTCAAAAGTAAATATGCGGCTTGTCGAAAGATTAACGGCACGTGGAATCGCTATCTTTGCAACAGTGACTTAAGACAAGGACTCTGGGCACGACAGTAAGGCGTGCGCTCAAATGCCAATGCGTTCAAAGAAGACACGGGGGATAAAAAATAGAAAACACAAAAGAAGTGAAGATCAAAAAACGTACGATATTTATGAATTTGTAAAATAATTTTGGAAACAAAACTGAGCAATAAAACAACTTATTTAAGAAAGTACAAATATAACACTGACTAGCTGATAGCTAAAAAGAAAATATAATAGAGGATATCACAGGAATATGGAACAACATGTCCAAATAGCCAACGCAAAATAAACCAAATAAGAAATGCAACATTCTCAACTTAAAATAGAGACTCTAAAATTCAAATTAACGTACACTGGCCCCAGAAAATAAAAGAATAAGAAACTGCGCAGTAAAAATGACAAATAAACTTAAAATGTAACACGTGTTGACTATTGTAAATACTGTCTATTAATTACTCGAAAATATTTGCATATATAATAACTATGTGAAACTATAGGAAGAAAAGTCAGTGCGAGAAATATCGTATAACGTGGATTTGTAAGAATTGCTACTGAATTTAAAAAAAAAAAAACAGAAAATGTTTATCGTGTTATTTCCGAATATGGCCTAAATTTTATGACTATTAATATTCCATAATGACTATTAATATTGCGATAACGTATCGTTCATATTCGTTACAAAATGGAAATAGTTTACAAGAAAATGATAATGAACAAACGAAAAATTAGATTGAGAATCATATAATGATTAGAAAGCAACATTTAATTTTGATTGTTGTAAGACTTTTCTTCAAAGCAGAGAAACTTCAAGTTACAAAAAAGTACCTAAACGAAGACAAACTCGCAGCAGAAGAAGATAAAGGAAGAAATCCAATATGAAAGAAGAAGCTAAAAAACGCAGCAAAATCTCAAAATTTTGACAGATGGCGTTGTAGGTTATAAGAACTTAAAAAAATTAAATGGCAAAGGGGATTGAATGACCCCTCATTTGAAAGGTTTTTCCTTATATAAATAAGGAAAAATTTGTCCAGTTCGGTATTTTATTTCATATACTTCATATGGGCTTTCAGTTTTATTTTCCTTCAGAAACACTTATTTCTTAATATGTATGCGAATGTTTCTATTGTGCTGTAATCGGAAACAAAAAACGCACAACGCACTTAGCAGTATTTATTTCTATTCTGGTTAGTATTCATGTATGAAAAAGTATGGAGATAATTTCCACACCCGCATACCTACTGCAGGCAATTAGATAGTTTAAATGTGCAGGGAATTCTCGAGATACATGAAACCGTTACATTTTTATTTAAAGTATGCGAGAATAAACAGGGAACAATATAAAAGGTAGGCTAATTAGTGGAGATGCAAATTAATTTTTAATGCCGAAGCATATCTACACACAGAGTTATACACGACACAAGCTGGCTGAGGGGATGTACGTACGTAGTAGACGTTTTTAAAAAAGGCGTCCGCAAAACGTATGAAAATTACAAGAGGAAACGTGCGGTGGTTCTCTTTTAAAATTGGACTCTCGACAGACGGATCTGCAAAACTAATTAGAAGAAACGGGGAAACATTGTATTTTAAAATAATTATGCTGCAATTATGTATATGTGTTCTTGCATTCTGCAAAAACGCAAATGAGGCTTTTATTACTCTCGCGGAATTTCATTAATTTTTTAAGTCGTAAAAACCACTTGGTTTACTGTTCTTTAATTTGTTGTGTATATTGTTTCATTTTTTTCCCAAAGGACACTACCCAACGTTGCTTAGCGGTTTTTTGTTATGTGGATGTGCCGAGTTATATCGCATGTCTCATTCGTACATTATTCCTAAAGCGTAGGAGTTTTAAATAGTTTAGCTTCCGCATTTGCTTTTATATGTGTTTATCTTTCAGGCTTATTTTTGTCTGTTAATTTATGTTTTTAAGAAAACTAAAATATACTGACATATCTTTGTCATTGTATGAATAATCAATACTATATAGAATTTTATTTTTCAAAGTTATTTAGAAGAAATAGTTTTAAAACTTGAATACTGAGACATTTGGAAAATTAAAAAAAATTAGATGGGTACTACCTCTAAATATATTATTTTTTAAATTTACTTCTTCAGTGTACAAAATATACTATTCTAGATATACCTAACTTTATATTCAGGAGTATAATCTCTCTCTTGAATTCTAATTAGATTTTCAGTGAAATCGGTATATCTGAAGTTTATATAACAATAATAATAATAATAATAAATGTCTTTATTACGTACAAAGAAAAATTAAGTACAAAGTACAAATAACAAAAATACAATGACATGTTGAAACGTAATTGTAAGGCGAACTTCAGTAAAATTGTTTACTTGATGTTGATAATAAATAAGTAACAATATAACACAAATATACTGCTTAAAAACTAACTTAACTTTTCGATAATGGACACCATGAACTGAACATCACCTGCAAGTGAACACCCATAACCACAACCAACAACCAGCATGTGTCAACCCATTACTGCAGCAAAAGGTGTGATGATAACAAGGTGCTTCATTGGTAATAATTACAGCACTTTACTTATCCAAAAGATACAAGTATAATTACAGAACAAAAATTGACAATGGTCAAGTACTCGTAATAAACCCACTGATATCCATTATCAAATTGTACCAAAGCAGGCCTGACACACTGAATATGTGAACTCTAAATCATATATTCATACTCTTATTGTTAATATTGGTGACTAAATACCGTCTACCAAAGCTGCTTCACTTCAGCTCGGCAATTCTGTCATTAGAATTTAAAAGAAATTCTCTTCACACATCTGCAAACATTAATATATAATTTTAGTCTAAAAATGAAGTGTGGCTACCCCACGACTTTCTTATATGTATGAGTGTTTCAAATTATACAATTTTAAGAATTTTTTTTATACAAAAATTATTCAAAATCTTATTCTAAGTACTTCTATTCTCTATAAATCACTATAGAATGCATATTTTGCAAGATATTCGACAGAAAGTGCTACTAACTAAGAGTAAAAGATTTACTTCCGATCCGAATTTTGACATTTCATGTTTATAAAAAATATTGCAAACCTAAATGCTTTTCTACTCTTGATAAATATATATAGAATGCATAATTTACGACATATTTGCAAAAAGTCGCTATTCGATAAGAGTAAAAGTGTTACTTCAGGTCCGAATTTTGATTTTTTTTATATAAAAGGGATTGAAACTTATGTTTTAAATACTTTTATACTCGTAATTTATCTGCCTAGAAAGCATGACTTGCGAAATATTTGCGATAAACTGTATTTTGATACAAGTAAAAGACCTACTTTCGGTAGGAATTTCGAAAATTTTTCTCAAATTTGATTTTGAGTACATATGAATTTTTTATAAATTTATTTAAACTTAGTAGTTGTCGAACTATTTGCATAATTCAATTTTTTCACAACAGTAAACTACTACTTCCGGTCTACTGATTTTACTGAAAATCTAATCGGATCTCAAGAGGGAGATTATTCTCGCAAATACAGAATTTGGAATTGATAGCTATAGCCGTTTGACCGTTGTCGTGGTCACACACACATTGACTGTCAGACAGACACACAAACACAGGGAGACATTTTTTAAAACCACTTTTTCGGTATCAGGATACTTCAAAACGTGAACATCTGCAAACATCTCGAGGTGTGAAAATTTTCATCATTACAATACTTCCTTATACTACGTATAAGAAAGCAAAAATGCAAAAATCTATAGCTATTCACCAAGAGTTTTCCTTATACTACATTTCGGATAATCAATTCTCAGTTTACGCAGTCGCATGAGAAATACTTGCCTTTTAACACAGACAATTTTGGTAAGCACTAAATAACCCACAACAACCACGTCTTCACCGTGGAAAAAGTAGATATAGAGTTCCTATTGGTACTCACTGTAACTTCCAAAATATATTATAGTAAAAGTGTGGCGCACTTTAAATGAATCGGCTGAATGAGTGTGGTATTATAATTTAAGTTGAAAAGAATAAACAAAATAAATGTCATATCAGTCAATTGTCAATAACAGTAGGCTCGATATAATCCAAAATCGTAGTTCGTATTTCTAGCACGTGATTTTTAAAATAGTCAGCGATTACCAAGTAGTTTGTATTGCTTTGGATAGAAAGCGTTACTTAAGGATCGACAATTTGAGGTTATCAGAATCAGAAAAATCTCGTTATGTGACGGCCTTATCTCGCGCAGCGATAGCGAGATCTAGTTGTCTCTGAACTGTTCAAGGAAACTGTAGGGTACCAGCTGAGAGCGGCGCCTGTATCGCTTAACGTAAATTATATACATATACAGTGCGTTCAAAGTAATATTATGAAAATAATAAAATTTTGTGTGGAAATTTTCACTCGTAACATACCCTGATATAATCTTATTTATGTTAGCTCAACTAATATTGCTTTCTTTATCTCAAAATGTATCACACTTTAGAATTTTTTCTATAACTCTAGCATTGGCGCGCAATTCAGTACTAGCCAATATTTATTTATTTCCTTTTTGTGTATTTTAATCTTAACCCATTAACGCCGAAATTATCTTTTTTTATAATATTGTTATTATTCCAGCGGTAAATTAAAATTGGATGTATATTTTAGAAGAAAATACTTCATCTTAAACAATTTGATTCACAATTTTTGAGAAAAATGATGGTACCATATGGTACCGCTGGGCGCTTTACTGAAGATTTTCCCTAAACACTATGAAAGACGAAGTACTCCTAATAGGAAAAAAAGTAGTCGATAAAAGTAACTTTATTTAGTGTGGAAATTTTTAAAACACTCTATGCATAATCCAACGTCACATTTCTGGCACATTGTTCTAACTCTGCTTTTACACTGAGATCCCGCACATCTTCTGCGGCCTGCTTCTTGAGTTGGAACCACATAGTGATGCATTCCATCATACCTAACGTCGTTAGCAACACGAAAATCGGTGCCAGCTGCCTTTGATGTTCGACCAGGGCCTTTCGATTCGTTTCTAAAACGTGTTAAATATGTCTGAAATGCATAACAAAAAATGTAGATTATATCATTATTTCAATGTTACATAAAGAACCTGTACGATATTTCTTCTAAAAGCCAATTGACTTATATTTCGACCAGTTTTCCTGTAGATAATCCATGCATTTTGCACTGCAGCATCGATCAAATATGTAAAAATAGACCAATACCACTTTTTAGATCTAATTCCTATGCGATAACTAAAATATTATAAAATATTTTTTGGTTTTAGTTATGAATATACGTAGAAATCTTACCAAGCAATATTACCATCCATTAGATCAGTCCCTCCCATATTCTTATTGTACTGAAACACGACATCTGGACGTGGGATAAACACATTCTTTTTCTCTTTTCTTGAAAACCTTTCGACATTTCTTATTGGTGCCACTCCAAAACACGTACTTGCCAATGTAACAGCACTGTTGTCCATCCACCGCACAAAAATAATTCCAGAATTTTTCTCCAACGCACAGGAAAAATCACCTCTATTTCTTTTCATAATATCCTTTTTAGACACAATAGGACATTCCTTGGGTATCCTATTATCTCGCACGGTACCAGTAGCGCCGTAACCATTAGCTTTCAACGTGGTAAGTAAGCTGGTACCAGTAAAAAGATTATCGAAAAACAAATTATATTTATGGCATCTCTTTTCACCCAATTCTTCTAGCATGTGGACGAGAGGAGCCGCAGCTTTTCCAAATAATTCATCATACGCGTTATTTGTTCTGGGATTTTTACCTTGATAGATTTCGAAATTCACAAGGTATCCGCTAGGAGTATTTAGGGACCAAACTTTGTAGCCGAATCTCACCGGTTTGCCACGAATGAACTGCTTGCATCCGTGGCGGCCAAAATACCTTATCATTGACTCGTCGTATGCAAGATTCTGTTCAGGTATAAAATGTTCTTGGAACTTGGCTTTCAAAGTATCGGTTAGTAACCGCAACTTGAACATTTTATCCTGAGCATCCAACGCATTATTGTCTGCAAAATGCATGAAACGGCAGATCTGTAAGAATCGATCTCGTCTCATTGCTTCAGAAACTAAAATGTTTTTCATGTCAGATGAATTTTCCCAGTAGCTTCTTTTTGATGGCAGATTATTGTAACCACTCAAAAGTAAAATTCCAAGAAACACTTTCATTTCTGAAATCGACACCGTCGGGTCAGGGCAATTTTTAAATAGCGCATATCTGCCTATCTCAACAAGAATCTTGTCCAAAAGATCGTCCGAAAAAAATAGCTCAAATAGCTGAACACAACTCAACTCACTATATTTGCTATAGTCTGGGTCAGGAAAAAGATGTTTTGGAGGTTCGAGATCTCCTAACTGACAAAAATGTAAATTTTGTGGTTTACTGACTTTTATCATTGTATAAGCGTTATCGACTTCTTCATCCTGGGTTGTTGGCAGTCCTTGAGTTTGCCCTTCATTTGATTCAATTTCTTCATCAATTTCCATTTGTTGTGTGTTGGCATCTTCTGTTTCACTAGGCTCATTTATACCACCTATTCTAATATTATGATTCAAGACAATTTCTGCAGGAGCAGAAAGTTGTCTCCTGCTAAGATTATCAACCAAACCTCCTTCGTCCTCGTCTGCCGAGTCTTCATCAGTCAAAATATGACTCTCTGGAGGTTCTATAAAAATTTCTCTAACGTCATTTATATCTTCCGATTCATCATATGCTAGTTCCAATGCCTCTTGCAACGTTAGTCCCCTAAAATATTTCACATCATTGGAAACCGGAAATCGCCTAGCGGTACCATATGGGATCAGCATTGTTTACGCCTCAAAAAAGACAACAACAAAACAATTTTTTTCAAATGTAAAATATAAAATAAATAACCTTGTCTTTTAGGAAAAGTAAAATGTACTTGAAATGCACAGACTCTAAAGGATATTTATATTAGAATACTTACACTAATCGGAAGTCCATATTTTCATGAAAACTTATTTTCGTTAAAATTGTAACTGTCGACAAACACGTGCAACACCCGACACTAACTCCAAACAGCTCACAATGAGTTCAGGTGTTCCTAAACCATGTCTGCCTCATGCGCATTGCCCCTAAAGATAACGGTCGCAGCAGGGTAGGACAAAAAGTAATCACCTGATTGGTGGTCCCATATGGTACCGCTAGGCGCTAATGGGTTAATAAATTTAAGAAATCTCTGATGAATATGCCATAGTCCATCGACATACTTCTACTCTCCACAAGAGAACATCACTTGAACACATAACCGACCAAGGTATTTTTGCCTCATAATTTGCTACACTTTTGATTACGAATTTGTTTGTCTGCCACTTTCTGGTTTACCAGCTAGAAATGCTGTCTCATGGAATTATTTGAGCATTTGCCGCAAAGTCAAACGTTACTGTAGAATTCAAAAATCTTGTCTGATGTACTTCTCTGTGTGAAAGTGTATAACCTTTCTCCATTTTCTAGTTTGAAACGATTCCGAAATCTCTGTTTCTCGACACTAATTTGTTACAAATGTAGTGCTCTTGAATAATAAATACCTTCACAGGTTTCTGGTTTTTAAAAGATTTTGCATCATATAGCATAAGCAAAAAGTCTGACTAATATAGATATTCAAAGTAACAAATGTGATTATAAGTTTGAATTGAAACCATTTTTTTCTTATGACTTCTCGGTATTACTTATTTTTACGTTATTTTATTTTTGAATACGTTATTTATTCAAGTAAGATTAACGGTTATGGTCAGGAAAGCAGTATCCATACCTACAAGTTTGTGATGATACTAGCACACATCTATATGAGTGTTTATTGCTGTCTGTGCGTCTAAATACGTATTATACATATATGTATGTACTAACGGACTACATGTGCATGTCATCAGAGTCACCGCAAATGGGACATATACACGGCCGAAATGAGATAAAAGTTCGTTCTGCGTTCGTTCCCTTTACGAGTCCGTTATAATTAATATAGCGTACTTTCATATATGTATGTATGAGTATACCAGCGCACGTATCTACGGCATTAAATCATAATATGTTTATATGCACGGCGTTAATAAGTATTAGTCCACTGCCGCTACCTAACAGCAGTAGTTGCTCGCTCGTACTACAGGTGGAATGGCGTCGTTAATGCGACCGTAAATTTATTATTGTGGTGTTCAATGTGTGCCATTAGTCTAGTAGCGGACACGAAAAAAATCTGAAAAAGAGAACAAACATTGGCAAGAGAGACTAAAAGAACATCACTGCCGATAAAAACCATGCATTTTAAATATGTCCACGAGTCTTTACGTTAATTAGAGATTGTTGACAAAGTAGAACAAAATTTGTTCTCTATATTTCAGCTCTGGAGTGGCCACATTCTAACAATTGGTGCTGTTTTATTTATATTGTTTTACTTTCTTGTAATATGTAGTATGAGAAAGTATTGTGATGATGCAAAATGTTGCAAAGTTGAGGTTTTTGCAGATGTCCACTTTTTGAAGTCCCCTTATACCGAAAAAGTGGTTTTCAAGATATGTTTCTGAGTATGTATCAGTGTGTGTGCGTGCGTACATGCGTGTGTGCGCGCATGCGCATGTGTGCGTTTGCGCGGGCATGTGACCACGTTAACGGGCAAACGGCTGACGATATAAATTCTAAATTTTAGATTTACGGGTTGAGATCTGATTAGATTTTCAGTAAAATCGGTATACCGAAAGTAGGTAGTTGTTTACTTCAAGGAAAAAATCGAATTTTACCAATGTTTCGTCAACCATTCAGTTTAAACAAATTTATAAAGCAATTAAATATACTCAAAGTGAATTTGAGAAAATATAAGGGTTTTTCGAAATTCCTGCCGGAAAAACGAAATTCGAAAAACATTTTTTGCGAATATCTCGCAAGCCATGCTTTCTAGGTAAATATTTATGATTATAAAAGCATTTAAAACTTGATTTTCAATACTTTTTGAATAAAATAATTTTCAAAATTCTAACCGAAATTACGAAAACCAACTTCGCAGTTTTTGTATGCATACGCCATAATTCATCAAAAAAGATGACTCATGGAAAAGTAGTCATTACAAATATCTCGCAAATTTTGTTTTATATAAAGATTTATTAAGAGTATAAAAATATTTAGAGATAGATTTGATAAAATTTTCTATACAACATTTTTCAAAATTCGGACTGGATGTGACACTTTCTTTAGTTTTCAGAACACAACCATTGAATTGTAAATTCGAAAAACATTTTTTGCGAATATCTCGCAAGCCATGCTTTCTAGGTAAATATTTATGATTATACAAGCATTTAAAACTTGATTTTCAATACTTTTTGAATAAAATAATTTTCAAAATTCTAACCGAAATTACGAAAACCAACTTCGCAGTTTTTGTATGCATACGCCATAATTCATCAAAAAAGATGACTCATGGAAAAGTAGTCATTACAAATATCTCGCAAATTTTGTTCTATATAAAGATTTATTAAGAGTATAAAAATATTTAGAGATAGATTTGATAAAATTTTCTATACAACATTTTTCAAAATTCGGACTGGATGTGACACTTTCTTTAGTTTTCAGAACACAACCATTAATTAATGTAATTAAGTACATTATAATAGCCAAAAAAAAAAAAAAATTGACTACAGAGAAGACTACAATATAGTGAAAATATTGAAGAAAGATTAACAGAACACTGTCAAAGTATGTATAGGAATTCTTACGGAGAAATGCATGCCTTCAGAAAATAAGAAAAAATATTTTGCGGCAAATCTTAATTTTTAATGGCTTAATTAGCTAGCTGATTGGGAATTTATGTCAACCTTGCTAACTTATTATTCTAAGTAGTTAAACAAAGCATCATATTGAAAAATCACCGTGTATGAAAATTGTGTAAATATAGCAATAAGCGAAATAAATTACTCTATCATGGTTGAACAAAATCACACAAAACACACACAGTTTAACTTAATCAAGAAATAAAACTCTTAATTTTAAACGGTCGCCCACAAATTTTAAAATTTTAAAAATTCATTACTTATAAGCAGTTAATATGTTGCCTGAATGTATTTTACTGACTGACTATAGGTGTTTTCGGAAATTAAACCCGGTCATTGGGGTTACAACACGGTTAGCACGAATGCGTTCGTTAATTCAGTCGGGTAAAAACAACCTTGTTCCTAAAATCTAAAAAGTAACCGGGTTCAACAACCCGGTTCGATTTTCATAACCCTGGTAAGTGAGTAAGGTAATGCAGGTTGTTTTACCCCCTCCCCGGTCCATTTCTTCTGTCGTATTGCCAGTACAGCTAAATTATGTTATGAAGATAGCTATTTATAAGGTTATATGCAGACGTTTACGTTACGTTACTTAATGTGACCGCAATTGCGTTCGGAAATGTTTCATTTAACCGGGTAAAGTACTGAACCTGTTAGGTACTTTCTAACCGGGTCAAGTTAATGCCATACATTTTCCGAAAACGCCTTATATCGATAAACTAAAGCCCGTTTTAGACTATCACATAAAATGGTACCAAAAAATTGGATACGATTTTAGAGGACAATATAAAGCATCATACAATTTTATTGTACAAGATTATTGTATGAAATTAGAACCTGTCCTATTTTCGTACTAATAAATAAGATGCGTGCAGGCGTAACAGTACGCTTCAAACTAACCACAATATTATTTTGTTTACAGCGTAGTCGTTCCGAAAGTCGCGTTGTATTCATAGGTCATATTGTGTTCTTATTTGCAAAGTATAAAAACTATTCTCGTAAATACTGCTATATAAGAATTAATATATTAATTAATGTTTAGATGTAGTAGACAACTGAGCAAATTGAAAAATTAATTGAAGGATATATCGACTATCCGCAGTTATATGCAATAAAACATCCGGAGTACCATAATAAAAATAAGCGGCAGGTAGCTTTAAATAATGTATTAAAAGCGATTGATAGGCCCGGAACCACCATTTTTGAAATCCAAAAAAAATGGAGTGGTTTACGTTCTATCTACTTAAGGCGATACTACCCGGCCGAATTTCGACCTATTTTCAACAGTTTTCTTAACAAAACTACCGCAATACCAATTGATGTACACCCTTGAAATTTTTTATAGTGCATCTGTGATGAATCCATAATTTTCCTAACTTATTTGTTTTTCAAATTAAGTACACATTCTTTTGTAATAAAATCGTAAAGTTCATGAAAATCACCTTACTTTTAACATTATTTATGGTTAAAAAGGAAGACTTACATCAAAATTCAACAAGTTACGAAAGTTCCTTGAAGCTTTACCTACAACAGCCCGCAATTAGAAATATATTATCTTGTCAACTAATTAAATAGTATTGTTAAAATGTAGGCCTTGCTGAAGCGTGTAAATGCTGGAGTTAGTTTTCTATCCTTTACATGCGATCTCTATCGCCGTCGAACCTCGGCCGACATCTGGTTTTATAAGTGTTGTAAAGTAAAAAAAAATCCCTGAGATATTAAATTAAAATGGGAATATATTTCAATATGCTTCAGTTCAGTTGTAGGATTACAACGTGTTTGAAAATTATAATTTATATTCTCTTGCACGTTTTTGTGGGAAGAATAGGTAAAAATTCCAAAATTTCATTTTCCAAACCTAGGAGAAAAATGTAAAATGGGTTCATTTGTTCAGTTACATTTAAATATCAGTTGTTACATCCGTATAAATAAGTAATTACACTGGCCTACTTTCGATAAGATGTTTTGTTTTTTATGACTAGTAATTTTGTAGAATGTTAGGAATCTGATGCAAAAATACCATTCATTTTTGTAATTAACAATGTTGTAAACATTCAAGAACTGTTGCTGTTTTGTAGAATCATAATCACAGTAGACCGGTATTATATATTTATCATCTAATAATAAAATCTATTCATAATCAACTAATGATTTTCTTTTGACACGAATATTTGCAAACACATAGTTGAGACTCCTATCAAAATCAGGTCTACATTCAGACATGTAGATCCGATTCGAACCACCCCGATTCCAAGCACTTCCATGGCCGAAACACGATCGCCACGACTGTTAGATTTTTCCATGGATTTTACCAATAATGAGGATGCCGACGGAACAATTGTCCATGTGTCAAATAAAGATGATGATATCAAGTAGTACCATAACAAGTTTAAACTAAAAATTGGCAGGCGTTTTGTAAATGTTCCCTTTCTATTTGAACAAGCCATGAATTATCAACACCATAACCTTTTCTCCTGCAATTCGAGTGTTGTCAAGTGCATTCGAGAAGTCAGAAGGGGATTTATATCCAAATTCATTTTTAAGTGTGAAATGTGCAAAGTTGATGGAAATGATGGCAAACTAAATACTAATGGTGCTGCAGTGACAGGAATTGTGAACGTTGGCGGCGGATTTTCTCAACTTAATGAACTAGCTAGTTCTCTAAATATGCCCGGAATGTCTTACAACTTATATAAAAAAATTGAAGATGAAATGAATGAAATCTTTGATATTGAACGTTGGCAATCCATGATGGAGACAGGAAAGGAAGAAGCCAAACTTGCAAGACAATGTGGACAAGTAGACGAAAATAATGTACCACTTCTAACTGTGATTGCAGATGACGCGAGGTGTAAACGATCTTATCGATCTAATTACAACGCTAAATCCGGAGCAGCATGTATAGTTGGGGAAAAGACGGGGAAAATCCTTTTTTTGGGAATACGAAACAAATACTGTATTATGTGCAAGAAAGATAAGGATGCGCCTCATCGCTGTTTTAAAAACTGGGAAGAATCAAGCTCGGCCATGGAAAGCGATATCATACTAGCAGGATTCAAACTAAGCATGGAAATGCATAACGTGAAATATGCATATTTGGTTGGCGACGGTGACTCCAGTGTGCACAGAAAATTTTAAGTGTGAAACCTTACGGGTCATTTGTAGTACAGAAGGTGGAATGTTCTAATCACCTTCTTAGGAATTACATCACTAAACTTAAAGACTTGGCCCTAAAACGGTTTAGCTCTAAAGGTACTGAGATAGACATATTTTTAAGGCATTATTTGAAAAATAATATTCGAAGACTCCGTCTTTCTGTTGATTGTGCAATCAAATATAGAGGATCTCAAAATTGTGAACACATGCAAAAGATTAAGATACCAGTGTCAAGCGTGTATTTGGAGATCATGAAACTTGTGATGACTATTTTTGTAAAGGACGGAAACCGAATGAGAAGAACTTGACCCCTATAATGAAAAGTTGCGGTCTTTTTAAGGACATTATGTCGTGCGTAAATAGGTTGACGCAACACAGCTCTAGTTTAATAAGAAATATGACTAACAATAGTGCTGAACGCTACAATTCTGTGTTAGCAAAATTTGTGGGCGGAAAGCGTATTGACTATTCCAAGAAAGGAGGTTACGAAATGAGATGTCATTTGGCAGGACTCTCTGTGAACAGCAGAGAGTAGTTCATGCTGTGGTCCATAAGGCAATAACAAAGAAGAGTCCTGGGTTTCATACAAACAAATTTACGCAACAGCTGGTAAAGCGACGTGGAAAAAACCATAGCAGAAAACGATTGTATCACAACCTCAATTAGGACGACTATGGAGTCAATGTACATGCATTGAACATAGATCCAGAAGAATTGGAGAAAAGGAAAACCTCATTTTTAAAGACATTATTACAAATAGAAAGCCAAATTAGTCAGTTGTCGTCAGCAACCGTGGAGCAATCCTTTTCAAATTTGTGGTTTTCTGAGAGAAGGAAACGTTTGACTGCATCTTCATTTGGAAAAAGTTGTGAAGTGAGAAGCACAACAAATCCAAAAAAAAAATCATCAAAGTAATGCTACATTCAAAATTTACTGGCAACACTTACACCAATTATGGAAAAGACCAACTCTCTGGGATAATAAATAATTTATTTGACGTTCCCCCAGTACAAAAATCGTATATAATCTTTTCTTTAGAACAATTTCTTATGAAATCACTTCAATTAATTTAAACTAACTAGCATCAACAACTTAAGTCTGTAAACTGAGAAGCAACTTTTAAATAAAATAATGTCACCGTATACTATAGCATATTCAGATATAACCAAGAAACTGACAATATTATATCAAAAAATGACAATAACCCAGAACTTTAAAATAGTAACGCTTTATATGTCTGGTGTGAAATTTAGTAAGCAATTCAAAACGTAAACGATATACAGTTGACTTTTAGACAAAAATGTGTCATGTAAGTTTAATCCAGTTCTGCACATCCAACTGTAATTGAGAAAACCCAAATATGTCTGTATTAGGTCCTTTTCTTATAAACAACACTACCAAAAATTGCGGCCATCTAATACATCGTTTTCAATAAATATAGTTTTTTTAATAACATTGAATTGTCAGAAAAACTGCAATAGTCGAAAACTTTAGATTTTAGGCATATACTGTCTTATTACTTTTTATCTAACAATTATACGGAGAATACAAAAAAGGGAGGACAGGACAATAGGTTCTATTTAAAAAACTGTAACTATGGTCAGTAACCAACTTATGAAACATTCTGTATAGTACATAATAAATATAAAAGGCGCTTCCACTACCAAAAAATTGCTATTATAGCAAATAAAACTGCTTTGAAGTATCATTATTCATAAAGGCACAATCCTCTTTATCCAAGGAAATAACTCACTCTGTATATATCTACCAAATGAATGAATAAATTGCTACCAATAAATAATTTTAAAACTGAATTGTGCCATGTATGGATAAAGAGGGTCTTGTATAATGTTGGTGACTTTTTTTAAAATTACATATCTTTTAATGTGTATAGGTATATGTATTTGTATTTCATTTTAATTTAACTCCTAAAATGAGTTTATTTGAGATGTACTGTAATAAAAAAGTAAATGTTATTGTTATTATTATTAATTGAAAATACATATTTTTTTTATAATTATATATTGCATAACAAAATCCAGAAAATCCTCTTTTTATTGTACTTTTTGAATGCTTAATAGTTTTTTTTACATATTTATTTTTTTGTCTGATACCGATAGGGTAATTATCATACCCATATAAACAAAAACACTCATAGAGACATGTTTGCAAATACCACCCGACTTCAAAATATCACATTTAATAAAATATTAAAAAGTATAAACATAGCAGTAAACACATGTACCAGCTGCATTATGGACTAGCTTTATTGGCGTCAATAAAATCTGTTTTATTTGGTTGTGAATCTACGTTATTTGTACCTTCCAGTATGTAAAGAAAAATATCCTCAAAAACTAAAATTTCTGTTTCATTTAAAAAAGTAGAATCGCCTTAAATAAAGAAAAGAAAGTTTTAGAGAGCGTTCGCAGTGGATCTGGAGAAGATGAGGTTAGTGTCAAATAGTATTAATGAATAAAATTTTGTTATGCAAAACATTGGTGTTCAAGATTAAGGCACTATTAAACATGAATATGTTTTACAAGAATACAAACCGAAATTGTGGTATTTTAAAAAATTAGAATTTTTACATGACCACGTATCATTGCGGCAAGGAACCTCATCCTTCCACCCGTTCAATGAGAAAATTGATTTATCAATAGAAAGTCAAGCATCTCCCAACATACATGAAGCAGAAGAAGAGCACGATGATGGGATATTGTTATTATCTCCTACTTCATCCTCAACACCCATTCCATCACCTAAAACTGATATGCGAATATCAAAAAAGAAGAAGGGAAATGTGGATTATCAAGAAACATAGCAACAACAAGCTTCAGCAGCGCTAATATCCATTTCACAAGCAGAAAGTGGATTAAGCAAGGATAAAAAACGAAGAAACTCATGATTTATATGGCAAGTATGTCACCAAAAGACTCGAAAATATCAAATCAATGAAAAGGAAATTTGATGTCAAGCACAACATCGACCAGCTACTATTTGAAGCTCAAATGGAAGAATTAGATAATTAAATGTAATTTATCAATTTCATTAAAATTTTGCAAATAAATTGTAAATAAAACAAACGTTGTCTTTCTTTCAATGAAACATATTATTGAATAAATAATTTTAACAAAATACAGTTCGGCATGAGTACATTAAAGATCAATGGATTCACTACTTGCCAGATATCTCAGTGTAACAGTTAATCTGTAAATATATATACATTATTAGAATTATATTTCAAATAGTTATGATTACGAAAATTACATTACCTAACATTTGCAGGTATACTTTCAAGAAATGTAGTATCTTCTTTATGTATATCTGCTTCAATCATGTTTAAAATATCATAAAATTCACTACTGCACATACGTATAAAATTTCTGTATGCTTCTGGATCTTCAATTTTTAATTCGTGGTTTAACATATTGCAGTGACCTTGAGTTTGGTGGTAGATTATAAATAGACATAATCAAGATCACTTCAAGATTTAATTTAATTAATTGTTATTTTATTTATTTTTATCATGATGTGTATATAAATATTCATTATGTCAATATTTTGCCAAAATTTAATTTTTATTTACTTTAAATAATATGAGAATGTTATTATAATTTTTATAAAAACTATAAGATTAGAATAAGCATAAAATGTTACGTGAAGTATAAGGAGAAAGTGTTTCCCGCACGAAGAATACTGTGACCGGGAGAGATCGACCGTGTGGCTCGGCCAAAACAATATTTTTCGCTAGATGCATTGGATGAGTCATGAATATGTAAACAAGTTGATATTTACATATTTGTTTATCTTTTTGAAAAATTAGTAATGCGCTGGTTTCCTGAGTGGTGCAGCACTGCAGCTATGTAATTCTGGAGGTGGAATCGTATCTGCCGAACACAACCGGGTGTTTTTGTGAAGAAAAGTATCGATATAAATCCGGGACCGCTGAGAAACCGAGAGTTGCTTGGTGTAAACCCCACTCAAAAGAGGAAAAAAGGAGAAGTAGGTGGAAACCTTTTCTTCCTCTTAAATGTTATATTAACTTAAAAGTTTATTCTTGAATTTGAACTTAGAATATTTTCAAAGAGATTTTTCGATACTTATAAAATTTTCAACAAAAATTAAAACTTGCAATATTTTCCTTAATAACTTTACTGTACTTATAGAATTTTTCTAACCGAGATGGAACTCAGAATAACTTTATGAATTAGATATCGTTTTAATTTGGAGCTCAATTTACCTTGAGACTTGTAATTATTTTAGAAATAATTATTTATGTATGGAACAGTTTTATTTAATTAAAACTTTGAGTTTTTTTTATTTTTCTAGAATGTTTTGTTTTATATGTAGCGTTATTACACCATGCATTATGATAAAACATTTTAGTGACTGTAACGATCAAGTTGAATAGCGTAATAATTTTTTTTTTATAAAGATTTTTCATTACTATTTTATTTACCAGATTAGAGGATTTGTGGTTAATAATTTTGTTTTATGTATATATAGAATAATTGAACAGTGATCGAGTTTTTTTTTTTAATGATGGATGAGTTTGAAGCAATGTATGAAGAATTAAGGTGATTTAATAATGTTTGTTATAAATGTGTGTATAGTGTTGTACCAATTTTTTTTTGAGTGGTGTTTTGTATTGGAATCTCAAAGGGAGGTAAAGTTTTATTTTTATATATATATTTTCTTTTTATGTATATCAAGTATATTTTATAGTACGTGTGAGTTTGATATTAACTTGTTGGGTAATAGATCAGGGATGTGTGCGATGAATTAAGTAGTTGTTTAATTCATAGCATGGAGTCCTGGTGAATCCTTAAAACACGAATTAGTCTTGGTGGTACTGTGTTGGGAGCGAGAAAAGGCGCCAGGCAGAACTAATCAGGGCTGAGTTAATTAATTAAATGCACAAAGACTTTTTATTTTATTAAATTTAAAATTTGTATATATGCCTTAAGCGGTGAGCACATGGTGGTGTATGTTCGGGTTGTGTCCGACGAGTTAAAAAAAAACATACTCGTAGGGTGGAACTTTGGGGTGCCTACCAGTGTGAATTTGCTTTCTGATGGTACTGTCTTGGGAGCGAGCAAAGGCGCCAGGCAGGACTAATTAGGGCAAAGCCATTCCCTTAATGTTTATATTTTTTGTAAATAATAAATTGCATAATTTTTTTTGGTTATTCATATTCCAGTACAATTCACAATATGCAATAAATTTTATTTTATTAAAGATGTTGATTGTTGACATGCATCTTTGACGAACATAAGTCATGATAATCACGTTTATTTTAAAAATATAATTTTTTTCTCGATGTTATGCTTTCATTAATTATAATTTCTTTATTATATTGACTAGTTGATTATGATATGGGTAGTTTTAGATGATGTTTTGAAATATTAAATTTTTGTAAATATATATTTGTGTAATTTAAAATTTCTCGTTTTTCTTGATACTTTCTTTTAATAAATTAGATGATAAGATTTATTTTGCATTTTATTTTCTTTACCTGACCTGGTGATCATTGAAGAGCATTCAAATTGATTTATATTTTCTGCCCCTGAGAGAACATTTTTTTTAGTCATTCTAAACTGAGCTAGTTAAATGTAAAATTGCCTAACCTACTATTTAGCAGAAAATTTGTTGTATCTTCGTCTAGCATAAGGCCTAGCACTAGGATGCATGCTTGATTCTTACCTACTCATTGATTGAATAGTTTAAATTATTTTTATATAAATCTCAATTTGCAAGAGTCACAGCAATATGTATCATACCTTTGTCACACAATCGTCTCTGCAGCCGTGGTTTTACCCACCACCGTCTCCTTCTTGTTGGTTTTTTCTTTATTATAATAGATGTCAAAATTATGGTGGCACATATACTAGCACTCGCCAAAAGCCAATGACCTCTACTATTCATTTTAAGATTCTCTTTTTATCTTCTGCGTGTCTAAATACTTTTATGTTTATTCTTCTTCGAGGTTAAGAATAGGTACACACAAATATTTATCTTTTGCTTGAAACATGTACAGCGCAGAATCACAGATTAAATTTTTGTACAAGTTTTTAGTATAGTGTAATAGGCCTGATAAAGAACCCTGTTCAAATTGATGCAAGAATCTTGTACAAGAAAATTGTATAGCGCTTTACATTCTACTATAAAATCGTATCCAATTTTTTGGTACCATTTTATGCGATAGTCTAAAACGGGCTTAAGCCATAACTACCAAAGTATTGTCAGTAGGTAAAAAAGTTTCAGACAAAAAACGTAGACAATCGTATGATTTATGTTTGATAACAAGTGATTTTCCAAAAAAAGTAAACGGTTTGGGAGATAAAGGCGAAAAAAGGATGAAAGTAGGGAAATTGGACATTTCTAATGGAATAACTCGGAAAATATCGATGTCAGAAAAAAATATCTCGAATAAAAAGTTAAGTAATTTGTTTTGTAAGAGAAAAGGTCTGAATATTTTTTGTGAAAACCGAACCGTTCTCGAGATATCGAATTAAACGCGTTAATCGCGATAGCGGCGCCACTGGCACTTGGGGAACCCCTCAAATCTACAATTATTTTCAAAATACATCCCTTTAACAAATTATGTATTTTATGTAGATTGATTCACAGTTTGACTGGACTTCGCATTTGATTTTAAATAAAAGTTTTTTATCTATTTTTTTCATGTAGAATCTGTATCAGCCTTCAGAAATGTCCCTTCACCATACCATAAATGAGGTGTTTTAAAACTTCTGTTTGCTTCTAATTAATTATTTATTTATAATTAACTTTCCGTCGGGCTCGGTCGATCAGATTGATACAACGTGCATATTTTGCTCTAGTTTTTTTTAATATTGGAAATATCAATGCGCCTGGCACTGTAGTTTCCTAAATTCCGTTCCCTTGTATGCAGCCAAGAGTTAGTATTCGATAAAAAATGTCAGGGTCCCGCCAGGTCATGATTGATCATTCTGATACACCGTGCCCATTTCCATCAAAATAAAAATGCCAATATCAGAAGTAGGACTTCTTTGAAAAAACTGTCCCACGAGATAGTTTTATTTCATATCATTCGAAGAAGTATAACACTGTTGCATCGCATACAGTACTGCAAATATAGAGTTCTAAATTTGATGATGTGGAACAAAAAGAAAACTGTGTAAAGTATACACTGCAAAACATTAGCTGACTAAATATTATTGCAAAAACGTAAGGAAGGATCCTGTTTTCTTCATGCATATTGAACCTTTCTGTTAAGAATACAGCGAATTTTTTGAGAAATTTAGAGTAACGGAAGAAATTGAGAACAATAATTGACTGGTAACTATTATTTAATGTCTAATTAATTTGTTTATTTTTTCTTTTTTTCCCGTAAGATATTATTAAGAGAGATAAAATTTTCATAATTAATATTCCAATTTAAATAGTGGTGGTGTTGCAAATGTAACTATCCGTTACTAAAGTATTCGTTACTCGATAAGATCCGAAGTCACGAATACTGGTTTCAAGTAATCGTTACTTTTTCAAACAGTTACTCTCATAATATATAACTTTTAGCACACATTCTTGTCTGAAGTATTTTATTAAAAAATATATTCCAATTTAAATAGTAGTGGTTTTGCAAATGTGACTATTCGTTACTAAAGTATTCGTTACTCGATAAGATCCGAAGTCACAAATACTGGTTTCAAATAATCGTTACTTTTTCAAACAGTTACTCTCATAATCTATAACTTTAAGAATACATTCTTGT
This sequence comes from Amphimallon solstitiale, assembly GCA_963170755.1. NCBI lineage: Eukaryota > Metazoa > Arthropoda > Insecta > Coleoptera > Scarabaeidae > Amphimallon > Amphimallon solstitiale. Next base: position 118,336,310 of record OY720679.1, read on the forward strand.
CTGAAGTATTTTATTAAAAAATATAATTTAGGGTAAATAACTTTGTACAAAATATTTGAATTTAACCAATTATTTACAAATAATTGGTTAAATCGACCTACGCAAATACAAGTAATGCTTTACTTTTATTTGCGTAGGACGATTTCATTATAAAAGTTTTGTTTCAACTTATTGTATTGATGCAATGTAAAATAAATTTTGTGTCATGTACTACATTCTACATTTATTTGTGTGATTTAATATCGGAGTCGGGGACTTTTATGGTTTTATGATAGAATATCTCACCTATCGGAAATAAAATGGCTCCTTAAAAAATACTTTAGGCTTTGGCATTTTACTTTTAATTTTGAATTGGAATGTTTTGTGTGCTACTTTTAACGAATTTAATTTATTTAACGTAATATATATTAAAATTAGTATATAAGTGAACAAGTTGTTTGTACCATATTTATGTACTATACATATTCCCGCACCGCACATTTGAACGAGTACTCGGTAACGACTAAAAATTAACGGGTATTGAATTTGAAAGTAACGGATAGTTACAATTACTGAAAAGTAACTGAATCCAACATCACTATTAAATAGATAATCTATCAAGAAAATCCTACTAAACTAAAATTTTAGTAGCGTGGTCATATTTTATACACTGCGGCCGTTCTCATTACTCCATACTCCACGCCCGCCGAAAGGTTAATGAAAAATGAGGTGTGGCCACCACTCAACTTTCTTATACGAATGGCGTTTTAAATTATAGAATTTTTTTATACAAAAATTATTCAAAATTCTATTATAAATACTTCTACTCTCTTAATAAATCTCTATAGAATGCATACTTTGAAAGATATTCGAAAAACAATGCTGCTCGATAGGTCCGAAATTTGAAATTTCATGTATATAATAGACATTGCAAATCCAGCTCTAAAAATCTTGTACTCTTGATAAATATATATAAAATACGTAATTTACGATATATTTGCAAAAAATCGCTATTTGATAAAAGTAAAAGTGTTACTTCCGGTCTGAATTTTGAAATTTTTTTTTGTACAAAAGATATTTAAAATTATGTTTTAAATACCTTTACACTCGTAATGTACCTGTCTAGAAAGCATGATTTGCGAGATATTCGAAAAAAACTGATTTTCAATAAGAGTAAAAGTTCTACTTTCAGTAGGAATTTCGAAAAACTTTTTTAAAACAGTTTTTCTCAAATTTAATTTTGAGTACATTTGAATTCTTTATAAATTTGTTTAAACTTAGTAATTGACGAAAGATTGGCAAAATTCAATTTTCTCACTGAAGTAGACTACTACTTCCGGTCTGCCGATTTTATTGAAAAACTAATCAGATCTCAAGAGGAAGATTATACACGTAAATACAAAATTTGGAATAGGTAGCTATAGTGGTTTGACCGCTATCGTGGTCTCACAGACACACAGAGAGGGCGAGAGAGACATTTTTTAAAAACCACTTTTTTGATATCAGGGGACTTCAAAAGGTTGACATCTGCAAAATTTCGAGGTCGGAAATTTTCGTCGTCACAATACTTCCTTATACTACTTATAAGAAACTAAAAATTGAATATTGTTCCTATTCTTAAATATTTTAATTACATTAATTACTCACTGTGCGATATATAATGAATATTTGTTTTGTGACGTAATCTACAAACTGATATCGTTTAGTTTTTTGATCATATAGGCAGATTTCCTTATAATTTATATGTTATATGTTGTATGTTATATGAATGTGAGAAATGGAAATATTTTCAGATATCATTTTCTTCTACTTATTCCTCTCTTAATGTACGTTTTACTTTGATTTTCCTTACTTTCAATGGCGAATGCGGAGAGGCACCAATTTATGTCGTACCAATGATGTAAATATTCTGTCTATATAGACGGTATTTATATATTGGGATGTAAATTATTATTACTATAATAATTAATAATAATAATAATAATTTACATCCGTATTTTGTATTCATCGATAATGGCAGAAGAATCGATATATACCTACCTATGTCTATGTTTATTGTTCTAAATGTACACTTTCGTTAGCTAATTGATATTTAAGAGTTAAATTCCTATTCAAAGATAATATTATAATGTAATATTGGATAACAGTACATTTGTTGTTGTTTGTTTACTTTGTATAGCTAAAATAATAGAAAGTTAGTGCCATGTTCTGATGAAACATTTATATCAGTACAATAGATTAACTACATATTACGTTGCAAATGTGAATTTTTTACAATTACAACATTCTCAATTATTTTTTCTGCTTAAATGACAGGATACTTTTACAAAAAAGTAAAAATGTATATTGTCATATTCATATTGCGAACGTTTTTTTCTCTGGAAACGATGTCCACCTTCCTTAAAATGAAAACAAAAAACAGTTACAGGCTTGACCTTACGCACATAATATATCACTTAACATGAATTTGACTGCCAGGTGATTCGTTCTAATTATAAAAAATTAAGGACAACGCAACACATTACCAGCACATACCGGCTGCAACGTCCCACATAACTTTTCAAAACAGCATAATATGTACAATACGCGAGAGCAGGGAAACACGTTCCCTTCAATGTGAAAATTGTGTTCGTTCCAACGAGGGCTCAAATAAAATATTAATATCCGCGCGTATTATGACTGTGTGTCTCTTTAATATTTGCCCATTTAGTTAATTAATATAATAAATTACATTCAACATTCTATGTTTCACCCATTCAACGTAATTGTTGCTAATTATGTACCATTAGTGGATGTTAGAGTCATTTATTTATAATATTGATCATTTATCGTCAACTATGAATAAGTATACAGGGTCATATATAAATAAACATAAATAATAAGTTTGAGTAATTGTTCAATTAGGAATTTTCTTAACTAGAAAATATCTCATGCATGCAACGTTACTAATATTTCCAATATATACGAAGTGTATATGAATATACATTTGTGAATCAATCAAACAGGTTCATATTAACATTGTAACTCCTAACGTTGCTATATATGTTTTCATTTGTGTATTAACCCATTAATGCCCACCGATTTTCTAGTAAAATTAAAAACATAGAATATGGAAAAGTGGTGTTAAGATTCAATTCTCAAAAAAAAGATGGTCTACTCAAGCAGGTACATTGCAAACTAACTTAAGGGGGGGTTTTACTTGATCGGCGTATGCCACAAAATGGTCAAATTCAACGCAAAAAATCGCAAAAATCAAGGCACTTGAAAAAGTTGCCACTACGTGAACGAAATAATGAATATTTGTTCTAGCGACTGACGATTCAAATTTGCAATTATATTAAAAAATAGTTAAAATACAGCACTTTGAATTTTTTTCGTTTTATAGCGATATAAAGCTTAATCTGTTTAAAAAGTACTTTTTTGAATCGTGAGTACCTAGATATTTTTATTCTGAACTCGACAATGTATTTACTTTACTTTCAAAATAACCCTGGTCTCCAAAAAATTACTTTGAAACCAATGAGAATGATCACAAAGTCCACACTAATAAATGGCAAATAGGCAACACATAATTCAACCTCTTACTCACACTTTCGTAATGTCTAAGACCAGCTATATGGAAGGTATACCTGGTCGATAGTATTAAGCCGAACATCATATAAACAGAGAGATCTTCACCTTTTTTTACTACCTTAGGTAAACGAATGCTTCATTCAGATATCGGCTTTATTTTCTAATTATTTTAATGATATTTGGGAGAATGTATTAGAATTCTTCGTCTGGAATAAATATATGTTGTTATTATTATGAAATTTAACTTGTTACTTAATTTCTGGCGGTGATATTTTGCTTTAGATGTTGAAGGTTTTTAATCTTAATAATATGAGCAATGTTGTAGTCAACTAAAATATTACAAAAACAATTCTGTGCTGTAACAGTAACAGTAACAGTGCCTGTTTTGTTTTTTAATAAAATGTAAATATATATAATTTATAATAATCAGATGTTTTGGATTGTTGAATATTATATTCTTCCCAATCGGCATTGATGGAGTTGATTAGCAAAATTAAATTATAAAACATTTTGTCACAGGGAAGATTCGAACTAAATTTTATCACCAAATAAAGTTGTATTCATTATTTCATACATAAATTTGAGTATACATTAAACATATTTGTAAAAGAATATACGTGCGGTTGATATATACAAGCAAATTTTAATATATTTCAGATATTTGTCGGTGCTCATTTATGATTGATTACGTGATAACATTGATGTGTCTACTTTATTAGGCTCTTTTTCTGTTCCTTGATATTCTTCTCGCTTTCAAAATGTATTTTATTTTTCAAGGACAAGGTTTCGGCTTAATGGAATTTCAGAAATGCAGTTTTCTTCGGTAATAAATATACATTATTATTATTAATTATGAAGTTGCACGACTTATTGTTATTTTTAACCTTACATGTTGAAGCGTTTTAATAATATGAACAATGTTTGAAGAAAACTAAAATCTGACAAAAACAACTTTATGCCATTGTAAAATACGAAATTTAGAGATTTTCCAGACTCTTCAAACTAAGATGCATTGGTTTTAGACAGCAAGTTACACAAATTTCAGTTTTCTAGATGGTAAAAGCATTTATTTAAATATCTGAGTTTGTTGTGCCTTCATGTTTTTGTTTTATTTGTACTTTGTATTTTGACCACAGGACAGTTTTTAGATTTTTTTTTTGTATATGTGAATAAGTAAAAGAGCATGGGCCAAACGAGCGCATAAGCCTAATTACAGCAGTTTATCAGGAGTGCATGACAGCAATTGTTTAATGGCCAACGAAAAAAATGTTGTATGTAGGCGTAAAAAACAAATTTTGTTTAATTTGTGCAAAATATGGTGAATCTAAAAATCACGTACGCTACAAAAATTGGTCTTCGTCGTCAACAGCCATGGAGACGCCAATTATTCCGGAAGGTTTTCGACATTCTGGTGAAATGCACGGTGTAATTTATGGTAGATTAATAGGGGACTGTGATAGCAGCGTTCTTAGAAAACTACGTGAGATGGCTCCTTACGGTCCCCAAAAAATTATTGAAAAAATTGAGTGCCGAATTCATATAGGACAATTAATAACAAAAAATTTACTTATTCAGAGCGGCCTTGACAAAAGCAATTGAACATTACAAAAGTTCGAACTTAACAATAACAAACCAGATTGTGAAACTGCAACGTCACATTATAAATGGATCAAGACATTTTTGGTGAACACTCGGATTGTGCTTCTTACTTTTGTCAAGGATCTCTTCATTAGATCCTTGACAAAAGTAAGAAGCACAATCCGAGTGTTCACCAAAAATGTCTTGATCCATTGAGATCAATATGTTTGAAAAATTTCAGAATTTTAATATGTATGATAAGTTTATTAACGCTTTAAGTCGGCTCAGCCTAATAGTAGATCTTTAATAGGAAACGTAGATGCCAACATTGTAGAATCTTTTAATTCAGTCATTGCAAAATTTATATGAGGTAAAAAGATTGTATTATATTCAACGTAATTCTTACAGTGCACGTTGCAAAGCGGCAGCAGTTTGATTTAATTGTAAGGGCAAATATCACTCAAAGCTTCAGACCAAATATGGATGTATACGACAGTGTGTGAAAAAAACGGTATGAGAAGAAAATTTTTTTATAGGAAACAAAAAATACATTCAGGAACTGCGGACGATCGCGACTATGGGCCGGAGGCAAATGCATATTTTATTGAAGATATAAATAATCTTAACAATACTAGTGTCGACTGTGAAGAATATAATTTTCAATAATTTAAAACATGTGCTATTTAGAGAATATAAATTTCTACATTTTGTAAGAAACACCGGCACTGTTTTTTTAGCAGATTTTAGTTTTCTCTAAAACATTACTCATATTATTACAAAGCCTCAACATGTAAAGTAAATACAAATCATGGTGAGAAATAATAAGAAGTACAACTTAAATAATTGTTAATCATAAATAATAATAATTAAGTTATATATTTATTGCAGAATAAAACTTAATATCTAATTAATTTCGGTAAATATCATTAAAATAATTACAAATTACATAAATCGGGAGTCTTAATAAAACTAAATAAATACAAGCCAGGAGAATACTCAGAAACAGCAAAAACAATTTTCGAAGAAAATAGCCGCACCAATATTTTCATGCAATAAATGTAGGAGGCAAATATTCCAAATTTATTTGCTTTCCAGTTGACCAGGCATATCCCTTCATATTGCTAGCCGGTATCTGCATCGTGTACAAGATGCAGGCATTTTAAACTCGGTAAATATATTCAATTTATTTCAGGCAACCCGACATACGCCGTTCGGGAATTTTTCTTAAGGAAAGCCCATCCTTAACAGGATATCACATTTGTTATATAATAAAGGCCTTAATTTCCTCAGTTCAATTTATTTTGATTGTGAAACATTTTATAACATTGCCTTTTTTTCTGTGCAAATCTTTACTTTATATTTTTCGCACCGTCACCTCACTCTCATGTGGCACTGACGACATCTAAGGGAGTATAGAATTTTTTAAGGGTAGTGACCCACGGTATTTTCTGGAATGCTTCTTGGGAGTTAACCTGATGGTCTATTTGCCTTGCCGTAGAACTGAAGGTAATGCCAAGTTATATTTCGTTAGCAACAAATCAATTTAATCATCTTGGTCAGTTATAAAGTCTCCAGGCATTTACAACAACCACATTTATTATGTGAGTAAATAGCACACCCACCACAATTTCTTGCCGTGAATGCGGTTTCTATAGTTGTTGACTGCTTGGTATAGTAGATCCACACCACACATTGATGCTTTATATGATTTTATCAAATCCTTCTTCTTTGCAGACCATCTCTTGACACTGGTCCCATTGGTTCTAACGAATCATAGTTGGTTGTTATGGCTACAGCTCCATTATCGTTCCATCTTATAAATAAGAGAGAATTGTCTTTATAGTACTGATAACAAGAATAGCCGTATCTTTCTTTGTAACGTCTTTAGGAGTCACACTGTGACACTTTTTTGTATGACTATCACGCACAGTGCCTATCCTTCGTATAGTTCATAACTTGAGAAATAATTGTCAAGAAATATGATGTCATCGGTTCGAACATCAACAATTTTCAAAAGGTCTAACACTACTTGCGATTCTAATGGAAGAGGCGACTTTTTTCGTGTCCGTGAATATGGTGCAGCTGAAGTGTCGAAACCATAACAGTAACCAGTTGAACTACACATCATCTTCTCAATGTTGCATACATTGCAAACAGTAATTTTCGTTACGTACATTTTAATGTAAATTAAAGTTGATTGTGTCAAGTGGCCCTAAGAATACAAAAAAAAACCTCGAATTTCCAATTTTTGGTTATAATTCCGAAAAAGTAAATATAGGAATATCATTATAATATTTCACTCAAAAAAAAACTCCCTTGTGTAGTAAATAAAACAGACTACTTACAAGATAAATTTGGCTTAATTCATACTGGCATAATTACAAAGAGATAGGGGTGGTATTTAGTAATAGAGAAAGAATGAAGGAGCATATTTTAGTTTCTCTCCTATTTCACAATTACCTTTAAATACACTTATATACTAAACGATTCCTAAATGAATCAATAAATTTATTCCGCTGATGTTGTGGCCACGTTATCCTCTGGTCATATTAGAATTTATGTCGATAATTTTACGTGCGGTGTTGATGCCCAGCCGAACTGGGGCCATTGTCTCATCGTGTCGTTACGTACAACAACCTGGCTCTGCATACGAAAATGATACTAAAGAGCGGTGTCGTGTATTTCTAGCGACAGGGCGTAGAGATTGCCACTCACTAATCTGGCTAATTGAGAAATGATGACTAATGACGGAGAAATGAATCATTGGTATTTTGAAAGGAAAATCCTGTAATGGAGCTGGTCGCAGATGAGGTGGTAAATAAAATATCCATTTGCCTAATACGTACTCATACATGCAATGTATTCGAAATAGAATTTTGCAAACATTTATACCGAATATAGTCCTTTTGGTATTTCAATCATTACATTAATTTCAAAACATTGTTCTCATATATACCGATTCCAAAAAAATTGAGAAGCCAATTTATGAAGAGACTTCAATCTCAAATTATATGGCACAAACTTTTCAAAATAGGTTTTCGGAAATTAAATTTATTTATGAATTTAAAGTAACAAACGTATGTTTCTGATGTAATTTGTATTTTATAGTGATACATTTTTTATTTTTATGATCACATCATTAAAAACGTATTAAAATATTGTTGTAATATACAAATGAACAAATAATTGAGATATGATTGAATTGTTTTGGCAACCGACAGGGCCAAAGTACGAACAGAGGACGATGACTCAATACCACACCAAATTCCCATCGACCGGATCAATTTCATAACAATAAAATTAAACTAAACCAGTTACAAATTGAATATTTTAAATAGAATTTTTAAATATTACTTTTCTGCATGTTTTATTCAATAGTTGGCGATTCTGTGTAGCAGGCAAGCACTGTTAACAAATTTTTACAAACATGACAATCATAACAAACGTCAAAAGATAATTATGGGTGTATAGAGGAGACGCGTTATTTTCAATTGCACGTCACTGATGACATTTACATGTTGTCATAAGTGTATTAGTGGAACTAAAAAAGTTACTTTGTTAAATAATATTTGAGGGCTTTTATTTCATTAATTTAGATATAAAACGTGTACATTGATCGGTATAATATATGCATTCATGGCAAATAAACACATAATTTCGGTATCAATATTAAATTTCTCTCTTACGTATTTTTAATAGACTAATAGTTCAATTCGGTGTTGTCAGATCATATCTGTCAAAAAGGAGTGTGTTGTGCATATTTTGCCTGTCAAATTTGCGTGTTTATTTTTGCTTTGTTATAATTTGAATAAAAACAGTTCTTCTTAAATATACATCCTGTTAATTATCTATTTGCGTCCCTTGAATATAAAGTCGAAAAGTTTCTGTAAACTGTCGAAGCTTTTTACAAAATTTTCTATATTCATCTGATTAATGAGAATAGCATAAGTATTGGTTATTTTAAATTTTATTATGGATATGTTATGTAACATTTATTGTTTTTCGACAATCTAAATCAATAATTAATATAATAAATAAATTGAGAAAGGCTGCAGTCTTAGAGCATTTCAATTACTAAATATATTACGTTATAGTTATTGTATTGTGAATAAATTTTTTGTTTTGTTACATCAAATGTCACTGACAGAAATAAAATTAGATCCGGCAACATAAGCAAGACGAGACGTCATAGATCAAGTATGACGTACAATTGAATGTAGCACGTGTCCTCTATATGTATATTGTTGCTTATGACAGTCATGAAATGCCTTACTAGAAATGCCGTTTGTAGGTTATTATACTTGACAGATAAAATTTGGCAACATCTCAAATTTGACGCCATTTTAATTTATTGGTGCATGTAGGTTGCCAAAGCAATTTCACTATATAAGTGTTACTGTTGATAATTAAAAAATAATGTTTTTATTTACGTACTGGTTATTGTAAATAAGTGCACACCCAATTAACTTTCGTATATTTTGCTGAAATTTTCGGTAAAGACGTATATTGTGGTTACTTAATTATTGCTTTTTTTTATAGCATGTGTCTTTAGCATACACAAGGTTGTTATTTTACATCAAAGGCAAAATTATTTATCAAAATATACCTTATAGTTTCTTTCCAAGGAGACTTTCTTTAGAACACCCTGGAGTAGCTGATCATTGTAATCGTAATTGATTGTCATTGCCTCTCCTCTGATATTGTGATAATTGATGGAAGTGCAAAAATTAATTAATATGTAGAAATATTAAAAACAAGTTTTCTCAAAAATCCTTCGGACGAGATTTGTTTGCTTGGGTTCACGTTATAAATTGAATAAAAAGCTACCCCGCTCTGCACTTATTTTTCGTTCAACTATTCTTTACTTTGTTTTAAATGTATATAAAATAAATTAAAATTAGGCAGCCCACATTACAATGAATTGTTATTCTAGAAAAATCTTTCCCGCGGTTGCAAATGTGTAAATATTTGGTCATAAATGAATTTTTATTCGCTTAGATATTGAGTTATAATTTCAAATATTTATTATATATTCCCTATGTGTAATAAGTACTCGGATATCCTTGGCTGATTAAACTGTGTGCTATGCAACCAATATTACATTTCCAATCCACTATATAGGATCCTTAACTGTACACCAGTAATGTTTTAACTATACAGCACGTGTCAATTTTCATTAGCCATAGGCGATTAATTCATGCAATACGTGACAACATGGCACCCCACCTTTCCTCTTCAATGCGAGCGCGAGACCGATACAAGCTCAAGTTAGCAGTAGCTGTTGGACTATTGACTAGGGTGTTTCTGCGCTCAAAAATAATATTTACGCATTGAAGGATTTTTCTTTTTCCTTTCAGTAAATGCAGAGAATTATTAAACTGCGGTCACGCTGCATGTCACAAACAAAAGCGTAATTCTAATAAAATTAAAAATAAGGTAAATAAGAAAGGATTCTGAAAATAATAATAAACTACTAGATCGCGGCGGCCATTTGATGATGACTGCTTTTATTGCAGACTAGATCGGAAGTTCCGTTATAGTCTGCGAACACGTTCCGATTCGGAACGTGTTCGCAGCTAAACATTTAATGTAGAAGTGGGAAGATCGCAGAAAGTCGTTGTGATGTCGATTGTTGTCGGGATTGGTGACGGATAGTAGGGGTGACACACGTTGCCACATATTATTTGTATACGTATAAATCGCATGTAAACATTGAATCCATATACCTAATGAAAATTGACACATACGGTATAGTATGCCTGAGTAAAATTGGGGTCAAACAGTATAGAAGACATTATATTTTTTGCTGAACACTATGGACATGTACGTTTTTAAAGTTTGGTGTAGTTAAGGATAAGATTTATATTACACATATTATTATCCACCATTTGGTGAAGTTGGTTGTTGTGTGCAATAAATTGTGGAACTCCCGACAGAAGCAACAAAATAGCGCTTGCTTTTTCTATTTGTTATATAATTAATAAATAATTTATTCATAAATTAACTGATTTCTAAAGGTAAAACAAACAAAGATATCATTAAACGACAAGTCACATATGAAATATGCTTTAATGTTAAAATTTTCAAAATTTTTACCCTTCTTTCGTATATTGAATTTATACGAGATAGGCTGAACGACGTTTGTATATTATAATTACAGAAATTAAAGAAGGAATGGCAAGGACATATATTGCGTTTTACAATTTCTGCTCCTACTTCAATTCAATAAAATTACCAAATTTGACAATATCCCAGATAAGCTGTTTAAAGGGTTGTATAGCAATGATTTCGAAAACTACTATCCTAAACTAATAAACTATAACATGAAATATACTTAAAATTACAGATTATAAATACTATTTCATCATTTTGGTCACGTGATACTTTAATGTAACGATATCATATGATTATAAATAAAATGTCTATTTTGTAAATTATAATTATTGGGTACAACTCTAGCGGCAGAAGAATGAAGAAAGACTTTTCGAAGGTGCTGATTTAGTATTATAAAAATATCTAAATCACAATGCGTAAATTAACTACAGATACCCGTTATAACTTTATTCCTTAATTGTATCAAATACTAGTGAATATCAGCTGTTAGGAATGTAACATTGAGCATGTAACATTGAGCAGTTATGGCTTACTTTAAAACTCTGTAAAACTGTTATCTGTGTTGGGGTGTTATATCGAGCGCCTAGATTTGATGCGGCTGCATTTCTTGATGCTTTTGAGGATATCCTGTCTGAGTTATCGGTTGCCTATGATCATGTTGTTTGTTTTGGCGACTTTAATTTTAATTTACTGGATCCGGACAACCATGATGCGATTGAGTTCAGTAATTTATTGGAAATTTTTGGGTTTAGGCAGGTGGTCGACCAGCCGACTCGTGTTACCCACTCATCGTCTACTTTGCTTGATTTGGCTCTTATTCGTGGTGATGATATTATCGCTGACTGTGTAGTTGTACATTGCCCTAGCATATCGGATCATGATTTGGTTCAGTGTGACTTGTCTATTCACGTGCCTGCTCGCGAGACATGTACTAGATCCTTCCGCGACTTAAAAAATATAGATTATCCTGCTTTTACATCATACTTACGTGCGATACCTTGGCATATTGTTTATGATATCCATGATATTGACGGTAAGGTAGACTTTGTTAATGCATCTATTTTGCATGTACTAGATATTTTTGCCCCTGTTAGGGTTTCGCATTTTACTAAGCCTCGTACTCCTTGGATGACAGAGTATGTTAGAATGCTAATGGGTGTCAGGGATGAGGCCTTGCAGAGATTCAAACGGTCAAAAAACCCTGCTCACTGGGCGTATTACAAACAGATACGTAATTTTACAACTTTTACTGTCCGGCGGGAAAAGAACCTCTACTTTGATTCCTTGCTGGCTGCAAATAATACACAGAAATTGTGGAGGAATCTCAGTCGGCTCAACATTGCGGGTGGGAGCGGGGCTTTGAGGCTGCCACAGTCTCTTTCTGATCCTGATGAACTGAATAGTTTTTTTCTTGATTTACCCACGCATAATAACTGTAGTACAGATTTACTTACTTATTACAACACGAATACTTCTGTACAAGTCACCGCTGAATTTTCTTTTGCTCCGGTGGATGAGCATAAAATATTTTTCATACTCACCAGTGTTAAAACAGGGTGCATTGGGGCTGATGGGCTGGGGGTTGATGCTCTGAGGCTTTGTATTCCTTTCCTGTTACCAATATTTACATATCTAATCAATTTCTGTCTGAGTTGCTCCGTTTTTCCGTCTGTCTGGAAGAAAGCTTTAGCTACTCCTGTGCCTAAGGTTTGTGCCCCTAAGGAGTTTAAAGACGTACGTCCTATTAGTGTGCTGCCTGTATTGTCCAAGGTTTTTGAGAGGGTTGTGGGTCAGCAGCTGGGGGAATATCTCGAGAAGAATAACATTTTGCCGCAATTGCAGTCCGGCTTTCGGAAGCGTCATGGCTGTGTCACTGCCCTGCTGAAGGTTACTGATGATATTATGGCTAATTTGGATAATGGTAGGGTTACTATACTAGTTTTGTTGGATTTCAGTAGAGCTTTCGACACTATTGATCATGAATTACTTATTGCAATTCTACATTTTATTGGCCTGAGGAGAGGTGCGGTGGATTTGTTGAGTAATTATGTATCCTTCAGGAAACAATCGGTAAGGATGAATAATAGTTTCTCTGCCTACAAAAATGTGCGCTCTGGTGTACCGCAGGGTTCGGTGTTGGGTCCTCTGCTGTTCTCTATCTACTCTTCTCAGCTGCATACTTCACTGCGTCATGCCCAGTTCCACTGTTATGCTGATGATACGCAGGTCTATATATCTTGTCGGCCAGATGAGATTGTGCAGACCTGCGAAGTACTGTGTGCTGACCTCGATAGGCTTGCAGATCTGTCCGAACGTCATTCCTTATATCTGAATCCTTCGAAGTCTACTACTACTTAATATTAATGATGTTATAGTTAGGATTCGTGGTGTTGATGTTGTGTTAGTGGATGAGTCAAAAAACTTGGGGTTGATAGTGGATCACAGGCTAAACTTTAATGCGCAAGTCTCCAAGTGCATTCAACGAGGATACAATGGTTTAAGGTTGATTTATCCACATCGGAAGGTCCTTAATAAAACAATAAAAACAATGCTATGTGAATCTCTGGTTTTAGCACAGGTAAATTATGGGGATGTTATATATGGTCCTTGTTTACGTCAGAGAGATGTTTATCGTGTGCAAAAGCTGCAAAACTCGTGTTTGCGCTTTATTTTTGGCATTAGGAAATATGACCGCATTACTCATAAGTTGATAGAGGTCCGCTGGCTTAATATGGAACAACGCAGATATTTGCATAGTGCTTGTTTATTTCACAATATTATTATAACTCGCTCCCCTACATATCTTTATAACAAAATTACATTCAGAACTGATGTTCATAATTTAAATTTGAGATTTAGGGGCCTGCTGACGCCGCCAATTCATAAACTTACCCTTTACAGTAAGTCGTTCAGCTGCAATATTGTAAAAATTTACAACTCCCTACCCAGTTCTTTAAAAAGTATGTCGCCTGCTTCATTTAAAGTTAACTTAAAGCGACACCTGCTCCAATTGTTGTGACCTGCGCGTTTGTGTGTCCACCTATCTTCATCCTGTCATTTATTCAGATTTGTATTTATTAGGTTATTAATATTATTAATACATTTATTATTTTGTTGTTATGCTTTGAGTTGCTATTTCTAATGCATGACTATACTTGTATCTAGTTTAGTGTTTTTGTGTGTATGCCTGTGTTATAATTAGTATTTATTCTCACTATGATTTGTTAGGTTAGGTTTATGGTTAAGTTGAACAGCAATAGCTGAACTTCACCATTTGGCACATATATATGTATATATGTTTTGTGTCAATAAAGTTTATTATTATTATTATTATTATTATTAACTGTTTAAAAACTGATATAATACCACATTATTCAGTATACTGCCATAAATTAAAAAGTTGTACAATAACTCTTTATCTGAAGCTGATAATACGTTAAAAATTGTAATCAAGCAAACTTACCATTCGTCAGTCTGTTACGTCCCAACCCCAGGTATAATAACGTCTTCGGTGCAGTTTCCACCAAATTTTCTATGTTTCCAATTTTATTTCCATATAGTTCCAAAAATAGTAATTTCCTTGGTAGATTTTTGCCTAAAATATCTTGCAACCAATTTGTGCATAATATTAGTACTCTCATATTCTTGAAATTTCTGGGGAAATCGTCGAAAGTATTTATCTAAGGTTTATTCTAGTTAAAAGGGGGCATTTCTAAATGTACTGATTGACATTACATAAAAATTACTTAAACGAAGTCCTTGAACTTTTTCAAAGAGGAAGTTCCAATCGATCACATCGCAATTTTTTACAGCCTCTTCTAATAACAGACAAATGTCTTCTACGTTGGAATTAATATTTGCAATATGCTTTAGCTCTCTCGCCGATACCGATTTCATGATCCAGTTCAGAATATCTAATTTTGCTATATTCCAGTCTCTAGTTTGTATTTGAGATTCATTGAAACATTTTAAAAAAGTTCCGAAAACTGAGCTTCGAAATAACATTTTTGCTGCAGTTCTGAAGGTGACTTCATGGTCAGCTAAGTATGGATTTCTCCATACTTCTCTGCGGAGAAACAAACTTTCATTGTGTGACCACACATTTTCTCTGTACTTTTGCTGACGAATAAGTTCAATCGCAACATCGGCGTCGTCTAATACCTCCATTTTGAAGTATTTATATATACACAAAATTTCTTCCCCGAATCCAAAGAAACAGTGGCTTTATTTTACATTTATCTGAATTTAACCATAATATCTGTCAGATTATTTGACAGTAAATGGCCATGTTTTGATTACAACTGCATCAACTGCATCCACAAGTCAAGTAAGGGTGCGTTTCAAATCATGCACACAATGTGTTCATTAATACCATAATAATTCTGTAACTTTTGGTTTTACAATAATATTTATGCGTGTCGTATAAACCCAAATTTGTTACATTCAGCTATGCAAGCTTAATATATCTAATGTCAACAAAAATATGATGTAAGTCAAATTTCAAATATCTATTTATATAGGAAAATGATCTTGAAAGAGATACAGTCGAAAGCAAAAAAAAAGTAGACAAAAATACAAGTTTCTATTATAGACTTTCTCAAAATGATTAGAGTGATTGCGACTTCAAAGTTACTTGTCAAAATTTGGTTATCTATCAAAATTGACAACCTTACAGTTGATATTAAACTATTATCACAGACTAAACAACCCAGACCGGCAACTCCTTGAAAAAAAAATATCCAAGATCTTCTATCCTTGTCACACATCAGTGAACTTGGTACGAAGATGGCGCTAGCAGCATATTGGCGCGAAATTTGAAATGAGCTTGTTTTTAGAATATGCTTATTAAATACGTTATTTATGTAACAAAAACATACACAAAAGTTACTAAAACTATGGTAATAAATATTACTTACTGTAACAATTATAGCCATAGTTTGAGCATCTTATGTGTAATTTTGTGGTGTTACATATTAAATATGTGATACGAAATATAAATATTAATCTTTTACTTACATCTATTATAACATCACTCTTACGGTGACCTATTAGACACAATAAACTACTACTCTATATAAGATTAACAGAAATATAATAATCTAATAAGTGAAAACTGTCAAGGAAAACATAGGGATATAATAATAATAGTTTTTATTGATACATATACTTATACAATAAAACATAATATAATTAAATTACACAACCAATAATTAGAAGACAATAATAATAATACAAATCTTGTGTAATATGACAAATAAAAACATAACTAATATGTACCAAAAGGAACAAATTCAGCACTAGTTCATTACTAAAATGCTGATTTTAAATTTGTCCCTTAAACTAACAGCAAATGAAATATATAACAGAAAAATATGCAGATGTAGAAAATTAATATTACACGTCTATAGATAGTATATAAAATTGATATTATACAGATTGCCAAAAATAAAATCAACAACAAAATAGTAATAATAATACTAATACACAAATCAAAAGGTATCAAACCTGCAAGGCAAAGAGCATGTCAAAAATGCGCTTCTTAAACAAAGGAAATGCCAATCTTATCTTAAACCTGTGCATATTGTTAACTTCAACTTGCCCAAACCCGCACACTAAACACTTGGACACCATATTTGTATCAACATATAATTAATACGATGTACAACAAAGGATTGCAAAAATATGTCAAACGTGTCAAATTTGAAATGTAGTTTTGAATGACATATAACCACAGCATAACAAACATTTCAATTGACGCTAGCGCCATCTCATCTCCAAGTTCAGTGAATCTGACAAAGATGGAAGAGTATTCAAATTTACGTTTGCTAAACAAGGATGAGTACTCTGGATAAAATCTAGGATTAAGTTGCCGGTCTGGATTGTTTAGTCTGTGCTATTATCAAAATGCCTTCCATAAATGAAGATAATAAAGTCAGTGTTATTGCAGATTTGAGTAACGGTTTCAAAATACGTGAAATTGTGGAAAGGAAATAATATGTTATGGGAAATAGAAGGTAACTTAAATTCAGAGACTTATATCAACATTCTAAGTATGTAATGTGATGTTGCCTTCAGTGGAGCTATTTTTTCCAAATCGCAATTTTATAATTCAACAGGATAACTGCCCCATCCATCGGACAAAGTGAAAACATGGTTCAGAGAAAATAACATCAACGTGATGGAATTTCCGCCAAGAAGTCCTGATTTAAATATTATCGAAAATGTGTCTGATGATCAAAGAAATAGAGAAATTAAATCGAAGACCTTAAAATAGACAAGAACTGGTAGAAATAGTTCACACAACATGGAAGAATGTAAATCAAAATATTTGTACCAACCTTTATAACTCTATTCCAAATAGATTGCAAGAAGTTTTAAACAAAAACTGGTCTATAACCAGATATTAAAGCATATATTTCTTCATGATGTTTTTTAATTATTATTTTGATTTGTATTAATCAGATAGAAGACGTTTTGATAATTATTTGATTTGCCATAGAATAATGACTTGACACTAATGACAAATAAATAAAGCCAGGTTCACAAAGTACGAGATTTCTTGTCTACTTTTTTTTGCTTTCGACTGTACATATATATTGTTCTTTCGTGTTTTTCGTATTCACCACTAAAATATAAATCCATTATAAATATTATAAATTCAACAATAAAAAATGTTATATGTGCTTACCATCATTGCTCCAATGTTATTCATTAAAGCTTAGTATACCTAACGTAAATTTTGCCCTTATATCGATATATGTAAGTATATAGTTTTTTAAATGGAACACCCTATATATTATTGCATTTTTGTATTCCCCGTATAATTTTTTGTCAAAAAGTAATAGGATAGTATTGGCCTAAAAGTTTTTGACTTATTCCCATTTTTCTGAAAAATTCAATGTTTGTATAAAACTATATTTCTCGAAAACGACGTATTAGATGGACACAATTTTTTGCAGTATTGTTTACAATAACAGGCCCTAAGAGAAGCATGCATGTTTTATTTTTTTACAGTTACTAACTGCATGTGCAGGAAACTGGATTAAAATTACATGACACGTTTTTGTATAAAAGTCAATTTTTTTAAATGTAACTCCCTATATATCAGTTCATTTTTGAATTGTCTATTAAACTTTAAAAGTGACTATTACTGAGCTACTGTCGTTTTTTGATATGCTTTTGTTAGTTTTTGCAAAAAGGTAAATTTTTTCAAATGGAATACCTGTATATTATTTCACTTTGAATTTCTTATTAAATTTCACATCAAAAACATGTAAGACGTTAATACTTTAAAAGTGACTATTACTGAGCTATTGCCTCTTTTTGATATAATTTTGTCAGTTTTGTGGTTTTAATTAATATCTCGTAATATAGTACTGACAAAATTATATCAAAAAGAGACAATAGCTCAGTGTTAGTCACTTTTAAAGTATTAACGTCTTACATGTTTTTGATGTGAAATTTAATAAGAAATTCAAAAATGAAATAATATACAGGGTGTTCCATTTGAAAAAATTGACTTTTTTGCAAAAACTAACAAAAGCATATCAAAAAACGACAGTAGCTCAGTAATAGTCACATTTAAAGTATTCGCGTCTTACATGTTTCTGACATGAAATTTAATAAGCAATTCAAAAATGAACTGATATATAGGGTATTCCATTTAAAAAAATGACTTTTGTACAAAAACGTGTCATGTAATTTTAATCCAGTTTCCTGCAGATACAGTTAGTCTATTAGGACCTCTTTTTTGCAATATTGTTTATATACTGTAAAAAATTTTGTCCATATAATACGTCGTTTTCGAGAAGTATAATTTTATACAAACATTGAATTTTTCAGAAAAATGGGAATAAGTAATAAACTTTTGATATTAGGCCTATACTATCTTATTACTTTTTGACTAAAAATTATACGGGGAATACAAAAATGCACTAATATATAGGGTGTTCCGTTTAGAAAACTATAACTATGGTTAGCCATCAAGTTATGGAACACTCTGTATAATACAAAATATTTTTAAAATGTGCTTCTAATGAACAGCTATCACAAGGAAAAAGCCGCTTCGAAAGATCTTTACTCATAAAGGCATAATCGGCCTTATCTGCTTAGATGACACCCTGTATATATATATATGGCTTTCTTCCACCATTATTATGTTATTTTGTTAGTGTTGGTTATTAATATATATCTTAATAACTAACTTAGTTAAAAAAATTACGAATTACTTATTTACTTATTGAAAAGGCTTATAGTTTTCGTATCCATAATAAACACAATAAATAGTATCAGTTTATGAGAATATACATAGTCGATGTGAATTTTTAATTTTATTTAAAATATCTGTATTTCGAGAAAAAGCACCACACTTATATTTGCAAATTCAATTGTTTCTCGTCGAAAATTCGAAACGGAGCCTTAGTCTAGCTAAAATCGATACATCTAACAACAAAAACGCGTATTTTATGACATGGGATTCGAGGTATAATTTTAATATACGCTGGCGTATCATTAGATACATAACTGTTATTTTATTCATGTAAGTACCTAATAAATTACTTTAATAGCGCTAGTAATTCGTCTGTTTTGATAATCAAATACATACGGATCACGCAATTACAGCGCTATTAGTGACTTTTCTTTCCAGTTACTTTTTTCCTCCGACTTCCTATTTAATAGCATTCCCGAACTGGTGATTTAACTTCTCTTTCCGTTTTCATTTCGTTTTTTTCAGTTCGATCATTTATCGGACACGCCTCCTATTGGATTCGATTTTCATTTGTTATCTAAAGACATTCGACGGAACTCGAAAACGTAGAGACGGCGAGAACCCCATATTACAAGAGATTTCGGCAACTATTGGATCTAAGTTGGTTTTCTTGCTGAACAAAGCGTTTAATAATGACCAGTGAGAAAGAATTAGGGTATTTCGGTTTTTGTGGATATTTGCGGCAGATCTCTTGCCATTGGATGGGGCCGTAATCACTGTGTCTTTTACGTATTTTATTGACTGAAGAGAATGGTAAGAACGAATGCTGTGCAGTTCTTTTTTGTCTGATTTTCGAGATGTGACAATCGTGGAGGGGATTAAACGGATTTTCTGGCTGCGTTCCTTTTTCCTATATTTTGGTGAATCAGCGTGTACCTAGTTAGATATAAAACTCGCTTAAATTATGGAATAGTACATACTATTTATATACACATGCTTTCCCTTCAAAAACTTTACGAAGTCATGAAAATTGCTAAAGACTCCCGCTGATTAATATTAGAAATTACTTATCTGGGAGGGTAATTACAGATATTAATTTTAAATAATTATCTCTTAGTGGATTTCACCAAAGGTATGTATTTCCATGTTTTGGCATTAGGTTCATTTTAGTGTTAATGTAAAATAGTTTATTTTATCCTTCTGAATAGTTATTATTAATAGTTATTTTTTCCAAAATATTTGTAGAGAGACTATTCAAATTGTGAGGTTATGATCCATGAATAATTCACACTTTCATATAATTAATCGCTCATATACGTCTTGAAATTTAATAATATTTACAAAAATTAAGTTATTTTCTTTGTATATTATCAAGTTTTATTTACTGAGTACAAATAGGTATCTACATATAATATTGGCAATAGATCCACACTCAATCTTGATCGCCAAAACTTTCCAAATCAATGAGAAGAGAATCCAATTAATTTTCTAATTCTCTAACTCGTCCTTTGCAAATAATCTTTATTTATATTAGTTTTCAAATTTAATTCGTTGCTTTAATAAATTATATACCTATTGTCCACAAAAAAGGACGATCTCATAACTCCCTTATTTATTGGAGAATTTTAATAATATATACATCAAATTAAATGGTTTCATATAGGCTACTAAATAGCATAATAAAATCATGTATAGCCCTAAGGACTTTAAGGCTAAACTGTCAAAACTTTTTTTCTAATTCGAACATATATTTTTTTTAGCAATTCTGATTTTTATTCTGAAAACAACAATGTATCACAAGTATAAGCTTAGATAACGAAATCCAAAGAAATAAAAAATAAAACAAAACGACTATCATTTACGCTCAAACTGGACTCCATTTTGTGCTAAACATTTGTGACATCTTTGCACAACACCATATGTTGCACTGGGCAAGATTTCAGCAGGAAGTATTGGACAAGCCTCGATAATTTAAATTTTTTTTTAAATTAGAAGTTGTGCGGTTATTATTTGTCACTTGCTTTCCCAGCTAACTTAGTTTAGTCACATTATAGTAACGATACAACAATGTAACTCTACAGCGACTGCGCAGTGAACAAAGGTACCCGAGAACTAGGCCAATCATACTGCAGGTCAAATAAGCCAAGGACATGTATTTGGGGGGGGGGGGGGGGCACGATTTTTAAGTTTTTCAGAGCTGGCATATTTATCCCCTGATAGAAAAATCTTCTTGGTTACTGGTAAACAAGTCAACAATTCGGCGTAGAATATCAGTTCCTGAATTGTTATTTAGAACTGTTTCAAATTTTTGTTTGACTTTAGCAGCAGCAGCGCCATATAATCCAGATAATTGGGAAAAGAATTGACGAAGATCATATGCAACATTCATGGTGTTAGTTACACAATATTGTGGCTTGGTCGGGGTATGTTCTAGATGACAGATAGATACAGGTAGTTTGGGATAATATCCATGAATATGGGCTAAAGTTACCTGAATAGTTGCGTCCATAATTGTTGAGCGATTAATACAGAAACATCATCACTTGGGTCCAGTAGCTGTGTTATAGTTTTAATGTCGTCAAAATGTATGTGATAATAGCAGGCTTCTTGTACCCATGTGCGCCAGTGCGTGACAACAGGGGCTGTTGGTAATGGGACATGCAGTAGTTTTTACGAAGTAATTTTGCGTGCAGCACCTTCAGTACACGTTCACAAAAGCTTTCTTGACAGAAGATAATAATTTATCTTTTTAAGTTACTATTTTACTATCTTATACGTGGTATAAGGAAGTATTGTGATGATGAAAATTTTTAACCTCGAGATTTTTGCAGATGTCTACGTTTTGAAGTCCCCTGATACCGAAAAAGGGATTTTTAAAAAGTATCTGTGCCTGTGTGTGTGTCAGTGTGTTTGTGTGCGTGTGGCCACGATAGCGGTCATACAGCTATAGCTATAAATTCTATATTTTGTATTTACGAGTATAATTTCCGTCTCGAGATCGGAATAGATTTTTTTAGTAAAATCGGCAGACTGGAAGTAGTAATTTACTTCAGTGAAAAAATCGAAATATGCCAATATTTTGTCAACTATTAAGTTTAAACACTTCTATATCGAATTCATATGTATTCAAAATTAAATTTGAAAAGAATTTCATTAAAAATGTATCTAGAACTTGATTTTCAATACCTTTTGTAAACAAAAGTTTCAAAATTCGGACCAGTATTCAGAGCTGAATTGGGAATATTTTTTGTATAAATGAAATTTCAAAAATTTGGACCATAAGTAACTTTTACTCTTAGCGAGTAGCACTTTCTTTCCAATATATCGCAAAGTATGCATTCTATAGAGATATATTAAGAGGATAGAGTTACTTATAATAGGCTTTTGAATAATTTTTATATTAACATTTTTTAAAATTAAGACTTGAAGTTGGACTAACAGGCTTATTTTTCAAAGAAAACTATTTAAAACAATTTAAAACAATTTTGTATATTTTGAAATGCTCATACGTATAACAAAGTCATGTGGTGGCCACACTTCATTATTTTGTATTCTTCTGATACTTGATTACAAACACAAAGTTATGTTATGTGATGCATTCTGCATTAGTTCTTTCGAGTCTCAAGTAGATGAATAGACATTGCCGTGTCGCTGTCCATAACCCCAACCAAAACATTGGAATATTGCGTCCTTTAACATCAGCAGTTTCATCTACTAACACCCAAACAGGTTTATTGTTTATTTCATTGCCAATTGCAATATTAATTTCATCATACATCTGGAACAAATAGTAAAACTGGCAAACGTTTGTTATGTAAATATATGTTTTATTTGTATCATTAATTAATTTTCAGTTATAGATTAATTTTGTGGTTTATTATAACAAAATCAACCTTTTTAAATCGTACATACTGCTTCTCAAATAGTCACAAAAGAAATTGTAGATACTTATTGTCCGATTTTGTCTAGAAACGTTCAGAACGCGATAAAAAGCTTGGATTAAATCGTAATAAACTGCGTGTATATATACCCTCGTGGGGCAGGATATCCCCTCGGAAGAGTAAAAAAAATAGAGGGAAGAAAAGATAATAATTTCCTATCACTCTCTTTTTTTAAGCATCGATATAAAGAAGTTACGCGGAAGATTGGTATCAGATTGAGGTCGTGTCCGTTGACATCGAAGGGGTCCGGATTAGCATAGGCTGTGAGCCACTCGATGAAATCAGATAAAGTAACCAGTGTATCCAATCGGGCGCAGGCGATACGTCACAATTGATTGCTTCACTCTGTCACCCCCCCATCACGCGGATGGGGTAATGACAGTTTAAAAACCTCATTTTTAAACCACACGCCCGCTCTTTCAACCATTCAATATACGTACTTTCTCCTACAACTAAAGTTTATTGCTGTTATTTTCGTTGATAGTTCTGAGGTAATACAAACCAGCCTTCGGTTTCCTCTTATTCTTGTCAAAATGTTTAACGATGCTAAAAGAAGTACAAAGAGCAAAGCTAATATAGAGATATGTTTTAGATATGCATTATCAAAAAGAACATTTTTAAATTTTGGAAAGAATAACATTAAGAATTGATGAAATATTATGGCTCAAACATATACTGTTAAGATTTGCATTATTATAAGGACAGATAGGTATATTGTCTGATAAAAATCCGTTCTAAATTTATTCTAACGACGGAAAGTTGAAGTAACACAGCCATAGCAAGCACTATTCATATGCTAAAGCATACAAAGCCTTTCCAATTCCGATTCACGATGCGCCATACCTTTGCTTCAACATTTTAGCACTACTTATATACTTTTTCAATAATATACAAAGTGGTCCATGTTAGCGGAAGATTTTGAGAACATTATTATTTGAAAAGCAAAGCACGGTATACCAGTAAAAAGACAAATATTGGCCATTTTTATTCCATAAAAATTATGCCGTGCAAATGACCTCTTCTTTTTTCTAAATCTTCCTGAAATTGGACGTTGAAATTCTGCATACCACTTCGCAAGATATCTAACGGAATGTTGGCAAATTCTTCAAAAATTTTTCTTTTTAGCTCCGAAATAGCTCGTGGTTTGCTTTTGAGATATCCCAACAAAAAGTAATAGCACGCCGTTAGGTCTGGCAATGTTGGAGGCCGCTCTGGAAACTGTCGCCGCACAGCAGTCATTGATACAGTTGCGTGTGTGCAGTAGCATCGTTTTGCTCAAACCATGTATTCTGGTTGTATTGTGGAAGCAGGTTCAATTGCTCTGTCAGAAACTGGTTTATCGTGTCAGCATAGCGTGCAGAATTAACTGTTACAGTATTTTCATTCTGATCTTCAAAAAAGTAGAGACCAATAATTCCCCTAGAAGACATTGCATACCATACCATTACCTTCGGACTGTCTCATGGATGTTGGTGAATTTCCTTTGGATTTTCCAAAGACCAATAACGGCTGTTTTGCTTATTCGTACAGTCTGATAAATTGAAATGTGCTTCATCAGACATCCTGCAACCACTCTTATCATTGACTATATGTTTTGGTCCAATAAGAATGTCACTTTAATATGTCATTGAACTCGCTTAATAATTAAAACGAAAATCAAAAACGTTGCCCCTGTAACTCGTTAGTCGGTGGAAAAGGTCATGGGTTATAAGCGCCACATGTATTTTTACTAAAAACATGAAAACAGGGATAGGACTTATAGCGATAACAATTAGAAACCGCAAGATCTAATTAATAGTATAATTAATAGTAAATAAAGTATATGTGAATCACAGCTACTGTACAACATAAACACATACAGACTGTAATAAGGCAATCACTTCATGAACATAGTTCTCAAAGATTCTAAACATACAAGATCTGTCTCGTAACAGCTGTTAGAGTTTCCTCTATTGACTTATAAATAATCTCTATTGACTTATAAATAATCCACAACACAAAAATACAAAGAACATCCGAACAACAATGCACTCAGTATACAACAAGGCTAAAATGGTGTTAAATTATCTTGGTGCCTTTGCATTCAATAAATAAACTACAGTTAAAACTACTTATCTTATAAAATCTGTACAAGTGAAGGTCTCGTTGAAATATGTAGCTCGAAGTTTGTTAATATGCTTCACACTGTATCACACACTGGAAAAAGTCGATGATCTTGCACTAGTAAATAATGGTTTTATACAGGTGATATTGTTACAATAGTTCTCAGCTACGCCCTGCTTCTTATGCACTGACATGTGCACTTGCAGGGTTATCCCGATGCTTGTTTAATATCTTGCAATATTTACAGATGTACCTACTGCAGCCTGTCACACATTTCGAAATGTTGTTATTTCATACTAAAACTATATGTCTGCATTCTCTGCCTAACAGCTTGGCCACTTATTTTAAAGAATCTCGTTCCTTGCATTATTCCTTATCTAGATGTTCATTTGCTGGTCACATATAGGATACTTAGGTTGTTACTTGCAATATTCCCTTTTCTTTTAAAAGGTAACAAAGGATTCCCTTTCAAAGGATTTTCTTAAAGCCTAAAAGTCGAATTAACAAGTAGCATGTGCTTCTTTTGAGGTTAAAATACAAGCGTTACATATAGCGCTTGTAAAATTAGAAACAATTATCAAAAGGTGCATTATTTATTATCATTAACAAATAGGATGCCTTGAGATTATAATTAAATGATATTATCAATCGAGCTTACCCTAGTGTCTTATGAGTCTTCAAAATTAAAAGGAAGCTTACATTTCTCTCGTCTAGTTAATATGAGCCTGTCAATTTACAAAAAACAGCCGCATGAACATAGATGTTCTAAATAACCTTGTTACCACACTTGCTACTTGTCACACCGGCAACAGTGATTGCTACTGAATCATAACAGGTATTTTTAACTGTTACTACCCATACATTAGGAACATTAATTTCTTGCTGTAATATCCTTTCAGCGAAATGCAGGCTGATCTGTTGGCTTGAGTGCTTGTACTATCTGGATTTTATAAGGATGGAAAAGGAGATCCTTGTGTAAAATTCCAAGGTAGGCGTGCCAGATGGTATTATACGATTTTCAATTATTGTGGTTGTTTCAATTTTTATAGCACCTTAATGTACCTGAACATACTACCACTAATGGCCATTTAGTTTTGAAAGTAGTAATATACACACCAAATTAGATGGCGAGCGGTGGTAGTAAGTGCGCTTAGCATTAGAAATAGTGAGACAAATGTAATCTGACTACTACTTCAGTAAGTGGGCGTACGCGTTTTTAAAAACAACTACAGCGCATCGCCTTCGCTCGCCATCTAATTTGGCGTTTACTGTACATAGTAAAAGCAACGATTAGAAAACCTAATACGTATTAGATATAACATTTCATGGTGTATCTTAGGAAAACTGACAAAGCAAAGCTCTCTTATGATACAGCATGTTGCAATGCGTTGGTCACTGGAGTAGTGGTGCCAGAAATTAATGACGATGAACCGCTTCTGTAGTTGTAATAAAATTGATAGTTATTATCAAAAATATAGTGTTCCTTTTCTCTTTAAATCATCTGTTCCGAATTGCCTCTTCAATAAATTTGACGTAACGTAACGTAGTATGGTTTTGGCTTTTCTGTTGAACATTATCATTTAATCTTAATTTTAATCTTTTGTTCCAATCGGACATTTTTGTCATCGAGGAACACACAAATTCTCTGAACACGGTTAAATACTATAACAGGTTGGGCCTATTAAAAATTTACAGAAACTATGGTCTGATTAACTCGATTAAAAATTTTAATGAATTCTGTTGGAATAGTAGGGGAGACTGGGGTTGGATGTTACAGGTTTTGATTATGAATTTTTTATTTTATTTTAGTAATTGTTTTAAAAATTTGAAATATATCATAAGAAAGTAATAACCTTTATTTATGTAATAGGCCTTACAGTTTAACAAAAACTAAACTATTTTTTTAGAAAATATATAATAATTAAAAAAAGTCAAAACGTAACAACTTTCCCCAAGGTGGGGTTGATTGATACATGCTTGGGGCAATTTGTTACATGTCATCATCTGAATCGCAGTGCTGACAAATAAAGTAAGTTTCACCTGGAGTACATAGTTCATGTGCCCATTTTTCACATTTATGGCATTTGATCCATCCTTCGCCTGGTTTTGAGTTTAAATAAAGTTCTCCACATATCACACACTCTTCATTTTCATCTTCGGAACTATCTGCTACAGATTTCTTACCTTTTTTCTTATTACCCACAATGTTTTTCTTTAAATTTTTTTTAACTTTATCAGCTTTTTTATTTGTTTTTCTTTTTTTCTCTTCCTCTTCTTCCAATTCTTTTTTATTTGGTGTATCAGTCCATACAGCGGCTTTTCTGCGTTTTCTTGTATTCGTATTTTTCCTCATGCCTGCTTTTGGAAAAGGACGAATACATTCTGGAGTTATATGTTGGTGATCTTGGTTTGAGGTAGAAGCTACAGCTGGATTATAATAACAGCTTGACACAGGTTGAGTTTCATTGACACTGACGTTTTCAACAAGTTTATTGTTATTTACTAACCTCGGAGGAGTTACATTAGAATGACGGTTTTGATCGTGAGTGTTACTCACTTCTTCAACTTCTGCATCGTGACTTATATTATCTTCATGTTCGTGTTCATTGGTGCCTTCTAATGGACGGTCTGTCACAGACGAGCTCAAAAATTCGTCATCATTAAAAATGTTTCTATTTGTGGGCCAAATACCAGTGACACGGAAACCAGATTGAATGTTCACTGGTGTTGCAGCTAGTGGTAAAGCATCGCGTACAATAGAAGGAATATCGTAAATAGTTAACGTTTTCCCTGGGTTATTTCTGATCCATGAGTCACAGAAAGAATTAATATATTTTTTAAGTGGGCCATAAACCGATCTATCCAATGGTTGGAGTTTATGCGTACTATGTGGCGGGAAGGATAAAACAATTATACCTTTTTCTCTACAAAAATCGATGCCTTTTACAGATAAGTGTGAGTCATGGTTGTCTAGAAGTAAAAGGACAGGTCGCTCCTTGCTACAACGACTGTGTTTAGCAAAGTGTTCTAAAAAAATGTAAAAGTCCTCTTGATTCATCCAACCAGATTTGTTAGCTGAGCCTATGCAACCAGGTGGACCGTTTGCAACAAAGTACTTTTTATAATTTTTTCGGGGAAAAACAAAAAACGGTGGAATATAACTTCCATTTGCATTAACTGCTACTGCTAATGTCACCAAAGTTCCTCGCTCAGCGGATACTACAGATCCAATTTGTTTCATTCCTTTACGTGCAATGATTCTGTCAGGTTTTTGCACCGTAGTGACGCCTGTCTCGTCTATATTATATATATCTTGGCACTCAAATTTGTATTTATCCAAAACTTCTTCTAATAAATCAAAAAATTTTTTGACATTTGCTTTATTGAAACTGGTTGCCCGAGCTAGACTTGTAGCTTCGGGTTTTCTTATAGATAAAGTAGGATGTCGACGAAGAAATCCCCATAACCAATCATAGGTAGGTAGCCATTTGAAACTGATGCCAACTATTATGTACAGTAATATTGTTTTTTACTGCATACTGGTATGCTAATTTGCGAGTCTCTTTAGGAGTAAGACCATGATACATCTTAGCACTTTGGTCGAGATAGGTAACTAATTCTTCTTCAAACGTGTCATTGAACAGTTGCCGATTACGCCGATATCCAACCTTAGGTATAGGATCTGTTTCACCTATGGTTATTGAAAAAACAAAAATATAAATATCTGACTAATTCGTAAAGAGCGGTTATACCTTTATTTTTTAACTTCTTACAAAATCTTTGTAAAGTCATGAAATTTATGTCAAAATCAGCTGCTACTTTTCTCAAACCTCTGCCCTTCTCTACTTCTCGAGCCGCTCTTATAAAAATGTCTTGTGGGACATTTCCCCTATCAGTCTTCTTTTTATAAACCCGCATGTTTGGTCTGCAAATGAACAAAAAACCAATTACGACTTTCAGAACAATTGCTCTAGCCCTTGGGGGTTAGTTGTTACACTGTCACAACCTGCCCCAGTTTAGATGTAACAACCAACCCATTTCGAAGTTTTTCAATGACTTTGTTAAATACAGCTAAACAATTTATTCCAGCGAAATGGAATATAGTACATATCAAAAAGAACAAATATCAAGGTAGCGATTACAGCAGTTAGAACTTTCACAGACATTTGGAGATTTTAATAAAAAGAAATTTTTACCTTACGCACAGAATTACGTTGAACCATCAAAAACACGTTTTCCACCATATTACTTTTTCGTTTGTAGCGCCATCTCTACAAAATTGTATGAAGTTAGTAGTCGACTAAAAGAACTACTACACTGTGTTTGAGACTCGGATACATAATTGTAAAAAAAAATATTCAGACTGTAACAACCAACCCCTGTAACATCTAACCCCAGTCTCCCCTAATATAAAAACAGCTCATATATATTTGAAAACTTATATTATTAAACTCTTATAAAATATGGTTGAAATATTTAAGATTTTTTTCTATAAAAGTAGTGGTTTCAAATTCAAATGAATAACAATAAATAGAAATGACCAAAAATTCTTATTTTGCTTTGAAGTGTCAACGATGCAATTAATTTCTGTTTTTTTTTTAATTGTAATAATATTTAAAAACTTTAACAATAGTAACAGAAAGTAATCCGGTATTTATCCCGTCAGTTATTTCACCCTTACAATAGGCGGTTAGGCGCCATAGATCGAGACATCCCAACCAGAGGATTATTCCGCTCTTGAAGAAATTATCCGTCAGTTTGGAACATATGTTTTCGTATATATACGGACAGGAAAATCTCTGCTAGATTGGCCAATAAATTTCTTGCGGTAGATTAAGCCGTGCAGAGAATTTCTTTGGAATTATAAGTTTTTTTTAGTAGTAAACTTAGTTACTTGATACTTTACTCCGTATGAAATTTGAGAAGCAACAAGGAGTGAATAGAAATCTTTATGTAGAACATATGTTTTAAAGAATAAAATATAATTATTTTTGGTCTTTGTTGTGCTACAATTTTTGAGAGTTAATATAACAAAATATAGTTTTGAGAAGGGCTAAATTAGATCAAGAAAGTGTGCAATAAAAATTAAATGTGTAATAGGTAAATCAATAAGTAATTTTTGGATAATCCGGAAAATAGGTAATCACATTTTGTAACACTCTACTTTTTTATTTTTTCTGTCATTATTTTAACAACAGTATAGCTTCTTTTTGACATCTATTTGCACAGTATTGTTTGTATATCTTCTATGAACTCAATTGCCAGTTTTCTGGTGTCCTGTTATTAAAATTCAGTTCTTCGATCTGCCTGTCTTCTGACTATGGCTATATAGACTATGTACTGCTTAATGGTAGTTCAGACTGACAACTATTTCAAGCATAAACTTACATTTTAAATTTATTTCTAGTACCACTCCTTTCATATTGATTTATAACCAATTTCTAGTTATTTAACAATTCCTGTGTTTTATAAAAGTGACAAAATTTGTAACTGATCCAACCTAGTTATAATTACTACATGTGTTTTTGTTATTTATTATACAATAATTTTACTATATGATACTTAGATCATTTATCTATTTATTGCCGCACATTGATTCTTCATGTCTACTAATGCTATATCTTCACGTCTCACTTGAGGTGAATACATTACTCTCATTTTAGAATTGTAATTTCTAGTAATACAGCGACAACTTATAATGTAACACTTGGACATATTGCTGTGGCAACATAATTATTTGGCATAACATAATTGCAGTATTGCCATACGTTAGGCATTGCCAAATAGATTATGCTGTGTGCTGTTCCAGCAAGATAACTAATAAAAATAATGATAATTTTTATTATCTTTAATATATATTCATTTATTCTCTTAACAGCACGTACTTTATAAGTATACGTGAATTCTATCAGTGTAATAAAACTTCTTTTCTCCTGGCAAATCTCTTGTTTTTCTTTTATAGGGATAAGGTTATAGCTTATATTAAAGAAAAATCAGAATCTATATAAAACATAATTGTATATTTATTCAACATTTTTAAGAATGGATAGCATCGCTATACTATATTCACCCAAGAATTATAAAAGAAAACATAATTGAAAGAAAACATTTGTACCGTGTTCTAGGTTGTAATGTTTTGTAGAACAAATATATCGATAATGCTTAATCAGAAATAAAATATTATCCTATTTTAAAACAAAGAAAAATTCAATTGAATATCAGTATTCTATCAATATTTGATGCTAATTCTATTCTATCAGAAACATTATATTCGCACGTAATGCTCTGATAAGTTTAGAACTTCGCAATGGTCAATGTTCGGAGAAAAAGCTTGAATTTGATTACTGGCAACAATCATTTGCACGTATTGAGACCAGCATCTCAAAGTCCGCCACCCAGAAACACTTCCCTTCTTGAAATATCTATTTTAAATTTTTAATTTGAAATCAAAAATTATTGTGAGAATTAATGATGCTTAATAAAGTGTCAGAAAATATACATTCGCACGTTATATCCTCTTAACACCCAACACCATTAATAATTCTATTTGTGTTGTAAAAAAAAAACTAATGTATTCATACTACTACAGGAAAATATCTATTATCCCTGCTGCACAACGTTATATTGAATATACATCTGCACGTTATATTGCAATATACGCATAGCCGCATTGATAAATCTTTGTATTGAAACTTACTTTGTATCATTAAAAGTCTCTTCAAATTCTGCCATAGGCATCTCCATTCTTGAAATACAAAAATTATTCACAAAAGAAAAATTATTATAATGAATGAAATTTAAATACAAATAAAATTAATATGCTACTACAAAAATGATCGAATATACAAATAATCGTGGTGTATCTGACCCTACGATTGATAATTTTTAAAGTCTTTATCTTTCGAAGTCGCAGTTAATCTCTCGTCTCCAAGTAACTAACTAATAATCTTGTTCATTCTTGTTTTTGAACTTATATACCCGGGAAAAATGTGCAACGCTCGCAACACCATCCGCGGAACTAATATTTAGGTTGTCACCCTGCGCCTTCAGTGAGATCTCTGCCCTCAAATTGCCGTCGTGACACAAACACACGCACATATTGTTTTTGACAGTTCATTCACTAAAACGTCAACACATTGAAATTGTTCGCTTACTTAAACGCCCTTCACTTAAACTATTTGGTATCTTCCAAAGTAGGTATATTTTTATTAATACAATTTTTCCTTGTATTTGTTTATGAACTTGTTACCTTCTTCATTATTTGCCACATACTTCTTTTTTCCATTCGCTAACACAATCCTTATTTTTCTTTTATTTGTTTCAGTATTCGGTAAAATTGGAAATATATTGTAAATAACAGGTATTCTTCTTCCAAGATTATTCGTACTATCACGATCCATCTGGCCTGCTATTTCGTCGCTGCTTTCGATCCAGGACTTTTCTAATGGTGATATATTTATCTGTAAGAAACTACAAACGAAGTTTATACCATATTTTCTTTTTGTAGGTCATCAAACCGTACAAATCTCTCTACAGTCTATGAAACATAGTGCTAAACACACGAATTCATTAATGTATTTTTTTATTTGCTCAGCTGCCGTTTATAAAAACATTACTACTGATTGTATGGTCTCGGAATATTTTAATTTTATATCCTTTTTTATTTATTTATATAGTCATAAGTTAAGGTAAATTTTTATCCTTTTAGCATGACTTATTTTAAACTCTTTTATTGAATTTTTTATTACCTTATGCACGTTTTCAAGTTCATATAATTTATTCAATTATATTTATCTCTCGTGCATAGCGGATTTGATCCTCTTCATACAATTTTACTGCGTTTAAATGACTAACTCTTTTCACTGTTCCGTCCTTAAGCATAACCCTTTCTCGGTTGTTTGCTTTCATTACTCTTTTATTTTTAAACAACGGTCCATTATTTAAAATGGTTAGTGCAATTTTCACGCATTTTGAAAAGTTAGGTTGTTTCTCATTATACACGAACCGTACATCCTGTTTATCTTTTCTATAAAAGAAATATATATATCTTAGATTTATCTCATCTTTTATTTTGCACCTATTTAATATTTAAATTGTAAATATTTATCTAACCTTTTAATTTATTGCAACAATAAATCCATTTTATTGTGTTTTCTACTTAAATGTATGCAACTTATTATGCCCTTATGTTGAAATCTTTAAATACAATAAAATCTAATTCTTTACTGTTTCTTTTATATTTTTTATACTTAAACTAATTCTTAACGCTATTATTATTATTTTTAATATGCAAGAGATCACGGCAATATGTACGTTAGAAAATTTATAAATTTCCAAAATTAGCAACTGTTGCCTTTTTCACTTAACATTTATTGCACTTCCATTTTTACAAACATATTTACACCGTAAGGCAATCAAAATTTAATAATAATAATTATGATTTGGGGAAACTGAAAGGTTCGCGAATTGACTGGCGTCCATCTGATGTACCATAAACTGTTCTTTTATGGAACATGTAACCTAATTTGTCCATAAATGCTAACATTATTATGTGTATATGTTATATAATCAACGTGGTCAAGCTAGTGCAGATATTTTGTTAAAATCCTTAAATTTATGTTAAAAATATTGAAGTAAACGCTATAAAAAAAACTGAATTTATGAAAAATATATTAATAAAAATATACATGTCCGAAATACAGCTTGCTTTAAACCAACGTTTAAAGATTTGAAGGGCACGTAGTACGGTAGAAAATAAGGTAAACATTTATAGCGAACATATATTTGCAAACCAATCGTTTACGAGATAACAGTAATTTTATTAAAATAGTAGACTAAATTTACGCTAATAATTATACGCCTCGCAAGTACCCTACTACGTATATGCAACGAAGTAAATCGAAAGCTCAAGCAGACGACCTCAAATTCATTGTAATGTACAAGTCTAATAATTAACTCTCATATAAGCCATTGGCTATGAAGTATTATTATTGAAAAACACTTTTGCCCAACTCTTATATCAAAGAGGTGTTACTAGTGTGAATTTTATTTATCAAATTAGTTAGAAGCTGAATGTCTTTGCTATAGTCATTACCTTTTCTAAATTTGACACACGATATACTGGACTGTAAGCCCGAACTTGAGTCTCTATTAAGACTCTTATTAACCACATGATAATGTTAAAGACATTTATTCAGAACCTTTTCACGTATCTGCTGTAATCCAATGCATTTAACTACCTTCTACGGTGCATATACTACTGCTTCCTTTTTGCTCTATGCTTCACATCCTTTTAGTCAAATTGTCACATTTTTTTAATTTTGTTTATTGTTATTTGGTCCTTTTAGTGGAGGAATCTGTTGGAAAATAAATATTATTATTAAATAAGAATTGGAAGTGCGACATAATTAAAATATGTCCTCTAAATGTATAAGCATTACTTATGCAGTCCTACAAAAAGGTTGCATACATTTAATGTAACTAAATAAATAATAACGACGCAAATATGTAATTAAAAATTACGAGTAGAGCTGTTATATACTATTATGAGAGTCAATTAGACAGCCAAAATAAGTCTTTGACGAATGATTAATCTAGATTGTTCTCTTATGTCTATATCTTTGTCAAGAAAGAATGTAGCAACTTCCGGTTTTGATCCTTCCCTTCATTTTTTTATGCGCTTCATCATTATGATATTAAAAATTTATCGTTCCATTTAAAATTTTAAAGAAAAAACAAGTAATATACATAAACTAAGAACAGCGCCCCCTATTAATTTTTTGACAACCAAGTAATTTCTTACTACATACACTTTAATTCTCTGTGAAATTCTCTATCTAATGAGTCTAGAAAAATTAAAATCCGTTAAGGCACGCCGAAGTTATACCAACTTTTGTGCCCAGACATACCCCCCCTCCACCCTCCCCTTCGTATGGGAGTTAGATCAAAAATTTTCAAATGAAAATTGTGTAGAAATGTTTGAAGATATTGCTAGTAGAAAAAGTAACCTATCTTAACCTTGAATTTAATGACAAACTTTCAAATTTTTAATTTACCTTGAGAATTGCGCTCCCTTGCGGTTATTTTGGAAAGTTAAAAATATTTTTCTCGAAATTCCCCTATTTCTTTTTACTATCAAGATTTTTTCCGCTAAGTTGTACGATAAACGGTTGCTGAAATATGGCCGGTGGCCGAGCTTAAACAGACACCCGGTGTATACAATATAAAAAAAATTCTAATTAAGAACGTCTTAACTATAAATTTTAAATTTCAGTACTAGAAAAGCTATCATATTATATAAATGGGGCTTAAATTTAAGACCGTACGTACCTGTTTTTGTATGAGAAATAGAAAACGCATCAGCTTTTGAAGTAGTAACGATGTGATTGTCAACCTAATGCTCTTTAGCAGATGGATTGTGAGATTCGAGAATCTAGTACTCACTGTCCTGTCATCTGCAGAATCTGATTATCAACCTATTTTCATGCCGTACTTGCATTGTATGTATATTTTAAACATGTTCAAAACAACGCGTTTAAAGTGCCAATACACCGCAGATAAGCCCCTAGCTACGTATGTACGTTCATACGTTTGTTGTATATACATCAGTATTACTTGTTACATGAGCGTATATTCTGTATCATTTTTGTAGGATTTTCTTCTATGTGCGATAGTAATTTGATATAATGTTATTATACTATATACGTTCTTTGACAAATTTAATATAATACTAATGTTCCACACGTTTTTGTAAGTGTTTTCTCCGAATTAAAATAAGGTACCAATGAAGGTTCAGTTAGGTAAGTTGATTCATATAAAGTTATAACTCTTTTATTTAGCCGACCAAATATAGCCTGTCCAATAAATGAGGGGAAGTTTTTTTAAGTATCTGATATTATCAAAACAGTTTATCCATCTGTTACTTGACATAATTCAGTACGATTTAAAGACTCTAACCGAGCCAGCCGCCGTGGCGCGGAGGTAGCGCAACCGACTAGAGAGTGGGAGCTCCAGGGTTCGTTCGACTCTCGGCCGCGAGCTGAAAATTATAATTATAAGTATAAATGTGCTTATATTCATAAGAAGACTAAGAATCAACACAATAATATATAAATAAAACGCAATGCATAAGCTTTACAACATTGTCTTCATTATTCACTGAATGTAATGTAAAACAATAAATGAAAATAAATTATGTGTTACAATAAGTATATCCAATGTAAATTAAGATATAATGCAAGACGTAAAATTAAACATATTCCAGGGTTTAATCCAAATTACAAAAAAAAATACCCAAAATCCTCAACATTATTATTTAGAAATGAAACTGTTCCTACATTACATGCAATCACTATCAAGTCCAGTAATTTAAATGAAGTGTAAATGGAATTATTCTGACACTTGGTATTTGAATATAAATAACTACGAATTTATCACAATATATTCTAAATTTAAAAGTTTATTAAAATCTTTATTTTAATTGCAATTATTCGTTGACAAATTCAAGTTTTTCGTTATTTCCTGAAAAATGTATAGGTACAGTTGCGGGATCATAAAGCGGGACATGTCTTACATTCAAATGCTCTGTTATACTAGAATCACTCTCGCAACCGACATGCGCCACCAAAATTAAAATAGCGTCAAACTTGAGACGTTGCAAAATTTGATCTGTCAAGTAATATTAATTTTGATACTATAACCCTAAATGATCAATTAGACTTGTGGTTTTAGCACTACCGATAATAATTCTAATATGTAACTATTAATTTGATAATAATTTTGCTAAGTACTATTGAAAAGCCGAATATAATGATTATTTTATATTTGTATGAACTTGTGTGCTGGTAGTAATTACATATAAATATAAAAAAGGTTAGATTTTCAGAGAAAATTGAACTTTTGAAATTCATTTAAACATTCAGGAATGTATTTAATAATTATGTTCGAGTTTGTTTTACTACAGACAATAAAGATATTTAGTAGCAAAGACAGTTGTGCAGCAGTATCCTTACCAATAGTGCTATATTGCTTTTCCATTAAATGCATCAAAATTAAAGTATTTTTACATGCAACAGCGAGAAGGTCAGAAAAGTAATACACTAATTATAAAAATATTTGTTTGTCAGATTCTTACAGATCACTATGATTATTACCATTATCACTGGTGTA
This sequence comes from Amphimallon solstitiale, assembly GCA_963170755.1. NCBI lineage: Eukaryota > Metazoa > Arthropoda > Insecta > Coleoptera > Scarabaeidae > Amphimallon > Amphimallon solstitiale. The sequence goes on from OY720679.1 coordinate 118,373,975, forward strand.
CTAGAAGCAACTTGTTTGAAACATTTCTCGTAGGTACTTATATCATTGATTACAACATAATTTTTGTATGCTAATCAATCATTTTTGATTAAGCTAAACACATCATTATTGTTTACTTAAGCTTTAAACTAGTATAAATTTGTTGTTGTTAAAGATTATATTTAATGCAGAATTAAACAATTCAAACATATTTTAAAGTATTTCAAATGTTGAGTATTCGTAAGCTCAATCTTTGCTACTGATCAGAATTTTACTTACCAAGCAACTTTAAATTATAATACAATAATGAACAAGTATTTTTACTATCCTAACACATATTTTTGAAATTATATAATCTTAATTCCATTAATAATAATAAATAATTACAAAATTAAAGTCCTACAGAAAATATACAAAGGTTATTTTAGAAAAACTATAAAAATAATATAACAGAAATATGTTTTAACTGCATCCCCCCATGCAAATGCTTATCTTGTTGTCACATTAATAAACTCGATCATTATTTTATTCTGAAATCAATCATCCACCGTTCCTCTATTACAGTTAACATGGTTATACCTTCTTAAATTAGAACATTTTCTAAACAGTATTACATATGCGATCTTCAAACAATTGTTATTGCAGTTACAGTCATCTACTTCTTCGATTAGACAGAGTTCACTCTTCAACTGATCAATATAAGTACAAATTATTTTAACTATCGTAATCTTCTGCCAAAGCATTATGAACAATTTATGTTAACAGGTTCCAAAATCTGTCTTTGACTTTTGATATACATACTGAATTTAATTCGTCTCCAATCCTTTATAACCTACATTCGTTTTATCAGTTACGTCATGATTCTAAATAACATAAAGCAATTACAAGTAAAACCAAACATTTCTGTTGAATAAAACTTAGGTACCTTCTGTTATATAATTTGGTTTAGATCAATATATTTGACTTATTTCTGAACAGGAAAGTGTGCTGATTCGTTTTTAATGACGTTGTTTAAGAACAGATTAGTCCAAGTCTCATGTCTACTTTGGTGTACTTGTTCGAAAAACGCTATACTGAATACCATAGCTGAATACAAGTCACCTGCTTGTCATACGGCTACGCTTGTCAAGTGTCATCTGACAACAATGCTTAGAATAGCCATGTATTAAATAAAATATTGATATAGAAAAGTAATATTTAATAATTTTATCTATAATATTTAATTTCTAACTGACTTTCATGTAATAGTATTTTACTAGCCGTAGCTATTTATCCTAAAATATTAATTAGTTGATTGAATTTTATTGTTCTAAAATTGTTCCGGTTGATTGGAATTTGTAGTGGTATTGAATCAGCGTTTTTAGTTCGTACTTTTGCCGTGTCGGTTGCGAAAACGACCCGACTATATTTTGGTATTGTAAGTTGGACGTACTTTTTGGCAGTTATTAATTGTCATACCAATACACAATTTTACACAGTTTTTTTACTTTTATTAGTAATAGATAACCTTGGATACGAAGATCTCTTTATTTATATAAAAAAAACTACTTTACACTAATAAAGCTTAACTATCCCGCTCTATGATCTCGCAACTGTACATAAACAAAATCGAGCGTGTATTAGGCATCATTACTTGATAAACTGAGGGTTGAAATTGCAAAAAGACGTCTGCATTTGAAGAAAAACCAAGTATTGTGCCAACCAGACAAGGCACCTTTTCACCATTTGGCCCCAGCACTTTTGTTTGCTTCCTAAGCTTAATATTTGTTTTGGAGAACAGAGATTTTCATCATCGCATATGTAAATGCTTATTTTGCAGAGCAATACTTCTATTTGGAAGGGTTAAAGAGGCTAGAGCATCGCTGGAAAAGTGTGTAGACTTAAATGGAAACAATGTTGAAAAATAAATCTACATTTGACTGAAAGAATACTTCTTTCAATGTTTGACTCAAAATATTTCAGACGATAAAAAAAAACATTTTTTTAGTACTATTTCAAAACTTATTGCTACTGTGCTAGATTTTTGTCACAGCCTGTATATTAAGTTTTAATTTTAAAAAATATATAAAATTTGCAGTACTTGAAGTATGTACATAACAAGTTACATGTTATAGTAACAAAATCCAGTAATCGAACACAAGAAAATATATTTTAATCTATAACTAAATCAGTGAGAAACCGTGTTAAAGTGAGTGTTAACACAAACAAAGTAAAATACTTTACAGGGCTTATTGGGAATTAATGAACGTTGATATGAAAAACACATACATCACTAGATTTTACAATCTCAAGCCGTGAGTAATGTTAAAAGTACACGTTATTCTTAAACCCCGACGTCTAACAAGCATGTAATTCTTCGATGAGGTGCAGTGAAAGTTTATTGTTGAGGCTCGGTTCATAAATCGCATACCATTTTTACAATTCGACTTTACGTATGTACCTATACTCATATTATTTATATTATACGTATGTATATACGACGTACTATTCCGACGTTGGAATGATATGCAAAGTAACTGTAAAATCAATATTTAATCACGATTAGTCTCCCCGGTATAACAACATGTGTGCTTTGGTGCGCTTTGTTATCGTCGTCGTCATACGGTAAATTAATCAAAACGTATTTTTCGATATTGAAACGCGACTCTGGCGGTAATTGAAAATTTCAATAAAACTAACGCGCGGTGTTTATGGCGTGTGTGATGGAAATTAGCTGATTGAATTCGTTTGACGGAAACAGTGTCGGGCAATCTATCTCTCGTGGACTATCAACCCTAACCCTTAATGTGTCGTAAAAAATATCGTCGACGATATTGGATGCTGCCGCGTACAGTATTTAAATGGTGTATTTTGTATAGTTTTACAGTTTTGATTACTGATTACATTGCTTTTTCCTGATCTAACTCAAAGTGTTATATGTTGAAGCTGCTTTTTCTGTTCCTTCTTCTTTTATTAAATATGTGTCTGTCGTCAATAGAGATGCGAACATAATCGAGCTTAATAACGTTGCGTCTACGTTTTTCAAACATTTTTAAAAGTAGAGGAGGTCGGGTACAATTGTAACGCGGTACGAATGTAACAACAGTTCTAAAATGTGTTAGCGCAGTCTCTAAATTTGAAAACCCGGCGCATGAGCAGACCAGGTGACGTACTCCATTACATGTTAGTTTGAGCGAGAAGTATATTATTATTAAGAAGTTACTACAGATTGTTTATTTTGAAGTCAGGTAAGTAAATTTTAAATCTTTTTTTGTATTTAGGATAATCTCTGCATGTTACTATTTCTTCGAATGAGTTCGTAGTGAATGTTTAGCGTAGATATACCTTTAAAATATTCTGCCGGTATTTTGTGGTTAGGTATTGTCTAGCTTTTGTATTGAAGCCAAATATATAAAAATGTTACGGGGGTACAAATGTAACATTAGTAGCTGGTACAATTGTAACATGTTACATTTGTACCCATGAAACTTTTGATATTGAATTAATTATACATTATTGTGTAGGAGACAATGCCGCGTCAAAGAATCAGAAAACCCAATAGAGGACCCTCAAATGAACTTATGAAAAGGGCGGCTAATCTAATTATAGAGGGAAATAAATCTCAACGACAAGTAGCCAAAGATCTGAATATATGCCATGTAACACTTAACCGTTACATGAAAAAATTAAATAATGGAGGTTCGCCAGAAATGGGTTACAATCCACATACCAAAATTCTATCAGAAGAACAAGAGCAAGCGTTTTTGAGATATATACGGATTTCCTCACTTATTTATTTTGGGTTAACGCCAAAGGAAATACGCAAATTGGTTAGTAGATCAACTAACATTCAGAATAAGAAAAAAATTTATATAATTTAAAAATTGTCCACAGGTTTTTCAATTCGCTATACAAAATGAAACAACCGTTCCTCCCAAATGGTCAGAAAACGGGCTAGCTGGTAAGGACTGGTTTACGAATTTCATGAGGAGACACCCCAGTCTCTCTATAAGAACCCCAGAGACGACAAGTTATGCACGAGCGATTAATTTTAACAAAACAAATGTCGGACATTTTTTTGATAAACTTTCCCTCCTTTTCGAAAGATACAAATTTGAAGCCTCTGATATATACAATGTCGACGAAACAGGGGTCACAACCGTGCAAAAGCCGAACAAGGTCGTCGCTATAAAAGGTTCGAAACAAATAGGTGCCATTACCTCTGGAGAGCGAGGCACTTTGGTGACTGTTTGCACAGCTGTAAGTGCTGTCGGAAATACCGTGCCACCATTATTTCTCTTTCCTCGAAAAAAATTTCAAGCCCATTTTATACGAGGCGGACCTCCTGGATGCATTGGCGAGGCAAATGGCTCAGGCTGGATGAATGAAGAAACTTTTCAGATTTTCATAAATCACTTTGTAAAGCATGTAAGACCTTCGCCCGAAAAAAAAGTTTTGCTAATATTGGACAACTATAATTCCCATCTATATGTTCCAACTGTAGACCTTTGTAAGGCAAATGGAATAGTGCTTTTATCTTTTCCCCCACATACGTCGCACAAGTTGCAGCCCCTAGATCGTGGCGTGTCCGGCCCTTTTAACATTATGTGAATGGCGCTATGGATAATTGGATGAAATCACATCCTGTTCAAACAATGACCATCTACGACATACCGGCTGTAGTTGCTGAGGCTTTTTCAAAAGCGACAACTCCAATGAATATTATGGGAGGATTTAAGGTGTCTGGAATTTGGCCATATAATAAGGACATTTTCGGCGACGACGAATTTTCCCCGTCATTAGTAACCGACAGGGATCTACCAATGAACACCCAAGCAGAAGCTGTATCCACTGACAACGCCCGAGTGGAAAATAACAAAGGTATCGCAGAGATGGCAACAGCAGGTTCCAGCACAAAGCCGGTTACTACAGGAGATGCAGATGCATCCTTTGAAGGTCTTGAAAGCATTCGGCCACTTCCAAAGGCGTCACGTCCCCAAAAACAATTGCCAAAAAGAAGAAAAAAACACAGCGCTATGTTGACAGATACGCCAGAGAAACTGGTACTAGAACTGGAACAGAAAATAAGAAAACAAAAAGCATCCAAAATGAAAAGAAAATTAGTTAAAATTGATGAAGAACGAACAAAAAAAATTAATGAATGTACAAACAAACAAAAATCTCCTGAGAGAGTTAAAAAACACATAGCAGTAGATGAAATGCTCTCTGATGACGAAGGTGAAGATTCATTTTGTTTGTATTGTATAGAACCATTTAGCAATAAACCTGGAGCAACGTGGATTCAGTGCTACAAATGTAAAGGATGGGCGCACGAAAATTGTGTTCATAAACTACGACCGGATTTTTTCTTCTGCTTAAACTGCGATGATGATAATGATGTTGGAAGTGATTAGTTTAATTACCCTCTAAATGTTGCATAAGCATGTTTTATTCACTAATAAAAAATAATATATGAAACATTAAAACATTGTTACAATTGACCCTCATGGGTGTTACATTTGTCCAGCCACGGGTACATATGTAACATTCTGCGTTCAAGCATTCATATTTTTTTTCTTCTGATATTAAAGTGATAAACATCAATATTATAATTTTTACTTATAGCTGTATTGTAACAAATATCGAATTATATTTTTGAATTTGGAAAATTTATAACATAGCTTCAAAAAAAAAATCTGTACAAATTGTTACAACTGTACCCGACCTCCCCTATGATATTTGTCAAACAATATTATCTATAATAATTGAAGACATAAGTGGATAAAGGTGTCATGTCACATTTTTAAAGTTCTGAGTAAATTAGCATAACGCATCTTAAGCTGGAACTTTTTTATTTAATTTTTGATTGAAATGATTTTAACTTCAAAAAATAGAAACAAATGGCTTCTTTTCCTTCATGTATTTTCATATTAAACAAAAACATCCATTTGTGGAAAAATGAAGTTATAGTGTACATAACCTCTTCATCCACCAATTGTCAGCTCGAAGTATTATCTATTTTACCATGAATAAAGGTGTCTTGTAACTTCTAATTCTAAGTATTTTTTGAGGATACAGAACAAAATCAAAGGATAAAATGCAACAAGTTTCATTTTTCAGTTCTAACCATTTTATTTATTGAAAAATCATAAACTCATTACAAACTTGAAAGAAATATGAGCAAAATGACATGTTCTCCTTTTCTGCTTGGGAGTAAGACTAATTTCATCCAAAACACCTTCATCACATTTAGGTAACACGCTTCGAGTAACTTCCTCAGTTATAACTTCTCTAACTATTCTTATATAAATATAATCCAAAACTCTCTTACTCTAATCCATTTGACACTATCTCGTAGATTAACCTTCTCATTAATAGTATTATAGTTTTTCGAAATTATAAACAAATTTTTACATATTCAAGCATAAACTATGGCTAATACTTGCAGATCTGATGATTTCCCGATATTGGTCTGGAGTGAAAATGTTCTGGTCCTTCCTTAGTATTGCTTCGATACGACCAAAATCTCGATGGGAATCGAGGTAGCTGTGGCCAACCTCTGGAAATAATGATCTATAACTCAAAAATACTTGTTTAGTATTAAATACTGGTAATGACAGACTAGGAAGTTCTTATTTTGGCCTCCGCCTGAATAAGACCAAATTATTAAGTGATCGACATCAGGGTCCTCTTTTTTCAGTAACTTGCATTTACATAATAAGTAACTTCCGATTTCTTTACTGCTTCTATTGACAATGTCCTCCGTCCAATTAAAAAATACGACTTGTGGGCAGAATGAGTTATGCAGTGAATACCAAAGTTTAGTACCCTATCATCAACAATAAAATTCAGAATAAACAAATTATTAGGCCAATAATAATATACACAGCTCCAATCTAGGTCAATGCCTTCCCTACACAACTACCCGCACTTCAAGTCATACAAAATGTCACGTTAAGAATGGTTTTTAAAGCCCCGTGGTACATGAGTAACACTCGGATACACACCGAAGCAAACACACCATCAATAGAAAGGTTTTTCAAAGAACTTGCTACAAAATTTTACAACCAGATAACAACACATACCAATTCAGACATCGAAGCAACTCTAAATTACGATCCTCATGTACCATGGCGATATAAACGCCCCTGGCAATCCATCTTTTAAGAGGATTAAATCATCAACAGGCTATTTTCCAATCTAAATCAAGAACAACCACATTAATACTAGCAGTAAAAGGCCATAGGCCTACGTTGTAATCAACAATGAAGGAGAAGAAGAAGAAGAAGAAGATCATTTTTAACTTAGAACGCTGCCTTCTGGCGCGTTTCTTGGTTTACGTGAAACTTTTAAAAGCTGCTCTTCGCCTGCTTCACAAGTTTATCTACCAATAATTAGCTGCCGGAGATGCCCTGCAAAATATGCGTATTTGGTCTTTGGAGAATCCTCATGAGTTTATTCAATCGCCTCTCCATCCGCAGAAAATTGGTGTTTGGCTAGCGGTTTCTAGAAGGCGTATATTTGGACCTGTGTTTTTTGAAGGAACGATAAATGCTGAGAGATATCAAAATAATTTACTTGAACCGTTTTTACAAAATCTTCATGATGACGAACTTTTACATGGGTATTTCCAACAGCTCACAAAACATGGGAAAGTATGGCTCGAATTCGCGAATTTTATGATAATCGAGTCATTGAATTTCCGCCTCACAGTCCGGACTTAACGATTCTTGATTATTTCATTTATCCGTATCTGAAAAACACAGTTTACAAAAATAACCCACAAAATCTTGAAGAACTACAAGAGGCAATTTCTAATGCATGTAACGCTATAACCGTTCAGATGTTGGCAAATGCTTTTGAAAATATGAAACTAATTTATCTTGTAATGCTTTCATTTCCATTGAATTTAAATCGATTATACATAAGATTCACAAATGTCACAAAGTATAACATAACCGCAAATTTCAATTAATCAATAATAGACATTCTGGACAACCTAATAAAAAAAATCCCGCCTGCTATAATTTAGAATTTAAATGATCGCGTGGTATATTAAAATTAGATGTCCGTGTTCTTACATATCCGGAAAGAAGTACTAATTTTTTTCATGTGGAAAAAAATGAGTACTTTTTTCTCGGCTTATAAAGTGACATTATGTTGCCTGTTAAGAAAGAAAAAAAGTTATAAAAATACATTCGAATCGTCTTGGCAACGGACTCGGCAAAAGTACGAACTAAAGACGACGATTCAATACCACTACAAATTTCGATTGGCCGGAACAATTTCATTACAATAAAATTAAACTTTTTATTTAATATTTCTGGATGTATACCTTCCCATAGTAAAATACTATTACATGAAAGCCAGTTACAAATTAAATATTATAAATAAAGGTATTAAATATTACTTTCCTACACCTATATTTTACATAACATTTGGCTGTACTGTTTTAAAATGTTTAGATGACAATTATAACAAACGTCAACAAATAATTATAACAAATGTCAAAAGGTGTACAAATTGTGTTCATAAACTACGACCGGATTTTTTCTTCTGCTTAAACTGCGATGATGATAATGATGTTGGAAGTGATTAGTTTAATTACCCTCTAAATGTTGCATAAGCATGTTTTATTCACTAATAAAAAATAATATCTGAAACATTAAAACATTGTTACAATTGACCCCCATGGGTGTTACATTTGTCCAGCCACTGGTACATATGTAACATTCTGCGTTCAAGCATTCATATTTTTTTTCTTCTGTTATTAAAGTGATAAACATCAATATTATAATTTTTACTTATAGCTGTATTGTAACAAATATCGAATTATATTTTTGAATTTGGAAAATTTATAACATATCTTCAAAAAAAAAATCTGTACAAATTGTTACAACTGTACCCGACCTCCCCTATGATATTTGTCAAACAATATTATCTATAATAATTGAAGACATAAGTGGATAAAGGTGTCATGTCACATTTTTAAAGTTCTGAGTAAATTAGCATAACGCATCTTAAGCTGGAACTTTTTTATTTAATTTTTGATTGAAATGATTTTAACTTCAAAAAATAGAAACAAATGGCTTCTTTTCCTTCATGTATTTTCATATTAAACAAAAACATCCATTTGTGGAAAAATGAAGTTATAGTGTACATAACCTCTTCATCCACCAATTGTCAGCTCGAAGTATTATCTATTTTACCATGAATAAGGGTGTCTTGTAACTTCTAATTCTAAGTATTTTTTGAGGATACAGAACAAAATCAAAGGATAAAATGCAACAAGTTTCATTTTTCAGTTCTAACCATTTTATTTATTGAAAAATCATAAACTCATTACAAACTTGAAAGAAATATGAGCAAAATGACATGTTCTCCTTTTCTGCTTGGGAGTAAGACTAATTTCATCCAAAACACCTTCATCACATTTAGGTAACACGCTTCGAGTAACTTCCTCAGTTATAACTTCTCTAACTATTCTTATATAAATATAATCCAAAACTCTCTTACTCTAATCCATTTGACACTATCTCGTAGATTAACCTTCTCATTAATAGTATTATAGTTTTTCGAAATTATAAACAAATTTTTACATATTCAAGCATAAACTATGGCTAATACTTGCAGATCTGATGATTTCCTGATATTGGTCTGGAGTGAAAATGTTCTGGTCCTTCCTTAGTATTGCTTCGATACGACCAAAATCTCGATGGGAATCGAGGTAGCTGTGGCCAACCTCTGGAAATAATGATCTATAACTCAAAAATACTTGTTTAGTATTAAATACTGGTAATGACAGACTAGGAAGTTCTTATTTTGGCCTCCGCCTGAATAAGACCAAATTATTAAGTGATCGACATCAGGGTCATCTTTTTTCAGTAACTTGCATTTACATAATAAGTAACTTCCGATTTCTTTACTGCTTCTATTGACAATGTCCTCCGTCCAATTAAAAAATACGACTTGTGGGCAGAATGAGTTATGCAGTGAATACCAAAGTTTAGTACCCTATCATCAACAATAAAATTCAGAATAAACAAATTATTAGGCCAATAATAATATACACAGCTCCAATCTAGGTCAATGCCTTCCCTACACAACTACCCGCACTTCAAGTCATACAAAATGTCACGTTAAGAATGGTTTTTAAAGCCCCGTGGTACATGAGTAACACTCGGATACACACCGAAGCAAACACACCATCAATAGAAAGGTTTTTCAAAGAACTTGCTACAAAATTTTACAACCAGATAACAACACATACCAATTCAGACATCGAAGCAACTCTAAATTACGATCCTCATGTACCATGGCGATATAAACGCCCCTGGCAATCCATCTTTTAAGAGGATTAAATCATCAACAGGCTATTTTCCAATCTAAATCAAGAACAACCACATTAATACTAGCAGTAAAAGGCCATAGGCCTACGTTGTAATCAACAATGAAGGAGAAGAAGAAGAAGAAGAAGATCATTTTTAACTTAGAACGCTGCCTTCTGGCGCGTTTCTTGGTTTACGTGAAACTTTTAAAAGCTGCTCTTCGCCTGCTTCACAAGTTTATCTACCAATAATTAGCTGCCGGAGATGCCCTGTTAATTGCACGCTCCATACCCGACTGATTAGCTGTCCTGCTAATTAGCTTATTTGCCTTCGCCTAATTAACTAGAATAGATGGCCTGTTATTTACACTTATGTTACCTGTTCCTTTGGTTCCTTTCCTATTCATAACAAGCAATTCTATTCGCATTATTAATTAAGCTTACATAGAAAAAAATAGATATGACACTTTACGCCGACTTCTGTATTTAAACTTTTGCGAGAAATATTATATGTTCAATATTAGATATGTTGTTAAAAAACCTACTTCCGGCAGGAATTTCAGACACCTGTCTTTATAAAAAATGTTTCATTTTCACTTTTGAGTGCGTGTACTTTTCTTTTGCCTAGAAATTTGTTTAATTTTAGTAATTGACGAGATATTGATAAAATTTGATTATTCCTAAACTACTACTTCCGGTATACCACTTTTACTGAAGATCTAATCAGAAATCCCGAGCAAGATTACATTCTTACATTACGTTCGCTATTGATATCTTTCACCATTTGGTCGCTATCGTGGTCAAACACACATTGACCGACACATAAAAAGGCAAACATTTCTTAAAACCCTCTTTTTCGGTATTTGGGGACTTCAAATTAGTGTTTGTAACATTATATTTAATAACATCTAAAAAGAACAGCTTCGTAAGTTTTGGAACAAATACAAACCTGGCTAGCAATTGATACGTAAACCAACATTTTGAAAGTATTAGGACGCGTACGTGACAGAATAGAGAATATAACTTGTCGGGAAGAGTTGATTTGGGTTGGGTTGGGCTGGGTTGAAATTATGTTTATAATATAGAACAGCAGTTTTCGTTATATAAAAATATTCTTTTATCTCTGCAAAAATGATATACTGCTGTTACCCTAATATCAATTTGAATATAATTAACTTGTATATTGAGAAATTCAATTTTTGTTTTGGAAATTTAAAATTTTGTTTGTACAGTTTTCATTTATATATTTTATTAATATGTTAGAGTTATATAATATATTACTCTTTAATTAATTATTTTAAAATATTTTGTAAATACAAATAGGTAGACATCCATGTAAGGCTGGTTGCCTATGCATGTAGGAGTTTATAGAGACATTCTTGCATTATCATAAAGGGTTTCAGCTTTTTAAAAATGGATATACAAGAGTTTGAAACTATGTGTAAGAATAATTAAAACATTTATATAAATTATTATCTCTGAAATTCAAAAATCTGAAGTGGTAGACGATCCTTTCGCACATATTAAATCCCAGCCAAACTATCAAGCATGTTTTGTTAGGGCACTGCGTATATTATGCAGTGCAATATTATTAACTGAGGGCCACGCTGCCAATATTAGAGGCAGCTTGTCATGCATCTTGACGGCAGTCTGATCAGGGTTTATCACTTGGTGGCTGTACAAATGCAGGCCTCAGGCCTTCTAAGACATTTTGCACGGTCAAACGAATACTGAAAATACATATATGTACTAAGTGTTTCAGTGATGACATTTTATTTATTTATATTTCTTAAAGTAATTCCATTTATTTTCAATTCTTGTTGTTTCTTCCTTGAAATTTTTTTTTAATTTTGTGGTCTGTGTTATCCCACGCTACTAACATTACAAAGAGATGTTGAAGTTTGAAAAGCACGTTATTTTAGTCAGGTTTATCGTTTTAGAGTACAGGTACCTGTATTAAAAAGATGTGCATTTTTGAAAATTATTTTGATTTACAAATTGTTTAATATTACGATTTATAAAGACAATAATGCATGTAGATATTTATGAAAATCATTTTTACTTTTCACGATTTATCGACTTTATTATACATTAATAAGCGTTTGTTTAACATTCATAACTCAGTGGAAGTAACGCCATCTTTATAAGTAATATAATGATAAACACCACATTCATATTGATAACACTGGTGATTAAATTTCCAGAATACAACATTCCTTATAAATATCCGATGCAGAGGAGATATGAACTTTTGTTAATATTTTGCATGTTTTAAACATTTTATATATAAAGGATTGCACTAGCAATCGGGCAAGTCAAATTAAAAATAAGAAAAGGGTGAATGCGGTTTTTAAAAACGTACACAGTATACGGGGTGCATCTGTATAGTTATATGTACATAACATTATCATAGGTGCTATATATATAGTTTATACGTGTTCACTATTATAAAGGATTACAGTTTATGGATATATAGTTTGAAATTAGGTATCAGAATTTAAGGTATTTATTTCTACTATTATTAATTTTAGGACAATTACCACATTAATTCATTTATTCATTTTTAAAATTATGTTCATTATCAGAGATATTTAATATCAATTTAATAACTATTTTGGACGTAATTGTTTAGGGGATTTTGAAAATAAATGGTTGTGTAATCCACACCATCGCATTATAATAGTTGCTTGTTTGATATAGTTTTGGTAAGTGATCATATGAAGAACATTTGTGTCAACTGGTTTCATGAAGGGGGTATGCGTTTAATTTACCGGAGTGCTTGAACTAGTGATGCAAAACAGTTATTAAAGCTGTGCGTGTTATATCAGTTACTTGGATAACTGATATAACACCTGATCCAAAGGTCTTTGTTTATTAATTATTTTAAATTAATTTTCCAATATTTTAAAATCGTGCTAGTTGGATCTTTTTTTGAACATTAATATTAAAGTGTTTATGAAGCACTTACAAATTTTTAGTATATAAATTGCAATTTAATTTGTTAAATATATCATTTATACAGGTGAGTGTGGTTTCATATTTTGTGAATAAATTTGCAATTATTATTCTGGATTATTTGTCTTATTTAATCTTTACTTATCCTCCTACCTCTTGCAGAAATATCTCTTCCACCTAGCATTGTATAATAATGCTGGGGATACAGCAATACGTATTTCACAATAGAACGCCTATTAGTAATTACTACTAGAATATATACATTTTAAATTTTGAAAATGTTCACTTCTTGATATACAAATTAATTTTTTGATTGAATATTTCAATCTATGATTATCAAATAGATAATTAAAAGCAAAATTCAAATTAGCCTCATATTCGAAAACGTATTGAACAAAGGGTACTTTATATATAAAGTATTATTTACTACACCATATATATGTACATCCATGTAAATACACACATATACATATTACATATTGCTGGGAATTTATTTTATGTTCAAATTAGTATAGGTACCGCTTTTTTGTCCTATCAAATTAATGTCGAAACGTATCAATTTCTAATTAATGATGGCTGTGTGTTGCGAACGGTTCGATTATTTTCCATCAATTTTTCATTACACTTCCTCTTTATACACTCATGCACACATTTAAAACGCACATAATTGAATGCTATTTTTTGCAGTTCGTTTTGTCAATTGTATTTATTTTTTCTGCGACTATAGGTTGCGATACAAATTTTGTCCCCCACGAAAAAAATTATAAATGTTACTAGTGAATATCATTGGATGTACATAAATTTACTTTCTTATCCGTAGTATAAGGAAGTATTGTGATGATGAAAATTTTCGACCTCGAGATTTTTGCAGATGTCCACGTTTTGAAGTCCCCTGATACCAAAAAAGTGGTTTTTAAAAAATGTCTCTCTCTTTCTCTCTCTCTCTGTGTGTATGTGTGTGTTTGTGTGTGTGTGACCACGATAGCGGCCAAACCGCTGTAGATATCAATTCCAAATTTTGTATTTACGTGTATAATCTGCCTCTTGAGATCTGATTAGTTTTTCAGTAAAATCGGTAGACCGGAAGTAGTACTTTACTTCAGTGAAACAATATTATATATGCAAATATTTCGTCAACTACTAAGTTTAAACAAATTTATAAAGAATTCATATGTACTTAAAATTAAAATTGAGAACCATTTTATTTAAAAAGTTTTTCGAAATTACTACCGGAAGTAGGTCTTTTACTCTTATCCAAAATCAGTTTTTTGCCAATATTTTGCAAGTCATGCTTTTCAGACAGGTACGCTACGAATATAAATGTATTTAGAACTTAATTTCCAATATCTTTTGTATAAAAAAAATTTCAAAATTCGAACCGGAAGTATCACTTTTACACTTACCGAATAACGATTTTTTGCAAATATGTCGTAAATTATGCATTCTATATATATTTATTAAGAGTACAAAAGTATTTAGAATTGGATTTGCAATATTTTTTATATACATGAAATTTCAAAATTCGGACCGGAAGTAGCACTTTTATTCTTAGCGAGTAGCACTTTTCTGCGAATATCTTTCAAAGTATGCATTTTATAGCGATTTATTAAGAGAATGAAAGTACTTAGAATAGGATTTTGAATAATTTTTGTATAAAAAAATTCTTAAAATTGTGTAATTTGAAACGCTCATACATATAAGAAAGTCGTGTGGTGGCCACACCTCATTTTTTTTGTGTCAAGGTATACGGCTGTAGCTTATGAAGAATGGTAAACGCACTTTGGGGCTCATTATCCAGAAGGGCACCGATCTCCTACCAAAAATGACAATTAAAACTTTACCTAAGTAGAAAGTGAAATAAATGCACAAATACGCTAATTATTCATGTAGGTATTGTAAAAGAAATATGAATATGAAAACTCATTAATGATTATTAATTAAATATATTATTGAATTTGGAATTGTATAACGAAAACTACTTGAAAATGTTTCTTTCTTTGAGGTGTAAATACTTACATATAATATTGCTTTTCTTGCGCCAAGCGGCTGATAATTAAAAAAATAAGAAACTACATCCATCTTCTCCTGAAAACCTACAATTTTAGACGGGGACAGCTCACAATCGAAACCATCAACTCAACTTACAATTAAAATAATCTAGTGTGTTGGATCTTTGTCCTTTTATTGAAATAAGGGCACTTTTTAAATCTCAAACAATAACATTTTTTGTGGGTTCCCTTAATACATGAAACTCTTTTTACTTTTAACAATGTTTTATTTTTCTGCTTTATTCATTACTTGGTATTCTTCCATGCATCCAAAAGCATCTACGTGTTACTTAAATAATACAAGAAAACATATTAATTTTTCAATTAAATATGATTATTTAGATTATATTTATTTTTATATCTGACATGAAAACGAGAAACGTTTAAACATGAAAAACTCCAATGTATATATTAAAATTGAACTAGAATATTTTAAACTAATGTCCTAATGTACTGAACATTTGTATTTATGAATTAACTGAAATTCTAAATTTTATAGTAATTGAAAACTTTCAAAATACATACTTTTTAGTGGTAAAGCTTATTAATTTTGACAAACGTGACTATTTCATTCATTATATTAAGTACATTAATTCCATTTATCATATTTTTAACGTAGTTGCTTACTTAAGAGTTAAATATAATAAAGAAAAGTCGTTTTAATTATCTATACACCAAATTAAATGGTTGCAAATAAGCTACTTAGTAGCTTAATAAAATCACGTTAATCCTTAAGTACTTTAAGGCTAAACTGTCAACATTTTTTTTCATGTTCAAGTCTTTTTTTTAAATTATACTTTTTTTTTTAGTAATTCTGATATAGATTCTTATTCTGACAGCAACAATCTATAACAAGAATAGGCAAATATAAAAAAAAATAACAAAAAAGTAAAATAGAACTACTATCGTCTATGCTCAAACTACTCTCCATTTGCGCTAAACATGGCGTCATCACTGCGCAACCCAATATTGCATTGAACAACACTTCAACAGAAACTTTTCATTTCGGTTTCTTGAAAGTCTGCGATGCATTGTCGTTTTCAGAATTACTAAAAAAAAGTATATATTCGAATTTTAAAAAAAACACAATTTAGCCTTTAAGTCTTTAGAGATATACGTAATTTCATTCCGTCATTTAGTAGCCTATTAGGAGCAATTTAATTTGATCTATTGGAAATTAAAATCCTCCTATAAGTAAGGGAGTTGGGTTCGTCTTTTTTACTTTCTTATACGTAGTATAAGGAAGTATTGTGATGATGAGAATTTTCCACCTCGAGATTTTTGCAGATGTACACGTTTTGAAGTCCCCTGATACCGAAAAAGTGGTTTTTAAAAAATGTCTGTCTGTCTGTCTGTGTGTGTGTCTGTATGTGACCACGATAGCGGTCAAACGGCTATAGCTATCCATTCCAAATTTTGCATTTAATAGTATAATCTCCCTCTTGAGAACTGATTAGATTTTCAGCAAAATCGGCAGACCGGAAGTAGTAGCTTACTTCAGTAAAAAAATGGAGTTTTGCCAATATTTTATCAACTACTAAGTTTAGACAAATATATATAGAATTCATATGTACTTAAAATTGAAAATGTCTCTTTTACTCTTATCGAAAATCAGTTTTTTGGAAATATTTTGCAATTCATGCTTTTTAGGCAGGTACGTTACGAGTATAAAAGTATTTAGAACTTAATTTTCAATACCTTTTGTATAAACAAAAAATCAAAATTCGGACCGGAACTGATACTTTTACTCTTACCGAATAACGATTTTTTGCAAATATGTATGTCGGAAATTATGCACTCTATATATATATTTATGAAGAGTACAAAAGTATTTAGAGTTGGATTTGGAATATTTTTTGTATAAATGAAATTTCAAAATTCGGACCGGAAGTAACACTTTTATACGTATAAGGAAGTCGTGTGGTGGCCACACCTAATTTTTTTTTTTGAAACAGTCTGTATATGAGCTGACAAACACTATGTAGAGTAATCAATAACTAGGCATTTTCCTAGTTAGTGAGTACAATAGTGTTAATGACACAATATTAATCCTTTTTTAATATTTCTTTTACTATCGGACTGCATATTTGTTGTTTACTATATACAGGTATACCACTTAAAACTTGCATGTCAAATATCTCGGAAACGGATAAATATATTTGAATTCTGTAAAAAGCAGTTACTAAAGAATTTGATCGACTCTAGTTTCGCAGGGGTACTACGAACAGTTAATAATAATCCACATATATCATTACGGCAATTAAGAGAACAGCCATGATCTATCAGTAACCTCTTGCCTTAGGATTCTAAAAGAAAATAAATACCTTCAGTGTGAAGTTCATTTAGTGTACTATTTAAGAATAGGAGATAATCAACGCAGACTCGATTTTCTGGCAGAATTTTTGTAATGTTGGCGGGAAATAATAACTTTATAAATCAGTTCATGTAGAGTGACAAATGTCGTTTTCACAACAATGGTACTTTAATTAAAGATAATGCTCGTTATTGATCAGAAGATAATCATCACACCTAGGTGGATAAGACAAACAAGAAATCAAACAGTTCTTGGCGTTAACCTTTGGTGTGGAGTTTTAAACGGATAAATCATAGGCCCCCACTTTTATCAAGAAACATTAACTGGTGTACGCTACTGACAATTCCTACAAAATTAGTTAGAACTACTTTTGGAAGAAGTACCAATAGAGCTGCGAAATTATATGTGGTTACATTAAGACCTGCTCATAATGCCAACATAGTTACTGGCTATTTTAATCAAACGTTACCGCATCACCCATAACAGATATGGCCGACCTTTATAATAAAATTTATGCAAGTGTTCAAAAAATTAGTAGAAATACATTGTTAAATGTTTGCGGAAGAGAACTAATAAGGCGATATACCTTATGTAGCAATTATGAAGGCAACAATTTTGAACATCTTTGTTAGTTATATTTGATCCGTTTAAATATTAGACAAAAAGTCAAAAATTGAAATTACTCTTACTTTATTTAAACACGAATATCTACGAAATTGTTAAATTTTGAAAACTAACACCCAGCATAAAATTTACATTAATTTTAACACTCTATGAAATACAAAACAAATGAAGATTATGGCGATTAAAAAATTTTTTCATCGCAGCGCCATCTATATATTCACATAGTAAATAACAATTATGAGAACAAACCAGAGTCGGTTATATTTTTTAGTAACTGTTTTATACAACATTCAAATATCTTTGTCTGTTTCCGAGATATTTGACCTGGGAGGTTTAAGTGGTACACCTGTATACGTACCTGTTTTATAAAACACACCCATCTTGCATTAATTATTTAACTAAAGAAGCACACTATTTGCAACTATATGAACAAAACCGCATTTGCTTTGACTGTATGTAATATTGAAAATTCATCTGTTAGATGACTGCCTCGGTTAACAAATTGAAACTAGTTAATAATACACAATACAGCCTTGTGCTATACGTACTTATAAATTGAAAATGTAATTATATTGCCACTATATTGAAACCAAAATATTAGTGATGAAATTTTAACATGTAAACTGTAGACACACGTGATATGGAAATTCTGCGGAAGGAAAGGTGAGGACAAGACTACAGTTTACAAACTGGGCGGTAAATTTGTCATTGAATATGTAAATTCCTACAAGTGTTTAATTTCAGTTAAAGCTAAGCCAGCGGAAACGCAGTTTTGACGTCTGCTCCGGGGTCGACTCGTACCAATAACTATGTGAATATGCAGGAACGATGGCGGGGAAGTAAAATGGGAAGGTGGAGGCATTCCTGGTATAGAGAGAAACGGTCAGGCGGAAATTAGAGTAATGAGCCGTGTTCATTGCAACCGGGCTACGCCTTGCATCCCCAATTAACTGCAACCAGTCACGTGAATTTCAAACAGGTCAAATTCTGACTAATCTGACTAACCGATAATTAATTTATCCTCGCAATTATTCTCTTTTGTAATAAGTATAAGTAATTTCGAGTACTCGCAACATAAAAAATTACTATATTAATCATTTAATATTCTTTGATATTAAAAAAATATATATTTGGAAATTATTGCAAACTACATAATGTATTCTTAATGACACATTATATTTCTACAAGCTTTTGCAAGAGGATATCATTATTTTTCTTGCATGAATCATCTTAAACGTTATTTAAGTGATAATATATTTCATGATTCTTACTATAGTCATTTTCTTTTGCTTTTCCGCTTTTGTCAATAGCGTTTCACTATTTGTCAAATGACTTTCCATGTTTAACTGAATAAATAAAATACGTAAACTTGGTTTCAAAAATTATTTAATAATATCACTACAATATCGTTTCGCCAAAATTGGCTTCATCAGGTGATGAGTAACTGAATATACAAAATTATTACAACATAATATATAGTGTCACAAAAGTATGGGATATGAGTGGGGGTATTTTATAAACTATAGCATTGTAATTATAAAATACCCCCACTCATATCGCATACTTTTGTGACACTATATATTATGTTGTAATAATTTTGTATATTCAGTTACTCATCACCTGATGAAGCCAAAGTTTGGCGAAACGATATTGTAGTGATATTATTAAACAATTTTTGAAACTAAGTTTACGTATTTTATTTATTCAGTTAAATATGGAGTTTCAACATGTATCAGCCTCATCAATTAACTACTTTCCATGTTTTTAAACGTCAGCTGAGTTTGTCAAATGGAATTTTCTTTTTGTCAAATTACTTTCCCTTTATATCAATTGCTTTTCTTGTCTATATGTAGGTATGTATATATTTTATAAAAAAATGAGGTGTCACCACCACACGACTTTCTTATACGTATGAAAGTGTTACTTCCGGTCCGAATTTTGAAATTTCATTTATACAAAAAATATTCCCAATCCAACTCTAAATACTTTTGTACTCTTCATAAATATACATAGAATGCATAATTTACAACATATTTGCAAAAAATCGTTATTCGGTAAGAGTAAAAGTGATACTTCCGGTCCGAATTTTGAAATTTTTCCTATACAAAAGATATTGGAAATTAAGTTCTAAATACTTTTATATTCGTAGCGTACCTGTCTAAAAAGCATGACTTGCAAAATATTTGCAAAAAACTGATTTTCGATAAGAGTAGAAGACCTACTTCCGGTAGGAATTTCGAAAAACCTTTTTAATAAAATTGTTCACAATTTCAATTTTAAGTACATATGAATTCTTTATAAATTTGTTTAAACTTAGTAATTCACGAAATATTTGCAAAATTCGATTTTTTCACTGAAGTAAACTACTACTTCAGGTCTGCTGATTTTGCTCAAAATCTAATCAGTTCTCAAGAGGGAGATTATATTCGCAAATACAAAATTTGGAATTGTTATCTGTAGCGGATTGACCGCTATCGTGGTCACACACACAGAGACACACACACACACAGAGAGAGAGAGAGAGAGAGAGAGAGACATTTTTTAAAAACCACTTTTTTGGTATCAGGGGACTTCAAAATGTGGACATCTGCAAAAATTTCGAGGTCGAAAATTTTCATCATCACAATACTTCCTTATACTACGTATAAGAAAGTAAAAATAGCAAAATGTATAAATGAACGTAAATTCCTTGTATTTCTGTCAATTTCAAGATTTGCCCTTTAAGGTAGTGCACTGTTCTGAATATCCCACAACCTTAATTTAACATTTACTTAATTTCTTTATAAAATGTGAGAGGAATACATACCTACATATAAACAAGAAAAGCAATTGATATAAAGGGAAAGTAATTTGACAAATAGTGAAACACAATTGACAAAAGCGGAAAGCAAAAGAAAATGGCTGTAATATACATCTTATCAATGAATATTTTGATAAACTGCAAGAAATGCTCAATAAGATAATTTGAAAAGTGCAGAATTTGAGCTTTATAATTTTTGGTATATAACAATATTTTCTTTCGATTTTGTTTTTATTTTTTGAAAATGATTAGATACTGTATTTTATGTTAAATGAATACATAATTTTTCTAATGAAAAGTTTAGGAAATATTAATGTGTATAATAACGTATGTGTGTGCGTGTGTGTGCGTAAATTATAAAAGTTTATGATAAAATATAGTTAGCATTTCTCAATACTAATAACATTTTAAATGTTAGCAAAACAGTATGCTAAAATTTGGGGACTGAAAAAAGATTACTTATAATATAAATATAGATTACATAATATTTATAGCAAAATGTTAAAATTGTTGTTTCAAAGAAGCAGCTTTGCCTAACTTTCCACATGCAGTGACCCTTGACAGTTTTTTAAAAAGCGATTTGAGTTAATCTTGTATGCGCATACATACACAGACTGGAGCCGACCATGTGTGGTCAAAGATGTTCACAAAATTATCATTACATGATATGCTGTGTTATTTTTCTGAAAGACAGTCTAAGTTCCATTTACATTTAACCCATTAGCTACTAGCGTTCCGTATAAGGAACACAAAACATAACCACACAAAAGTGCGTCAAAATATATTTTATAATGCATAATTTTCTCCCCATTGAAATTTTTTGCGCTATAGTAACCGCTTATACCGCTGGGTCAATCGACGCCACTTTATCAAATCTCCGGCTCGTCATACATCAGTGTATTGTATTCATTGATCTTATGTATGTGTAAAATATCGAGCCGAAAAAAGTAAGAATATATTTTCTGATTTTAGAAAATTGTACTGTATGTGGTGCGAGGTTTTTATCCTATTCATGATTAAAGTGTGTAATTGAAAATAATAAAAATATTTTTTGTGGTTAAATTTTATGTTTTTTATGCTGTTCCGTATACGAGACACTAGGCCACTGGGATACCATTGTAATACTGGATTTGTTTTTAGCTTAAAAGATCAGGAAATTCTGATTGCAGATTTACTAGAAAGTAATGAATTTTGGGAGGATTTTGATCCTAATAATGTATATCGCACAACCACAACATATAGAGTTATCAGACAGGGATTCTGCAGATGAAGATGCTGGTAGCATGTTGGATAATGTATCAGGAAAACAACTTTCGGCGAATGCTGAACTAGTTATGAATTATGGTACTAGAATGGAGAATATTGAAGACGAGGATATCTCATATGAAGATGATGTCCCGTTACCAACTATTGCATCAACGTTAAAAACAACATCAGCATGAAAATTTATCAAGAAACCATACCAAATTCAAACTAGACGCATCAGAAAGAATTTGGAGAACCGGCTGCACCCGTTATTCAACTAATTGATGAGCTGCCAGAAGATAAAAAATCTTTACCATATCAGTTTTATTTTGACAACTTGTTTACGTCTATGAAATTTTTGGCATATTGGAAGCGAATGGACTATAACGGTACTGGTACAATTCGAGAAAATAGGATTTATCGAAATAATACATTAATTGATATCAAGGTGATAAAGCAATCAAAACGAGGTGCATTTGATTACGGTTCATGTTTATGTGAAAATGAATCAATTTTTGTTACAAAATAGATGGACAATTCATTTGTGACTTGCATCAACCGTACCACTTCATGTTTATGTGAAAATGAATCATTTGTTGTTACAAGATTGTTTGACAATTCAGTTGTGACTGTTACATCAACCGTACACCCTGTATTTCCCTTTTCTAACGCGCAGAGGTATTCAGCAGCTGAAAATACCAATAAAGAGGCTTCTCTATATACAGTATTACAACGAGTTTATGCGAGGTACTGACCAGATGGACCCAAATATATATGTCTACAGGATTGCTATTAGGAAAAAAATGGTGGCGACCCATTTTTACCTGTCTTATAGATGCAGCTATTCAAAAC